>OX411807.1:14625297-17025297 GCA_948253155.1 Leucoma salicis | reverse complement strand
AAAGCTGTGATATAGTTGTGTCTGTTCATATATGAGGAAAAACGATTGTATTATGCTATTCAGGCGTGTCGCAATACAATTTTTTTTTAGATATTTTGTTTGTTTGTTTATCTGTTTGTGCGCAAGTCACACAAAAACTACTTAACAGATTTTGATGAAACTTATAGTTTGAGATTTTTTGATTAGACTTAAAAATGGTCTACACTTTATCCCGCTGCTATGTTGGGCACCTAATATATAAGTTGAAAACTAGTTTTTGTCTGCGGTGGAGCCGTGGCTAAATGCCAGTTGAGAAATAAAACTAGTTTTGCAGAACAATAAAAACTGACATTTTGATTTTTGATTTCTAGATTGAATGAACTTTAGTCATCCTCAATGTTGTGTGTATACAAACTGACTAGTTGAAATTAAACCAATTGTGTTCGGCGTTCGAAATCAATTTATTCAGTAAATCCTATTTTTATCTTTTATATTTACAATTGGTTTAATCTCAACTAGATACTTTGTATACTAAGTACCTACAACAAACAAATTCCACTGTGCATATACTTTAAACTTAATCATCATTATTGTCCACAGGCGTGTGCACCAACGCGACGGCTCCTAGCGTCTCATCTATCAATAGAATACTCCGAAATCGAGCGGCTGAACGTGCTGCTGCTGAATTTGCAAGAGCAGCGGGCTATGGCTTATATGCTGCACCTCCACCGTATGGAGCGTTCCCATGGGCTGGTGGAGGAGGTGTCTGGCCTCCGGGGACCTTACCTTTACCACCTGGAGTGCCTGGAACACCGTCTAGCGTTCCACATCCTGATGCTGTTCAGCAAGGATTCCTATCATCTGGACGGGGACTCATTGGTAACTTTAAACAAAGTAATAAAACATTAATTTTATTGACTACTTAACAATTTACACTACAAATTATTTGTTTTTTTGTTATAACAGATGTAGATGGCGACGATTCTGGCTCCTTAGATGGCGAACAACCAAAGTTTAGAAGGAACCGAACTACGTTCAGTCAAGATCAGCTTGAGGAATTAGAGAAAGAATTTGAAAAGTCTCACTATCCGTGCGTCTCCACTCGAGAGAGATTAGCGTCCAAAACATCGCTATCCGAAGCACGAGTTCAGGTAACAACATCTAAACTTTGATTTCTTGAATATAACTATTCTATTATACAAACCACTACCCTTTATTTGAATATTGCCATTACTGTCAAATTTGCATTAATCAATAATTGTTAATAAAATTACTTCAGAATACTAATCATTTTTATTTACCGTTACTGACAGGTTTGGTTTTCCAACAGACGAGCAAAGTGGAGACGCCATCAGCGCATGAACCTCCTCAAGCGCGGTGGCGGCTCGCCCCCGCACCGTTTACCCCATTCTCCTTCCCGGTCCCGTTCGCGTTCTTTGTCCCCCGCACGCGTTCCCTATCACACTCCTCAGATGGGCGGCGAAAATAGCGCGTTTAAGGCTTTATCGCATCAGGACACAAACGCTCTGAAATCATTCTCGCATCAAGCACAATTCGACGCTAACACATTAAAAGTATTATCGCAGCAGACTACATTTGATGGCAGCGCTTTTAAACCGCATCCTGCTTTAGAAAACAGTGCTTTTAAAACACTTGTGCCCCATTCAGCGGCTGCGGCGCTTTTAGCAGCCCAGTCTATACAATTAGCTCGTGGATACGAATCTCATTCCGACTCGGATGAAGAGATAAATGTCCACGATGAGAGTGACAATGAAGGTGAAAGAGCCGGAAGCGCGAGAAAGTCAAGATCTCCAAGTCCCTGCAGACAGAGACCACCTGCCAACGATTTACCACTACAACTAACAAAACACGATCGTTGAGATACGGTTATTGTAATTAATTATTTATATTTTACCAACATTAAGTATTACGATTATCATTCCTATCGAATGTCCATGTTCCGAATAATTATGTAAATTGAGATTCTAGAGTGCTGTTAATTTGTAAATTAATGTAAATATCTGTGTACATATCGCACTTGTATTATAATAAAAGTAAATTATTAGGCTTAATAATGCACAAACTATCCTAAGATGTAGTATTACAAAGAAAAGTGTTGACATCGTAAATAACTCTATTGTGTTCGTGGGGTTTATAAGTGATATTGATCACAGCATTATATTGTAAATATAACCATCAAAGTGGGTTGCTCAGTGATCTTTACTAGAAAACTAAAAAATTATTGATGAATAGATTCAACTGGTTTCGTGGTACTTCAAGAGAGTATACCAAAGTATTATTATATTGTCGGCTATAAAATGTACGGTTTTATGAAAAAAAGTTCCTAATGCTTTTAATATCCATCAAGTATTACAAATAATTATAACCGTATCTATACAATTTGTTAGATAGTTAAATTATTTGTTTAGATTACGATTCTTAATCTCACTAAATTGTTGATAATTGGCACTATAATTATATGAATTGTTAATACTGGCGCTTTTGCATACCGTCGTTAATCTAAGCGGCCTCTAGTTATGTTATGTACATATTGTTACAATTATATTGTACGCTATTTATTGCTTCAAAATATATTATTGTATAAAATAGGAAAGTTTACTTACATACGTACCTAAATATTACGAAAATAAAAATAATAAACAAATTTAAACGAGGTTTTATTTCACCATCCCTAGAAATGTCAAATTACTATATGCAAGCTGTAATAAATACATAGCAGCGTTATTATTCTAAGTACATAGCAATATTCTTTTATTGAAATGCAAGTAAATTTCGCAGTCTGCGACTGACCTGCAAACCCTAGTCGACGTAAAATGGTTTTTGAAAGAGAAGAAACCAGAACAGATGTTAGAGTAGCAATAGGAAATGGTGTGCTAGAACAAGTGGATGAATTTGTATATCTTGGATGTGGATTCAGTCGGGATGGAAGGTACATCACTGATGAAGAGAGAAGAGTGAATGCGGGAAATAGAGTGAACGGAGCATTGGGACAACTTCTCGGCAGCCACCACCTCAGCCAGAAGGCACGTGTCGCAATACACAACGCAGTGCTTGTCCCAACGTTATTATATGGAAGCGAGAGTTGGGTATGTAAAAAAGAGCATGAGAGTAAAATCAATGCGGTCGAAATGCGATCTCTGCGGACAATCTGTAAAATGAGGCTGACTGACCACATTCGTAACAATGATGTAACAGAGCGAGTAGGGTAGTATGAAACAGAGTATTGGTGTAAAGATGCGAAAGGGAATGCTCCGATGGTTCGGACATGTGGAAAGAATGCCGGACGAGCGACTGGCTAAGAAGATATACAATGCGAAAGTGGAAGGATGTAGGTACAGGGGCAGACCGAGACTTACCTACCTAGACCAAATTGGTCACGTATTGAAGGAAGGTGGAGTCAGGAGTCTCCGAAACCGGCGAGCGTGTTTGAAGAGAGTTATGAATGTTGAGGAAGCGAGAGATGTATGCAAGAATAGAGCCTCTTGGCACTCTGTTCTCTCTGCCTACCTCGCAAGGGAAATGGCGTAATGATAAGTAAGTAAATAAATTTCGGCTCTAGAGACTTATAGAAGGGTACTACCATACATTTATCAACTAGAAAACATCTAATAATCTTTAAATGGCTGAACAGATAGCTAAACACCCTTGATCAAATTACTGTAATATAAAACAAAAGATTAATTAAATTTATTCAACTGTTTGAAAGTTATAACTACTTATATAACACACGTAAAACTTATAACACTATATATGCTTGCGTTAGGAGTAACTTCGGCTGTATTACCAATACTAGAAGTAGTACCTACTTCTTAGAGCAAATGCTGACTACCATGCACTGAAGCAATGTAACATAGTTCTAGTGGCCCACCAATAAAGACGGAGAGACAGCACACGGTGGGTTTATTTAGTGGATGAGGGCCCCACACTACCCTGTTCGTTGCCCCCGACCAAGGGGGTGTGTAAGGTACATTTTTTCCGCCTTAACAAAAAAAAAGGGCAAACGCTGACTGACACCTGCATGTAATACGTTATCATCTGGCACATAAATAATCTCTATATAATATGTAAATATCCAGAAAAAAAGTAGCCTATGTATTTCTCCTTACTCTGGACTAAGTACGTACACATAACAGCAGAAACCAGCACAGCAACATTGTCAACATGCTTTCTAAGTCAAGCGGTATATTACAACTAAATATCTACGCAGATAATTTGCTACTCAGAGGAGTGAGCCGTTGGGATTGAACAGGGGACTCTTGTATGGTTGTATACGCATACCCGAACCGCTGCCAGCGACTGGGGCTGCGCAGGCGTGAATATTTGTGCCTAATGCCGCCCTAACTGAAGCTGTTGTTGGATGGGCCAGGGAACGTCCGCTAACAGCAAGGTATCCCGCGAAAGTGTGACGCTCCGTGTGCGGATGCGTCGCTCAGTAAAGGGTAAGCCGCCGGCAGACCACTGAAGTAATCCAATACAGTACCAGTGGTCCGTCAACACAGGCGGAGAGACGGCACGCGGTGGGTTTATTTAGTGGGTGAGGGCCAAGCAGTGATAATTTCTAAATAAATACACACATATACTCGAATAATCTCGAAGTCAGCCATAACCTTGGACTAGGGATCAATCTCGAAATCATAGAAGGAATGTCATACAGCTTCAGTAGCCCGCTAGTACAGGCGGAGAGAAGGCACGCGGTGGGTATATTTAGTAGGTGAGGGCCCCACACTACCCTGTTCTTTGCTCCGAACGACGAAATATGCGGTTAGATACATTTTTTCCCGCCTTAACAAAAGGGATCAAACTTGATACCATTGCCTGTGCAGTCCTTGGTTTTACCACTAAGTTATCACTGCTTTTGTATTTGCAGTTCTATAAGTCTAAAATCACGTATAATCAAGAATTTAATTATAAGTATCAGTATATCCATAGGTACATCCTTCTACATCAGGTCGAGCGCAATATGTACATATCAGTGCAAAAGCAAAAATCATCCAGAGCAGACTGTAGGGCTTGGGGCCAAGTGAGAAAGTACTTGTTACCAAAACACCGCAAGTAGATAGTAGGTACTATCTTCTGCATTTTTAAGTGTTTTGCATATAAAGGAGGAATCTTGTTTTTTATACTACTTCGATGGCATAAGCATACGGCCCAACTGATGGTAAGCAGTGTAATACTTATACATGCTAGCAATACCAGAGGCATCACTCGCACGTTGCCAACTCCATGAAAAGGGATAGGAGGTATAACGAAAGGATAAGGAGTAAGTTTACGCCTTCGGCGCTCATACTCCCCATACGAAACACAATAGTAGACGTACCTAACGTTCTTTCATGCTGATCTTCTGTGTGAGGGTGATATTTCCCCAATCGATAGACAGTAAATTTTATTAAGTTACATTTTAGAGTAAAGAAATTAAATGCGTTCAGTTATTTGGAAGTCATGATGGCACAAATAAACACATATATATACACATTAAACCTATAATACCCACCGCTTCATTAGCGTCGTGGGTTAATAAAACAAATATCAGTTTTTAACCAATATTTGAATAAGTCTTGATTGTAAAATTAGGGATACTAGTTAAATGATATGCAAACAATACGATCGATGGCTTAATACCTCTTAAGTCAATAGGGCAGTGGAATGAATAGACACTGGGAGTCACTCTAATTTGAGCCTCAATATATGAACAGTAGCAGATCTCCAAGTTTGATTTCTTATTATTTTATTTTAGAATTTCATCTTATAATTACGAGAATAACATTCAGGTGCTCCGAAGTCTGCGAAGACGAGTTTGCAGCCAGATGTTAGTTTAAACTAATTATAACAAATTGGGAAAGCACTACTGTGAATTATGACACTGTAATTTATGCAAATAATTACTTTTAACACACATGTTTACAACTATTAAAAATAACATAATAACTAAACAACAATAATCGAAAATATAAATCTTACTTTCCCACAGTGCCCCAGTAGAAAGCGTTAAATTTTATAAAAACTACATTAAAATAATTATCAAATTATGTTAAAAAATATCAGAATGAAAAATAAAAACGATTCTGGTAATAAACCCTTCCGATTATGAACGGAAGATTGAGTCGTAATACTCATAATTCTCGGCCCTTTGCCACTATCATAACAACAATTATCCTTTTTCCGTATTGTTATTAAAGGTAGCAATTCATTCCTTCCCGGATATCGGTAATCACACAGGAGAAAGCTGATCTCTGCAGAAAAAACACAAGAAAACAATACTGATACTGTACCTACAAATGTACAGTTTTTATTTATTTGGAACTTTAAAATTTTAACTGTACAAATAATTTTGATATTTTTATATGCTTATAGCATTTGACAAACTTAGTTCTTAGCTAAAATTTATAAATGAAGACAAAATGAGAAAAAAGTGAAATTGAAAATAATGGTTACGAGCTGGATTTTAGCTGGCCGTGTGGGGCCGGCTTTAGAATTGGTCCACCCCTCTCTACCCACGGGAGTCGTAAGAGCCGACTGAGGGAATACCGGGGGAGTGGGCAGCAGCACTCCCTCGAGTATTAACAATATCCACTGCGATCGCCAACCCGCCTGCCAAGCGTGGCGATTACGGCATTATCCCCCCCGTTGTGGCGTTCTCTTGGGGAGGCCTATGTCCAGCAGTGGACGTTAAAAGGCTGATGGATGGATGGATTTTAGCGTTTGGTGTTCAGACACTAGATTCCTCTCAAAGCAAGCAGATTTAGTCCATACTCAACCCCATAAGCACAACACATGTCCACAGCCCGCACAGCCGTTGAAAAAATCTCTCAGACATGAAGCTTACATCACGATGTTTTACTATAACAGGCAGTAATAATTTGTGTACAAATGCATTCATAAATAATTTAAAAAATTTAGGGATAAATGTGAATAAGGAAAAAGCTTTTTAGTAGGAGCGGGAATCGAACCCGCGTCTTTTCCAATCCGGGGAAGTGCTCTAAGCCACTGAGCTATCATACTGATCTTTCAATCATCCCAATTTCCTATTCACATTTGTCTTACGACCCGGATTGGAAAAGACGCGGGTTCGATTCCCGCTCCTACTAAAAATCTCTTTTTCCTTATTCATAAATAATTTGTACTTTAAAAAGTAGCGAAGCATTTCAATTGCTAAAAGAAATAGATCTAAAAAAATTTAGAGATATATAACCTTCTGTGGTCCTGACCACAGACTAGGTATTGTTCTCGATACCCCTGACTTTACGGTCGTTGGTTTTACCAGTAGGCCTAAATTATGTTACATAGGTTACTCTCAGGCCAGGTAACAATTTTAAATAAAAAATTATAGCTTTGCGATACTTTAGTTAGTTTATGTTGCGGTTTTAAATACTATAATCTCTCAGATCATCTATTGACGCCTAGTATTTTACGAGACGATTACGTTTAAAGAATATACAATTAATCATTACTTAGCCCAAATAATTTCATATATTTTTAGCGTCGTGATAGCAAATTTTGTCACAAATTAGAAACTAGTTTCATAACATACACGTAATTTCAAAAATTGGGACGCATCCGTTTGTATATAAGTCAATAGTTAGGTATAGGTATCGCAATTAAGCTATCACTGTCGCCGTAATTAAGGTAAGAATGTATATAAAGGAGAAGAAAAAATATCTATCGTCTTACCTGCCGTTTCCCCACATAATGTGGGGTCGACACAACATGTTTTTCTGTTCCACTCCCCTCTGTCATTCGTCATGTGAATGCTGATTCACTTCTTTCTTTCTCATGTCCTCTTCCACATAATCCATCTATCTACCTAACAACCTATCAATCGCTCTCCTTCCATCCACCTCCGTGTCAACCTTTGGGATTTTTAGCTCTTGGTTAGTTTTAAAAATTGATACTTATACGTTTTATCCCGCTACTACATCAGGAACCAATTTTTTGTGTCCGTAAGGATTGAGGAGCCACTTTTAGTATCTTAATGAAATTATTCTACTTTAAATAAGTAGTAAGTTTAAAAAAATTGTAGGATCGATCCGCTATTTTGTAGTATAATACTTCAAAAGTTATATGAACATAAAGGTGGCACCTCAATCTAAATGTTTGGATTGAGGAGCCATGTCAGAACTAGGAATATGATAGATGAATATTTATCAAAATTTGGTATGATTTTGTAGCATTTGAGAGTAAGTAGATGATAAAATCTGAGCTCAGTAGTATCAAAACTAAAAAAGTTACCATACATTATATGTGGCTCATCAGACCATACATATATGACTCGTCATTTTTCAAAGAAGCAGTTATTCAATTAATGCGCAATTTTTTAAACATTTAGTAGTAAGTATATTAGATTTGTAGGACAAGAGTCAGTAATTAAAAATTAATGGATTGGGAGATATGGCACATTTTATCTGGCTCCTCAATTGAGATGCTTCCGTAAATAGATTTGCCTCTATCTACATATACTTGTGACGAAATTTGGAACAAAAAACATTTATGTTTTGTATACATTTATACTAATTGCATGTTTAATCATACCATAAAAAAAAACAATATCTACGAAGTTATTAGCTATCCTATAATTTCCTAACAAATTGTTTTGAAGGGTGTCCATGAATAAAATATATAACAATAAAAATTGTTGTTTGTGTAAGAAATATGTTGTTCGCGCGCGCGTGAGCGTTTGTGTGTGTGTGTGTGTGTGTGTGTGTGTGTGTGTGTGTGTGGTTTTGGAAGGTCTAAAAGGTGAAGGTCTGGTGGCCGAGATTATGATTTAATATTTTTTTCATTTCTTCATAGTTTAAGGAACTAAGCCATTTATGCAAGACTGATCTATATTTACGAGCAATAAGAGAATAAATTTGAAGCTTTGTATTAGCTCTGTTGTATAGAATAGGGCTTATAAAATAGTATTGACGTCTTGTTTTTATAATATTGGCTGATTCTGAAGAAAATCATAATCATCCATCTATCCATCCATCAGCCTTTCATCGTCCATTGCTGGACATAGGCTACCCCAAAATGGGGGTTTTACCATAATCACCATGCTTGGCAGGCGGGTTGGCGATCGCAGTGGATGTTTTTAGTACATAGGGGAACGCTGCTGCCCGGTCCCCCGGTAATCCCTTAGTCGGATTTTACGGCTCTATGGGAGGAAGGAAGAGACGGGAAAAAAAATAAAAAAAAATAACGAAAAATCATAAAATAACGAATAAATACCTACTAAGGATTTTGTTGCTTTAGTCACTAATGCTTCAAAGAATGACTACGCTAAGCTAGTTTTTTTGTTATATCTCCGGTTCCGGATATAGTAGCGGGATAAAATGTATGCCAGTTTTTCAGTCTAATTAAGAGCTATCGAATAAAAAAAAATGCATTAAAATCCCTGCAATAGTTTTTGCGTGATGCGCGAACAAACAAACAGATAAACAAATAACAATTCTAAAAAAATATATTTTGTGTTTAGGCCTATATAGCCTATTAAGTACAGTATTTTTTTTTCAAATATCTTAAATGTACAGACACTTGCTTTGTTACAGCTTTATAATAGTAGGTATAGATAGATAAAATAAATATAAATATATTACAATAGTTGCTTAGAATTTCGAAAATGTCGATTTGTTAAAAATTAAATTTCAAAAACTAGTCTCTTGGTTTCATTCATATAACATGGTCACCCTTAATAGCGAATTCTTAAGGAATATCGAAAAGTTATTTTTTTTAGATACCGAATATATACAATATTGATCTATTCATATTTATTTAGTAGATATTTATACTAAATGTTAGTGTCTCTGGTTTTTGATTACGTTGTGATCTGAGGTAGCTACAGTCAACTATTTATTAAGCTGAACGTCAGGATTGAGGAGCCATATAAATGCATTTATTTACTAAATTCACTGAGTTTTACTACTTTTTCCATATGCTACAAATTCGAACACACTCACTACTAAATGTTTTTTTGGTGTGGAATATAAATTGACCATTACTTCTATAAAAATTCACATTCCTATGTATACAATCTATATAATCTATAGATTGAGGAGCCACATTAAAAGTATTGTATATTCTTGAATATCAACAGTACTGGACCCGGATTTTTAGTAGGCACTATACACAATTACTACTAAATGATAGAAAATTTTCAAAAATGTTAGGTAAATACTTTCCGTGTTCTAGGTGGCTCCTCAATTCAGATGTTTGGATTTTTACATTGGTATATATTATCTTTGGATATATTTTACCACAAATTTCAGGATTTGGCCTACAAAATTATTTGCTTTCCTACTAAATATGCCGATGATTTTCCTTTGAAAATCTGAAGTGGCTCCTCAATCTTTAACGGACACAATTTTTTTAGGGCGGGTAAAATTTTAGGTACATTTGCTGCACATCCTATCGTTCGGGGCAACGAACAGAGTAGTGTGGGCCCCTCACCACCTCATTAAATGCACCTAACCGCACACCCCGTCGTTCGGGGCAACGAACGGGGTAGTGTAGGCTATACCTTTTATTCTGGTATACAGCGGGTTTATTTAGTGGGCGAAGGCCCCACACTAACCGTGTACATTTTTCCCCGCCTTAACAAAAAAAAGGTATACATTATACTCTGGCAGTTTGTTATTTTAGCAATTGCTTTAGAATGCTATTAATATTTCTTCTGAGGTCTAACGGTCTCTTTCTTATAAGTGTGCATCTTCTAGCCTTAAAACCTTGCGTTCGAATTTGTTATTGCTTGACTGAGTTCCATTTCAAAAGCATGCAACCTGAACTGTACCTAATAAATAGTAATAGATACTCCTGGAATAAATTACATAAATTAAGTGCACTTTCCTTTGCTTTTACATTTGATACACTGTAGCTTATATATTTACTGTGACTGTACTACCTAAAAAATAAAACAAGAGCGCTAAAAGTAATAGTAATGTATACTTGTAATTACAAGTATGTATATGATAAAATATTTATATGCAAGAATGCTTCCAGTGCTCCAAATACGTATCAACTTTTCTTTAACTATAAGAAATAGAGAGTGTTGTTAATATAAACATTAAGCATAAAAATGATTGCTTGACTTAATCATAGCTTTGATACGGTTAGAGGCTTATATCTTATATTTATATTATGCATGTACCTACTTTGCCACTAAATGTTTATATTATGTAGATGTTAAGTATCATTAACAAATTGGCGATGGCGCAGAGAAATTGTGTAGTATAGGATGTGTATTCCAACGGTATTATTCTGATAGCTTAAGATATTGAGGCAAAAGTTTAAAAAATCACTTTTAATATGTTTATATTTTTTAAGAACTCAACATACTCGGCCCCTTTGTAACTTTACCAGTACAATACTTACTTTTTTCTACAACCCGTTACTGTACTAATGTGTGGGACGGGGTTCTTCTTAGAGTGACCATCATTTAGGCCATAGTCCACCACGATGTCCCAGTGCGGGTGGACCGACTTCACCAGCTGTAGAGAAACACTCTCAAGTTTACTAGCGATGCTTTTCTTCAACAACTACACACATAGATTCTTCAATTTCTAAAAATCAGATGTTGTGCCTTGCGAGACTCTACTTCAGCTTGGAGATCGAACTCGATACCACACTGCTTTTGCAGTCCTAGGTTTTTCCACTAGGCTATCACTGCATATTACGAGTATAATCAGAATAAATAACTCTAAAAATAATTAAAAAAACCTTTAAATGTCATAATGTAAATATGTAATTAAATGTACCTACCTAAATTATCTAGAATACGTTTATTTTAAGTCCATTTCACTGATAAATTATTTGAACTTTCCTATTTTATTTGATGGCATTGTTAGATGAATAGCCACAGGTTTGCCATTCGCCTGTAAATAAAAAACTAATTATTTTGTATGGTCGATGCGACTGCGGATCATGATGTCTGGGATCCTAAGATTGGGTCGAGTCAGTACAAAAGCAGCTCTGAGTTAGAAAGTTGGCTGTGATTTGTACCCTTGTATCAAAAAGCACGTAAAACCTGCGTATAATATCTTTCCCGTCATGCCGGAATGCATCTCCTACGTGGTTCCATCCATCCATCAGCCTTTCAACGTCCACTGTTGGACATAGGCCTCCTCAAGAAATGGGGGATAGTGCCGTAATCGCCACGTAATTGCGTTAACTCGAGGGAGTGCTGCTGCCCACTCCCCCGGCCCTCAGCCGGCTCTTACAACTCCCGTGGGTGGTGAGAGAGGGGTGGGACAATTCTAAAGCCGGCCCACATGGTCTGAAGCCGGGTCCTACGTCGTTAGCTAGCGTAAATTGGCATATTTTAATCAACCCAAAAAATACATGCTGCTCATTCAATTAAATATTGTATACATGATATCTACCCGACTTGATTTTCGAGTAAAAACAATTTCAAATGTACATTTAAAATTACAAAATCTACTTAAACTACAAACATTCTCACACTAATTGGGCATTAATACAGCCCTTAAATCAACGTAATTTGAAAGTCTAACATCATTTGTCAGATAAATCAAAAAAACATATTTATAGTGGTGTCGTAAAAATCACCTACACGAAATAAAGTCGTTACGTTTATTCGGAATAGTGAGGTGCCCCGATAAAGTTGTTCGCTCGTGATAGCCGCGGAGTGTGGATGCATGTACGCACGCCGGTCCAATAACAATAAATTTTGAGCGTCGTTTGATGCGCCGAGCGGAGTATCGCGTAGTTACAAACGATCTTTTCGGATATACATAGATGAGGTACTATGTTTGATGACTTAATTTTTGTAGAATAACATCGGAGGTATACAAATAAATGTATAACTCCATTTTCAAATATTTCAATGACCTTTTTTAGTACATTAATTTACTTTTAGAGGTTGATTATTAATGAATGAGGTATTAAAGTACAAATTATTTGCGAATAAGGAAAAAGAGATTTTTTGTACTAGCGGGAACCGAACCCGCGTCTTTTCCAATCCGGGGAAGTGCTCTAAGCCACTGAGCTATAGTACAGATCTTTCGACCATCTCAATCTCCTTATCACATTTGTCTTTACGACCAACGCCATCTATCGGAAGCATTTACATGCATTAAACCGATATAGTAAGTTTAATTTTGCAATTAAAATTCATACTAATTGATGGCGCGATTTTTTAAACACCCGCTAGTACAAAAAATCTCTTTTTCCTTATTCGCAAATAATTTGTACTTTAAAAAGTGGCGGAGCATGTCAAATGCTAAAAAATATAGATCAAAAATGAGGTATTATTTATATTTTTGATGTGGATTCAGTCGGGATGGAAGATACACCACTGATATAGAGAGAAGAGTAAATGCGGGAAATAGAGTGAACGGAGCATTGGGACAACTTCTCGGCAGCCACCACCTCAGCCAGAAGACACGGGTCGCAATACACAAGGCAGTGCTTGTCCCAACGTTACTATATGGAAGCAAGATTTGGGTATGCAAAAAGAGTATGAGAGTACAATCAACGCAGTCGAAATGCGATCTCTGCGAAGAATCTGCGGAGTGAGGCTGACTGACTGCATTCGTAACGACGACGTAAGAGAGCGAGTAGGTATGAAAGAGAGTATTGGTGTAAATATGCGAAAGGGAATGCTGCGATGGTTCGGACATGTGGAAAGAATGCCGGACGTATGACTGGTTAAGAAGATACACAATGTGAAAGTGGAAGGATGTAGGTACAGGGAGAGACCGAGACTCACCTACCTAGACCAAATTGGTCATGTATTGAAGGAAGGTGGAGTCAGGAGTCTCCGAAACCGGCGAGCATATAACAAGAGAATTATGAATGTTGAGGAAGCGAGCGATTTATGCAAGAAAAGAGCCTTTTGGCTACTCTGTTCTCTCTGCCTACCCCGCAAGGGAAATGGCGTGATGATGATGATAAGTAAGTAAGTATGATTACGACTAACATATTCCCAAAGAATAAAAGTCCCAAAAAATAAAGAGAAAACAAAGATGTACTTACTCTTATGATATTGCATACGTAATAATAAATTGTGTGTAGCAACAAGACATATGAAAAGAGTGCCGTACGAGCGACTTGTTAAGATGATATACAATGCAAAAGTGGAAGAATGCAGGTACAGGGGGAGACCGTGTATGAAGATAATTATGAATGTTGAGGAAGCAAGAGATGTATGCAAGAATAGAGCCGTTTGGCAATCTGTTCTTTCTGCCTACCCCGCAAGGGAAATGGCATGACGATACGTAGATATTCTTGCAGAGACTGTTACTGAGCTGATGCTATTATTACTACTAATAATGATCTCTCTAGACCGTAATTTTGGTCACAGCGGTCAGTGTCGACAGACACCAGCTACGCACATCGGAGATATATATAGTGCACGAGTGTATGTGCAGATACAAGTGCACTCTTTGTTCCGTCACTATCTTATTCCGATGGGATGGCATTCCGGCATGACCGGAGAGAGATCAGATGCAGGACCAACGGCTTTTGGTGCCTTCTGAGGCACAGGGTGAGACACCAACTTCTTAACCCCGGCCTGTTATTGCGAATTTTTTTACGGAAAAACCCAGCAACTCTATGCGGTCCCAACCGAGAATCGAGCCCTAAAAAAAAAAATAGATATAAACCTTTTTCAATATGTTGTATTATAATTTTATGAAGTAAAATTATTTTGTAACCACTTTTTAATCAAAATTAATTTATTAGCATTTTCGACAATGAAGTCAAGACAAATTAAAGGCTATAAATTATATGAGACAACCCTGTGCTTTGTAAATACGCGCCCGATGTGTCTTGCTCCTGTCACACGAGGTCCCAAGAAACAGATTAAGAGCGCGGCATGAACTGCTCGCACTATCGTACTAACACTTTAACACATAAAAGTGCTAATACACCCGATATGAAGTACCATTATAACTAATATTTATTTTAGTATCTTTATGGAAATGTCATTACTACCTCCCATTTGTCTTGTAGCTTAAGTACGCAACTTATAAACTTATGGATTTGGGTTCGAATCCTGTGCCATGTTGTGTTGAGTATCCCTCAGCAAAATCAGTAAAAGTGGTATGTAAATGTGCCCTGTAGACGACACTATGCTATACCTATAAACTGCCTCGGTGGTCTAACGGTAGTGTATGACTGCGGATCATGAGGTCTCGGGCTCGATTCTCGGTTGGGACCGCATAGAGTTGCTGGGTTTTTCCGTAAAAAAATTCGCAATAACAGGCCGGGGTTAAGAAGTTGGTGTCTCACCCTGTGCCTCAGAAGGCACCAAAAGCCGTTGGTCCTGCATCTGATCTCTCTCCGGTCATGCCGGAATGCCATCCCATCGGAATAAGATAGTGACGGAACAAAGAGTGCACTTGTATCTGCACATACACTCGTGCACTATATATATCTCCGATGTGCGTAGCTGGTGTCTGTCGACACTGACCGCTGTGACCAAAATTACGGTCTAGAGAGATCATTATTAGTAGTAATAATAGCATCAGCTCAGTAACAGTCTCTGCAAGAATATCTACGTATCGTCATGCCATTTCCCTTGCGGGGTAGGCAGAAAGAACAGATTGCCAAACGGCTCTATTCTTGCATACATCTCTTGCTTCCTCAACATTCATAATTATCTTCATACACGGTCTCCCCCTGTACCTGCATTCTTCCACTTTTGCATTGTATATCATCTTAACAAGTCGCTCGTACGGCACTCTTTTCATATGTCTGTCCCATCGGAGCATTCTCTTTCGCATCTTTACACCAGTACTTTCTTTCATAACTTACTAACTCTCTTACGTCGTCGTTACGAATGCGGTTAGCTAGCCTCACTCCACAGATTCTCCTCAGAGATCACATTTCGACCGCATTGATTTTACTCTCATGCTCCTTTTTGCATACCCAACTCTTGCTTCCATATAATAACGTTGGAAAAATGACTCTGTTGTTTATTGCGACACGTTCCTTGTGGCTGAGGTGGTGGCTGCAAAGAAGTTCAATGCTTCGTTCACTCTATTTCCCGCATTTATTCTTCTACACAGTTTCTACATCAGTGGTGTATCTTCCATCACAACTGAATCCACATCAAAAATATAAATAATACCTCATTTTTGATCTATATTTTTTAGCATTTAACATGCTCCGCCACTTTTTAAAGTACAAATTATTTGCGAATAAGGAAAAAGAGATTTTTTTGTACCAATTAAACACAAAGTGAAAAATGAGATTTCACATTTTTCACTTTGTGTTTAATGTATAGTGCTAAGCATGTCAAATGCTAAAAATATATATAAAAATATCTAAATACACACCCAATAATTCATGCACTGTTCACTCCATGGAAAGGAATAGGAGCTATAGAGAAGATCAGAGCAAAGTTCATAGAGAGGGGATGAGTGAATCCGGCGCTCCCACTCCTAAAATGATAAATGATTACCATAGAAATATCTAGCGTTACTTTAAGCTTCTTCTTCTTCGGTTGAGCCGACTCAATCATGCTCCAATTACTAACGTTCTACCATTAAGCGACTTTTAAGTTCAATCTATTTATTTTAGCTGATTCACTAATATTTACACAGAGACAACGCCTGTCTGACCTCCACGACCGAATCAAAAATATTTTTTTTATTCAAGACTGACAACCTGTAACAACTGTCAGGATATTATTTGACAGCCAGAATCTACTGCTTATCATGCCTCGAAAGTACGGAAGAGGTAATGTATCATATAGATTTCACTTTTAGGTCACCCATCAGAGGTAAAGTTGCTTAACCTTGCCGATCGTTTGAACTGCAATTGCAAAACTAGACTACGTTATGAAATATTTATTAGTATTTATTACGTAGTTATATTACACAATAGGGGGACCCGAGACCTATTACAGGAGGCTCTACGTGAGATTCGTGTGGTCTATAGGGAGAATTTTTTTCTGTTTAGGCGGGAAAACATGTGCCTAACCGCACACCCCGTAGTTTGGGGCAACGAACAGGGTAGTGTGGGGCCCCCACCCACTAAATAAACCCGCCGTGTGCTGTCTCTCCGCCCTAGTTGGCGGGCCACCGGAACCATATTACATTCCTTCAGTGGTTGGGAAGACACCCTGACAGCCCACAATGCTGCAATATTGCAGAAAACGTAAAAAGTGATGGCCGTCAGGGTCATTAGGTGTACCGTACGATCTCCTACGAGGCGGTGAGCCTCCTCGCCAGGACTCCGCCATGGGATGTAGAAGTGAACTCCCTTGCGTCATTATACCACTCAGCCGGCACCAAAAGAAATCAAGGCACACCGGTCTATCCTACTGGCGGAATGGAAGCAACAACTTGCGCAGTAACCTAACGCCGGACACAATAGCGGCAGTTAGTCCCATCGTGGACTGTGGTTGGAGAGATGATATGATAAATATAAATAAATGATAAATATAAATGATAAATATAAATATATATATGATAAATTTTACAATTTGCAATTATGGTATAGGTAAACTATACTCTTTAATGCAGTTAGTAAAAAACTGGTATTTAGACATTACAAACAGATAGGTACATCAATGTTATTTAATTTATTTATATATTAGGTAAATCTTCGGCTCTCTTAAAATTGGCACAACATAGCAATATTAAAATATATCGTCCTCGGTTCTTAGCAAAGATCCTATTTGTTTATCAATTCTTCCGATAGTCTAAGATAACATTAACAACATCACCATTCTTTTCATCACGCTTTTTTACAATAGTAGATAGACGGTGACAAAAAAACAACCAATAATACGTTATAATAAATAAGCTTATGTCTGGTAAACATCAGTATTACTGAATAAAATCACGATATCTTATTTGTTTCTTGTGATCTATTAGTATGTGCTCTTAAGTAATAAATTTGAATAGTTTAATAACATAAATTATCACAAATGATTTGATTGCTTTATTATAATAAGCGGTTATTTATTTTTATCGCGTTTGGTGTAAGGTTATTGACACGGTTTTAAATAATAATTCCTTAAAACGAATTGATTAGGCAAATTGACACATTGTTATTTAATAAAAAATATTAATATGTATACAATGTAATATGCATGTTGTGTGGAGTTATAAAATATCCATTAAAAGTGTAATAAAATTATTATATTATAAATGAGAATTCTGAAACTGGATACCTATATTTTTTTCTCGACCTGCTGTTTACAACTCAATTTTACAAACCTGTAAATATTCACTTTTGGATCCAGAAAGTAAGCTTCAAAGCCTGTATTTCTTATTCAACTTTTTTTCTGGCATACTATTTTGACATGAGTGTCCTCTCATGGTGAGAGGGATTAGGCCATAGTCCACCACTCTGGCATTGGGCCAACGTGGTGGTGGGTTTGCAGACTTCACAAAACGTCGGCAAGATCTCTCAGGCATGAAGGTTTCCTCACGATGTTTTCCATCACCGAACAGTGATAAATTGTAAACAAATCAGTACACTTATCAAAAAAAATATGTAATCCCAATGATATTAATGAAATCTAAGATATGACAAAACTTTTCGAACTCGCCTTAAGCTCTACAAAATTGTTGGTAAGACTTAGCTGTGTTTCTATTGACAAAGCATATTAACTTATTACCAAATACAGGTCACCATGTGTTTTTTGAAACACATACATACGTGACAGAAGCCTTTATTCGACTTTGCTTGACAGTCATAATTAAGATTGTAAAACGCAGTGGTCGGAACTGAAATCTGATTTAGATCTTGTTGTGAGGTCGCCAGCTGCCCCCTTATTTGAGTCGTGGAGGTCAGACAAACGTTACGTGTACTGATGGATCAGCCAGAACAAAACAGAACTTCCCTTCTGCCCCATCCATTAACCATCAGCCCACTCCCGCGAAATTTGAAATAAGGCTAGGAAAAGGAGAAGAAAATAATCTGTTCATAGTATAAGGCAAAGTCGCTTTTGGCGTCTGTCTGTTTATCCATAATTTTATTTCCAACGGTGTCAGACGAGCAAACGGCCCACCTGATGGCAAGTGGTAACTGCCTCTCATGGACTTTGGAAACATCAGGAGCACAGTCAAGCCGCCGCCTACTGTAAGGAAACTGCTCTTCTCATACCTCTTTTAAAGAGGGACAAGCTGTAACGCTGGGCTCAAATTGAACATGGCCAAAGCTTTTAAAAGTAAGTAATAATATTATAACTGGCCATTGACCATAATAATAAAAAATAAACAAAATACCAGTTACGATAAATATCTACTCGTTTTTAATTAATTTAAAAGTTATTTCCTAATCACATCACCCAATAATCGTATTACAAAATATATACACATTCCAGTAATAAATACCAAAACCTAGTCAAAATTATAAATGCATCGTATAAACTAATCTAATATTAAACTCTAGCGTGCCGATATTCAAATCATAAGCAAACAAAAAGACACGCTTATAAGTGAGAAACCAATTAAATTAAGCGATTAAGGAAATTAGATATAACGATTTGAGTGAAGTGAAGACTTCCACTCACACAAACAGAACATAAATTATTTTGAATTAATAACGCATTTGTAAAATAACTTATAACTGTTACACAAAAATGTCGATAATTATCGTTTTGAATATTAAATTTGCATAGAAACGATAGGAATCACTAACGATTAAAAGCTACTCATACTATAAACAATTTGTGTAGGCTGTGTTCACACGTGTTTTAACCTAAAACAACTTCACAAGAAACCGGCTCAAATTTCACAATAATATTGAATAAAAATTTACGGACTGATAGTTTTCCATAAAATCATGAGCATATTCCAAATGTAAGCACGTTATGTTATCGCCCAAATTATCTCGTTGTGTTACAATATTTATTTGTTTCTCACTAAGGATGCGTTCCGAAGATTGTGGGTATATTCTTCTTACCCAATTAGGTGGTTATTGACGTTTTACTGTTATCAAGGTAATCTTGAAATAGGAAGCCGTATTTATAGTCTTTTTGAATTTTGTTCTCACAAAATACTTATATACTGGAAATATTCGAATATTATTGCTCATTGTAAAAATACAAATAGCAGAATTTTTTAGTATAGGTTTTAGGTCAGAATATTAGATTATTAATATAAAGAAATTTAAAGTAAGTTGATTTACCACTGAAAAGATAAAGAGAAGTAACGAATAACCTGGTCTTACGCAATTTAGCCTGTGAGGCTACGGGACAAAGTTAATGTTGGTATTAAATATTCTTAGGGCTACTTTGCAACACAATATCGACCCGGAAATCCAACTCTAGACCTTACGATTAGTAGCAGTTAGCAAAAACATTAACCAAGCCGAAATGAATTTTGAGATGATAGATAGTTTCGTATAATAATTAGCATGTTTTTGTAATATATAACCAATATTTATGTAGGTACTGAAGTTGTAATAAATTAGTGTATTACAACAATTTACAAATAAATCAACTAAATATAATAACAGAGATAATAATTAATTCATTAAATTTATATGTAATTACAAATATTTTGTGGATCGCAAATAATATCCTATAGCTAACAAGTCGACACGATTTATTTTAAACTATAGATAAGGCCGCGCTGAGACATATCCCAAATTCTACGTTTCTTCCAAAAAGGGAAGCTGTTAATAGAGTCATTCAACGTTACCGGTCAAATTATCTACAAAGAGAAAAGTCAGCGCGGTGTCGGTCGGAAATATAAATTTATTTGGTGTTTGTCGCCGCGACACGGGCGCCCGCATCTCTATCTCGCCGCGTAATCTTGAACATTGGCGTTAAAGAATTTAAATTATACGCTGATACAAATGAACGGGCGAACCCACCTTATTTATTGCCTTAATCCAAATTATATTGACTAGGTTTCTTCGATTCGGATACGTCGTCACTCGATACATATTTTAATGATAACGACGTTATTGGGTTATTTAAGCCCAGATTATCACCTGTGTACGTTGGGACATTTTATGACTATTAACGTTAGTGTCAATATTACAAGTGCTATGAATAATTTTATATTCATTACAGTTGGCCGTTGCTCTCGTGTTCAATAAATGTGGCCTCCAAGCTGTACTGTAAATTCCAATCTATAAAATATTTTTGCACCTCCAGTAGGTACTAATTACGTATGCAATCAATTTACAAGCGGATCGTTCAACCGACGCCCCGAGATACCATTAGTCTTGATACGATATAGCTTCTCCTGACTCAAATATTATGCTAATCGAATAAATATTACTTATTCAACTGGAGGCGTAATATGGTACATTAACATTAGGTAGGGTTTATTAACATAAGGTTTTTTAGTATTTAATTATTTTAAGGAAACCTATTAATAAATAATAGTACATTATTATAGATAGTACTAGTATAAACTAAACCCAAACATATATTTTTAGTTTCAATGTAGTAATACTAGTAATAGCGAAGGAAGATTTAAAATTGAACGGTAAAATTATTTATAATCTTTTTTTAATATTGTGTAAATAATAATATAGGTAAATTTAAATAGTTTTATTTAATTTTATAACTTAAAGACGGAATCTTAGTCCTCATCTTTTTGACGTGATAACGTCTTATAAATCTATGAACGCCAGCTGTACGCACGAAAAAGTGTCACGTTCCGAAAAATGTATGGTGACCGATGCATTGTTTGTGAAACTCTTAGAAAACATATAATTATGACGTTATCACGTACAATTATTGTCCGTAAACCGACTTTACCAGAGACTTAACCATAATATAGTTTTTATTTTTATTTTTATAGGTAAAACCGCGCAAGGCACGCACTTCTCATAAATATTTGTGTATCTACTATGTTGACAAATTATCACTTTTTTTATTGCATGTAGTGGCAGACGAACCATGGCCCATCTGATGGTAAATGGTAACCGTCGCTCATGGACTCAACTATACCGAGTATTGTCAAACCACTGCTCACCATTTCATTTCACTGATATGAAATGAAAGAATAAATGGCTATCTCCTGTTACAGCCAAAACGCAACGATGTGCTTCATGGCTGGTAACACGGGAGATGGTGGTACCAACCCACTCGGGCCCAGCCCTACCACCAGTCATGCAATGGATGATAATTGCTTACTTCCCTTAGTCGCCTCATACGACACCCGTGGGAAATAATGGGGTGGTGACACTTCTATTCTTAGTCCATCACCACACGGACAAGCCCGGTGAATGAATGTCTATCAGGGGCGAACATCAAATTTAAAACCACTATATGCATAGCTGTTAGAAGATTTAATAAAGCAATATTGTATTAAGTAATTAAAAAATAATATTACACATTTAGAACAGTACGACAAAGTAAATAAAAAAACTAGCCATATGTTTAATAAGGCTACACGGACACATTGATATTATTTAACTTCATTCGCATAGCACGTTTCTCTTCTAAAATCTTTTTCAATTCTTCAATATTTTTAGATGAAGACTTATTTATAGTTACTGAGTTATTTAGTTTTTTGTTATGTAATCGCATTTGTGCTCGTTCTTCCATATAATTCTTTATAGTATCTTTCGTTTCTTCAAGTTGTTGTTTAGCGGCTTGTTTTTCGTCGTTGATTAGCTTTTTTTTGCTTTCAAGTTCATCGTTTAGTTTAATTTTCATTGCACTTAATCTTTCTTGTAGTTCAGCTATTGACATTTCACAAAGTAAGCCCAGGCGACTAGTTTCTGTTAAATCTATAATCTTTGGAATTTTAGCTTTCTTGGCAATTATTTCTAAAATTTTTATTTCCTTTATCATTTTAATTTTCCGTTCTAATTCTTCTTGTTTTACTCGTATGGCTTTTGCAATTAATGACTCAGATTCTCTTTTAACTTTTTCAGCTAAATCTCTTTTTTTCAATGAGCTCTCATTTTTAGCCTGCAATACGTTTAGTTCAGTCAAAGATTGTTTCTCAATTTGTTTTTTATTTTTTTCCATTTCTAGCCTTTTCCACTTTTCTATTTCTTCATTCCACGAAAGCTTTTCTCTCAAAAATTCTTCATGTTTTCTTTTATTTTCATCTGCAAGTTTCTTCTTAGAAAGTACTGCTTCTTCATGAGAAATAAGTCCCAGTAAATGTTTTCTTTCTATATCTAATAAACGCTCTCGTTCTCTTTCTTGTCTATCCTGTTCCGCAATTTCTTCTATTTTGGCAGTATTCCTATAGCAAATGACGTTTTGAAGCCACAGTGCTTCTTCTTCTTCCTCCATTTGTATTCTTTTGTTCAATCTCTTGACAGTTGCTGCATTTTCTTTCACATGTAGTGTGTTTTTTATAGTATAGATTGGTTTATATTTAGTAAACGATTTGGGAAATGGATTTTCAATTTCATTTTTGATATTATCAATCCGCTTATAATATCGGTCAGATTTAGCTGTTTGAGCATAGTGAAAATCTTTATTTTTCACATCGTTTAAAAGATGCGCAGCTTTTTGTCTATTTTTTTCATGAATTTGTTTTAATTTTTGATCAATTGTATTTTTTGTGAGCATTTTTTTCTTTTTAATATAAACTGAATTTGGTGGCGTGATTGGTAATGTAGATGGGGTAAAAGATGGTGATTCTTTACTTTTTCGATTTAAAACATTCATTTGTTGCGGTATTGTTGGTTGTTTCAATTTTCTACTCTCTGTTTTATTTACATGTTCTGCATAGCTATGTGCCATTTCACTGATATAAGGCTGCCATTCAAAAAGTGGTCCTATTACTTTTTCTGTTATATAACTAGTGTCATAATGAGCTTGAGCTACTTGAGACACAAAAGTCAGAATTTCATTGTTACTCAAAAATTTTGTAAATGTGGTCAAAAGAGGTTTACTTAGATTGAAAATGCATTTGTAGATATATTGCATGTCCTTTGGATGTATTTGGAAAATCACGGCATGAAACACAATCATAAAATATTCTTGCTCCTCCTGTGAGAGTTCTACAGCAAAATGGCATGCAATTGCTTTCAAAAATTCGTAATGCTTTTGAAAATTCAAGAACGTTTCTGCAATCCAGGATAGTTTACTATCCTCGGTAGCTTCAGGACATTTCTCAATATAATTTTTCATATATTCATGTGGTGATAGTTCACTAGTCTCTTCGTAATCATTGATTATATTTCTTAACATTTTCACATTTCCAGATGTGTGGTAGTAAACCATTTTAATGGTGTACTACCGTTTTATGTTATTTCAGAAAGAAAACTATAACATGACACAATACAGGACATATAATTTTGTTGACAGACTTGACAAACTTTGCTGTCAATGTAATAGACATAAAAAAATTATGAGTAAAAATCAATCATGAAAAAAGGTTAAAGTTTTTTTTATAATTATTAAATTTAGTTTTTAGAGTATGTTTCCAGTGTGATGACTGGTGGCCCCCACTAGCTCTCCGCTTGACCGCATAATGTATTTACGAACAATATTGTTTTGTATAGTGGCGATACATAGTATACCTACAAGTTTTACTATCAATTTATGTGAATAATGAGCAATAACAAAACCTACAATTATATAAAATTTATTTAATTTTCATAGGCAGGCTATTACAAAGTATTATATATAGGTGTTTATATGTTTTGCGCAGTGATAGTCTAGCGATAAAACCATGGACAACAAAGGCGAGTTTCATCTCCAGTCCGAAGTTCAGACCACACCCCTGATTTTTCGACATATTTCGAAATGATGTGAATAGTTGTTTATAGATTATCACTGCACGGTAAATGAAAACATCGTGAGGAAACCTGCATATCTGGGAGATTATCTCGACGGATTGTGAAGTCTGCCAACCCGCACTGGGCCAGCATGGTAGAGTATGGCCTAAAACTCTTTATTGTGAGAGGAGATCTGTACAAAATAGTGAGGCAGTAAAAGGGTTGAATAAAAATAGTACATTGTTACCCTAGGGATGAAAGCAACTTATTTAGCGCCGAGACGGGGTTTGGCGCCCGAGCGTAGCGAGGGCTCCAGTAATTCGAGGGACTAAATAAGTCTTTATCCCGATGTAAGCACTGTGCTTTTCATTACGAGAGGAAACTAAAATTTATTTTTAATCATGAATTAGCTAAAGAAAAAATTAGAGACTTTAAAAAATTTAATTTGGAATCGCCGTTTTCCCGCCGATTTTGTTTTTTTTTTCTGTGGCCTGTCAACTATTCAGCCATTATTTTTCATTTTAATCATTGAAAAAATATAAATCTTCGTTATTTTAAAGATATAGTTGCAACTATATTATAATAAAGTCATCTAAAAAACAAATTCTTTAATAAATACTTAACTTTATGTTATTTAAATTTTACATCGCGCTGTAATTGACTGGCTGTACAGAAAATAGAACTGTTTTTTTTTTCTCAGCAGTCAGTTGAAAGTAATTCTCCCTAGGGCTGAAAAGTATTACTTTCAACCCGCTTCTCAGGCAACTTCAGGCCTACTTTCAGAGTATGAGTAATGAAAAGGTATTTTATTAACAGGCGAGTTTATTGAGTCACAAACTACAACATGGGGTGCGCCGCTAGAAACCTCCCGTAGTGCATGCATCCTGGGTGCAAGTGACAGCTATTAGAATATTCTTTGGAAAGCTGTCACTCGTGGAAAATATCTGGCAAGACCCACGGGCTCACTCGTTGCCCAGGTTTGCTCCATGCTCTCTAGCCTGAGAGCGCACAGGATACAAAATCCGGCGGGTCATGACATGACAGCTGATTCTGCTCTTAAAACGGCTAAGACCTCAGTTGTCCACCGGTGCAAAATCCGGAAATTGTCAGAGCTAAAAGAAAGAAGGCTTATAAAATCAAAAACGACTATCCGTTTGCCGAACATTATAAGTACAAACATAGCATCACGCCTGTATTCCCCGAAGGGGTAGGCAGATATGTATCTACACAACCACAATTCGCCAGCTATGTTTAAGTCTCACGTAATAGGGGGCGAGCCTATTGACGTCTACCGGGCATTTCCAAACTCCGGGCGAGAATTTTTCTTTGTAGGAAATATCTCAATAACACCGCCCGACACGGGGATCAAACTCGAGATGATTAGCAGCTCATGATTAGCAGTCGCATACACTACCGCTACACCACCGAGGCAGTTACATTATAAGTATACGTATAAAATTTTATATACAGTTTACTTGATCCTTCATATTCCTTCGATTTTTATAAAGACTAACATTTATGTAGGCTGGACAGATATTTATTTATAGTTATAAAGTTTTTACCAAAATATAATATAATTATGAAAATATCGAAGTCTATAAAAGCTGGCACAAAAAAGGCAATATGTAAATCAATCAGCAGTCAAAGTGTTCAGATCATCATACATTCCTGCCATTCAATTCTGTGCCGACGGGAGTATTTAATTAGGTAGCTGATATATTTTCGCCGGGTGCATCATTAATCAATCAGTTTCGACGCGAGACTATTATTCGACAGTTCGACGCCTCGCCCTTCTAGCGAGCGCAAAGTGCAAGTCACAAGGGTCCTCTTAAAATATAATAATCGTGTTAAACACAACCATAAAAGCCATATTCGATTAGAGGTGTTTTAAATAGGTTGCTGTCTCGTTATCTTGTGGCTATTGTCGGCAGTAAAGCGGATCGTGTTGGATGGTTTTTGTTCTCCTTCTTTGTAATTACTCTAGCCTTATTATGTCCGTAACTAGAAGCTAGCGCGTTAATAATAAATGTTTTTAATCAGAAACCTTTGCACTTTATATTGTATGTAATTTTTATTTACCTATCTCTACAATTGATTGTTTGAAGCCCTTGAAAATTTCCTTTGAAGCCCTTGAATATCTTGTCCCTTGGGCATATTCCACAGGAACGTCCGTGTGGTGACGGACTAAGAAGTAGTACACTCCATTCTTTCCCGCGGGTGTCATACGAGGCAACTAAGGGAAGTAAGCAATTATAACCCTTTGCATTACTGGTGGTAGGGCTGGGTACCAAGTGGGAGTACTCAATTGCTATCAGGCCCGAGCAGGTTGGTACCACCATCTCCTGTGTGACCAGCCATGAAGCACATCGCTGTGTTTTCGTTGTAGCAGGAGATAACCGTCTATTCTTTCATTTCATATAAATTAAATGGAATGGTGAGCAGTGGCTTGACTGACAATACTCAGGGTATAGTTGAGTCCATGAGCAACGGTTGCCACTTACCATCAGGTGGGCCGTGTCTCGTTTGCCACCAAATACAATAAAAAAGGAACTATATTTAACGTACTTAAATGTGCTTTTTTTTCTATCCTTTTTCTGTCCCACTATTGGGCACGGGTCTCCTCTCGGAGTGAGAGGGCCATAGTCCATCACGCTGGCCGATGGGGGTTGGCAGACTTTACAAGCCGTCGAGAAAATCTCTCAGGCATGCAAGTTTTTTCATGATGTTTTCCTTCACCGAGCCGTGATAAATTCTAAACAAATACACACATACGTAATTTCGAAAAGTCAGAGGTGTGTGCCGTACGAGATCTGAACTTTGGACTGAGGGTCGAACTCGATACCACTGTGTTTGCAGTCCTTGGTTTTACCGCTAGGCTATCACTGTAAATGTGTTTATCTAGGTCAAAGATGTTTATCCATATATATAAAAGGATAACTGACTGACTGGCATATTAACGCACAGCCCAAACTATTGGAGCTAGGACCGTGGTGATTTACATACCTACGGGTTTCTTTGATACTATTCATGTAAGTATACGAAAGTGTGTTCTGAATTCAAAATTAGTTAGTTTTTGATTACAAGCCACATAATATAAATAACAATGATTACTTTTAGTCTGTAAAGGATATGCCATATTAGATTTTAAAGTGGCTGAAAATAAAAACTTTCAACACCTGCATTCTTCTGTGATTAACACACGGAACTCCGAACAAAGTTCGGTACATGCCAAAGAGCAATGGAGAACAGCATGATAGGATATAAGATATAAGGCAGATTAACACAAAGTGGGAAAATGTAAAATCGAAAATAACAGTCACGAGCAGGATTTGAACTTGCATCTCCTGGATACCGTCCAGATGCTTTGCCAATTCAGCAATCGTGACAACGGCTCTGGACTGCTAATTTCGATAACACATTCACACTTAACGTCCTGGGTGATGCCTGCGCCATCTGTCGGAAGTATTTGCATACATTATACCGACCAGGTAAACTTAATTTTACAATTAAGCATCTGGACGGTATCCAGGAGATGCAGGTTCAAATCATGCTCGTGACTGTTATTTTCGATTTCACATTTTCACACTTTGTGTTAAGTGATATGGCCAAGCATGTCAAATGCTAATATATATATATATATATATATATAAATATCTAAATAGATATAAGACAGAGTAAGAATCACTGCTCCTACATTTTCGGACCCACATTATAGATATATTCCAAATCCAAATAGTAAGTAATTCAAAAAAGACCTAAGCTAAAAGACTGCACTTCCATTTTAAAAGAACGGATGATTGATGAAAAAGTGATACCTATTTGTTGACACTTGACCTCCTCCTTGCTTAGAAAACAGAGGGCGCCAGCAGTTAAATAACATCCTGGCAGTCGTTACAGGTTATCAGAGTCCTAATTAAGAAATTTTCTGTCTTAAGCTATGGTTCGCCAGTTGTCCTCTTAGTTGGGTCCAAAGAGTAAGTATTTCTTATTTTTTTTATTGCTAATGGTGGCAGACGAACCACGTCCCACCTGATGGTAAGTGTCGCTCATGAACTCAACTATACCGAGAATATTGTCAAACTGCTGCGCACCATTTTATTTCTTAGATATGAAATGATAGAATAAACGGCTATCTTCTGCTACAGCCAAAACACACTGACGTGCTTCATGACCGGTCACACAAAAGACGGTGGTACCAACCCGTTCGGGCCCGATAGCAAGTAAGTACTCTCATTTGGTACCTAGCCCTACCACCAGTAATGCAATAGGTAAAAATTGCTTACTTCCATTAGTTGCCTTGTACGACACCCACGGGAAAGGATGGGGTGATGATTCTTAGTCTGTGACCACACGAAACAAAATTGATTGGGTCTTAGTGGTCAGACAGACAGTCGCTCCGTGCAAATACCGGTAGATGAGCTTAAATCGTACAGATTGAAAGCCAACCTCAATAAAAATTGGGATAAAGTTAGGGAGATGACAGGAATAGCGTAAAATAAAACAATTCAATTAAAGCAACCAATTAAATCTGATTCTGACAGTTGAAAAGCCTGGTCCTCTCATCATACTCATCACTGCCGGTCAAAAGTAAAATAAAGTACAATGCATAAAAAATAACAATACGACCGTATATAGTTAAAAATCATTAGACATTTATATGACGTGAGAAAGGCGAGCCGTATCGTTAATTAAAGACATTAATTTGACATGCTCTGACAGCTAATATTATGTTGAAATTGATTTGTGTTCAAAGTTGAATTAATTTTGACAGAGTCAATAAGCCACCGCTTTCTTACAACGAAAAAAGATTGTACTTGTGAAGGATGCATCAATGCATGGTTAACACGTTTATCTATTATTGAAATTGTAATGCTAATTGTGTTTTGATTTGAATTTTAGGTATATCTTTAATATAATCTGTAACCACAACTTTTTTCTTTTATATTCACTAGCTCTTGCCCGTGACGACTGTTGTTTTATCTTAATAAGTTTACGCTAAGATAACTATTTTCCTGACATCCGATTTAGATAAAATAATGCTTATATCCAAGCCAGGCTTAACTTACCCATATAAATCGAATTAAAACTTGTTCGGTTGTTTAAGAGATGTGCACCAACAAACAAACATATACCCGGACAAAATCTTTCTCTTGTCATCCTCCTCTCTATTCTCGTTATATTCTTAACATACCTTAAAATGTACATACATATTAGACAGACACCACAAATGATGGTGGCATTCTTATATTATAATTAATAAAAAATAATTTATAATATTATTATTCAGTCTTATATTATAATACCATACCTTACTTACACTAGTTTTACCTACACGTATTTTTATTTTTAATACAGCGTTTTTTTTTAATAGGCCCTGCCTACTAGATAATAGTCTCTGTTGTATCACGGAAAACTTTATAATTAGGTTTACAATTATGGGATACATAGAGTCTGAATAAGCATCATTTGTAGATAACAGCAAGAGTTGTCTAGTGTGAGTATCGAACCCACAACACTCGGTACAGGGGGTCAATAAGTTAAATAAACTAAATTCGTATTATGTTTAAATAAATTAGTTAATTATTTTATTTATTAATACGATGACTAGTATACAATTATTACGTGGCATTTTTAAATACGAGTATGATTAAAATATAGGGTATAAAATGGATGCGTTCTCAACAAATTTATTCTACGGAAAATTATATACTCTTTTACAAAAAAGAGTATATTTTTATACATATAAAGAAATTATAAAAGTAAGTACTAATTTTATCCGAGTTTGCACATCAAAACGTTTCTTAAAGTTGTCTCCTATTAATATGGTTATGTATAGCTGGGGCTGTGGTTTTTTTTTTCATGTTCTACGCGAGCGCTTAAATACCCCACATGACGGAAAGTGGAAAAATAGTCTAGGAAGGTAAGACGCTCGCGAAGATCTTCCCTCGAAATTTCTGCAATGTATGAAAACTAAACTGAAGTCACGACCAATGTGTGTTACCAATTACATACGGAACAAAGACTCGATCTTTGAAAGTTGGTTTTTAAAGTACAAAATATTATTTGTGAATATGCCTCGCCGTCGTAGCGGTAGGCTTAGAGCACTGCCCCGGATTCCCGGATGGAAGGGACGCGGATTCGATTCCCGCTCGCACTAAAGTTCTATTTTTCCTCATTCACAAATAATTTGTACTTTAAAAGTAGCTGAGCATGTCAAATGCTAAAAAATATAGATCAAAAAGTTGGTCTTAAAACTCGAAGTTATATGGAGCCAGGACCAATGGTTTATCCGTGCAAGGAGCGGACTATACTCTAGACTACGTGATTGAGTTTGTAATATGGAAAACCGTTCACTATTATTTTCAAATTATTAAACCACATATCGGATGTCGCAGTATAGGATGGCCTCCCGTCAGAGCCGCAGAGATCAAGTAGATGCAAACGGCGCAAGACCGCTCATTTTGGCCTTCCCTTTAGGAGGCCTATGTCTAGCAGTGGAAGAAAAAAGGTATTGGATGGATGATAATAGACACAAAATAACGTCATACAACCGTTTTAAATTAGCTATTGTTTATTTTGATAATTGATAGGATGTGTGTAATAAATAACATACGAATATTTTAAAATTCATACACAGAGAACTGAAAAGGAAACAATTAGCAAGGTGAGATTTGTAATATTAAATTGGTAGCAATTTTTCTTCCCGTATCGTGCACACCTTGTCCTCACAGGTGTAATAAAACAATGCCATATTTCTAAGTGTTCTATCACACTTGATAGTTTTTAAATTATTTCAGAATAAGTATATCTATACATAGTAGATATAAAGTCGTTATGCGCGTTTGCCTGTTTCCCATCTTTCTTCTTATATAAACTACGGGACAGATTTCGAAATGGTTTTCATTGCAGTTTTAGATTATTTTTAGAGAAAAATTAACTACTGTAGGATAGATCAGTGGCTTAGAGCACTTTGCCGGGTTGGAAAAGACGCGGGTTCGATTTCCGCTCGTACAAGAAATCTCTTTTTCCTTAAACACAAAGTGAAAAATGTGAAATCGAAAATAACAGTCAGGAGCAGGATTTGAACCTGCATCTTCTGGATACCGTCCAGATGCTTTACCAATTCAGCCATCCTGACAATTGCTCCTGACTGCTAATTTCGATAACACATCATACTTAACGTCTTTGGGTGACGCCTGCGCCATCAGTCGGAAGTATTTTCATACATTATACCGACCAGGTAAACTTAATTTTACAATTAAGATTTTACCTAATAATGACGCAAACCCTTTAAATATTTTAGATATTTTTATATATATTTGTAGCATTTGACATGCTTAGCACTATACATTAAACACAAAGTGAAAAATGTGAAATCGAAAATAACAGTCAGGAGCAGGATTTGAACCTGCATCTTCTGGATACCGTCCAGATGCTTTACCAATTCAGCCATCCTGACAATTGCTCCTGACTGCTAATTTCGATAACACATCATACTTAACGTCTTTGGGTGACGCCTGCGCCATCAGTCGGAAGTATTTTCATACATTATACCGACCAGGTAAACTTAATTTTACAATTAAGATTTTACCTAATAATGACGCAAACCCTTTAAATATTTTAGATATTTTTATATATATTTGTAGCATTTGACATGCTTAGCACTATACATTAAACACAAAGTGAAAAATGTGAAATCGAAAATAACAGTCAGGAGCAGGATTTGAACCTGCATCTTCTGGATACCGTCCAGATGCTTTACCAATTCAGCCATCCTGACAATTGCTCCTGACTGCTAATTTCGATAACACATCATACTTAACGTCTTTGGGTGACGCCTGCGCCATCAGTCGGAAGTATTTTCATACATTATACCGACCAGGTAAACTTAATTTTACAATTAAGATTTTACCTAATAATGACGCAAACCCTTTAAATATTTTAGATATTTTTATATATATTTGTAGCATTTGACATGCTTAGCACTATACATTAAACACAAAGTGAAAAATGTGAAATCGAAAATAACAGTCAGGAGCAGGATTTGAACCTGCATCTTCTGGATACCGTCCAGATGCTTTACCAATTCAGCCATCCTGACAATTGCTCCTGACTGCTAATTTCGATAACACATCATACTTAACGTCTTTGGGTGACGTATCCATTCGATTTCACATTTTTCACTTTGTGTTTAATGTATAGTGCTAAGCATGTCAAATGCTACAAATATATATAAAAATATCTAAAATACTCTTTTTCCTTATTCACATATAATGTACTTATACTTTAAAAAGTAGCAGATCATGACAAATGCTAAAAAATCAAGATCAAAATTATTTTTTTTAAATTATGTGCTTATTAATAATTGGGTAATCAATTGTTGAAAAAATTTTAGAGGCGCACGCTACCTAAATCTTAAGATAAGTCAATATAATATGTTTAGTCAAAATTTATTTCTTGATTGTAATAAAATATTTAAAATGAGAAATTATTATAATGGGTTTGAATAAGTTATTTAATATTATAGTTGGCTATTTTTTACCAATTATTTATTGAAAGCACAAGAAGTTACCGTTTAATATTATTAATTTGAAAGTAGGTATATACTGGTAGCATATTCAGCATGCCCACCTGAGGAGAAACCCCATCAATCTCTTGACCAGTTACAAAAGAACTTAACAAAGAATTATGGCTCTTTACTTATGAGCGCTACTATGTAGAGAATTATTACTTCAATTTAATGACCCTGCCATGATTAGACATTACCTATAGGTACTTACCTCTGCAAGTTTATTTCATAAATCTTCATGCTAATAAAAGTAATAAGGTAAATGTCTTAAGCTCTTATGTCGGTATCGTTCATTAAAAGAGTAGTTAAAATGTTAACTAACCGATCGACTCTGTCTTACTAGGGTTGATGTTTCAGATAAGACAAAAAAAATCAACATTATAGTGGATGCTATAAGCTTGATTTGATTGAGTGGTAGATCTGAGATGGATTGAAACTATTGAATTTTTTTATTACTTATTTGCAAGTAAATTTTGTTAAATGACTTCGTTATTGAGTAGACCAGCTTTATTTTTTTTTAAGCCCCATTGTCCCATTACTTGGCACATTTCCTCTCAAAAAGATTAAAAATAATATAAAAAGCATTCAGGCCGTAGTCCACCACACCGACGCAGTACGGGTGTGGTGGTACTGCGTCGGTGTGGTGGCCAGAAACATGAATAAGCCCTCCAGAAAATCTCTCAGGCATGAAGAAACGGGGTGTACGGTTAGGTAGATTTTTTCCCATATTAATAAAATAAGGTCATCACTTGAGCGATTTGCAGTTAGAAAAAACTCCTTTTCACACATAAAAGTATAAGCATTTGAATCTTACCTTCATTTTATCTTTAAAAAATTCAAAGCTCCTATTTCCGTCTTGTAATTTTTTGTAAAAGACGATGCCCTGCACAAAGGAGTAATCCTTGTATTGCGGGTGACTTTACAAACAAAATTTCAGGGATACAAAGTACACCCAGACTCACAACAACCATTTATGGATCACACAAAGAGTTGTCCTGTGTGGGAATCGAACCCACATATAGTTTGGCCATAGTTTTCTGGCAAGTCTCATATTATCCGTTTATTTTGAAATAAAACTTCTTTTACGGAATCTATCGCGTTTACTTAATTTTACTACTATCCCGACGTTTCGAATACTTTACAGCATTCATGATCACGGGTGGACTTAGATGATAGACGTCAGCCTTGGACGTCACCCGTGATCATGAATGCTAATAATAATGTAACATTCGCGTAAATATCAGAAAGTATTACCCGTTTATAATAAGTCTTTAAAGAATTAATACTTTATTTAAGGACTCTGCCTCTACCTCTACAATTCGGAATCTGATTAATGTTACGTATTTTTAGGTAGAAAGGTGTTTTATTAATTATCGTGTAGTTTGGTTGGAATATAACAAAATTTGTTGAACAAGACAATGGCAATATATGATATATATAATAAAAAAAAATCTCATGATATTTTTGATGCCATTTTTGTCATTTAAACTAGTTAAAAAACTGTCTGAAAAAAATCTGGCTTGGACATCCGTGAGTTGTAGGTAATGTATGTTAACACGATAACGACCAAAATACTTAATTAATCGAGTCTTTTTTTTTTCGCTTACGAATTATTATGACTAGGAATAGAGCCCTATTACTTTTCACGTTCTGATTCGATATGGTTTAATTGTTATTAAATAAACAAAAAATACTGAATATTTACGGCATTTACGCTCGACGCGACACTAAAACCAGCGCCTTTCATGAGAACTACCTTTTTAAGTACGCATAGCCAGCCACCGGTGGTTTTACTATCGTCAACAGAACGCCGTTCACCCGGCCGGTACATTGTTTTTTGTTAAAAGAAAGTTCTTACCTTTGCTTGCCGAACTGATATTTGTCAAGTATGATAACTATTTTATCCATAACAATAATTCAAAACACTAAACACACGTAAATAATAACACACCAACGTTATAAAACACGAAAAAATATATTTTACATTCCACAATTTTTTTTTCGTGGCCTTGGCGTCACTGCGTTTTCATAAGTGTTCTAGGAACAACAAAGTATAAAATTATAAGGCAACCAAGTTAGGAAGATAAGTGGTTTAGAGATTTCTTGTTGAACTCATTGATTTTTAAATAAGTCGTATAATATTGTCCAAAGTTGCAATTTTCTATTGATAGATATCGCTGTTTTAAAGTAAAAGAGATATTGACAAATGCAGCCCTAGATGTCGCTAGTGGCAATTTTAGATGTCGATATCATTGTATTCAGTTGCTGTTGTATATATAGACGAGCCACAGTATTGCTTTTTTTTTGTAAGGAAACTAGCGATGTCTTTTTGTTTAATAAATTATTCAATTTTGCATGTTTATATATATTATGCACTTATGCAGGTATATATGTAAACTCATGGATTGTTGTTCTTATTAATTGCTAATTGCCAGATGGCGCCTTGCAAAATGACAGAGGTAGACCAATATAGAAGTACTTCTTAAAATTAGCGCTAGATGGCGTATAAGACATGAAACCCACATTAGTACTTTTTGAAATTAGCGCTATCTATGTGATTTATTGAAAACTACTTAGTAAAACCAATACATTATTAGTTACTTATCAAATAATCAATTTTATTGTGAAAAATGAAGCGTGCAGTTCTGGATTTTCCAAAGTGTTTTTAAGTATTTTCATTTATATCTTAGCACTTGACATGCTCAGCTACTTTGAAGAACAAATTAGTTTAAATTTTTCTGAAAAATATTAGTTATGAATGCTTAACAATAATAATAGACAGTAAATGAGAAACTAATATATTTAAACTTAAAATTTTCAATACAAACAATGTAAAAAATGTTGATGCAATCTCCGTCGAGATAAAGTTTGATGACCAAAGATGTTATTTATTTGTTTAGTAATTTATATGAGCTTAGTTACTGTTTTATTAGGCATATTAAATCAAGGCCCAATAAGGCAGCCATTCATGTTTATTTTTACGGAGTTTCTGCTCCGTATGCCTAATAAATTATTGGCCTGGTCACTTTTATCACGGGTCCATGGTAACGTTTATCGAACGTGGATAGTGTGTGGATAGACCTTTTAATTAAGTTACTTGTGTCAATGTTTCAATTGGGTGATGAAAACAAGTAAGACGATTATTTTTTATAGTCTATGCAGCATATTTGTGGGTCACATTGCCTGTAATAATGCAACGAATTGAGACTTCGACAATTTTTGCAAAATGCAAAGGAAAGAAATGAATCTGGCTGCTGGCTTTCTTAGGCATATGTGATTGATTAATTATCAATAAATAGTACCTAATGGTCTAATTGCGAAATGTCGTTATCTTTAAACATAGGTAAAGAGTAAATGGCTGAATGTGTCAAGTGCTTAAAATATGTATAAAAATAACAACATATATCGTTATATTTTTCGGCTGCGTAGTAGGACGGTCGCTCTCAGGAAAAATTAATATTTTGTCAATCTGTCCCCCATACCATTGGGAATAAAAAGGGCTTGAGAGACAAAGTTAAGAAACATAAGCAATAAATTCATAGGTTACTATGTATACTACTATATATATCTTTAAATTGTTGCAGCCGAGCGACACACAAGCAAATCCTCGCTATACCAGCACGTTTAAAACATCTCACCCACGTGTCTAAAACTACTCAACGCTGATTTATTGAAATAACTAATAGTAGGCTCTAAATAATAAAAAAAAACCTTAGACATCAAAAATGTACATTTGTATCTAAAGCATTTTTTTAGAGAAGCATAAGGAAGAATAAATAATGCTTTTGACTCATATTAGTGATTTGTGTTTATGTGCATTAAATGTTGGGTGTTGTCTACAGATATCGATTGTTGTTGTAAACGTGGTTCTATTATCCATCCATCCATCCATCAGCCTTTCATCGTCCACTGCTGGACATAGGTCTTCCCAAAATGGGGGAGTTTGCCATAATCGCCACGCTTGGCTAGCGGGTTGGCGATCGCAGTGGATGTTTTTAGTACACAGGGAAACGCTGATGCCCGGTCCCCCGGTAATCCTTTAGTCGGCTTTTAATCTCCCATAGGAAGAGACGGGGTGGAGCTATTCTTGGTGCCGGCCCCACACAGCAAGTTCTATTATTATCTTTTATTTAAGTGTTTTTTATTTGCAATAAAGTTGGCAAGGTAGGTCCACACTAATCTTACACAAGTCGCAGTATCAACTCGTTTGAGTTTATTGATTGACAAGCGCACATTTCGATTAAATTCTCGCAACTCTACACATTACCTTTACTCGGGTCCAAAGATATTATATCTACATTCAATTATTCTTCTGTTGATTAAGTGTAACATTATCCTTGGTATATTTATTATTCAATATAACTAGGTATATGTTTTAATGTATATATAAAATTGATATCCAGAAATATTCAATGTTATTTATTCGAGCACTAGTTCACTTAACTTAAAGTGGTAGTTTTTCTGTCCTGTACCTACCTATTGTCAATTACGATTGGAATACGCATTACAAATATTAAGATATCTGTAATTGATTTTTATTTATTTAATTTTAGAATAGATATAAAGCTCTTTTTAATTTGATCTGATTTTGTCCGTGTGATGACGGACTATGAATACCAGTGTCACCACCACATTTTTTTCCATGGGTGTCGTATGAGGTGACTAAGGGAAGTAAGCAATTATCATCAATTACATGACTGATGGTAGGGCTGGGTACCAAGTGGGAGTACTCACTTGGTTTCGGGCCCGAGCGGGTTGGTACCACCATCTCCCGTGTGACCGGCCATGAAGCACATCGTTGCGTTTTGGCTGTAGCAGGAGATAGCCGTTTATTCTTTCATTTAATATTGGTGAAATGAAATAGTGAGCAGCGGCTTGACAATACTCTCGTTATAGTTGAGTCCATGAGCGACGGTTATCATTTACCATCAGATGGGCCGTGGCTCGTTTGCCACTATCTGCAATAAAAAAAAATGATTTATATGTACCTATATAAACGAGCAATGCTCGTATATAAATTTATTATGCATATCTCGAAAACGGCTCTAATGATTTTAATCAAATTCAGATGGTATTCCGATAGAATTTTACTTATTTTATCTACAAATACGTATATCCTAAAACCATGCTATTTTGTAAGGAAAAAAAAATTCAATACGATCTTGTGGATTAGATGTTAGCATTTAGCATACTGGAACTTCAAAACTTTACAAGATGGTAGTAAATATATTTACGCAAATATTTTACGTGCTGCGGCGGGCTTATTACTAAGAGTAATTTCTAACAGTCGAAACTATGTATTTATGTAACAAAAAAATATTATTTGTTTATCAACAAGATACCTATCTGTCTAAATCTGTTTTTATGAGAAATCTGGAATGTCCTAATTAATTCATTTTACTAACAAGTGGCACTGCTAATAAGATAAGTATAAACGTACACTCACTTACTAGTGATATTCATAAATCACGCTTTAACTTTTTACCGGACCCCAAAAAAGTTTGATCACGATGAACCATTCACGTGTAATTGGGATCAGCAGTAACGCATAAAGTATGAGGTTTTATGAGAATTGAGAACATAAACACTTTATTGTGTTTTTGTCCGATCAATTTATGCAGTTTAAGGATCAGTTCACTATGTGACCTAATCATTGCATATCTTATAAATTATATAAACATTTTGAACATTTTTATGGGATTTTGCTTTTGTGCTTTTGACAGTCATCGATCACCAATATTGTCAATTATTTTCCCAGAAATTCTAATCTGACAAAGCAAGTAAAGGACGGAAAATTACCGCTTACCCATTACTGTTATAGTGCAGAATGGAACCCTTTTCAGACATCTTTGCATATCTCAGAGTGAGAGGGTATTAGGTGGTAGTCCACCACGCAATGTGAGTGGGACAAGTCGTCGAGAAAATCTTTCAGGCATGCTGGTTTCCTTATCATGTTTTATAAAACATTGCAAACAAATACTCCATACTCCTATTGTTTTTTTTTATGTTATATTATTTTTCTAACCTGTAAATCTGTTGGTCCGCGAGATCTTCCTTATGTATTTATCAAATTCCATTATTTCCTCTCATTAGAAAAGTTTATCGCGCCGGCCACCGAAAATGGGAGTCTAAGAATGTACTGCTTCTCTTAAATTTGAGATTTCAAATCATCTAAGAAGAGGTCCTTTAATGGATGCGGATTTCCGCACAGGTTAACTAGTAGGTATGATAAAAATGTAAAACTCAATATTGTGTGGATATCATAAAGTGTACCTAATGCGAGTGTTATATGTTGAGCAGTTACTTGCTAGTATTCTTAATGTACGACTTACCATTAGATAAGCCATGGCTCGTCTACCACTTTATGGTGCAATAATATTTACATGTTCAGTATATCATGGATTATCACTATTATTGTGGAGCAATAGAGCGGTAGTATTAACAGAAATAATAATTATATTATTATAGACAGATGGCGGAGTGGTTTAGATACCGGACTCCCGCTCCAGTGTTGTGGGTTCGATTTCCACACAGAACAAATATTTTTGTGATGCACAAATGGTTGTTCTGAGTCTGGGTGTACTTTATGTCCGTGAAATTATATGTTTTTAAATTCCCCCGTGATACAAGGATTATTCCTTAGTGCAGGAAAAAAATATATCTGCAATAATAAAATTAGGTAACACATTATTCGTTTTATAAAATTAGAAAAGTTCAGGATTTGCAAATTACTACAAAACAGTTAAAAGAGTATTTTCATTCAAATGAGCAGACGACACTGGAAAGTTGTTACGCTTCTGTTGTTATATAAAGCATAACTGCAATTCAAGCCAAAGACAAAGGTGTGTGACACAGAGGCACACCAAAATTGCCATTCAAAATTTTCCGTACGAGTTCCACTTCAGGTGAGGTTCATTTAAGCATAAAATTACATTGTCTCCCAGACATTGTCTGGTGGCAATGAACTGCACTTTGACATAAAATTCTCGTAGGAGCTATAAATCCATTTCATTGCCTTAATAAAGGATGACTAAGGAATTCGATAGGAGCCATTAGTCTCAGAACATCTATAGGTTTTACTCATTAAGAGTAATATGTCGTCTCAGGAAAGTTATAATTAATACCTAGCTGATTTAATCTCTGCAAGGGGTAATTAAACAAGTCGCATTAAATTTTTAATTAAGTGCAATAACTGACAAATTTCAAATATAACAGACACAATTTAGATACACCAATTCAACTGTTTTTTAACATCTCAAAGAATTATATAAGCGCTCTTTATCTTTTAAGTAGTCAGTCGTTCTAAAGGCGAAAATTGTTGCAAATCAGCAGCAATTTCATAAGTTATTATTTCACACAAATTGCGCGCGTTAGCTTACTGGGATAGCATAATTGTTTATCATTGTTTACTAATGAGGTGAAAATGTTATGTGGAGCATTAACAAAAACTGTTTTACATAATCCTTTATTAAATTCTGCCGTTGCTTGTCAATCAGCGCAGTTAAATCTACATCTTGTGTTTGAAATAATAACCCTTGTTAACTTTAAAGAAGAGCTTGGAGATATGTAAATCCGTGAAAGGGCCCAGTCACAAAAAATCCTTGCTCATGTGTGTAACAGGTGTGCTCCTGATTTCTAATAGCAGCATACGTATTGTAATTCTTGAAGAGAATCTGGCTATAAATATACTTTTTTATTCTACTCTTACTATCAACCGACCGCAAACTTTCGATTTTTAAAGGACATCCCAAGATATAATTATATTAATTACTGGGTTTTTTATACTTCAGCTCATAAATATAATTCTTAACAGATGTTTCACTATTTATCTTTTTGTTGACGATATTCTACAATGGGTTTCTTGACTTTGTTTTCATGTTATGTGTAGGTACTGTTTTTATATTGATAAAGTGGGCAGACAAAGCATGTTCCGCCTGATGTTAAACACTGCTTAACTGCCAAAATACATAGCAGTTTGTCAGTGGGGAAGTAACCGCTGCTTCTAGAGCAGTACCAGGCGCACAGTTACGTCACTGTCTACAGAGAAAACTTATTCTCAGAAAGAGTTTGATGAAACACATTGTAAAAATTAAACACAAAGTGAAAAATGTGAAATTGAAAATAACAGTCACGAATAGGATATAGGTACTTTGTGTTTAATGTATAGTGCTAAGCATGTCAAATGCTAAAAATATATATATAAATATCTAAATACATTGTAAAAAGATGATATTTATAGTTTTTTTTTATCTGAGCCGCGGGTATTCCTACCCTCCATCGTTTTCCAAGCATGTCCAATAGTCTGCTGCTGGTTCTACCCGGCTATTTTTAATATATGATCAGCTCACCTACTTTTCAGGCTATCTATCATATATTGCATAATGAATTTAAATCAAGCCACTCATACGATTAGCTAAATGTCAATATTTTAATCTTGCTTATCTTGATAATTATAATTAACTGTATAGTTAATCGTGTATCCAGTTATTAAAAAAACTTACCGATATGAGGAGGTACTAAACTAATTGTACCTATGTTGCTTAATGAGTTAAATTACATTCGGGCAATGTTATTGAGCTCTTTCCTAAAAAAAATCTTAAAACAGCCCGGAGTTTGGAAATGTGCCCGGTAGACGTCAATAGGCTCACCCCCTATTATGTGGGACTTAAACATAGCTGGCGAATCGTGGGTGTGTAATACACCTCTACCTACCCCTTCGGGGAATACAGACGTGATGCTATGTTGCATAGAATGCATGCAACCGTGTAGTTCAGTTTGCAGACTTTGTAGGCGCCACCGTTGAGCATGCCTCTACCGCAACTAAAGAAAAATAGACTAACATATTATCTATTACGACACTTTTCGTGTAAATATAAGTATATTTTTCTTAAAAGACAACTCCCTTCACTAAGGAATAATCCTTGTATCTCGGAGGATTTTACAATCATAAAATTTTACGGGCACAAAGTACAGACTCAGAACAACCATTTGTGGATCACACAAAGAGTTGTTCTGTGTGGGAATCGAACCTACGACACTCGGGCGGGAGGCCAGTATCTAAACCATCCGCCATCTGTGCAGTTAATCAAACAATTATTTTCACATAGTTTTCATGTAGTAAATACATGAAGCCTATGTTAATGTCATGCATTATTACTTATAATAAAATGTAACCCCTGGCCGATGTCTCTATTTATTACCTACATATAAAGTTTTTTTTTTGTTTTGCAGCAACAGAAGCCATAACAATCAATTTTAAGATTTTTTGTTTATTACAGTATCTATTGTTTTATATTTGATCATGTATCATGAAAAACCTTTTGCACGGATTTTTTGAAGTTATACTTCTTTTAGCGCGTTAGGGAAAAATTATGAGAGTAAATTTTTCGCACACTGTTATGAAAAACCGACACCCTGAAGTTAGCTATAGTCAACATTTTAGTTTTTTTGTGATATTTCAATAAACTTTATTTAACTAGATAATGCGTTATAATAAAACTTTCAATGCACTAAATACCTTTTTTCTATTGTTAGTGTCGTTTTTTCTACACACGCAGAATAAGGCGAAAGATAAAAATTGGTTGCCTGTAAAGTCGGTATACGGGCGAAAGTTTTACGTGACAACGACTTTGAGTGGTAAAATAATTTTAATGTGAATATTCATTCGTATAGTAGGAAGAAGGATGAAATAATAGTAACAATTTAAAACATTTATTTATACAAAGAATTATATTTAAAACATTAATTTATACAAAGAATCTCGCACTGAATTTCATATTAACAAAATTTTATTTCTTCGTCTCTCTCGCTCTTAGGCGGGCTAACCATGCCCGAGTGGAAGGGACGCGTGCCTCTCACTCGCTCTCATTGTGAGCGCATAACGTGAGCGGAGCGTAACGCAGTTTCTTGAAGTGTCACCCGGCAAACCAATTTATAAGACGTTGTCACGTCAAAAATTTTGAAAAGATTTTTATCTTGTTACGCCAAAGAAGTATAACTCCTAACGCGTGTACATAAGTACACAAACACTTGTTTTTTTATATTATAGGTAGCTCTTGATTAGACTTAAATTCTAGTAGGGATAATTTATAATATAATAAGGATAATTCTCTACTATATCAGGAATAGGAGATATTACCAAAATAATGGCTTTTATTATAGATTATTATTTTATTATACAATGTAAAATAATGTTATAAAAATCTAGACTTAAACAAATACAAAAAAAAAACAAAAAATATAATACAATGTTTTAAGAATCTCGACTTAAACAATCGCTGCATAGATGGAGCGAAAAGTATACAAAGTAATAATGTCTTATTTTGTTTGCCTATGTAGGCGCAGAGAGGCAAGGTGTCATCATAAATCCATGCCTGGCGCCGATAGCGACCACTCCCGCGCATTTCAGAAGCTGCCTTCAAACATTGGATATCACAATACTTTAGTATCAACAATTTCCTAGGGATACCAATTTATGTGATATAATTATATTGCATTGATATGAAGCAAAGGATATATTGCTTGTTGTGCAGTAGCTATAGAAACACATTGTAAAAATTAAACACAAAGTGTGAAAATGTGAAATCGAAAATAACAGCCATGAGCAGGATTTGCTGCATCTCCTGGATACCGTCCTTATGCTTTGCCAATTCAGCCATCGGGACAACAGCTCAGGACTGCTAACTTAAAAATAAAAAAAATAAAGTTTAGCTGGTCGGTATAATATTTGAAATACTTCCGGCAGATGGTGCAGGCGTCACCCAGGACGTTAAGTATGAACGTGTTATCGAAATTAGCAGTCCTGAGCAGATGTCACGATGGCTGAATTGGCAAAGCATTTAGACGGTAACCAGGAGATGCAGGTTCAAATTCTGCTCGTGATTGTTATTTTCGATTTTACATTTTCTCATTTTGTGTTAATTTATATGGCTAAGGATGTCAAATGCTAAAAATATATAAAAAATATCTAAATATCAGTTTTATTATAATAGCCTTTGCCCACGGCTCCGCCGCAGCCAGCTAATTTTTAGATTATATCTCAGGTTTCCGGTATATTAGTAATGGTAGGGGTAAAACCGTTTTACCACTGAAAGTGAATACCACTGAAGTAATGTAGCATTTGCCGCGTGGGGCCGGCTTTAGAATTGTCCCACCCCTCTCCACCCAAGGGAGTCGTAAGAGCCGACTGAGGGAATGCCGGGGGAGTGGGCAGCAGCACTCCTTCGAGTATTAATAACATCCACTGCGATCGCCAACCCGCCTGCAAAGCGTGGCGATTAAGGCACTATCCCCCATTCTTGGGGAGGCCTATGTCCAGCAGTGGACGTTGAGGGGCTGATGGATGGATGGATGGAATGTAACATAGTTTCAGTGGCCCGCCAATAAAGGCGGACAGACAGCACACGACCCTGTTCGTTAATTTATACTTTAAATAGAATTTTCTGTCAATTTGACTGAAACTGACAATTTCCAGGTGAGAAAACCTAGATTACTCAGACTAAGAACTAAATTTAGTCTGAGCTAGATTAGATTACGCCAAACCAAATAGACGTTAGAACTAAAACTATGAATAATAATGTCTGCGATACTCTTTACATTTTTAGGAAATTTTAATCTGACACCTAGTAGCTCAAAGAGGCACTACACCATTTAAAAGGTATGAATACGAAGTAATTGCTTTTATGTAAGTATCGTATATTCTATGTATATCAGTCCTCTATAAATGATGTAGATAGACGATATAAATCACAGATTGATTACAACTACTGTCGCACTATGTGTCCTGGTTGTGGGGTTTCTGTGCATTGAAAATTTAACTCGCATAGCTTGTCCGGTAGATAAATTTTATATCTATTTAACTGAAATGATTTATTCTAACCGTATCAATTGCAATACTTGTGTATTAAGGCTGATACGTTTTCTTCTTTCATTGTTATAATAAATCTCTTTCTTTTTAGTTACACAGATGCGTAGTGGTTAGATAATTGTGAGTTTTGTGCGTTCGATTCTAAACGTTACAATGATATGTGTAAACCACTATTTTTGATGTCTTCTGTGACAAAGGTGCTATTCTGTAGCGCTGGTGCTCTTTTTTTAATAACTATACCTAGAGAGTTGTGTTTTCCTAGAAATGACTAGTACTAGACCGGACTAAGAATACAAGTGTCACCACCCCAGTCTTTCCCACGGGCATCTCATGAGGCGACTAAGGGAATTAAGCAATTATTACCCATTGCATTACTGGTGCTGGGGCTGGGTACCAAGTGGGAGTACCTACTCACTTGCTATAGGGCCCGAGCGGGTTTGGTATCACCATCTCCTGTGTGACCGGCTATGAAGCAAATCGCTGTGTTTTGGTTGTACCAGGAGATAACCGTCAATTCTTTTATTTCATATCTGTGAAATTAAATTGTTAGCGGTGGCTTGACAATACTCTCGGTATAGTTGAGTCGATGAGCTACGGTTGCGATTTACCTTCAGGTGGGCCGTGGCTCGTCTGTCACCATATGCAATAAAAAAAAAGATAGATTCTGCCCGCGATTTCGTCCACGTGAACTGTTAATACATACTACTCTGTCAAGAAAGTACCGGGAAAAGATCAATAATACACAAAATTTTTGTTATTCATCCAAATTTTTTTTATCACCTTCAAAGTATGCTCCTTCAGAAACGATAGACTTACGCCAACGAAAAATCCAATCGTCAAAACATTTTTTAAACGCTGTTTCCGGAATTGAGTTCAGTTCTCGCCGCGAATTCTCCTTTATGTCTTCTACCGAATGAAAACGGGTGCCGCGAAGTGGTAATTTCAGTTTAGGAAAAAGAGAGAAGTCGGCTGGAGCCATACCTGGTGAATATGGTGGTTGCTCGATGGTATTTGTTGATTGTTTGGACAAAAATTCATTCAAAATGATGGCCTTGAGCGAAGGAGCATTATCGTGGTGCAAAATCCAAAAATTTTCTTTCCACAATTCTGGCCATTTTCGTCGAATTTGCTCTCTTAAACGCCGCATAACGCTCAAATTATATTATTTATTTACCGTTTGACCTTCTGGTAGGAATTTTGAGTGCACAACACCGCGATAGTCAAAGAAAACAGTCAACATGACTTTATGACTTTTGATCGACTTTGGCGTGGTTTTTTCGGTTTCGGTTCAGTTGGAAGTCGCCGCTCCGAAGCTTGTTGACTAGTTTGCATGTCAAACTCGTAAACCCACGACAACCAGTAACAATGCGTTTCATGAATGTTGCGTCGGTATTAACTCGTTCTAGCATGTTCTCAGCGACTCTCATGCGGTTGAGTTTTTGGAGAAAATTCAGGTCTTTTGGGACTAGCCGAGCGGAAACATGTTTCATACCCAAGTGATTATTTAAAATGGTAAGGATCGACTCGTGAGACAAAGAAAGTTCGGCGGCTATCTCTCGCAAAGTTGAATGAGGATTTTTAGTCACTATTTCCTTCACTTTTGCAATGTTAACTTCAGTTGCAGACGTTGATGGCCTACCAGAGCGAGGGAAATCTGCTCACTCGACCGCTTTTAAACGCTTTGTACCACTCATAAGCACGTGTTTTTGATAAAGTCGATTCACCGTAAGCCTTCTGTAACATTTTCAGTGACTTCGAACATGAAATCCCATTGGCGATGCAAAATTTAAGACAAACCCTTTGTTCGATGTTTTTGTCCATTATGAAATTCGCAATACACACTAGATATGATATAACTAAAAACAGCACTGTATTTAATATAAATAACAGATGCAACTCAAACTCCGCGCCAAAATGGTTATTTTTTAAAGTACAAATTATTTGCGAATAAGGAAAAAGAGATTTTTTGTACTAGCGGGAACCGAACCGAAATAGTATGAACTTTAATTGCAAAATTAAACTTACTATATCGGTTTAATGCATGTAAATGCTTCCGATAGATGGCGTTGGTCGTAAAGACAAATGTGATAAAGAGATTGGGATGGTCGAAAGACCGGTACTATAGCTCAGTGGCTTAGAGCACTTCCCCGGATTGGAAAAGACGCGAGTTCGGTTCCCGCAAGTACAAAAAATCTCTTTTTCCTTATTCGCAAATAATTTGTACTTTAAAAAGTGGCGGAGCATGTCAAATGCTAAAAAATATAGATCAAAAATGGATAACAATTGTGCCAATCTAACAACAACAAAAAAAAACTAAAATTTGAATTTGGAACCATAAACAAATCATCCATTCCCAATACTTTCTTGACTGAATGTATATTTATTCTACAGCACATAAATTATCTCTGTGCAATAATAACTATCTCACAAGAACCATAAATTTTTCCGAAATAAAAAGTAACCTACCAATGCTTTAAAAATAGCCTAGCCTTTTCAGGGCTCAAGACTGAATATATTATGCAAAATTACATGATGGTTCTCTGGTCACCGTGAGACTGACACAAATCAACGCACTTTCACATTTATAATATACCTAATAAAGCAGGTACGATCTTGCCAGATGAGTCACCTTGCGTCAATCAAGTTTATAATACTCGAATGATGAGATGTTACTTTGAAACAATTTTTGTTTGTGGATTTTTTCTATAATAAATATATTATAGAAAAAATCCACTGTGCCCAATTAATTAAACAAATCATCAATGAATTTACTTGTAGTTGCAAGACAATTGTGACCTCGCGCAGTTCCCAAAACGTTCGGTGTGCGGTCGCATCAGGACTTCACAGTGAACAACGATTGATCGATGATTACGTCTTCATTCACTCACAGATCTATGTCTCGACTCCCGGAGATGTTTGGGAGTATTCTGACAGAATGCCGACCAATTTTGATACTTTATAAAAATTACATCTAAGTATTTTAAAAGTAAATAATTTCAAAATGTTTTATAATACATTCAATCGTAAAGGGCCGTCGTAAACGGTTACATCTAGGATTTAGTTATGTTTATAAAGCTTAGATTAAAGAAATCAGTTGTTGTCCTAATTAAAAAGTGATATGTACAATTAGGTGGTTGAGTGACACATATTAATGAAAACAAAGTGCGAAAATGTGAAATCGAACGAGCAGGATTTGAAAAAACACCTCCTGGAAAAATGCCTGCGCCATCTGTCAGGTCGTGGTCATCCATCCATCCATCCATCAGCCTTTCAACGTCAACTGCTGGACATAGGCCTCCCCAAGAGAACGCCACAACGAGCGGTCCTGTGCCGACCGCATCCAACGGCTCCCCGCAGCTTTGACCAGATCGTCGGTCCATCTGGTGAGGGGCAGTCCTACGCTGCGCCGTGGTCTGTCATGTCATGTCATTGTCATATCCGTGGTCGTGGTCACCCGAGACATTAAATGGTCCTGAGCAAATGTCACGATAGCAGGATTGGCAAAGCATCTGGGACGGTTTTCCAGGAGATGCAGGTTCAAATGGTGCTCGCGACTATTATGTATTGATTTCACATTTGTCAAATGTTTAAAAGATATATAATAATATCAAAAATATGACACATATTAGCTTTTCAAATAGGTTGGTAAATACATTACACTGATTACTTACTATTTATTAGTGAAACAATAAGAAATACATATTATGTAATGAGCTATAAATAAAATACTTTGCTGAACATTAAACACAAAGTGTACTTTGCTAAAATAAGGAAAACTCATTGCATGTGGGAAATCTCACATAATCCCTTACCTGTGAGTAACGCTGGATGTATTTGTATTTGCCACTACGATAAAAAACCATAAAGGCTATTTGAGCTCATTTATACAGAATTCTCTTGCCTAAATTTATAATACGAATTAGAGCAGCTATCAGCGTATACAGTGTCGAGATAGCAATAGTTTGACATATGATAACCGGAATAAATTTAAAAGATAACTATGATTATAACTTTGTTGACTAAAAATGTACTACCTATTTTAGCCGAATACAATAATGACAGGACATAAGAAATTGCAGTTATGCTAATATTTTGCTTAAAATGTATTAGAACGTGTAATATTAGCCTATATAACGTGATTAATGAAGGGTTTTTTTTACGTAAATACAAAAATAAGCTTACATACCGATGATAGGGACGATAAGCCATCTTATTGTTTGGACCCAGTTGAGAGGGTCCAAATAAATATAACGCGAAAAGGATAAAATACTTATATATATATGTCTCTCTCACGCTTGCTAAAGCCTAATATGTGCATCCTTTTCTTCATCCTTAGTGTCAAAATAGTAGCTAATCTATATTATACTTTGTCTAAGAATACGATAAACAGAGGTGTATCTAATGATTTGTCTATAAACGGTCAAAACTATTCTATGCTCACCTTATCTTTCGTTCTACCTATGTCATTCACCGTGTCGTTACAGGTTGCTGGCTATCACAAAAAAGTATTCCTTTCAAATGTAAATCAGCACGAACCGACAAAGCAAATTGTCACAAATAAACACTGTTATGTTTAAGTTTTTTGTGAAAGTTTATAAAAACCCGGTCGCATCGGTAAAGGGTCAGGCAGGGCCAATCAATCTAAGATAAAAATTTCTTTTATTGATTTTTTGTGGCGTATTTTTAGATTCTTTGTGATTCTTGAGCTTGATTTCGATTGTTATCCGTGCGACTTGATTAAATACAAAATGTTACATGTCAAATATAAAGGAAGTTAAACGTTTATAAAATAATGAAATTGGTGCTGCTCTAATGTCTTAATATATTTATATGCTAGTAGCAACCTTATATGCTGCACTTAGAACATGTGATATCAATGTGGAATAGATTTTCATAGTAAAAATAGTTTTTAAGCCTTTCTGAACTGTGTAATCAATATTATTACGGCTAGGCTTACCTATTTATGTGGTAACAACACGCGTGATACTCTTAAAGTAAGCAATCTGTACAGATATGCTCAAGAACTTTATGTCAAAACATTCAGAAAAAGAGCGGGTATAATGGTAGGATTACTTTTGGGCTCAAACACACTGAAGTGTTTGACGGCCAGCGTAGCCTATTTTATGTTTTACGCCTTAGAAACACAAAATTTGTTTTTTTTTTCGACAAGTAGTTTAATTTTTTTTTATGGAGCTTGTGCGCGATTTTGTTAGACTTCAGAATTGGGTCAAACAATATAAGTAGATAGCATTATAAGTCCTATGAAAATAACCCATTAAACACCGTCTTCTTCGTTATTCTGAGGTAAAATAACCTACTTATGTTCTTTTCTTGCTTCTGGACTATATTTAGGTACTATAAATTTCATGACGATCGGTTGAGTATACACGGCATGAAAGCATAACAAACAAATGAGCTTTCGTATTTATATTATTATTAAATATGGTGGGAAACAAACCACGGCAAACCTAATTGTAAGTGTTAATTACTGCTCATGGACCCTAATATAAGAATACTACCAAGGTGCTGGTCACTATTTGATTTCACGGATATAGGAAATTAATGAATACACAGCTGTCTCCCGCTACAACCAAAACGCACTGAGGTGCTTTACGGTTGGTCACACGGCAGAGGGTGGTAGATACCAACCTACTCAGTGGGTCTAGCCAAGTTTCATTCTATGATTGCTAACACTAATAGAAAACTATTCAAATGTATGGAAATTTTTATAAAAAACGACGCAGGTTCGACTCCCGCCTGTACTAAAACGGGACGCAGGTTCGATTCCCGCCTGTACTAAAATACTCTTTTTCCTTATTCACAAATTATAATTTGTACTTTAAGAGTAGCTGAGCATGTCAAGTGCTAAAATATAAAACAAAAGGTTTTTTTTATACTAAGTGGGTGACAAACAAGAATACGACCCACCTGATGATAAGCGGTCACCGTAGCCTATAGACGCTAGTAACACAAGAAAGGGATACGACGTGGTGATAAAGAATAATAAGGAGAGGATAGGAAGGATAATAACAAGAGGGTAGGGAGGGGTACGGTCCCCACTCATCATACGAAATAGGCAGGAGTACCTACCGTCGTTTCACGGTGATCTTCTGTGAGGGTACTTCTCTGATCATTTACGTAGGGATCAGAAAGGCTCTACCACTAAAACTGGTGACTGCTTACTTCCGTTAGTTGCCTCGTGCGACAATTGCGGGAAAAATTGGGATGTAGCTTGTATTTTTAGTTAGGCACCACAAGGATCAACCTCAGTTCGGATTTTTTGATTTATGTTATAGAAATTAATACCAATATGAATTTTCCATCCATCCATCCATCAGCCTTTCAACGTCCACTGCTGGAGATAGGCCTCCCCAAGAGAACGCCAGGATAATGCCGTAATCACAACGCTTGGCAGGCGGGTGGCGATCACAGTGGATATTGTTAATACTCGAGGGAGTGCTGCTGCCCACTCCCCCGTATTCCCTCAGTCGGCTCTTACGACTCCCGTGGGTAGAGAGGTGTGGGGCAATTCTAAAGCCAGCCCCACACGGCATATTAATTTTAACATTTAAATAAAGTATAGGTATTGCAGGCTTATACTAAGTGTACGAAAAACGGCCTGTTAGTTGGTATTAAAATTGCAGTGATATAAACAGTGATAGGTTTAAGTTTATTGATTGTAAATTTATAAAGGTGAGGTCAAATGTGAACTTCATAATATATTAATCGTTAAAACGGTGCGCATGCAATCATTAAATGTGCATATTAACGTTAACGTAATATATTGATAATAATTTAACAACATTGTTTACGATCGAGCTTAGGTAAAACAGTATACAATTTTGTCATTTCTTAACTTGAAATTTATAATTATTTTCTGTATTTATTTACAGGTGCTTCAAGATGTCTAATTTAATAACATTGAATCATAATTGATACAATACCCCATTGTTCCATATTGTTATCGCGATACTAATAGGTACCTAGTTAGTTTCTATCTTTTTTGTAATTATTTATATATATTTGTAGCATTTGACATGCTTAGCACTATACATTAAACACAAAGTGAAAAATGTGAAATCGAAAATAACAGTCAGGAGCAGGATTTGAACCTGCATCTTCTGGATACCGTCCAGATGCTTTACCAATTCAGCCATCCTGACAATTCAGTCAGGAGCAATACAAGCAGTCAGGAGCAATTGTCAGGATGGCTGAATTGGTAAAGCATCTGGACGGTATCCAGAAGATGCAGGTTCAAATCCTGCTCCTGACTGTTATTTTCGATTTCACATTTTTCACTTTGTGTTTTTTGTAATTATTTATTTATTTATATTTGGAACGAGTAATATAGTTTGTGTATCTAGGATCGTTGTTGATGAGAATGGTCATTTCCGAGCCTTGCACTTTGCAGTGCTAGTTCCAACTTTAATATAAGGATTCCAAACTTTGGTATGTCATATGACTGCTTTAACATTGAAAGATAGATAGAGTTAGTGTTATTGTAGTTAGAGAATGGTGTGGTATTAAAAAGATATCGTGACAAAGATTGATAAATAAACATTAAATTGGTGGGGCACGTAGATTTAATGGATGAAATAAGGATAACTACAAAGATATAGGCCTATTGCGTCGTTTTCGTCGAACGTTATCTGACCAAATCAGAGACCTTCGCAAGAAAGGACTGGTCAGAAGTACCTTTATCCTACGTGCATGTATAAAAAGTGTAATGAGAGTGATAAAGGCAAAAGAGGTGAGCAAGGATCGTAGCAAAGTGGCAAAGATTCATTTTAGTAACCTTAAACTCTTTTGAACTTGAGAAACTTAGTTGATAAATACATAACATAAAAAAGTATATAACAATATTTTACTAGCTGTACTCGAAGCACAAGTTAACCGAAACATCAATTAGGTATACGAGTAGATATCGCAATATTTGATGTATAGGCATACTATTATTCGCTGGAATAGATAAAGGCTTATGATAGAATCGCGATGCATGTAGGTACAGCGGTTTACACGTACCAGCTAATCTAGCGATGTTCTTTTAAAATACTAAGAGCATACCATCTACCTTACTGTAATAAAGAATATATTACTCTATTAACTTTACATGTGCTTTCATTACCATTTAGATATGGAAACTTTTAATAGTTATATTCTTTACATAACTAAAGAGTTCAAAAACAACCCCAAAGAAGTTGCCGGTTTTAAAGAAATTATTTGATATAATATAGACACGCTTTTAACTCTTTTAAAGTCTTTATGCATTTAATTCATAAGAAAAAGATTTGAATATGTTAGTCCAAATATTGATTTAACCCTATCAGCGACGGAAGCAGGTGCGTTGAGCACGCGCTGCCTTCAGAATCAATAAGCGTTGCCCAACTATGAAATTAAATGATAATCATGATTTTTTTCATATTTTTATAAGCAGTTAATCAGTATTTTCGAGTAATTCAGAGACTGTAAACATTTAGATGTGTCTCTAATAAAAAATAAATTTACAATTCTTCTTCGTGGTGTTGAAATATGAACTAGACTCATTTAGATGCATATAAAATATTTTAATCGGTTCTTCTCTAACTACCTTACTAATATTATAAATGCGAAAGTGAGTATTTGTTTGTTTTATGTTACGCGCTTTCACGTTGTAACTATTGAACAATTGAAAATACACACACACACACACACACACACTTTAGTCTAGAATTTAGAAAAAGACCATGGCTACATTTTATCCTGGAAAAAGGGATGGTTTCCGTGCAATAGCTATTTCCTTATGGAGACAATTATTGAAATATTTATATTATTAAATGCATGCGGATGATGTAGTGGACAGGATCTACTAATTACGTGTATAAAATTAATTACTAATGTAGCACAAATATCTTTTTTGTTCTTTATTAACGGCTCCTCTAAGGGTATTAAGAGATTATCAATTAACAAAATTAGTTAGTGATATTACACGCACTATCTAAACTAGTTCAAATAGCGTAAAGAAACCCATTATTTACTAATTAATTAAACAAAGTTATGATATTATATTGCTAATTTTGGGTAGGTAGTTGTTAATATGTATACTATTATGCACCTAATAGTTTCTCAGAAATAAAAACCTAATTTCAGGAAATATATATACCTACATTAGAAAGCTATAAAGCAATTACAAAGGAATTTATGTAACTAGGTTATATTCGTATTTATACGGTAGTAGGTACTATTACAATAATTATATAATATCTATTATTATAACTATTATTTTGAGTATTATTAAATACTGACTGAATAGTGAACAAATGTTTGTAATCCCTGCTTCTCGGTTGCCATCACTCATTTTAACGGTTTGCACCTACGAACCCTCTCGTTGCCGTGTCTCGTCATGCTCCGATGTTACGGATAGATACGACCGAACCCTTAGCGCAGATGTATAAACTTATAATTGGAGCGTATCAAAACATTAGGAGTATCGTAAGAGTCCACTCTCCTAATGTATGTGGCTAATTATGCTTTGATGGGTCAGGATTTTTTATATAAGACGTTAACACACAATAACGTAACGATGGTAGATTAACGCTGTATCTTTTACACATTGTATCATGGGGGGAGGGGGTAAAACCCATTCTTACGTAATATTTTACGTCGAAATTTATTATTAAAAATCTACTTCTATTTCGGGTGCTGAATGATTTTCTTCATTCCACAGAGTACTTTCAATATATATCTTCATTCCATAATGACCACTTCGATTTACATCTTATTTTAATTTTTTTTATTAAAATTTTAAAATTTAATATATGTTAATTTTCATGATTTTCATACATTTTAACTGTCATAAACAATAATGCGTATTAATTTTATTTTAATCATTTGGAAAATAAAAAATAATTCTTTTATTTTCAAGCAACAAAAAATCTAAAAATTCAACGCTAATTTTTTTTTTATTTAATAATAATTGCGGTCTCTACAGCATACTCTTATGAGCACCAAAGCCTGGTTGAGTCAAGATTCGTTAATCTGACTTCTATGCCATTAAAAAGATAATATATATCTAGATACAGTAGTAGTAGTAGCCTTGAAACAATTCTGAAGCATTATCTAGAATAAGTAGGATACTAAACGGCCTCACCAATTTACAACAGAGGTATACCTCTGCACTCTCTTGTGTATAGCAATAAGTCCTAATAGTAGGTACTATTAGGACTTATTGCAGTGAAGATCTTTGGGTATTTGTGTGTCAACGACTGAATGGTATATACATTAATACGCTTAAAGTATTATAGTAGTTGACTTTCATTTTGGAGTCCACGAAAGCGAAGTAGCTACTAGCTAGTATGTACCTATAGATTGATCAGGGTCTGATGATAAAGTAGGGAAGAAGATGTCGGAAGGTCGGGGTTTTTAATGTTTAATTTATCACATTTTGATATATAAAGCAAACGACTCAACGGGTTTCAACGAAAATTGGTAGCTACAGAGCCTACAGATAATGATGACTTGGATAAACGTATAGGTACCTAAGTGCCATATTTACCAATAAGGAGTCAAGCACTCATTTTTACTACTCTTCGGTTCTAACCCGGATTCTTATCCAGTGCTAGTGAGATTTATAGCTAAATGTTTACAGGCATATTAATATAGGTATCAAAAAAAAAACGTGGCATCCCTGTATTCCCCGAAGGGGTAGGCAGAGGTGTATTACACACCCACGATTCACCAGCTATGTTTAGGTCCCACGTAATAGGGGGTGAGCCTATTGACGTCTTCTGGGCACATTTCCAAATTCCTGGTTGCTACTGAGATTTTTTGATGTGAAACATCTAATGCGGAGGGAGGGTAAAGTCGTCTGTCTGTAAAAAAGCGTGGCGACGCTTTTTTACTTATTCCGTTCAAATCTTGCAAGTTAAATTAGACACACTTCCCGATTTCTTATTGAGCTGAAATTTTACCAGCATATTATGTATATTGCGTAATAATACAATATTATGATGACATGGAGATGATCTGACGATGGAGCTGGAAGGTAGATATAGGAACTTCATAATGAAACGGCGCAACACTATCGAGTTTGGACTCGTTTGATTCGTCTTGACGAGTACTTTGTCTTTAGATAAAATCCAGGATCTGATGATAGAGCTAGAAAGTGGCCATAGGAACTCCAATATAAAAAAACATAACCCCATAGAGTTTGGGCTCGTATGATTCGTCTTGACGAGTACTTTGTCTCTAGATGGTATCCAGGGTCTGATGATGGAGCTAGAAGGTGGCCACAGTAACTTTATAATGAAACGACTCAACCTTATCGAGTTTGGAATTGTTTGTTTCGCCTTGACGAGTACTTTGGTCCTAGATGATTTCCAGGGCCTGATGATGATGATTTATGTGCATTGCCGCTATTTTACACATGTTATAATTTTATGCAAGCACACTGAAAAAGTTATGATTATTTTATTACTTATTATTCCTACAAAATAATTTAGATGTTTCACATCTGGTAGACGTCCCGCGATGTCTATTATTTTTTTTCTTTTTACGAAAAATATAAATATAGGTATCCTATACTAATTCAAAACATTAACATAACAAATAATGAACGCGGTAAGAATTTAATTATTTTATTAACTTTTAATTTGTAATAGTTTAGTGAGGGGTGTGAACTTAATTTTAATTTCGGTACAGATAACATTTAATTAAAATCTATCGCATTTGTTGCTAAGTTCGCCTCGTTAAATCATTCTTTCTTAAGGAGTCTGATTTTTATTCTTGTAATGGCAAACTAAAAGCACATTGATAATCTCATAGGAACCATTAAATTTTCTGGGATATAAAGAAGCCTATGTAGATTCTGGGCTCTCAACTATATGTATGCGAAATTTCATTATGGTGATCATAATAAATAATTAAGTAGTTACAGCGTGAAAGCATAAAAAGTAAACAGTAAATATTTCTTCTTTATAATATTAGTATAAACTAGCTTTTGCCCACGGCTCTACTGCAGATAAAAGCTAGTTTTTAGATTATATCTTTGGTTCCCGTTATAGTACCGGAATAAAATATAGTCAAAAACTATCACACAAAAAAGCTTCATTAAAATCCATTCGGTAGTTGTTGCGTAATGTGGGAATAAACGAATAGACAAAAAGACAAAATATTTCTAAATAGCCTACATACATATTTTTTTTTAATATTTATAATGTACAGACACAACTTTATAATAGTCAGATATAGATAAATTGATGAGAATGTCACGGTGGTCTGGTAGGTACTACTAAAACATTTTTACATGCGAATTTATACAACGTAACCAAAATCTCCTTTAATAACAAAAACCCCTATCGTTCGAGTCAAATCTTAAATAATGGAGCAATTTATCAGGCCAAGGCAGTATGCATAATAATACGATTGATGTCTGTTAGACGAATATTGCACCCCTATGAGATTCGCGTTCAAAATCATGTGTGACGGAACGTGACATTGTGACTATGATAGGTGTTTGCTTTTTCCTTTAAACGTGTAGGTAAGCTTTGTATAACCCTTGCCCGCGCTTCCGCCGCAACTAAAAGCTAGTTATCAGATTATATCTCAGGTTTCCGATATACTAGCGGGATAAAATATATACTTACCCACCAGTTTTTAAGTCTCATCGAGAGTTGTTAAATAAAAACAGTTGCATCCATTTAGTAGTCATTGCATGATGCGCGAACGAACAAACAGAAAAAAACTAAAAAAATTGTTTTGTTTTTAGACATGCCTATATTAGCCTAATACAGTCATATTTTATCAAATATCTTAAATGTACAGACACAGCTCTGTTACAGCTTTATAATACTATAGATAAGATAAAACAAGAAAGACAAAATTGTTCGTGGCTATTTGATAATCACCGCCTCAGTATTATTGAAACCAAAATATTACCCGCATTATTATTGTTACTCGATGCTGGTCTGAGGGGGTTAATACCAGCATCGCCATCACTCTTATAAATTATAAATAGGAAAAGAAGCCGAATTAGGCAAGACGACAAAAAAAATTAACAACTAGGTACTGATTAGGAAGCTCTCTGGAATGATGAATTAAAACTTAGATTATTGGTTTCAAAAGAAGAGTACTTATCTACTACTTATTTGTGCGCTATCGCTTTCATGAGGCAGTTTTAGAACCATGCACCATTAATTCAGTCAAGCATGGCAGAATCTTAATAATAGTTTGCGGCTACCTTAATATTTAGCGATAGAGCCATATACAAAAAATTCTAAAGGCTGTGTAAATAAATTGCTATTTCTAACACCAAGGACTGGTTATATCAGAAAGCTAAAGAGCAGAACTTTCGCCATTTAGCGATGGAGTACCTAGTATGATGGTTCTTATTTTTTATTAGGCAGGTACCTATTGCAGCTTCTAACATGAAGAATTTCGAACAAATAACAGTTCATCGCAGGGATTTGAGGTGCTGTCTGCCACCACACACGCATTATGAAATATAATATATAAAGCTGTAATAAAGCTATGTCTGTACATTTAAGATATTTGAGAAAAAAAATTGTATTAGGCTATATAGGCATGTCTAAACACAAAACGATATTTTTTAGATTTTTTGGCTGTTTATCTGTTTGTTCGGTCGTGCATCACGCAACAACTACTGAACGGATTTTGAGGCAATTTTTTATTTGATAGCTCTTGATTGGGCCTAAAAACTGGTATACATTTTATCCCGCTACTATATCGGGAACCTGATATATAACCTAAATACTTACTAGCTTTTGGCTGCGGCGGAGCTGCGGGCAAAGGCTAGTAAAATATAAAACTAACAATATCATTTATTTATAATCATCACTAATTATTGTTTATTCTAAAATATATATATATAACTAAAAATAAATACGTTAATAACTAATAAATTATATTATTATATAGAGAAAATTTATGTCGGAAGTAAACATATAGAGCCCTCTTTTGGCTGTTTCTCAAAACATACCGACAGCTAGCTTGCACAGTATTGAGTAAGGAACATTTATTTTTTATACTCTCTAGCGAGACGTACTAAGCATAAAAGTTTTTTGTTAAGACGCATAGATGTCGCTATTCAGAATCGTAATGTGCTGCCATCTCTCCTAAATATATTCAACCATAATTATACTTTGACATTTTGTAACGACATTTAATTTGTTTTCAACTCTGGTGCTTATTCAAGATAGACTTGTTTCTCCGTCGTTTGTAACGTTTCTTATAGATGGCGCAGCAAATGTTTTTTTTTAATGTACTACTATTTGTAGTCTTTTATCTTATCCTCTAAAATAGGATATCTGGGTAGTAATACTCTAGTAGCTGGCTACTAGTATATATGCGATTTGTATTGGGTTTATACCTGCCTTAGATGTTCGTTTGCCGTGTGGGGCCGGCTTTAGAATTGTCCCACCCCTCTCTACCCACGGGAGTCGTAAGAGCCGACTGAGGGAATACCAGGAGAGTGGGCAGCAGCACTCCCTCGAGTATTAACAACATCCACTGCGATCGCCAATCCGCCTGCCGAGCGTGGCGATTACGGCATTATCCCCATGACGGCACCGCTCGTTGTGGCGTTCTCTTGGGGAGGCTTATGTCCAGCAGTGGACGTTGAAAGGCTCATGGATGGATGGATGGATGAGATGTTCGTTTGTGAATGGATTTTGAAGCTGTACTGCTATCTTACGTAGTAGCTATTCGTAATCTGTGTCTATGTTAGGGGATATAAGCCGTGTGGGGCCTGCTTTAGAATTGACCAACCCCTCTCCACCCATGGGAGTCGTAATAGCCGACTGAGGGAATACCGGAGAATTGGGCAGCAGCACTCCCTCGAGTATTAACAACATCCACTGCGATCGCCAACCCGCCTGCCAAGCGTGGCGATTACGGCACTATCCCCCATATGAGCGAAACACATGTTCTCTTGGGGAGGCCTATGTCCAGCAGTGGACTTTGAAGGGCTGATGGATGGATAATATATGCATATATGCATAATAAGGTATAAATTAATGCAATCTAATTGGATTTTATTCTTGTGTTTCACCGTAGCCATTATATGCCTAGACTACGAGTAGAAGGTTTTGATGTGAAACATCTAATGCGGAGGGAGGGTAAAATCGCCTGTTAGCGTGGCGACGCTTTTTGTACTTATCCCGTTCGTATCTTGCAAGTTAAATTTGACACACTTCCCGGTTACCGATTGAGCTGAAATTTTACACGCATGTGTATATCACGTGAAAATGCAACATTATGACGACACGGAGCTGATCTGATGATGGAGCTGGAAGGTGGACATAGGAACTCTATAAAGAAAAGACGCAACCCGATCGAGTTCGGGCTCGTATGATTCGTCTTGCCGAGTACTTTGTGTCTAGATGGTATCCAGGGGCTGATGATGAAGCTGGAAGGTGGCCACAGTAACTCTATAATGAAATGACGCAACCCCATCGAGTTTCGACACGTTTGGTTCGTCTTGATGAGTACTTTGTCTTTAGATGGTATCCAGGGTATGATGATAGAGCTGGAAGGTGGCCATGCGAAACTCTGTAATAAAATGGCGCAACTCCATCAAGTTAGGGCTCGTTTGAAATGTCCTGACTAGAACTTCAGTCATAGATGATATCCAGGGTCTGATGATGGAGCTGGAAGGTGACCACAGTTGACGACTACTTTGTCTCTAGATGGTATCCAGGGTCTGACGATGGAGCTTGAAGGTGGCAACAGTAACTCTGTAATGAAACTACGCAACCCTATAGAGTTTATACTCGTTTGATTCTGCTTGAGGAGTCACATCCAAATCTATTTGTTCATAAGAAAAATATTTATTGTTACAAGTAGCTGAGAGATAGAAATGGTGCCTACACCTCATTTATCGATTCAGATTTTTTTTTTTTTTTTAAGTAATTATAAAATAAATTATATTTGCGTATGGAACAAAAGAGCCGCAGCTTCACATCGGAAGAGTCGCATGTGGCTCGCGAGCCGCAGGTTGCCGACCCCTGTACTAGAGCATTGTATTTATCAAAAAACCTAGAGATTTTTCTGCTGAAGATTCTGCTCGCGACCTAATCTGCATTGAAATACGATTACCTATGTATCTACCTCTACAGCACAATTAGTTTATCTCTATACAAAAATAACTATTTCACAGGAATCATGTATTTTTCTGGGATAAATAGTAGGTAGCCTACCTATGTTCTTTTCGGTCCAGGAATTTCGATATTCAAATTTTTGATAAGGATGCTAGTGGATGGTGTGGGGTTTTTCTTCAAATAATAATAACAAAAATCTCGAATCATGATTGTAGCGCCACCTACCGTGTTCAATTGTGAATCTAAACCATTCAGGAACCCACTCAAACACATAATCTTGAAAGATTTCAAATCAAGCCTATAGAAAGAGTTTTTTAGTGTGTTTAATTAACAGATTAATTTCAATTATATTTTTAACTTTTCCTTGTTTATAGCGCGATCTATCACTTACGAAAAAGGACTTTTTTGACTTTACATGCACTTAATAGCAGCCAAGTTGGTGGTCATCGGCCATTATATTCCCTCAGTGCACGTTAATATATAAGTACATTTAGACCTTAAAGTACAAATTATTTGTGAAAGTGGAAAAAGGGAGCTTTACTTTAAGCAGGATTCCAACCTGCGTCCCATCCAATCCAGGGAAGTACACTACCCCAATTACTACTACTACCCTACTCACAAATAATTTGTTTTTTTAAGTAGCTGAGCATATCAAGAGCTAAAATATAGATTAAAATAATAAGAGATCTGCTTATTCCGGAGATCCTTTAAATGTAGTGTAGTGTGTGTGTGTGTGTGTAGGCATCCCTACTTAGAATCGAAATAATTTGACTCTGCCTTTGCAAAACATTCAGTTCGTCATTATAAAGGATATTATCATAGCATTGTTGAAGAATGACTAATGATTGCTACCATTAACGTTTTAAAATGTTCAGTATTCCCAAAAGAATTTCAAGCCTTTGGAGGCGATTATGGTAATATACTGCCCTTTCTGTTCATTTATGGGAAGGTCGATAGGGAAGACTCTTCTACAACCAGGAGTGGAGCATTAAAGATATTTTAAAGTGATTGATTGAAGCCTTATTATAATAGGAAAAATATATAAGAAAAATAGGAAATATGATAGACGTTGTCCTTCCAACATTGGTGTTTCGTTTAGATGAAGTAATTTATTTCAGATATTCAGAAAATTCCGATATTCAAAAAAAAATTCGTTAAATATGGTGTTAAACACAAAGTGAAAAATGTGAAATCGAAAATAACAGTCAGGAGCAGCCTGCATCTTCTGGATACCGTCCAGATGCTTTATCAATTCAGCTGAATTGGTAAAGCATCTGGACGGTATCCAGAAGATACAGGTTCGAATCCCGCTCCTGACTGTTATTTTCGATTTCACATTTTTCACTTTGTGTTTAATGTATAGTGCTAAGCATGTCAAATGCTAAAAATATATATAAAAATATCTAAATAAATATGGTGTTATTGGTGTGCGAAATTTTGTTGTTAGTACCTAATATTTTTTTACATTAGAATAAATTTAATAAAACATCCTGAAATCCTATCGCGGCTTCACCTACCTGGTCCATTAAGGGATATAAAACACCCCGGGACCAATCAAAACACACAAAAAAAAAACATCAAGATCGGACCAACCGCTTTGGAGGAGTTCAGTGATATACACACAAAAATTATATATAAATAAATAGGTAGGTACTTTTTATAGTGTTAAATTAAATGCGAAAAAAACGAGTAGGGTAAACTACCCAATCATTGGCACTTTAAGAGTGAGCTTCGTGTCAGTCTGAAATTAAGTTACCATAAAATCTCATTTGCAAAAGCTAGTAGACAAAACATGTGACAGAATCAAAGAAAATACTTTAATCTTTGTTTTTATAATAATTTTTATGTGATTGAATAGTATTAAATAAATATTTTATACTTAAATCCGAAAGACTACAGAAAATCCTATTATTGGCATAGAAATTCTCAATGTTGGCATTTACTAGTCTAATTATTGGCACGTAGTTAAAGTAGGAAATAGGTAGGTACCTAACCTTAAAACTTGTAGATTCTTCCCCCAGCAATTCGAATAGTCTATAGCATTTGAGTCCCAGGGACAAAAACGGGTAGCACGGAAACCATTAATAATTGTATCTGGTTTTACGCATTTATCATTAGTCTTTTTCAATAACGGTACAAAATTGACTTTTGTTAGACCTTAAGATGGATAGTCACACCGCCACTCTAATACCGTCTTCTGCCAACCAGCTTTTAGAGGTCTAAAAGCTGAGACATCTGCAGGCTGAAGCAATCGAGTGCAATAGGGATAAAGTGCTATAAGCACAATATCCAATGAGGAACAAAGCTCACTGACGGCGTAAGTGAGGTGAGTTTTGTGTCCATTCACAAATAAAATGACCGGGAATGGTACTTGATTTCGCACAAGATGCGGATGTAACACTTTTTCTATATATTGAGAGAAAATTTCTTTTTTCATCCAGCCATTGTCACTTAGGCCTATACCCCAATCTGGTGGTACCTTTGAAGCAATTTCACTTGGCAAGCGCTTGTGCGAGAATATAACTATCCATCCATCCATCCATCAGCCTTTCAACGTCCACTGCTGGACATAGGCCTCCCCAAGAGAACGCCACAACGAGCGGTCCCGTCATGGGGGATAATGCCGTAATCGCTACGCTTGGCAGGCGGGTTAGCGATCGCAGTGGATGTTGTTAATATAACTATAGGTGGGGTGATTTTGCCATTGGTAGCAAAAGTAAACATCACTGTTAGTGAACTTTTAGCTGGGGCGTGGTCGATCTCGTAAACATTTTTTGCTCCTTTTGGTGCCAAGACCACACCTGTCTTTGCGCAAAGAACGAAATTGGTTTCGTCACCATTTAAGACTTTTTGGGTCTAATAGAATTTCGACACTAACTTCTGACTGACCGCATTCGTAACGACGACGTAAGAGAGCGAGTAGGTATGAAAGATAGTATTGGTGTAACGATGCGAAAGGGAATGCTCCGATGGTTCGGACATATGGAAAGAATGCCGGACGAGCGACTGGTTAAGAAGATATACAATGCGAAAGTGGAAAGATGTAGCTACAGGGGGAGACCGAGACTCACCTACTTAGACCAAATCGGTCATGTATTGAAGGAAGGCGGAGTCAGGAGTCTCCGAAACCGGCGAGCGTGTATGAAGAGAGTTATGAATGTTGAGGAAGTGAGAGATGTATGCAAGAATAGAGCCTCTTGGCACTGTTTTCTCTCTGCCTACCCACAAGGGAAATGTCGTGATGATAAGAAAGTAGAAATTCAAACAAACCGAGATCTTTCAGATATATTTCAATTGCCTGAAGCCATGTTTTTATGTCATTATCTGATACAGCAGCACTTGTCGCAGTTACTGCTTCAGGAGTAAGATGGTATCAATAACAATTTAAATTGGCGTGGCGATGTCGCCACACCAACTTAAATTATTGCTGGTGTAAAACCAACAATCCCTCTGCATTAGATGTTTTCAGATCAAAAAAGAAATATTGGGCCCAAGTACAATTGCTTATTACCTATCAAATAGTAGTAGGCTAAGCCTTGAAATGGGCTGATCAAGATCTGCCTGGGCACATCACGATATGCCAACTTTTTTTGATTTGGTCGATTATTTCGTAATGTGCCCAATATTAAGTTAGAGTAGTTAGACACATTGATAAGAGTAACCTATTTCCGATTTGCCCAACTAGTCGCTTGGCCATAAGTATGTATTGGCTATAGATAAGCTGGACGCATATAGTCATCTCTCTTTGTCTATCGATTCCTCATTACTGATGGTATCAATACTCTTTACCTAGTGTCGACTAGTGTTCTCCATCTTGTCTGACCTGTTGCGGCATGGATGGCGTTGTGATGTTGTTTGTTGAGGGCTACGCTCTCTCGGTCTTCTCCCTTTATTTTTTCCGGCAATGGTGAGTTTCTTCATGCTAACTGGGTGCCGCCTCGCAGTGTGGCCGAAGTACTCCATGGTGCGACTAAGACTTATTGACGTGAGCCTTCCAGTGATTTTAAGCTCTTTTAGTCTTGAGGTATTTTTTCTGCGTGCTGTCCACAGAATCGTTAGCAACGTACACCAGCACCACATCTCGAACAACATAAATATCGAAAATAATAAATTTTTCGTATATCTACCTATGTACCTACCAAAAATGGAGTGGGGATCATAGATTTAATATATACCTACTACGTAGTGGGGACGGTAAGAGAAAGGCTAAATTAAAAAAAACACAACGATAGATACCTACTTTGCACAAAATATTCCATAGCACAAAACTAGAAGATGGATAGGCACGACAATATTAGTATTATTATTTTTTCAATCTGAATTACTAGAGCTTTTAGCTTGGACTCTCGATTTTGTACAATGTGAATTTTCACAAAATATTGAACTACGTATTCACATCCCAAGGGATAGCTTCCAATATCTACAGAACGATCGATCCACCTCTGACTGTTGCACCTCGATTAAACATTGTCTTGAATACCTAATAGCATAATGTGGCCTCATGAAACGTTCTCAATTCACTACTACGCATAAATTGCGGCGGAAACACACAACCACGGCAATTCCGCAAAAACTCCAATCGTAGGGAAAAGTTTGGCGATTAAGCCATGAGGCGTGGTGTGGCCAGGACTGTTCGTGACAGTTAGTGCCGCCACTTGTTATAATCCGTTAAACTTTCGACCCTCGTCAAGGTAGGCTGAGAATTAATGGAAATGCCTTCTTTTTCAAATTTATGATATTCTTTTCTGAATCCAGACTCCCTCGATTCACCTTCGTTTGAACGTTGGGATGAAAGTTCACATCGAGTCAGTGTTATTTAATTTTGTAGCACTTTGTGCGCTCATGTTTATGGAATAAATTGGCAACCTCTATAATGCTAGATCTTATTAACGAATTTGCATAAAACCTCATTGTTTATGTTATTTTTAATCAGGTCAATTACCACTATGTGCAAGTGCCAGTAATCAATTATGTAGATTTGTGCGAAAGGCCTAAAATACTTGAAACTATAAAAGTAACTCCAAATTTAATCAGCGAACAGGGTTAGGTGCGCATGTATACACCTATCGCTCTCGGGGTTAAAAAAGCCTACGTAAAATGTTTTAAGTGTGTTTTTTAGTTCTAGATATTACATTATTATCGATAAAACAGTTTTGTTAGGTACGAGAACTTAGACGGCGTTGCTACAATGTCCCACCTCGTAATTCATAGAATTTGCATTTATCTGCTTTTTGATCAAAATGTATTTGTTAAGTACCTACGTATATGACAGGCAGTGGGTGGATGGATGGAAATTTCAGTAGCAGCCCGGAGTTTGGAATCGTGCCCGGTAGACGGCAATAGGCTCACCCCCTATTACGTGGGACTTAAACATAGCTCGAGAACCGTGGGCGTGTAATACACTCTGCCTACCCCTTCGGGGATTACAGGCGTGATGCTATGTTATGTTTTAATTTAACTTTACCGACAAACTTATTTTTTTTTACATAATCATTCTTCGCAATGACTTCTATATATTTTTTCTTAAACCATTACTATCCCACCGGTTGGTACGGGTCTTCTCTCAGACAGGGATTTACGCCATAACCCGCCACGCTGGCCCAATGTGAGTCAGCTTTGCAACCTTCTTTACAATTCCCTCCTTCCTTCACAGAATAGTAATAATTTATGAACAAATACACACACAACTTAGAAAAGTTAGAGAGTAGAAAGCGATACTACTGTTTCCTTCATCACAAGGCTGTCACTGTTTTTACATTTAGCATTTCTAAAATAAATTAGATGACACAAAACGCTACACAGTTAAATTAGCCGTATTAATAAATTTACAAACAAAACATGTCATAACCATCGTTGAGGTATTTCTCAACTAGTCTACTAGACATAATATAAACACGAGTTAACCCTTTAATCAGAGGTAAAGGGAATTTACTTGTAATTTCTATTGATACAAGAGCAACTTCTAAGAAATTCTTGAAATTACCTCCGAAATAATTGGCACATCTATTTATTCGAAGCGTTCACGATCTCTGGAATTTGAGATAGAGTGAACAGTAGATTTTTAAAATATTTGCTGTTTGCTTTAAACATAAATATTTTACTATACTTATTATAATTAATGTTAGAAGGGAAATAGAATATCGTAAGTTAACGTATCTAAGAAATTATCTCTGTTTAATATTACAAGTTAATATTCAGTAGTAAAATAGCTTGTTTTATTATAATAATATATCGCATATTTATATACATTTTTAGCATTTGACATGATTAGCACTATACATTAAACACAAAGTGAAAAATGTGAAATCGAAAATAACAGTCACGAGCAGGATTTGAACCTGCATCTCCTGGATACCGTCCAGATGCTTTGCCAATTCAGCAATCGTGACAATTGCTCCCGACTGCTAATTTCGATAAGAGATTCATACTTAACGTCTTTGGGTGACGCCTGCGCCATCTTTCGAAGTATTTCATACATTATACCGACCATACCGACATTACACCGATTTAGAAAATAGCTTTATGCAGCTATGTATTTTTTTCTTATTTCGTCTGCATATTTTGAAAAAAATAAGTTTATAGAACACATAAAATAATAAAGCACTATATCTATTTACGAATCAATATAACATAGCTAGACCAAGCATAAAATTATATACTCGTAGTAGTAGCCTTCTTAGACTTCTCACCAACTGATTCAATTAGATAATTTATAGGTAGGGATACATTTAATCACCTTATAAAACAAATCTCATATCCAACACAAGAGGCATAGCTTTTCTGACTGTAAATATAAATAAACAATGTATGAGCATATATACAATCGAATTCATGGTATAGAACATTTTGATAATCGCAGGTACGAACGGAACGAAATCACAATAGGATCGGATATATAAGAGAAGCGAATTCCCAAAGACGATAACACGAAGGGAAAAACGCTACAGTAAACCGTGGGCAATAAAGACTGGCAACAATTTATTTATATGACGCTTTGGGGAGAAGTTACCCGCGAATCCTGGGTACGAACGAGGTGAAATCAAGTTGATGCGTACCTACTGTACTGAGAAAGTGGATATGTTTCTATCCGTCGGGTGGTTAATTTATTTTTGAATGTTGTTATACGAAGATGCAATCCTAACATTGTATAAAATATTGGCACATAATACATACTAGGTGTTATTGAATGCCTCGTTGTTTGAGAGGCATAAATGTACCTACAACTTATAATCAAGAGTACTTAGGAGGTTGAGGCAATAATTATGTATAGAACAGTACTCAACTAGCGTTTGTATACACACTTGTGTACTGTGTTGTCTGCTAGTTTCGGATGAATTGGGATGTATGTGGCTGTGATGTGGCGAGAGAGACAAGCTAATTAATTTTACCTTTGTCAAGTAGGTCAGTTTATTATTTTCATTTCGTATGTAAGTATATAACTACTGCTTGTGCAATATCTTAGCATAAGATGTATTATATGTCACACAGTTCCAGTGGTCGGCCAGAACTGACGGAGAGACGGCACACGGCACAAATAGACCCTATTTAGTGGGAGAGGCACACTATACTATTCGTTGCCTGACCGAGTGTGCGGGTAGGTAATTTGTTTTCCGCTTTAACAAAAACAAAAGAAGGTTGGATCATATAGCGCTTGGTTACAAAAAAACTCACTGGAAATCTCACTCAAGACCGAACCTCTGACAAATGTTCTTGTCTTTCGTTTTCTTAAATATACGAGTAAATTTTAGTATAGCTCACCATAACGCCTATTTGAAATATGATAAATATTACTATTGTAATAATCATCCTCCACTTTAAAGTTTATTGTGTGTTACTTAATCTGCAATTTTTTCCAGGGTATCCTTCGTTATATATATATATAATATAGATATATGAACAGTTACAATATAGTATTCACAAAATGAGCATGCGATATGAACAGTCTAATAAAACTCGCGTGTTCAAGTTGATGATGCGTGGTTTTGCAGCGGTGGATTATACAGTCAAACTGGAAACACGACTGGCTTTGGCTTCATGGCTAGACATCAACATACTGTCCGTGCTCGGATTTGTGTGGATTGGAGATATTAAACAAGCAACGTTCTCTGTCCCATTTGAGGCGTATACGAGTGCTGTGTGAATAAACATTTTGAAGCCTGGCTGGAATTGAAAACATTGATTGTTATTCGTCGCTTCATTTTTCGATATGATTAATACAAAGGTAGTGTCCTTCATCCTACAAGGCAATACACGCACAATATTTTAGAGATACTTTATTGTCTTAAAACGGTTTTCCGGTCGGCCATCGTCGGTCCGCCATCGTGGTCTTAGTTCATTTTTTTTGGAGAAGTGTACTAGGTACATAAAAATACTTCCATAAATAGGGGTAGATACGGCAGTCCCAAGGGAGGGAGGGAATTCATATCTTCAAATGAAGCGACTCAAACAATAATGATCGAACTTCACGTCAGGGAAGTTCGTTTGATCATATATTGTTATTCGTCGCTTCATTTTTCGATATGATTAATACAAAGGTAGATGTTAAGAGATTAAAGTATTTTTTGTGTTAATTGAACGACAGTAAAACAATTATCATATTGGAATTTGTCATGATTTTATTAAACAAAACTTAAACCTATTCCTTATGATAACAAAAGTATACTCTTTTCCGTAATTATTAATACTTATTACATACAATCATCATCTGACAGATAAATTTAATACGTCTTATTTTCATTTCGGAAAGAAAACCGAGTGGGCAAAAGTCCCTTCATCGGTTACGGTTCTATTATAGAATTGGCAAAAGGCGTTGGAAGAATTCGTCCAGCCGGCGGTTTTGCGGATCGTTTCGATGTTAACGCCAGCGGCGCTGGCGGCGGAGGTGGACGCGTGTCGCGTGCTGTGCGCGCTGAACACGCCTATGTCTACGCCGCTCTCTGACAGAACTTGTTTGATCCACCTACTGATGGTCTGTGTTGTGGCAACCCTGTGTGGCTTTCGGAACGTCAGCAAGAGAGTATCAGTGTTCTCTGCAGTTCGTATATTTTTAGTCCTAGAAATATAGTCTGATAGAGTTGTAGCTGGACAGATAATTTTACTATCATTAAAAAACGGTACGAATAAAATTGGTTGTTCCCTACCAGGGGCTGATGTCTTGATAATATCAGATATGTTAATCTTGATACCATTCTGTAAGACTTGTACATTTTCCAGTTTGATTAGGGAAAGCGTTTGCACTCTATGGGCGGTACATAGTGCCAATAAGATAACTAGTTTTTTAGTAATTTTTTCGAGAGAAAGGTTGTCATTCGGGCCCCATGTCGTGATATAGTTTAAAACCAACTGCGGATCCCAAGTGCAAGAGTACTTGGGCTTAGGTGGCTTAGATCTATACGCACCCCTGAGTAGGCGCTTAACACACTCATCGGATCCTATATTGTTACCTACAATAGCTGCTATAGCTGAACGGTGAGAGTTTAGGCTGCCATAAGCGCAGCCGTTGTTGAATTGTTCGGTTAAGAAGTTTAGAACATTAGTTTTTGATGGTTCGAACACGTCTATGTGGTTAGAGGAACAGAAGTGCCACCAAAGTTTGAGTGTGGTGTTATATTGCCTAATAGAATTGTCTGAGAGCGACGCTAACATTAGCGTGGCCGAGTCCGCGGAGGCGCCGCGTCGCATGAATGACTGCCGCAAAGCCTCGCGACACCCAGCGTAAGCTTCTTGTACAGGGGATGGTGTGCTCTGAAATGAGATTGTAATAAGTATTTACTAGGGTTTAAGTATAAAACGTCTGAGACTAATAGGCTGTGTAACAGTGGGAACCATGGTTGAGATGGCCAGTAGGGATAAACAATGATACCATATGCCTTATCATCGAGAATTTTCCTAAGGCATTTTAGTATTAATGAAAATGGTGGAAAAGCGTAAAAGTATTCATTGCTCCAATTCAAAGTGAATGCGTCTACAGCTACCGCATCGGGATCTTGTTTCCACGATACAAACTTGGCGCACTTGGTATTGTCTCTAGATGCAAATAAGTCTATTTTCGGTTGACCGAAATAACTTACAACTTCTTGAAAAGCGTTTTCAGAAAGCGTCCATTCAGTATCGGGGTTAACTATCCTAGATGCTGCGTCAGCGAAATTTTCTTTCGTATTCACGTATGACGCGAATATCCAAAGTCCACGCTGTTCACACCACTGCCAGAGTGACCTAGCCAAGTCATTTAGGTGTATCGAATACCCCCCATACGGTTAACGTAACTTATTGCAGTGGTATTATCTATGCGAAGTAAAATCGCACAATTGGTTACTTCGCGAGCGAATGATTTTAGACCAAGGAAAGCAGCCATCAACTCTAAATAATTTATATGAAATTTTTGTTCAGTATCTTTCCATTTTCCGTGTACTTTATTATCATTGCAGACAGCGCCCCAGCCAGTTCCGGATGCGTCCGTGTAGATCTCGAGTGCGAAATTAGGTTGTCCAATAGAATTGAATGTGGTGTCGATATTAGACAGCCACCATTGCAAATCTTTTAAGATTATTTCTGGGAGTTTTATTTTAGTCTCATAAGCATCGGTTTTGAGTAAAGCTAAATACTTCTGGTGTTCTAATATTTTTGTGTACAACCACCCGTACTTAACTGCCGGACAGGCGGAAATCAGGACTCCAATTAGCTGCGCAAATTCACGAATTGTACACGGCGAAAGTTTTGAAAATTTTGCAACCAATTTCGTAATTTTACTACGTTTTTCAGATGGAAGATACATAGTAAGATTCTTAGTATTAAAGTAAAATCCTAAGAATTTACACGTCGACTGTGGTACTAGGCTACTTTTATTGTAATTTACCACGAACCCTAGACATTGAAGTAACCTCAGAGTTTCGTTAACGTTCTCAGCGCAGGCACTGTAGTTACGTCCTATACATAAAATATCGTCCAAATAATGGACAGATGTATAACCGCGGCCTCTTAGATTTGTTATTACTTCTTGTCATCACTTTCGTGAAAACTCTAGGAGCGATAGACAAACCGAACGGTATGGAATTAAACTGATATATTATAGTTTTTGTAGAGTTATCAGGTTGAAATTGAAATTTCAAGTACTTGCGATCCGACTCGCGCACGGATATGAGAAAATAGGCGTCTTTGAGGTCAATGGTGGCTAGACAACCACCTTGAGGAATTAATTTACAAGCAGTTCGGTAGTCTTCCATTTTGAAATGGTCGGTCAGAATAAATCTATTCAAGGGTTTTAAATTTAGAATAAATCGCTTGTCGCCGTTAGGTTTTGGAGTGAGAAAGATCTTTGATATGAACTGGTCTTCGGTAGCTTTACACTCCGAAACTGCTCCTAATTTCATTAGGTTACTTATGGCGTCAGACATCTGTTGATTTTCGGTTATTGATAAATTATTCTTGGGTATAGAATATTGTTTTGCAGTCGTAAAAAACGGTATGGGATAACCATTTTTAATCCAATCTAGCACCACAGGGTTGTCTGTTATTGTTAACCAACAATCATAAAAGTGAGTTAGTCTACCTGCGTGTACCTGTGCTAGTGATGCGCCTGCGCACGGGGCTTGTGCTGCGGGGCTGGCGCCGGCGGCCCGCGCGGCTGCGACGCTGTGTACGGACGGCGCGCTGTCGTCGATGTCGACTGAAATGGCTTCTTGAAGCTTCCGCGCCCCCCCCCCCTGTTCACGGGGTACCGAGGAGGCGCCGACCAGTTTCCCTGATAGGAGTTCGGACGAGTGTTCGGCTGAGAAGGGTGTTGTTTTTGGGATTTAGCCGTTTTATTTTTTATTTGAAGACCTTGTTTTTCGATGGCCTTAGCTGCTTTTATCTTTTCCGATAGAGATGAGCCGAACAAGGTTTCGTCTCTCTCAGAATCATGAATGACGTGTAAAAACGTCTTGTCTAGACTCGGCGTTATAAGTTTTATTCTATTCAGTGACCCTGAATAGTGCGAGTCGCATAGTAAGCGACAACCGTTGCTCAAATGTTTCATAGCCTGAATCTTATCTTCACTCTTCAAGAGAAAGTCCATCCCCCTATTGATGGCAGTTATACCCAGACCTAACTGTTGCTGAGAAGCGGAAAGCACCTTGTCGCGGTTGCGGACCATATCGGGTACTGCAGCAGATATTTCTGCATTTAGGGTTGGGGTCTGCAAAAGCCTGCAATTGTCGGGTATAGGATAATCTTTGCACATATTCTCCTTGGCATCTTTAGGCATTCCTTTCTTTAGTAAGGGAAGCCATAACTTAGCGAGGCTACTGTGAATGTTATCACCGTAGTCCGGAGTATCGGACGTGGATTCACCTAGTGCTAACAGCAGTTCCGGGTCCAAAACAGGTTCATCGGACGGTCCGGGCGTTGATTCAGGTGTCGTCGTGGGTGCGGCCATACTCTGAGGACTTGTTCCTGCCTGGTCTTCCGTTTGGATGGAACCATTCATAGGCTCATTCGACACGCAGATGCTTTGTTCGATGTCCGGAGGGACCGTAGCTGGATCCCAGGCCTGGGCCTGGATAGTATCATACGCGTCATCTACGGCGTGATCCAAAACCTCGTTTCCTAAAACACAATTTGCATTTTAGGATGTGAAGAAAGTAATTTTTTTTTTTTTTTTGAGGGTAGTTTAAATAAAAATCGACAACTATATGAGTTAGACGATTGTAATTTACGCAGAGGAATGTGATAACTATTTCAGAAAGCACATATTTTCTGCCATACTGTCATCGTTGGAGGCTCGCAGCCAACTCCGATGCAAATAAGGTCGTTTAATAAGTTCTTAAAATGTCTTTGTTATTGACTCGCAGTCAATCCCCAAGCATTTTTACAACGAAGGAGTTGCCTTTCTTGTAGCACTATTTTGTGCTATAATACGACCATAAAGTAAGAAAAGTAGATAGCGTTCTGTCTTACCTTCATCTTCCGACGATGATAACGGAGAAATTATTCTCCGGCGTTTTTGTTTTTGTTCCATTTTTCTTATCTTGTTTTTATAATATTCGAGTTTTTCTTGCGCACTACGCTTCGGCATGATTGTTGCGGAGTTCGGAGGGCGCGTGCGTTGCTTGCCTCGCACAAAAAAGGAATGAACTAAGACCACGATGGCGGACCGACGATGGCCGACCGGAAAACCGTTTTAAGACAATAAAGTATCTCTAAAATATTGTGCGTGTATTGCCTTGTAGGATGAAGGACACTACCTTTGTATTAATCATATCTTCAAATGAAGCGACTCAAACAATAATGATCGAACTTCACGTCAGGGAAGTTCGTTTGATCATATAATACAAACAGTTTTTATATATAAAGACATTTAGAAATATTCGATAGCACTATCATTACAAGAAGCAGGCAAGTAAATTGGTATTACTTATTGGTTCCAAATCAATTCAGCACGCATATTTATGTGCTGATTCTCTTTATATGGAGAATCTTAATATGAAATAATATATAAATAAACTACTAGCAGGTAATATTATATTAGCAACAATAATAAATAAGTACATAAACTACTTATAAATAAGTAGGTACATGAAAATGGATAAACGCTACATCTATTCATCTTATAAATATAACAACTTTGTACGTTTACATGTTTGGATGTTCGTTACTAAGTCACGCAATAACGGCTGAATGGAGTAAATATAAAATTTGGTAGGTAGGTACAGATAGATTATGTTCAATTATTGTATTTAAATTTATCACTGTTTGGTTATAGCTATATAACTCTCACATTTTTCTCTCTCTTGACCCGGTCGTAGTGTCTAAATAAATACGAACAAAGTATCGTGCACAAAGCTACTTTATAACAAAAAGCTTATACTCGAGGGAGTGCTGCTGCCCACTTCCCCGGTATTCCCTCAGTCGGCTCTTACGACTCCCGTGGGTAGAGAGGGGTGGGACAATTCTAAAGCCGGCCCCAAACGGCCAGAAATAACAAAAAGCTTGACATAATAGTTATTTAAGAGTTAAAACATACCCCACGTGGTATAGTGGCTAAGATATAACGATTGTTTCGTTGTGTCGTTACACTGATATGAAAGAAACATCTCTATAAAAAGACCAGATTTTGTGAGAGTAACAGAAAAATATCCTCAAAGAGCAATTCCAATGGTACCTCATATACACAGATAGCACAAATGATTGTAATTTTATATTAAGCATTATTCATAATAAAAGTTACTATGGCTATATTTTTAAAAAGATCCAATGAATCTTTGAGTGTTATAATGTAACCTTTCTCTGATTCCGTCCCTGTATTTTCGAAATATTTCTTCTATCGTGTCAGCAATACTCAGCTATACAATTACTAATACATTATTACGTAATAACATCGGAGCCTCATTTCTTGGTTATGATTGTGTTTCCTCAGCGGGTTTATGGAACGTTATCCTTTTACCGTACGCGGAAAACTCATTAGCTCATTGACTTGTGCGATCACCTCTACTTATAATAGTGGAGGCAATCAAATGCTTATGTTTACCTTTTGGTTTTAGCCAAAAATATATACTTCATAATAAGGTGGTTATTATTATGGTGTTTATTATATTTATTTTCTAATATTGAGTGTCAATTTATATTGATGAGCTCCAAAATATTTTGCTAAGTTTTACAAAGGGTTACGACCGAATTTGGTCTCAACAGACAGTGTCAATAGACACTAGCCGACTACACAGGAAATATTACAGCGCACAAACGTGTCTTTCCAAATACAATTACCTACTCCCTCTGTTCCCTCCCAATCATAGTCCTATAGAAAGGTATATCGACATGACCAAAGTGAGGTCAGTTGTAGGGCCAACAGTGTTAAGAATTTCTCCATAGAAAAATGCAAAAAATACTTTTTGCTGGCTCGACCCGGAATCGCATACACACTATGGCTAGGCCACCAAGACAGGTTACTAAACTAATTACTATACTGTAAAGTAATAACTTACTATAAAGTCAGTATTCAAGATTATCGCTAAATTAAAATTACGTGACTGATCTTGGGAAAGAAGAAAACCATGTTACAGTCAATTGTAGGTAGCATTGTGGCAGGTCCAATGGCATGCATGCCTTCTTTTCCCGGAGGAATTGTGAGTCCCACAGAGCGGTCACGTATAAATTACTTCGAGGAAAATGGCCCGCTCTTTGTTGTCTCAAACTTACTTTCTTCTAAGGTTTAAATTCTGACTTGAATTACGGGGGTCGTACTTTAAAGAACTCTTCAGTGCGCATCCGTTAGCGTCGTTAGGGTAAATCTGGAGCGAAAGTCAATATAACTTTTGGGAATTAACTTTAGTTTGTATAAATTACAATTGGAGTTATAAAGAGTTAATAAATTTCATTTGATATTTGCCTTACAAAGTCAGATGACCGAAAACCCTTAAACTTGTATCTTACCATCTTTGTGCAAGCACTACAACAAATTCATTTCTTAAGTTGAATTCACAAAAACACTTTTATATAGGTACAAACTGCGTTACACGTAAATGAAAATTATTATTTTAAAGTCCAATGAAGGCAAATATTTATTTAAAATTATCCTGCTGCTGGCGTGCGCACATATACTTCATAATTTGCAATAGATAGTAAAAAGAATAAAATGTTCCGCTGGCAAAAAACGGACGGTCTACACTGTGTAGTGTGTAGCTATAACTTGCGTTCACAGTGAGTTCAGGTGCAAGTCAGCTGAAACGTCGAGATTAGTCAATTTAATAGCAGGAACGATACTTGTATACGTCCGTTGAAAGTTTTATCATAAAAAAGAAGGCTCGAAAAATATTGGCGTTGTAATTCGACACTAATTAACCGTGGACGTTATGAACGCGATACATCAACTGTGTTGCCCCATCGTGCCAACCCACCTAGTGGTCACCAATTTTACTCGAACTCTCGCGTCCGCCTAACAGTACATATTTTAGTTGTTTAATGGGTAAAAGCTAAGTTGGGTAAGGGTCTATATATGCCGGTTATGTGTCGCGACGCATTCGTCAGAGCAGTTAATTTGGGAGCAGATGAGTCACGACATCATCGCTCATCTTCTATACCTACGATCACTGCCGGCAACATTTGGCGTGGTTTTAGCGACCATTACTCACCGAAAGCTGCCGTCTTAGAATCTTGCCCGCTAATTGTCAGCAAATCCAGTCCTCTACACATTTATAGCAAGTAGCATTGCCCATTGGAAAGCACCCTTAAAATTTATCTTGTAGGTGGAACAACAACTAATATATTTACGATCTATGTGAATGGAGCGTTATTATTATTGTTATTATTACCAAGCCAAACTAAAACAATTCATATATGACTAATCTGTATTTCATATTAAGTAATTGTGATTGTACAATAAATTACACACTGGTAATAATTTTCAGAAACAAATTAATGGTTAGGGAGCTGGGTGCCATTTTGGTATATGATTTGTTCGTCTTTCATATTAATAGGGATGAAAGTTTATGCCAATACAAACCGATTTGGTCCTGTAAATGAAAGTCGTATGTCCCTGCGTTTTCAAGTTACAGCGCTTCAAAAAAGTAAAAAAAAAGTGATACTAAATCATTTGTTCGCGTCTGCCTCTTGGACTAATGGTCAAAATCATTCTTAAAACTATAAACATCGAAGAGGCAGATGTGCAGGGCTCTGTTTTATCACGGGACGTAGGTGCAAAAAGGTAAAAAAAAAAAAAGCTATACTAAATCATTTGTTCGTCGTTCTCGTTGCGTCCATTCGATTCATTAGGACTCCCAGAATAGGAAAAAAAAGTTGGCAGACGTCTAGGTCGCTGAATTTTTTCAGGAATTAAGGTAAAGCGGGTATTACGGTTTATTATTGTTATTACTAAGAGTTCACGTCTCATCGTCCACTGCTGGACATAGGCGTCCCCAAAATGAGGGTTTTACCATAATCGCCACGCTTGGTAGGAGGGTTGGCGATCGCAGTGGATTTTTTTAGTACACAGGGGAACGCTGCTGCCCGGTCCCCCGGTAATCGCTTGAAACGCGTTAGACTCCCGGGAGTCTCGGATCAATGACCTCGACAATTGATAAAAAAGTCCAAAAGAATCTCCAAAGCTTGCAATAAGAGTCAACATCGCAAAAAAAAAAGGGCCGAGCCGCGCGCGCGGTCGCAAAAAAATTTGGCGCTAAAAATTTATTTCCTACTCCTTAACTTTCAATGCTATCTACTCTAAAATTTTTGCCCGATACAGACTGTTCATTCTACAAGCTGTTCATGATTTTTGCCTAAGCCTATATATACTGTATCAACGAGAAATAAATCCCAAACGTAAACGTCAGCCAGTTGCGTCAATGGACTCGAACGCGACGGTAATAAAGTCGAGATTTCAACGCGAAAGTAAAATAAAATTAAAGTTTGTGAAAAGTTTTCGCTTTATAAAGTCAGTGTTATTATAATAATTAGTGGATAGTGTTTTTAAGTGTTTTAGTGCATAAAATAGTTATTATACTTGACAATAAACATGGATTTTTCAACAATGGGTAAGTAGTTTTTTTTTTAGATTTTTTTTAGAAAAATACGGCCACCCGTTGCGGCGCGTGGCCTCTCGCGGCGCCGCGTGGCCTTGGCGCGCTATTGGCCGGCACGTGTAAGACTCCCGGGAGTCTAACGCTCGTTTAGAACTTGTTGAAATAATAGTAAATAATAATCCTGTCAGTTGACGGGTTCTCCCTTGGCGTTCACGACTCCCACAGGAAGAGACGGGGTGGAGCTATTCTTAATGCCGACCCCACACGGCAAATAAAAAAAATATAAATATCTTATAATGTCTTCAAATTGTAAGTATTTAGTTGTGATGCGCTGACAGACGTCAGGCGGTAGGTGACAGCTGACAGATAGCAGTTTTAGCAGCAGAACGCCACAACGAGCGGTCCCGTCATGGGGGATAATGCCGTAATCGCCACGCTTGGCAGGCGGGTTGGCGATCGCAGTAGATGTTGTTAATACTCGAGGGAGTGCTGCTGCCCACTCCCCCGGTATTCCCTCAATCAGCTCTTACGACTCTCGTGGGTAGAGAGGGGTGGGACAATTCTAAAGCCGGCCCCACACGGATGTTTTGTCCAGTATCGAACTATTATCTGTGAAATTATAAAAAGGCTCCTTTTTATGTTTTTCCTCAATTTAATGTTTTTTTAGCTTGGACAACCCCTAATAAAAATAAAATAAACATTTCCAAATCTAAAAATATAAAATAATATTTGGAGCCAAACGAAACCCACGATTCATTGGACATCAAAATCCGAGGGGACAGGCCAATGACCGCGTGATTTGACGCAGAATGCCCCATAGGTAAACGCCAACTACCTGGGGAATTATACCGTTGTCACTCTCTTCTCTCTAAGAAAGAAAGATAAAACTTTCGAAAAAAAATTATATAAAAATGCTCTGCCCTTGGAAAATCAGAGGTCAGGACGTCTGCCTCTTCGATGATTATTGTCTTGAGGATGATTCTGACCATCATTCCAAAAGGCAGATACGAACAAATGATTTAACAGACATTTTTTTTTTTACACTTTTAAAGCACTGTCGATTGAAAACGCAGCGCTATCATGGTGGCAGGCTATTTTTCTGTAGTTCTTTATATCGTCATAAATCGAATAAACCGGGTCTGCCAAGCGAACAATTCAGTACAAATTTTTAAATCATATAAAATTGTTTAAATATTAATAACTTAAAAAGTCAGAGGGCTGGACGTCTGCCGCTTTTATGTGCCTCGTTATGAAGGTGTTTCTGACTATCAGTTCAAGAGGCAGAGACGAACAAATGATTTAGCATACCGTTTTTTTTTTACATTTTAAAGTGCTGTTAATTGATAACGCAGGCCTGTTATGGTGGCAGACGCGGTCCTTAATGCTTTTTATGGTACCATCCATCCATCCATCAGCACTTCGAAGTCCACTGCTGGACAAAGGCCTCCCCAAGAGAACACCACAACATATATTTCGCTCATATGGCGGATAGTGCCGTAATCGCCACGCTTGGCAGGCGGGTTGGCGATCGCAGTGGATGTTGTTAATATTCAAGGGAGTGCTGCTGCCCACTCCCCCCATATTCCCTCAGTCGGCTCTTACGACTCCTATGGGTGGAGAGGGGTGGGACAATTCTAAAGCCGGCCCTACACGGCAATTAAATTTATGGTACAATCATCGATATTAATCATGTCTGTCACACGAACAGATCATATAGAAATTTTGGCATCCAGCTCCCTAACCTATAAGTATTGCCAAAAGAAACTGTTCTTAAAGTACCATTTTTTTGTTTTGGCGGGAATAAATATACCTAACCGCACACCCCGTCATTCGGAGCCACGAACAGGGTAGTGTGGGTACACTATGGGTGTGTTCCGATATACACTGGAGCACTGTGATGTGTGACGTCAATTTAGTATAGGTACTGCGAAGTCGTTCCTTTAAATTTAACTATACTGATTACTGTTTATAACGGAACGCAGTCCAGTATACTGATCTGTCATTACTTTCATTTCATACAAAGTATTAATTTCACACTGCAATAAACACAATTTCTTTACATTTTTCATAGTCTCGGTGTCTTTGAATAACAATATTCAATAATAATAATATTTTCAATAGTGCAAGTTGTTATATTTCTGGACGCTGTTGATCATGTGATCAAACCACTGAGAGCACCTTACCTCGAAAACGCCAGTGCTTACAGTAAAAAAATGGCGATGATTCATGACGTCATATATTTCCCTAGCATATTGCGGCAGTATACTGTCAGTCTATAACGAAACGATTTTTCTCCAGTAAGAGCACTGGACAGTGCTCTCAGTGTATTACTGAACACAGCCTAAATAAACCCGCCGTGTGCTGTCTCTCCGCCTTTATTGGCGGGCCACTGGAACTATGTTACATTTCTTAAGTGGTATTTTTAGAGCCATTATGCACTGTCGATCGTCAACTCTCGGTCGCTGGCGACTGTGACTTACCATAGTTTAAATAGATGTTTACGCACTTGGTTGTTGGTTGCCCAGGCGATTTAACGACTCGCCGCGTATATAGTGGCAACGCACGAGCGACTACCAGTTGGCGGCAACCATTAGGAGCACGGCCTCAAATGGAAGCATTCGCACTGCGAGCAACTGTCGTAAAAACCGTGTCAACAAAGTACTGATACATACAGCAATATACGCCGATCGCTCGGCTTGGTCTCCTGGCGCTAGTTGCCTATGTTTTGGTCGCCGAGAGACCGAGTCGCCGGCGACTAGTCGACAGTGCGTAATGGCTCTTAACAATTAGATATATACAATTTATGAAATTTTTGCACAAAGGTTAAGTACCTATTTATCTAATATTGCACCCAATAATATAACTAACTGCGAGTACTCTCATAGCGTGTTTCCAAAACCAACAACTGATGTCCCCATTATATTAGTACTATTACCCAGTGCAAACGGTGTTATAGAATGCCATAAAGTGTCGTAAGGTCGTGACACCAGTGGCATATTACATAATGTTATTTGCATTGTCCATATGAAAAATTCAAAAGAATTAAGCAGCTGTGTTGGGTAGCATCGTAAACATTTCATAGTGTTTTTACGACAGCACCCAACGGACCTCAGTCTTGTAAGCGGACATGCCTTTGGTTCGTGTACCAACGTTTATCTACGTTTGTTGGTTTATTTTAAGCATGTAGTTTTTGTAGTACAATAGATTCGTGACAACTGTATCGTGTTGGACTTTTATAGTATCTACAAAGCGCTCATTAAAAAATACTGTTCGTGTTTAGTTGTTGGGTAATGACGGGTTTTCTTCTAAATAAATGATATTAAATTATCTATTATTTTAAACACAAAGTGAAAAATGTGAAATCGAAAATAACAGTCAGGAGCAGGATTTGAACCTGCATCTTCTGGATACCGTCCAGATGCTTTACCAATTCAGCCATCCTGACAATTGCTCCTGACTGCTAATTTCGATAACACATCATACTCAACGTCTTTGGGTGACGCCTGCGCCATCTGTCGGACGTATTTTCATACATTATACCGACCAGGTAAACTTAATTTTACAATTAAGATTTTTACCTAATAATGACGCAAACCCTATAAATATTTATATATATTTGTAGCATTTGACATGCTTAGCACTATACATTAAACACAAAGTGAAAAATGTGAAATCGAAAATAACAGTCAGGAGCAGGATTTGAACCTGCATCTTCTGGATACCGTCCAGATGCTTTACCAATTCAGCCATCCTGACAATTGCTCCTGACTGCTAATTTCGATAACACATCATACTCAACGTCTTTGGGTGACGCCTGCGCCATCTGTCGGACGTATTTTCATACATTATACAATTGTCAGGATGGCTGAATTGGTAAAGCATCTGGATGGTATCCAGAAGATGCAGGTTCAAATCCTGCTCCTGACTGTTATTTTCGATTTCACATTTTTCACTTTGTGTTTAATGTATAGTGCTAAGCATGTCAAATGCTACAAATATATATAAATATTATCTATTATTTGCTTTTTTATTAAATTATACGTATAGTACCAAACTAGCAGACTCAGCAGCACGTTGCAGTGCCACATAGCATAATTTGTTCGTTAATTTTGCAATAAAAAAAGGAAATAATCGGGATAAAAGATAATTATCCTACTTTTAAAAGGGAACAAATGTCACATTTAGAAAAAATACATTACAACAAAAATAGTTTCGTACTAGGTAGTTCGTCGCGGATATAATGCTGTGATGACAGGGATATATTAAGTAACAGATAAATTTTCAATGACCAGATAAGCTTTAGTTATGCTCACAATTAAGATTCTAATTGAAATCATTATTTAGCAGCCCGATAAATATTTTTATATTTTTTTAAGTAGGTATATGATACTAACCACCGAAGGAATGTAACACAGCTCCAGTGGCCCGACAATAAAGGCGGAGAGACGGCACACGCCGGGTTACTTTAGTGGGCGCAGGCCCCACACTACCCTGTTGGTTGCCCCGAACGACGGGGTGTGCGGTTAGAAAATTTTTTTCCTGCCTTAACAAAAAAAAAAGGTATGTGATACTAAGCGTGTCATATTAAATGAACGAAAAAAAGTAGTTACCTATTATCGCAGAGGCTCTTTGCTATCGTCAATCATAGCTTATAGATTAAAGCATCTGTAAGCAAAAAAAAAAAATACGCAATTACAATAAAGTTGATAAAGTCCAATACTATAGACACATGTGGTTATTATTATTATTGTACCCGTATTACGGATTAAGAATACAAGTGTCACCACCCCATTCTTTCCCACTGGTGTCGTATGAGGCGACTAAGGAAAGTAAGCAATTATCATCCATTGCATGACTAGTGGTAGGGCTGGGTACCAAGGGGTAGTACTCACTTGGTATCGGGCCCGAGCGGGTTGGTACCACCATCTCCCGTGTGACCGGCCATGAAGCACATCGTTGCGTTTTGGCTGTAGTAGGAGATAGCCGTTTATATTTCATTTCATATCTGTGAAATGAATTGGTGTGCAGCCGCTTGACAATACTCTTGGTATAGTCGAGTCAATGGGCGACGGTACCATTTACCATGATGGACCGTGGCTCGTCTGCCGCTACAAGCAATAAAAAAGAAAACATGTTAAAAAATCCTTCTTGTCTAAAATATATTGGTTACATTTTAAACATACTGTATTTGTATATGGTAAAGCAATACTTATTCATTGCGAACACAAGCGTAATTATTTCTATCTCACTTCTCGAATATTAATATAGTGTTTTTTTACCCACATTAATTTTTGAAATTTATATGTTTTGACGAATGGATGGCGCGAATAATCTAATTATAGTTTTTGTCGCATTCTACTGTAAAATCTATGTTTTTATATTATAAAGATTATAAATAAATAAAATGTCAAATGCTAAAAAAAGTATATAAAAATATCTACATAGCAAAAAAAATATTAAGAGCACAAATATCACTATATTTACAACGATTAGTCTGTGCTATGGCCCTAAGTATCAATTAAAACTGTATGAAATAAGTACCTAATTAGGAAGTAAATAAATAAATGATAAATTAAATTTCATAACATAGTAACATATTTATAGTATCTACGTCACTTATGTTAAGTGTAACTATTAGACGAACATAACAAAATTATTTAATCATTAACAGTTTTAACTTGTTTGTTTTCAGTGTTTATGTTAAGTAAGCTTGTATGCTGAAATGCTTCGGAGTGAAAGAAAATTTTGTTGTTTTGTTTACTCTTCAAAGTAGCTATTTCTATTTTAGTTATATTATTTGCTAGTTGTCAACTATGACTCAGAAATTTTGTATGCTTATGTTTTGATGTAAGTACTTTGAAAGTGCTATATACTGCAGAGATGCCATTTGTGGTGATTGAGCAAGAGTACTAAGTATTGCCACCCCAAAATACCTCACCGATATACAAATATTGTAAGAGATGACAAGGTCTGTCATCAACTGTATACAATAAGACATTAGAATGCATATCGAGCTAGTAGTAAAGTTACGTACTTATTAGTAGAGAGTTCTTACTAGATCGAAAAATATTACAATATACTACACTTAATCTGATATAAAAATGCAGTAAATACTGTCTGTTGACAGTCTTTTGAGTGTCAAAGAGTGTCAGGAAGAGAGCTATGATTCAATACGACTTCCAAATTCAAATCAATCAATTCGCTTACCCGTATCCCGCAGGAAGTTCTTATGGAGATAAAAATATTCAATGTGTTTATCATTTAAATTTCATCTAAATGCTCTGTCTATACAAATATATATATATCTTCAAGGATTGTAGGATTATTGTTACCGCAATTCGAAAACGAATAATATTACTGTACGATAAGCATGAAACGAATAATATTACTGTACGATATGAGATGATATGAGATGTACGATAAGAGCCGACTGAGGGAATACCGGAGGAGTGGGCAGCAGCACTCCTTCGAGTATTAACAACATCCACTGCGATCGCCAACCCGCCTGCCAAGCATGGCGATTACGGCACTATCCCTCATTCTTGGGGAGGCCTATGTCCAGCAGTGGACGTTAAAAGGCTGATGGATGGATGGATGGACGATAAGCAAAAATTCAAAGCCAAATATTTTAATTTCTTGCTATAATTAACACGAAAGCATGTCAGATATATAAACCTCAGATTAACTAAAAAATAAAGACACCTCATTCTCAACTAAAGTGTGAAGCCACTTTTGGAATGATGTGTCTGTGAAAGTGTTGTCACCGGAAAGAAATAACCTCTATAATTTGGGTAAACTTTTAAAAATGTTAAAAACATAACGGAAGTAAAAATATAAAGTAAGTTTATTTACAGCAAATCATATAGGGAATATTCCTGGTAACACTCGTAGTTTATGATACTTCTTTTTGGCATGGTTTTGTTTGTATTTGTGTGAGTGAGCGTGAGTAATTACAAGTTTCGCATGATTTTATATGGCTTCACTGGATTGTTCGTAATGCTCCGTCTACTTATATTCTTTAATTAGTCTGAGGCCATAACGTGGGACTAACTATAGTGGATTTCAATCAAAGATTGAAACTTAGTAGACAAAGAAAAGTCAATGACCTTTAATAGTTTTAGTGATGTGCCTATTGTATATTGTAAGGAATATGAAAGAATGAGTGAATGGTTTTTTAATTCGATGGAATGAACTTGATAGAAGGTATCGGTTTCTTTACATAAACTTACCATCATGAAATAAAATCAATAACCTATGTTGATGTAAACCAAACTCCGGGCTGCTACTGAGAATTTTTCTTTTTAAGAAATAGCTCAATAACATTGCCCGACCCGAGGATCGAACCCGAAACCTCATGATTAGCAGTCGCATACACTACCGCTACACCACCGAGGCACAATGTTTTAACTTTTGATTGAAATGTACTTATATACATAGATACCTATGGGCTATTTTTCGCAGTTAATTTAAGAGCCTAAATATTGAACTCCATTTGGAGTCCTCATTAATTTTCACTAGTGTGTCCCGCAACACGGGACTTGCGCAACCCTAACATAAATTGTGAAATAGCTTAGATAAATAAGTAAAAATCCAAATAAATATAGCCACAATGCGACTTGTATTACTCGAATCGCATGAATTTTATGCCTGAATAATAAGACAAATAGATTTTACATAATTGTTTTTTTGATACGCTTGGCTAAATAGCGAATGCGATTTGAACGCGCGTGTTAAATAGAATTGAGAGATTTTATATTAACACTAGCTTCTGCCCGCGACTTCGTCTGCGTGGAATACTTACTTTGGGCTAACGCTAACTTTAATAGGTACTTGATCATTATTTTGCTACGATGTTATTTTATTTATTTGGAACAAAAAACAGTTAAACGTAACAGTTAGTTAACCTACATACTTAGATTAAGAATACATGTAACCCACAATATTGTCCACGTATATAATAAATACATTTAAAATGCGGAGACAATACAGACGTGAACGCCAAGAGCACGTACGTATTGATATTCCAATCACTAAACATGACTTTTATGTACGAAACGGATATACATAATAATACATATCATTATTAAGAATCGTCAAATACGCCTGTAAATATATTGGTAGCCATTTTCCTAAATGTTGAGAAGGTAAGAGTAAAGATGTCTAAATCAGCAAAGTACGTATTATAAGCTTCTAGCATACGGCGGATGGGTGCTCGTTCGCCTGCATTACTTTTGCACTTTTCCGTATAGAATAGACATGGAACTCGTACTTGCCGCCTCATGACAGTTCTTGGTATAATGTAACATAGCTTATTATGGTGGACGTCCATTAGTCCGCACGCAAGCGCCGTACGCATCGCATTGAACGCATTTGTCGAAAGAGTGCATCCATTGCATCCGCATTTTGCTGATGTCAAAGTTTTGCTGATGAGGTTGCCATTAATTAAAAACTGGGTGTCGTGTTTTGTGGTATAACCTAAAAAATTGCCGTGTCTCACACAAATTCAATCACAATGTAGACTTAAACACACAATTAGATATTGTTGTTATAGTTATAGTGATTAAAGGATATTAAATACAAATATATAAGGAGGATATAAAATACAAATATGTAATATCCATACAAAATTCATAAAAATATTTCAGATTAACAGACAGATTTTAGGGGTAGTAGGCTGTTAGGTGTCACTGTTTTTCCTCTGCATATTATATTACATTTGCCGTGTGGGGCCGGCTTTAGAATTGTCCCACCCCTCTCTACCCACGGGAGTCGTAAGAGCCGACTGAGGGATACCGAGGGAGTGGGCAGCAGCACTCCCTCGAGTATTAACAACATCCACTGCGATCGCCAACCCGCCTGCCAAGCGTGGCGATTACGGCATTATCCCCCATGACGGGACCGCTCGTTGTGGCGTCCTCTTGGGGAGGCCTAAGTCCAGCAGTGGACGGTGAAAGGCTGATGGATGGATGGATGGATTATATTACAATCTTCTTTCGCTATTTTCGTTCATTCTTGTAAGTCTCGTAACAGTAGAATGAATATCGTAAGTACGTATGAAAGAACGAAAACGATCGATTGAAGAACATCTAATCTTCCGGAGAATTCTCTACTAGTGCCATGTCCATTATTAACTTTCATACTAGTGATGTGAATTCAATAATCAACTAAAATGTGAAGTCCAATGAGCACCATTAAATTACGTTATTGAGTAGCTGTATCCCGCGACTTAATGCGTTTTGTGAGGGTCCCCTGATTGACGATTATAATGCCTTGTACCGTGTTTTTTTCAAATGGCACCAAATACCGTATAATACGGCAATTGTCATATCAATGGCAACACTAGATGGTATACGTCTAGTTTGTATGGTTTAGGGTTGGCGATTCTTCTGGCGAAAGATTTATTATTGTATAAATTATTAAATAAGGTTGGATACCCAAAAAAATAGTGTTTAAAAAGGCGATCTTCTAAAATCGATTCTTCTTTTGACTTGTTTTATTTTATAGCTATTTTAAAAAATTATAGTATGAACAACACAAATTAATCTGTTGATACTTACTCGGTATCGAAACGTAAGTACTTGGTATCAAATCAGACTACGTGACTATTACTTTTTAATTTCTCTTTCGCTAGGTTCCTGTACTTAAGTTATAGAAACGCGCCAGCTGAAGCCGCTCGAGGTCTCCATAAATTGAAATTCAAATTAAAAAATATCTTTATTTCATAGGCTTATTATATAGGTAGCACTTAAAATCGTCAAAGTTACTAATAACTAACACGAGAGCTTGCGTCAAGTGGATCCGCAATATCACGATTACAAACGCCACAAGCGGACGGATTCCGTAGAAGAGCCTGGCAAGAAACTCAAGAGCCACTTTTTTAAATTTCAATGGAGATTGAAACGCTTCTATACATTTTTGGCCCTAGGTGGAAACAAGATGAAAGTTGCACCATTTGGAAGTTTACATCGAAACATTTCATAACATAAAATTTTGTCAGATTTGCTAATCTAGGAACCGAGATATAGAAGATTATATAAAAGTGAGGTTAAGTATGGAACTACACCCACTAAGTGTCATCATAACATTTAAAATCCATACATTTAAAGTAGTTATACATATCGTTCGTTTCGCTAGATGAGTTACAGCGCTGGAGGCACAAACCACCTCCCTATCCTCTCCTTGATACTCCTAATTATCCTTCCTAACCTCTCTTCAGTATCTTTTGAGAAAATACTCTTCCTATTATCCTTTCTCTGCATCTTCTACCCCTTTTCTTGGAAATGGCGACGCGCGAACGATGACTGGTGTTCCTAGCGTTTGTAGGCCACGGTAATCGTTTACCAGATGGGCCGCTTATCAGCTGCGCCATTTGCTTGTTTGCTACCTACGTAGTACAAAAAGCTAGTACCTTTCTTAGGTATATTTACCAAATAATTGAGTAAGCATTTAAGGTAAGTAGTGTTATCTACTCAAATAACACTAAGAGTCTTATTTAATAAACTATCCCACTGCTGCTTCTTCGAATTTCAAGTAAAAGAACAGTCGTCAAGCAGATAGATTATTCGAAAATAACAAGGCCAGGACCATTGTGTAGGCAAGTTCTCAGAGTCCAGTAACGAAGCAAGGGTCAATAAAATAAGCAAAACAGTATAATAAATAATGTTAGTAAAGCTGGAAAAGAAAAAGTTAAACTACCAAATGTAATGTTACCATGGTAGCGTTCAAAAAAGAGGATTTCACTTGTGTATCAATTTAGTATATCAATCGATATACTGATATAAAAATGTTCTATATTATTTTTCCTCAAATATATTCTTTATATTAATTCATTGTTTTTGAATACATGATTAATAATGAAACTAAACATTTAGTTTTAATTTTATTTATCAATCCAAATGAGCATTAATTCTATTATGAATCGACTAAAGTAACCGATTTCCTTCATCATTTCTCTTTTAATGTTTTTTCGATTTCTAGATTGCAAAATGAGCTAGTTTTTTAAATTTAATATTAGAAAAATATTGCCAATTTTGCCAACTTGTTAACTTCAGGCTCAAAAATCCCACCACTGAAGGAATGTAACATAGTTCCAGTGCCTGCCGATAAGGCGTAGAGACGGCACACGGCGGGTTTATTTAGTGGGTGAGGGCCCCACACTACCCTCTTGCCCCGAACAACGGGGTGTGCGGTTAGGAACATTTTTTCCCGCCTTAACAAAAAAAAAAGAAAGGCTCAAAAATCCCTTTCTCTTTTCTTATAATGAAATAAATTGTTATGGTACTTAATTGTAATGGGAAATTAGCTTAATATGCCAATAAACCCTTGCTATACAAAAAGAGCACTTATAACGTGAAACACCATTATGAGAGATTTCTTTTTATTTGTTTGTTTCTTGTTATTTTTCGTCATTTCTCATACTAAAATTACAATAAAATGTCTTTAAATTTAAAATAATATGACAATTGCGGCTCGCTTTCCTTTATATAGTCCCCCAGTGTCCCCTGGCGGCCAAAAGGTAGCAGACCCATGGCCTAGATTATAAACTAATTATTAAGTTTATGGGCGCGTCTCACCAATAAACGTTAAAGTGTGGCGAGTACATTGAAGCTTACAACATGTACTATATCATTGAGATAAATAAATTAAAAAAAAAACATCTGGATATCAGAACAATGACAACCCTAGGTGAACTTAAGCGAAAAATGCGGATGACGTCATCCGCATTTAACCAGATAGCTAATACGAGTATATGCCTGACTGCGGCGCGTGCTTGCGGAAGAGTGAACGCAGTGCAAACAAATTCATACAAAGCGAACAAAAATGCCTGCCTGCGTTGCGTACGGCGTGGATAAATGGACGCGTAGCTTTAGCAAGTGGTATACAATCAAATTTGTTATTACATATACCGTGTAGCATCATAATCATAATTAGATTGCGTCTAGACTCCAAGCTTAAGAGTTTATAGGTATTCAGTAATACTTCGTAATTAATCTTAGTATGATTAAATTTTAAGTTAAAAGTATTACGCAGATTTTTTTTTTGTACTATTTCAATGCTTTTTTTGTATTAAGCGTAAAAAGGACTCCAAATTGGCACTTATTCTAATTGAGATCGAATCAAGGTTTTATACAAGAACAAGAGAGTTGATTGATTTTTAAATCAGAGTTGAATCAGAAGTTGAATGAAATATTAAAACTGCGATACCTCCTAAGATATTCATTGAAATTGAATGTTGTAAAGGGCAATTTTGTTTTAAATTAGATACTTGTGATGAATAACCTATTTATTTGGATAAGGATTAATATCATATTTATAAAAACACCTTCGCAAATAATGCATTATTTTAGAACATATTTGGTTAGCATAAAAAAAGGTTATAGTGAGCCAACCTTTTTTTTTCTGTTAAGGCGGAAAAAAATGTTCCTAACCGCACACCCCGTGGTTCGGGGCAACGTACAGAGTAGTGTGGGGCCTTCACCCACTAAAGAAACCCGCCATGTGCCGTCTCTCCACCTTTATTGGCAGGCCACTGGAACTATGTTACATTCCTTCGGTGGTATTGAGCCAATCTTAAAAGATAGAAATATATTAAACAGAAAGTGAAAAATGTGAAATCGAAAATAACAGTTACTAGCAGGATTTGAACCTACATCTCCTGGATACCGTCCAGATGATTTGCCAATTCAGCAATCGTGACAATTGCTCCTGACTCGATTTCGATAACACATTCATACTTAACGTCTTTGGGTGACGCCTGTATAGTGCTAAGCATGTCAAATGCTAAAAATATATATAAAAATATCTAAATATATAGAAATATGCTGTCGCGGACTTTTTTTAGGACTTTTAAAGGGGAACTATTCTGTCATATATGATTTTTGCGAAAATTTAACCGTTTACGCAGCGCACGCAGCGGAAGCTCTCAAAAGGAATGAAAACCCCCCGATTTTGAAACATTCTTCATTAGTGCTCCGCTCCTATTGGTCTTAGCGGGATGATATGTTACCTATAGCCTCGATAACTTGGCTATCTAATACTGAAAGAATTTTTCAAATCGGACAAGTAGTTCCTGAGGTTAGCGCGTTCAAGCAAACAAACAAACTCTTCAACTTTATATATTAGTATAGATAAATTTAATTATTGATTGAAAAAGAAACAACAGCATAACATCATTGAAAACTTTAAACACAAAGTGAAAAATGTGAAATCGAAAATAACAGTCACGAGTAGGATTTGAACCTGCATCTCCTGGATACCGTCCAGATGCCATATATAATGCTAAGCATGTCAAATGCTAAAAATATATATATAAAAATATCTAAATATTTATAGAGTTTGCGTCATTATTAGGTAAAATCTTAATTGTAAAATTAAGTTTACCTGGTCGGTACAATGTATGAAAATACTGCCGACAGATGGCGCAGGCGTCACCCAAAGACGTTAAGTATGAATGTGTTATCGAAATTAGCAGTCAGGAGCAATTGTCACGATTGCTGAATTGGCAAAGCATCTGGACGGTATCCAGGAGATGCAGGTTCAAATCCTGCTCGTGACTGTTATTTTCGATTTCAAATTTTTCACTTTGTGTTTAATGTGTAGTGCTAAGCATGTCAAATGCTAAAAATATATATAAAAATATCTAAATATCATTGAAAACTATTAGATATCTCTGCTAGACCACCGCTGATTTTTAAATATAACATTTAACAACAAATATAAATAACCAAAGGTATAAAACTCTAGTCAATTATTAATTTCGTGATTTCTAGTAGTTCCCTTTCCTGAAGTTGGTTGCATAAAATCGCTTTGGGAGTTGAAGTATTGAATTGCAACACTATTTACGTAAATAAACCCGTCACGTTAAGGCGGTCCCCGCCGGCGGAGCTTCGTTTAAACTTTTAATCGCTTTCGAGCCGTGATAAACAAATTTTAATTAAGTTTTAATATCACCAAGTAATTACAGAGTCGATGCGAGATCACAATCATTTACGTTTATGAATATTTATGTAACGAGTTTGAGGTTTTAAATAACAATTCAATCAAAATCATGTTTAACCACGTCTCTTTATATTTGATCGTTGGAAGAGATGGTTTATAATCTATGTTTAAATTTGATCGTTTTGGTTCATGTAGGCTAGATCATAAAAGATGTTTTGAATTTAGAAGATTATAACTCTAGAATTTTTTAAACGGACTAGCCTTTGCTTGCGGCTCCGCCGCAAACAAAAGCTAGTTTTTAGGTTGTATCTCAGGTTCCCGATATAGTAGCGGGATAAAATGTATACCAGTTTTTAAGTCTAATCGAGATCTATCGATCAAATATAAAAAAATTACCTTCAAAATCCGTTTTGTAGATTTTACGTGATGCTCGAACAAACAAACAGATAAACAGACAAACAGACAAAAACTCTAAAAAAAATTGTTTTTAGACATGCCTATATAGCCTATTACATTAATTTTTTCTCATATATCTGAAATGTACAGACACCTCTGTTACAGTTTTATAATAGTATAGAAGAAGACTAGCTGAATTTGGGACTAGGCCACATAGAATTTAGTTTGTAACTAGGTACATGCCAGCGCTGTGCATGATGATGGTGAAAATATCTTGGTAGATGGTAATGCTCAGTTCTCGCCAGGCGGAACTCGCTCGCCGTTCTTTATTTATGTCATTTTTATTTATGCTTGACACCTGAGAGCGTGATGCTAAATTGTCAATAGCCTTGAAATAATTTAAACCCTACTGGTCGTTCTAGAGACTTCTATTATATTCATTAAGCTCTAGTGATTAATGTCATAAATAGGTTGCTGACGACTATTATTAAATATCTATTCTCTCTCTCTCTCTCTCTCTCTCTCTCTCTCTCTCTCTTACCTTTATCCCAGAAGGGTAGGAAGAAACAATGGATTAATACCTGGAAACGGCCTTCCCTTGGTCACTTTTCTCCCCAGTGGAAGTAAGACGTGACAAGTCTTCGCCATTCGGATGATTGTTACTTACTAAAAATATCTATAATGATCTAACATTATAGATATTTTTAGTACCACATTTTATCACACAGACACCTACATTCCGTGTGGTGACGGACTAAGAATGTAATTGTCACCACTCCATTTTTCCCACGGGGTGTGGTATGACTCGTGGCGACTAAGGGAAGTAAGCAATTATCATCCATTGCATCACTGGTGGTAGGGCTGGGTACCAAGTGGAAGTACCTACTCATTTGGCATCAGGCCCGAGCGGGTTGGTACTACCATCTCCTGTGTGACCGGCCATGAAGCACATCGTTGCGTTTTGGATGTAGCAGGAGATAGCCGTTTATTCTTTCATTTCGTATCTGTGAAATGTAATGGTGGGCAGCGGCTTGACAATACTCTGAGTATAGTTGAATCCATGAGCGACGGTTACCATTTACCATCAGATGGGCCATGAGTCGTCTGCCACTACATGCAATAAAAAAATCTGTTATAAACTTAAACATCTATCCATATTTTAATGTGAATACAGATTTCGCTGATTCCGGGCAGTGATACCTTGTGTTACGAAATGCTGATGTTAGGTTGACCTCGATCAAACTGTATTGTATCCTATTATATCGCTGTGAGTGGGATTGCGTGATAAATTAAAAATTAATACATATTATATAATACAGCTATTGCTTATTTTATTTTTATAGCCTGTCACTTATAATTTTTGCATGGCCTTATAATTTTATTTGGCAGTATCTGTTTTTTTAAAAGGTCGTTACTTGAAAATTGGCGCTAGCATTTGTTTATCATAAGCTAGGTAGCTTAATTTGTAGTGAAAATACGATTTAAATTTGCCAAAACCCAAAAAATGTATGTATACTATATTATGTATTAAAAAAACATAATCCCCGAAGGGGTAGGCAGGGGTGTATTACTCATTATTATTATGTATTCATGTCACATTATTTTCATTGATTAGTACCTAAATGTTGGTCGTATTTACTGTACTTATTAATATTAATAAAATATATTTGCAGCACGCGTGCAAATTAGATACCAACTAGTTATTTATGAAAATAAATAAGATTCTTAACAATTATTCTATACTTTCGTTGATTTTTAGCATAACTATAATTAACCTAATAAGGTGTATAATCACCGAGGTGTGGTGTGGATCAAAAGCAGAGTCAATAAATGTACCTATACAAAGTAGGTATTCAAATTAAAGTAGCCTACTTTACTCCTTATAACATCTGCCAGTGAAAGTTTCTTCCTAATAGGTCCAGCCGTTTTGAAGATTAGCAAGATCAAGCAGCCAGACAGACAAAAAATTGAAATTTAGCAAAATGTTGTTATTTAGACATCACAAACAGACAATATAAATTTATTAATACACGAGAGATATAATAAACGAGCTACTTACAGCCCACCTAATGGTAAGTGGTAACTGCCGCTCATGGACTCCGCAATACTAAGATTACTGTCAAGCCACTCTGCTTGCATTCATTTGGCGAATGGGAAATGATGGGATGGCTATCTCCCGCTACAAACAAACATACCGAGAGAGAGCGGTTGGTCATGTGGAAGACGGTGACAGGTGGGTTATCACTCGGGCTCGATACCAAGTGAGTTCTCCCACTTGGTACCCAATCCTAATGCAATAGGTAATAACTCATTTCCCTTAATCGGTTTATACGACACTCATGGGTAAGAATGGGGTGGTGACACTTAAATTGGAGTTTGAAAAGACAACGGATTGTCACTTATTATAAAACGGCCTTATGCTGCCTACTTAATGTATTATGCTCTTTTTTTTTGTTAAGGCGGGAGAAAATGTTCCTAACCACACACCCCGTTGTTCGGGGCAACGATCAGGGTAGTGTGGAGCCCTCACCCAATAAAGAAACCCGCCGTTTGCCGTTTGCTCCGCCTTTATTGGTGGGCCACTGGAACTATGTTACATTGCTTCAGTGGTGCTTAATATTATGCCTAGTATTATTTTTAAAAGGCTACGTTTTTTTATTCCATCCGTGTGTGTTCAACCTCTAAATTGCTCTCAACTTATTTGGTATTAGTAAATTTCAACACAATTTGTTAGGAGTATATGGCTGTGTATGACTAAGCATGTCAAACGCTTAAAAATAAAAAAAAATTCAAAACAATATTATTATTAATAAATTTCTTTGCTTAAAACGTCGTTACGCAGACTAAAAAAAGACTATTTCCAAAGAGTACACGTGCAAACCACAGCAAAAAGGTGAAGTCCACAAAAATAAGCTGAACTTCGTCCAATTTTTGTTCTGACTTCCCTTCATTTGTCCCTTGGCATATTTTTTATTTATCAACTTAGGTGCTTTCTTTGTTTCCAACGAGCTTATTGTTAATTTCATTGTGTAACAGTCTTACTGAAGAAGTTTTTATGCTTCACATTGGCTTCCACGCGAAATTGTTTATGACTCGTAAAAATTGTGCTTTGTTTTTTTCATTCAACTTATTTTCGCGAATAGGAATATAATTTTACTACTTGTTATATTTTTATAATTTTTTCCAGCATTTATTAACTTACTTCTGTACGTTTGTACCACACCTACTATGTTGACATAAGTAGGTACTATAAATTGCAATGCTTTACGTTGATATCGTATTGATAGTTCTCGAATTAATTTGACTTCTGAAGCAAATATAGACATTTTATTCTTCGTTTTTCTCTGGAACTGAGCGTGTTGATGTCATTCAGGGTATTCATTAACATTCAAATAGTTTTACCTAAAGTTAGGCGATTCCTCAATACGAGAAGATGATACTTCCATACAATTTTTTCTAAGTCATACAATATATCTATCATCAATTTTCAGCTATATACTAGAAGGCTTGGATAATGTCTGGTCTACTAGATATACTAGATATACAATATAGGTAGGTATACTAAAATCTGTACTGATTCTTAAAGTTTACTGGTCCCTAGTAACATTGTGTTAAGCTTACAATAGTTACTGTAAATAAGTACTATCTATAGCAAATCCTCTTTTTATTCACTTGACAAGTGAAACAGAGATAATGCCACCATTTTTCATCTTGGTAGGAGTGTGGACGATGCCACGTTATTCTGAACGAATTGTACCTCAGGGTATGAATTTAATCTCGGAATTCAGCGTGTCAGATTCATAAGAAATGTCTCTTTGGTAATATTTTGAGTTTTATACTTGTGTAATATATTTTTTGATATCGCAGCATATCAGCATTTATTAGTGCTATAAAATAAATAGCTTTTATTACAGCCGCTACTTGTCATCAAAATCTCGATTGTTTGTTACTGCTTCTAAACCTGGCTTTATTTAATGACATTAAATTAAGAGTCACATTCTTACAAGGCTTACATTTAAAATTTGTACTGATTGCAATACTAGTACCCTAGTTTTATGTATACAATTATAAATAATAGTTTTCTTAAACACAAAGTGAAAAATGTGAAATCGAAAATAACAGTCAGGAGCAGGATCCTGCTCCACTTTGTGTTTAATGTATAGTGCTAAGCATGTAAAATGCTAAAAATATATATAAAAATATCTAAAATAATAGTTTTCTATTCCACAACCTAGAACCCCACAGATTATGGTAAGATATTGCGACAATAGAGATATGCAGTATACCGTTAACTCCAGTACATTATTAACCTTTTTCAGGAATAACAGATAAGCCACAGTGCAGGGAAAGCCAGTGGATAGTTGATATCTTGATCTGAAACTGAAACATAAGAAGATACTTCACGAGAGGTTAAAACAAACGAGGCGATTGTTCCGTTTGTGTCAGATAATTACGTGTGCACTAGTGACGTACTCTAATAATATAAGTCGACGTTTCGGGTTTCTACTTCTAGTGGCTATTTTCTGCTAACTTATCTCAGTAATCTCAAATAAAATACGCACTGAATAGAAAATACTTTGCCTCTAGATCGTACCTAAATAAATTAAAATTATGTTTTTTAATTATAACCTGTAATGGCGGTTTATAAAAAGGTACATTTTTTTGAAAATCCTGGTGCAGCGAGATCGATGTGTAAATCATTTAAGTGTACTGTCAAGCATCGCGGCAGACGCTTCGTTAGGAAAAACAAACCTCTCCATAAAGGCTTCGGTTTAATTTTGTGCCAAGGTGCTAGATACTGAAGTGTGTTTATTCTAGACTGAAATCTACTACTCAGACAACAAGTAAAGGAGACTGGCGGGTTTCCTAGGAGCGTTCGGCCTGGTCACTTACACAGATAATTTTAATGTTTCCTGATAGCATTATTAATTAGAAAACCACTTATGATTGTCACTTTTCACAAAAACTTGTCTGAAAGTAAGTATACAACATTAATTTACGATATTGACATAAAGTTACATCACGCGCAAAAACTTCTTAAATATTTTAATAATGAAGTTATTTTACTCATATGAAGTGAATATCATACTAGACCAGCAATGGGTGCCTCAAGGTCAAAAATAATAATCGATAGCACAGAGAAAACTCAATGAAGCGCCGGCGCAGGGAGCAGGGACAACAACGACAATATAACGTAAATGACTAAAATATTAAATTATTGACAAGTGGCAGTTTGTAGCCATTGCCATTTTGTATTGAGTAAATTGATTACAAAAACGTGTAAATTGAAATGATTTAAGGTACAAAGTATAGGTTAAATCATGTGATGAAATAAAATGGTTTAGTTTGGATGATTTGCATGTATAAATTTTTCATCCATCATCCATCCACCGATGACCTGGTCAAAGTCGCAGGCATTCGTTGGATGCAGGCGGCACAGGACCGTTCGCTGTGGCGTTCCCTTGGGGAGGCCTATGTCCAGCACTGGACGATGAAAGGCTGATGGATGGATGGATGGATGATCCATCCATCAGCCTTTCGACGTCCACTGCTGGACATTGGCCTCCCCAAGACAACGCCTCAACATGTGTTTCGCTCATATGGGGGATAGTGCCGTAATCCAAAATCCGCCACGCTTGGCAGGCGGGTTGGCGATCGCAGTGGATGTTGTTAATACTCGAGAGAGTGCTGCTGCTCACTCCCCGGTATCGGAGTACTAGCACTCCCATGGGTGGAGAGGGATGGGACAATTCTAAAGCCACACGGTAAAAAAAATCAGAGTTATTGTATATAACTCCGAGCGTACTGCTAACGCAGGGCTAAACATTTATTTTTGCTTGCACTGCTAAGAGTTAACACTATACCATGCGTAAAATAATTAACTATCTAACCCGCCAGAGTTTAAGGGTTAAATGTCTATCTCTGGGTCTATTACGTCAAAATTGTGAGACTATGCTAGTTTGCGTTTTGTATTTAAAAAACAACAACAGAATAACGTTTCTGATGATGTGTTCATGTGTGTTCAGCCCCCCTAGACAACGTGATATGCTTATTATGTCCTCGTAATTTTATGTCATTTGTTTACACGTACATACATTGATTATTAGAATACCTAATTCTTCTATTTTATTCTGTACTACTAGCGTTTATGCGAATTCGTTATAGGTATATAATACATCATCTATGATGCCACTTATCTACAGGGCCCGGTCAGTTCAGGATAGCACCGGCAGTTTTTTATTTATTTTCAATAATATGTTTACCTATATTTGGTTATTATATCACAAAGAAGTAAACTGCTACAACTTGTAAAAATAGGGCCACATTACCTATAAGATTTCCTTCACATTTCACAAAGTAATACAGATATAGTGTCATAAAATACACTGGAGATAGTAAACAAACAACAATTTGACATAATGACATGACATCGCCCTTCAATTTATACTACCAAAAACACGTGGCGTTAATTCAAATCTAACAGTAAACAAAGACTTATGCAAGTAACTGTTGTGTGAATGAGAGAAGAATACTCGTGTCGTTCATCATACATTCCTTTTGGATTTGGCTGGGATGTAAGCGGAATAAGGTTAGTAAAACCTGGATGAATTTTCTTACGTGCAAGAAAAATTTTGAATTAGATAGTTATTCATGTAACCTAAGTTAGTAAACGCAAAGGTATTTAGCTATCTCAAAATTTCCGCGCAAGTGGGCCTAAGTATCTATGGCTAGTTTAAGTTAGCAGTTAAATAAAACATTTTAATCATCTAAAGATTTTTAAACGATAAGGACAAAATAAAAAAAATCAAAGCATGTAACTTACCAGTACGTAGGTAGCCAAAAATTTGAAATTCAATAATAAACTACCTCTGCCGTAACATATATAAAGACTGTATAAAGTTTTACAGCTACGTGTGGATATTGAGACACGCGGACCACGAGTTATTTCTACAATATCGTGTGCGGTGTCCGACAGGGAGATTATAAGTTGCAGTTACGCGGGCACTAATGAATACAGCCGGGATTACGGAGCTCTGCCCGAGCCAATTATATAAAAGTTACCTGACATGGGGAATCCGGTACGATACATTTATTATCCGCCATACTGCAACGCAGAGCACAAGTATTGATAGTCATTCTGGTGCTAATTTTTGATGATGTTTAAGAGCTACATAAACTAAACACACATCCTCAATCATGAAACAAAAACAAATACCTACATTGGTCTATCTTTTCAAGCTCAATCACTTAGATAAGATACACATGTTTCATTTGTAACACGCTTTTATTAGCTTCGGCTATATCTATCTATCTAACGAAATCTTTAAACGTAATTTTCACCCACTAGTACTACAAAACGCCAGGTTAAATTTAAATTTTGCATACTTATCAAAGACCGATGGCAGTACAATAATTTACTACCATAATACCTATGCACATTTAATAAACGGATTCAGAAATGTGTGTCATACAAATAAAAGCTATAAACCTTATATAGTCAAGCTCCGACTTATAGTACCTTAGTTAATACAGCAACTATACACTACACAACAGTTTTCAAAATCGTACATACATACATTAAATGATGTATATGATGAATGATGTATGTATACATTAAAATCATTTCCAGTTTTATATTTAAAAATAGATTCTGCTCGACATTTCGTGCGCATGAACTTCAGAATTTGGTCACTATAATATGAGATGCCTCGTGGCGTAGTCGGTACTGTAACCGACTTCCGTGCACGAGGTTCGAATCCCACTCAGGACAATTATTTGTGTGATGAACACAGATATTTGTACTGCATCTGGGTGTTTTCTACCTATTAGATATATGTATGTATTTATAAAAAAAAGTAATATATGTATTATATCCGTAATCCAGTACCCATAGCACAAGCGTTAAGCTTGGACAGAGGCACGCAGAGGACGTTGATTGACGTTCGTGAAATATCCGTGAATATTTATTTATTAATTATTATTTATTATAAATACTATTATATGATAATAGGCATTTTATTGCACATTATCTCTATGCAAATAATGACATTGCAGCTATCTCACAGGGACCGTGCAAAATTTGCTTAGGTATAAGTATACTTTTCTAGGCTCCCGACTAGATTTGCATTAGTTTGTACTTACATCATGAAAAATTAACAAACAAAGGAAGAAACTCACTTTCATCCTGTACTATTTTAAAACTGTAACAGAGCTGTGTCTGACGATTAAAGTTATTTGATAAAAAAATATTGTGCTATGCATCTCTAGGCCCTAAAGAATTTGTTAAGGTTTTTGTTTGTTTGCTTGTTTGTTTGTTTAGGCATCATGCAAAAGCTAGGATTTTATTTATACTTTTTCTGATTGCTCATGATTAGACGTAAAAATTTGAGTAATTATATTATAATATCTTGCTACTTTATCGGTAACCTGTTATAACAAAAAATAGCTTTTGCTTGGCTACGGACTAAAACTAGTATTTTTAGTAAAATTAAAGAGTAGTTATACAACTTAAAAGCTTCAGTCGACATTTAACATTGTATTCTTCAGGGATTCTAGTAACGCAATGTTATAGGTATAGCCTAATAGTAAAAATTACTTTATTAGGCTATACCTATATGCGTGTATAAACACAAAACTATTTTTTTTAGATAGAGTTTGGAAATATGTCCGGTAGACGTCACATACGACGTAAACATAGCTGGCGAACTGTGGGTGTGTAATACACCTCTGCCTACCCCTTCGGGGAATACAGGCGCGATGCTATCTAGGTACGTCATAACACTGTAAATTCATATTCCTATTTAATGAGCATTATGTAATTTAGCCAATTATGTTAATATGCATTATCATATACAGTCTTGTCAGATGCTTCGTTAACCACGAACGTCCACGTCTTTGGGAGACTCGAATGTGGTGTCTGTTTAAGGCATAACCTACCGGTATCACTGTGACATGACTAGCACGACTGCAAGTTTGCCACAAGACCGCATTAACTAACAGTATATAAACAAGTCAATTATATTTATTATTATAAAAAGGAGAAAACTCGCCGCAAACACTTACTAAACATGTAAAACTTAGATATAGTCTTGTGTGATAAACGAAAAATTTGCTCACTGAAGTGCATTTGCAGTGATCGGTGGACACTTGAGCGGTTATTATATGAGAACTTTGTTAGGGTTCATATTTTTGGAACGTCTTTAGATTAAATATTTCGGTAACCATTTGTTACACACCTTAATAAGCACTATTCCCGATCTACACCATAGTTTATAGTAATAGCTGCTAAAATTAGGATAGGCAGTCTTAGGCAGTCTTCTTCTACTTATGAATCGAATGTAGATTTTTCACAGCTGCTTAAAACAAAGACTGCAGTCTTTGTAGTATATTCGAGTCCGGTTGCAAGCGGGAACTTACATTTGGTTTTATATGACTCAAAAGATATCGTACATTCAAATGCCATATTAATTAATTATCTTAATGGCCCTAACGTGTATCGCTAAACTTGTAATATGTGAGTGTATAATCCATCCATCCATCCATCAGCCCATCAACGCCCACTGCTAGACATAGGCCTCCCCTAGAAATGGGGGATAGTGCCGTAATCGCCACGCTTGGCAGGCGGTTTGGCGATCGCAGTGGATGTTGTTAATACTTGAGGGAGTGCTGCTGCCCACTTTCCCGGTATTCCCTCAGTCAGCTCTTACAACTCCCGTGGGTAGAAAGGGGTGGGACAATTCTAAAGCCGGCCCCACACGGCACATATGTTTGGCACACGGTTTGTATAATATTAGCCATTAATAGGTGATCTTACATTTAATATAGTAATTTAATAAAACCATTTAGACCCCAAACTAGCGTAGTGATTAAGATAACGTCCATGCTGCGTATTGTTTGAATCCTACGCAGGACAATAGTTTGTGTGATCTACAAATGAAAAATAGATGTAACTATCTGAACCGACGAACTTCGTATTCCTTCATAATCAATAAATCTTGTTTCAAATTATATAGGAACGTATGAGAAAATCATTTTTTCCAACAAATCAAAGATCATAGAAATTGATTCTGACGTTCTTGAGTTATAAATAGTGTAACTAACCCGACTATGATTTAAATAAAAGATATGTGATGTGTGATTAATATTGATTACTTGCAAAAATACAGAAGTAAAATAATACACCAAAGTTAGTAATTAATGCTAGGTTTCTATGCCGACAAATCCTACCGACGTGCCTTCGTATAATCATCCGGATAAAAGAGGCGTGCTCATCTCATTGTTGGCAAGTTTATCTAACATTATTCGGTATACGAGATACATTTAAGTATCTCTATTTATTAAACTACATTTGAACAAGTTATGCCGGCAAAGCCCAATAAGGTTGAAAATAAATAGTGCTGCCTAATATAAATTGGTCTGTCACTTGTATAGTTGATCGAAGTTTATTAAATTCTTTTTGTTGTTTTTTTAAAGACATTTATTGCCTGCATTAAGGAATTATCGTGAGAGACTTTTTTTTTTCAAATAGGTATTCACGGGCATTTTCACACAACGTCCTCTGGTCCCTAACTAAGCTTAACGCTTTTGCTATGGGTACCAGATTACGGATATAATTATATTACTTACTTTTTTTTTGTAAATACATAGATACATATAATAGATAGAAAACACCCAGACGCAGTACAAATATCTGTGCTCGTCACACAAATATTGTCCTGAGTGGGAATCGAACCCACGACCTCGTGCACGGAAGTCGGTTACACTACCGACTACGCCAAGAGGCCCGTCTTTACAAACATATTATTTCACAAACACAATTCTGGGTGTACCCAGATTCAGAGCAACCATTTCTGGATCACACAAAGAGTTGTCCTGTGTGGGAATTTAACCCACAACACTCGGGCGGGAGGCCGGTATCTCAACCACTCCGCCATCTGTGCAGTCAGTGATAATATATTATTCTCTAATAGGTACATTACTCACACATTTTTCTCTTCCGAAATCGATGCAGACAACAGTGCTGATAGAAGATAATACTATAATAAAACAAGAATTACGTAACCCCAATTCATATCTAAAATTACGTGAACATCAATTAATTCGATAAAGGGAACTCTATATGGCGTACAGGTGGTCAAATTAATGTTGGGCTGTTTCTGGTGGTTCCGTGTGTATGTATGTATCGGTGGCCGGGAAATTGCTACGTTATGTCTCGAAGGGATCGAATGACGACATCAACTGTTGCGTCAGCATCGATTATACCTAAAACGTGAAGATTACTGGTATCTAGGTATTGTTACGATGTTTCACTATAATGTTTCCGTTATTTATTGTGATTACGATTATTATTTAATACAAATAAATAAATTTGATTTGATTTTGCATCTATGTAATACTAAGAATAGTTTAGTGACGACAGTGGTCCTCTTTTTATCGCTTATATGTAAAATTCGCCATGTGGGGCCGGCTTTAGAATTGTCCCTCCCCTCTCCACCCATAGGAGTTGTAAGAGCCCACTGAGGGAATACCGCGGAGAGTGGGCAGCAGCACTCCCTCGAGTATTAACAACATCCACTGCGATCGCCAACCCGCCTGCCAAGCGTGGCGATTACGGCATTATACCCCCAATTTAGGGAGGCCTATGTCCAGCAGTGGACGTCGAAAGGCTGGATGGATGGATCGATGTAAAATTATGAAATGAACAAGACATTTATACGTGAGAGTATTTTAACTAGATTCTGCCCGCTACATTGTTCGCGTGGACTTTAAAATATAAATACATATATCAGTCTACACCACATTAATTATGTCTGCGCAAAAATAGCTATCCTATAAAGCAATCAATCAATCAGCCTATTGCAGTCTACTGCTGGACATAGGCCTCTCCTAACACGCGCCATTGCACACGGTCCTTCGCCTTCCGCATCCAGTCTGTCCCAGCGACCTTTTTGAGGTCGTCGGTCCACCTAGCTGGAGGCCATCCTAACTTACGCTTACCAAGTCGCGGTCTCCACTCTAGGACACGCTTGCTCCGTCGTCCGTCGGTCCTTCTGCAGATGTGACCAGCCCATTGCCACTTCAGCTTACTGAGCCTGCGAGCTATGTCGGTAACTTTGGTTTTTGTCGGATTACCTCATTACGAATTTTATCCTTCAAAGAGACGCCGAGCATAGCCCGCTCCATAGCCCGCTGCGCGACTTTCAATTTGTGGACTAGTTCCATTGTGAGTGTCCACGTCTCGGCCCCGTAAGTCATGACAGGTAGAACGCATTGGTTGTAGACTTTAGTCTTCAGGCATTGCGGTAAAGGCGAAGAGAAGAAGTGGCGTAGTTTGCCAAATGCTGCCCAACCCAATTGGATCCTGCGGTTGATTTCTTTCTCGAAGTTGTTTCTACCAAATTGAACAACTTGTCCAAGGTAGACATACTCCTGAACAACTTCGAGCATCGAACCATCGACGTAGATCGGTCCCGGCGCGACATTTTCATTAAACATGGTCTTGGTTTTATCCAAGCAAAACCCCACCATGCGAAGCCTTTCGGCCTTGAAGTCTATATTTAGAACGCCTCGAACAAGTCGGTGATCGCTGCCGGTATTAAACCTGTTGATCACGGAGACATCTCTAAATACAGACCTCCTGTCAGTCATGATGAAGTCTATCTCGTTCCTCGTCACAGTGTCGGGGCTTTCTATGAGGCTTCTTCTTAAAGAAAGAATTCATCAAGAAGAGCCCCTGCGACTCCAGAAAATTGACCAGCATCTGCCCCCTGTGGTTTCGATGCCCCACGCCTTGGAGTCCGATTTTCGTTTCGCCGCGTTCTTGTACTCCCACTTTGGCATTGAAGTCCCCCATAACAACGCTGTAGTGAGCCTTGGTGGTACCATGTAATGCCTTGGCTATGTCATATTCATACATGGCTTCGGCTACGTTGTAAACCGACACCGCCCTGAGAGGGCCGATCACCTTCCCGAAAGTATAATAGGTGACTCTAGGGTTATCGTGTCCTCACCCTGTTTTCGGACTTCGGATAACCCCAATATGTGCCAGTTTATGCGACCTAGTTCTACCTCGAGTTCAGTGAGGTGTAGGTCCAGCCGTAGAGAGCGTCCATTGTACGTAGCCAGGGTCAGGTGTTTTTGGTAGCCTTTTGTCGTAGCCCGGAGATTCTTCGCACCCCCTGCCCCACTGTTACCGCGACCGCTACCGTGGCAGTGGGCAGCGGGACTACCGGGAACTGGGGGCCTTTGTTTTAGGTGCCTTGTCATGTTAAGAAGTTTTGGCCTACTATACCACGCTGGTCAGACGGGTTGGTATAGGGTTTGTTTCGAATTTTCCTTTTCTGGTCGTTGATTGGATGACGTTTCTACCATTGGTGGACTCTTACCACCAGCCTAGCAAAAGTAAGGCTACTGGGGCATTCTAAGTTTTTCTTTCGCTTCCCGCCCAGTAAGGAAGATATATATCCTATAAAAACAATCCGTTTTCCGGGATAATCATTTCATGATGATCTATTCAGTAGTTACAGCGTGAAAGCCTAACAAACAAGCTAACAAACGTACTTTTGCATTTATAATATTAGTACAGTAGTCACAACGGATCTTTGTTGTCTCTGAAGTTAGCTGCAAGACGCTGCGCAGTAGCCATTTTTGTGACGTAAGGCATGTGCGTCTTCTACAGTTTACATTAACCGAATAATGTTCGATTATAATTTAACAATTGTAATCGATAATTATACATATAATTTATCGAACGTACTAAAATATGTTGACTCTTCTAAATCTAGATTAAACCACCCGTGATATATCAGTCAGGCTGATATATCTGGATATATTGCATACCTTGGACGTCTAATCATCTAAGTCCACCCGTGATTATGAATGCTGTAAAGTATTCGAAACGTCGGGATAGTAGTAAAATTAAGTAAACGCGATAGATTCCGTAAACGTAGTTTTATTTCAAAATGTGTAACATTCGCGTAAATATCAGAATGTACGATATTATAAATCTGAAACTTTGTATAGTTCCATGTAAGAAAGTTTGTTACTCAATCAAACGAAAATGGCTGAACAGATTTGGCACACAGGTAGTTTATTACCTAAATTAACACATACTTTTTACCCTGGAAAAAGGTAAGGTTCCTGAAGGATTGCTATTTTTGCATAGAGATAATATCCGTAATGACGTGACCCACGATCCACGCAGAAGAAGTCGCGAGCATTACCCAGTTTTATTATAAAATTTTATTACTACACTGTTACAAATACATATTTTACTTATCGGCACTTGATTACAGCCTTTTTTTTTTTTTTTTTTTTTTATTTTAGGTGGGCAAAAATGTCCTACCGCACACCCCGCTGCCCGGGGAGACAACGGGGTGAATGGGGCTCTCACCCACTAAAAACCCACCGTGCGCCTATACCCGCCCTTGCTACGGCGGATCACGGGTACCGCGTCGTTACGACCGCGATCCGCAGGCGGCAGCCCCTACGGGCACCCTCTCTTGAGCGACGCCTCGCGCACTTGGGCGTCGCACCTTCGCGGTAGGCTTCCGCGGACGGCAGGGTACTCCCCGACCCCACCGTCCGCAGCCTCGGCTAGGGCGGCATAAGGCGCAAGTAAGCGCGCGCACGCCGCCCCTCGCGCCGGCGGCGAATCGGGTCCGCGAAGGAGGATTCCTCACGGGCCCTCTCCGCCACCTCCTTCCGCGAGATGACAGCCTCGCAGAAGGCGGCGACCGCGGTCCAGGCCCTGTCACTGCCAACCATCGCTCGCGCAACGGCCGGCAGCGACAGGTCCACGCCTATGACTGCAACGAGTTCCCGGCGCTGCACATCCCATGCCGGGCACGCCTCGAGCGTGTGCTGCGCCGAGTCCTCGTCGCAGTCGCAGTGGTGACAGCCTGGGGTCGTCTCCCTCCTTGCGATCGTGTGCAGGTATTTGCCGAAGCAACCATGTCCCGACAAAACCTGCACCAACCGGAAGGTGAGGATCCCGTGCTGCCGCCCTGCCCATTCTTCCAAGATCGGCCGGAGCGCCCCCACGGTCCAGAGACCGGCTCGGGGCGTCTCCAGCCGAGACTTCCACTTTAGGACGGTGGCGCGGCGGGCATCTTCCCGCCACGATGACATTACGCTCGGCGAGGGGCGGCTGCCCCCCGCCCGCGCCGTCGACGCCCGCCGATAGAAGTCGGCGAGCACCTCCGCCTCCAGATCCCACGGGGGGGTTCCGGCCAACGCGCAGGCTGCATCGGTCGAGACCGTGCGGTACCCGCGTATTGCCCTGACCGCTACGACCCTCTGTGGACGCCACAGAAGGGCCCTATTACGAGCGGCCAGGGACTCCGCCCACACGGGCGCGCCGTACAGCGCCATCGACCGTACTACCCCCGCGTAGAGTCGTCGACACGCAAGACTCGGTCCGCCCAAATTCGGCATAAGTCGCCCGAGGGCGGACGCCGTGTTGACGAGCCTTGGCGCAAGACGGCGGAAGTGCTCGTCAAAGTGCCACCGTCCATCCAATACCAGGCCCAGATATTTGATGTGGGCCTGGATTGGCAAGCCCACCCCATTGACCGTTATCGAGGCGCTGGAGGGCGGGCCCCGTCGGCGCCCATGGAACAGTAGGGCCTCCGACTTTTCAAGGGCCACCCTAAGCCCCAGCGCCTCAATCCGCCTGACCACCTCCGCGGTACCTGAGGTGGCCAGCGTTGCCGCCTCCTCGAGGGTCCAGCCCCGGGCTGTGACGAGCGTGTCGTCTGCGTAGCAAATTACGCCCAGCCCGGGGGGGAGCCGGCCACGGAGGACCCAGTCGTAGCCGATGTCCCACAGGAGCGGCCCAAGAACCGAACCCTGCGGGACGCCGCACGACATAGCCCTCCTTACAACGTCCCCTTCCCGGTCTACGAAGAGGACGCTGCGGCCGTCGAGGTAGTCTGCCACCAGCCGCCTTAGGTAGAGGGGCACTCCATGGTACCGGAGTGCCTCCTTGATGCAGCCGAATGGCAGACTATTGAAGGCGTTGGCGATGTCAAGCGACACCGCCAACAGCACATCCCTCGAGGTGACGGCCTCCGCAGCCGCGGCCTTCAGGCGCAGAATGGCGTCGACCGTAGACCGACCCGCCCGAAATCCAAACTGGGCGTCGGACAGGTCGGGGCCGACTGCTCCTAGGTGCCGGACGATGCGGGCAGCGACTACCCGCTCGAGGAGTTTGCCCACCTCGTCCAGCAACACGATGGGCCTGAAGGCCGAGACTGTGTTCGGAGGCCGTCCCGGCTTCGGCAGGAGCACGAGCTTCCCCTCCTTCCAGCAGTCAGGGAACCGTCCGGACACCAGGCAAGCGCCGAACAGTCCCCTGAGGCGGGGCTCGAGATGGTCGAGGACCAGGGCCAGCACTCGGCCGGGAACCCCGTCCGGCCCGGGGGCGGCGCCTCTCCGCATACGCGCTACCGCCGCCCCCATTTCCGTCGTCGTCACGGGCGGTACCTCCACGTCGTCGGCCTCCCGGTCATCATCTGGCGGAGCCATGACCGGGGGCGTGTGCACCGCCCGTGAAGGAAAAAGTCCCTCGACCACCTCAGAGAGGAAGCCCGGCTGGAGGGTCTCCGTAAGGGGGGGGCCCTGGGCGCGGAGCTTGTTAAGCGCCGCGCGGTACGGGCGTCCCCAGGGGTCACGCTCGAGACCCTCCAGCATCTCCTGCCTTTTCGCATCTTTGGCGTGACAGATGGCCAGCTTTAACGCGGCGCGCGCACTGCTGTACGCCGCACACAGCCGGCCCTCCCGCTCTTCGTCGCGGATTCGGCGACGGCGGCTGCGGGTGTAGGACCTCCGGGCACGAATACAGGCCGCACGGAGGTCCGCCAGCTCCGGGGACCACCAGTAGACCCCCTTCCGTCGAGGCGGGCGCCGCACACGGGGCATGGCCGCATCGCATATCTGCGTAAGCATGCCGCGAATGCGGCCAGCCTCGGCGTCCACGTCTTCCGTCAGGGGGGGAGGCAGCCAGGATTGAAAAATGGCCGCCTCCACTAGCAGGTCCCGGTCGAGCCTACCCACAGCCCATCGCGGAAAAGCGGGAGTTCTGTCCGCCGCGTGACCCCTGCTGGCGCCCTGAAGGTTCCGGGAGACCTCTATCTGAATATATCTGTGGTCAGATAGGGTCTCGACCTCCTCCAGGACTCGCCAGCTCCTTACGCGTGCGGCGACACCGGGGCTAGCGAACGAAAGGTCCACTATCGACCCGCCCCAGGGCCGCACGCACGTTTGGGCGGACCCTCGGTTGAGTAACACGAGGTCCGCCGCTGCCGCCCACTCTTGGACCGCCGCACCTCGGGGGTCCGTCCTGGGGGACCCCCACGCCGTTGATTTGGCGTTGAAGTCCCCCAGCACGAGCACAGGGCTCGGTGCTATACGCCGTATCGAGGTCTCCAGGTTGTGCAGGAAGACCTCGAAAGCCGCCAGACTACGACTAGGGGAGAAGTACACGCCATACAGCGTGACCCCTCCCCATTCGGCCGCCACATATCCCGTGCCCTGGTCTTTGAGTGACAAGGGCGGGGAACGTGGCGCCGCCGAGCCGACGACCGCCACGGAGCCATCCCCGCTACCCGCCCAATTGGGGCGATCCGGGACTATGTAGGGCTCCGCGGCTACGGCAACACCGATCGACCGCTCCGCCATGGATTGCAGGAAGAGGTCCTGCGCCCTGGCGGAATGGCCGAGATTCCCCTGGAGGAGGATAGCGTCGTGATCCGTTATTGGACCACGATATCCTCCTCCATGCGCTGCGGCGGTCCAGCCGCGCCGGGTTGGGCAGCCGGGGCCGATTGGCTGCCCACCCCCCTCTTAGGGCCTGACTTGGCCGGAGGCCTGCACCCCATCCGCCCCATGCAGTGGTTGGCGGGGCGATTGCCCGCCGCACACGCGGGGCAGTGTGGGGTGGCAGAACAGGCAGCCGCCTGGTGCCCTGCCTGACCGCAGCGGAAACAAAGCCCGCTGCAGTCGAAGCAGTTTGTGCACAGCGGCCGGGTGTGACCGACCGCCATGCACTTGTAGCACCTGGCAGGCCGGGGCTCCAGCGCGATTACCCGCGCGGCGCTCCAGCCCACCAGAAGTCTACCGGCGGCGACCAAATCCTTGGCCGCCGCGACAGGGCACGAGACCCAGACGGCACCCACACCACCTGGACCTGGGCGAATGGTGCCCACCCGGACGGCGCTGCTGGGAGACCCGGTTTTTGAGACAATTGCCTCCCGGATCTCTTCCGCCGTCACGGAATCATCCAGCCCGGAAACGCGTAGTTCGGCGCACTTCACGGGTCTGGCGACCCGGACACCACTCTCCTCTGGGAACAGGCCCAGCAGCCTCGCGGCCATTGCGTCGGCCGTCTTGGTGCCCTCTGGCCCCAGGTACTCGAATATCCGAGCACCTGTTCGGGCTTGGCGGGAGCGAGCGGAAACGTCCCCGAGGTCGGAGACGTTTATTTCCCGCCGGGCACGTTTTAAGACGGCCTCATACGTCAGGCCCTTTTCCTTGGCCTCGGGCAGCAGGGTGATGACCACCGCTGCTGCCTTAGGCACTTTGAGCTTGCGCGATCTTCTTTTCTTAGACGCCTTTGGGGGAGTCCTTTGAGACATTGGTGCCGCTTCGCGTTCCGCGGCAGCGCCATGACCCTTGGCCCGGGATCGCCGGGGTCCAACCACCTGCCAGTCCCCGTTTGAGGTCGTAGGAGTGGCAGGGGCGGGGGCAGGGGCGGGGGCAGGAGCTCGGGGCACGATCGCCGCAGCCCGTGAGCGTGCGACCGTTTGTCGCGGCGGAACAGAACTCGGAGGCACTGCGGCACTTGGCAGAGGCGGGAACTCCTCTCGGGGCTGACCCCTCGAGGCTTGTCCCGCCATGTCCTTTTTCCTAGCCTTTTTCGCTGGTGGTTTGGCCGCTGGTGGTTTGGCCGCCGGTGGTTTGGCCGCCGTCGCGGCAAAAGACACTTGTCCCCCCTGGCACGGCAGGGCTGTCGGTGCCGAGGACGCCGCAGCACTTCTTTTGTCAGCCGCAAGCGGCGGCCGAAGTCGGGGCTCCGGCGGCAATCTCGCGGCCAGAGCATCGAACCGCGGACCAAAGATCGCAGCAATGCGGTCAATGATTACGCGGAACGATTCATCCTCCTGTGCGGCTCCAGCGCCTGACTGGGCAGTGGACGAAGCCGGGGCAGCCGCAGGGAGCCCAAGCTCAACCCGCAACCCGGTCTGTCCCTGCTCCAGTTCCGCCACCCGCGCCTCGAGGCAGCGGTTAGCCTCGTCGAGGCGCAGGTTCTGCGCCTCCAGACGAGCGTTCTGAGCCTCGAGGCGCTTATTCGTTTCCGCCAAGCGCTGGACCGATAACGTTATCTCGTGCGCGGCGTCTTTGAGGCCACGCGCGAAACTACTTTTAAGGTTCCGCGAACCAGCAGCGACCGTCTCGACTATGGCCACACTGTTTAGGGCCCTCTCCTCAACCTGGGCCGTCCCTATATGGCCCTCATCAGGGAGGCGGAGCTTTTCCGTTAGGAGCGCCAGGCGCTCCTCTGTGTTTTGCACCACCTCCGTCCGTCTTAATTCTCGCGTCTCTGCCTTATTCGCTGAGGCAGCACGTGGTACCGGTGTCCCGGGTCGGCTGATGCCTCGACCCCTAACCGCTGCGGGTATTTTTGGGGGAGGCATCTCTGTCGCGCTCAGGTCGGACTCCGAGGCAGCGTCCCCCTGAGGCAGGGTGCGCTTGCGCCAGAAGCGCGACTCCGACACCACCTCTGCCGGCCGCGATGACTGACTTTCGGCAGCCTCATTTAAGCCACCCTCCTCCGCGGCAGACATCTCGGCGGCTGAAGTGCCGGCCGAGCTGCCCGTCGTCGAGCCGTCCCTGGACGACTGGGACGCTCCCTTGGCCGTCTTGTTGCCCTTGCGGGACTTTTTGCGACCGCGCGCTTTACGCGCAGCTGCACTAGTAGGGGCCGCATTTGCAGCCGGACCCCTTACGGCTGAGGCGTCGGGATTTTCACCCAACTCGGTCAATTTTGAGTTTTTTAACAATTTTTCCATGTTATTCCCACGAGTATGGGAGAAAGGAGGTCCACCCGGGCAGAGCTCCCTGTACCCGGGTAAGCGTACATTTGTAACCCAACACAGGGGGTCCGCAGGTACCCTGGCTGGGGCCGCGCTCGAGACTGAACTACCCATCAGCCATGCATCTCCTCGCCGCGCGCCAGAGCTTGAGATTCGGGGTAATTTTTTATAGAGGATGTCTTCCTCGCGGCCCGGGCGATTAAGCCAAGACCCTCGTTCCTGTATGCCCGCGAGACGTAACCACAGGCACGCGCTCAGGTTTACGATTTGGGACGGGGGGGGCCGCTGTGGCCCCACTGTCCCCCCTCTCCAGAGCCCGGTGAGCCAGTCTGGCCCCACCGACTCCGACGCCTGGTCTATCCGCTGTGCCCTCTGCTGAGTCAGAGGGACACGCGGAGACCCGTCCTGTCCGGAATTTTAGCCGCCGGCGACTGCCGACGTTGCCCGGGGTGCACCACTAGGAGGTAAACCGGACAAATTAGCACCCCTTTGATTACAGCCTTCTACTACATACTATCGATTACTGAACCACTCATGCATTTATCTAATGACTGCATAATCTTTATACATGTTTCTTAAAATCAAACATTCCATAAATTTCAAAGGCAAGCCCCTAGTTTTATGTGATTCCGCGCACTTTCCTTATAGTGTCTATTAATTCATTAATGATAATGAGTTTGGGTCGGTGCCGTGATCTCACCCTTGTCAAATTACAACACAATGGATGAATGCTCATAAAGACATTCCACAATTCCGTTTGTTTTACATGGGTATTGCCAATATATAAATTAAAATATTTAGGATCATGTTGTTTTTGCACTTGACTTATTCGGCCAACCAGAATAAAATTTTGTGAAATTTTAGAAATAAATCTGTAAGTGGGTTCATGCTCGCAACTTATGGATTGCCAGTCCTGCTATACCACAGATTGTTTGATCAATTTCGATATCACATGGTTCTATATCGGCGACACGGTACTACCGCTAGCCATAGGTATAGTGCCCAGTGAAACACCTTGATGTGTTTTGGTATAGTATGGAAGATAGCCGTCCATTCATTAGTTACCCATCAGACAAATGAAATGGAAAACAGCTATTTGGCAGTAATTCTCAGTAGGTATTACTGAATCCATGAGCGGCACTCACCATCAGGTGGACTGTGGCTTGTCTGCCACCATAAGAATTAAAAAAACAGAGAGATATCTTATGGACACCCGGTTAGAACGGCGACTTGTGTTCATTTTAAGGAATGATTAAATGAAAAATAAAATAATTAAACAAATAATAAAGTTAGTTTAGCACACACATTTCTGGAATGTTAGTGAAAAATATATATCACTATTTTATTATAAATATCTAAAAACGTTTAAATTATATTTTTTTTGTATGTTCTCAAAGTTGACGGCAAGCTGACTCGTTTTAGTTTCATAGGTACTTAATCGAGAAGTGCCTTAAATATCACTGCAAAAAGATGTCAGTTTTTGGTTAGTTTTTCATTGTTTCACTTTTTTCGGTCTAGCCCTTCAGCCAGAACGATAACGTGCGATAACGAACTTCATTCCAAAAAATCTTTGCAGTTTTTTTATTCTTGACATGAATTTATATTTAACCTAATTGTAAGTAAACAACAAATACCACTTAAATATTTTTAGGTCAAAGAGCAAAGTAGGGACGAATCTTTATAAGGTTTCATTTTCATTTCATTTCATGTTTATATCTGTTCCGTAATAATGTAAATATATGTTATTTATATGTCATATTCATTTTTGCTTTAGCGTTGCTTAAGCTCCATAAGAGAGTCTTTAAAATTTCAGCCTTTGATTATTCCTATGTAAGAGGTAATATTAGATTGCGAGAATACCGTCGTATCTTACTTTTAGTACTTTTTTCCCGGCTAAATAACAGTGAAAAATAACTGATCTATGTACAAATTCTAACTGATTACTTACAATTCAGTTTAAGCTAAAGTAATATGTCTGTCATTAAGAATTAAAGCTGAAAACACGACTAATGTTCATTGTAAAGGCAACAAACAGCCCCCTATCAAGCTAACGTTCGACCGCAATTTGTTTGCAGCGAAGAATTATTGTGTTCCTTAGTGTCTGTAGTGACCGTGTGGGTGGACCACGGTGGCATTGAAAATATAACAAGATTTTTATACATTTTCTTTTTGGAAAACTGCACACCAGTTTAACTGACTACCAAAAATAAATTGCATAAATTATTAGAGACTGCTACAATTGCTCAGTTCGCAGAGCGTATGAAATTGTAATTCAGAAGACGTAGGTTCAATCCCTGCTAGTAGCGGTAACTTCCTATTTCATATTTTCACACTGTGTTTCAGTAAATGGCTAAGAAGTATATAAAATAATAGCAATACAACATTTATTTTTTCAATTTATGCACTAAATTTATACTATTATTAAAGCTGTAACAGAGCTATGTCTGTACATTTAAGATATTTGAGAATTAGGCTATATAGGCGTGTCTAAACACACAACATTTTTTTCAATATTTTGTATCTGTTTATCTGTTTGTCTCTATGTTCGTTCGCGCATCACGCAAAAACTACTGAACGGATTTTGATTTGGCTAAGCGGTGTTAAATGTTCCCCCAGCAGGAAATAGAGGAAGGTTCAAAAATTTGGCGTAGATCCCTTTTTTGAATTTCACAAAATTTGGTCCATTAAGTTACTTTTAAAAAAGTTAGGCATACATAAGTTTATGTATCGACCTTCGACGGATAAGTTAATAAATAAATACAATGTCTTGTTCAATACATTTCCACGTGTAATTTTATAAATCATAACTTTGTATTAGTTACGATTACTCAAGAAATAGCGGGGCCTACGTGTAAATGTGAGCAAAACCAAAATAATGGTTTTTGAAAGAGAAGAAGCCAGAACAGATGTTAGAGTAGCAATAGGAAATGGTGTGCTAGAACAAGTGGATGAATTTGTATATCTTGGATGTGGATTCAGTCGGGATGGAAGGTACACCACTGATATAGAGAGAAGAGTGAATGCGGGAAATAGAGTGAACGGAGCATTGGGACAACTTCTCGGCATATAGAATTTCAAACTTTCATGGTCACTTATAATTCTAAACGTTTTTACGGGACGTTTTTACGGGGGCGTTTTTTATTTACATGGTATAAATCCCGTAAAAACGTTTAGAACTTCTCGGCAGTCATCACCTTAGCCAGAAGGCACGTGTCGCAATACACAACGCAGTGCTTGTCCCAACGTTATTGTATGGAAGCGAGAGTTAGGTATGCAAAAAGGAGCATGAGAGTAAAATGAATGCGGTCGAAATGCGATCTCTGCGGAGAATCTGTGGAGTCAGGCTGACTGACCGCATTCGTAACGACGACGTAAGAGAGCGAGTAGGTATGAAAGAGAGTATTGGTGTAAAGATGCGAAAGGGAATACTCCGATGGTTCGGACATGTGGAAAGAATGCCGGACGAGCGACTGGTTAAAAAGATATACAATGCGAAAGTGGAAGGATGTAGGTACAGGGGGAGACTGAGACTCACCTACCTAGACCAAATCTGTCATGTATTGAAGGAAGGTGGAGTCAGGAGTCTCCGAAACCGGCGAGCGTGTATGAAGAGAGTTATGAATGTTGAGGAAACGAGATATGTATGCAAGAATAGAACCTCTTGACACTCTGTTCGCTCTGCCTACCCCGCAAGGAAAATGGCGTGATGATAAGTAAGTAAGTAAGTAAGAAATAGCGGTTAAGTGTGTCTTAAGTCCACTACTATTAATATACGGCTCCATAGTCAACAAGGCTATTATTTGTTTTGTTCTCAAGAGTACCTAATATTATTGAACTAATGTTAAGAGCTCAAGAACAAAGTCTTACATTGGAAACAGCCAATAATCTGGTAACAATATATCAACTTTATGTATAATAAAATAAACTGATAGGTACAATATTCTTACTTATAAGAGCACTCAACGACGAATATTAATTTAATATTATATTGAAAAGGCAGGCTTACAAAGGATAATAAATAAATAGCAATCAAAATAATCTGGTTAGGCGACAAGTTTGCAGGGTTGTCACTTGCTGGATTCAAAAGTTCAATCATACTTTAAACGAGTTTAATCCATTTTATTAAATGTTGAAGCTCTTTGCGGCCGCTTAAGAATATTTCTTACTTTCAAACTTGTTAATATCACACTTTATATTTGCTGATTTTGTGACTTAGGCTTTGTTTTTTTTTATATTTATACAGTTATTCTTTTATTTTTATTTCGTATAGTAGCAGACGCTACTTGGCCAACCTTAAAAATGTACCTAACCACACACGCCGTCGTTCGGGGCAACGAACAGGGTAGTGTGGAGCCCTCACCCACTAAATCATCCAGGTGGTGTGACTTAAGTTCTGGTGTCCCTCAAGGCGGTATACTTTCTCCTCTTCTCTTCTCTCTTTTCATCAATCTTATAACTCATGAACTTCGATGTGCGTATCATTTGTATGCTGATGACCTACAAATATATACTCAAGCCAGGGTGAGTGATCTTCAGTCAGCAATTGCTGCTATAAACAATGATTTAGCAGCAATTAAAAACTGGTCTGCAAAGTTTGGTCTATGTATAAACACAGAAAAATGTCAGTCCATCTTACTTGGTAGTTCTCGCTTACTCAGTGTTACCAATATAACCAGTCTGCCACCAATAGTCTACGACGGTGTTGTCATACCATACAGCAATTCTGTTAAGGACCTTGGCCTATTTGTAGACAGTACGCTTGAGTGGAAAACGCAAGTTACTCATATTAGTCGGAAAGTTACAGGATCACTTCGCTCACTCTATCGTTTTAAGAACTTTCTTCTAATCGCGACCAAGGCAACGTTGATGCAGGCCTTAATTTTCCCTATCATCGATTATGCTGATGTGTGTTATCTCGACCTGAATGCAGATCTGCTCAATAAACTTGACCGACTTCTCAACAATTGCATTCGATTCGTTTTTAATCTTCGCAAATTTGATCATGTTTCAAAATTTCGCACAGAACTAAACTAGTTACCCATTCGGCAAAGGCGCAGTTTACACGCTGTGTGATTGTTATATTCTCTCTTAAATTCTCCTAATGCTCCCATTTACTTGAAATCCCATTTCCAATTTCTCTTTGCTACTCATGACCGACTCCTTCGCTCTTCTAGCAATCTTCTTCTGTCCCTCTCACACCTCTAGCCTTGTTCATTCTTCCTTCAATGTACAGGCTATTCTACTCTGGAATGCGTTGCCATTAGAGCTCAGAATGGCTACAAGTCGTGTAGCATTCAAATCCAGGGTGCGGGAGTTATATTCCTGTATTTTGGCTGAGTCTTCTCTAATTTAATAACTCACATCTATTCGATTTGTTATAAAATATTTATGTAAGTATATTGTATTTATATATGTTTACATCAGCATATATTTAAACAAATATATATATATATTTATATATGTGCATGTATATATATATATATATATATATATATATATATATATATATATGGTTATTTTATTTTATTTGTCATATAAGTAAGTGTATTATAGTATTTGTTTATATATCTTGTTTTCTCGTCTTTCTTCACAAGCACCTACCATAACACATAAATCTCTGTTCTGCCCCAGGTTGACTGGTAGAGAATGCCTACGGCATTAAGTCCGCCTTGTACCAATTTTTTGTGCTAAAGTTATAAATAAATAAAGAAACCTGCCGTGTGCCGTGTCTCCACCCGTGTTGACGGACCACTGGATGTGTTGGATTACTTCAGTGGCAATGGTATATAATGGGCGTCACCCATGAACCAAAGAATACTAAGCATAGTAAGCATACTGCCAACGATTTTACTTCGCGAATAGGAAACTAATGAATGGACGATGAAATAGAATCGATGTGGAAGGCATTTTTCTTTGCAATTTTCACAATGAAATGTAACAGAAGCAAAGAGGGATTACTGCATCGTGTTCACCAGGTGGGGGCACAGAATTTTGTTAACGAGTTTTGTTATAATACTCCTGGATAAAACACTAGTGATGATGTTTTACATTTTTGGTTGGTCGAATGAATCGTTTTATTCGATATCATGGTTAAAAGCCAACTAAAACGTTTTTCAAGATGTTGATAACAATGCCATAGTGTATCATTTATTAGGAAGATGATAAATGTGATATGTGATATTTGCTATTTGGGTCTACCTTGATACATGAAGTATACTAGTTGCATACTTAGTAGTGATAATTTTGTTATACATCTATCATCACTGTATAAATGATGAGTGATATTACAAACGTAATAAATAATCCTTTCCTTTGCCGTGTGGGGCCGGCTTTAGAATTGTACCAACCCCTCTCCACCCATGGGAGTCGTAAGAGCCGAATGAGGGATACCGAGGGAGTGGGCAGCAGCACTCCCTCGAGTATTAACAATATCCACTGCGATCACCAACCCGCCTGCCAAGCGTGGCGAATACGGTACTATCCCCCATATGAGCGAAATACATGTTGTGGCGTTGTCTTGGGGAGGCCTATATCCAGCAGTGGACGTCAAAAGGCTGATGGATGGATGGATGAATAAATAATCCTAACGTAATCAATAAATAAAATAATATAAACATGAAAATATAATCAGGAAACAAAATAAAATGAAACAAACTGTGCAAATAATGATTATATTATAATAAAAAGTTAAATAAACCGCTGATGTTGCTGTCCAAAACTTTTTGTTGGTCGTAAGACAAATGTGGTGAGGAAATTGGAATGATCGAAAGATCGGTAGGATAGCTAAGTGGCTTAGAGCACTTCCCCGGATTGGAAAAGATGCGGGTTCGATTCCAGCTCCTACGAAAAATCTCTTTTTCCCTATTCACAAATAATTTATACTGTCCAAAACTGTCTATCTAAATCTCTACATATGGCTCCACAAGCGCTTAATACGGTAGCCTATTTCATAAAGGAAGAAGGATATTTTTTGCGAATGTGTCCGAACGGATTAATTTTCACGGAATCGCTTTACGGATTCCCCAATTGCTCTTACAAGTTATTTTACCCTACGGTATCATCTCTAGGAAATTGTTTCCACGAATCCTTTTGAACAAACAAAAATAAGATATAACCTGTTTATATGTAGCTAGTATTTTATTTTAAGCCACTGAGATAGCTACAATTGCGTTTAGAGCAATATGTTTCTTCTAATTTCTTGTGTTGTTGAACTTTAAACTTGGTGTAAACGTAAGTATTTGTGATGATATATGCATGGCGGACATAATTCACTTTACTGTCTTCTGAATTTTGCTACTTTCTTCTTCAAACTGATGACGGCATAGATGGTGACGTGGTTTAAATACCAGCCTTCCGCCCGAGTGTTGTGGTTTCGATTCCCACATAGGACAACTTTGTGTGATCCACAAACGGTTGTTTAATGTCAAGGTTTACTTTGTGTTCGTGAAATTATATGTTTCTATGTCCCTTGCGATTAATAAGGATGGTTGGGCCACCCTAGTGCAGGGTGTCATGTAAAAAAATAATTCCCCAAAATTGAAAGGAAATTATCCTTAGTAGATAAATGTATACTTTTATGGGGCAAATGGGGTGAGTTGATAGTGTCATGTATTGTAGTCTGCAACCATATGGATAAAGTATGACCTGTTGCTATAGTTGCTCACAATCTAACACTGCATGGTGACTTGTGGCTATACAATTTTTTTTTCAGTCCTATTATTGAGCGAGGCTTTTCTCAGAGTCTAAGAGTTATAATATAATAGGCTAAACTGACACAGTGGAGTTGACAGACTTTACTAGAAAATCTGTCAAGTCTCCTCACCATGTTTTTCTTTCTTCCGAGCATTGATAATACCTAATTTGTAAGCTAATTTATTTATCAACACACATGTTTCGAATATTTTTAAAAGAGTCGGAGTTGTGTATCTGTTGTGTGAGGTCCGGACCTTGGAAATCGATCTCGATAGCAATGTTCTTACAGCCCTTTGTTTACCTCTTGTAATATTTATTATGAATAAACATTTAAACAACTTCTGCCAACTTGTTGCTCTATAGATATTACAGTATGTGTAAAAGATTAAGAGTAACCAACCGCATTGTTAACAGTATCGTGTATAAATATCAAATATGGTGAACAAATGAGAGTGTATTACCTTTTGAGAGATAGCGCCGGCGCCGGCGGGCGAAATCATTTCCGGCGTGTCAATCACACGTCCCGGCCGCGCTGTCCGGCTGTACATTCGTCCACTAATGAGTTCGCAAACCAGTTTAAATTGCGTCTAGATTGAGAATTCCATGACTTATGCCGTAGAAGTTTGAGTAAAACAAATTAACTAAAAATCCAACACAATACTTTCTGATGATTAAGCGAATGTTACACGTTATAAAATAAAACTGGGTTTACGAAATCACGTTTACTTGATTTTATATTATCCAGACCTTTGGAATAGTTCATAGCTTAAGAAATATTAAAAACAATAAATATGCAATACATACTGTAATACTTTAATCTCTGTCGTAAGTCCCACAGACACATTATAGTAATTATTTACGTTTTTATTAACCCACTTCAAAATGTTGGACTAAATCAAAACTTTGCACACTTATCAATGATAATATAAGTAAGTTTTTTAACAAATAAGTTTATCCATTTTTAGGGTTCCGTAGCCAACCACTGAAGGAATGTAACATGGTTCCGGTGGCCTGCCAATAAAGAAAAAAATAAATAAAGAATAAGAAGGCGGAGAGACGGCACACGGCGGGTTTTTTTAGTGGGAGTGGGCCCCACACTACCCTTTTCGTTGCCCTGAATGACGGGGTGTGTGGTTAGGAACATTCTTTCCCGCAAAAAGAAATCCAAAAAGAAATCCTTATAGTTTTGTCATTTCCGTCCGTCCGTTGTTGTTTGCAGCTTAGCTCAGAAACTTAGTAGGTACTAGAAAGGTGTAATTTGGCATGAATACACATTAGTCACGCCGACAAAATTACAACATAAAATTAATCTACACGTAATTTTTCTTGTCTATCCCATAGGAGGTTGTCGAGGACTATCCAAGGAATTGTACATGAACCTGTATATATATTAACGTATCACTGTCTTATTATATATGTAGGTATGTATGTCTTTTGCTACTATGCACCTATCACTATCTCTCTGCTCTGCCTTAGGTTGACTGGTAGATAATGCCCATGGTATTGAGTCTGCCTTGTGCCTCCTTTTGTACAAAAGTTATACATAAATAAAATAAATATATATGATTGCAGAAAATCTGGTACACCCATGGCACAAGTGTTAAGCTTAGTTTGGGACCAGAGGACGTTGTGTGAAAATGTCCGTAAATATTGATATTTATTTATTTATATAAATAGCTAAAACTTATTTTTGTATAAAATGTATTATTAACTATGTCAAAAACAAGAGGCTGGTGAGATATCCTTAGATCTCAATTATCCAAATAACTTACTGTATCTAATTATTATCTAATGTATAGAACTAACTTGAATATATGCGCGACTACAAATATACACATTTTTGTTTTGTTAATTATACAAATAACGCTCTATGACAATCAAACTTTCACTAAAAGCAAAATGAATAACATTAAGTCACTACATTTTATAAGGAGCGAACTTTTATAGGCATCGAAGAGTCGCCGTTGACCGCAAGAAGAGGGGCCAAGTCGGAAACATTAAGGTTCCATCAGCGTCCATATTTTCCGGCGAACGTTGAATTTTCACGGAGGCTGGAGCGGCCGGCAGCTCGACACGCCTTTGCACTCAGACACTCGCGTTGGATGAAGTGGAATTGTGTACATTGGTGCCTCTTCACGCCAATAATTCTTTTGCAGTTTAAGATGTGGATCGTCCAGTTACTTTAGATTGTGTACCAAGGAGTTTGTTTTAAGACTTATTTATTGTTTAAACCTGTGTCTAATTGTCTCTTGTATGGTATTGCAAATATAAAATAATATATTATTGTAATATGAGAAATCAGAATACTCCCCCCACTTTTAGTATAATCAAAAAGTGATGCTTGCCGTTACTACTTTTTGCTTATTATTTGATTGTACTATTTATCAGCCTTCTATCGTCCACTGTTGGACATAGGTCTCCCTAAAAGAGCGTCACAATGGACAGTCCTGTGCCACCTGCATTCAATGGCTGCCGACGACTTTGTTCAGGTCATCGGCGCTGTCCGATAAGTGATCGTCATTCCAGAACTTTTCTTCCCCAACGGTTGTGTGTACGTCGAGCGATAGTCTGCCCATTGCCACTATTGCTTCTTCTCCGTGGTGCGGATTTTATCGCGTAGAGAAATTTCTATGGCACGCTGTGCGATTTTGAGTTGTGTGTGAACTATGGAACATAATCACTTCAAAAATAATCGACTATACAGTGTATATTTAGCACGAAAAAAATAACAACGACGAACTGTATTAGTATTACACAAATAGGTGTGCATAAAACTTCCAAGTACGTAATCTATCTAGCCAACCGCGTAATTTACTTGCTATATAGACTTGAAAAGAAAAGTTCGCCCGAAGCTATAAAAAATAAACATCTTATCTCATAAGTTTGGGTACTCTCTGTGAAATGACACCTTTGGGCATCTTTGTCGCCCAACAAACGCCCCGTGAAATTGAAACAGACCGGTTTATACTCCAGAAAATTTCACGACGTCAAATTCTTCCCCTTTGATTCTTTTTAATCCGACTAAAAGAGTAGTGCTTTCAGGATTTAATTTAATGCATCGTGCTTTTTATTTTAAATGTATAGCTTAGTTTAAAATAAAATTTACCCCTTCAATTATCTTTGCAGAAGATAGTTTACATAGCATAGATAACGATGATATTATCACACAATATCTTTTATAAGAGACTATTTTTTATGAAGTTCATAATGAAACTTTTCTTACAACACCGTTATACCGCAGAAAAAAAATATGTTCCTTTAGTATTATTAAAAACCGTAGCCAATGAGGTTGAACTAAAGTAACTGGGTAGTTTAAATATACCTAAATAAGAAAACAGAAACCGTATTTCTAAAAAATCCTACAAATATTTTAAATGTGAATAATAAGAACCAATCTGACTGCCAGCCGAAAAATAAAAACAAATTAAATGTGAAGCCTTAAATAAACAATATGATATTATACATTATTATAAATCATATCGTGCTAATGTGCGCCAATTCTTCTTTATATCATCAACACTTCAAAATAGATCGTCTTTATTTCCTCACATCAATCATATCACTGACAACGAAAGGGTCCTTTAATTCTGATAGATCGAAGACGTATTCATTACACGCGACCTGTAATTTGTTTAGCTGATATTGAGTCTACATTTACGCTACATATTTCTAAGTACCTACTATGAACTGTCAGCATTTTAGGAATTTTGCATGATAAAGTAGGTAAATAACAGAGAAATATTAGAATGTGATGAAAATGCGTGTAATACATTACGTTATAATATCTCACCTTAATCTATAATATTATTAAGCTGTAACAGACATGTCTGTACATTTAAGAGTAAAAAATACTGTAAAGCTAATTTAGGCGTGTCTAGATACAAAACTTTTTTTTAGTTTTTTTGCTTACTATGAACTGTCAATATTTTGGAAGCTGGATAAAGTAAGTAATAGAATTAAATGTGTGCGTGTGTGTGTGTGGTAGTGAGTATGTTGGTTATTTTATGATGCCATAGTTGTTTAACCGATTATCATGAAATATGCCATAGGTAAATATAGTTCGGAGTACAGTAAAAGGTCTCTTCAAGGAGATTTCTCAAACAAATAGGAGTTCTTGTTTCCTTATTTAAGTATCAGATGACGCTAATAAGTAAATAGTGATTAATAAATGCATAAAAACTCCTTGCGTAGTAGTGAAACTTCTTTGTTTTCTAATCACGTATCCATATGTGGCCATAGATAGTGGCACATCCGCATATATAAAATTTAATTTTCGTATCCACTAATATCTTGATTTCATAGCCTATTATTGTACAGCACTTAAAATCCTCATAACTTACTAATAACTAACACAAGCGTTTGAGGCAAGTGCACCCGCAGTACTAATGTCGCGATTGCAATCGCCACACGGAAAAAAAACAGTTCTCCAACTAAGAATAATTCTATTGACTAAGAATAATAATGATTTATATATGGCCTAAACAATATTTTCTTAAATATAGCATACGAATGTGTCAAATAAACTGTTTTGATCTGAGAATATGATTTTTCAGTCTAGAATACTATTTTCTTGTATTACCAAGTATATTAAATAACTCATCCTGAGAATATTACTAACTCTCCGAACAAGATAAATATGATGTCTTAACGTTAGTATAAAATATTCTTAGATAAAAGACAATAAAAACTTAAAGAAAATATTAAATTCTTGCACCTACAACATTTTTACTTGCATTTGAGTATTCAGTGTTTTGAACGAAGTAGGTATTGCTTACTCAGTATGAAACAATAAATCATTAATTTAAGTAAATCAATGTTTTAATGTAAAACAATTCAGTTTTATTGAAATAATGTTGTTTTGCTGTGAGAAATCCTATTTCTTGAATCAAAATATATACTTTTTATTTGAAATCATAAGTTTCTCAAAGTAATAATTATTATATTTCGATTAAAAAAAACATAGTTTTGATTTAAGTGTATCATATTCTTGGATGAATGAAATAAATATTTGTGTAAAGTAATAATGTATTTTATTTGGAGATTACTGTGATTTGTTTCAAGTGTATCTTATTCTCGTGTGAAAAAAATAAGTTCTTGTTTAAAGTAATCATGTATTTTATTTGAAGATTACTGTGATTTGTTTCAAGTGTATTATATTCTTGTATGAAATAAACAAATACTTGTGTAAAGTATTCATGTATTTTATTTTGAGATTATAGTGTTTTGTTTTAAGTGTATCATATTCTCGTATGAAATAAATAAATTCTTGAGTAAAGTATACATGTATTTTATCTTAAGATTACTGTGTTTTGTTCTAAGTGTATCTTATTCTTGCATGAAATAAACAAATACTTGTGTAAAGTATTCATGTATTTTATTTTGAGATTAGTGTGTCTTGTTTTAAGTTTAGCATATTCTCGTATGAAATAAATAAATACTTGTGTTAAGTAATCATCTATTTTATTTAAGATCGAAATAACCTTTTTTCACTTTAAATAAATATTAGTTTCCAATTGAAACGATCTATTCTCGATGAAAGAGGAAGAATATTCTGTTATAAGATTCCCTATTTCTTGAAATAGGTACTGATTATTCTTAATCTAAGATGTTGGGATTTTCAAATAAGTATATAATTTCTTGAGTGAGAGAAGCTTTGTCTTGTTTTAATAAGGTTAAATACTGAATTTAAGAGAACAAACAATCTTCAATGTAAGACTTTGCGTGTTTTAATTTGAAACATGTGCTAGTTAAATTGAAATATATTTTTTTGAAGATTATATTTCTTCGGAAGAGTATTCATTTATTATTGCAAAGGATTGATATCTGGCCTTAATAAAGCCAGATATCAATCCGTAGCAGACAAAATTTTTGCATAAAATACTGCCAGTGGAATATTAAATACAAAATAGCTCAAAATAATTGAATACTTCAACGATATAAAATTAACTATAACCTTCAATAAAAATAAGTCACAAGGGTTCATGAAAATATTCACTCCAACTTCCCCGTTTACTCAAATAGCTCCATTGTCATACAATTTTTAATTTAATCTAACACCTTGTTACACACAAAAACATAATATATTATACAATTTCTAAGATAGTCTTAGATTAACAAATATTAATAAATTTAATAACATGTGTTTTCAAACAGTTAATAGATACAAAAAAGAATAGCTAATACTACTCAAGAAATTACAACCTCATCTGTCTGGGTACATATCAACAAATAAAATGTCATAAAATACAATCAATAGTTTATTAAAATTTAGTATAAATTTTAGACACCCTTATTATTAAACACAAAGTGATCGATTTCACATTTTTCACTTTGTGTTTAATGTATAGTGCTAAGCATGTAAAATGCTAAAAATATATATAAAAAAAATATCTAAAATATTTAAAGGGTTTGCGTCATTATTAGGTAAAATCTTAATTGTAAAATTAAGTTTACCTGGTCGGTATAATGTATGAAAATACTTCCGACAAATGGCGCAGGCGTCACCCAAAGACGTTAAGTGTGATGTGTTATCGGAATTAGCAGTCAGGAGCAATTGTCAGGATGGCTGAATTGGTAAAGCATCTGGACGGTATCCAGAAGATGCAGGTCCTGACTGCAATCCTGCTCCTGACTGTTATTTTCGATTTCACATTTTTCACTTTGTGTTTAATGTATAGTGCAAAGCATGTAAAATGCTAAAAATATATATAAAAAAATATCTAAAACACCCTTATTATATCAAAATAATAAGTTACAAAGGCTCAAAATACAATTCGTGGTAACATTTACTTAAATACTACCATAAAGGTGCTAATAAATAGCTTTTAATTATGCTAGTTTTAAGTAATTTATCATATTAATTGTTCGAATTTAATGTTAATTTCCTATTCTTGCAGATTACAGAATAAAATTAAATGGCATCGAGTTTTATGAACTACTAGCTGTAACCCGTGCCTGCGTCCGCGACAAATTTAAATTTTATTTTTTATGCTGAAACCTAAATATTTTTTTTAAATAAAAGTAGTCTAAGTTACTCCTTATAATATCAGCTATCTGCCAGTTAACCTACCGTCCAAATAGGTCCAGCCATTCAGGAGATTAGCCGAAACAAACAGACAGACAAAAAAATAAAAAATTTGTATGTTGTTATAGATTACAATTGCATTTAGTAACAAGCTGTTATTAAGACATTACAAACAATTTTATTATATGTGTAGAGTTATAGATACAAAAGAATTTTTTTAAATTTTTTGACTGTCTGTTTGTTTGTTCTGGGTAATCTTCGGAATGGCAGGACCGATTTAGACGGGACATCCACTGGTAGATAGCTGATGTTTTGTGGAGTAACTTAGACTACTATTATTTTGGAAAAAATAATTTGAATTCAGTATAAAAAAGAAAAGTAAATTACACGCGGGCGAAATCGCGGGTTGCATTGCAGCTAATTATTAAATAAAGATTGACAATAATAATGGTGACTCAAAACTAAATTATATATCAGGTATTACTCAATTGAAATTTAATATTAAATATTGATATATTTCTTATTGGCAACATTTAAGTAAATAATAATTACATAATCATTTAAGTCAACATAATCACACTGGTTTACACTATAAATTAGATTTGGCGTAATACTATAGCAATCGTTCAAATAAATAAAGTGAGTTTCACTAGTTTTCTACATGGTATGCCATAAAATGAACATTGTAGCCAACTGTATCTAATACGTCACATAAAACATACTTAGAGACTCATTACTTGATTTCAAAAATATGTTTTGTATTTATAAAAGAATAGACTGTCGTTTTTATACTTATATAAAAGGACTACAGTTTCGAAACAAACCCCAATATTGTTTCGAAACAAATCCCAATATTGCATCAGATAATTTAAGTTTAAAATTATGCAATAAGGTTTTTTGTCTTCTTTAGATGCCATTACATTTATTATCTTTACTTAGGCTCTTTGTTGGAATTGAAGATTCACATACTTTCTCTGTATCTTTAAATAATTGTTTGAAATATAAATTATATGAGTTAATTTCAGAAGAATCTACTTTATGACAATGCTTACAATGCTTTTTCACAGAATCTTTCAACTAGTAGGTAAGTTCTCGTACAATTTACATATGGGCAATTTACATATGGGTATCTGAAGTAGTCAGTGATGTTACGAATGTAACGTAACTGCGTTAAGTATACATTTATATTTACATTACATATTTGACACTGCATGTTTACGGTTAATGATTCTAGTGGTTGTTTAGCATAATAGATTTCAAATATATCTGCAATATATGGTACAACATTATCGTATTTAGTTTTTATCCCATACACGCCTCGCTGAATTAACAAATAGATATGATCAGAAGCCCTAGGGTAAGAAGCATGGAAAATGTGATAACACTTAAATAGAGTATCCAGTGCTTTTGTTGTCGATGTGAAATTATATTTTATGTCATCAATTACCAAATAATATGTTGCAGATCCTTGAGTCTCACATGCCACAATGTAAGACTGGACTGTGATTTTATTTGTTTTTGCCTGTGTTGCTATTGATTCAATGGTCTGCTGTATGTCACCAGGTTTCTGGAAATATTTGTTTTATTATAATATCTATTTTTGAATCACTTTATAAACAAAATACATAAAGAATGACACACTTACGGCCTCATTCACTACTATACTCTCAATACATTCAGCCATAGAAAATTTCACTTTTCTGTTTAATCTGCCCTTTGGTGGCATTAGTCTACACAGCAGGATTAGTTGTTTTATTGCCTTCTTGTCTGTAACAGTAGACAAATCATCAATTACTTGGATGTTGATAAACTTAAGTAAATACATACCTACTTACCATGAAAATGGTCAGAAAAGGAAATAAGTAAAAATTATAAGAAAAGTTCCTTTTCACAAGAAATAATCTGACTTCCATTAATCTCAAGAATTACTTAATGCGTTTAATAAAATTATACTAAAACCATCCTTGATCAGATTACATTTACAAAAAATAAAAAGCATTGAAAAACTTTTTTGAAACCTGTCCAAATAGAAGTCATCATAGTATATACCTACCATCATTATTCTCCCAGTTTAGTTCTTCAAAATCATGTAGGATGCCTTCGTCATTAACAGAGGCCTTTTTAAATTCTATTATTTTATTAAAAAAATCTTTCCATTTTAAATAGAAATTTATATTATTATTGGGATATTTCTTCTCAAAGTCAATGTTTATCTGAATAATGCTTTACTTCTTATTTCAACAATATTACCTACACCTGAGCGAGTATTTAATATTCTTTAGTTTAATAAAGTTTGGCTTTATCTTAGATAGGAAATATTCTTGCAATGAAACAGTACATAACTTCATTAAACACAAAGTGAAAAATGTGAAATCGAAAACAACAGTCACGAGCAGGATGTTTTCGATTTCACATTTTTCACTTTGTGTTTAATGTATGTTGCTAAGCATGTAAAATGCTAAAAATATATATATAAATATCTAAATAGTACATAACATCGTTTAAAAATTACTAATCTTGAGCAGAGTAAATTTTCAGGATACCGTTTATTTTTTAAATAATGAATTTCTTAATTTAAGTATTTCTTCGTTCAATGTAATTAATATAAAAAAAGAATTATTTACTTGATTCAAAACAAATATGGGTTTCATTGAAGAAAATTTTAAATATTGATTCGAGACAAATTAATTTTATTCGAAATACGTAGTACTATTCTTATTGGTAGATATTACATTTCCTTAACTTGAATATGCCTTTATATCTCGATTCAAAAATAGTATACTTACACTGAGTATAATATAATGTTAAACTTAAAAAAAAAAAAAAAACTTGATTCGAAACAGATATGGGTATATATTGAAGAAAGTTTTAAATTTTGAGACGAGACTAATTATTTTACTCGAAGTATCTTTAACTAATCTTTTCGGTAGGATATTATATTTCCTTAACTTAAATACTCCTATAAATCTCGTGTCATGAATAATATACTTACCCTGAGTATAATATAATGTTAAATTAAAAAAATATATGCTTCATTATTAATATAATGTTAAATTAAATACTTTAAGAATATTATTCTTAGCCTTAGTATTTTATTCTAATAATGACAATATAATTGTCTCCAATCAATAATTCTTAATTTACTTTGTATAAGTAGATAAGCTAATATTCTTAAACGAAAAATATATATTTTTTAATGAAAACGTTATAATATCTTGGATTGATATTTCGAAGGTTTCTTCAACTAATACTTTTTTTTTGATCAAGTATCTCATTCTTACTTTTAGATAATATTGTGAGAATAATTTATTATTAATGTAAAAATATTGAATTTCTTTGATGGATAATAATGTATTAAGTAAAGATAATATTGTATTGCATTTAAACAATAACTTTGAGAATAACCATTTGCTTAGCGTAAGTAAAATCGCTGTGTAATTATTTTCCGTGCACAAGTGGCCGGATTCCGTAGTAAGGCTTTTCATGGAGATATTTTATAAGCTACGTTTGTAAAATGCTAAAAAGTTTTATACAGTTCGTTATAAGTAAGTGACATGAAAGGTGCTGCAACTAAGACAACACACATACATAATTATAATAAAATGGGGTACGAGCTTATTTTCAATTAGATACAGAATTTGGTCTTATTTTTTTTGTGTGTGTAAAGGAAACATCAAACTTTAGTTGCAAAGAACAATTTCAATTTAGCGAAAAAAATAATGAAAAGTTGGTTGCGAGACCGTGCGAGTAACAATAGGTGAAAAGAAAAAGAATATGCAAATATCAATATATAAAACAATACAAAATTCAAAAAATAATCCATTGAAATGTTTTTAACCTTTAAAAATGTTTGCGCTGTACTAACTCATTCTTAATACCCGTAATACTGCAAAACTTTAGAATATTTATGATCATACATCGCATAAGACGCAAGAAGCTCTAATATGTTACCGCTATGACAGTACTTAATGCCGGTGAAGTACAAAGTGTCCCTTATAATCATAAGTGTATTAAAAAACCTACAAATGCACCCGCGATCCGACGCTCCGCATAATTTATTAAAGAAAGGAATTTAAAATACATTTTCTATATCTCCAGATAAAGCTTATAAGAATATGTGGGATTTTCGTTCGCATAATTCTGAGGAAACCATGAGTATGTAAGTGTGTACCTACAACATTATAAGGTATACAATAAAATAAACTTATATTTAAAACTGCCTCAGTGGTGCAGTGGTAGTGTAATTGACTGCTGATCATGAGGTCTCGGGTTCGATCCCCGGGTCGGGAAATGTTAATGAGATTTTTCTAACAAAAACAAAAAAAAAGTAGCAGTCCGGAGTTTGGAAATGTGCCCGGTAGACGTCAATTGGCTCGCCCCCTATTACGTGGGACTTAAACATAGCTGGCGAATCGTGCGTGTGTAATACACCTCAGCCTATCCCTTCAAAGAATACAGGCGTGATGCTATGTATATTTAAAATACTCTTACATATATATACTAAAATGTAAACTGCACGGGTCTAATATAACTACTATTAAAAACCTACTTATGAAAATATTCGTCTAACATTCTTTTCAACATCGCTCATGCCCAGGAATAAGATATACCACTGAAGTAATGTCTCACAGTTCCAGTGATCCGCCTATACAGGCGAAGAGACTGCGCATTATTTTGAGGGTGAAGGCCCAACACTACCCTGTTCGTTGCCCTGAACAATCGATGGGGTGTGCGCTTAGTTACATACATTTTTCCCTGCCTTTAAAAAAGGAATGGGATATACGATCACAAGAAAATCCATTGGATAATTCATACCTCAAAATATCTACTTTTTTTAATCACACATTTACCAAAATAAAACTACAACTACCTATTTAATATAATCACACAAAATTATTATTTCATCAGGAACAAAACCAACAAAATATTGTTTACCAGTCTCTCATCTTTCAGGGCGCGGCACAATCAACCTCATTCAAGTTTCATTGCAATAGCTATTGTATTTGCTGAAGGCTCTACTGCTCATGTCGATTGCCTATCGAACGGTACGCGGTCGCCATTTGCTAGGAATAAAAGGCTGCATCATTATTTGCTAATCCTGCAAACACTGTGCACATATGAAGGCTTCACTAAATATTTAGATATTTTTATATATATTTTTAGCATTTGACATGCTTAGCACTATACATTAAACACAAAGTGAAAAATGTGAAATCGAAAATAACAGTCAAGAGCAGGATTTGAACCTGCATCTTCTGGATACCGTCCAGATGCTTTACCAATTCAGCCATCTGGACGGTATCCAGAAGATGCAGGTTCAAATCCTGCTCCTGACTGTTATTTTCGATTTCACATTTTTCACTTTGTGTTTAATGTATAGTGCTAAGCATGTCAAATGCTAAAAATATATATAAAAATATCTAAATATTTAAAGGGTTTGCGTCATTATTAGGTAAAATCTTAATTGTAAAATTAAGTTTACCTGGTCGGTATAATGTATGAAAATACTTCCGACAAATGACTCAGGCGTCACCCAAAGACGTTAAGTATGATGTGTTATCGAAATTAGCAGTCAGGAGCAATTGTCAGGATGGCTGAATTGGTAAAGCATCTGGACGGTATCCAGAAGATGCAGGTTCAAATCCTGCTCCTGACTGTTATTTTCGATTTCACATTTTTCACTTTGTGTTTAAGGCTTCACTAAACATATGCATACCTATTTTCAATTACTGTACTCGTATATGAACATACATAATTTAAAAGTGCAGACGTCCTATGAGAATACACCGTGACTTGTTGTAGAGTAATTGCCTTCGCATCGTGTAGGATATTTGTCTCGGATTAATTAGCCCGAGAGCAGCATGAAAGTTTTAATCTTTATAATGTATGATACCTACCTGTATATTCGATTTGTACATACGTTGTTGTAAATAAAACGTATATTGTCATTTTTCAATCTACGAATACCATTGGAATGAAAACTGAAACATATTGCATATTTGGTCATCGGATTGCTACACCGCGAAGGCCACATGTAATCGAATACGCTATTGAAACGATCACTACCTACGTTTGTACAGAACAACTAAATTATTTGTGCTTCTCGCTCGGATCGTGGTCATGTTACCCTCAAAATATCATACCAGTATCTACAAGGCTATATAATATTCGCTTACGTATACTACAAAACACCCATTTTAAGCATGTTTTACTATTTTGTGTCTAACCATCCATCTATTATACAAATTTTAAGGCTGCCTGTAACAGAGCTGTGTCTGTAAATTTAATATATTTGAGAAAAAAATACTGTATTAGTCTACATAAGCGTGTGCACAAAACAATTTTTTTTAGATTTTTTGTCTGTTTGTCTGTTGGTTCGTTCGCGCATCACGCCAAAACTACTGAACGGATTTTGATGCCACTTTTTTATTGATGTTCTGATTTGACTTATAAACTGGTATGTATATATTTTATCCCGCTACTATATCGGAAACCTGAGGTATAACCTAAAAACTAGCTACCTAAATGCTAGTAAATTATAACTTTAATTAATTTAAAATTTAATTATTATAAGTACTTGATTAGAATAATATTATTCGAAAATTCTTTGAAATAAAAATATATATTAGAAAAATTTCTTATTTACCGAATAAAATTCAATTGGGTAGTGGAAAATTATTTATGATGGAATCGTATCCAAGGCTTGTAGAAATGCGTGGTCCGCCAATACAGGCGGAGAGAAGGCACACGGTGGGTTTAATTTTTTTGCGTTGCCCCGAAGACGGGGTGTGCGGTTAGTAAAATTTTTTTTTTCCCGTCTTAACAATAAGAAAGGCTTGTAGAAATACGTGAAAATAGATTTAATTGTGGAAAGCATTATTCCTTCCCTTTTCGATCTAATATAGAACTTTAGCTAATTCCTTAAAAATAATTTGTAATTTAAGTACAAAGATACTATGCATATTGAAAACAAGCGAAATACTAATTCTTGCCAATTGATATCTATGGGTAAACTACCCATGGAAAAACACGCATCATTCAAAATCAAAATGACAAAATTAATACACTTTTTTGTTTTACTATTCTTTAATGTAATATAATTCATAAGTACAAATTCACCTTCGTCTAAAGTCGTGCAACAGATCCACCTTTTTGCTTTTCTAGAATCGAGCGCTACATATAAAATATGTAATTTATACAAAGGAAGAGCACTACTTTGGAAGACGCAACAACAAGTCTCGTCTCTCTCTCCTCCCAACTCCCCGCGGAGGTAGCTTGTACATAACCATAAATCGCAGATACTGCCCTCTGCGGTGCTTAGCTAACTACCACCATTTGTTTGCAGCATCTCTGATTAAACACTAACAAACACAACGGCTAAAAGTGCTAACAATACATTACTGAAATACGAGTAGTATAGACATGTAATAAATATTGCACGTTAGTATCGCGTTTTAGTATTCGTAAATGAATTAATCCATTTTACATTATATTATAAAGAAGTAAGATTTGTTTGTAAACTGGAACTACTAATGAAGTTTTGATAATGTTTTGTTCTACGAAGGTGGAGCAGTGTGAGCAGTGAGCAGCTTACCATAACAGTCTATTGAGGAGTGTTATAAGAAGGATTTTTGACAATTTTAATTTATTTTTAGTGGTGATAAATAAGCCGTGTCATGACGTAAGGCAGAGAGATACATAGTTGTAAAGTGATTCTTTCATATTTTTTAATTATTATTTTGGTTGAAGGGTAAGTAATAGTATAAAATATAAATTTAAAAAATAATTCAATTCTCATTCGTACCCGCGAGGGCCATATAAGGTAATTAAGGGAAATAAGCAGTAATTATAACCTATTGCTTTACTGGTAGTAGGGCTGGGTATCAAGTGGGAGTACTCACTTGCTATCGAGCCCGAGCGGGTGAGTACCACCATCTACCGTGTTACCGGGCAAGAAGAACATCGGTGTGTTTTGCAGGAGATAGCTGTTAATTCTTTAATTTCATACAATATAATATAATTCTATTATAAAGCTGTAACAGAGCTGTGTCTCTACAATTAAGATATTTGTGAAAAAATGACTGTATTAGGCTATATAGACGTGTCTGAACACAAAACATTTTTTTTTAGTTTTTTGTCTGTTTGTCTGTTTGTTTGTTCGCGCATCACGCAAAAACGACTGAACAGATTTTGATGCAACTCATTTCATTCGATAGATCTTGATTAGACTTAAAAAATGGTATATATTTTATCCCGCTACTATATCAGGAACCTGAGATACAAGCTAAAAAGTAGCTTTTGGTTGCGGCGGAGATTTAGTCCTCGATAGAATATGCCCATCTCCTACGGATAACTCACAATAACTGCTTTTACTGTTAAAATTGTGAATTAAAAATAATTTTTGTGAAGCTTATTTAGCCCATATGGTATAAATATACATATATCTTTATAAATATGTTTTTAGAACGGAAATTCAATGTAGAATATCTGTGCCCTTTACTCTATACAGTTTAAACAAATATCTTCAAAGATATTAGCAAAATAAAAACGTGCGGTGCGCGCCGCCCCGGCCGTTTACAAGATACATCCTTAATTATATGGGACGAATGTACCATGAGTCATAGAGCTCATATTGAAGCCGTGAACCGTACGCTAAAAGACATCAGAAACTCAGACGCTGATATGGGTGGTGTTACTTTTGTTTTTGCGGGCGATTTTCGGCAAACGCTGCCAGTAATAACAAAAGGAACACGCGCCGATGTCATCAGGGCATGCTTAAAATCATCATGCTTATGGAGTTCCGTTGAAACTCTCTATTTACGAACAAACATGAGAGCCCACTTGAGCGACAACTACGATAACGACTATCATTTTTTATTTTTATTTTAGGTGGGCAAAAATGTCCTACTTCACACCCCGCTGCCCGGGGAGACAACGGGGTAGTGTGGGGCTCTCACCCACTAAAAACCCACCGTGCGCCCTCACCCGCCCTTGCTACGGCGGATCACGGGAACCGCGTCGTTTCTCCGCGATCCGCAGGCGGCAGCCCCTTCGGGCACCCTCTCTTGTGCGACGCTCCGCGCACTTGGGCGTCACACCTTTGCGGTAGGCTTCCGCGGACGGCAGGGTACTCCCCGACCCCACCGTCCGCAGCCTCGGCTAGGGCGGCATCAGGCGCAGGTAAGCGCGCGCACGCCGCCCCGCGCGCCGGCGGCGAATCGGGTCCGCGAAGGAGGATTCCTCCCGGGCCCTCTCCGCCGCCTCCTTCCACGAGATGACAGCCTCGCAGAAGGCGGCGACCGCGGTCCAGGCCCTGTCACTGCCAACCATCGCTCACGCAACGGCCGGCAGCGACAGGTCCACGCCTATGACTGCAGCGAGTTCCCGGCGCTGCACATCCCAGGCCGGGCACGACTCGAGCGTGTGCTGCGCCGAGTCCTCACCGCAGTCGCAGTGGTGACAGCCTGGGGTCGTCTCCCTCCTAGCGATCGTGTGCAGGTATTTGCCGAAGCAACCGTGCCCCGACAAAACCTGCACCAACCGGAAGGTGAGGACCCTGTGCTGCCGCCCTGCGCATTCTTCCAAGATCGGCTGGAGCGCCCCCACGGTCCAGAGACCAGCCCGGGGCGCCTCCAGCCGAGACCTCCACTTTAGGACGGTGGCGCGGCGGGCATCTTCCCGCCACGCTGAGATTGCGTTTGGCGAGGGGTGGCTGCCCCCCGCACGCGCCATCGACGCCCGCCTATATACGACGGCGAGCACTTCCGCCTCCAGATCCCACGGGGGGGTTCCGGCCAACGCGCAGGCTGCATCACACGAGACCGTGCGGTACCCGCGTATTGCCCTGACCGCTACGACCCTCTGTGGACGCCACAGAAGGGCCCTATTGCGAGCGGCCAGGGACTCCGCCCACACGGGCGCGCCGTACAGTGCCATTGACCGTACTACCCCCGCGTAGAGTCGTCGACACGCGAGACTCGGTCCGCACAAATTCAGCATCAGTCGCCCGAGGGCGGACGCCGTGCCGACGAGCTTTGGCGCAAGACGGCGAAAGTGCTCGTCAAAGTGCCACCGTCCATCCAATACCAGGCCCAGGTATTTGATGTGGGCCTGGATTGGAAAGCCCACATCGTTGACCGTTATCGAGGCGCCGGCGGGTGGGCCACGTCGGGGCCCATGGAAGAGTAGGGCCTCCGAATTTTCAAGGGCAACCCTAAGCCCCAGCGCCTCGATCCGCCTGACCACCTCCGCGGTTCCTGAGGTGGCCAGCGTTACCGCCTCCTCGAGGGTCCCACCCCGGGCTGTGACAAGCGTATCGTCTGCGTAGCAAATTATGCCCAGCCCGGGGGGGAGCCCGCCACGGAGGACCCAGTCGTAGCCGATGTCCCACAGGAGCGGCCCTAGAACCGAACCCTGCGGGACGCCGCACGACATAGCCCTCCTTACAACGTCCCCTTCCCGGTCCACAAAGAGGACGCTGCGGCCGTCGAGGTAGTCCGCCACCAGCCGCCTTAGGTAGAGGGGCACTCCATGGTACCGGAGTGCCTCCTTGATGCAGCCGAATGGCAGACTATTGAAGGCGTTGGCGATGTCGAGCGACACCGCAGCCGCGGCCCTCAAGCGCAGGATGGCGTCGACCGTAGACCGACCCGCCTGAAATCCGAACTGGGCATCGGACAGGTCGGGGCCGACCGCACCTAGGTGCCGGACGATGCGGGCAGCGACTACCCGCTCGAGCAGTTTGCCTGCCTCGCCCAGCAACACGATGGGCCTGAAGGCCGCGACTGTATTCGGAGACCGTCCCGGCTTCGGCAGGAGAACGAGCTTCCCCTCCTTCCAGCAGTCAGGGAACCGTCCGGACACCAGGCAAGCGTCGAACAGTCCCCTGAGGCGGGGCTCTAGGTGGTCGAGGACCAGGGCCAGCACTCGGGCGGGAACCCCGTCCGGCCCGGGGGCGGTGCTTCTCCGCATACGCGCTGCCGCCGCCCCCATTTCCGTCGTCGTCACGGGCGATACCTCCCCGTCGTCGGCCACCCGGTCGTCATCTGGCGGAGCCATGACCGGGGGCGTGTGCACCGCCCGTGCAGGGAATAGTCCCTCAACCACCTCAGAGAGGAAGCCCGGCTGGAGGGTCTCCGTAATGGGGGGCCCTGGGCGCGGAGCTTGTTAAGCGCCGTGCGGTACGGGCGTCCCCAGGAGTCACGCTCGAGACCCTCCAACATCTCCTGCCTTTTCGCGTCCTTGGCGCGACAGATGGCCAGCTTAAATGCGGCGCGCGCACTGCTGTACGCCGCATACAGCCGGCCCTCCCGCTCTTCATCGCGGATTCGGCGACGTCGGCTGCGGGTGTAGGACCTCCGGGCACGAATACAGGCCGCGCGGAGGTCCGCCAGCTCCGGGGACCACCAGTAGACCCCCTTCCGTCGAGGCGGGCGCCGCACGCGGGGCATGGCCGCATCGCAGATCTGCGTAAGCATGCCGCGAATGTGGCCAGCCTCGGCGCCCACATCTTCCGTCAGGGGGGGAGGCAGCCAAGATTGAAAAATGGCCGCCTCCACCAGCAGGTCCCGGTCGAGCCTACCCACAGCCCATCGCGGAAAAGCGGGAGTTCTGTCCACCGCATGACCCCTGCTGGCGCCCTGAAGGGTCCGGGAGACCTCTATCTGAATGTATCTGTGGTCAGATAGGGTCTCGAAATCCTCCAGGACTCGCCAGCTCCTTACACGTGCGGCGACACCGGGGCTAGCGAACGAAAGGTCCACTATCGACCCGCCCCCGCGCCGCACGCACGTTAGGGCGGACCCTCGGTTTAGCATCACGAGGTCCGCCGCTTCCGCCCACTCTTGGACCGCTGCACCTCGGGCGTCCGTCCTGGGGGACCCCCACGCCGTTGATTTGGCGTTGAAGTCCCCCATCACGAGCACAGGGCTCGGTGCCATACGCCGTATCGAGGTCTCCAGGCTGTGCAGGAAGACCTTGAAAGCCGCCAGACTACGATTGGGGGAGAAGTACACGCCATACAGCGTGACCCCTCCCCATTCAGCGGCCACATATCCCGTGCCCTTGTCCTTGACTGACAAGGGCGGGGAATGTGGCGCAGCCCACCCGACGAACGCCACGGAGCCATCTCCGCTACCCGCCCAATTGGGGCGATCGGGGACTATGTAGGGCTCCGTGGCTACGGCAACACCGATCGACCGCTCCACCATGGATTGCAGGAAGAGGTCCTGTGCCCTGGCGGAGCAGCCGAGATTCCCTTGGAGGAGGATAGAGTCGTGGTCCATAAACTAAACCACGATATCCTCCTCCATGCGCTGCGGCGGTCCAGCTGCGCTGGGTTGGGCAGCCGGGGCCGATTGGCTGCCCACCCCCCTCTTAGGGCCTGACTTGGCCGGAGGCCTGCACCCCACCCGCCCCATGCAGTGGTTGGCGAGGCGGTTGCCCACCGCACATGCGGGGCAGTGTGGGGTGGCAGTACAGGTCGCCGCCTGGTGCCCTGCCTGACCGCAGCGGAAGCAAAGCCCGCTGCAGTCGAAGCAGTTGGTGCACAGCGGCCGGGTGTGACCGACCGCCATGCATTTGTAGCACCTGGCAGGCCGGGGCTCCAACGCGATTACCCGCGCGGCACTCCAGCCCACCAGAAGTCTACCGGCGGTGACCAATTCCTTGGCCGCCGCGACAGGGCACGAGACCCAGACGGCACCTACACCACCTGGACCTGGGCGAATGGTGCCCACCCGGACGGCGCTGCTGGGAGACCCGGTTTTCGAGGCAATTGCCTCCCGGATCTCTGCCGCCGTCACAGAGTCGTCCAGCCCGGAAATGCGCAGTTCGGTGCACTTCACGGGTCTGGCGACCCGGACACCACTCTCAGCCGGGAACAGGCCCAGCAGCCTCGCGGCCATTGCGTCGGCCGTCTTGGCGCCCTCTGGCCCCAGGTACTCAAATATCCGAGCACCTGTCCGGGCTTGGCGGGAGCGAGCGGAAACGTCCCCGAGATCGGAGACGTTTATCTCCCGCCGGGCACGTTTCAAGACGGCCTCATATGTCAGGCCCTTTTCCTTGGCCTCAGGCAGCAGCGTGATAACAACCGCTGCTGTCTTCGGCACTTTCAATTTCCGCGACCTGCGCGACCTCTTTTTCTTATTTTGTCCGCCACCGGACTCACCCCTAGAAGGAGTAATAGGCGCCGTATCTCGGGTTGCGGCGCCGTTGCACTTTTTTCCCCGGGAATTTCGCCCGCCGCCCACAGTCTGCCAGCCCTCGTCAGAGGGCACAGCGGTGCGGGGGGCAGAAGGTGGGTCCCGGGATGCAGCTGCTTGAGCCTGCGAGGGCCCGGCAGTACCGGGCAGGGCCGGGAATTCTTCCCGACCCTGAGACTTCTTAGGCTTGGCGTTAGTTGGCTGCCCAGCCTTGGCGCCCTTTTTTGGTTTCGGGGTGCGTTCCAGTGGCGGCGCCGCCGCTGCTGCAGAGTATGAGGCCACGCACCCACCCTGACATGGAAGCGGCGCTGGCGCCGAGGGTGCCGCGGCTCTCCTCTTATCTGCGGCGAGCGGTGGACGAACACGCGGCTCCGGTGGCAGCCGGGCGTTGAGGGCGCTGAACCGCGGGTCATAGACCGCTGCAACGCGGTCAATCACCCGGCGGAACAGCTCCTCTGACGCTTCGTCTGGTGGCGAGACAGCGCTCGAACTGGCAGCCGAGGCTCTCGGGACAGCCTCAGGGAGCCCCAACTCGGCTCTCATACTGGCCATCCCAAGGCGCATTTCCTCCACAGTTGCCTCGAGGCGCAGATTCCGCGCCCCGAGCTCAGCCACCTCCGCCTCCAGGCGCTCATTTCGCGCCACCAGCCGCTCCGCCACGTCGGAGAGCTCCGTGGCGGAATTCTGTAGGCACATTATGAAGGTGCCTTTTAAATTTCTAGAGCCCGTGGCCACCGTGGTTATAATGGCCACGCTGTCCGTGGCTCTCTCAGCGATTTGGGCCGCTGACGGTAGCCCATTCTGGTGAATTGGGAGGCGGAGCTTGTCCGAGAGAACCGCTAAACGTTCCTCAGCCGTTTGCTCCGCCTCTGTCCTTCTTAAATTCAGTGTCTCGGCTCTGTTTGCCGATACAGCACGAGGGACCAGCGTAACCGGTCTGTTTTTGCCTCGACCCCTTAGTGAAGATGTTATCTTCGGGGGAGGCATCTCCGTCGAGCTCCCATCGGACTCCGACGCAGCGCCCCCCTGAGACAGGGTGCGCTTGCGCCAGAACCGCGATGGGAGCGGCTCCACCACAACCGCGGCCTCTACCAGCCGCGGTGTCAAAGTTGTGGCACCTTCACTTAGGCCACCCTCCTCGGCAGCAGACATCTCGGCGGCTGACTGGGACCCAGTCTTCTTGCCCTTGCGGGACTTTTTGCCGCCGCGCGTTTTATGCGCAGCTGCACTAGTAGGGGCCGCATTTACAGCCGGACCCCTATCGGCTGAGGCGTCGGGATTTTCACCCAACTCTGTCGGTTTTATATTTTTTAAACAATTGTCCATGTTGTTCCCACGAGTGTGGGAGAAAGGAGGTCCACCCGGGCAGAGCTCCCAGTACCCGGGTAAGCGTACATTTGTAACCCAACACAGGGGGACCGCAGGTACCCTGGCTGGGGGCGCGCTCGAGACTGAACTACCCATCAGCCATGCATCTCCTCGCCGCGCACCAGAACTTGAGATTCGGGGTAATTTTTTATAGAGGTTGTCTTCCTCGCAGTCCGGGCGATTAAGCCAAGACCCTCGTTCCTGTATGCCCGCGAGACGTAACCACAGACACGCACTCAGGTTTACGATTTGGGACGGGGGGGGGGGGCGCTGTGGCCCCACTGTCCCCCTTCTCCAGAGCCCGGTGAGCCAGTCTGGCTCCACCGACTCCGACGCCTGGTCTATCCGCCGTGCCCTCTGCTGAGTCAGAGGGACACGCGGAGACCCGTCCTGTCCGGAATTTTAGCCGCCGGCGACTGCCGACGTTGCCCGGGGTGCACCACTAGGAGGTAAACCGGACAAATTAGCACCCCACGATAACGACTATCTGCATCAACTACTGAATCTTGAAGAAGGAAAAATTTGCTGTCCTAACACCATTTAGTAGGGATGACATTAAACTTGACATTCAGTTAGGTCACATATTACACAGGTTAGAAGATCGATAGACGCAATATATCCCGGTCTTGGAAGTTTAATAGAAAGAGATTATCATTGGCTTTGTTCTAGAGCAATAGTCTCACCCAGAAACGATTCAGTGAATGAGATAAATAAAATAATATTAGGAAAAATTCCCAGTCAAGTCAATCACTATAAGTCCATTGACACGGTGTGTATTATTGAGGATACAGTGCACTATCCTCAAGAATGTTTAAATTCTTGAGTCCTTCTGGCTTACCTCCCCACGTTACCTTATGCTAAAAGTTGGCATTCCTATCATGCTTTTAAGGAACTTGAGACCCCCCAACATGTGTAATGGCACAAGATTGCTCATAAAATAGTTGCGGGAGAATATAATCTTGGCGACCATTCTCACAGGGCCAGCAGTGGGACAACTTGCTTATATTCCGCGGATACCCGTGATTCCGACTGATTTACCTATACCGTTTAAAAGGTTACCCGTCAAGGTCTCTTTTACCCTCACTATTAATAAGTCCCAGGGTCAAACATTTTCTCTGGTGGGCATTGACCTGAGAAAGCACTGTTTGTCTGCCATATACTTTTAGTTTTCAGTTATGTGTTGGCTTATCTCGGGTTGGAAGTCCTGAAAGACAATATATTTTAGTACCAAATGACAACATTACTACTAATATAGTATATCGACAAGTTTTGAACAATTAAAATAAGTAAACATGATGTAAATAATGTAAATAGTTTATATTAACATCAAGTATGTTATTAGAGACAACAAAGCGGACACACCAGTGCGAAGCAGGGCTGATACCAGGCAGTTGGCGTGCCTTTCAGACGTACTAACGGATACCAGCCAATTGAGTTGCACGACTATGGATGCCTCCCCAGGTGTACTTGCGGACTTAGCAGGGGAATTGCGTCAGTTTCGTGAGGAATTACGTGCAGATATACGCACCATGCATCAAGACTTTATGCAGTTTCGTATGGAAATAACTAACTTAAAGGAATCCCTGAACGCTAGTGAAGGACGTATAAAAGACCTAGACGCAAGAATGGACGCTGTTGAACGTAAACTCGCCCAGAACTAAGTAGATAAACAGCCGCTAGAGGCCTCTTTAGCTCGTTTACAGTACCAGCTGAACGAGCGCGAACAAGAACTCATCCTTAACGACATTGAGATCTCAGGCATCTCCGAAAATAAAGACGAGAGCGCTTTACATCTAGTTAAATTAATAGCAACCAAGCTCGGTGTCAACCTGGATGAGAGAGACGTTATCCACGTCGAGCGCGTTGGTTCAATACATCGAAACCGTGTTACGGTGCTAGACAGCAGCGCGTTCGACACCTTCACTCAACAAAAGCCGCGCAATCTCTGCGTGCGCTTGACTCGACAATCAGTGCGCGACGAATTACTACGCGCGGCTCGCGTTCGCCGCGATCTCAGTACCAGTGACCTCCAGATCTCCGGATCATCACGCCGTGTTTATGTAAACGAACGACTGTCCCGAGCCAATCGTCAGTTATTTTATAAAACACGACAGGCAGGCGTTCAATTCAATTGGAGATATGTCTGGACGAAGGATGGGCGAATCTTAGCCCGTAAAGAGACGGGACAAAAAGTTGTTCAAATTAAAAACGAAGAGGACTTACGCACAATTTTTGCTTAAATTTATGTTTGTGTTTTGTAATAATAATCTTAGTGATTACTGATGGTGCTTGTATCTTCTTATTAACTATTATAATATGTCTAAAATGTATTTTGATACGATCTATTCAGCTGTGTAATAAAAGTTTTAAACTCATCAGCTACACTCTAAAACTCAAACTATGTTACTTACTATATAACTATATATATAAACATATCTGAACAAAGCGCTTTTAAAAAAATCAGGTTACCTCAATGTCTTTAAATATAAAGTGGAAAGTAAATACTATATTTTTATTAAATTCTCAAGTTTACTAATACCGCGAATAACCAGCTATTTTTTCATTAAACACAAAGTGAAAAATGTGAAATCGAAAATATTCATATTTTTTCGTTATTATTGAATATCTGTATACTATATGCTGTAGACTCACAACGCTACGGCCACCTTTTATAATTGTATCTTTGATTTATTACTTACTAATATACATAAGGGTTCTAAAATGATTGTCAAGAAATTTTTTAAAGTTGGACTTTTTAATGCTGGTTCCTTGGCAACCAACCAGGACAAATTCTTGATGGCAATGAATCACCATTCTGTAGATATTATGGCCATCAACGAGACATGGCTGCGAACGGGTGAGGAAGGACAAGCGCCGAACGTCCCAGGCTACCGACTAGAACATGTGCCGCGCCCTGTATCTGTTCGTGGGGGACGTGGAGGAGGTGTTGCGTTTTATATTAGAATAGGAGTGACGGTGCGAACTAAGCTACATCCCGACCGATCACCGATAGTTGTTCTACATCACCATGGTGATGTAGAACAACTATCGGTGACAATTACATTAAACAAAAAAAAGGTATTAATTGGTACCGCGTATCGGCCACCATGGTTGAGTATAGATAGGTTTCTTGACGCCATGACAGCAAGCGTTAATGCGTTGGCACCATATGATAATATAATTTTATTAGGTGACTTTAATGTCAATCTACTTAATTTAAGTGACTCAAAATCCAAGAAACTCATAGAATTTCTCAATTATAGTAATCTCAACCAAATTGTCAATAAACCAACCCATTTCGTAGAAGAAAGCTGTTCACTTATTGACGTAATCTGCACTGATACTAAGTACCAAAACTTATTGATTGATCATGACATAGAACTTGGACACCGTTCTTTTTTAACATGTAAATTTTTACTGAAAAAGGATAAAGAGATGCCTAGGCAGATTGTCTATCGCCCTATTAATAACATACGACTCGAAGATTTTGAAAGAGACTTAGATTTAATTCCATGGCATATAATAAGGAACTATGATGATGTTAACTTAATGGTTAACATTTTTAACCACTATGTCCTCCAGTTATACGATACACACGCGCCAATTAATTGCAAAACTTTTAAGAGTACATCGACTCCTTGGATAACCAGCAATATAAAATGTATGTTTAGACTTCGCAATCAAGCCAGGTTACGTTATCGATCTACAAAGTTAGATCATCACAGGGATTATTACATCCAACTTAGGAGACTAACTAAAAATGCTCTGAATTGTGAAAAAAGGGCGTATTTCACCAAACATATAAATGAAAATATAAACGACTCGAAAAAATTGTAGCAAAATCTGAAACAGCATGTCCTATCTCAACATCGCAATAATACCCTCCCAATAAACTTTCAAGATCCAGAATGTATAAATAGGGCGTTTTTAGAGGCACCTGGTAATCTTAACGTTACAATATCGCAATTATCTTTTTTTAAACATCATAGATACGGTACATCTACATTTACTCTAAATACGGTAGATAAAGGAACTATAATGAAAATAATAAATAATATGTCAACGAATGCGCAAGGAATCGATGGCATCACTAAAAACATGATCCAATTAACACTTCCACAGTCCCTAACTGCTATCACTGCCATTATAAATAAATCTGTAACTTTTTCTTTTCCGTCATTTTGGCGCTGCGAAATCGTACGGCCATTACCAAAAAATAACAACCCACTTGATTATAAAGATTTGCGACCTATTAGTATTCTCCCCTGTATGTCTAAAATACTAGAGCGGGTAGTTTTTTCAGTAAGTTTGATTAGGTAGTGGCATATCTAGAGGTCAATAATATTTTACCTGATTTGCAGTCGGGGTTTCGGTCGGGACGTGGTACGGCGACTGCTATGGCAGACGTTGTGGGCAACATCCTCGAGGCTCGGGACCGTGACGAGGGTACGATACTCACATTACTAGATTACTCCCGGGCTTTCGATGCTATCAACATATCGCTTTTATTGTCCAAGCTGGCATTCTATGGGTTTGAAGCAAACGCCGTTAAATGGTTCGCTGATTATTTACAAAATAGAACACAATACGTAGAAATACAGACAAATTATGACTCCAAAGTATTTTCAACAGTGAAGCCAGTGCCCATAGGTATTCCTCAAGGTTCCCTGCTCGGTCTGCTATTATACATCCTCTACAGTGCAGATATAGGTAACTGTATCAGAGACTGCAAGTACCACATGTATGCAGACGATATACAAATATATTTGTCATTTAAAGCAAGTGAAACTTCTAAATTAGTACAAAAAATAAACGAGCAGCTTAAGGGAATCGTCACCTGGTCCGAGCAGAACTCCCTGGTCCTAAACCCTGACAAAACCAAGTTTATGGTGGCGGGTAGCAGGAATCAAATAATTTCTATTATATCCGCTAATCCGAATATAAAACTAATGGGGAAGTCTGTGAACCGAGTTTAATCTACTAAGAGTCTTGGACTTTGTATTGACCCTGAGCTACGTTTCGAGGAACACATTAGTAACATAGTCAAAAATTGTTTTTATAGGTTAAAATTATTATATTATTTCAGGCAATATCTCAGCGTAGAAATAAGGAAAAGACTAGTTGATAGCCTTATACTATCAAAATTTTATAACTGTGACATCGTGTATGGTCCGTGTCTATTATCGCGAACCGAAAAGCTTATTCAACGTGTACAAAATGCCTGCGCTAGGTTCTGTTTCCAAATTCCGCGTCGTAGCCATGTCACGCCAAATCTTAATGAAGCCAATATGTTGAAAATGAAAAATAGACGAAAACTTCATTTTGCTACGCTACTGTTTGGTCTCATTACAAATAAAAAGCCAAAATATCTATTTGATAAATTACGTTGGCGTCGAGACTATTCTAGGTACTGTCCCCGGACGGTGACGAATTCGTTATCCATTCCTCAGTTTAAAACATCCGCATTCAGGGGAAGTTTCAAATATGCTGCCACCAAGTGTTGGAACAACATTCCACCACCCTGCCAATCTAAAACAAATAAATTTTCCTTTAAATTAAGTTTTAAATGCTACCTACTTACAAAACAAAAAGAGAATTACTTACCTTGAATGCATGGTGATTAGTCTGATGCTTCTCAATGTATGGTAGAATCTTTCTTATTATGTGTTGGCTATTTTATAATGCAGGGAGATAAAGATATTTTATTTTTATTTATTTTTTGTTTTAACGTTAAGTATTTCTTTCTTTATTTTACACATAGGTTTAGTTATGTTCCTACATGCCTCTAATTACTTTACTTTGTACGTCCGTGCGTCACCGGGGCTTCCATTGAAAACCAGCGCTGCAGTGTGATATTGTAACATTGCAGCATCATAGCTGAATGGGGGCCTTGTTGTCACTTGAATATTTTTTGTTTTATTTTGTGTACCTGTTTAGTTAGACTGTAAATATGTAATATTAATTTTTGTACTAAAAGTGTTAACCCTAAGATATGTATTATTCTCAAGTGATAATAAAATATAGTTTTCTTTCTTTCTTTCTTCTTCAAAGTAATAAAAATAACAACAAAAAACATTACTTAACATAGAAAACACAAAACCTACAAAAAAACAGTAAAAAAAAACAAAAAAAAAACAATAAAAAAACAAAAAAACCAAAATAACAAGAAAAAATCTTCATCGTCGTATTTTTTATTTATTCACTTTTTTATTACGCGGGACAAACGGGCCGGGACAAAAATATTTCTAATGCGGAACGGAGTCCGCGGGCACTGCTAGTACTATTATAAAACTGTAACAGAGCTGTGTCTGTACATTCAAGATATTTGAGAAAAAATGACTGTAATAGGCTATAAAGGCCTGTCTATACACAAAACAATTTTTGTCTGTTTGTCTATTTATCTGTTTGTCTGTTTGTTTGTTCGCGCATCACAGAAAAACTACTGAACGGATTTTGATGCAACCTTTTTTATTTGAAAGGCCTTGATAAGACTTAAAAACTGGTATACATTTTATTCCGCTACGATATCGGGGACCTGAGATATAACCGAAAACTAGCTTTTGGCTGCGGTGAAGCTGCTGGCAAAGGCTAGTACTATTATAAAACTGTAACATAGCTGTGTCTGTACATTGAAGATATTTGAGAAAAAATAGTTGTAATAGGCTATATAGACGAGTCTAAACTCAAAACAATTTTTTTTAGAATTTTTGTTTGTTTGTTCGCGCATCACGCAAAACCTACTGGACGGATTTTGATGCAACTTTTTATTTGAAAGGGCTTGGTTATACTTAAAAACTGGTTTACATTTTATCCCGCTATTATATCGGTAACTTGAGATATAACCGAAAAACTAGCTTTTGGCTGCGGCGAAGCCGCGGCGCAAAGGCTAATTTCATATAAATCTATGAAATGGTGAGCAGTGGCTTGACAATACTCTCAGTATAGTTGAGTCCATGAGCGACGGTTACCACATACTATCAGGTGAGCCGTGGCTCGTCTGCCACCACATGCAAAACAAAAAAAAAATGCACGTAATGCCGTTGGTCCTGCACTTGACTTCTATCTGGTGCCAGATATTATTATAAGTATTTAGAACTAAACATAAAAGTAAACAAAAAGTTGAGAAGAGCACTTTACTCACAGTAGGCGGCGGCTTGGCTGTGCCCCTGGTGTTGCTAAAGTCCATGAGTGGCGGTTACCTACCAATAGTGGCAATAAAAAATAGTAAACGTTTGTGTTTCCTTTGTACTTGCAATGATTTGTAATAGAAATTTAGTCAGATAAAATGGGTCAAAGAAAATAGTTTTAGAAATTACGCACTATTTCTATAAAACTGTTTTTAATGGTTATTGCCACCGAATAAATCAAAAGTGATTAAATTTACCGTAACACTACGAGGCAATAATTCAATAAAAGTGCTGAATAGAAATAGAAAATATAGACTAATTAAATAAAGTGTATTATTGTCTGCTTTTAAAGTGAAGTTGACCTTTCAAAATAGCGTGAACAAATAGGTGCAGCTGGGCGGTTGACTTAGCTCTTGATTCCCCGTGTTGCAAATGCTGGCCGCTCTCAAGCACCGTCTGTCGTTTGAATACGTGCATCCAAAAATAAAAGCTATATTGATTCTCCCATCTGTATGTTTGCAAAATTTGAAAATAAATATATCCATTTTTGATTAAATGAGCTTTGATAGTAACGTTTTGGTAACGTTTCATAGTAATAGTAGTTTCAATAACTATAATTTCGTGCAGCACAATAGGATAGAAGCCCATTCATTTCTGTAACACAATCCTTCTCGATGTTCGTGTCCACCATTTTCTATTACATATGTTTATGATTTTTGCTTTCTTTTATATGGCTAAGCATGTTAAATGCTTAAAAATGGAGGTATAAATATAACATAATATCAACATAAAATTTTACTCTGCCCATCGTTCACGTGAATAATTATTTAGAGTTGAATTTATTGTAACAAAATTCAATTTAGTTGACGACAGACGAATATCCTTTATCTATGCACAGAAGGCCTTTTATTTGATAGGCTCGCTGGGATACTCGGTACTGTTAAGAATAGGAAATTGTAAAAGTATGGATACGCTTCCAGCATTTAACAGGTACCTATAGAAAACAGATGCCTCCATTTTGAATATAATTTGTGGCTATTTGCATTTTCAAATATATTATACAACATAAGTAGATATAACTTTATTATTATATAGTAAAACCACGAAGTATCTATGTAATTAAATTCTGTAAGCTACAGTGAGTCACAGACAAAATGTTCATATTTATTAATAATAGTCTAAAATTTATAGTCACATTAGTACTGCATATTATTTTATCTCACACTAACGACCCGTGGCGACTTGACACGGGTGCAATTCAGTAATTAAATTTTGAAGAACTAAAACTTTTACATTACTACTTATTTATTTGGATGTGCTTAACGATTTTTTCGCAACTTTATTATATTCTAGTCGATGTTTCTACTTATAAAAATATTTAAATAAATTGTATTTTACATATAAAATTTTCTCTAAATAGCATTGAATAATCTCCGCTACGTGATTTAAAAGTAGCAAGCGGATAGATTCCCATAAAAATAGCTTTAAACAGTAAAAACAATACATCTTCTTATCTATTGGGATCGAGAGTATTCTAAGCTATGATTTAAAAAAATCGTGAACCGTTTTAAGCCGTTTAGTCTTTACCATAAGTTATTTTTCACTAACTTACAGGAGTGGTATCATGTTTGGACTCACTGAAATGATGACAGATTAAAGAGGCAGATCAGAAGGTCAGAGGGATTTTTTAATTTGTAACCTATCCATTATATAGGTACCATAACCAAAATCACTTCTAAACTTAAACATCTATATTACCTAAACTTAATTAGGTTCCTCATTATGTAATCAATGACGTTACCTAATTTCGTGACCATCTAAAATCATATCTCTCACAAACCAACGTTGAATATTCATCACATTTAGATAGCAAAGGCCGATAGACCCACATCAGAAAAACATCAAAAATGCATCAGGCGGAAATATGGGTCCATATTGTAGAAACAATATTGTGTCTCACGTGTCATTCTGTCGGCTTAGCCTTTAATCAGCCGATTGTTTTAAAACTTTATTAAAATACACAGGGAATTTTGTTTTAGTGAAATAAAAATATATTGATTGTATTGACTAGGTATTTTCTTTTCACTATATTTTTACGCTTTGGGATTAAGTACTATTTACTATTTTTGCTAAGCGTCTATCTATACTATTATAAAGCTGTAACAGAGCTGTGCCTGTACATTTAAGATATTTGATAAAAAATGACTGTATTAGGCTATATAGGTGTGTCTATCTAAACATAAAACATTTTTTTTTTGTTTTAGATTTTTTGTCTGTTTATCTGTTTGTTCGTTCACGCATTGCGCAAAAACCACTGATCGGATTCGATGCAACGTTTTCTTTTGATAGCTTTTGATTAGACTTAAAAAATGGTATACATTTTATCCCGCTATAAGTAGCTATAAGTAAGTCCCAGTATAAGTATCGGGAACCTGAGATATAAGCTAAAAACTATTTGGCAGCGGCGGAGCCGTGGGCAAATGCTAGTACATTATATACCTAAAACACATCACAGTTTGTTGGTGAAACACATCAGAGTTTGTTACTTAAAGTAATTTCTAGCGTGTTTCTAGCCAACTTTTATAAGAATTTAATTGTTGCAAATTCACGACTTAAGGAAAGGATGTAAGATAAAATACTTTTTTTAAGTCCAATATAAAATGTTATAAACATTATTTTACAACAAAAAATAAATTCAGCAAATACATGGCTCGAGCTCACGACCCCATTATATTTTGGCTAAGATTTAACATAATATAAAATAAATTTACAAAAAGTTCTGTCTGTGTGGTGACGGACTAAGAATACAAGTGTCACCACCCCATTCTTTCCCACGGGTGTCGTATGAGGCGACTATGGGAAGTAAGCAATTATCATCCATTGCATGACTGGTGGTAGGGCTGGGTACCAAGTGGGAGTACTCACTTGGTATCGGGCCCTAGCGGGTTGGTACCACCATCTCCCCCCATGAAACACATCATTGCGTTTTGTTTGTAGCAGGAGATAGCCGTTTATTCTTTCATTTCATATCTGTGAAATGAAATGGTGGGCAGCGGCTTGACAATACTCTCGGTATAGTTGAGTCTATGAGTAACGGTTACCATTTACCATCAGATGGGCCGTGGCTCGCCTACTACTACATGCAATAAAAAAAATTGTGAAAATGTGAAATTGAAAATAACAGTCACGAGCAGGATTTGAACCTGCATCTCCTGGAATACCGTCCTAGATACTTTGTTAATTCAGCCATCGTAACGATTGCTCGAAACTGTGAATTTTTATATTCATTCTTAAAGTCTGGGGTGACGCGTGCGCCATCTATCGGAAGTATTATACCGACCAGGTAAACTTACCATATTAAATACTTTGAATTAACTTTTTTTGAGAATATAAAAAACACAAAATGCGAAAATGTGAATTTGAAAATAATAGTCACGAGCACGATTTGAACCTGCATCTCTTGGAAAAACATCCCAGATGCTTTAGCCCCTAATCCTATTCATACTTTAAATTTCATGTAACATTATCAAAAATACACAACCCAAAAGTGACAGTCAGTAGGCAGCCCTATCGCGCGTTTGTCTACCGAGCGGGCGGGTAATTATTTCAAGGACGCTGCCAAGACATTATAATGTTTTTTGCGTATACCGTGGTGAGAGGGTAATACTTCCTCGATTGAGCTGGCCCACTCAAGCGGGCACAAGTGGAGCTCTACAATTAATATAAGTAATGGAAAATAAAAAATATATATGTTTACTTTACTCATAGAATTAGCACTAATAGCTTTTTTTTGTTAAGGCGTGAAAAAAATGTACCTAACCACATGCCCCATCATTCGGGGCAATGAACAGGGTAGTGTGGAGCCCTCACCCACCAAAGAAACCCGCCGTGTGCCGTCTCTCCGCCGCCTGTGTTGGCGGGCCACTGGAACCATGTTGCATTACTTCAGTGGTAGCACTAATAGCCTAGTGACCAAAGTCAGGGGGATTGTTTTACTTCCAAAGAGATTGATTTGATTTTTAATTTGAATTAAAGTTTCATATATTGTTATACTTCTTGAGTGCCAACCACGCATACGACCTCCCTGATCGTAAGCGGTTACCGTAGCCTATTATAGACGCTAGCAACACCAGAGGCCTCACTCGCGTGTGGTCATCTACCAGGAAAATGTGTAAACACTAATAAAAATGGAAACAAAATTAAAATATCGCATTTCAATTATCTATTATATTCTGGTATTCTGGGCGTCTCATTTACATGGAAACACAATGACGGGAAATGAAATTAATTTTATGAAAAACATTATTTTAGAGAATTCGTTAAGGGTGAACAAATTACCAAGACCCGGGACGCGACGTGACAACGGCCGTTCAGTCACAGTTAATGAGAGGTCACCGCAGACGGTACGCAACCGCTATCCGAAGGCTTGTTTGCAACAATATCGTTTTAAATGGCAACCTCGTCTTACCCTCTGAAATATTATCGGCTCTTCTCTAACTTTTTAATTATCACCAATACGAGTAATCTGATTTCCTCATATTTTGTCCTATTATTTTATGAAAGATTCTGGATTGGGTGGCTAACAAACATACGGCCCACCTGATAATAAGCTGTAACTGTCACTAGCAACACCAGAGGCGGTACTCGCGCTTCACCAACTCCAAGAAAAGGGATAGGAGGTGGAGACGATGGATAAAGGGGAGAAAGAGGACGGGGTTGGGCCTCCAGCGCTTTCACTCACCATACGAAACAGTAGAAATACCTACCGACTGACACTGATCTTCTGTGAGAGTCAAGCAAAGCAGTATCTACAGCTTTATGTTTAAAATAAAACAGAGATTTTTATGTTTTTAATCATACAGATTCTATTTTGTATCGTACTGTACATAATATGCATTCAAGTTTCTGCTCTCAATATTGTTTCGCGGGGTGGCTTACACAATATCATCGTACGGGCCCGGCGGCAGTGTACTATTCGAAATATTTTCCGAGAAACACGTGTGCACGCCCCAATGATTATTACTTCTTATACAGATTCATACAAGCTGGACGTATTTGTGGTTGTACTATTTTGTTCAAGTGAATAAACTTGTTCTTAAGCTAATGCAGTTTCTATAAGAATATTTATGTAAACTCACAAAAATATGCAGTTTTGTAATTATACATGTAATTTCATTAAAATAATTTATAGGTTATGAATACATTAATCTTATAATTTGATTTTATTTCTTTAATCTGAAGTCCAAACAAACTTTTTTTAAATTAGTACTCTAGCAATAAACTAGCGGCAAACTCTAGCATACATACAATTTGTCTGATGGTAAGCGGTTACCGTCTCACTTTAATAAAAAAGGCGGTTACCGTAGCCCCTATGGGTTTATACCCTTTTTTTTTGTTTAGGCGTGAAAAAAATGTACCTAACCGCACACCCCGTCGTTTGGAGGCAACGAACAGGGTAGTATGGAGCCCTCACCCACTAAAGAAACCCGCCGTGTGCCGTCTCTCCGCCTTTATTGGCGGGCCACTGGAACTATGTTACATTCCTTCGGTGGTATGGGTTTATACCCTAGTAATGCTAACCCTAGGCTACCAACTGCAGGGAAAGAGATAGGACATGGCAAGGAATGATGGTAGAGAGAAGACGAGAAGATGGACAATAAGGATTATAGACAGAGAATGAAGAATATTTTGATCTGTATTTTTGGTCAGAATAAATTATTTGTGAAAGTGAAAAAAGATAGTTTTAACCCAAGCAGGATTCGAACCTGCGTCTCATCCAATTCGAGGAAGTGCTCTGAAACGCTAGCTATCGCAGTCACCTAACGGTGTTTCAAAATCTCAAATACACATTTGTTTTAGATGTCTTTACAACCTTTTTTTTGTTAAGGCGGGAAAAAACAATACCTAACCGCACACCCCGTCGTTCGGGGCGACGAACAGGTTAGTGTGGGGCCCTCACACAGTCAATAAACCAGCCGTATGCTGTCTCTTCGCCTGTATTGGCGGACCACTGTAACTATGTTATATTACTTCAGTGGTACGCCGGTATATGGTGGCTCACCCTTTCGGGTACCCTCTACTGAGTGACGCATCCGCTCACGGAGAGACGCATTTTCGCAGGAGAACTCCCGCCATCTATTAGATGCATTTACTTACATTATTCCAATATAGTGAATATGTGCAAATAAAATTCATATTTGATAGCGCGATTAAATATTTTGATCTGTATTTTTAGCATTTGACATGCTCAGCTACTCTTAAGAATAAAATATTTCTGAAAATGGAAGAAGAAGAGAGTTTGTATTTTTGTAACATAACAATAGGCCAATGCATTAGTCAATAACGCTTGTTTCGCAGCGGACATTACAAAGCTCGGCTATATTCCGAAGAAACATTTGTGGATCACACATATAATTGTCTTGTCTGGAAATCGAACCCACAACACCCGGCCCGGTAGTTCAGTACTTAAACCACTCCGCCATCTGTACAGTCAATGCAATGCAAGTGACTTTTGTTTTATCATTTTACACAAGATTATTATACATTTTGTTGTTGCAAGTTTAGGGTTACTTAAAATCTCACAATGTTTGCAGTCAAGATAAGCAAAATTCTTAAGCAATAGTCTGAAGCAGGTAGATATCTTCTGTAGCTCTTGTACACAATGTGGCGAAAGGGTTGATAAACTAATGTTAACAAGCACGTATCACAAACCGCAAGATCATGAAAATTTACCCTGATCCCTCTTGGTATGGCATGGATAACTTCCATGTTTGGCCTCCATACATTATTTATTACATTATGTTATAACTTGTTTACACTGGTTGCCTTTTGGCAAAGTACCCAACCCACCGCAGCTAATACCGACAAATTAATTTTCATTCAGTATTTACTAATCTATGTGTTTGCCTCGATACTACTTTGTGCGTGCGTTACAAAATACATCCGTATCATACTTTACGTAATATTTATTGTTCAATTTGCAATATCTTATTTACAAAATTTTTTGCCGTGTGGGGCCGACACCAAGATTAGCTCCACCCCGTCTCTTCCTACGAGTCGTATAAGCCGACTAAGGGATTACCGGGGGACCGGGCAGCAGCGTTCCCCTGTGTACTAAAAACATCCTCTGCGATCGCCAACCCGCCTGCCAAGCGAGTCCAACAGTGGACGATGAAAGGCTGATGGATGGATGGATGATTTACAAAATTAACTTTTACTAATATAATAAATGCGAAAGGGAGTTGTTTGTTTGTTTATTTGTTTGTTTGTTATGCTTTCACGCTGTGAGTACTGAACCAATCGTCATTAAACTTTGCATACATATATTCTGGAAGCCAGTAAAGGATACAGGCTGCTTTGTTCCTATATAACGAAAAAATGAATGGTTTGGTTATTTTTATATCGAGTTAAATAATGTAAGTACTGTAAAAAGATCTTTTCATATTCTGAAGTACAGGCGGACGCGTGCCCCTTGCAGAATCTAGTATTTACTAGAAACAATTTTGTGAAAAAAATTGATTGCGAGCAACATTTGAACTTGTGTCTTCCAAACCGTGAAGATACGCTTTAACCGCTAAGCTATCACAAACCTTATTGAGTGGCTTACAATTCCTCTTTTTTTCCACAAAAATAATTTATAGTAAATAACTAAGCATGTCAAACGTGAAGAAATACAAAAAAATAATTACCTTTATGAAATTACAAATTACAGATATTGGATATACCAGATTGGTAAAATAAATATTCACGGACATTTTTCACACAACGTTCTCTGGTCCAAACTAAGCTTAACGCTTGTGCTATGGGTACCAGATTACAATATAATACATAATATACTACTTTTTTTTTTGTAAATACATTTTTATAAAAGATAGAAAACCCCCAGACGCAGTACAAATATCTGTGTTCATCACACAAATTTAATTGTCCTGAGTGGGAATCGAATCCACGACCTCGTACACGGAAGTCGGTTACACTACCGACTATGCCACGAAGCCCGTCAATATAAAATAGAATATATTTATTCTACTAATCTATTATAAAACAATTTTTGTGAAAGATGAATTTTGTGAAAGATCGCTCGATCGTTTTTCTTATTGCTGGTGGGAACGTTTTCTAATGCTAAACCATCGCATAATGCGGGTCGTCTACTTGTTTGTCACGCTTAGAATATAAACATCTTGCTATTTATTTACGAAATCCCCTCCGCAGTTAACATAGTTTAAAGCAGTAAATTGAAAGCAAAGAACAAAAACAGGGAACCTTACTTATACCAGCGATGGGCTGGCTTGAACACGGAAATACCACTCTCACCAACTATCCTCCCGACCTCGATCCTTCATATTCACCTTTTTTCCCTAAAAACTACCTGGAGTTGGAATGCGCGAATGATACGCCTGGCATCTACACAGGCTGCTACCTAGTATTGAATGTGTTAAAATAACTTTGTTTCAAAGTTATTTTTGATGTGAAACATCTAATGCGGAGGGAGGGTAAAATCGGCTGTCAGCGTGGCTACGCTTTTTTACTTGTTCCGTTCAAATCTTAAAGTTAAATTAGACACACTTTCCAATTTTTTTATATTGCGTAATAATGCAATATTATGATGACATGGAGCTGATCTGATGATGAAGCTGGAAGGTAGATATAGGAACTTCATAATGAAACGGCGCAAAACTATCTAGTTTGGACTCGTTTGATTCATCTTGACGAGTACTTTGTCTTAAGATAGTATCCAGGATCTGATGATGAAGCTAGAAGGTGGCCATAGGAACTCCAATATAAAATGACATAGCCCCATCGAGTTTGGGCTCGTATGATTCGTCTTGACGAGTACTTTGTCTTCTAAATGGTATCCAGGGTCTGATGATGAAGCTGGCACCTGCCAGCTACCTAGCTACAGTAACTCTATAATGAAACGACGCAACCCCATTAAGTTTGGACTCGTTTGATTCGAATTGATGAGCACTTTGTCTTTTGATGGTATCCAGGGTCTGATGATGGAGCTAGAAGGTGGCCATAGGAACTCCTAAAATGACAAAACTCCATTGAGTTTGGGCTCTTATGATTCGTCTTAACGAGTACTTTGTCTCTAGATAGTATCCAGGATCTGATGATGGAGCTAGAAGATGGCCACAGTAACTCTGTAATGAAACGACGCAACCCCGTCGTGTTTATACTCGTTTGATTAGTCTTGACGAGTACTTTGTCTCTAGATAGTATCCAGGGTCTGATGATGGAGCTGGAAGGTGGCTACAGTAACTCTGTAATGAAAAGACTCAACCTTATCGAGTTTGGAATTGTTTATTTCGTCGTGACGAATACTTTGGTCCTAGACGATTTCCAGGGCCTGATGTCATAATTTTATGCAAGCACACATTGAAAAAGGCCGTGTGGGGCCGGCTTTAGAATTATCCCATCCCTTTCCACCCATGGGAGTCGTAAGATCCGACTGAGTGAATACTGGGGGAGTGGCCAGCCGCACTCCCTTGAGTATTAACAACATCCACTGCGATCGCCAACCCGCCTGCCAAGCGTGGCGATTACGGCACTATCCCCCATATGAGCGAAACACAAGTTGTGGCGTTCTCTTGGGGAGGCCTATTTCCAGCAGTGGACTTCGAAAGGCTGATGGATGGATGGACACATTGAAAAAGTTATGATCATTTTATTTCTACTCATTATTCTTACAAAATAAATTCTATGTTTCACATCTGGTAGGCGTCCCGCGACGTCTATTTTTTTTTAATAGTAGCTATAGTATTTAACATTAAGTAGCATTTAATATTTATAATATAGTATTTAGTTTTCAATATTTGATTATGAGAATTGAAAAGCAACAGGAGTTATATAATACATAAAACTCTATATGTGCATATTTTAGTATCAAAATAATTTTATTTTGACTAATCTTAAAAGTTCACTTCCATTCTTTTGTTTGATAAATGTGACACACATAAAAGTTGTGAGATATCTTATCATGAACCTACGCGGAACTTAGTCACAAGCTTGTAAATTTTTATGGACGAATCTCGTCCCTACCCAAAGCATCGTAAAGCAGTAATACCTATTTATAGTCATGGAGATTTTGCCCCTAAATCATAATTGTACTGTACTGCTAGTTCGTAATACACCAATACGTATAATTTAGGAGGTCGTATGAAGTGATTAAAGTAACATTTCCAACGACTATTTGCAATACAGGGGGTGAATTATAATGTTATCAACAAACTTTGTCAACAACTGAAATCCTTGAGGTAACTTTGTGATTAGGTATAGACCAAGAATCTACTCAAAATTACATGTAAAATGACATAATAAGTAAAAATAAACTAGGTATCAGTTTATCAAAACCGCTAGATTAAACGTAGTAATTAAATTAAATGTAGGTAATAAATGTGCTCGGGGTAATAGAATAAGGTAATAAACTGCCTCGGTGGTGTAGCGGTAGTGTATGCGACTGCTAATCATGAGGTCTCGGGTTCGATCCCCGGGTCGGGCAATGTTATTGAGCTTTTTCCTAAAAAGAAAAATTCTCAGTAGCAGCCAGGAGTTTGGAAATGTGCCCGGTAGACGTCAATAGGCTCGCCCCCTATTACGTGGGACTCAAACATAGCTGGCGAGTCGTGGGTGTGTAATACACCTCTGCCTACCCCTTTGGGGAATACAGGCGTGATACTATGTAATAAATGTAAGAGAGTCAGAGTTTAATTAAAATAATGTAGATAACAAAAAAGTAACACATAAAATGTTTGTAAGCGTTTTAGAGGATCACTATTAGCATTATTTACGTTATCTTCTGTTAAACGAAATAAATTTTGTAAAAACAATATTTTCCATAACAGTATGTAAGAAAAAATATTCCTTAACCAAATACAATACCAGGGTATTGTTTTTTTTGTATACGTATTAACTAAACGAAGGTGGAACTAAGGCGGCGAACAAGGTAGCATTAAATTTATGGAGAAGTGAGTACCGTAAAACTCATAAAAGTGCCTCATATGTCAATACATTTTGAAATACGGTAATGGAAATACGAAATAAAACAGAAAGCAAAGTATGATTAGTGAGTGCCATATGTCCCATTGTCACACTTTACTACCGTTCGCTACTGCAATATCCATTTCAATACGGTATTTATTTAAATATTCAATGCAGAAACTATTTTTATGCGCTTTTCATTTATTACTAGGAGGACATATCGCTTTTGGCTCATATAATCTATTTCTCTTTTTGTTATAATGTTAGTGTGTATATAGCTCGTAATGTCTTAATATCTTAAGACAATTGTCGCTAGGTACATGTTACAGCAATAGGCCAATTTATAAATATCACATCGTTGCACGTAGGTAATAGTTTCGCTTAACTAAATAATTGAGTTTGAATATTCTAGAATACATAATGTCCACGTCTATTTTCTATATCAGGCTGGCAGGCCGGGTAATCATTTAGCATGATTCTTAATTATAATAATTAAACATGGTCAGAGCATGTATGCAAATACATCTCACAGATAGAGCGAGCGTCACGCAAAATGGTAAGAAAGAAATTGAGCATATATCACGATAGCTCAGTTGGCATAGCATCTGGAACGGTTAACCAAAAGCTGCGGGTTCATTTTCGAACTTCTCTTAGTATTCAATTTCTAAGTAATTAAAATTAACTGTATTTCTAATAATGTACATTATTGGACTACGTAATTGGAGGTGAATTTTTAACACGCTTTTATTAGCTTCATACGTATGTTAGTATGTATGTAAGTGTAACGGAATCTTCGAACGTGATTTTAAACCACTTTAAAACGTCGGATTGTTTTGAAACATTGCCCACCTATCAAGGACCGATGACAATGCAATAATTTTAGAAGTTTATCCGTTTTTAGGCTTTCGCAGCCAATGAAGAACCCTTACAGATTCGCCACGTCCATCCGTCCGATGAAGTTTAACGGCAAATTATCGCAGTTTAGTAGGTTTTATTTATTTACTTACTACTTTTGATAATATTTTGAGACTAAAAAGAAGACGACATATTATGTTTCAAAAACTAAAATAACACGCTTTAAATAGCTAGTTGAACTAAAAAGTAGTAAATAATATTACAATAAATAATGATTGTAAAAAAAAAGCGTGAGGTGCTTGAAATCACATATTACAAATATTTCACTTATATAGTAAAAAGCACCACGATTTTTTACAATCGTTATTTATTGAAATATTATTTACTACTTTCTATTTCAACTAGCTACTTAAAGCGTGTTATTTTAGTTTATAAACTATAATTTTTAAGGGTATATTACACAGTTTCAGGTTCCATCAAGCAGGAGGGAAAATTCTCAGTAGGACGCTGAGGTATTTTTTCTGACGTAAATATTTTTTTTTTACATGCCGTGTGGGGCCGGCTTTAGAATTGTCCCACCCTCTCCATTCATGGGAGTCGTAAGAGCCGACTGAGAGAATACCGCGGGAGTGGGCAGCAGCACTCCCTCGAGTATTAACAACATCCACTGCGATCGCCCACCAGCCTGCCAAGCGTGGCGATTACGGCACTATCCCCCATATGAGCGAAACACATGTTGTGGCGTTGTCTTGGGGAGGCCTATGTCCAGCAGTGGACGTCGAAAGGCTGATGGATGGATGATGAATGAAATATTTTTTTTATACCACGGGGGTGGCAATCAAGCATCGCGCGTTGCCCTTGCCAAGGAGAGGGATACGAGGTTGATAGAAAGTATATTAAGGAGAGGATAGGGAAGGGGGTTCGGGCCTCCGGCACTCTCACTCACCATACGAAACACAATGGTAGGTACCACTACCGTTGTGTTGGGTGGTACTTCCCCGATAGAGCCGACCCATTCATGCTGGGATAAGCAAAGCTCTACTACTAGCTAAATTCAAATAGTCATAATCTATAAACTCTACAGAGTCTGTACTATTATAAAACTATAACCGAGTTATTTTTACATTTAAGATATTTAAGAAAAATCGATTTTTTTGTTTTTTTTATTTTATTACGAACAATTTACGGCTATTTAGGCGTCTCCAAACAAAAAATATATTTTTTATAAATTTTTATTTGTTTGTTTGTTGCAGATCACAAGAATACTTCTGAACGGATTTCAATGCTATTTTTTTATTAGATAGCTCTTGATTCGACTTAAAAACTGTTAAACACGTTTTATAGTATATCAGAAATCTGAGACATAACCTAAAATAGGTATATGTATAGCTTTTGTATGCGGCGGAACCGCGGGCAATGGTTAGTTTCTTTTATATTCGCAATAAATAACACTAAACCCCAGTCAAATATCTAACTACATAAAAAAAATTGTCCTCTTACATTCAAAAACAAATGCATATTTTGTATATATGTATGTAGTAATTTAATTATTGTACGAATGAATTTGAAGACTAGATTTCTGTACTACAGTCATTCACGTTGAACAAACGAGCGAAACCCGTGTAATACAAAGACCGCGAAAGTAATCGAATAGAAAATAGGAAATCTGTAGTTATATCTATCTGGTGCTGGCGGTGGCGGTTTTTTGTTATTTGTTTATATGTTTTATTGAGGTTTATAGTGTATGTTGTTTACATGGAATCGATTTAGTGAGTTCAAGTATACAAGTGACTTCAATACACGCAAACACCTGGTGCAGTTTTGTTTTGTTATGCTAACTATCGTTTGTTCAGTCAAGCGAGCGTGGCATACCTTACTCTCAATTTGAAGGCACTAATAGGCCATATTTACCTTTTTTTTGTTAAGACAAAAAAAACGCCTAGCCGCACACACCGTCGTTCAGGGCAACAAACAGGCTAGTGTCCCCCTCACCTACTAAATAAACCCGCCATGTACCGTCTTTCCGCCAATGTTGGCGGACCACTGGAACTGTGTAACGTTACTTCAGTGGTATCTATCTATATACCTATTATTATAAAGCTGTTACAGAGTCTGTACATTTATGATACTTGTGAAAAAATTAAGTTATTATGTTATTTAGGCATCTCTGAACACAAAACACTTTTTTTTTGTTTATTTGTCTGTTTGTATATTTGGCTTTACGCAAATACCACTGAATGGATTTGACGAAACTTTTTTGCTTGTTAGCTCTCGATTAGACTGAACAACTGGTATATTTTACATACCGGGAACCTGAGGTATAGCCTAAAACTAGCTTTTGGCTACGGCGACATGGGTATGAAAAATCAACTAGACATTAAATAACCAAAGCATTAAATATAGTATGGGAATGTTTTTCGGGATACAGGATTGGTCCCGGGAGAAAGATTTAGTGATGTTGGAACTGTTCCAATATTATATAATAATACATTAGACGAGACTATAACACCTTTTATTCTGTGTTTTATTCTATAGAAAATTTGTGTTAAATAAATTAAGTACCTATAGTTTAAAAAACTAAAGAGTAGAAAATAATATTATAATAAATAATAATTGCGAAAAGCGTGTCAAAAATACATTTAACAAACATACAAGCTAATAAAAGCGTGTTAAAATAAAACTTATAATTGGTGTAGGTATACGAATAGGTAGATGTCCACGACTTTCTAAAAGTGTTCTAAATGTGTGAAACATTTTTGTTATAGGTTATTCCTAATACTATAATTTATATGCAGTACTTTACTGCAATTAAAAATGTATGAGGGGATTGCTAGAGTGAAAGATAGGACGAGAGTATGATCATGGACGTAACCGCAACGGCCGGTGTAGCGTTCAGTGCAGGGTAAGATTAAAAGTCTATTGCAGTTGTTTGCGGAGTAAAAGCTTTCAATACACATGCATTCACACTGACATAGCTCCTGCTCGCTCTGATTAATGTTTGCGTTCACGTGTATTTTTTATAACGTATGTACGTAGGATAATGATCAGAATTAAAAATATTACATTTTTAATATGTGTTACAATTTTTCAACATAGTACAGGTAGCTATTTAAGAAAAATAATATTTTTCGTACGTTTTCTGCGTGGAAATAAAATGACTTAAAAATTATTTTACACCAAAAACGTCGCTTGATCTATCCGAAATTAAAAAAGTATATATGCCAAAAATAACTATCATAAGAATACTATTCATTTATAGGGATAATGAACTGAACGCCTTCTAAGTAAAATCAATAGGTATCTCTATTTTCAAGTTATATACAATAAACGTTCAGTTGATTAGGCGTAATTAATGGACACACAAAGAAAATTCCACCTATGTTCACAAAAAGACGCATTTATATTATAATATGCTATATTATTATGTATTGTACAGAAAGAGATCCATTGCTTTAATTTAGAATAGTGGTTACTAGTAATTAAAAAGATAGCTGTGAATATTCGCTATTTGCAAATTTCATATTCAACTATCTGTTTTGTGTGAGACCAAAGCGTACGGACGCTTATGGTTTACAGATGAGGTATTTCAATGCATTTGTTATATAGGATTTAATCTTATTGTTAAAACACACTAATAGTAACCATTTTATTTTTTTATTCATATTTATTTTAATTAATTGACCGCGTACAAACAACTCTTTAGGTTGAGTCCATCCATCCATCCATCAGCCTTTTAAAGTCCACTGCTGCACATGGGCATCCCCAAGAATGGGGGATAGTGTCGTAATCGCCACGCTTGGCAGGCGGGTTGGCGATCGCAGTGGATGTTGTTAATACTCGAAGGAGTGCTGCTGCCCACTCTCCCGGAATGAGGGCAGTCGGCTCTTACGACTCCCATGGGTGGAAGGGGGTGTGACAATTTTAAAGCCGGCCCCACACGGCTAGGTTGAGTACCTAATTATTTTTATTGTGATTCTATCACGTGCTCAGCTACTTAACTAGACAATTTTGTGTAAAAAGAGATGTTTTCTACAAGCAGCATTCTCAATCCAGGGGAAAGCTTTAGCCCACTAAGTTATCCTAGGAACCTACTTGCAACTCCCAATCTCCTGCCTCACATTCTACTACCACGTCTTACCCATGCCATCTTCCGGATGTATTTGCATACATTTTCTTTTGTTATAGTAAGCGTAGAATTATTATAATTAAAAATCATAAATATAAATGATAGCGCATATCACGAAATATATATTTTTTTGTGAAATGGAAGAAGATAGATGTTCTTCGAGCAGAATTCAAAATTACGTATTTCCCAATTTAGAAGAAATTTGGCTGAAGAAATGCATTATTAAAGCTGTCTTAACGGTAAGAGATATTTAATAAAAAAATAATTCTATGAATAAATCAGTAGTCCACCCGAAAGGAGTGGTGGCACACAGCTAGTGAATAATAAATCTACCTAGTTCTGTGTGTAAGCAGATATTGTACGAAACAATCGGCAAACCTTCAAGGTGGCGCTGAGATTTATCGCAGTAGGTCTTAAACCACTAACGACAAGACCGGCTAGAACGCGTGGCAGCGGTGGTGCCCTCTGACTGATGCTTTACATTTGTTCTTAATGATTAAGTTTCCCAGACAGATTATAGTACACCCATTTATTACGACATCCATTTATTAACTTCTGAACAACGTTCTTCATTTTGATCTATATTTTAGCACTTGACATACTTAGCTACTCTTAAAGTACAAATTATAATTTGAACGTTCTTTATGTTGAGTTTATCTTATTTAAATTTATAATTACGTTATCAAATATATTTTTGTGGTCAAGGTGTACTTTAACCTCCTTGTTTGTCTGGTAATGACGGTCTACGAACGACGGGGTGTGCGGTTAGGTACATTTTCTCCCACCTTAAGAAAAAAAGGTAGTATAATGATTCACTCATTAGGAAATGGAAATAAAATTCCAAAATTAGGCTAGGTCAATATTCCGCTACTCCTCTTTTCCATTGTCAACGCATATATGAGTTTAAAGCACCAACTACCGCCATCTAGAGAATAGAAAAGAAGCTTATAGTTGTAGTATACAAAACCGCTATTTTCTGAGATGTTTACCATCCATAGCACTAACTTAATTAGGAAAAATTTCACTTCAAGTAGAAATGCTTGATAACTTGTTGTAACTTTCCTTTTGTCAATTCTGGCAAATAGAGAGGTACCAAACTATTACAAATTCAGAATAATGTATTTTTAATAACTATCTGCAGCTATGAAATTTCAGTATGTGTTAATAGTAATGATACTTTTACAATATAGACATCCCACAAAAAAGATGTTTATGAGAAATCAGGTTTATTAGTGGTGGTCGTGAGGCAGATGTACATTTATGAAGTTCTACGCAGATATCATAAAATATATGTACTAAACTTATCAACGTCAACAAAGCAAAAGCAAAGTTGAGCGCTGTCCTGTTCCTCGAGTAAAAACAACTTTTGGACAAAGTCATTTTAATTTCCTAGCACTATATTTATAATAAATTTAATAAATTAAAAAAAGTTAAACAAAACAATAATCACTAACTTAAAATTATTGTATTTAACTGGTTGACAGGTCTCGATTATAATGAAACCGAAAATCTCCTTAGATTAATCACATGATTCCACTAGGTAGATACAACACCACACACACACACACACACTCGCGCACACACACACACACGCCCCACACACACATATACTACACACACACACACGCGCGCACGCGCACACACACACACACGCAATCACGGCGCATGTACTTTTATTATTTTATTTATTTCTATACAAAATTGTGTCTTGCTAAATTGGGGAGGACACTGGCTCATGCAACACAGTTTATAACTAGTGTAGGAGCCAGAGTTCATGTGTTTTTAAGTAATAAAGAATGATTAATATAATTCTTAAATAAAATTAAATATGAAAGAAATAATAACTGCGATGATGGTTGCACTAAGATATATTTTAATATTCTATATTTTTACAATATGACAGTCAAAAACTGTAACTTAGGTAACCAGGACGATTATCCAACCTCCTTACATCCACTCCTCTTTATGAGCTCATACCAAGAGCTTTACTTAGTTTTTCTAGCCTCGGCCCAAATAGAGGCTTTGTAAACAAGTCAGCTAATTGTGCTTCACTAGAGATTTGTTTAACCTGAAACAAGCCAGCTGACACACACTCTCTGACATAAAGATTTCTTCGATGTATGTGTTTAGTACGGCTGTGTTGCTCATATGGAGGGTTGTGTGCCAGTTTTATAGCCGATTCATTATTTTCTTCTTCTTTTATTTTTCTTCTTCTTTGGTTCAGCATATTATGTTTTAAAAGCTTCCGCCGCAGCATTCATAATTTCACTCAACCTTACTGGTTTTTTCAACATGCTACGATCACGCAGGATGCGTTGTTCAGTAGTAACTCTTCCAATGCTTTCGTTTGTATTTATTTCTTAATTAATTTCGTTATTATTTGTATCTGGGATTGAATTTTGGTCATCATTATTTTCTTTATAATCTTGAACTGACTCATAATCACTTTCATCAACTTTTTCAAATATTGTCACTTCAGCGTAACGTTTTTCTTGATAATTTTCTTTTGAAGATCCTGTATTCATTTGTGATCCTGTATTCTCTATAGTTGACGGCGTTTCATTATAAAAGAGTCTGTTTGTGAATTTAAGATCCTTAGCGATAGTGATTTTATGTTTTGTAGGTACCCAAATTCTGTATGCTTTAGATTTCTCTGAGTATCCGACAAACATCCCAGGTATTGCTTTCGAATGAAATTTGTTAAGTTTGTATTTTTAAAAGAATAAATACTTTCGTCCCAAATTGACATAAATGGAAGACACAGGGTTTCCTTTGAACCCATTTTTCGGTGGTGGAGGTGACATTGCCAAAATGTGCAGAAATAATTTTATTTACGCTTCGGTTGGAAACGTAGTTGGCAGTTTGTATAGCTTCACTCCATAGATTTTGTGTAGCTTTCGATTCCAACATCATGCTTCTTGCCTTTTCTAGTAGCGTTTCGTTTTTTGCGTTCTGCTACACCATTTTGATGAGGTGTATATGGCGCTGTCAAACGTCTAGTAATACCGTTACTTTTTAAATAACAATTAAATTCTTTATTGCAGTATTCCAGACCATTATCCGATTGAAGACAAATTATTTTATCTCCTGTAAAATCTTCCATTTCGGCTTTATATTCTTTAAATTTCTCAAATACTTCATTTTTATTTTTAATACAGTATCCGCGGCTGTATCTAGTGAAATCATCAATAAAAGTAACAAAATATTTATTGCCATAGTGGGTTTGTATCTTCATTGGACCACAGACATCGCTGTGTACTATTTCTAGTCGCTTTGTTGTACGTGGTGAAGTATTTGGTTTGCTAGGCAATCTTTTAATTTTTGCCTGTATATATGCTTCACAATCACCAAGGTTTTCATTTTGCTTGAAATCTAAACCAATTAGAACATTATTTTTCAAAGAAAGTTTCATGTCAACTTCATTCATGTGTCCTAAATATTTACGCCATTTTTGAATTTCGTTTTCTTCTTCTGTCAAATTACATTTTTCTTTATGGAATTTATACGATGCAGGATTTATGTAATATAAGCCATCTGTAGCTTTTGGTGCATTGAGTATAATTCCTTCAACAGGATGTTTAACTATAGCCTTTTTACTGGTGAATATTACTGTATATCCCGATTCTATAGCTTTTCCGACAGATATTAAGTTTGAGCATAAACTAGGCACATAAAGAGTGTCACATAAAGTAATCTCTCCAGTTTTACCTTTATTATTTGGTTTTACCTAAATTACTCGTTCTTTGCCTTTAATGTCAGCCGTTGCTTCTTTGGAAGCTAATTTAAGAGATTGTGAATCTGAATTTATTATTTTCTCAAAATAACCTTTGTTATTAGACATATGCGATGTACAACCACTATCAAGAATCCATTAATTTTCTTCATTGTAGGGATTTTTATCTTTAGTAAATAAGCAGGCGGCATACGAACTTTTTGATTCTTGCTTTACGTTGTAGGTGTCTTTGTTATTTTTGAACTTTAGTTTTCTACAACTTTTGATATTATGCCTCTTTTTCTTGCAAAATTTACAAACTTTGACAAAATAAGACTCTTCTTCTTGTTCTCCTTTATCATATGTACTAGTATTTAGATTTCTAGCTTCAGATTCTTCTAAAATTTTTATCTTTAGATCTTCTGGTTTTGGTAATGCATCTCGCGACTCTATCAAAACCCGAAAATTATCATACTCACATGGTAGGCTGTAGAGCATCATTACATAAAGTAGATCATCGTGAATATGAATATCCATGTCTAACAACTTGTCTACTGTATCCATAAATTTATTTAAGTGATCTCTAACGTTGCCATCTCGCATTTTAGACAATATTAACTGATTTAAGGGTAGCCTTTCTAGCAGGTCCCTTGCTAGCATAAATTTCATATAGTTTTGTTCAAATATCGTATGATGTATGACAATTTTTAATCTGCTTAAGTTCTGAAGGAGCGATTAAAAATAAGATCGTTAATAAGATCGTTTTCTTTAGTTTGTTCGTCTGCTTTTAACTGATCCAAAGGTTTTTCAATGTAGGTCCATAATTTATTTTTGACGAGAATGGCCTTAGCTTCAATGCGCCATGTGTCGTAATTTTCTTTATTTAATAACTCAATTTTATAAGTACTTGCAGCCATCATAGATTTTTATAGCAATTATTAGTTATTTATGCAACCATACTCTGCTACCATCTTAAATAAAATTAAATATGAAAGAGAAATAATAACTGCGATGATGGTCGCACTAAGATATTTCATTATACTCTTTGTAAGACATATTTTAATATTCTATATTTTTACATTATGACAGTCAACAACTGTAACTTAGGTAACCAGGAGGATTATCCAACCTCCTTACAATAATTATTATGACAAAATCGAAATTGGAAGGCCAAAGAACGTTGACTTTCCTCAGTAGCCTGTAATAAAAAAACATATATACAAATATACCTGCAATAAAACAAAGTAGTTGTTTATTAAAAGTCGTACAAACACATTCATACACATTCAATCACACACCCTTACAAACAGACATAAATGACTGATTTACATACATATATAGTATTATGCCTGTCTTCCAGAGGGGTGGGCAGACACAATAGATCTCCACTTTCTATGACCCAAGCATATCTCTTTGCCTCATCTCCCCTCACTATCCTATTCATGCACGCCCGTCTACTACTTCAGTGAGGGTAATCGAAATATTGTTCTAGTTACAGAATGCAAAAAGCGGTGGAAGGACTTACGCGATCACTACATGAAAAAGAAGAAAAATTAATCCAGTACAGAGAAAGTAAGTAGTTCCACGAATAATTAGGAATACATGAGACAGTTAGCATTTCTCTCAAATACACCTACGCAGAATCCTACACCTACAATTGTGTCTCTATCACAGAAAACAAGAAATCTGGAGTCGTATGAAGATAAAAATGCAGAATCACAAGATATGCATAATTCAAGTATCAACCAGATAGACAAATTGCAGAACCTTGGCAAAAGATATTAAGTTTTTAATGAAGTTGAACCTAATGAAGTAACAGCAACTCAAATACATAGCACAAATGGATGTCTCGACCTGCTAAAAAATGAAAAAGAAATTAGATGCTTCATTCCTTGAGAATTTAAAAAATGAGATGAATGATTCTAACCTTCTTCAAAAATGGATCACTATAGCGGAAGAAAATCCAATAAAACAATGTTTTGAGGCCATGGGTGAAACGGCTGCAATATTTCCACCACAGCTTGGAAAACTGGCAGAAACTAGGTTGAAGGTATGCCAAATGGTAACTGATAGAAATGAAACTGCACCAAAGTTCATCCTTCACACCAATGCCATCTGAGGAGTCCTGGAATTTATACGATTTGTAATTTCAACGACCTGTTTGTGTGTCCTAATATTGGTCAAAGGTCTCAACTATCTGATAAGCTTATTAATTACTTTTGTCGCATAAATAGAAATAGAAAGGAAAATAAATGTTTACTTACCTTAATGTACACGCAATTTTTTTTCCGAAGCTATATTGATTTTGGATACGTGATTAGTTTCGTTAATCAAGTAATTTTCAATCAAATTTAATATTTTTGTTAACTCCACTCATGAAGGTCACCAATAAACCATATTTTTATACTACATTAGTGGCAAACAGGCAGCCCACCTGATAGTTAGCGGTTAGCGTAGTTTATTGACACCAGCTATACCAGAGGCATCACTCACGCGTCGCCAACTCTAAGGTAAGGGATAGTAAGTGGAGAGGAGAAATAATAAGAAGAAGATGGAAATATATAATAAGAAGATAATAAGAAGAGAATAGGAAAGGGATATGGGCCTCCGGCGCTCTCACTGACTATACAAAACACAACCATAATATGTGTACCTAACATTGTTTCATGCTAATCTTCTGTGAGAGTGTATTACCCAGATTCGACCTATTCATGCTAGGATATGCAAGGCTCTACCACTACCAGCGGTCAGGGCAATACGCGGGTACCGCACGGTCTCGACCGATGCAGCCTGCGCGTTGGCCGGAACCCCCCCGTGGGATCTGGAGGCGGAGGTGCTCGCCGACGTCTATCGGCGGGCGTCGACGGCGCGGGCGGGGGGCAGCCGCCCCTCGCCGAGCGTAATGTCATCGTGGCGGGAAGATGCCCGCCGCGCCACCGTCCTAAAGTGGAAGTCTCGGCTGGAGACGCCCCGAGCCGGTCTCTGGACCGTGGGGGCGCTCCGGCCGATCTTGGAAGAATGGGCAGGGCGGCAGCACGGGGTCCTCACCTTCCGGTTGGTGCAGGTTTTGTCGGGGCACGGTTGCTTCGGCAAATACCTGCACACGATTGCAAGGAGGGAGACGACCCCAGGCTGTCACCACTGCGACTGCGACGAGGACTCGGCGCAGCACACGCTCGAGTCGTGTCCGGCATGGGATGTGCAGCGCCGGGAACTCGTTGCAGTCATAGGCGTGGACCTGTCGCTGCCGGCCGTAGCGCGAGCGATGGTTGGCAGTGACAGGGCCTGGACCGCGGTCGCCGCCTTCTGCGAGGCTGTCATCTCGCGGAAGGAGGTGGCGGAGAGGGCCCGTGAGGAATCCTCCTTCGCGGACCCGATTCGCCGCCGGCGCGAGGGGCGGCGTGCGCGCGCTTACTTGCGCCTGATGCCGCCCTAGCCGAGGCTGCGGACGGTGGGGTCGGGGAGTACCCTGCCGTCCGCGGAAGCCTACCGCGAAGGTGCGACGCCCAAGTGCGCGAGGCGTCGCTCAAGAGAGGGTGCCCGTAGGGGCTGCCGCCTGCGGATCGCGGTCGTAACGACGCGGTACCCGTGATCCGCCGTAGCAAGGGCGGGTGGAGGCGCACGGTGGGTTTTTAGTGGGTGAGAGCCCCATTCACCCCGTTGTCTCCCCGGGCAGCGGGGTGTGCGGTAGGACATTTTTGCCCACCTAAAATAAAAAAAAAAAAAAGGCTCTACCACTACCAAACTCCAATTCATTGTCGACTAAATGTTATTTTTCCGAAATATTAAAATTACTTCTTTTTCTCTATTTGTAACATCTCGTGCGTTTTCTGACTTTTATTTTCCATCTAATTAAAATGTCATGATCCTCTTCCTCTTGTAGCAATAATAATTCACATTTTATTTCGTAAACCCATGTTGACGCTAATCCCAATCAAAGGAAACTGAAGACATTGCCTGCCTCCTGCAGCGGGTAGACGACCGCGTAGTCGCTGCCCAATGCGTTCGGCGTGTAGCGGCCGACCAACGCCATAGCAGGCAAAGAAATACTCAAAATAACTCTATACCCACTCAGTGGTAGTGTTTTCTGCCATTATAAAAGTGGCTACTATACAACAGCAAGGCCTACATACCTAAACTTATGATTTCAACTAAATTACTGTTCTAACTTCTTGGTGTTACTTAAAATAATAATTATTGTATTGTTATAAAATTGGAGAGTCAGCGTTCACCTCAGACAAAGTTTTCATTAGAGGCGGGCGTAAGTTTGCGGTGAGTGTGTGAGTGGGAACGTTTGGCACGACGCTGATAACACAACAAACAACTTGTTACAAACGTGTTTAGTTTTAGTTATTGCCCCGAGTTCGACGTTTTAACTCATTGGTCTAATAATGAAGAGGGGTAAAGGCGGGCGCAGTAATTAAGCTCGGTTTGGATGTATAACGGACGCGAGTGCTTCAACTTATATAACTCCATTTCTATAATAAGTTATATAAAGTTTGGGCTAATGATTTTTTATACTATTTAACGCTAAAAGACTTCAATTTTATATTTTGGGCTCTTGGCCTCAAGTTCAAGACATATCAATTCAATTATAAAAATGTTAGTTATCACTGAACCTGTATTTGAAAGGTTTTGGTGACTTGGCTATTCTTTAGTCAATACAATTCATATTTAACAATAGAAATGGTTGAACCATGAACTTAAAGAATAAACTCCTATTTCCCGCAGTCACTCGATTGAAAGACTCGATCCATGGTCTTTCAGCCCTCAATATTTCTCAGTCAGCTACAACACTACAACATGTAACTTACTAAGGTACTCTTCATTACTTTTTTTTAATAAGAACATTTTTTCCTGCTCATTCTATAGCAGTACAAACTCAGGTTTATACATAAGGCCTCAAAGTGATACAAGATTAAATTACGTACAGACGTGTGGACCGTTATGCAAACGTCAGCTATCCTAATATTTTTTACTTTTTTTAGTACATTCGTTTGCCGAATGTCAAACAGATCTGTAAACCGAAACTAAGTTGGAAAATTTGTGTGCATTTGTATCTGCCTAACGTGAGGTATGTAGATATATTGCTTTTTAAGTGGACAAATAGAGTTTGTGTGCGTTACAGATTGCCAATTTTACTGTTTAAATTTTTGATTCTTCATAGGTTTTCGCTGGTTTGGTAAAAACACGTCTATTTAAAAGATATATTTTTATATTACTATACTTTCTGATATTTACACGAATTACACTTTATGAAATAAAACTACTTTAACAGAACCACCATATGGTATGGATTCTATCCCGTTCATACTCGTAATATACTCGTGACTATGAATGCTGTGAATTCTGAAATTTTGGGATAGTAGAAAATGAAGTAAACACAATAAATTTCGTGAGAATATTTTTTATTTTCATGTAACCAAGACAGATATGAGTAATTCATGCAGTAATATAGTCTGAAATCAGTTCAAATAAATGGTACTATGCAAAAGCTTAAGTGTTTTTACGAATGTGTAGTTTTATATAGTTTCACTTACGAGTAAATGCAATGGACTATAAAATAATTAGTATTTATTTATTTACTGTTTGTAACAACATAACTACTTCGTTAATATAGGTTTATTTGAAATGGTGCATGTCTGTATTTTTAGTACGTCCTACCAATACATATAAGACGCAATTACTTTATACAAACACTTTATTCTACGTGGATTTTTATCAACACTAATATTACTATATACATGTTCTGTTTGTAACTTAGCTCTATAAGGTGAAAGTGGCACATTAAATGTATATTTTAGTGGCCATGTCTTTTGTGGTGTGTCCGTTACACAATGTTAGGCAAAGGGGCAGGAAAAGGAAGCGGTTTATCTGTGCTCCGGAACTCAGGAAGACGTATACGCGCTCCGCTCCCAGCTGAATTCCTTTAGGCTTTACAGTCGTACCAAATTGCGAATGTGTTATAAAGATAGGTGGAAATGCGAGAATCTTGTTGTAGTTTGATTCATACATTGAACTGAACTGAATGTCGATAAATTATATTTTAATGAATGAATATTTCTTTTTATCTATATTTAGCACTTAACATGCTCAGCTACTTTAAAGAACATATTTGTTAAAGTGGAACAAGACCCATTTCCCCAGATTGGGTGGGGCGTAGGTTCTAATCCTGCTCGCAGTAAAGTTCCTTTTTCCCACTTTCACAAGTAATTTGTTCTTTAAACTAAGGATATGTAACAATTTCTTAGTTTTGTAACGTTACGTTCGCTGATGTGCTTGATCGTGAAATATTGGTGTCGGATATAATTGATGTAAAGCTATATTATATATCTTCTTTAAGTAAATAACCAGTGGGCTTAACCAAGTTGCAATCTATGGTCGCTAATGCAACTTGGCTAGGCACACTGTGGGCTAAATCGAATCCTTAGTCTTTTTGTAAGTGTAAAAAATCTTTGCTATATGTTGAGCAGACCTCTTATGTCCTTTGGAAGCTGTTATCATTCTGATGGGCCGTGAGTTATATTTATCTTTAAAAATACCTATACAATATTTTCCCTAGTTATTTTTAAGGCAATTAAGTGTATTTCTTATTATAAGTGTTGCTGCAGTACTTGTGTATTCCAGTAAGTATTAATATAAGTTATAGGTAGTAAGGTTTCTTTGTTCACTATTACCCGGTTATGATGGCATAATACGCTATATGGATTCAGAATGTAGTTAGAGCATGTCACAGAGTATAAAGTTTATCTTTGAATATTCCGTTTGTCTTCTGAAATAACTTAAGAATAAGTAAGGTACGATAGTGTCAGCCTATTTGTTACATTTAGGCTTTAAGTGGTAAGTTTCAAAAAGTTTAACTTACGCTCTGTATAAACTCCAACATGTATCGTAAATTTTGGTAAAAAAGTGTCACAACTTGTTCAAATTCTTAAAAGTTTACCCACTTACAGCAGCTTTTTACCTTGTCGACAATAAACTCAGGGAAATTGAATACCATACATCAAATAGCAAATAGTAATTGAATTTTAGATCGAGAAAACTTAGCACAAGTCAACAATAGCACGAGTATTTTATTAAATTTTAATTATTTACAGAAGCTAAATTTACAGAGCGTTTTAAACATTTTTTTTATAAATTATATACATTCATGCAATGTAAGTATAATCTTATTTTTATAATTATCCATTATTTATATTGAATACTCGTACGATATCGTTAATTGATTTACTTTATTGATGTAAGTGCCTACATTGTTCTTATTCATAACTTTAAAATGAACGTATCACACAATTTCAGCGACTGGGCGGCACCTCTTACATTTATTTTAAAAGTTAGATTATTTTAAACTTTCTGAGATATCATCTATGTTGAAATAATGTGATCGATTTGTCATTACGCTATAAGGTAAGTTGGCGTATGTAGCCAACAGCTACTTTAGGTACCCAACAAAATGCATGAGACTTTCTGTGAAATATATTTAAAATCAAAGCGTGCTTCATGAAATGGTAGTAGGTAACAAATGTTTTTGTGTAATCTTTCACCGGATATCTAAAAATCTGAAAATTTGCTGTTGGTCCAGCGGATATGCATATATTCATTTATAAAATGACAGGCACACTGAGAGCCAGAAGATGGCAGAATTGGAGTCACAAAGTCTTATAATGAATATTTATATTATGAAATAAAAAAAAAAGAATACAAGCAGATCGCCCATACTTATGTAGTAGTATGGGAAAAGCGTGAGAAAACCTCATGCTCCTGAGAACCTTTTCCATCACATTGCAGCTCTACTTAAATATATAATTTTGAAAGATGTTTGCAAATTTAAACTGCGATAGTATAATACTTATTATAATACTTAAGATTACGGGCTAAAAGAGCGGATGATGCCGATTTGTAGATTTATGTTTAAAATATAGATTATTTATTATTTCATTTAGGAATACCAGCGGTTGTTACAGTAATACATACTTAATACTGTTTCTTTTAATAAATATAAGTAAGTAAAAATACTGTTTGCAGCATCATGTAAATGTAAAGTAGTTGTCCATTTTAAATCTTTATAATATTATTTGCGTATATAATGTAAAAATGTAAGTTTTTAGCCAGTGTGTGCTGCAAATTGTATCATTTGTAACACATTGAATTTCCCAATTAAAATTAATAATTATTACAAATTTAATAAAAACATTTCTTGAAAAAATATCTAAACGAAAGTATAATTATTACAAGTTTAATAAAAAAATTTCTTGAAAAAATATCTAAACGAAAGTTTTGTGTGTAGAGCAGCAGTGATAGCCTTTTTTTAACTTCCCGCTTACAAAATTGAAAATTTTCAAAAGTTGGGAAGTTATTGGTTTTACCCCGTTTTTCGAAAATCGGGTTTTCAACGGATGTTGACGTTTTGAGGTCCTAAGAAGCTTCCCCGAATGTTTCCGCGATGATGTCTGTGTGTGTGTGCGTGTGTGCGCGTGTGGGCGCGCGTGTGCGTGTGTGTGTGCGTGCGTGTGGGCGTGTGTGCGTGTGTGTGTGTGTGTGTGGCCGTATGTAAACCACTCATAACTTTTGAACAGCTTGACCGATTTCATCAAGGTTGACGAACGACATTCGAAAGGACTTGACCAAACTTAGATTTTGAATGCAATTGGGACAACTTCGAACCGGTAGATCTTGAGAAATCTCAAAAAATCTACTTTTTTTTTTCAGATGTTGTTTTTTTAACATAAAAAAAAAACACGTCAAACGCCGCCAGTCCGGTCAAAATCGGTTGGTTCGTTCGTTAGATATCGTTGTCGAAAAAAATTTGAAATAAATGTTTTTTTCAGAATTTCTATGAAATTTTCAGTTTGATCAGTTCGAGCTTTAAGATTCTTCAAAGAGCTCAAAAAGCTACGTTGAATGCCTAAAAACTACGAGAAAATCGGTTCATTTATTTAAAAGTTATTGCGATTCATTTCGAATTCAACGAATAGTGTTTTAAATCCGTATCAGACTTTTGAGCTCGAAGAGCTCAAAAGCATAGAGCAGTTATCTCTTTGAGATCAAAGAGCTCAGAATGATACGAAAATTATACTTCTGAGCTCTTCGAGCTCAAAAATGTAATAAGTGCAATTTTGAGCGCTTAAGTATCAAATTACCGGGAAGTTGCAGGGATGGCCTTTAGGGTCAGCCGTTTTCCAGATCTTTTTTTTTGTTAACAAAAAAAAAGATCTGGAAAACGGCTTAAGGCGGGAAATAATTTACCTAACCGCATGCCCCGCCGTTCAGGGCAATGACCAGGGTAGTGTGGGGCCTTCACCCACCAAAAAAACCCGCCGTGTGCCGTCTGTCCGCCTTTATTGGCGGACCACTGGAACTATGTTACATTCCTTCGGTGGTCCGCCGGTGGCAGTAGTGATAACCTAGTGGTATAATCAAGGACTGCAAAGACAATGGTATCGAGTTCGATCCCCAGTCCAAGGTCACGGCACACACCTCTGACTTTTTGAGAATTTGTGGGTAATTATTGTAGAAAAATTAAACCACTCCTACAATAACTCTAGAATATTTTCATCATTCCTACAACTTACCAGATAAGATATAATTATATTTATGTACTATAATTACTGTCTCCGTAATACATTATATCAACTAGATTAACACACGTCTGAACTCTATCAAGCGCTTACTTCCACTGCCAACGGTAACCACCTTTCTTGACCAGTCAGACATAATTGCCATTTTATTTTTAAATTAATTACTAAAATCATGATATTTTCAACAGGAAACAGGATGTAACAAATGTTGCAATTTTATTTTTGAATTAATTAATAAAATCGTGACATTCAGCCATCTAATAATGTGCTGTCTCTTGACGCACACTATAATGACACAATTGAGTTCATACATATAAATTACTAGCTGATACCCGCGACTTCGTCAGCGTTAATGATTTATTTTCTAAATTCGACACCTAATTTACCCGTGATTTTATAAAACCATTGAAATGTATGTGAATCCTATGACAAATAAGAAATTAAATTTAACATTCTTATAATTCAAAAAAGTCTAAATATGTGTGTTTCTATATCTAAATTAAAAACCTAACAAACCACCCCCTCCTTCCCTTCCTATTATTTTAAAGGACCACTTCCACATCTCTATATCATCATTCCTCTTCATGTCCCATAGCTTTTCTTGGGCTGGATTACTCGCGAATGTTGCTTTTGGTCTATGGGCATAGGCTACCACGCCAATTACTCAGGTGGTGGCAAACTTACCGTCTTACTCACCATCAAGCCGTATAGCCTAGTATAATTAATAAATAAATAAATATTCAAGGACATTTTCACATAACGTCCTCTGGTCCCAAACTAAGCTTAACGCTTGTGAAATGGGCACCAGATTACGGATATAATACATATTATATTACTTTGTTATGTAAATACATAAATATAATGGATAGAAAACACCCAGACGCAGTATAAATATCTGTGTTCATCACACAAATAATTGTCCTCAGTGGGAATCGAACCCACGACCTCGTGCACGGAAGTTGGTTACACTACCAACTACTCCACAAGACCCGTCAGTTATGTGTTATAATTGTGTTATAAACATTGATGTACAAACCAACACATAGCATCACGCCTATATTCCATGAAAGGGTAGGCAGAGGTGTATCACACACCTACGATTCACCAGCTATGTTTAAGTCCCACGTAATAGGCGGTGAGCCTATTGCCGTCTACCGGGCACATTTCCAAACTCCGGGCGACTACAGAGAATTTTTCTTTTTACGAAAAAGCTCAATAACACTGCCCGACCCGGGAATCGAAACCGAGACCTCATGATCAGCAGTCGCTTACACTACCGCTGCACCACAGAGACAGTCGATGTATAAAACAGAGAAGATCCACAATTGGGCATTAAAAGTGTCCACTATAAATTAGTGCAGATTACGCTTTCCTGCACTCATTTCGTTTAGTATTGTATTCCGCAACGGATCAATGTGCCTAATAATACCAAAATCTCTTTTGAAAAACTCATTGCCTGTCTCTTTTTCCCTCGTTCTTTCTGAATAGTGTCATTAAGCTCACGCACGCAGTTAAAAGTTGTTATTATTTTTTAAATCATACATACATATTGTCATGCCTTTTTCCCGTAGGGGTAGGCAGAGACCACTACTCTCCACTTGCTACGATCCTGACACACATCTTTCGATTCATCTACAGTTTCATCAGCGCTTTCATGCATGCTCGTTGGTTTCGAGTACTCTTAACCTGGCCTTCCTTAAGAACGTCTCCGATCTGGTCAAAATACATTGCATCCGATCGGTGTAGTGGGTCGTAAAGACAATCGTGATGTGGAGATTGGGTATTGGAAGGGACGCAGTTCGAATCCCGGTCGCACTAAAGTTCGCTTTATCCACATTCACAAATAATTTGTAAGCTGTAATAAGTTTAAAAAACTATTAAACTAATGCCACTTGAAATATTATAGAATTCGGAATATCTAAAATAAGTCTTAAAAATCTATTAAACTAATGCCAAATACTCTTTAACTCGTAAAAATAACTAAAATTATTTTGTTAAAAACCGACTTTTAGCATGATGTTACTTTAAAAAACACATCAATGGTTACCATAGCAACGGTTGACATGTTTGAATTGTTGTGATAATGAGTGAGTCTAAATACGATAACAGATAAAAATATATATTTTGGATAGAAGTTTCGTAAAATCCTTTGTTAGTGAGCGTCTACGTCGTGAAAGTAGCATCTATGCAAAATTTCAAGTCAATCGGACGTATGGTTTCGGAGATATCGTGATGAGTCAGTGAGTAGTAGATCGCTTATATATATATATATATATATAGATTAAATAGAGACTTATGCATTATGCCATAAGCTTATAAGTCGTTAGTACATACTTTACAAAGTAAACGAAATCATAACATTATTTTAAAAATTATCACTGCTCAGTGAAGGAAAATATCATGAAGTAACCAGCAGGACTGAGAAATTTCTATGTGAAGTTTGCTAACCACAATGGGCCAGCGCAGGGAACTACAGTCTGCCCCATGCCTAATACGTTGAAAACAAAATAGAGAGATCAATTACATTCTATAAGTACTTTGTATTAAATTATTATGAAATGTGGTATTGAAAATATTGAACAATGGGAGGTAGGTAGAGATCTAGTCTATATAGCTTGCTGTAATCTCTAGTACAGTGCCTTTTGGAGGGGCGTAAGTGGTGTTTCGCACAGCAAACAAATACTCCGTGAAATTAACTGCGCTGCACCCAGAACGTTTCGAACGCCAGGATTTTATTCAACACAGATACCTATATACTTTCTAGAATACACAGTAAGCTAAATTACGAGATTTCTATTTTTAAAAACCCAAAGCCATAAGCTTTAGGTTATATTTGTGTGAGTAATCCAAATACTGATACCTTATCGCTTAATCCATTTGCATTAGACGCTATGATAATTTTGAGCTCACGATATTCTTTTATAGTAACCAATGGACAAAGAAATAACCTAAATTAGCGTATTTCTTAATTTTGTCTATTTTAAGCTGTGGCAAGATTCCAACGCATCTTATTTCTTTGTATACTACCTACCTACGTAGAAATTAGTTTTTACTGCATAATAAAGTTATTATTACTGGGTAGGTTATGGATAAAATTAGCTTAAAATGTAATTTATTTATATTATAAATACTAGCCGTCCGTGTGGTGAGAGACTAAGAATACAAGTGTCACCACCGCATCCCTTCCCGCGGGTGTCGTACGAGGCGACTAAGGGAAGTAAGCAGTTATCACCCCTTGCATTACTGGTGGTAGGGCTGGGTAACAAGTGGGTGTGCTCACTTGCTATCGGGCCCGAACGGGTTGGTACCACCATCTCCAGTGTGACCGACAATAAAGCACATCGGTGTATTTTGGTTACAGCTGGAGATAGCTGTTAATTCTTTTATTTTATATCTGTAAAATGAAATGATGAGCAGCGGCTTGACAATACATCCCAGCATAGTTGAGGCCATGAGTGACGGTTACCATTTACTATCAGGTGGGCCGTGGCACGTCTGCCAGAAAAGGCAATAAAAAAGCCACCGCTAATCTTTATATAATGCATAATAAGAATCATTAAAAAATTTCATCTCACAGGAACCATTAATTTTTCCGGGATAAACAGTAGCATATGTTCCAAATTGCGTGATAATCGCTTAAGTAGTAACGACGTCAAGAGGTACACAAACAACAAAACTCACTTCCATATTTAATTTTATAATTATGATTATCATAAGAAAATTGGGATCATTAACAGTCTGAATTTTGAATATTACCTTTATAATTATATCGGCAATTAATAATAATAATAAAGTATAATTATATAATTATATAGGAACGTGCTCGACTCACTTTTAGTCATTGATTGAATGAGGCGACACTTGGCAGAAGTCCATTATTATTATTATAGAATGGTTATTTTAGGAGGAGAGCCCACCACTCACCCACGGATTGTCAATCCCGGTTATCTTTGGACAGAATAACCTAAGATTGCCAATCCGCACTCTCACAGATAGAGGAGAATGTGATAATAGCAAAGTAGCATGCACGATAATGACAAAAAACTCAACAACGAAGAAAAAAAAGAAACCTTACAAATATTATAAACGCAAAATTGTGTTTGTTTGTTTGTTACACTTTCACGCTGTAATTAGAAAACCGATCATTATGAAATTTTGCATACGTTTAGTCTGGAGCTTAGAAAAGGAAGGAAGACTTTTGCATATAGAGAAAAAAGCAGGCGGAGTTGCGAGCTGAATCTAGTACGGTAATAATTGCTTATTTCCCTTAGTCACCTCGAATGACACCCGTGGGTAATAATGAGGTGGTGACACTTCTATACTCAGTCCGTAACCATTTGGATATAAAATGCTGTAATATACGTATAATATTTTTTTTACATACAAATCTTAATGGACACACTGTACAAAATATACTCATAAATATGACTTGAAAGTAACTAGAATCTCAATAAATGATATAAATGAAATAGCAATTTAACCATTTTTATGAGTTTATTTTTACACAAGCTACAGTTGCACGTTGAATAATATGGCCGATGCAATAAATTAAGTCTCTCAGGACTGTCTGCCAGTTTAATTAACTTTTCATCGACAATTTAAAAAAAAGTGAAGGGAAATCTACTGTAAGCTAATAATTTTGTTATAAAAAAAAATTTCGTTTGTCTTTTTAAATTATACCGTTAATATTAGAATAGTATTTTAAAAATATTTGATTTTCTAAAAGAAGCTTGTGCTGCTTTGCCCCATGTTATTTGACAATGTAATCTTAAAAAATAAACACTAGTTTCCTAAAATATAACAATTATCAAGTGTCAATTTTAGTTTTATAAATACAGGTAAAAATATACAGAGATATATCATAAATTGACAAGAATATGTGTAAAAAGTAATCCTATCAAAAACATAAATGTGAAATGAGAGCCAAGTTCAATATTATGATATATGCCTTGGTTGTTTGATATTAACGACAAAAGAAATGAGATCTAAATAGGTGCTAAGTTCAATGGTCAGTCCAGAAATTGATTTATAACAACTTAAAATATTTTATAACAACTTCAAATATATTTTTTTCTTATAACTTATGATAATATATTGAAGCCTAAGGTCTGACTTGGCTAGTTCTAATATACGGGTTAGAGTGATCTATAGGTCAGTCAGTGATAAAAATGACGATTTTTGGACGTTAATATCTAATTAACCGTTTGAGGTGTGTATATGAAATTTGGAGCACATATTATGTATCTCGCAAGTCTCTATATAAGAGCCAAATTTGACAAATTTTTGTGAAATACTTTTTGAGTTATGAGGGGGTCAAAAGTGGCTCCAAATGGTTCATGTACACGGTGCTGCTCGCCAATTCTTTAGCTTGAGATTGGCTTGACACGCTACCGCGTGTCTAGAAAATGTAATGATTTATAAAGGTACTCCATTGCTAACTTAGCAAATGTAGTATGCCTCGTGTTTAATCAGTTTTTATGTACCTACCTTAGTAAAGAATATTTAAACTAGTTTCTAGTTGTAATAAAAGATGTGTCGTCAATATCATCAAAAACGAATAACACGTCCTAAAGATTTCACTACTGCAATAGTACTAAATATTTTAGAATATCTGCAAACTGGCGGTAGGATTTGGCACCAAGTGAGGATTGCTAGACCCGAACTTATTAGTACCATCGTCTTCTTTGGTATAATCGGCTATAAAGCATCTCGATGTGTTTCGATTACAGAATAAGCCGATCGTTCTCACTCCTATCATGTGGTGTGTTTTTATTCTACGCGGGTTTCAAACAAGCATACGGGCCCACCTGATGGTAAGCAGTCACTGAAACCTATAGACGATAGCAACACCTGAGGCATCATTATCGAGTCACTAATTCCAGAGAAATGGATAGGAGGTGGATAAAAAGTATAATAAGAAGAGGATAAGGAGAGATATGGGCCTCCAGCGCTCCCACTCGCCATTCATACCTTAACAAAAAAATTGCATTGATAAGTAGTTAACAGTTTCTCAATAATTCACATTATCGTTGTGACTATACCTAGGTACCAAATATAGAGAAAGGAAATACTAGTTGGCTCTTTTAGTAAAAGTTTTAAATCCATTTTCACGACAAAGAATACTATCTAATCTAGCAAATTAGCATGAACAATGGAAGCTTGCTATTTAATTGAAATTCTAGAAAATAATAAATAAACATACTTATTAAAAATGAGACATTAAAATGAAATATTGTGTAATATTGCACCTGGTTGGTAAATTTGACATGGGTCGCCTTGCATGTATCACCTCGACAGGACGAGTAAATTTCTGTCGCATGCTTGAATAAATAATCACGTCGTTTATGTCACAAGCATCCATTGAATACACGGATAGACTTATAAATATTCATGACATATTTACATCTTTAACGTTAGCTATCTGGTAATATAATTATATTGTAACATATTGATAAACATATCGCTCAATATGGCGACAAGCCTTGGGAAAAAAGGCTCTCGAGTAGCAACCAAGTAACGGACGGCTATCAGGTAGATCGATCACCTGGAAAAAGTCACAGGTAGCTGTTGGATGCAGGCAGCACAGGACCGTTCGTTGAGGCGCCATTTTGGGAAAGTCCGATGCCCAGCAGTGGATATAGAAGGCTTATAGATGAACTTGACTAAAGTAAATGTGTAGAGCTGTGATTTATTGGTATAAAATACCACACTTTTCATTAAGAAATATGTAATGTATTTCGGGGAACTCTACGAATTTAAAGTACATTCAGACACAGGGCAATAAATCATCAAAAAGATTACCCTATTTGAGAATACTTGTTATCGAGCCCAAGTGGGTTACCGACCCATCTGTCATCCTGTATCTTCCATGTGATCGACCGTTCACCGTCTCAGCACTCACCTCAATGTGTTTCAGTTGCAGTGGGCCATAGCCGTGCATAAATCCATCCTAGCGGCAAAATTTAATGGTGAGCAGTGGCTTGGCAGTATTAGTTCATGAGCAAAACTTATCACATGCCACCACAGTTACCGCTACATACACTGTTTAGTTAATTAACTAAGGAAAATTATTTTCAATTCAAAAACAAAAACAAATTAGTGGCGTAGAAATAAAGTACACATATTACTTTTTCTAGTTATATAACTAATAGTTTTTAAAGTACAAATTATTTCTGAATGAGGAAAAGAGATTTTTAGTACGAGCGGGAAACGAACCCGCGTCCCTTCCAAATGAAAAATGCTTTAAGCCGCTGAGCTACCGTACCGACCTTTTCGGTCATCCCAATCTCCTCATCACATTTATCTTTACGACCAACGCCATCTATCAGAACGTATTTACATGCATTAATCCAATATAGTAAGTTTAATTTTGCAATTATTCATACTGTTTGATATCGCGATCTATTAAACATTTTTGATCTATATTTTTTAGCATTTGACATGCTCAGCTACTGTTTAAAGTACAAATTATTTGTGATGAGGAAAGGAGATTATTTCCCGCAATAACTAATAGTTTATTGAGAGCAACCTACAATAACTAATAATCTTTTTATCGCGGTTGACCATACAAACATACAATTTGATTAACTCAAAGTCTACTCAAAACAACCTATCATGTGTAGGAATTAAATCCATAACACTTGGTACGGTCTTGGTCAGTATTTCAACCACTCTGTCATCTATGCAGTCAAATCTTTGTATTTCAATCTTATCAGTCAGCAATAGGGAACAATAAGTTTCACTTCTTTCTCCCATGTCTTTCTTTACCACTTACCATTACTGGGGCCATATTCTCGTCTGCCATGAAAAAACTATTAATGCCACCAGTCATTCTTGCTTATAGATAAAATTTAAACCCAAAATAAATTTTAATATGACGTAACCAAATAGCAGAGGACAGTATAAATGCATAGCTGCGGTAATACTTTGAATCATTATCATTAGTTACGAGTAATTTCATGACTTCAAGGGAATCCCATTTTCGGGTATGAACATTCACTAAAGATATTAAAAACCTTTATTTGTTAGTAAACAAAGCGGCATAGTGGCGGACAGAGACGTTTTAGCTAAGGCTTTGTAATATATTAAGTGCTAGCACGCGACTTCGCAATAAGTCTGCCTCGCCTAGTTCGCCTTTAGATAACAATTATAAATCTTTCTAATACTTCTTACTGTCCACGCCGCGTGTATTGTAATTTTTATTTTATGAAAGTAAACTATACTGCCATAACAAAGCGTGTATATTGCAGTGACACATTTGCTAACACGTATAATATTGTACTTTTAATAAGACTTTTGAGGGTCTATTACCAAGCACGACAGGCAAGTAATGCACTTTTAGTATGTCTTATATAAAGTGCAGTTTAACCATAACAATCAAATGCATGTTTTGATAAAATTGTAGAGGAATTACAGTTTTTATCTGAAAATTGAGTTATTAGGTCTTAGCGTTCAGTTGATAATGGTGATTATATATTTTACAAATAGTTACTAGCATCAGACCAAAAAGGCACGTCCTACTTTTAAACTTCATTATTTTAAAGTATTATAAAATTATGATTGCTTTATTTGCAGACTGAAATACCAATTACATTGAAAACATGATAATATGTAATACTACGGTATAAAGACATTGAAAAGTCGTGCACTTGTAGACTAGAAGCTCTTTGCTTGCCCAATTTCAAATAACTAGGTAACACATACGTTATGTTACAAAATATTTGTAGCCGTTTTGGTGAGCAAGACATCATAAAAGCATCAAGAAACCATCAGAGTTAGTAACAGGTTGTGCTTACAAGCAACATTCAACACACATTTTTAGCTGTTTCTGCGAGATTAATGGTGTGTTTCGGATGTGTGACGCTAAAGCGTCGTGCTATTTTTGCATGCGTTAGTAGACAGATTTCTATATAAAGCAATAATATATTAAAATAGGAAAAATTTGACTGATAATGATGATGAAATGATAAATGGAATACAAATTCTAGATTGACAGTGTTTGGGGAGATATCGTAAATTGAATTACTAACCATGTAAATAAGTCTAATAGAATGAGTTTCAAAACATTTTTATTCTGAATAACTTAAATGTAGGGGTTTTCAATAAGAACTTTGTTTTTTAAATCAAAATAAAACAATAAATTTAGATGATAATGATTAAAAATTTTATTGTATTACAATAAGTAAGGTTTGGCAATTATGAATGACAAATAATATCTGATAAATGTCCACCACGACCACGGTTACAAATGTCGATTCATTCATCAGTTTTAAATCACTTTTTGACTAAATGGTGGGTTTATTACGTTAATCACTTCACGAATTTTGAGATTTAAGGCTGCAATCGATTCGATTGCACCTGGCCGTGTGAGGCCGGCTTTAGAATTGTCCCACCCCTCTCTACCCACGGGAGTCGTAAGAGCCGACTGAGGGAATACCGAGGGAGTGGGCAGCAGCACTTACTCGAGTAACGTATTAACAACATCCACTGCGATCGCCAACGTCGAAAGGCTGATGGATGGATGGATGAATCGATTCGATTGGCTTCGTATAGACTCTGCTTTTAACATAACCCCACAAAAATAATCCAGCAGTGTTAAATCACATGTTCGAGCTGGCCACTTAACAGTTGAATTTCGTGAAATTATGCGATCGGCAAATTTAGTTTGCAATAAATTCATTGTTTCGGTGGCTGCAACCGTGGTCGTGGTAGAAATTTATCAGATATTATTTGTTATTCATAATTGCCAAACCTTACTTATTGTAATACCATCAAAATTTTAATCATTATCATCTTCATTGTTTTATTTTGATTTAAAAAAACAAAGTTCTTGTTGCAAAACCCTATACTATTTCAATGTAAGCGTATTTTATTCAGGGACTTTTAGTATAGAGATGTAGAGTGTCTAGTTAGAACAGAGTGCAACGGAAGTAGCACGTCGTCAGCGCGATGCCTCAGCCTGGGACGCTACGAAGCTGCATTCTTCCACTACGATGTTTATATCAGTTGAAAGGTGACTTCACCGATCACAGCCTTTGCAACGTTTTCTTCACGACATAAACGAATTTTGTCTGTATTTGAATTTTGTAGCTTAGTGTATGTATATTTTAGGTTTTTCATGTATTGTGTTTTACAATTCTATGTAATATTCGTAACGTCTTCGCTTTAGAAATGTTCTAAAATTATTCTTGTTAATGATATTTCTTGTATACTTTCTTTTTAAAATCACATCGATGAACTATTGTTTTAACACTGAGCAAAATAATTTAAAGTCATTTCTAATCCTAATAATATTAAATTGCCATAAATATTAAACTTAAAAATGTTTGTCAATGTGTTTTACTTCTTCAGTTCTAACTGTTTACTAAAAGTCAGTTAGTAAAAGTCACTGAAAATTTTAAGCTCATGTTCAATCTTTAATTAGGGGTTATGTTTGGTAAAGCCCCATTTTCTGAAAATACTTCTTATTCAAAACTCCATAAGAATATTTTAAATATGGAAAAAAAAAGAAAAAAAAAAAAAAAACAAATGAACATATTATCATCAAAAAAATATGACTAGTTAAAACCGATCATAAACTCTCGAATCCGAAGAGCAATATTCAATGGTAATTAGTTTTACTTAATATTAAAACGCGTATTTTATATTCAAGAATTTCCCAATCTGTTTTACATGAAGTAAATCCATTTGTATAGCGTATAAATCTTTTAGGAATTGTTGTTTTTGTATTGTTTTGTCTAAGGGGATGATCGTACTAGCAATAAAATCTGTACGAAGAGAAAATGGGCTTTATTTGAGAAAGATTTACTTATAGTTCTGTAGCTACTATATTGATGATTTTAATGCAAAGCTTGTGTTGTGTTTAACTAACTGAGAATCTCACGCAATATGTAGTATACGCACCTACATATTTCTCCTATACAGTTACCTTCAGGGTAAAAATAAAAGTGACCTTTATTTACTTCATTACAATCTTGACCTTTATTATAGCCGTATACGATCATTGATAATAATAATATGTTATTGTACGAATATAATATCGTGTCTCCATCATATATAATTATTATAGATTCTAATACCAACTCTAGAATTATTTAAATTATTGAATTTGATTATTTATGAAGAAAATCATAAAAGTCGATTGCCATTTTGATGAGTTATGTGTAATGCATTTACCTTGGCGATTTTATAATTTAATAATATTCTTATCATTAATATCAAGCTATTAGCGAAAGGTTTGTTGATTGTTCCTACAAATCTTTCATCAGAATTCCAAGAAAATATTATAATTGAAATTGGTTAAGAAGATTTAGAATTATCACTAGACGTACGACTACCTACCTAACGACTACGTACGTTATTTTAAAGGCCTAGCTCCTCTAGTTACTATATTGTCCTTTATCTTTGAAATTAAAGCTTAAATATTGGCCTTATCACTTTAAGGCAAAACTAAGGTCTACGCAGTCAGCCGCTGAAGTAATGTGTTCGTTGCCCTGAACGACGGGGTGTGCGGTTAGAAACATTTTTCCCGCCTTAACAAAAAACAAAGATCTACGCAGTCAAAGTCATGAGCAACAACTAATAAAAAGCTTTCGATATTTCAGCAACAACATATTTTATTAACTTAGACTAACATCTAATAAAGCTTTATTTTAATAGTTTTAGCATTTCCGATAAAGAAAATTAAATTAGGACGCTACCCAAATAGGTCTGACTTCACTTATTAATTTTAATGATATAACCAAAATCATGCTGAGCACGCTACTTATGTGGAGTACACTCTTCAAAAGGACTCAAAAGTGCTGGTACAAAGTTCACTGACAATAATCACTCGAAGGGGACCACTTGAAATGGCACGCAAGATAAACGAGGACGCTCTCATTTTTCACAAGAGTGTGGTGGGAAAACAACCGTCGTCTTTGTGTTTAGATTGCCTAGACACTTACGATACCAAGGAAACACACAATTGGGGATTTAAAAAATAAGGATATAAAATAACATCATAAGTTTACGTAAATTAATACAATTATGAGTTTCAAACTATCATCAACATAATGTATAAAGTTTATTTAAAACCAGTAACGGTTGATACTATTATGTCTTGGATATTATTACCTATAACATAATAACTGACTGGCTGAGCGAAAGAACATAAAACACAAAGTAAAAAAAGTGAAATCGATAATAACAGTCACGAGCAGGATTCGAACCTGCATCTCCTGGATACCGTTATTTTTTGTACTTACTTTTTTACTAATCTCGTATTTTATACAAATATAATATACTAACCTTTGCCCGCGGCTTCACCGCAGCCAAAAGCTAGTTTTTGGGTTATATCTCATGTTTCCGATATAGTAGCGGGATAAAATGTATACCAGTTTTTAATTCTAATCAAGAGCTATTAAATAAAACAAGTTGCATCAAAAACCGTTCAGTAGTTTTGCGTGATGCGCGAACAAACAAGCAGACAAACACACAAAAAATCTAAAAAAAAAACGTTTTGTGTTTAGACACGCCTATATAGCCTATTACAGTGTTTTTTTCTCAAATATCTTAAATGTACAGGCAGCTATGTTACAGCTTTATAATAGTATAGATGTCTTGTACTAATACCATTTGCCTAGAATATACGAGCATACAATTTATTTAGTTTTTCTCAACGGTCCTTAGGATGCCTACTACATGAATATACGAGATAAAAACTACGTGGTATATTTTCATTTAGACCTGGTCCACTTCTAGCATAGAAGGTAAATTATTTATTACTCAGATAGGTTGGCGTATTGTTTTGCTTAAGTTTCGCATACTGCCCCATTGTTTTTCCGCAGCTGATTGTGCGTTCGGGTATACTTTACTCACCTCAACAAAAAAAAAAGGATTTTGTTGCTACGTTTCGTTATCTCAATATTCTCAGCCAAATTTTTCAAATCGTTTTTTTTATGGACCCTACTATTACGTCCATATATATTATACTGTGACTTGAGACTTAATTTTGGCTTTGATCACCAACTATAAAACTACTATTTTTCGTGTCACAGAATTTCCAAGAAGTTTCTGAAATGTGATTGATAGTACTTTTTTTAGTTCTGCTAACCGTACTCATACTTTGGCGAGGAAGTTAGATAAAGCTAATATTGAATTATTTATAAACAGTAAGTATTGAATGGAATCGAGGAGTGTTTTGACACTTGCTATTGACTGCATGCTTAAGATGAGTTATGATTTCTGACTGACGGCGCCTATTGTGCTGGATCCCTTTGTACTCTTTGTAAATGATTCTTAAATTTTCTCAAGTATTTTTTTTGTATAAAATAGATGTCTCAAGTGCTTAGCATGCATCTGGAACCCATGTAATAATAATTTTTAATTCTATAAACTTCTACATCACTTGGTCATAGTATAATATAATTAATACGAAATCTAAAAAAAATACAATAAATTAATACAAAATGTGAATCGAAAATGACAGTCATGGGGAGAATATAAACCTGCGTCTGCTGGAATGCCGTCCTAGACGGTTTGCCAATTCAGCCATCGTGAAAATTGCTACAAATCTCAATGATACATTCCAGCTTCATGTATCGAAAATTTCACATTTCCGTATTAAAAAATACCAAAAGACACTAAAGTAGTTAAAGGAAAACTTTGATAAGGACTGCTTATATTGATTGGTTTTTCGTACCTGGGCATCAGAGGTAGTGACTACAAGTAACGGTATTGAGAGAAGTGTGTGAATTCGTGATAAAAATAACAATAAATGGAAGTCTGATTATTCCATCAGTGTCGAAAAATTGGAAAGCAAGTGTCTAATTTGATATTCACCAACGATAATTATGAAATAAGAAAAGATTTAAATGTAAATTTTAAAGAGCAGAGAACTAATAACCAAAAAAAGAGAATAAAGCAAGAAATAGATAATTTTGTGAAGTATGATATAGGTAGAAATGGAGTGAACACATGGAACAGAGATGACATAGAAATAATGAATTTGAAACGCACAAATTCATTGCGTAAAAACATATACTTATTCATTTTTTAATTTTCACATAATTATAATATTTTGATACTTTCTGATATTTACGCGAATGTTACACATTTTGAAATAAAACTACGTTTACGGAATCTATCGCGTTTACTTGATTTTACTACTATCCCGACGTTTCGAATACTTTACAGCATTCATGATCACGGGTGGACTTAGATCAGCCTTGGACGTCTATCATCATATCAGCATATAAAAAAAAAAGCTAAAGCAATAATAGAAAAGATAAATGAAATTAAAGAACTGTTATTTACACAATTACATAGAAAATAATCCTAAAAATCCGGCTGAAGCAATTCATTATGCCAATGCAAAAAATCTGTTCAGGTACGAAAGCAATCTAGTGGAAGCGTGAGAATTGAAGCAGGTGGTGCTTCGTACCTTTTTTCTTTTGGCGTTCAAGGTATATTATATGTATTCAAGTTCTTTCTAGCACAATGGAAAATTTAGGGTTACGATTTTAAAGTGCTTTTTCTATATAAATAGTATAAAATAAAGTTGGTGTCAACACATCACATTGTACATCTTACAACTTATCACTGCTCGGTGAAGGAAAACATCTTGAGGAAACCTGCATGCCTGAGAGATTTTCTCGACAGCTTATGATACCTGCCAAGTCGCAGGCCACCGTGGTAGACTATGGTTTAATCACTATCACTATGAGAAGAAACCCGTGCCCAAAAGTAGAACAGAAAAAGGGATGAAAAAAATCTTAATTAGGTACACTTTTTAAGTAGGGATTCAATGCTTTTTGATCAAGACACGAATAAATCAATTTGCAACACACGTTAGCTAAACCTTAAAATATACACTCGAATAACATACTAAAAATTTTCTTCATTAGTAAATTGCCTCCATGCGGAGTAAAGGCAGGTCGCTAGTTTTAATGTTTATGAATTTAGATTGTTCTCACTAAATGATTTATACTCAACAAGTTCTAAATCTTAGTAGACGTGGTAGAATGGTCTTCCCCATTGGTGAAATACGATGAATGCTACATGCAAATTACATAGGCTCTCTTTCTTCATTTACATTTATTATTTTCGGCAAGTAGTGCCCTATCAATGATAACAATTCTGCCAATTCTGGTTCTTCATTAATTTCAATTGACGAATAAAAACTACATCTAGACTCAGCCCCCTTAGAATGTGATTCACAAAATCGTATCGACATCGTATCGCCTTATTTGTGTTTGGTAGAGACACAGACGCGTGATGTAGCAGTAATCGCTCAACCAATCACGCTGATCTTTCAAGATCTCTCAACCATCATTGGTTCGCATCGTGACATTGTGTCACGATGCAAAGTCGATACGATTTAGTGAGTTACATTCCACGGGCCCAGAACAACTATTGTGAATCACACTAAGAATTGTCTTAAGTGGGAAACGAACTAACAACAATCGACACAGGAGCTTTATATATGAACCTACTCTACTGCTGCACGGGAGATCGGTATCTAATTCACCCCTCCATATTGTTCTATATTTAAAAAAATCATTTTTTCTATTCACAAACAAACATTATTTTTAATTCACAAACTGAATTAAATTAGATAAACCTACTCTACCCCTGCACGGGAGATCGGTATCTAAATCACTCCCCCATATTGTTCTATATTTAAAAAAGATTTTTTTTTTATTCATTAACAAACATTTTTTTAATTCACGATGTGAATCTAATTAAAAAGTAAACTTCTTCTACTAAAAATTCTCCAAGATTATTCCATTACATAAACTTGACATGCCTGCTACAGTTCCATTAAGTCCTCAAAGCGATGCTTACTGTACTTTATTTAAATTGCATTTTAACATTGCACTCTTTGATAAGCCTTGTGCATTTAATTCATTTTAAATAAATACGAGTAGGTGCTAATAGGACCTATATACCTATATATTTTTGTTATATATTTAAAGATTGTAATATTTCCGGTTTTGTTACGATTTCACGCCGTAACTACTAAAACCATCAACACAATATACCTATTATCAGGAGCCCAAAAAGGACACAGATTACATGTTATCCCGGAAAAATTAATTGTTCCCGTGAGATAGCTATCTTTACATGGAGATTATTAATGTATAGTGATTATATTGCACGCCTCATAAGCGAAGCGTTGAGGTGGGTACTATTCTAGTTTTAAGAAGATCAACTGATTTTTAAAACTTAAAATGTCTCTATTTATCATATTTTGCACTTGTAAAACAATACATACACACACATATCAAGAAAAACACTATTTTTGACACCCATGATATTTTTTATGCCATTTTTGTTATTTAAACTAGTTAAAAAACTATTTAAAAAAGTTCTGTCTTGGACGTCCGTGTGTTGTAGGTAATGTATGTTAACACGATAACGTACGAAATACTTTACTAATCGAGTCTTTTTTTCTTTTTAACTTGAGTATAATTACGAATAGAGCTCTATTACTTTTCACGGTCTGATTTGATGTGGTTTAATTGTTATTAAATAAACAAAAAAATAGTGAATATTTACGCTTGACTCGATGACACAGTGGTACACTAAAACTAGCGCTATAGCCTATACATTATTTCGTAGAATTAATTCTATAGACCAATATATTAGTACTTCTTAAAATTAGCGCTAGATGGCGTATAAGACATGAGAAACATATTAGAATTTTTTAAAATTAGCGCCGTCTATCAGATTTTAAGAAAACTACTTAGTAAGACCAATACATTATTAGTTACTTATCAAATAATCAATTTTATTGTGAAAAATGAAGATTATGAGGCGTGCAGTTTTGGATTTTCCAAAGTATTTATCTATTTTCTGAAGTCCACGCAGACGGAGTTGCAGGCAGAATCTTGTTAAGTATATTCCAAAGGTGAATCTTTTGTGATCTCAAAAAAATTATTAAGTGGTATAATTGTACTTGTATTTATAAATAAATATTTATAATCAAAACTCGCTCAAAGCATAACTAGATCAAACTGCTGTAGTATTTAATTATTTTTTGTAACAAATACTCATTAATTTTATAGCTCAATTTAGGTGTTTGTGTAGATTTTGTGTTCACTCATGTGATCTTATGTGGTTAGTATAAAAGCTTTGATTTCGAAAAACAAGGGATCGGACATGTTGATATACCGTTTTGCAGAGAATTTTATTTCACAACAAACAAAATAAAAACGCTTGTCGAGCACCGTATCGCTGATTTTATTCCATCTCTTTTCAGCTACCAACATACGTTTTGTCACCAACCGGCTGAGACCTCTCTCAACAACAAAGCCTTCCTATTCTAAAGTAAATGGACAATGAATCAAAGGTCGTGTTGCTTGGTCATATGAAAGGCCGCTGTCGTCTCGACATAGATATGACACTTTTGTTCCGATTTCATGAAGTTTAATTAAACATCTCCCACGAGATTTTATTTAGTGATACAATTTGATTGGTAACATTTGATTGACTTGAGGAAATTATACGAATACGCTAATAATATTTAAGTATCTACCTAAAATTTTCAAGTTATTCGTCGTATTTGTATGAAATTGAACATTTTATAATAGCATAAATAATAAGAAGGCTATTTTAAAGATTATATGAATAATATGTTCTAAATAGTCAAAAGTTTTAAAACACGCAAAAAGGCTAGGGAGCTGAATGCCAAAATTTCTATATGATCTGTTCGTGTGGCAGACATGATTAATATCGATGATTATACCATAAAAAGCATTAAGGACCGCGTCTGCCACCATAACAGGCCTGCGTTATCAATTGACAGCACTTTAAAAATGTAAAAAAAATGGTATGCTAAATCATTTGTTCGTCTCTGCCTCTTGAACTGATGAAACACCTTCAAAAGGAGGCACATCGAAGCGGCAGATGTACAGCCCTCTGACTTTTTAAGTAATTAATTTTTAAAGAATTTTTTATGATTTAATAAAATGTATATGAATTGTTCGCTTGGCGGACCCGAATTGTTCGATTAATGACGATATAAAGAACCACAGAAAAATAGTCTGCCATCGTGATAGCGCTGCGTTTTCAATCGACAGCGCTTTAAACGTGTAAAAAAAAAAATGTCTGTTAAATCATTTGTTCGTATTTGCCTTTTGGGCTGATGGTCAGAATCATCCTCAAGACAATAAACATCGAAGAGGCAGACGTCCGCACCTCTGATTTTCCAAGGGCAGAGCATTTTTATATATTTTTTTTAGAAAGTTTTGTCTTTTTTTCTTAGAGAGAAGAGAGTGACAACGGTACAATTCCCCAGGTAGTTGGCGTTTACCTAGAAATACATTCAGACATCACGAAATAATTTTTTTATTAATCTACCGGATCTAGGTGTCTTAAGATAATCTGTAACAGTAGATATCTACTTGTTAGAAAATAGATTAGTTTTATTTTACACAAGAGCGCTTTTAGAATAAGGAGTCACTTTCTTGCAGAAGGAAAAATACTCCGCGAAATTAACTTCTGGATTCAGTTCACACTGGACACAACTCAGATAGATGCATAAGACAAATGGCCTGGAGAGTACAAGCTTAAATTTAAATATTATTTTAGTTTTATGTGAAGAATATAGGAGACTATAACTTTTAACGAGTGTTATTAGATAATAATAATCATCTTTATTGTAACAAAGGCATTTACTCTCACATGAGAGAGTATTTAGATGATTAGTATATTGTTATATTATGGGTTAGCGTATTTAATTGTATTAATTCCTTATACCCTTAAAACTAACTTTGACTTGCAGCCGGGACGCAGGCAAAAACTAAAATTTATCAGACTTCTTACCTTTCCGGGAAAAAAGGCGTGATTTTATATCAAATTCATACGTTAAAAAACATATGTAGATCCAGTTTAGTGTATTGTGAGTGTTTGCTTCGGAGATGTGTTTAATTCCTACAACGGATTTATTTTACTTGTTCTCTAGTTTGTGCCATAGTTCTATTTACTTGTTACGATAAAATAACTTTACGGCCATGAAATATTAGGTAGATACTAGTAACTTTATCATATTGGTACTTTTATGTTTTATGTTTACTGGCCTTCGAAAGCCGCAAGGCTTTGCTGTTTTAGGTTATATCTTAGGTTCTCGATATAGTAGTGAAATAAAACGTATACCAATTTTTAAGTCCAATGAAAAGTTATTAAGCAAAAAAATTGCAATCGTTCAATAGTTTTTGCGTGATGTGCAAACAGATAAAAAATCTAAAAAGATCTGTTACAACTTTATAATAGTTAGGAAGAATATAGACCCATTGAAGTAATGTAACATAGCTCTAGTGCCCTGCCATCACAGGTGGAGAGACTGCTCACGGTTGGTTTATTTAGTGGGTGAGAGCCCCATACTACTCTGTTCGTTGCCCCGAACGACGGGGTGTGCAGTTAAGAACATTTTTTCCCGCCTTAAAAAAGAAATAAGGAAGGATATAAATAAACAGATAATATGTTTACCATCTTAATTACAGTGTTAGATAGATTTTAATATATATATATTCATTTTATTATTGTTTTTCTAATTCATTAATCATATCCATAGATTTGTAAAGTTTTTATAACCATAATATACAGCCTAAAACGCAATGTAATGCTAATAAAGCGTTGCATTGTACTGACAGATATAAATCGAAAAAGATAAAATTCTTAAATGTACAGACATAGTTCTGTTACAGCTTTATAATTGCATTATAATTAGCAGTCATGGTCTTAAGACTGTCAGTACTCAAATCGAAGCGATCTCGCTGTATGTTCTTCACGTGAATACTTTACGTTGTCGCCGGGCGTTCATAAAAAAGACAATTTCCGTTATTGCCGCAATCTGGAACACATGTTTCGCACAGGGTTATGTCTGCAGCCCTCATAAACGACAAAGTAAACCATAATTTATTGCACAAATTTAGGGTCAAACACACGACTCATAAATTGCTTTAGTATATTATTATTTGCGATAACTAGCCGCTAACTAATGGCACCATATTAAGGGGTGGTCGCTGTTTATTTTCAACTTAAAATTTATATAGGTCCATAAATAAACTTTATATGCAAATAATACCACACAGTGAAATTCAGATTGCTTACTTTGAAACATGCTTAGATGATGCATAGATCACGGAGTAGTTTAAATACTGACCTCCCTCCCGAATGTTGTGGGTTTGATTCCCACACAGAAAAATTCTCTGTGTGATCCACAAATGGTTGTCTGAGTGTGCTTTATGTCCGTGAAATTGTATGTGTGAAATGTCTCCTACGATACAAGGATTATTCCTTAGTCCTGGGTGTAGACTAAAGAAAAAAGGATAACAATGATATTTATGAAATCGAACCAGGTAGCAGTAGTAGTAATTAATGTATTTTCATTTTACTGTCATCGAATTGATTAATTAGAATCCAAATAATTGATCAGTGAATTGATAAGTCCGCCGTATTGGGCCGGCACCAAGAATAGCTACACCCGGTCTCTTCTTATAGGAGTCGTAAAAGCCGACTAAGGGATTACCGGGGGACCGGGTACTAAAAACATCCACTGCGGTCGCCAACCCACCTGCCAAGCTTGGCGATTATGGTAAAACCCCCATTTTGCGGAGGCCTATGTCCAGTCATGGACGATGCAAGGCTGATGGATGAATTGATAAGATTACCTAGTGAATGAAAATTTTATTTGTAGTTAAAAAATAAATAAATATTCACAAACATTTCACACAACGTCCTCTGGTCCCAAACTAAGCTTAACGCTTGTGCTATGGAAACCAGATTACGGATATAATACACATATTACTTTTTTGTCAATACATACATATAATAGATAGAAAACACATAAACGCAGTACAAATATCTGTGTTCTTCACACAAATAATAATGTCCTAAATGGGCATTGAACCCACGACCTCTTGCACGGAAGTCGGTTACACTACCGACTATGCCACGAGAAAATAACAATGATTTGCGAGTATTATACTTAATTGTTATGATAAATTTTAACGGTGACATAATAATGTTATGATAAATTGTAGCCCTCTCCTTAGTATCCTACCTATCCTCTCATAATTATCATTCCTATCCACCTCCTATCCCTTCCATTGCAGATGGCGACCGGCGAGTGATGCCTCTGGTGTTGCTAGCGTCTATAGGCTACGGTAACTGTTTATCATCAGGTGGCGTACCCTGGGGTCTACCCAGGTATAAAAAAATACTATTGCCAACTTGCCATAATTTTACTCCTTTATGTCTGGCTTATGTTTATTCAAACAGTTATTTATTTCTTAGATTTATTCGTACATTACATAGATACCTACATATACGTATACTCTGGCCGCGTTTTGCCCAAATAACAGTTTGAAAAGTTTTAACATGAAAAATTTATAAAGCGCTTTAAAAATACTGAGTGTACTTTTGAAAGTCTGAAACATGCTCTTCTTTTATTCATGCTCTGACATGTGGCGTACTCTGCGTTGTATGTCTATATACTCTTTTCTTTAACAAAATAAACAACATTTACTAGAAGTTAGCTCCTTTGAGAGGCTGACTAATGTTTTATGAATTAGCTTATATGCATTCATGTTTATCCTTTTTGAAAACTCTTTCAGTGGCCATGTCATCAAAAATAGATAGCTATATACTGGCTTTCAATTTAAGAGGTGGTAAAGCTTTACATTATCGAAATATATAACAGTTAGAGATGTATGTATCAAAAGACTATAATATTCTTATATATCTTCTTAAAACATTTTAAGATAATCCCCACCACTTCACGTGTAGGCCCTACCCTTTATCATGAAAAACTATAACCATCTCTGTCCCGCAAGGAAAAATTTCAGTCATTTTCTTGCAAGCCGCATGGCTTTCATACTTATAGAGTAGTGCCATATTGTACTTTAAAACATACGGTAAAGGTTCAATTTCTGTTAACCTTTATTGTTCTACTGCGTACCTTTTCAGTTTGGATTACAGAATCTCACTTTTCAGCTAAGCTTCAAACGACTAATCATGTTTTTTTAGCAACCTATTTTCAACTTTATGCAGGGTGAATACTGAACATAATCTAGTGTGCCAAATTAGTTTTAGGGCCTTTGTCGTCTAATAGATCTGTTGCAAACTTGTAACTTACATAAGTAGGTATTATAGGCTGTGTCGAAACAAGCCTTCAGTCTCGGGCCGCGTATGCTCGTGTAAAGACGGACTTAAAGTTAAGTCCTGGCGCGATATGGCGGGAACTTTTCGATAACTTTCGTATCGTAGTACGCAGTAACATATCTTTGTGCATTTCTTAGAAACTAATTAAAAATAAGTGTTATAATCTGTTGGAAAGACACATTTCAAGTTATTTTGATCTGTGAATTGTGCTGAAAGATACATCAACAAGCGGTTTGGGGCAACTCACAACAATCGTGCAAGTAGATAATACTTGGTTTTAATTATTTTACAGATAAAATATTTTAAAATTAGCTAAAAAATACTAGTGAATTTAGTATTAAAATAGTCGTTATTAATATTATTCAGAAAATTATAAAAATAATTAGCCCCGAATATAGGAGATATTTTTTTGTTAAGGGTTATTTTAAATTAAAGAGGTAGCAGTAGGTAGGTAGTATCTCAGAGTATAATAAGCGTATTATGAATTAAATTTAAATATATTTTTTTAATTTTACTTTAAATCATAATTTGAACTATAAAATTTATTAGTAAGTTAGTTTATGAATTATTAACAATGTGCCCATGCGGATATAATTTTATAAATTTTAGTCAACATATATGTATATGATTGTGACCGCCTTATCATACCTATATATATATATATATATATATATATATGTTGACTAAAGATTAGTAGACCTCAATTCGCACGGGTGCAATTTGCAATTAATATCCCTAGGATTTTAGAAGAACTACAAGTCTATAGTACAAGATGACCTCTCTTAAAATGTTGTCAGCGTGCGCCTTAAAAAAATATTTCCGTATCTTGATTAAAAAAATACTTCATCTACTTAAAAAAAAAATTCACTTGTATTATATGAACTTGGAAAATTACCAAAATGACAGTGAAAACCTTTTCAACACCCGTGTTGTTGAACATGGAAAACAATTTCATCTATATACCTATACCATTTTTTTAAGGCGGGAGAAAATGTTTCTAACCGCATATATATATCCATCCATCCATCCATCAGCCTTATAAAGTCTACTGCTGGACATAGACCTACCCCCAAGAATGGGGGATAGTGCCGTAATCGCCACGCTTGGCAAGCGGGTTGGCGAACGCAGTGGATGTTGTTAATACTCGAAAGAGTGCTGCTGCCCACTCATTATAATATTCTTAAAAACAACAAAATATTTATAGGGCCATGACAACATTTTCGCATAAACTGTGTTCCGGCCGATGATGTCCAAGCATTTCATATTAAAATATAAATAAACATAACAAAATATTATTTGACAGTTATATAGAAATAAATTGAGAACTAAAATGCAGATACTATTATTCAGTACATAGTAATGTCAATTACTTACATATATTAACAGCATAAGGAATGCTAAAAAACGTATTGTAGTTAACTAATAAACTGCCTCGGTGGTCCAGCGGTAGTGTGAGCGACTGCTGATCATGAGGTCTTTGATTCGATCCCCGGATCGGGCGGTTCTATTGAAAATTCTCAGTAGCAACCCGGAGTTTCAAAATGTGCCTAAACATAGTTAGCAAACCGTGGCCGTGTATTACACATACACCTCTACCTACGCCTATCGGGGAAGGCGTGATGCTATGTTATGTTATGTCTTATAAAAATCATTAATCAAGCGATATCAAAAACGAGGTTGCCGTAAATTTAAACTAAATAATGTTATCAAAACTCCCCATAGAAATAATAGTCGGACAAATGAAAATTCCGACCGATGCATTCGGAATCGCGAATGGCACGCGGAGGTTTTAATTCCCTTGACTGTTGCGAATCGGCGCATGTTTTTCATTAAAACGCATTCAATACGACGACGACGTGGCTTTGAAAAAGCGGACCTTTTCAAAAAATATTTTCCTGACATTCTACTGTACATTGCGCTCGATTCATTCACTGCCTTTTTGTAAAAAGTTAAAAATCTACGTTTTAATGTCTTCGCTGTTACGGAATCTGATGACGCGAGTGAAATTAACATTTTACATTTCAATTCATTCTACACATTTAGATATGTACTATCACAATTAGTCTGTCTATCAAATGTAAAAAAAAACTTTATCATACTTACTTACTTATCATCACGCCATTTCCCTTGCGGGTAGGCAGAGAGAACAGAGTGCCAAGAGGCTCTATTCTTGCATAAATCTCTCGCTTCCTCAACATTCATAACTCTCTTCATACATGCTCGCCGGTTTCGGAGACTCCTGACTCCACCTTCCTTCAATACATGACCGATTTGGTCTAGGTAGGTGAGTCTCGGTCTCCCCCTGTACCTACATCCTTCCACTTTCGCATTGTATATCTTCTTAACCAGTCGCTCGTCCGGCATTCTTTCCACATATCCGAAACATCGGAGTATTCCCTTTCGCATCTTTACACCAATACTCTCTTTCATACCTACTCGCTCTCTTATTTCGTCGTTACGAATGCGGTCAGTCAGCCTCACTCCACAGATTCTCCGCAGAGATCGCATTTCGACCGCATTGATTTTACTCTCATGCTCCTTTTTGCATACCCAACTCTCGCTTCCATACAATAACGTTGGGACAAGCACTGCGTTGTGTATTGCGACACGTTCCTTCTGGCTGAGGTGATGACTGCCGAGAAATTGTCCCAATGCTCCGTTCACTCTATTTCCCGCATTCACTATTCTCTCTACATCAGTGGTGTACCTTCCATCCCGAAAGAATCCACATCCAAGATATACAAATTCATCCACTTGTTCTAGCACACCATTTCCTATTGCTACTCTAACATCAGTTCTGGCTTCTTCTCTTTCAAAAACCATTATTTTGGTTTAGCTCACATTCACACGTAGGCCCGTTTTCTTACAATCTTCTGCTTCAATCTTCAATCTTTCTTACAATCTTCTTCAACTTTATCATCTAATTAAAATAATGTTTTTGTTGTTCATATTTTAACAATATAACACCAGATCACTCTTTAGTTATTTCATTGATTTGACACTTATATTATGATTACAAGATCTTTCAAGGTGAATTGGGTGGTAATTTAAATTGAATAAGTAAGTAACTAATAATGTATTATCCATCCATCCATCCATCAGCCTTTCGACGTCCACTGCTGGACATAGGCCTCCCGAAGAGAACGCCACAACGAGCGGTCCTGTGCCGACCGCATCCTTTTTTTGTGTGCTCTTTATGGGGGATAATGCCGTTATCACCACCATTGGCATGCGGATTGGCGATCGCAGTGGATGTTGTTATTACTCGAGGGAGTGCTGCTGCCCACTCACACCCCTGGTATTCCCTCAGTCGGCTCTTACGACTCCCGTGGGTAGAGAGGGGTGGGACAATTCTAAAGCCGGCCCCACGCGGCTAATAATGTATTAGGATTTTACAAACTTAAAAACAAGGGACACGAATACAGGCCTCTAAATTGTTAGTCCAACGACTCCCGAAATGAAAAGTACATACTTGGCTTCAGTAAAGTACAAATTATAATTTGTGAATAAGGAAAAAGAGTATTTTAGTATGAGCGGGAACCGAACCTGCGTCCCTTCCTTTCCGGGGAAGTGCTCTAATCCACTGAGCTATCGTAATATTTCTAGAAAACCGAATTTATTCATCACATTTCTGTTAACGACCAACGCCATCTATCGGCAATGCATTTACATGCATTCATCCAATGTAGTAAGTTTAATTTTGCAATTAAAATTCATACTATTTGATGGCGTGATTTTTAAACATTTTTGATCTATATTTTAGCACTTGACATGCTCAGCTACTCGGGAGTTCCCGCTCGTACTAAAATACTCTTTTTCCTTATTCACAAATTATAATTTGTACTATAAGAGTAGCTGAGCATGCCAAGTGCTAAAATATAGATCAAAAATTGGCTTCAGTAAGTTAAAATTAATAAACCATATACGATTATATACTGCGCTAAAAACACAGAATCACTGGATTCTTTGAGATAATTAAAATACTTTTAATATTTACGCGAATGTTCACATTATGAAACGGTTTACGGTTTACGGGGTCTATCGCATTTACTTGTTTTTCTAGTATCCTGATATTTTGAACACTTTACAACGGTCATTGTCAGGGTTGAACTGATATGGTATATGTCTAACAAAAAAAGTAGCTTTTTTTTTTAAACCACCCTAATATTCGTTCAGAAAACAAATTTATATTTGAAATTTTTAGACTTACAATCCGTGACTTATAAGAAAACAGTTTAGACTGAGTATGGAACAAATTAATGTTACTCTATATTGAAAATATTAAAATTAGTAATAAATATTCTAAATACCAATAAAATTACAAAATTGTAATAGTTGAATTATACATTTATATTATTAGATATGTATTTAAACAGAAACTAAAAAGCTACCACTGGATCTTCACTCAGACCTGTTATTTACTCGTATTATCAATGTGGGGCGGAACTACCGATAATTATTAAAACAAAACAAAAAAATAACATAGCATCACGCCTGTATTGCAGCAGCGGCAGAGGTGCATTACACACCCACGGTTCGCAAGTTATGTTTAAGTCACACGTAATTCTAACGCGAGAAGGCAGCCCAATGCCGTCTACCGGGCACATTTCCAAACTTCGGGCTGCTACTGAGAATTTTTCTTTTTACAAAAAAAACTCAATAACGCTGCCCGACCCGGAGATCGAACCCGTGACCTCATGATCAGCAGTCACTCTACCGCTGCACCACAGAGGCAGTTACGATTAAAACAGTTCTTTTAATTTTGAATTTTGAACCTAATCATTGACGTGGGTTTGATCTACACCATCTATCCATCCATCAGCCCTTAAACGTCCACTGCTGGAAATAGGCCTCCCCAAGAATGGGGGATAATGCCGTAATCGCCACGCTTGGCAGGCGGGTTGGCGATCGCAGTGGATGTTGTTAATACTCGAGGGAGTGCTGTTGCCCACTCCCCCGGTATTCCCTCAGTCGGCTCTTACGACTCCCATGGGTAGAGAGGGGTGGGACAATTCTAAAGCCGGCCCCACACGGCTAATTTGTAATTTTTTTTAAATTGATCTACACAACAAGCGTCAAATATGTCTGGCAGTCTTGTGGTGTGCCATCTTGTGTTCTTTTTGATTAGGCTTATCATAAGATTTCAATTTGACAGAAAGACCTAGATGTTGTCTATTAAAATTGGGATATTTCTTAATTTCAATATTCTCATATCATTCTGGGCAATATCGATGTTCTCTGGCGAGTATTTTAGGTTTATAAAACCTAATGTAATGGCAGGTGTAGTCCTGTGTGGGTTCACAAAATGGAGACTGTTTAGCAATGGTGCTTCAAATCAGCTGTTCTTTTTAATCCATATTCTTATGGATCTCTTTGTTTGCTCAAAGCAGGAGAGACCATGTTCACCTTGTATACTCCTGCATCCTGTAAGGGAATATCGCATTTGACTGTTACTTATAATAGGTTTTAATCAAAGCTATCCTTTGAGAACGTAAACAATCTTGTCAGTGACTCCTTTGATGTAAGGCAGGGAGGCGTTCAACTGTAGGTGGTTTCAATGTAATGGCGTCGTGGAACCTACATCTTGTTGGCATGTAAAACTTTATTTACATATGTTTATAATCAAGTATTATTTGTGCTCTCGAAACAAATATTTGGATATGCTAGTTAACTGTGAAGATCTGACTCTCCATTCAGGTATCTATCGATGTGGGTTCTCTACACACCGCACTATATTTCTACCTGATGAAGTAATCGTGTTCCTAAACCATCTGAACGCCATCAATTCCAAAGTTCAATTCACTATAGAACTGGACTCAAATAACTCTTTAGCTGTCTTAGATGTTATGGTTGTTGTCCAATAACACTCCGAGTCGTACCGAAAGAAAACTCATGCATTGTATGCATTATTGCGTGAGTAGTTTTATTTTGTAATTCATATTTTATTACGAACAATGATAAATGACTACTACGTAAAATATGATTAAAAAAAAAACGATGTATAGGTACTAACCACAAACTCACGCTTGTTTCTCAAAGTGGTACAGAGATAAGTAATGTTCACTTTGTATAAAAACTGCCATTCGCTGCCTGCAGTTCACTAACAGACGAAAGGAAGCTGCTACCGCTAATAAATCTATTAGCTATATCTAATAGATTTATTTTGTAGCAAAACACCTTACCTGCTAAAGAAAAATCCCTACGGCTAGGCCAAGAAAATTTGATTTATTTATGAACTGTTCCTCATCACACCTATCTACCTATTGACCCTCTTACGGAGAGACGAGACAATTTACTAATTGATAAAAACACAGCCGTAGAAAATGTACCTAAATAAAATAATAATTATGGTCTTGTTTTAGCTGTCACTCGCGCTGAAGTAAGGTGGCCGTGAGGCGGTCTCAGTGACACCCTCACCTCTCCATTAGTGTACCATAGAGCAGGGTTAACGACCGGTTTGCGTGATAGCGCACAACTTTACGCTTATTTATACGATGAGGCGAACAAACTGAACCGCCGACATTCAAACGTTACAGGGCTGCGACATATCAAATCTCCATTATCAGCGAGCACCGGAACACGACCGACGGCCTTGCGGAATTTTAAAAACTTTTCCGCTTTCTTGGTTTTAATTCTATCGCGACATCGCCACTTTGATAAGTAATAATTTATTGCTAAATAAAGGAATAATAGTCTTTATTTGTATATTTATTTCTTAATGGTAGGTAATCTGCTACAAAGATATAGTATGTTAAAAACGATAATTTTCACTTTCATCCATCCATCAGCCTTTCAACGTCCACTGCTGGACATAGGCCTCTCCGAGAGAACGCCACAACGAGCTGTCCCGTCATGGGGGATAATGCCGAAATCGCCACGCATGGCAGGCGGGTTGGCGATGGCAGTGGATGCTGTTAATAATCGAGGGAGTGCTACTGCCCACTCCTCCGGTATTCCCTCAGTCGGCTCTTACGACTCCCGTGGGTAGAGAGGGGTGGGACAATTCTAAAGTCGGCCCCACACGGCCAATTTTTTTTTTTACTTAATGGTCCTAATTAATCAATAACCCGGAGGGAATATTTGTTACAAAATAGACGTACGTAAGGCGAGATTAAATTATTTTGTAAAAGCGCTATTGCTAAGTGCTGCTTGGTATTTTAATTATCATAAGTTCAATATAAATTATTAAGTATAAATTGAATGTACTACCATCTATGCAATGAATTTATTGAAACAAATACACAATAAAATGAAGTCCACTGAAGGTTGCTCCCAAAGATAATGCTGTCCTGGTCTGTCCAAAGTGCAATAAATATTATCACGCGAAATGCTTGAACATAAACACGGTACAGTTCAACAAGTTAAAGAGAAATCCCAATTGGAACAGTCTCAAGGCATGATGTAGTCCAGTTAATGGGTACGGCTGACCTTGAGGAATCTAGTAGTTCCAAATCAGAATTACTTGATATCGTCACTGATTCTCTATACTGTGAGACATCGACACACCTATTCTTGCATTTTCGTCTCAAGGCAGAGATTGCCAACCATCGGGTCTATCACAAAATACCTTACTTCAAACTATATCGTCGATTTCCAACAATGATGTTGACAATGCATATCCTAAGCAAATTATCATAAAACTGTTATCAAGGTATAAAAAAAACTTGTTTGCGCCACCTAAAGGATTTAAAGGCTACTGATTTAGGTTCACCGGGTAATCAGAATCGCGATTATATCAACGCTTATATTTATATCAAATGTTGCTGTAAAAAGCCAAATGCAAGGTTATAGAAAAAGATTACACTGTAGGTAACTAAACAATCATGGTTCGCAAAAATTATAAATATTAAATTTTACATATATCAACTAAGAGAATCTGAAAAAAAATATTAAGGAATATCTTTGTATAGTCTATATTAAGTACTAAAGTTTGTATTTACAACACAATTAGTTATGAAAGCAATGTATACATAACCACTATCAATTCACTATGTGATTGCTATGACAATGCCACAATATTGTGGTGCTGTCATAGTAGCTGCTAGTAGTGACATGGTGAATTCTGTCATAATAGTATTACCTATATCCTATTGAACGGCAATGGTTTATTAATACCTATAAATACGACTAGTTACGTTTTTAGTCTTAGATAATAATTGACCAGTCAATGATTCTTTTATCTTTTTAACAGACTTGATAATATAAACGAATTACTTTAATCAAAATCAGTTTTTATTAAATATAAATTATACCATGAAAATGTGAAATCAAAAATAACAGTAACGAGCAGGATTTGAAACTGCATTTTCTGGATACCATCCAGATGCTTTGCCGATTCAGCTATCGTGACATTTTCACACATTGTGTTGATTTATATGGCTAAGCATGTCAAATGCTTAAAATATATACAAAAATATCTAAATATTTATAGGATTGTGTCATTATTAGGTAAAAATCTTAATTGTAAAATTAAGTTTACCCGGTCGGTATAATGTATGAAAATACTTCCGAAATATGGCGCAGGCAGCACCCAAGACGTTAAGTATGAATGTGTTATCGAAATTAGCAGTCATAAGCAATTGTCACGATAGCTGAATTGGCAAAGCATCTGGACGGTATCCAGGAGATGCAGATTCAAATCCTGCTCGTGACTATTATTTTCGATTTCACATTTTCACACTTTGTGTGATTTATAATTAAATTAAATAAAAGCTTTTACATTATTTTTATTTTTTGATCCAAATGTACATTAAGTCAATTCTCAATGCATTGACGTTATCAATTTTCTCCATTATTTCGAAATCTAGATTTGCGAAATGAGCTAGTTTTAGTCCTACATCAAAAAACATTGCCAATATTTAAAAGAATATTTCAAGTTGTTATCTTCAGGCCCTAAAATTCCATCATCCTTTTAATAAAGCCTTTCTTCTTGGAGTCCTAATTATTAATGTTATTTTGTCCCATACCTACTTACTCGTATAATTGTAGGCTTTAATATTTGATGTAATGCATAACTATTTATTTTGCTTGCAGATTTAAAGAAGATGTCGACTAAAATACAACTTCCGTACGATTCTTCACGTTTTTGAAAACACAACTTTAAAAAACGGATATAAAGTCTTTTTACGATGAAAAAGTTAAAAAAAGAAGAATAGCACAACACTGAGAAGTAAGTGAATTCCAATGCCGGATCCGAGAGAACAGGTGTCATAGACAATGCACAGCCTCCTTGGAGCAGCTGTTGTGTCGGCATTACTGCAGATACTGGTCTCCTACACAGGTAATATTAAAAAATAAAAACTTTAACTTCTCCTGACGCAACTAAGATTTTTCCTCGTGTGACGTCAATGCAACTGAAATTAATATCATTGTTATTCTTAAAATTTATTGTCAATGGAGCACAATAATTACGTAATTGCCACACTGAACATCTTTAAATACGCAAAACTGTCATTTTTATTACATATGGTGGCAGGCGAGGCACGGCCCACCTGATGGTAAATGGTAACCATCGCTCATGGACTCAACTATACCGGGAGTATTGTCATGTCACTCGCTGCTCACAATTTCATTTCACATAATTATAAATGAAATAATAGAATAGAATAAACAGCTGACTCCTGCTACAACCAAAACACACCGACTTGATACATGGCCAGTCACACGGGATATGTAACCCGCTCGGCCCGATAGCAAGTGAGTACTCCCACTTGGTACCCAGCCCTACCACCAGTAATGCAATAGGTGGCAATTGCTTACTTCCCATAGTCGCCTCGAACGACACCTGTTTGAAAGAATGGGGTGATGATGATTCTTAGTCCGTCGCCACACAGATATAATAGGCAATTTAAGTTATGTATAATCTCTTCCAAGGGCTTTTCATTACGATAGCCTGGTATTATAATACAAAACAGGATGAAAGGACGAGCACCTCTTGGCAACCAGACATGAACAGCCAGGTGATATTATTCCTTTAAATTGACTTTTAGATAATCATAATAAATGAAATATCAAGTAAAAGCTATTTTCTTCATACGATGACACTGGTTTCCTTTGTAAAAGTTGTGTACTACAAAATAAAATTAAAAAAGTATCTTTGATAGGGATTGTTGTAAAAATGGGGTATTGATTAAAAAACAGATGGATGTAGAAATTTAAACAATAACCTGAGGCTTTTGTGTAACATTACTGACTTAATTACAGTGTCACTAAAATAACACCTGAATTCTTAGTATGTTTGGACCTGTTACAAACTATATAAAACCTTTTATTTAATTGCACATAAAAGTTGTCAGATATTATCCTATTTTTTAACTTCCCGCTAAGAAAATTGAAAATTTTCTAAAGTTAGGAATTTATTGGTTTTACCCCGTTTTTCAAAAATCGAGTTTTCAACGTATGTTGACGTTTTGAGGTCCTAGGAAGCTTCCCTGGATGTTTCCACGATGATGTCTGTATGTCTGTATATATGTGTGTGTGTGTGTGTGTGTGTGTGTGTGTGTGTGTGTGTGTATCGGAGAGCTCAAAATGACACGATAATTATACTTTTGAGCGCTTTGAGCTCAAAAATGACGTAATAAATGCAATTTTGAGCGCTTAAGTATCAAATTAGCGGGAAGTTGCAGGAATGGCCTCTAGGGTCAACCGTTTTCCAGATTTTTTATATATAATGGATATAATGAGAGCCCCATAAAAAGTGGTAAAATATATAGACGACGTTTATGTAGAAAATATAATTTTATGATGAACAAGATTACGCCCGCGACGCGTACGAATAGATTTCATAATATAAATATGTCACTTTACGGCACACTAACTATCGCTATGTAAAAATAGGTATCCCAGGTCACACATTCATTTATTCGGGATGAAAGTGGCCTGTTTTTTTCTGGGCTCTAGACTTTTTTCTTCTTTTTTCATGATGATTGGTCCAGCAATTACTGTCTGAAAGCGCAACAAACAAACTTACTTTCGCATTTACCTAAAATATTAGTAAGAATGTTCGATAAGTGTTCGAGTCTTATAACAATAAAAAGAGATGGCGCCAAAAACTGAAATAAGCCGTAAAAGTTTTAGGAAAGAGAATAAAGTTCTTAATTAGTGTTTTTATCGTATCCCATATCATCAGTTGCGGTAGGATAGAAACACGTAAATACAACATAAAATAGACACAAGGTTTTATGATTTTAATAAAGATAAAACTTTAAAAAAAAAAGTAAAACCGCCTTCAGGTGCATCCAGGAACTAAAAAGCAATAAATAATTGGTACTTAGATACGATTTCCGTGCAATTCATAATAAATACTTAGATAACATTAAAAACATTTTTGGCACCGGCGGAAATCGTACCTAAGTACAAATTATTTGCTTTTTAGTTCCTGGATGCACTTGAAGGCGGTTTTCTTTTTTTTTAATGTTTTATTTTGAGTTTTTTAGTTATTTGTTATAAAATAGTTTAGAGTAGGTCGTACATGATGGAGAGGCCTCCCTAATCGAAAAAAAATCAGACAACGAAAAATATATTGATGTATACAATTTTTTTATATTTTTGTTGATTTTTTAAAAACTACTACACCGATTTCGATGAAATTTAAATTATACTATTTCGGAATAAACCCCTTCCAAACAAAAAAATAATTTTGCAAATCCGTCAACATTTGACGGCGTTATGCCCGAACATACATAAAAAAAAATATAAACATCCGAATTGATAGCCTCCTTCTTTTTTTGAAGTCGGTTAAAAACGTTTTTACGCGTTTCTTGTTATGGATTATGGTTTCAACTTTGGACTGCCCCCGGTTGTAATCCCAGGTCATGCAAAATTGTAATTGGGTTTTAGCATGTACAAGTAAAATTATGTTCGGTAATAGATGAGCCTTGTCTTACATGGTACTTCAAGTAAAACATAAGTTTAAGGTTACAGATTTGTGGTTTTAGGTTACAATCTAGATAATTCTTTTTATCTAAACTAATACTGCAAAGTCTGAAGCTGAGACATTAGTAAAATATTTTTAAAATATATATTTTTGCCCTAGAAGAGGAAAAGTATATAAAAATATCTAGATATTTCTAGGGCTGCGTCATTATTTGGTTAAAATCTTAGTTGTAAAATTAAGTTTCCATCCATCCATCAGCCCCTCAACGTCCACTACTGGACATAGGCCTCCCCAAGAGAACGCCACAACGAGCGGTCCCTTCATGGGGGATAATGCCGTAATCGCCACGCTTGGCAGGAGGGTTGGCGATCGTAGTGGATGTTGTTAATAATCGAAGGAGTGTTGCTGCCCACTCCCCTGGTATTCCCTCAGTCGGCTCTTACGACTACCGTGGGTAGAGAGGGGTGGGAAAATTCTAAAGCCGGCCCCACACGGCCAACGGCCAAATTAAGTTTACCTGGTCGGTATAATGTATGAAAATACTTCCGACATATGGCGCAGACGTCACCCAAGACGTTAATAATGAATGTGTTATCGAAATTAGCAATCTGGAGCAATTGTCACGATGGCTGAATTGGCAAAGCATCTGGACGGTATCCAGGAGATGCAGGTTCAAATCCTGCTCGTGACTGTTATTTTCGATTTCACATTTTTCACTTTGTATTTAATAAATACTTACTTCTTTAGTATCGTTGTGATTTAAAACTCGATGAAACGAAAATGCATCACGATAAAGAAATTCTCAACACCGCTCGCCATTCAAAATACATATATAACGCCATCTATCAAAACAATTCGTACTAAATATAGTCTGTCCATAATACGAATTTATAAGTTACTCTTACTAGCTGGTTTTAAGTTTATATCTCAGGTTCCCGATATAGTAGCGGGATAAAATGTATACCAGTTTTTAAGTCTAATCAAGTATAAGTCTATCAAATTAAAAAAGTTGCATCAAAATCCGTTCAGTATCTTCTGCGTGATGCGCGAACGAATAAACAGATAAACAGACAAAAAATAGTATTGTGTTAGACACGCCTATATAGCCTAATACAGTCATTTTCTCTCAAATATCTTAAATGTATAGACATAGCTCTGTTACAGCTTTATAATAGTACAGAAGATCAAAGCTACATAATTATACAGTACATCTGAGATCCATTTAAATAGTTACATAAAAACTATTGTGTCTTTGGAATGAATAAAATGTATTAGGAATGAATAATTATAATTTTTTTCAGTAGGAATGTTTTTTCTGTTTATGCGTGGCACGACCTGCTCTGGAATTATTAAATGTTTACTTCAATATTTATTAAATAATTTTAAATTAACAAAATGGCTACCAATCCTTACTAATATTAAAAATGCGAAAGTGAGTTTGTTTGTTTGTTGCGCTTTTACGCGCCAATTTTTGAAGTGAATACTTTTTTAGAATCGTTGTGATTTGAAACTCGATGAAACGAAAATGCGTCACGACAAAGAAACAAACACATTAACGTATACGTTTATTTAATTATATGAATCTGGCTGTTTCCTGTAGGAAACAGTCAGATTCATAAAATTCAATAAGGTATCATTCTCACCTACCCCCGAAGTGAATAATATACTTCTGTTATTAATGTTGCTATGGTGAGGTTCACAAGATCTTTTAACAAAGTTATCCCATGAATTCCTATGGGATCCATTATATCGTTGCAGAAAACAAAATTTAAATTAATTTTAATGCTCCATTCAATTCAATTAATGAGAGGTTATTTTAAGCTTGGTAAAAAATAATAAACCATACATTTATCCTAATACTCCTGATAAGTACTCTATATCCATCTCAATCTCTCGTAGGCTACTTTTCAGAATTTTCACTTCTGCCGTGTGTGAATTGCACTCATATGGGTTTATTTTTATATTGTACTCTACTCGTATAACGATATTGTTAAGTTGAATTGCGTATTAATACATTGCAATATTTACACTACGCTTTTTAAGTTAAGAGTGTTATTAATATGCGTAACATTTATTTGTTCACGTAATTTTTTAGCACGGAATAATTTTATATGTCTTTAGTTTTTGATCTATATTTTTTTCTCAATTTACAGCTTTATTAGACAGCTAACTATTATCCGGCGGCTCGTATCATCGAGAGACAATAATACGATGCCGGACGATCGCCGGAAGCAGCTGTGTTGTTCGCGTGCTGTTTACCAATTTATGACTAAGCTGATTATACATATATGGGACCGTCCTTGTGACGTGCTTTATGACTGTGTTTGCTCTCCTATTATTGTTCTGTGCTCCAATGTTTACACACAATTCCAACACAAAAATTGACGAAATACATAGTGTCAACATTGTTATTCAATTTGTTGTAGTTTTGTGTAATATTTTCAATATTGCCAGTTACTTCTTACAAAATGATCCCCCAATGGGAAAATAGCTTAATATTTGAACTTGTTATATTAAGTTAGATACATGCCACTAATAATAGCAACTCTATAAAATTATAACTGTAATTTTTTTTTCATACTCCATTGTTGTCCCAATTGGGCATGGCCTCTTCACCAGATAAACCATAGGTAGTCCATCACGCTAGCTCCATATCATATAGCAGACTTCACAAATTACTGAGAAACTTTTCACACGACAACCTCGCAACTTTGTTTTTTTATCTTTTTTTTATAGAGGACTTGGTTCACAAAACCAGTGACCATGTCGTCCTCGTAATGCTACTCTAAATCATGCCCATGCCAGATTCTTATTTTAATACTTGCTGCTACCCGCAACTTGGTCTGCGTGGATTTTTTTTGTTTACACAAATGGTTGTTCTCATCTTCAATCGTCCCACATTATGTGCAATTTGGATATGAAACTATTTTCATTAAAAAATGCAAATTTATTAGGCGTGGTGTGGCCGGAACCGGGTTATAAAAGTGTGTACCTTGTGGAGTCTGTGTCGAGATAAAACTAATAATTAAAATACATACTACTTTCAAATTGTGGAGATAGATACTTTACTCGTACCACAAATGCGAAATACATGCAGACATTTAAAATAAAATGCATAAAAGTAAACACGAGTACAAAAGCATGCCACAAATTGTGTTTTCAGTGCTAGGTCCGGAGCGCAGGTGGCATAGCTTGCCTTAAGCTGGGGCGGACCACAGCCAAATCCGCATTCGACTTTAATTTAACTTTGCTTCACTGAATATTAAACTTACATTGAAATTTGAATTAAGAGTTTGAGATAAAGTGACGTTTAATGCAATAGAATTAGTTATAAGTTTAATCTAGTTTTATTAATGAACTAGCTGATACCTACGACTTCGTCTGCATTCTTTATTATGTGCTTATAATAATAATTGTTTCTTAAAACTTTAATTTCTTATAATTAACTGACGGGTGAGTGACTAGGTGAACTTCATACCATCTACAATTTAGCGTATCAATATGTATCGTCTAAGATTTGGATTTTAATAGGTTATTACATTGTACATATACATGAATGGGTTATTAAATGAAAGTTGCTAGTAATGTTGTAATGCAAATGAATTAGAAAAATGTCAGTAGCTGTCTTTTTATCATGTTTTAGCCAAACAAACATTTCTACTTTTAGAGGGTTCCCCTTTTTCCTTACTTTTGAACCATCCTTGTACCTATTAGAGCAAACGAAACAAAAAAAAACAATAATTGAAGTCGGTCAAGCCAGTTTTGAGTTTTAGCGAGACTAATGAACAAAAATTGATCTTATATATACAGATTATTGCCATATATTTTAGATAAAAAAATAAAACCTCGAAAACTTAATTGAAATATATTATTATACAGTATTTATTTATATAGATGTACACGTTTTACAAGGGAAATGGCGTGATTATTGTTAGTTACACGTTTTATGTTCCTTGGGAGTAGGTATATTGATATAGGTACCTGCCACTGAAGTAATGTAACATAGTTCCAGTGGCCCGCAAATACAGGGGGAGAGACGGCACACGGCGGGTTTATTTAGTGGGTGAGGGCCCCACACTACCCTGTTCGTTGCCCCGAACGATGGGGTGTGCGGTAAGGCACAATTTTTCCAGCCTTAACAAAAAAAAAGGTATACCTACTGATATCTTGTATTATTGGAAGCTTTATTTTATTTATACTCGTATCATACTTCTTTTTACGTCATGGATCTTTCCCTGGGGCCTATTTGTATGCCTATGCGTTGTATTTAATACCTGATTTCTCCCTTATCTCAAAAGGCAAGTTAAAGTTAAGTAATCGGTTCTGTCTGTTGAATTTGTCCTGGAAATTGGTACTTGTCTGAATAAATATCTGAATTAAGTTTTGTTCTAACGTTGGTAGTTGTTTAATGATTAACTGAACTATATATAAATCTACGTAAACTTAAAGAATCCTACTGTATCTTGATGATTTACCTTAATTGTTTGTTATTGTTTGACATCGTCTTTATCATGAAATTTGGCATACATATAGTCCAAAATACAGAGAATGTAGGCTAATTTTTATCCTAGAAAAATGGCGGTTTCCTGCAGGCCTAGATATATTTATATAAATATTAGCCTTTATCCGTAGCTCCGCAGCAGCTAACTACTTTTTCGGTTATATATCAGGTTCCTGGTATAGTAGCGGGATAAAACATATACTTATCAAATATAAAATAAAATTGAAATTCAAAATCTCAAAAGTAAGGGTCATATAAGAAATCATCAAAAGAAACGTTCCACACAATTTCTTCTATCACAACGGCTACGACATTATCACGACGCGACGGCTGAATTGGCAAAGCATCTGGGAGGGTTTTCTAGGAGATACAGGTTCAAATCCCGCTTGTGTCTGTTATTTTCGATTTCGCATTTCACACTTTGTGTTTATTTATATGTCTAAGGCTAAGTATGTCAAACGCTTCTGAACTGTTAGGCACGACAGTTTTTACGCTTATTTGCCAATTTGATTTTGAGGTTATTCGATAAATTTATACAGGTATTTTATTGTACTGAATCAGAGAGTTTATTATTAAATAATAAGAGTTATAGTACCTTTAAGATACTCAACTAGAGACTATATTAAAATTTAACGAAGAAAAGCCGTGAAAAATATGCCATCACACTTCGACGATTATTTTGTCATTATTTAAAAAAAAACCCGCGGCGCAGTGTTGCCAGTACCAAAAATATATCTAATAACTAACTAACTTATCATCACGCTATTTCCCTTGTGGGGTAGGCAGTGAGAACAGAGTGCCGAGAGGCTCTATTCTTGCATACATCTCTCGCTACCTCAACATTCATAACTCTCTTCATACACGCTCGCTGGTTTCGGAGACTCCTGACTCCACCTTCCTTCAATACATGACCAATTTGGTCTAGGTAGGTGAGTCTCGGTCTCCCCCTGTACCTGCATCCTTCCACTTTTGCATTGTAAATCTTCTTAACCAGTCGTTCATCCGGCATTATTTCTACATGTCCGAACCATCGGGGCATTCCCTTTCGCATCTTTACACCAATACTCTCTTTCATACCTAATCGCTCTATTACGTCGTTGTTACGAATACAGTCAGTTTCTACATCAGTGGTGTACCTACCATCCCGACTGAATCCACATCCAAGATATACAAATTCATTCACTTGTTCTAGCACACCATTTCCTATTGCTACTCTAACATCTCTCTGGCTTCTTCTCTTTCAAAAACCATTATTTTGGTTTTGCTCACATTCACACGTAGGCCTTCTTACAATTTTCTGCCGTTACGTCGACTAGGGTTTGCAGGTCAGTCGCAGACTGCGCTCATAGGACCGCATCGTCTGCATATAACAGAGAGTTAACCACTGAGTCGCCCATCTGAACTCCCACATTCATTTCATTCAACCTTTGTAGACATTTATCCAGATATATGATAAACAGTCTGGCTGATAGAACGCAGCCCTGTTTAACGCCAATATTGACATCAGACCAGGGTGACATTCCATCATCCAGCCCCACACAAGCTCTGCAGTTCATGTAGTGGACTGTACCGCTTGTAGCAGTCTACCGTTAATAGCATACTCCAGCAAAATGTCCCAAAGTTCCTTTCATACAACAGTGTCAAATGCTTTCTCCAAATCCACAAAACTGCAGAAAACCCTTTGGCCTACAGCCAGATACTTCTCCACAATGTTGCGCAGAGAAAACACTTGATGCATGCATCCTCTTCCACAAAAAAACCTCCTTGTGCCTCACACAAAAATTCATCGGACACCATCCTCATTCTCCTTTCAATAATCTTACCATACGCTTTGGCTGCCAAACTGGTCAAGCTTATGGCTCTGTAGTTTGCACAGTCATAACGTGAACCCTTGTTTTTGAAAAGGGCACGATGACTGCGCTTCTCCAGTTCTTGGGAACCATTCCTGAGTTCCAACATAAATTGAGAAGCAACAGGAAGGATTCCCAGACACATGAGCCTCCAAGCTTGATTATCTCAGCAGACACCATATCAATACCCGCTGCCTTACCATTTTTCAAACTTCTAATCGCCCATTCAACTTCATCCATACTAATGTCATCAGAGGATTCCGTTACCGAATGCTGATCTGTTAGACCACATGTGGCACCAGCATCACCCTGAACATCCGTATACATATCTCTAAAATATTCACTCCATCGGCTTAACACATCTTGTGTTTGTGTAAGAATGTCTCCACCTTTAGACCTTATTTTATTCATTCTGAAAACTGATCAACCACTCCGAGATTTCTTCAACTCCCTCCAGAAAAGTTTGGTGTTGCTCTCGAAGTTTTTGGTCAGCCTTTCTTCTGCAATCATATTTGCTCTATCACGCTTCTCTTTCACTAAGGCTTTGGTGTCATTCTTACGTTGCCAGTATATTTCTTTCTTCTGTTCTTTCATACTTGCATTCAGGTTCAAAGAAGATACATAGTCCAGCCACGCTTTCTTCTTTTAGTCTACAGAAGCTGCTACTTCCGTATCCCACCATGCATCACCTTTCACTATCCTATGCTTCTTTAAGCATCCACATACTTCTTTCGCTGTATCTACCATACTATCTTTCAATACTCTCCAGCATTTCTTCTATGTCAGATCCCGGCTGACTTGCCATTGTCAGCTGTTCACGGACACCCTCTACATACTTTGCTCTTACACTCTCTTCTTGCAACTTTTCAATCTTTATTCTTTTAAGCCCTCCGAAGTGGACACGCTCTCGCCAGTGTCTCCACTTTCTGAACAGACCACTAAATCTCGCAATAACAAGATAGTGGTCCGTGTCGACAGTGGGACCCATGTAGGCTCTTGTATCCAGAATTTTACTTCGGAGGCGACTGTCTACCAGAATTAAGTATATCATACTTCTCTGTTCATTCCTTCTCCATGTATACATATGGATGTCCTTATGTTGAAAAAATGTGTTTGACACAATAAGGTTTCTCTCCATACATACATCCGCAATGAGCTTACCTGCACCGTTCACTCTCTTATCACCAAATGAACCAAGCGCGTCCTCGAAGTCTGGACGCTTGGTCCCAACCCATCCATTCAAGTCTCCGCATACAATCACGCATTCACTAGCTTCTGCCAAATCCAGAACTTCCCTAACATTGTCCCAGAACTTCTCTAGATCCGATGCCACCGAAGAGCCTACGGGAGTATTAGCTGCGACCATGAAGACCCTGGTGACACCTAGTTTTATTCACACCTAAGGCCAAGCGAGCGGACAGCAACACCCCCACTCCCATGCTGGCCCGACCGCTCTGCGTTACACCAGACCACAGAGCTATTCCGCCACCAGGAAGATCGCAGGCGTCGCTACCCTTTCGCTTGGTCTCTGTTACACAGGGCACATCAAGCTGTCTGTCCGACATGACGGTTACCAGCTCGTGTAACTTACCTTCCACACCACCTCTTATATTCCACGTGCCTACTCGACACTCTGCTCCCCTCGACTCGCCAAACTGGGCAAGGCGTGATGGGTGGCGGCCTCCATCGCCGCATCTGCCATTGTTCGTACCGACGGGGGCGGGTTGGTACGCGTCGCCTCTGGGGCACGCCCTAACCCACACTGCGGTACGCATTCGAGCTGGATTGCAGCCTGTGGATTAAAGGCTGGCAGGGATCGCGACGAGCACGCCCGGAGCGTGCTGCTACGTACTATGATATATCTAATTTATGCTGAAAAGTCAATAAAAAGTATCTAATAGGGTATATATTCTGAAGAGCACGCTAACAGCTCGAAAATATATCAAAATATGACTATCAATCACGATATTTGAGAAAAATCCAAGTCACTGAGCTTACAGATTTCGTGCACATAAGTGCCAGATCATATTAAAGGTAAGTGCTAACTTTGGCCTGCGGTGAAGGCGCTTATATAAGCTAGTGCATTCCATAAGTAGCCAGTCAGTATCGAAGTTATTATCCTTTAACGCATATGAATGTTGAAAATGTAGTAGGGAATAATTTGCATAGGTAGGACTATTCCACCCGTCGTGCAAGGTACGATACTAGCTGAATACGTAACTCTTACCTTAGTACTAACAATGTATCAAACTACTTCATTTGAGTACGTCGTTTTCAATGAATTATAGCTAATATGCGGTGATGCCAAAATGCTGAGTCTCCTTTGAGTTAATGTCGATTACTTGTTAATTAACACAAAATTTGAATTATTTTGTAATACTTCTATTGACCACTTATCATTACGCCATTTCCCTTGCGGGGTAGGCAGAGAGAACAGAGTGCCAAGAGGCTCTATTCTTGCATTACATCTCTCGCTTCCTCAACATTCATAATTATCCTCACACATGTTCGCCGATTTCGGAGTCTCCTGACTACACCTTCCTTGAATACATGACCGATTTGGTCTAGGTAGATGAGTCTCGGTCTCCCCCTGTACCTGCATCCTTCCACTTTCACATTATATATCTTCTTAACCAGTAGCACGTCCGGCATTTTTACCACATGTCTGAACCATTGGAGCATTCCCTTTCGCATCTTTACACAAATACTCTCTTTCATACCTACCCGCCCTTTTACTTCGTCGTTAAGAATGCAGTCAGTCAGCCTCACTCCACAAATTCTTCGCAGAGATCGCATTACGGCAGCATTCATTTTACTCTCATACTCCTTTTTGCATACCCAACTCTCGCTTCCATATAGGTAATATACGTTTGGACAAGCTCGTTGTGTATCGCGACCCGTGCCTTCTGGCTGAGGTGGTGGCTGCCAAGAAGTTGTCCCGAGGCTCCATTCACTCTATTTCCCGCATTTACTCTTCTCTCTATATCAGTGGTGTACCTTCCTTTCCGACTAAATCCACATCCAAGATATACAAATTCATCTACTTATTCTAGCACACAATTGCCGATTAATACTCTATCATCTTTTCTTCTTCTCTTTCAAAAACCATAATTTTGGATTTGTATTTAGTTATGTTTGTGTATATGTAGATAAAATATTCACCTAAATTATTTTCATTTTGGTGTTTTTTTTTTTTCATGTAAGAATTTAGTTTTAAACATACCTATGTATGCTTTTATAACTTATGAGTTGGTAATAATTAATATTCCATTACACTGACATAATGCGTGTTGATAATAGTACTCGTAGATAGTTTGAAAAAGTCCGAATGAAGCTTATGGATCCATTCTTCTATATCATCGATTATGGCAACCTAAGCCATTGTTGGCAGTGTCTAGGTTCTTATTTCATCAAGTAAATTTAGTATAGTTAATTAGTCAAGTCCCAATCAAAGAAAATTAAAACAATAAAAATTAAACAACAAACAACAATTCAAAAGTCTTGACATTGCATATTTAAAATATTTTCTCTCTATTCTCTTTCGTTCTAAGCCCTATTGAAATGTTATCATTGAAACGTTAAACAGAATGCAAAAATAAAGTATTTCTGAGAAATGTTAGCGTTTTTGAAACTTAGCTACAAGAAAATAAACCAGTTTGTCTTTAAATAACAACCATACGTCATTAATAAAATCCTTTTCTAAAGCGGGTTATGCACTTAGAAGAAATTATACGCATAATAAAAGAGAAAATCTAAATATAAAACCCCACTACATGCGTTAGTATAAGGCTTTGTATTTATATTTTTCTAATTATATTTTACATACATACATAGCATCACGCCTGTATCCCCGAAGGGGTAGGCAGAGATGTAGGTATTACACACCCACAATTCACCAACTGTGTTCCACACATCACACAAGTAAACAAGTCCCACGTAATAGGGAGCGTCCCTATTGCCTGGGTATATTTTCCAAACTCAAAACAATATATTTTTTTTAATATAAATATATCAGGTTTAATATTTATATAAAAATGTTCTAAACGAAGTCTAATTAAGATACAAAGTTTAGAGTATTTTGAAAAGTAGTATGGAATTTTCAAAGGCCAAACTTTTATTGTTGTCATTTTCTATAACTTATAAAAAGCTCATATTTGCGAATGATTCGTTCTAAATTGAAATTAAAGCTGAGCTGTGTCTATACATTGAAGATTTTGAGAAAAAAATGTTGTATTAGGCTATGTGGGTGAACTATGAAACAATATATTTTTTTAAAGATCTGTCTGTTTATATGTATTTGTATATTCCCACACTGCACTTCATGAAACTTTATTGTTTTATAGCTCTTGATTAGACTTAAAAACGTTTATCGGAAACCTGAGAAATAACATAAAAACTAGCTTTTGTCTGCGGCGGAACCATGCGCAAGGACAAGTAATATATACTCGTTTCGTTCGTTCGTTCTTCATAGCAATATGTAATACAACGAACACTTCATTCCAGTTACCATCTGTTAACAGTATCTGGCACTTGTAAGCTCAAATAAGCATACTTATTTTTTCCTCATTCTATTCTAAAGTATTGAGTTTTTTTAATAAGCCAGTACAAACCATTTAAAAGTACCTAATTGCCACTTTTTTTGAAGTTGAGACATTTAATACTAGTAACTGTGCTCTCAATTAGAAACAATTTTGCTTTAATTTCCCATAATAGCATACCTATGTATCATATAATTTTGTATCGAGTTAATATTGTGTTGATGAATACTAAAATTATAGTAGGTCCATCGTCCTTTCGAAGTCCACTGCTAAAGGTAGACCTCCCTAACAGAGCGCTACAACAAGCGGTCCTGTGCCACCTGCATCCAACGGCACGCTAGAGATTTGATCGATAGATAGCCGAGGTACCTACCTGATGTGAGGTCATTCTTCGCTGCGATTGAGCCATGTGGTCTGCACATTGCCACTTCAGCATGACAACCCAGTCGGCTATGTCAGTCACACTCCACATTTACTGATTCAATCACGTAGAGTAATACCGAGCAAAGACCGCTCCATGGCACGCTGAGCATATTAACTGGCACATATACAATACTTGAATAGGTACATAGGAAAATTGAATGCTTAATTTTATCAGTTTTCGATTCTCAAACCCTTTGTCACGAGCTCTGAGTGCAACGCGATGTTCGCAATCTTGCACTAGCTTCGCAAAGAACACAAATACACCGTGAAATTGCCTATTTTCAACGTGATTTTATTTATTTATTTCATACGTCGATGACATTTCCACTCGCTCTCACGGCTCACTACATCGGAAAATCGTTGGCAAAGTTTCGATGCACTCGAATCATCCATGTTATAAACTACCTACACTTATATATATGCCTATATATAAAGCGCACTTCTTAATGCTCAAACGTTCACGAACTTACGCTATGCATTTAAAATGTAGGTACGAACAGTACAATGTGTCTACAAGTAGCGCATCCTGTTTAAATTTGTTAAGCCTGTAGTGCATTGAACGGTACCACGTAGATACTAGAGTCCCGTTTGGAATGCAAACGTAGACAGATATATATCATTTGCCTCACTCGAAACGGAAACTGATTCATTTCCGATGCATGGTTGAAGCTCTTTGTGGAGTTCGTCGGCTGCGAATTGCTCACGTTTTCAATGTTTGATTGTGACATCAATATCTTCGAAATGTTGATTGCAAATTACTTTGATATGATAAACTATGTTTATATTAAACTTAAAAGATTGTATAGTGGATCTCTAAAGCGTAAAGAGTTAACACATAAATCAATACTTATTTCCCCCGGGTGGGTGGAAAACGTGCCGACTTCTAGACTCTGCCGTGCCTTAAAACTAAGTAGACGCTGACTGGCATCTCCCGCGCGAGCACTTTTATGCTCCACGTAACTATTGCTATTGCATCTGCAAAATGCAGTAATGCAAAGAATTCTATCTCAAATTTGTTTCGATGTATTATACTCACCCTCGTACCGACAGAACCATTATTTATTTTCTTTATTCAGCTTATCTTTTCAATATAATAACGTTATGTCTCTCTCATTATTGTGTTTATATGTTCCATCCATCCATCCATCAGCCCTTTAACGTCCACTGCTGGACATAGGCCTCCCCAAGAGAACGCCACAACGAGCGGTCCCGTCATGGGGGATAATGACGTAATCGCCACGCTTGGCAGGCGGGTTGGCGATCGCAGTGGATGTTGTTAATACTCGAGGGAGTGCTGCTGCCCACTCTCCCGGCATTCCCTCCGTCGGCTCTTACGACTCCCGTGGGTAGAGAGGGGTGGGACAATTCTAATGCCGGCCCCACACGGCCAATAATTCAAAAATACCCTGTAAACGGCCACACTCAGTGCCACGTCCACAACTGTGGCCACGGGTTTATATGTTTTTATATGTTTATTGTTCAGACCAGAGTAGTTCATAGAATGAGTACAATGCGCGCAAAGCCCTCAGGTGTTGTTTTCGACAGTAAAGTTCCACTAAGCTGCATTGAGCTGGCACTTAGTGTCCATGCAGGCTTTGGAACTTAATATTGTTTCTAATACCGAACATAACAATGATTACAATAATATTGTGTAATAACAATAATTGTGTGAAAGGAGAAGAGAGATGATAATACATAGATACAACATGGAACATATTTTAGTATTCAGTGTATGAGACCTGTATACTCATATGCCTAATATTAATTAAATGAATTTGGGAATGAACAACATTGAATAAAAATATTAACAAATGCTACAAATCTCTCTATTCTTTTATTTATTGAAAAGCATGATGTAATTTTTGAATATTGAACCTAAAAACTAATAGAAGTTCGTGAATGAACTCACATTCAGGCGTTTCAACCATGTTTGATTATATTTACTTATACAAATAGAAATTAATGAACAATAAATCAAAACCATAGATTATTCGTAATATCGAATATAATAATATATGCAAAAAATAAAACAACATACATTTCGAATAAACGAGGTTGTTCTCTGCGAGGCTAAAGTTTGTTGAGTAGCATTAAAAGATTAAAAGTCGACAGTTCGCTCAAACTGTATCGGATCGAAACTGGCAACGATCTCTTGACTCGACTGTAACATATATTTGCGATGCAGGCAACGCGTCCGTGGCAAACTTCGCCTGGTGAATGCAAAAATTTAAATTAAAAACATAAATCAGCTGTGTATCGAGTAACTTTCGAGATTGGTGTATATTTCGAATTCACGTTCCAGTACGCGTAATATGATGTTTTTAACTTTGTTTGGATTTCGATTAAATTTTAGGCATTTTGGCATATAACTCAAATATCAAATGAAGTGTCCAATTTGTAAAGAGGATCTGAAACGTCTATCAAGTGGCCGGAAAAGATGCTCTAGAAAATAATTACAGTGTAAGAATCTTTACAGGGTATTTTTGAATTAATTACTTTCAAATTATTATGAGTATCATAATCTTATAATCTTAATTAAGAGAACTTTAGCCAGCTCGAATTAGAAATTTTAATCTTCTGTAAATCCTTCCCGGTGAGCCGTCGGTATTTATGAAGTCGTATTTTATAGCTGGTTAGGTATTTTTGTTTTTTTGAATATTCTACTTATATTTTTTGTACTTTTAGTTTGATGCTTAGGTAAAAAGGTGTCAAACTGACTTGAAAATATCTCCTCTAATTTAAGTTTAAGTTGGCCAAGCCTATCTTCTGTCTACGGACAATATCATACTTTTAATTTTCCCAAGTTTATTAAATTTTTCACATCCTGCGAAAATTAAGTTAACTTACACCCTTGATGCAAAGGATGAAAACCAGTTTTATGAAATCTAAGGTAAATAACAGTTTGAATGTAAAAGATAAATTTTAGTATAATAGGTTACATACTATGATAAGGCATACCTATAAGATAAATAAAATGAGAAAACCAGTACCTATAATTGTGAGCTGATTTATTGTTTGAGATTCAAGAAGAAAAATCATCCTGTGTGATTGTATCTAATCGTTCCAATTTTATAGGTATTATAAAAAAATGATCAAAACCTAGGAATACAGATATAGAAATTCTTAGAACATAACCGCGCGGGTAGTACCTACTTACAGTTAGATACTGAGTGAGTCTTGCTTGAGCATAGTGGCGGTAGGTACCATAAACAATGAATTGATTGTGCCTTCAGTGACTAAGTCCATGCGGGAAGTTACCATTTATCTCCAGGTGATGGCCAATGAGGTAACAAATTATACCATATCGATTTTTTATGATTTGTTTTAATAATAATGTATTTTTACATATATATTTTATGCACTTGAAACGCTCAGGCGTTTATCAGAACAGAAGTTCTTTAAATAACGAATTGGGAACTCACTCTTAGATATAGGTAATTCTTATCCGCATTAAAACGTGAAATTCATGTTTTAAAATATTTTATGAAAGTTCAGTGATTATGTCAAAGTAAATAAAAAGAAAGACACAAAACAAAGTTTTTCATGCAAGATAACTGGAGTACATGCTTAAATAAACAAAAGCGGGTGTCAAACATCGCACCGCGTCAAGGAAAAACAATTTTGTTTCAAAAGAATAACGGTTTTACGCTCCATTGGCTCACTCATTTCATTTTCATTGATTCGCTTGAGGAAAATAGGATAAAAGATAAAAATTGAATGTTATACAAATACCAATGATTTAACAGATTTGTTATTTAAGTGAGAATATTTTTTTAAATAAGTATTTTCTTCATACAAAATATGTGACCATTTTCTTTTGTTAATGGTAGCGAATATATCAGTAGTTCTTCTGACGGTAGTTGAAACTCATGCACTTAGCATTGGTAAAATACACCCACTACACACAGGGACGTTCTACGATTGCTAGCTGAGAGAAGCAAATTGAGAACCCGATCAGCTGTCAAGTTTAAGAATGATTTTACAGCTCTTTAAGTTTGTTGTACCAATAGTATTTACAATATAAAATTGCCTCATGATAAAACTCAGAGATAGAAGAGAGTTGGAGAACTTTTAAACTGTGGACGACATAGCCCACCAGGTTAGGACGCTGAAGTAGCAATTGGGGCCACATCGCTCGTCGAACCGACAACCATTAGGGGAGAAATATTCTCGAGTGGCCTCCCACTAGGTGGACCGATGACCTGGTCACTCTACCTATGCAATAAACAATTATATGTATTTGAGATCCATTATATTTTTATTGTACTATCCAATTGCATGATTCGTAGCAAAATTGCAATACAATACAACGCACATAAATTGATACGAAATCATGTTTTTTAAATTTCCCGCTATAATGCTAAATTACGTCACGAACCGCTAAACAATGGTCGTACGTGAGTGGTCTTTAGTACTTTGTTTCTGCCATTTTTTTATACCCATACCACAGACTACTAAGAGACACTAAATATCTTAGACGAATATGCAACCACGGTCATAGATAAATAACTATTCTTGGTCCATGATGTCGTCAAGTGTGGTCAAGTGATATTGTGTTCTGGTAAATGGTTGTGCATGTCAAGTGCTTCATAAACATAATTATCAAAATATGTGTATATTGTACAACATTTTAATATTATTTCATTTAATTAATACACAATATTTGCAAGATTTAAATATCCCTATTAATTGTATACACATAGATCACATGACATTATAATTATAATTATCGTCAGTATGCATATTGCAATTTTCTATTAAAAGAACTTGCGTAGTGGGAACATCTTAAGTCTACTGTAAATTTATCTGACTGTTACTTATCCATTAATGCAACTGTTTAATATCATGGATACCTTTTACCTTTCTAATAGTAAGCTTTGCATTTACCTTGTGACCGTCAATTACGAGTACGTAAATTGTACAGACTTAATTAGTTTATGTGTGATTGCAGCCGTGAGCGGCGTCAGCTGGGAGGAATGGTGGACCTATGATGGCATTTCAGGTGAGTCTCCATTTATTATATAGCTATCGTAGAATATTTATTTTTGTCATACTATTATTTTAGTAAATTTCTGACTCGTTACTATTTACATTGCTGCGCATTTTATTCCTCTACATAATATAATAATGTAAAAGTAAGTAAACCTTTGAGAAGTTTTAATTGGCTAGCGGTAATGCCAAGGACTGGAAAGACAGTGGTATGAAGTTCAATCGCGAGTCCCAGGTACAGATCTTTTTTTTTTTGTTAAGGCGGGGAAAAATATTCCTAACCGCACATCCCGTCGTTTGGGTCAACGAACAGGATAGTGTGGGGCCCTCACCCACTAAAGAAACCCGCCGCGCGCCGTCTCTCCGCCTTTATTGGCGGGCCACCGGAACTATATTACATTCCTTCAGTGGTCCGCCGGCGGCTTACAATTTCGGGTACCCTCGACTGAGCGACGCATCCGCACACGAAGCGTCGCACCTTCGCGAGAGGCCTTGCGGGTGGCGAACGTTCCCCGGTCCATCCAACCGCAGCCTCAGCTAGGGCGGCATGAGACGCAAGTACCTGCGCCTGCGTCGCTCTGACGACGCTCGGCAGCGAGAGGTCCCCTCCTATTGCCGCGACGAGTTCACGGCGCTGCTCAGCCCAAGCCGGGCATGACTCGAGCGTGTGCTGCGCCGTGTCCTCGTCGCAGCCGCAATGGTGATAGCCCGAAGTCGCTTACCTCCTTGCGACTATGTGCAGATATCTGCCGAAGCAACCGTGCCCCGACAGCACCTGCACCAGTCAGAAGGCAAGGACTCCGTGCCGTCGCCCCGCCCACTCTTCCAGCACCGGCTGGAGCGCCCCTACGGTCCGAAGACCGGCCCAGGGCGCCTCTAGCCGCGCCCTCCAGCTGGCCCTGGCAGCTCGGCGGGCGTCGCCTTGCCATCTGGCCACCGCGCTGGGTGTGGGATGACCACCCCACTCCCGCTCTTGCGACGCCCGCCGATACACCTCGGCGAGCAGCTCCGCGTCCAAGTCCCACGGGGGGGTTCCGGCCAATGCGCAGGCCGGTATGACTCTGGACGCGACGACTCTCTGTGGCCTCCACAGAAGAGCCCTGTTCAGTACGTCCAGGGACTCCATACGGCCCTTTCAGTATGAAAGCTAATCCGTGCCCAATAGTAGGACAGTAAAAGGGGTGAACAAAATTGGAGAAAATTTTCAAATAGATAATACGCTTGCGCCGAGTAATTAGATTATAATATGATACGCAAAAAACGGCTTTAAGTATAGGAATAACTAGCTGCACCAAACCCTCATTGTATCTCGTGCAAAAGCTCGTGATTTACAATAATGACACACAATCCATTGACCTACCACAAAACTTTTGCTGTGTGTCATATCAATTTGTCTGAACCGATAACATTTTTGCCGCTTTTACGTGACATGAATTTTATACGGGCGATTTATCTTGCATTCACGTTACGTCACTCGCAAAATTGTGAGGTGAGCTATCATTTTCCCATCCTGATATATTCATGATAACTTCCTTGCATTTTATAATCATACTAACTGTACGTTTTACTTTCTGTCATCCAATTTTACATTTTATTTAAAATATACCAGAAAACATCTCATAGAGTCTCCGAAACCGGCGAGCGTGTATGCAGAAAATAATGAATGTTAAGGAAGCAAGAGATGTATACAAGAATAAAGCCTCTTGGCACTATGTTCTCTCTGCCTACCCCGCAATGGAAATCACGTGATTATAAGTAGTAACATTAGTATACTAGAAAACATAAGCTAGTTGTTTTCATATAACACAATTGGTTTAAGTACCTACTATTTGCAGGCCAGCGACGCTCCGAGTTGTATATGTATAATTTGTACAAAATATTTAATGAATTATTCATCTAAAGTCCTCGTAAATCATTACGTTTATTGAAGTAAACTACATGAAAATCTGTTCGGCAAGTTTTTAGAGAGTCAGACAGATACAAAAAGCAGTGACTTGATAGTTTCAGTTCCCGCACTTATTCACTGTTGCCATCCTAAGCATGGCAGAATCAATGTGAAACAACATAATATTATATAGCTATGCATTTGAAAATTCTTGATAAGATTTATTTTTGGAGATTTACTGCTTCGATTATATCCTGTTTACGCCCACCGCGACGCTCGCCGATACACCTCACGCGCTGGCCGCCTCAGTCTACACCGTGCGGTATCCACGTTTGACCCTGGACGCGACGACTCTCTGTAGTCTTCACAGAAGAGCCCTGTTCGGTGCATCCAGGGACCCACCCACACGGGTGCGCCGTGTACCGCCATCGACCGGACCACCCCCGCGTTAAGCTGTCAGCACGCATTGTTGGGTCCACCCATATTCGATCCACCCATTTTTCGGCATGAGCCATGCAATGGCATAAACCACGCCGACGAGCATCGTGGACAGTTAACAGACCACTGCCCGTCCAGCACCAGGCCCAGATACGCGGGGCTGACATGGCCGGCCTTGTTATTCGGCCTTGTGAGGGATTCTCCGGACGCATCGCGCCCGATGCCCTCCGGAGGTAAACGTACGTTTTCAATTCCGCCATGTTCAGTTTAAAGTCCTTCGACTATGTTGCCTTACCCTCGCGACTGGAAATCCTTCAGCCATTCATCCTTCGCCGGGCGGCAGATTTTTGATTGGGGTTATGTTTTTATAGGGGTTTTCTTCCTTGAGGTCGGGAGACCCACCCCGGTCTTATCCTCCAGGATTACAGGCTAGGCCGAACGGTCGCTCGTAAGGTAAATGGAGTGCCGTGGCTCCTCAGGCTCAAAAGTCCCGTCTCTGTCTCCAAGGGCCGGGGAAGCTACTATGGCCCTTAGGCCCTCCACGGCAGACATTCGGCCCACGGCATTCAGTGAGCTCGTCGCCATTTGGGCTGAAAGCCCCGTCTCCAAGGATGGGGGGTTCACTGTGACCCCACTGTCCCCTTCTCAGAGTCGGGGGAACCACTATGGGCTCGCTGACCCTCCATGGCGGACGTCCGGCCTATCCACTGTGCCTTCTAATAATGGGGAGAACACGCGGGGACCCGTCCCCTGCCAGGATACAGCCGCTGGCACTAGAGTACCGACGTTGCCCGGGGTGCACCAACGCGGAGGTATCCCGACCCGCACCCCGGGTTGTAGACTTGTAGTATGTACTTACATCAAGAAATTAGATTCTTAAAAATTAAGATATCAAAAAGCCTGGATGCCTAATACTGTATAAAAATGTTTTAATATCTAACTAATTACTAATCTATTAATATACCAGTTAACTTATACTTTTTATAACTAATAATTATTTAGTTTTTCAATTTATCTTATGTAGATACAAATACCCGCTCGGGGCACAGTCCTTACCAAGACAGTTATTGAAATCAGTAGTCCCAGGCGGATGTTACGATGGCTGAATAGGCAAAACGTCTGGACACGCAGGTTCAAATCCTGCTAGTAGGTATCATTTATGCCAGATTTCATATTGTTCCACCAATCTTTATTTTTAAACCATTGCTGTCTTTATAGTTATCCTGCCTTTTTTTCTATGTCCCAATAAATAGTTATTTTATTAGATTAAAACCTAGCTACAAGCAATATTTTCATTTAATTTATTTTATAAACGTGAACAATTAAGTCCATCCATCCATCCATCAGCCTTTCAACGTCCACTGCTGGACATAGGCCTCCCCAAGAGAACGCCACAACGAGCGGTCCCGTAATGGAGGATAATGCCGTAATCGCCACGCTTGGCAGGCGGGATGGCGATCGTAGTGGATGTTGTTAATACTCGAGGGAGTGCTGCTGCCCATCCATCCATCCATCAGCCTTTCGTCGTCCACTGCTGGACATAGGCCTCCCCAAAATGGGGGTTTTACCATAATTGCCACGCTTGGCAGGCGGGTTGGCGATCGCAGTGGATGCTTTTAGTACACAGGGGAACGCTGCTGCCCGGTCCCCCGGTAATCCCTTACTCGGCTTTTACGACTTCCATAGGAAGAGACGGGGAGGAGCTATTCTTGGTGCCGGCCCCACACGGCAACTGGCCTGGGGCTGCTGCCCACTCCCCCGGTATTCCCTCAGTCGGCTCTTACGACTCCTGTGGGTAGAGAGGGGTGGGACAATTCTAAAGCTGGCCCCACACGGCTCGAATGATTAAGTAATAGTGTTTTATCAATAAGGCGGTGCTAGTGTTTACTTTTAATGAGTAAATATATTTCAGTACATATCTTTTACTATATTCTGCCCGTGATTTCGTCAATAATATAGCTATCGAACATTGCTTATCTCTTTTCAAACATAGCTATCCTTAGGAACCATTCATAATATTGCTCCAATTTATGTGCGTGCAAAATTTCATGATTATCAGTTCATAAAAGCATTACAAACAAACAAACAAACTCACTTTCACAATAAATTATAATGTTAATTAAGAATTGAAGTAGAGTGGAGTGGAGTGGAGACAGGAGTCTCCGAAACCGGCGAACGTGTATGAAGAGAATTATGAATGTTGAGGAAGCGAGAGATGTATATAAGAATAGAGCCTCTTGGCACTGTGTTCTTCCTGCCTACCCTTTTTTTTGTTAAGGCCGGAAAAAATGTTCCTAACCGCACTCCTCGTCGTTCGGGGCAACGAACAGGGTAGTGTGGGGCCTTCACCCACTAAAGAAACCCGCCGTGTGCCGTCTCTCCGCCTTTACAAGCGGGCTACCGGAACTATATTACATTCCTTCAGTGGTATCTCTGCCTACCCTACAATAGAAATGGCGTGATAATAAGTAGTAAGCATTGAAACATAATTTAATTTTCCTTACACTCGTATCTTTATAGCCAAAGTAATCAAGGCATATCAAAGGTATACATTAAAAATGTATCGAGATACGCCGACTACTCTCCACCCAAAGTTAGTGAACTCATGAAGTTGCGTGATGCCACAACACTCACACGCTCTTCAATTATTCAGTGGTATTAGTAATCACATCGTAAATATCGTAACAAACTAAGTCAAATATAGCTTTACAGACAACTATGTGGGTTGGTCTCGTAGCGATGAACTAAAAATAGTTGATCTATAAATTAAGAATACACAATTTGGGTTTAGAAATCGAGGCAAAAGTTGTGTATATAATCTTACTTAAATGTATAGCATTATTTTCTTATTAATTTTATAATTATAGTAATAAATTGTAACTGCGTGCGTGAGTGTAATGACAATATTCAAAAAGAACGAGAGAAAAAGAGACAGTCAATGAGGTTTTCAAAAGAGATTTGAATATTATTAGGCATGTTGATAAGTTGCGGGCGTTGCGGCTGCTCACTTGTCGAAACAACTCTAAACGAAATGAGTGCAGGAAAGCGTAATATCTGCACTCATTTATAGTGCACACTTTTAGTGTCTAATTGTGAATTTGCATTACCATTTCATTCAGCCATGTGGGGCCGGCTTTAGAATTGTCCCACCCCTCTCTACCCACGGGAGTCGTAAGAGCCGACTGAGGAAATACCGTGGGAGTGGGCAGCAGCACTCCCTCTAGTATTAACAACATCCACTGCAATCGCCAACCCGCCTGCCAAGCGTGGCGATTACGGCATTATCCCCCATTTCTTGGGGAGGCCTATGTCCAGCAGTGGACGTTAAAAGGCTGACGGATGTATGGATGGATTACCATTTCACGCGTGTCATTTCAGTCGACTAAGGAAGTTATTAAAAGCCTTACCACTGCGATAGAAGGAATTCCTTACAAAATCAACCATTTGACACCACGTGAGGTATGCGATTCAGCCCCTAAGAACTGACTAAAACACAAAAAATGTGAAAATGAAATTGATAGATACTTAGTTGCGAGCAGGATTTTAACCCGCGTCTCCTGGAAACTATTAGAAATATTTGCCAACTCAGTAGTCTCGTCTCATGCTCGCGAACTTGTATACCACGTTGTGGTTTTAAATATAAACTGTCCTCCAGTGCGGAGTGTTGGTTCAATCCCCACAAAGGACAACTCATGCAGAATGATCTACAATGCTTGTTCTGAGTTTGGGTGTGTTTTGTGTCTGTTGTTTTCTTATAAGAGTCTTGTTATCTTGTTATCCTTCCTATCCTCTCCTTAGTACTCTACCTATCCTCCCTTTAATATCTCTACTATTCACCTCTTATGCCTTTCTTCAGAGAGGGCGTTGGTCGAGTGATGCATCTAATGTTGCTAGTGTCTATAGGTTATGGTAATCGCTTACGTGTGATCGTACATAATATATTATAAAAAAAAAATCATGAAGTATTTTAAACACTAAAATCACATCCCTCGCATTTTTCTTTTAAAACTTGTGGTTATTGCTCACACACTGCCAAAAACAATAAAAAAATGCATGCTTTAACGTAAAGTTCGCTTAACGCGCGTGGCCATAAAATGGGCGTGACCGCAGCCGCTGCGCCGGCTTACTCATGCAATTTTCAAGGTCATAAATAATAAATTCGTGAAAACGATCCTAAGTACTTTGGCCACTTTCCCGCTCCCAATATTGAAATAACTTTGTATGATTGCCTTAGGGGTTTTTAACGATAACCACTTAACTATTGTTAGGATCAATTTATCCCTGCTAAGATATTTTATAAATGCATTTAGGGTAAAATTAAGTATGTTTGTACAACAAGGCCACTTGGTTTCGTAATAGTAGAAAATTTTTTTTAATCTGTATTTAGCACTTAATATGCTCAACTACTTTAAAGAACAAATTATTTGTAAAAGACATCTAGAACTAATGTGAAGTGAAGATTTGGAGCAGCCCTGGGGCGACTGCGATAGCTTAGCGGTCTAGAGCACTTCCCTGGATTGGATGGGACGCAGGTTCGAATCCTGCTCGTAGTAAAGCTTTCTTATTTCACGTTCACAAATAATTTGTTCTTTAAAGTAGAAAATCTGTTAATATCTATAAAAGTAGTTAAGTAATATATTTTTATTGCCAACGGTGGCAGACAGGCAAGTGGCCTGTGATGGTAAGCAGTAACCACCGCTTATGGAGTACGGCAACACCAGGAACATAGCCAAGACACCGTCGTTCAGTCAATAAAGTGCTTTTTTTAAACTTCGTATAAACAAGGACATGTCATAGCGCATAATCACCCCTTACTGTCCTGTTTTCGAAATAACCTTTCCCAAATTGATTAGATTCAGGCGTTCACTACACTGGAATAATGCGGGTTAGTCGACTTCATGAAATAATAAAAAGAACCCTTAATCATGAAAATATTATACGTTTTAATTAAAAATAGCCTTTGCCCACGGCTTCGCCGCAACCAAAAGCTAGTTTTTAGATTATATCTCAGGTTCCCAATATAGTAGCGGTATAAAATGTATACCAGTTTTTAAGTCTAATCAAGAACTATCAAATAAAAAATATTCCTCAAAATCCGTTTAGTAGCTTTTTCGCGATGCGCGAACGAACAAACAGAAAAAAGTCTAAAAAAATTGTTTTTGTTTTTAGACACGCCTATATAGCCTAATACAGACATTTTTTCTCAAATATCTTAAATGTACAGACACGGCTCTGTTACAGCTTTATAATAGTATATAGATTTTACTTCATTTACTAAAATGCACAATTTATATCCTTTCTCGATAAGCAGTTAATTATGATAACATGCTACACCTACGTATCTTTAATCATTGTAGTGATAAAAATCCATTTTTATCCGTTGGTAAAATTACAAAGCAACGAAAAATTACCTACTGGTTATTAATATAAACAAGTGTAGGTAACAATTTACATGACTGGGTGGCCGAGATAAGGCAGGTCATATTAATCGCCCTTAGGAAGCATAATAACGTAAAACTTAAGCATTTATAATTTTGTAACGCCTAAATCCCTTTCACTATGAAAGGAGACCTGTCATGTGCCATCCTAGTGGTAAAACCAAGGACTGCAATCATTATGGAAAACAAGGTGAGGAAACTGCACTAGGTTCACGTGGCTAGTATTATTTGTGTGTGCTCTAATATGCAAAAATTCATAGCATAATAAAATGCAATATTCCTTAAGAAAATAAGAATAAAATCATGGAATATCACAGTGCCACTTACCCAGTCTAATTATGAAGCTAAACAATTACGCATACAAAAAAAACGATCTTGAAGAATTCATTACCAAACACACGTATAATAAGAATCTTCCACATATTATAAACTAGCTGACCCGGCGAATATAGTACCGCTTCAAATCACTTACCATCAGGTGGGGTATTGTTGAGTGCTAGCTTAAAACATGTACAAGAAACATGCGGGGCATCGGATTATCAAAATACGAAAACTACAAGACTTATTCATTCGACATTTTCTATAGATGTGATGTGATGTGTGCGTGGTGGTTATTTTTTACAAAGTTTAATAACAAAAAATTCTATAAATACCTTACAAATCTTACTGTTTAGGTCCAGCATTCTGGGGATTAATTAACCCGGAATGGTCACTATGCAACAAGGGCCGACGGCAATCTCCCGTCAACCTGGAACCAGACAAACTTCTGTTCGATCCTAATTTAAGATTTTTACACATAGATAAACACAGGGTAAGTATTCTCCTATAAAATGCTATATCCCATCTATGTTACGACTGCACAGATGGCGGAGTGGTTTAGATACCAGCCTCCCGCCCGAGTGTTGTGGGTTCGATTCCCACACAGGACAACTCTTTGAATGGTTGTTCTGAGTACGGGTGTATTTTGTGTCCGTGAAATTGTATGTTCGTAAAGTCCACCGCGATAAAAAATAAAATATATATTATGTGTAATTACCCATCCTATACCTATATGTGAAATTAGTAGTTTTCACGTTGCTATATAGTATAGGTATAATAAAAAAGCATTGTGCAAATTTTTAAACAACAAACGCTGTTTTTATAGGTATAAGGCGATGAGCATGCGAGTGAGTGGTGATTTTGACCTCCCGTATTGAGTCTTGTGGGTTCGATACCCACACGGGGCAATTTTTGTGTGATTCACAAATGGTCCTCGCTAAAATAATATAGGTAAGTATTTACTATCTCTATGTAACGGTTGGTGGTCCATGGCAAGAGAAATATTTTATTAAATTTCTCACATCATTAAAAACTGAACTTTAACTAGTTGATAGTATAGATACAAAAGAAGTGATACGTCTAGCTACGAGCGTCCTAATAAATTACGATTTACTTTAACAGATAAATGGCCTAATAAGCAACACGGGTCACTCCGTAATATTCACGGTGGAGAATGAGACACGACATCACATCAACATCACGGGAGGCCCATTGTCCTACAAATATCAGTTTCACGAAATCCACATTCATTATGGGCTTCACGATCAATTTGGTTCAGAGCACGCTATCAATGGATACACGTTCCCAGCGGAGGTGAGTAATAACAAGATATTAAAACAAATGCCTGTTATTACAATCAATTTGTTTCCTTATATTGTACAGACAAAAATTAAAGCAATCAGTTCGAAGATCTTTGATATTGCGAAGAAAATTATAAACTAGCAGAGATTAATATTTTTATAGCATAATATAATACTTTGTAATAAAATATATACCTACTTAATCCAAAAGTCCAAAAGTCAGCCGTGTGGGGCCGGCTTTAGAATTGTCCCACCCCTCTCTACCCATGAGAGTCATAAGAGCCGACTGAGGGATGTCGTAAGACCGAGTAGGCAGCAGCACTCCTACCACTGCGATCGCTAACCTACCGCCAAGCGTGGCGATTACGGCACTATCCCCCATTCTTGGGGAGGCCTATGTCTAGCAGTGGACGTTAAAAGGCTGATGGATGGATGGAATTCAAAAGTCAATTGACTATGGCTTCTATAAAGTAGTATTTTACTAGTAAATCAAATTTATAAAGAGGTAAGTAAATATAGTTCGTGATACATTATTAATTAGCAAGCAGTTATGTCACTTATCCAGATTTCTAGAAACTAGCCATAAAACGTTCAAAGATTTTCTTAACACAGCACAGTCATGATATATTATGCAAGCAACTGAGGATAAAACCTAAGTGAAGAGACGAATAAACATGTAACATACGTAGATAAACGTTAAAACGTTATCAGGGATTTCTTTGGAAAGGTCTCAAAAGAAAGTGTAACAGATGTTTTCACACGCATCGGCCGCGCTTCGCTCCGTTTTCATCTCTGAGACGCTGAAATCCCAAATGTAATCCCGACGAACGACTTCACTTCGAGCCAACTCAACCATGCCTCCTGTTTATTTATGTGACAAATTCTTACGCAACAGCGTTAAATCCAAAACCATGTACTTATTCCCGTATGGAGTTTCGTTTTAACTGTTATTCACGTTCCGTATGAACTGAAAACTTGGATTTCTTATAATCTATTTGTTTTATTTTGTTTATTTCGAAATAGCATTTTCATAATTTCATGTTTAAATACATTATGACTTACTTATCAATGGTTAAATTTTAATAATACATATTTATATTTTAACATTGCAACTAGTATAATTATGAAAATAATTTTATTGTGAAGTTTATAAGCTTATTCATTAAATGTTATATTTCTTTTTATTTTATCAGTATGAATTTAATATTAAAAAGTAATAATATATTTAATAAAAAATGATATAACGATTTCTTGCAGATCCAAATATTTGGATTCAACTCACAACTGTACTCAAACTTTTCGGAGGCTCTCCATAAAGCTCAAGGAATTGTTTCCATTTCACTTTTATTACAGGTAAACTAATCTCATTTGTATAATATATCTATTACCTACATCCTACATTCTCAAACATACTTTTACAAATTACAGTAAACTTATTGCCTTTATTTATACAAATTAAAATATTTTGGTATCGTAACTTTATTTTGCAGTAAAAAATGACTGATGATGATCTTTTCATACAGATGTTGTAAATTTGGTCTAAATTACTACAACATATTTTCACGTATCACCTGATTTGATATTCAACATTAACGAATAATTTTACCATTGTTTACACCTTACAATTGATAAGAATAATTAGACCGTGTTGTGCAGAAATGAGCTAACCCACAAACTGGACAAAAATAATATTTTAATTGATTTAAAAAATGAACCCTTCCTTATGAAAGTCAAACGCGTAAAAATGATTTTTTCAATCAAAATAGGTAAAATGCCTAAAAACAAGGACGGATACCTATACAGGTGTCTTTATGCATATAGCCCATAATGAAAACCTTTAAATACCTATTTAGATATTTTTATATATATTTTTAGCATTTGGCATGCTTAGCACTATACATTAAACACAAAGTGAAAAATGTGAAATCGAAAATAACAGTCACGAGCAGGACTATACATTAAACACAAAGTGAAAAATGTGAAATCGAAAAAAAACAGTCACGAGCAGGATTTGAACCTGCATCTCCTGGATACCGTTCAGCCATCGTGACACTTGCTACTGACTGCTAATCTCGACAACACATTCATACTTAACGTCTTTGGGTGACGCCTGCACCATCTGTCGGAAGTATTTTCATACATTATACCGACCAGATAAACTTAATTTTACAATTAAGATTTTACCTAATAATGACGCAAACCCTATAAATGTTTAGATATTTTTATATATATTTTTAGCATTTGGCATGCTTAGCACTATACATTAAACACAAAGTGAAAAATGTGAAATCGAAAATAACAGTCAATAACAGGATTTGAACCTGCACCTCCTGGATACCGTCCAGATGCTTTGCCAATTCAGCAATCGTGACACTCTCTGGACATCTTTCGTGACTGTTATTTTCGATTTCACATTTTTCACTTTGTGTTTAATGTATAGTGCTAAGCATGCCAAATGCTAAAAATATATATAAAAATATCTAAATATTTATAGGGTTTGCGTCATTATTAGGTAAAATCTTAATTGTAAAATTAAGTTTACCTGGTCGGTATAATGTATGAAAATACTTCCGAAAGATGGTGCAGGCGTCACCCAAAGACGTTAATTATGAATGTGTTGTCGAGATTAGCAGTCAGGAGCAAGTGTCACGATGGCTGAATTGGCAAAACATCTGGACGGTATCCAGGAGATGCAGGTTCAAATCCTGCTCGTAACTGTTATTTTCGATTACACATTTTTCACTTTGTCTTTAAATACCTTTTCATCAAAATACAAAACTGTTATAGAATAAATTTATAATTATATAAAAAAATCCACCTCTATGATTTCTAACCGTGAGATATCGCATTCAACTCGTATAACACATTTATAAGGCTTTTTCGTCAAGAAATTCTCTAAATCTCGAACTGCGTTAGATCAATAATAATTGCAAAATGAGGGTGCTTACATCTCCGATTATTTCTTCAAATATTGTTTATATTGAAAATATATAAAATTAAAAACCTTTGTAATTAAATAAACTACACATTTCTTACTACCTCAAAAATATGTAGCCATATAAGTACCTACCTCAAAAACATACAATTAAACAAACACCTTCATTTAGTAATTGCATTGAAGTGTTACTACCGGCCGCACCTCTCAGACGTAAGCGCAGTTCATTAAGGAAATTGGAATTTTCTGTACGCCATTGGATTAGCCGCAGGAGCTATTAGTTCAAATTAAGAACTGTCTGCGGTGTAACGTTAGGCTGTCAACACTTGGGGTCAACCAAATACCACCCTGTGTTTCAAATTAGCTATTAATGGCTACTGTTTAATTTTGCCGACGGTGTTATTACCAATATATAACGGCATTAATAACCGAAAGGGTATGAAAGAGCGTGCTGCAAGTTTGTATTTTTATGCTACGGGTTCTTGTTATACAACATAGCAAAAGATTTATTCGCCATGTGATTTTATTTTAATTCCTATTTGGAGGTTTCTGCTTTGAGAGTCACGCAGCTCCTTGTCACTTATAAAAGGTACATCACAAATCTACATGCCTAAGATATTTTAAGTCTCACGAAAGAATCCATGCCCGGTATAGAAAAAAAATTGTAACCAGCTTTGTAAAACGACCATAACTTCTGTTTAAATATTCTTATTTATTATCTATATATTTCATGTAACACCTAGTTATTTTGTCAAGAAACGTGATAAACAAAAACAGCAATATTTGTTCGAAATCGCTTCAGCATCTTTAAGGGACATTATTTTCGATCGTTTTATGTTTTTCCTTAATGAAGGCCCATGCTTGTGTTAGCACATCACCGATGTTGTCCCAAAGGGGAACATGTTTACTTACACGTTCATATTTCGCTTGGTCGCGCCGTTAACTGAAACTTTGCTAAAGCAAGCTATTTCCGTACACGATAAACAATTAGAGTTTTGTGTCCAGCTTCTCCTTTTATTATTATAACTGGCTTTTGTAACATAATCAATTCTTATTTTGTATCTCAACAGTAAAACATGAATTGTTGTTCAGCTAGCGACAATGTTTTCTATAAATATTACATGTCTTAAAATATTAATTCTAATAACAATAATGCCTTATTTCTTTTAATAAACTTAAGCCCAAAAGTACTTAAATATAATTTATACTAGATATCTATCTATCTCTGATTCTGAGAAACGTGAAGTATATAGAATTTATACTTCGTATAAAAGATCTCACTTACTATAACAGTAAAAATAGCATTAATATTTTAACAATTTAAAGTATATCTACATATTTAATGACACATTAATTTAGTTGTGATGTATATAAAATATAAAAATTATACAACTCACTCACACCAATTAATGAATACTACCCAGATATGAATTAAACTAAAAAAATAATACTAGCTATGATTATGTAATCACTATTGTATTTTAGCTTGGAGACTTATCAAATCCAGAATTAAGAGTTTTAACAGAAGAATTAGAAAATATAAAATATGGAGGTAAGTGTCATCACCATAATTATAAAATCATATCGCATGATGATATTAGCTTCTCCCTAAAATTATAAAATCCTTCTAAATGTTCTATTTGTAAAAGTTCCATCTTAGGTGTAGTACTAATATTACTAGTTAATAATAGCCCTTTAATGGATTTTAAATACATAAATAATGTTATATTGTTAAGTTTACAAGTATTATTATAAAAATAATGTGGGAGATTTATAATAAGCGAACCGAGACCAATTTAATGAATGTTTATTTTAAATCTTCATAAGATATTAGCTGGTCAATTAAATATACCTATGAATATTAAACCACGTAGGAGAGTTTAAGCGTGTAGTATTAGAGCAGTTCTCTACTATGTTAATGTAAAGGTCAATAAATATTCTTACTACGTTTCTGATCAGATGGGTCATTACTATTTTTTCATCTGTTATACGTGCAAACTTATTGAGCTATTTGTAAACTCCATCCTAGGTTCGAATCCCGAATCTTATACACTTAAGTTGGGCTTTTCTTTATAAAAAACATCTATTGATGAATACTTAGGTGCTGAAATGCCTGTCAATAAGTTGTCGGTTCGCGGACTCCTCCCCGATACTGATTACTACATGACGTACGACGGTTCCACAACTGCACCAGCCTGCTATGAAACCGTCACTTGGATAATTGTTAACAAACCTATCTACATTACCAAACAACAGGTAAGTAAATGTTTTAGTAGTTACTAAACATGAACACAAAGTGCGATGTTAAAACTTGGCTGAAAATGTCAAAGGCCCAAAAATATGTTATATAAAAAAAAACCAATGGGTGCAATTCACATACAGCAGAAGTGAAACTTCTGAAAAGTAGCCTATGAGAGATTGAGATAGATATAGGATAAATGTAAGGTTTATTATGTTTTACCAAGCTTAAAATGACCTCTCATTAATTAAATTTAATGGAACATTAAAATTCATTTAAATTTTGTTTTCTGCAACGATATAATGGATCCCGTAGGAATTCATCGGAGAACTTTGGTAAAAGATCTTGTGAACCACACCATAGCAACATAAATAACAAAAGTAGGTATAATATGATTCACTTCGGGGGTAGGTGAGAATAGTAAGTAGTAGGTTGTTAACCTAGGGATGAAAGTAACTTATTTATTGCCGAGACGGGGTTTGGCGCCCGAGCGTAGCGAGGGCTCCAATAGTTCGAGGGACTAAATAAGTCTTTATCCCGAGGTAAACACTGTGCTTTTCGTTACGAATACGAGGAAACTAAAAATAAAAATCATGAATTAAGAAAAAATGGGAGACTAAAAAAATTTATTTGGAATCGCCTTTTTCCCGCCGATTTTGTTTTTTTTTCTGTGGCCTGTCAGCTATTCAGCCATTATTTTTCATTTTAATCATTGAAAAAATATAAATCTTCGTTATTTTAAAGATATTTAGTTGCAACTATATTAAAATAAAGTCATATAAAAAACAAATTCTTTAATAAATACTTAACTTAATGTTATTTCAATTTTACATCGCGCTGTAATTGACTGGCTGTACAGAAAATAGAACTGTTTTATTTTTTATAATTACTCAGCTGTCAGCTGAACGTAATTCTCCCTAGGGTTGAAAAGTATTACTTTCAACCCGCTCCTCAGGCAACTTCAGGCCTACTTTCAGAGTATGAGTAATGAATAAGTACTTTATAACTGGAATGGGAATACTAAGTGAACATAGTAAAATAGAGATATTAGTGTATTATTGAATAACCTATCACTTTTTTAAACTTAATATTATGTACATCGTGGTCTGGGTATGGTTATCATACCATACATCAGCCTTTCATCATACCATACATCAGCCTTTCATCGTCCACTGCTGGACACAGGCCTCCCCAAAATGGGGGTTACCATAAACGCCACGCTTGGCAGGCGGGTTGGCGATCGCAGTGGATGTTTTTAGTACACGGGGGAACGCTGCTGCCCGGTCCCCCGGTAATCCCTCAGTCGGCTTTTACGACTCCCACAGGAATAGACGGGGTGGAGTTATTCTTGGTGCCGGCCCCACACGGCAGTCATATGGTTAATAAGTACCTATTGATCACGCTAGCCGGAGACCGAAGTTTCAAATCAAATACCAAGGAATATTTTTTGTTACAGAAAAATATTTCATAGTCAATAACTTTAATGGACTTTTCTGTTACTCCTAATCTATACATTTATGTGTTTGTTTCTTTATCATGACGCATTTTCGTTTCATCGAGTTTCAAATCATGATTCTAAAGAAGTATTCACTTAAATATCAAAGTAATTACTAAATATTTAAAAAATGAAAGTAATATTTTAAAAAGATGAAAGCTAAAATGGCTGGTAGTATAGGTCAAGCTTAGTGGATTATGTCTTTATACACAAATGAAATTTGGTTTTATTTGAAATCAAATTCATTATTAAGTATTCAAAAAACCCCTCCCATAATAAACAAGACATATTTTGTCAAAAATGCACTTCAGGACTACAACGGAAAATGGGATGAACTTATTGTTTGTATTAAGTTGCATTAGCCATGACCAAGAATTAACTGAATAAAGCTATAAAAGGCACAAACCGTGCAAAAGTTTAATTAGTAATCAATATTATCTTAATTATATACTACTCGTATATAGTAGCTACTAATTTATATGACATACGAAAGGTAGGTTTAACATGCTGTCACTACTGAATTAATGTCACACAGTTCCAGTGAAAGGCTAAAACAGGCAAGAGACAGCGGGTTTATTTAGTAGGTGAAAGCTCCACACTACATCGTTCGTTACTGCGAACGATGGGGTGTATGGTTAAGTACATTTTTTCCCGCATTACCAAAATAACAACGTTTAACATCCAAACAAAAAATAACCTAGACTGAATATACTTAAGTATATTCACATTCATACAAAGGTTGCTTCTGATTCTCTTGGGCAGAGAGCTTGGTCCTTCTAGAAGTCAAGTTTCTATGTATTCAACCGTATAGTTGAGGGTAGTGTAATAACATTTTCATTTGTGCTCCCGCTACAATAAACAACTCACGTCTCTCGCCTTTAGACAAAGACTCCGTCGTGAATTATGTACGTGTTAAAAGTAAACTAAAAGTGCCACGTTGTGTGGTTGTTATTATAAATCATTGTTTATGTTTTCCGTTTGTGTTGGTGGGAAAATTAAGTGCTTGTGGAAACTGCTTGCAATCTCGCGAGGAGTTGAACAAGCGCCTTGTGGTCGACTCTTGAAACGCGATTTATAACTGTATTAACGCCGTTTGTTACTTACTAATAAATTTACTATTTCAGAAAAGCAATAAAATATTATTGATTTCGTTAATAACTATTTTGATAAGAATCCTTTTTATTCTTAACGTTTTTTAACCAAAACTGATTTCTATATATCTATTTTATATTGTTTTTATAAAAATTAACAACTTTCTTAGTTAAAATCCTTTAATTTTAATGTTGTAACATTAAACTCCAATTCTATTTGTTTGTAGACAAATAACCGTGTAGGAATCAAAGTTTATTCTACATCTATAATCAGAATAAAATTGCCTAATACCTACAGCATAAACCGCTATGCGAATGAGATAGCCACGGTTGCGTGCTCAAAGCCCGTTAATCCCACCGTAGCGAACTACACACCTACATGTAACAACGTAATAGTCAACTAACGTATGAAAGGAAGAAATTTCAATTTACTTGAAATCGCCCTCTACTATACTTGTTAAGGTTATAATGGAAACACATTAAGTCTAGGAAACTTTATCAATACAAGTAAACAATCACCTGAGCTATCACAGTTAAGGAATGATGAAAATCTAAGGTTTTTTTATATATTACAAGGGTAGCAAACAAGCACAGCCTGCCAGCATGGTTAGAGCAGCGGGGACTCAACGGGGACAGCGGGGACATCACTAGCGCATTACCAATTTTAAGGGAAAGGGATATGAGGAAGAAAGGGTTATAGAAATAGGATGAGAAACTGGAGAGATAATGAGGGGGTGAGCTGGGCCTCCGGCGCTCTCACTCGTTGAAGAAATCAATAGTAATACTTACGCCTATATTCTGCGAGAGAATGGTAATTCCGACGTTCGGTCAAGCTTAGTGGATTATGTTTTAATAGGTATCTCTAAAGCTATATTAATGTACCTATACTATACCTACTATATTATAAATTACGGTATAAGTTGGCGGTCAAAAATTTGTACAGAAAATATATCGTAATATGCCTTGCTATGATTTATATTAATATAATTATATTATAGCTACGTGTGTGATGGACTTAAGCACGTTCTTTAGGTGTTTGACTAATTTCGTATCTTCTGATATGATCTCCATGATCTTCTGGTTACATTCAGTTATAAAATTCCTAAATATTAGAACGTTCCTTCAAACAATTTTAGTGGCAATATAATAGAATTTCATAACTGTAGCTACACGGCTTGAGGCGACTGATGCAAGGCGATGCGCGACACCCAAAAGCTCCCCTTGGCAACAACTTCAGGCCGCCCCAGCCCCTACATCACCGGGCCGTGAGGACCAACATTGACTTCGATCTTAGCAAGGTAATTTACACCTTAGAGGAAATTATATTGAGTAGAAAGTTTCTTATTAGCACATTTAATAATTCACATTGTAAGCTAACCTAAGGGATACACTAAGTTTCTGCAAAGTGTATGCTCCTGTAATAATTAGTTGTACTATTAAATATTACATTAACAAATTGTCTTAATTCAGTAAACGCATGACTTAATGTCATTTTCATGTATTTTAATTAACTTAATTATTTTCAGTATCCTGGAAAGACCTGTCCTAGTATGCATCGAGACATGCATTATAAAGGTAAATATTTATGGTTTTACTTTAGTTTTAATAATACCATATACTTAACAATTTATCAAAACTAATCACATACTTGCTATAAATATTGTCGTTACAATAAGAAAAATGTTGTTACATTTAGAACACTAGTAATCAAATTATTGTTGACGATTAATTTAAAAGACAACCTACTTATATAGGAAATTATTAATAAGTTTTTTTAGATAGTGTGTATTAGATAGTTTAGAAGTACATTTTTAACAAATGTTATAGTTATTTCTCAGACACACACATCATATAATGTCCCGCATTAAAATGTGCACCATGCTACACGTATACCCATACCTGCTAACAAAACGACAAAAGATCTTCCCAAACATATTCCCTAATTAGGCACCTATATTGTACTAAAGATTTGTATGGCTAAAGCTATGATACTAATAATGATGATAAAGAGATGACAACGTAACAGCATTCCAATCGATTTTATCTTAAACCATATCAATATACATGTTTCATATCAGCAATACGGTATGAGGTTCCGATATTAAAACCTACAACTAGTAAACATGGAGATTATCTGTATTACAATCCCACGAGCAACTGGTGTGTTATAACATCAGCTATGTATGAAGCGATAACGATAATTTCACTGCTATCGCGATTGCAAATACTGTAATCGGTGCAATTACATTTCGTGTTTAAAATATGAGAGTGAAGATTTTGTAGTACATATAGCGGTTTAATCGTCAGAGCCAGAATTTGGGCTTTAGTATTAGTACTTTATAGACTTGTGCAGATAGATGAATTTGACATACGATGATTTATTAATCTGTATCCTTATTAGCGCTACAACATTACAAAGCAACATCAAATGGAATATTCGTCTAGACATGGCAACGAGTAAGTGTATGATAAAAAATAGAGGGTCTCCTTGCAGTTCAATTGGCAGCACGCTGGTGGAGCTTACAAAATTTTATCGAATGTGGTTCCATTGTCACTTTTTAAAAGATTTATGAGACTTAATAATTTACTTACACATCAGTCCGCCACGCTAATTCTTCCGCTTACAGTTAGACAACAGCTTTAACTCGTTATCAAGGTTTTCGTTTCTGTTGCAGCCAAAAGCTGGACACAGTATTGAAGCTATTTCACTATGGTAGGCATTTCCATAGCAGCTACATAGAAAATATACATTAAGTAGGATATAAGTATTGTATATCTTGTACAGATGTATTAAACTTTTGCTTATGATAAATTGAGCTATAATGAATTATGCGTAATTAAATGTAATATTTGTAATATTACAAAATTATAATATATTAAGTAAAAATATTAGATTTAGTAATATTGCGTGTAGCTATTGTTATAGTAAAGATGATCTAACAATTACTATGACCTCTGACTAGCTAAAAAATAATATTTATTTTTGTTTTTATTATTTAAAAAACATCATTAACTTGTTTTTAGTAAAATGTATAGAAAATTATAATCATAGTTATAAATATATAGATCTATATTACAAATGAAGTATCAATGTTGTAACATATCGTTTTATTGGACTACTTGGAACTTGATGCTAAATGTATGTTTTTATGTATTTTACCTAGCGTCTCTTATTTAATGTTTAGAAAACAAATTCCATTAACGAATGAATTTAGATACATAATCATATCAAATTATATGTACTATGCATAGATCTTTATTTGACAGTACTAGGTACTCTTAAAGTATTTTATTATTTTATATCTACAGCAGTAAGACGACTATAGCTTTAATAAACTACATTCTAGTAAATATAATTAACTGTGTATTTTAAGATAATGTTATTTCTTAATTATATAATTAATATTGCCTGGCTTTCTTGTAATAACCATAAAATTTTATTTGATTAAATGATATTCACCTAAATGTGTATACTATTCAATAAAAAATGAATAATACCACCTTATACTACCCCGATAAAGTAAAAAAGTTATACTTTGACTAATTTACTAATAAACATTGTATAACATCTGAATAGTTGTTCAGTGTTTTGTCTTTGTCACTAATATGACAGTTTGACGTTGAAAGAACGAAATAAAACACTGAATAACTCTATTCGATGCTTTAACAATGTTTATTAGTAAGGGGGTGAAACTTTATCACACGATAAAGAGCCTTTAGTTAGATTAATATAGAACCAGTTGATTTATACATACTCGTATATAATAGGTATTTAAGGTGTATATAAAAAAATGGAAAGGGCACGATAGAAAAAAGGTAAAAAGAAAACAAGAGAAATAAAACGACGATATATTTGTCTGTGTATATGATTGTTAGTTTTTTGAAGTGAAACTTCTAATGCGACTTCCAACAAGGTTGCGTTAAACGTTTAACGCTACCATGGAGGGGGTATGAAAGCACTGTTGCGTTAAACATTCACCACTCCTGGGGAGGGGGAATAGAAAGAGACAGAGGGAGAGTGAATGCGTGGCACTCGAACGCATGCGCGCCTTCCTATTTTCATTTCCACATTACGAAGTTTCACTTCTTCCCCGCGGAGGGACTCCACGCACTATTTTTTTTCTTTTCGATAAACACACATATTTTAAATTGCTGGACAGATTTTTAGAGCTTGGCTTGGAGCAGAATATACCTATACTATATTATATGTCCTTTGGTTGTCGGGGAAAATAATACCTTCCTTCTTATTTATTAGGTAACTTAATCTGAAAGTTAAAGTGCACGTAGGTGTTACGGCAACGGCTAGTAAAAATAATTTATTGTAGGTGCGATATGCGTCCAGCATATCCTATTCACCTGCCTTGATCAATAAAAAATGTAGTATGCACCTATAGCTTGCAGTACTCCTTCAGAACCCTTTAGACTAGTAGCAAGAACTGCGTATGCATTCCTCCGTCATGTATTTCTCCGTATTGTCCGAGGCATAACTTCTAGTGAGTCTATCGACATTCTATTCACCTTCCCTCTTCAATAGAATACGAAAAAGAATTATTATAGAATGCCTGACTAGCACAGATGGCGGAATAGTTTACGTACCGGCCTCCCGCCCGAGAGTTGTGGGTTCGATTCCCACACAGGACAACTCTTCGTGTGATCCACAAATGATTGTTCCGAGTCTGGGTGTACTTTGTGTCCGTGACATTGTATGTTTGTAAAGTCCCCCACGATACAAGGATTATTTCTTAGTTGTCTCTTCAAAAAACAACAATGAAAATATTTTCTTGAGTATACTGGGACAAATAATAATAATATGATGTACTACTTTCTATAATTTAAATAATTTTCTAAATTTTCGCCGTTACAATGTTCTATATACCTTAAGTTTTAAACGCACTAGACATGTTTCCCAATGCAATAGAGTGGAACCGACTGTTTTAGAGTTTCTCTACTTTTGTGTTTGAATAAAAAGCTCATTTGAATTCAATGAGAATCGAAATTGCTCTCCTTTTCGCAGTAGTAACTTAATTTAATCGAGTTCCATCACGTTACCTTTAGATTAGGTGATCGTAATAATGCTGATCAAATTGAGAAATGAAATTTATGTTGCTATACAATAATTTTATCTTGAGAATTGTATTGTTGATACAAAGTTGTTAATGTATTGTAGCGTTTCAAATAAAGTTCCTGGCACAATGCTCTGCTCATAGATATTCAGTGCACAGTTGCAGAGTTCAGACTCAGTTCTTATAAAGCCTATTGTCTTATACTTTTATGCTAATATGGCATAAAAAGTTACTGCAGTCCAAAGAAGCAAAACTCTATACAATACCATGTTTTTTTATTAAGAATAATTTCTCATTCAGTTATGAGAGGGAAATTGGATGCTAGTCTTGTCTATAAAAAAATAACGATGAGAGCTGAAAAATTTAACGAATTGTTTGAACCCTTTTGTTGTCCCAGTATTGGGCATGAGTCTCATCTTATAGTGAGAGGGGTTTAGACTGTATATCATCACGCTGACTCAGTGTGGATCGGCAGACCTCACAAGCCGTCAAAAAATCTCTCAAGCATGCAGCGATGTTTACCTATACCGAGCAGTGTCTAAAAAAATCTCGAGAAGTCAGTGTGCTCCATGCGAGGTCTTGGCCTGGGAATGGGGATCAAACTCGATACCACTTTATTTGCAGTCCTTCACTTTACCGCTAAGGCATCACTGCATAACATAAATTTGTTGCTGTCACTAAACCTAGATCACTAGTAAAATCATCGCAATCGATTTTGTACCACGGTACGAGCACATCTACCCACATATGACGTTCTAGACTAGAGGTATGAAGTAGACACTATTATGACACAATTTCGACACCTTTCATAACATAAGCAGGTTAACGTCTAATATGATGGCAAGGCGTGATGCTATGTTTATGATGATAAGTACAAAAGTCAGAATGTCTCAATGTTAGGCTTGCGTATATTTGTCATCACGCACACACAGTCACATATGGCCGATCATATTGGTTAGTAGAAGACATTTTACATAATACTGTTTAGGTATTTTTCATCCAAGAAATATTTCAGGTTGGAAGAGGACGATATCATCAGCAAATGTTATAATCCTAAAAAAATCCATAAGTTTTATCCAATTAGATTCATATATCAACTCTAAAGTATGAAGTACCCATGAGAAAGAGATCGTATTATGTTATTTTTAAAAGTTTTAACACAAATTATTTTTCCACACGATAACGCAGAGATTAAGATTGTAAAATAAATTAGCAATTTTCCGCATAGGAGTCGCCGTTATTGGAAAAGTTACCGCCGGCCCATGTTGATAGACTCACTCAAATTGAGTTCATTAAAATTAATAATTATCGAGTGTGAAGGCAATTTTATTTGCTACAGAAAAAATAAATTTACAAAGTATATTTACAAATGTTTATCATTAAAAAATAAACGCAAAGGCGTCTGTATAATGTGAGCATACCCAAGTAATTCTTATTTGCCAGGATGGATGTACTTATGAAGTTATGTTAATATACAAGATGACGAATAAATAAATAACGAATAATATAATGTCATTTTTTATATGAGGATATAAAAAATGGCATTATGTGGGTTAAGAACTTTATTTCTCATGAAGAATTAACATAGTTCACTTATTGAGATACTATGATAATAAAAATATAATATCGCGAGCGCACTGAAACTAAATATTACTTTGTAGGCATGGACTTAATAAATGCAATGCAACATGTGATTTTATATAAACCAATGTGGGTACATATTAGAAATACAATCAATAGCTGAATATAACAACCAAGTAAACACGAATTTAATACAAATATATATGGCAGTGTAAGGCTTGTTGTTGTAAGTGTTTTGTATATGTATTGTGATGGATACTAAATGTAGGACTAAATGTGGTATTTTATTAGAAGATATTTTATTATACATACACACACATACATACACACACACACACACATACATACACACACACACACACACATACACACACACACACACATACATACATATACACACACACACACACATACCTACACACACACACACACACACACACACACACACACTATATTCATAACATATAATTAAATCCTATAATCACTATGTGTATGCATGGTTTAAGTATTTTTTCAGTGCGCTTTTAAAAATAGACATACTTTCTGATCCTTTTATGCTTATAGGTAATTTATTGTATAGTGTTACTCCTTCAAATTCAATATTTTTTATACCATAATTAGTTCTAGGTCGAACTGTCACTAAGTAATTGCCGTTTCGCAGTTTCCTTTTTTGTTTTTGTTGTCTTGTAATGAATTTAAGATTTGAGTGAATTTCCTTGTTCAAGATTTTATAAATGAGTATACATGTATAATTATCATATGTCTGAGCATTCGTTATTTTAATATCATCGTATATTTTCTTAGTGGACGTTAGAAATTTATAGTTAAATAATATTTTTATTAATCTGTTTTGTGCCCTTTGTAATGGCTCTACTTTTAAAGAATCGAATAATTATATTATTTGATTCTTTAAAAGTAGTTTTTATGTAAAATAAAAATGCACCAAACCACACACCCCACCGTTCGGGGCAACGAACAACGTAGTGTGGGGAACTCACCTGACTGTGTGAGATCCACCGCTAAATCCCCTCATGGTGACGGGTCCGGGTCTCCTCTCATGGTGAGAGAGATTAAGCCATAGTCCACCACGCTGGCCTAATGCGAGTTGGTAGACAGTAGTAGTAATTACCTTACCTACTATTTAAAAAGTGAATAACGTGTGTATAAATATATGAACTTCAAAGAACAAATTATTTGTGAAAATGTGGCAAAAGAGAATTTTACTGGGAGCGGAATTCGAACTTGTGTCCCTTCCAATCCGGGGAAGTGCTGTTCTTTAAAGTAGCTGAGCATTTCAAGTGCTAAAATACAGATCAAAATATATGAACTTCATATAAAATCCATATAATCGATATGCATTTAACATAACGCAAATCTCAAAAAAATATTTGCACGTTTTGGTAAATACTTACAACTAAAGAGTTCTACGAGTGCGCTTTGAAGACGAGTGTGAGCTCAAAATGTACTTCACAGTGAAGTATATTTGCTCTTCATTGAGAGGGTGACAAGATCTGACGCCGCGCCTCGTTTGTGATTCCACGTTTATACTACAAGTACAAAGCGAGTGACATAGGCTTTTAATGGACCTATCTGTTGCATAGAAACAGTACATAAAACTTATTTCAAGTGTAAACTTGATAGCTATCGATATTGTAATATTATCTAAATCCTCTTTTCTAATATTACCTAAATCCTAGAAGCCTAAGAAAAGAAACATTTATTTTGAAATTCAATAAGTCTGAACCTCGAACAGTCTAGTTCGAAGAAAAAGCTATATAAACTGGAACATAGGCGTTGCTGAGATTCTAGACTCAGGCGTGGTCCTGTAAACATAGCTGAAGATTCTGATTCATTCTAGACTTGGACGTGGTCCTATTGAGATAGCTGTCAAAGCTCCGAATTATCTTAAAGTTCCTTAAGAAGTTGTCAAGGCTCTTCTGAAGATTGTCTTGAAGTTTTGGTTCTTCACTGGAGGTCGTTTCAGACATTTCAGGTGTGATCTGTTGGACTTCAGGGTCTGGTTCTGAGACCGGGTCTGACCTTCTGGAACGGAAGGCATTGTACGGAACGCTAAAGGGAGTGAACCTTTGTACATGTACGGAATGCTAAAAGGAGTGGACCCTTGTACAAGAACATCTTTTGAGGTATCCCAAGTGTTGGTGAATACTAGGTAAAGACAGTAATAACTCTAGTAGTACTTAGTGCTTACAAAACTTGTACGTGTTTTCTTATTTATTAAAATTTGTTTCGATCTGTTTCCTATTTAATTTCTTTTAAGACCCCTAGGTAGGTCCTAAATAATTGTGGCGTGACGGCTTCACCGTTACGCTACAATATATTAGTTCGGTTAAAATTGTTGTAACTTTTCTATTGCTTTAGGTGGCAGATTAGCTCCGGACCACCTAATGGCAAATGGTAACTGGCGCTCATGGACTGAACAAAACAGTGAATACTACTAAGCCACTGCACACCATTTAATTCCGTGTATGAGAAATGAATGAATGGATGGCTCCCGCTACAACCAAAATATACGAGTATATAGGTACTATAGGTACAAACAAAATCGCGGGAATGAAAGGAGTGGTGTTACTTGGCCCTCATTGAAAATCAGCGTTGCAGTGCATTTTGACTGCGGCACTGCGACATCGTAGCTGAATGGGGGCTGAATTCTTGTCACTTTTAATTAAATCACATATAAGTTTATTTTTTGGCTGTCAAATTGTACAAAGTGGTAATAAAAACAGTTTTCTTTCTTTCTTTCACTTGTATTTTGTTTCGACACCACACGTATAGGATATTGGAACTAAAAGCATGCATTTCGTGTATCAAAAACAGACCATCCATCCATCCATCAGCCTTTTAACATCCACTGCTGGACATAGGCCTCCCCAAGAATGGGGGATAATGCCGTAATCGCCACGCTTGGCAGGCGGGTTGGCGATCGCAATGGATGTTGTTAATACTCGAAGGAGTGCTGCTGCCCACTCCCCAGGTTTTCCCTCAGTCGGCTCTTACGACTCCTATCACAATTCTAAAGCCAGCCCCACACGGCCAAGTTTACCATAAATTACGTTAATAGTAACGTAATACTTAGTAAAACATAGCATGACGCCTGTATGCCACGAAGGGGTAGGCAGAGGTGTATTACACACCCACGATTCGCCAGCTATGTTTGAGTTCCACGTAATAGAGGGCGAGCCTATTGCCGTCTACCGGGCACATTCCAAACTCCGGGCTGCTACTGAGAATTTTTCTTTTTAGGAAAAACCTCAATAACACTGCCCAACCCGAGCGTCGAACCCGAGACCTAATTATCAGCAATCGCTTACACTTCCGCTGCACAACTGAGGCAGGCAAAAGAGGAAAAAAAGAAAAAAAAACATAATTTTGCACCTGATATTTATATCATCCAGAGTAAAGTATATTTTTTTCGTAGAGACATTTTTAAAAATCGTTGAGACTCAAAAGTAGTTACTAATAAATTTAAAAATAGTTTTTTGATCTTAATCTATAGGAGGTTGTTATGGAAAGAAAGAAAGAAAGAAAGACTAAAAAAAGGTATATTATAATGTGATACCATGAGTAATTCAAAAGTTATATTACAACAGTTGTCATTGTTATACAACGTTGACGGTAATTCGTCTTTTATGCAAATGAGTGTTATGTGCAGCCGTGCCAAGACCCTCACCTCACCCGCGACTGTGCGCCGTTGACAAAAACATGCATTAAACCGCATAACTTAATTACAGTATTAGAGCTTTGACATTCATGATAAAAGTTGTATGTTAATTACTACCAGCACGTTCAATTTTGTCGTTCGACAATTTCTAAACGTAATGATATTTAAAAATGAGGTACTATTAATCTTTTAGAAAAACTATTATTTAAAAAAACACCCAGCCATCCACATTTCGCAAAGAATATTACGAATCAGGAATTAGAATTAAATTAAAAAATGTCTTGTATTACCTACCAATATACGAATATAGTAGTTGGTGGTTGGTTAGTGAAAAAACTACACTGCTTTTCTTAAAAAATATGTCATGAAAAATATCACATCCAGTATATTTATTCCAGAGCCTACATATACTCGCAAGCAATGGTGCTTAAAATACCATAAAAAAGTAGATAAACTACTTTTTAAGTACTCATCCATCCATCCATCAGCCTTTCATCGTCCACTGCTGGACATAGGCCTCCCCAAGGGAACGCCACAGCGAACGGTCCTTAGCCGCCTGCATCCAACGAATGCCTGGGACTTTGACCAGGTCTCTGGTCCACCTGGTCTTATACTGCGCCGTCGGATACGCGGTCGCTAATCAAGAACCTTTCTTCCCCAACGATTGTCGGTTCGTCGAGAGATGTGACCTGCTCGATGCAACTTCAGTATGCTGATCCGGCGGGCTATGCCGGTTACTTTTTAAGTAAAATAATTCATTATTTTAAAAAGTTTACTTTATAAAATGCATTATGGTCATTGAGATATATATATTATAAACATATTATTAATTATTAATTATGATGGTAGCTGCTTACTTCTAAAGTAAGAATGCTAAAAGAATGGATAGTCCTTTTCCTCGGATAGACTTACATTCAGTCAAGAAAGTAGGAATTGGGAATGGATGATTTGTTTATGGTTCCAAATTCAATTTTTTTTTTTTGTTGTTGTTAGTTTGGCACAACTGTTATCCATTCTGGCGCGGAGTTTGAGTTGCATCTGTTATTTATATTAAATATAGTGCTGTTTTTAGTTATATCATATCTAGTGTGTATTTCATAATGGATAAAAACATCGAACAAAGAGTTTGTCTTAAATTTTGCATCGCCAATGGAATTCCGTGTTCGGAGTCACTGAAAATGTTACAGAAGGCTTACGGTGAATCGACTTTATCAAAAACACGTGCTTATGAGTGGTACAAAGCGTTTAAAAGCGGTCGAGATGTGATGGAAGATTTGCCTCGCTTTGGTAGGCCATCAACGTCTGCAACTGAAGTTAACATTGCAAAAGTGAAGGAAATAGTGACTGAAAATCCTCATTCAACTTTGAGAGAGATAGCCGCCGAACTTTCTGTGTCTCACGAGTCGATTCGTACCATTTTAAATAATCACTTGGGTATAAAACATGTTTCCGCTCGGCTAGTCTCAAAATACCTGAATTATCTCCAAAAACTCAAATCGCATGAGAGTCGCTGAGGACATGCTAGAACGAGTCAATTCCGACCCAACATTAATGAAACGCATTGTTACTGGTGACGAGACGTGGGTTTAAGAGTTTGACATGCAAACTAGTCAACAAGCTTCGGAGTTGCGACTTCCAACTGAACCGAAACCGAAAAAAACCACGCCAAAGTCGATCAAAAGTCAAAGTCATGTTGACTGTTTTCTTTGACTATCGCGGTGTTGTGCACTCGGAATTCTTGCCATAAGGTCAAATGGTAAATAAAGAATATTATTTGAGCGTTATGAGGCGTTTAAGAAAGCAAATTCATCGAAAAAGGCCACATTTTTGGAAAGAAAATTCTTGGATTTTGCACCACGATAATGTGCCTTCGCACAAGGCCATCATTGTGGATGAATTTTTGTCCAAACACTCAACAAATACCATCGAGCAACCACCATATTCACCAGATATGGCTCCAGCCGACTTCTTTCTTTTTCCTAAACTCAAATTACCACTTCATGGCACCCGTTTTCATTCGGTAGAAGACATAAAGGAGAATTCGCGGCGAGAACTGAACTCAATTCCGGAAACAGCGTTTAAAAATGTTTTGATGATTGGATTATTGGTTGGCGTAAGTCTATCGTTTCTGAAGGAGCATACTTTGAAGGTGATAAAATAAATTTGGGTAAATAACAAAAATATTGTGTATTATTGATCTTTTACCGGTACTTTCTTGACAGAGTAGTATGTCTTAGTCAGTTCCCAACAGGGCAGGCGACGCAGGCCTGCTCAATGTCTCTTGGGCTGGCAAATTTTCCAGCAGTATACAGTAAAAAAACTGATAGATGGATGAATAGTCATAATGACTTTGCACTTGATGCTGATACTATACCTACGTGGGTATATAAAGTTGACTAAAATTGATTTATTATTTTTTTTTTCTAAAAATACAACACGCTGCTCGAAGGAATAATCCTTGTATCACGGGGGAATTTACAAGCATACAATTCCACAGCCACAAACTACACCCAGAACAATCATGTGTGGATCACACATAGAGTTGTCCTGTGTGGGAATCGAACCCATAATACTCAAGCGGCAGGCTCGTATGTAAACCACCGAAGGAATGTAACATAGTTCCAGTGGCCCGCCAATAAAGGCGGAGAGACGGCACACGGCGGGATTCTTTAGTGGGTGCAGGCCCCACACTACCCTGTTCGTTGTTCCGAACGACGGGGTGTGCGGTTAGGAACATTTTTTCCCGCCTTAACAAAAAAAAAGGCTGGTATGTAAACCACTCCGCCATCTGTGCAGCCATTTGTGTTTTTGAGTTTATTTGTGTTTTTTTTTATGAGAAATTATAATAACAATAATAAAGCTTTATTTGTTTCCATATCTCAATTTGATTTATAAATGAATGTGGTGTTAGTACTATTAGTATTTAGATTCCTACTTTTACTACGGTTAATTATTGTTAATTTTAGATATGGATCCCTTTTGGGTAAAAGCATCCATTTTACTCTATTTTCAGCAATCGTTAGCCAGTTATTTCCAGCAATTTCTGTGATGTCGTCGGCCCATAGTTTTTGAGGTCTACCTCTATTCCTTTTTCCTTTAGATCCTGACCTTTTCGTTGCTACAAATGTCCACCTCTTGTCATTGTATCTTGAAATATGTCCAGCCCATTTCCACTTAAGACAAAGAGCATGTTCAAGGGCATCCTTAAGTTTAGTTCTTTTCCTTATATCTTCATTCCTGATTTTCTGAATTCTTCTTAGTTTTAATATACTTCTTTCCATGAAATATTGGCAAATTTTAATTTTATTTTTTATTCTATTTGTATACGTCCACGTTTCGCTTCCATATGTCAGACTTGGCAGCATAAAGGCATCCATTATTAGTTTTTTAAATTTTAAGCCTTAGTCCCCTTTCAGGATTTCATTTTGTTTCCAGAATTTCTTCCATGTGTTATTGATCCTTCTGTCTACTTCAGCTTCATTTTGTATTAAAAGGAATTTGTTTCCCTAAGTAGGTATATTCATTTACGTATTCAATACAATTACCTGATACACATATTTCCTTTTTTAAATGATTTGTTATTATTTTAGTTTTATTTATATTCATGTGTAATCCTACTTTTTTGCTTGTGTTGTCTAAGGCTTGTATCATTTGCTCTAGCTCAGTTGCTGCTTCTGCAAACAGGACAATGTCATCAGCGAATCTGAGGTGGCTTAAATGTCGGTTCTGTATTTTCAGTCCCTTACTTGACCAATCAATATCTTTAAAAATACTTTCTAGCACTGCAACGAACAGTTTGGGAGATAGGAGATCACCTTGTCTGACGCCCCTGTCTATTTTTATATCTTGTCCATAGTTTTCTAGTCTTACCCTGCTTGTGCTTTGTGAGTAGATGTTTTTGATAATATTGATATATGAGTTGTTTATTTCATATGTGACAAGAGAATTCCATATCGAGTTGTGACTTATGCAGTCAAATGCCTTCGAGTAGTCAACAAAGACTATATAGAGAGGATGGTTGTATTCCTTATATTTTTCTAGTATTTGGCTTAATGTATGTATATGGTCACTAGTAGAAAATCCAGAACGGAAGCCGGCTTGCTCGATAGGTTGATTGTTGTCTATTTTTAATGAAATTCGGCTTAATATAATAGAGGTGAAGAGTTTGCAAATATTTGATAGTAAGCTTATGGGCCTGTAGTTAGCAATATCTGCGGGATTTCCTTTTTTATACAGATGTATAATATCTGAATTACACCATTGATTGGGAACTTTTTCAGTTTGAAGCACCATATTGAACAGTTGTATAAAATATGGCAACAAGACAGGTGCTCCAACTTTTATTGCTTCGTTGCTTATATTATCTGGCCCAGAACTTTTGTCAGCTTTTAGCCGTTTTATGTGTTTTAATAATTGATTTGTGCTTATAGGTTGTATTGATTCTTGATCTTTATTTTCAACATTTTTTGGTAATTCGTTGGACGGGTCTTCTAGTGATTTTTTATATAACTCTTTATAAAACATTGCTGCATGTTCTAAAATATCTTTTCTTGTTTTAGTTTCTTTGAGTCCTTTTTTAAGTTTAGGAATACAAGATTTATATGTACATAGTTCCTTGGTTGCCCGTTTTGAGCTTGGGTAGTTATTTAGGTTTTTTTCTATGACTTCATGTCTATGTTTATTATAGTCTTCTTTTATGGCCTTGTTAGTTAGTTTAAATATTTTTTTTAACTCTTCTTTCATATCTTTAGTTTTATTTTTAGTTTTAATTAATTCTGTTCGTTTTTTTAGTAAATTTATCGTTTTATTATTTAAAATTTTTGAATATTTCTCTTTCTTGTCTGTGTTTTTCATTTTTAGGCTATTAGTATTAATGTCTTCTAATTTATTGTAATAAGTTTGTACGTTGTTAGTATGTTTCAACGATTCAAACTGTATTTTTATGTTCTCATTTAAAGTTTTTAGGTACATAGATTTTTCTCTATCAGTTTTAGGTGTTATGGGTAGGGAATTAAATGTTTTTCAGCTTAATTTAGGATTTTTTAGTGTAAATGGTGATCTTAATAATCTATGGTCTGATACAAAAGAAACATTATTTAATACATCTATGTTAGTCACCCGTTTTGGTATGTTACATAAAACAAAGTCAATCTCATTTTTATTTTGTGACATCCATGTCCATCTACGGCTTTGTTTCTTTTTAAAATAAGTATTCATTATAGATAATTTCTGTTCACATGCATATTGAATGAGTCTATCTCCTCTTCCATTCGTTTTCCCATATCCATAGTTACCCATTACTAAATATTCATGATTCTTTGGCTCTCCAACTTTAGCATTAAAATCTCCTATAACTAGTACAGTTTTATCTTGGGTTTCATGAGCTGTTCTCAAATCATTATAGAATTTATTGAGTTCATCTTCACTTGCTTTTTCACTAGGGGCATATATTTGTATAATTGATATTAATTTATAGCCAAATTTTAGCTTTAATATAGCCACTCTTTCTGATATACCAGTATAGTTGACAAGATTTTGTTTATATAATATACGGCCTCGTGGCGTGGTCGGTAGTGTAATCAACTTCCGTGCACGAGGTCGTGGGTTCGATCCCCACTCAGGACAATTATTTGTGTGATGAACTCATATATTTGTACTGCTTCTGGGTGTTTTCTATCTATTATATGTATTTATTTACAAAAAAAGTAGTATATGTATTATATGCGTAATCTGGTACCCATAGCACAAGGGATAAGCTTAGTTTGGGACCAGAGGACGTTGTGTGAAATGTCCGCGAATATTTATTTATATTTTTTTTACAAGAAGCCCACCCCATAATGCCCTCTTGTTTCTCCTGTATAGCAGAGTATATAATCTTGGTATTCTTCAATGTTGGAACCCAGTTTCCTCGTTTCGCTAAGTCCTAGTATGTCATAATTAATTTTCTTGAGAGCATGAGTTAATTCTAGAAGTCGTTCATTTGATGATAATGATCTTACATAGTAGGTGCATATTATTAGCTGTTGATTTCTTTTTGATGATATATGAGGAGAGTATCCATAGCAACTGACAGGGTTTTTGAACATTTTAGAATTGTTTGGTTCATGAACCTGATTATTTGGAGGGTCTCTTTTCCCCACGGTGACTAGCCGGCTTGGGGTGCAGGATGTTTTAGTTTGTTTGGCTTCATTGTTTTGACTATTATTAAATTGGTTCCGGATGTCGGAGGCGTTTAATTGTTTTTTTATATCTGATAAAGAAGCTGATCGTTCATGTGATACATAATTTAATATATTTGGTTTAATTATTTGTTTTGATAAATTAGTGGTTAGTATTTTAGTTGAACTATCTATAGTGTTTGTATTAATATTTATATTGATATTTATAACAGTCACGAGCAGGATTTGAACCTGCACCTCCTGGATACCGTCCAGATGCTTTGCAAATTCATTGTTATTTTCCATTTTTCACTTTGTGTTTAATGTATAGAGTTAAGCATGTAAAATGCTAAAAATATATATAAAAATATCTAAATATTTATAGGGTTTGCGTCATTATTAGGTAAAATCTTAATTGTAAAATTAAGTTTAGCTGGTCGGTATAATGTATGAAAATACTTCCGACAGATGGCGCAGGCGTCACCCAAAGACGTTCAGTATGAATGTGTTATCGAAATTGGCAGACAGGAGGAATTCTCACTATGGCTGAATTGGCAAAGCATCTTGATGGTATCCAGGAGATGCAGGTTCAAATCCTACTCGTGACTGTTATTTTCGATTTTACTTTTTTCACTTTGTGTTTAATGTACTCTGATCTCTTTTCCGTTTTTCACGGTTTGCATCAATTGGGTTCTTTATTACTAATATATCATATTTTAAATATGCCATGTTCCCCTTCTTCCTATATGAGAATGTGTATGTATGAGAAATTAAGTAATTAATATCAATTTTTGTTGGGTTTTAGTCCGTAAATGTATATTGTAAATAAAAATTAAAATGTCGTTGACATGGCAAACATCACAAAGTATATCTTAAAACTGATTTCAAAAAAGCAATCCACATTCATGCTCCCGCCTAACTCTTTATTTGTAAGGGTGATCCCCTGTGGGTAAAAGTTAAAAACAGCTTTCACCGGCCGACGCGTTTGAATAAGTTTCCCTGAAGTTTTATTGAAGTTGTAACCTTCGGCTCGGTTTGATATATGTACTCCGCGCAACTGTACCGAACCGGTCCCATCGTGACCAAAGTTAGTGCACCCGTAAATTATTCAACCCCTTGGTACATGTATTTATCGTAACTGACTGGCGCTCCCGATGTCACATTGTGTTTTATTTATTGAACATGTTTGCTCTTTTATACCTAGATATAAAATAAACTGCTTGTATAAACATAGCATCACGCCTGTATTCTCCGAAGGGATAGGCAGAAGTGTATTAAACACCCACTGTTCGTCAACTATGTTTAAGTCCCACGTAGAAGGGGGCGAGCGTATTGCCGTCTACCGGGCACATTTCCAAACTCTGGGCTGATACTGAGAATTTTTCTTTTCGTAAAAGCACAATACCATTACTCGACCCGGGGATCGAACCCGAGACCTCATGATCAGCAGTCGCTTACACTACCGCTGCACCACAGAGGTCTGCCTGTGACTCCGTTCGCGTCGGCTTTAGAATATAAATACGTCACTCCAAGGCACATTAATTATCTCTATGCAAAAATGTCTATCCCACAAAAAATCTCGACATTTCCGGGTTGTCTATGTCCTTTTCTGGACTCCAATTAAAATATATGCAAAATTTCATTATAATCCGTCCAGTAGTTGTGGTGTAAAATCGTAACATACACACAAACGAATACACTTTCACATTTATCAACTTACTAGATTTTTCCCGCGACTCCGTCTACGTGGACTTCAATATCTGAATTTAAACACATCACTCTACAGCACATTAAAATCTCTATGTAAAATATCTATACTATATATCTATAAATATCTATACGAGAAACATTCATTTTTCTGGACTGAAAAGCCTATGCTTTTTTTTCTTTTCATGATAATCGGTTTAGTAGTTACGACGTGAAAGCGTAACATTTAAACAAACAAACCCACTTCAGCATTTATAATATTGGTAACGATAGGCTAAAAGGTACATACAATATCTACTGTAAATCATCATACAAGCAACATGTTTAATAAACACTAGCCTTTGCCTGCGGCTCCACCGCAGCCAAAAGCTAGTTTTTAGGCCATATCTCAGGTTTCCGATATAATAGCGGGTTAAAATGTATGCCAGTTTTGAAGTCTAATCAAGAACTATCAAATAAAATAAGTTGCATCAAAATCCGTTCAGTAGTTTTTGCGTGATGCGCGAACAAACAAACAGACAAACAGATAAACACACAGCTCAGTTATAGGTTTATAATAGTATAGATAAGATAAAAAAATTGCCTGCTACTAACGACTACGAATATGCTACGGTCTAAGCTACGCGAAGAATGGACTGTGTCTCCTGGTCTACGAAGAATTAAAATAAAATTAAAAAGGAACAGAGTCACTTTTATTCTTAGTACCGATCCGCTCAGGTGATTTCAACACCGCAAATTTACTTATACCGCTCGGTTGACTTTTATTACAATTACTGTAATCTTGACTCTGAACCAGATACAGTAGTAATTTTACATGCAATTGGAACACGTACAGACCAAATCGACTATTATATAGCATACGGAATTTGTAATAAATTTGTTCTTGCGTGAGCCAAAACGTAGTAAGAAGTATGATTTTCAGAAAATTTTCGCATATTATATTTACCACCGTGGGAACTTACCACATGCAATGCTCGCCTTGGCAATATTAGTGCGACGCCACATAATTTTATCCAGTTTCGGCCGTAAATATAGCACCTAACCCCATTATTGCTGCAAGAAAGCGAACAACGAAGGTACGGTACCGCTTTTGTGAAACCGCTACATATTTGTATATAGCAGCATCATGAAATGTTGTAGTTAAAGTGAAAACAGATAGATATGTAGTACTCGCCTATGTCAAACCACAAAACTTACTAAGCTCAACGAGTTTTATATCACTGTTGAGTCGTACGTAAGAATATCACTTTTTAACATTCATGTAAACGCCTCGATTGCTTGATCTTATCCTTAATGTATCGTGATGGTCCTAATAGAATATATACCATTATAAATTTATATATTTCCCGTGGAACAACAGAGTGACAGTACTCGTCTCCACAGAATTATTCCGAAACATGCCTTTAAATAAGTTTAAGAAAGCTGTAAAACTCAGACTTAGTAGTAATGTTATTATACAATTTCGGATTATTTGGAAGATAAAATAGAATGGCTTGCTTGAGCTGCTCCTCATTTTAAAATACTATTTTAAATAAGCACATACCCCATTTTATTTTATAATATTGTATGTTCTTGATTAGCACCTACATTAAGTAAAGTGTATATATTGAAACGCTATAAGAAATTGGAGATTCAAAAATAAAAATATAGACAAAACTCATGAGTTTCTTGCCGGGTTCTTCTCATGAAAAGCCTTACTACGGAATCCAGCCGCTTGTGGCGATTGCAAAGGCGACATTGCGGATGCACTTGCCACAAGCGCTCATGTTGGTTGTTAGTAACTTTGACAATTTTAAGTGCTATAATTTGAAGTGGATAAATTGCTACTGGTATGCTATTTTGATTACAGTCAACACAGGTATACCTACATAAATAACAGAAATTATGTTGATTTCATAAGAACGGTCCGGTACGACCGTTGTTAAAACAAACAATTTAATCGTTTTCCAAAATGTATGAGAATCCAAAGTGTACATGAGGTTGTACGAGGAGTGGAACTTGGTGCACTGTAGTTTATCTGGATCCAGTTGGTACTGTGCTTTAATCACTTTTGTTGAACCCATTACTGTTCCTCTATTGGGCACGGGTCTCCTCTTAGAGGGGGAGGGATTTAGGCCGTTATCCACCACGCTAGCCCAGTATAGTTTTGAAGACTTCACACGCTTTGGGGAAAATCTCAGTGGCAGGTTCTCTCACGACGTTTTCTTTTACTCAGCAGTATTAATTTATAGAAAAATATACACATAATTTCGAAATATTTCGGAAAGTCAGAGGTCTTGCAAGGAAGGACCTCTTATTGGAGATTGAACTCGCTATCACAGTATTTGCACTCCTTAGTTTTATAACTAGGCTATCACTTTCTGTATTTATTTTTATTATCTACATCCCTTTCTGGGTTCTAGACTGTAAGTATGCAAAATTTCATTATAAAAGTTTCAGTTATTAAGGACTAAAAGCGTCATAAACAAACAAACGCGCTTTTATATTTATAAAAATATTGTGCATTTAAATTAAAACACCTAAAATACAAAACTATGTAATTATATCTGTATATGTATACAGCTGTATATGTACATAGAAGTTATTTAAAAAAAACTGTTTTACGCTCTAAAAAAACATTTTTTTTAGTTTAGTATGTTTATCTGCTTGTATATGTGTTTATTCGCACATCACGCGAAAATTACTGACAAGATTTTGATGTTTTTTTTTTGTTTGATAGCTCGTAACTAAAGAAAGACTCAAAAATTGGTAATACCTACTGCTTATCCCGTTACTATCGCGAATCTGAGATATAACCTAAAACTAGCGTTTACATGCGGTGGAGCCACGGGCATTGACTAGTTATAAAAAACCTGATAATGTAAAATAATTCAAATTCTATAATGTTTCATAAAATTGTTATAATTTAATCATTTAAAAGAATCACGAGTAATTAAAACGTAATTAAGGACGGCAACGGTTTCAGGTGTCCGTTCTAATCTCATGTTGTAAAGGGCGGCAGGCGATCGCTTAAGGTATATTCTGAACACAGGCGACGATTATTTAAATTGAATATTAATTTAAATTACGCTTCTTACCTAATAATTAATATTACTGTACTTTGAACTTTACTGTAATTTGAAGACAATTATTGTGCTAATATTTATTGTGTCTCAGAAATATTTATACATAATTAAACCAGTACATAATAAATACGACTCTTCCTATTAAATTATTCTCAACATACAAGATGGTATCTAAATGACTTTTCAGCAACTATTAAAAGTTATTTTTAATATGGAAGTTATAAAATTAATTAAAAAATATTTATTTTCTACCACATGATTGTAAATACAAAATAAGGACTGTAATTTTTTTTTTTGTGTGACGTTGGTTGTTAGCCTCAGATGGCTATGACAACCTTACCCGGACAATTGGTGAGCGCAGAGGGCTCTCAACCCGACATTTAAGCAACGCTACCCGGGGGCACCCCCTCTGGGGTAAGGACCTCGGCTCGGGCTCTTGCTGGCAAAGTGGGATTTCCCACGTTTATGATTTGACCGCGACACGTCTTTCGCCCCCGTCGGCGGGGACGAAACCGTGAGTATTACTTGTATTAGCTGCGCGAGCTGTGTGTGCTCTGAAGAGGACTGTAAAGGTAAGTTGTGCCATATATAACTGTGGTGAACTGAAGCCTAAACTACAGAAACCCTATATTTCAGGACTCCAGGAAACAAGTTAATTTGTTCTTTTGAACTGATTACTCTTTCGATATATTTTGGTTTAGGATATTAAATAGAAAATAATTTTCTAATTAAATACACAAATTTCCAACACTAATCCCGATGATCCTCATATTATATCAAGTTAATTTGAAAATAATGTAATCAACCAAGTAACCTTACACAAAAACGACATTCATAATGTCTTTTACATTATGAATGTCGTTTTAATACTATACTTGTTAAAATATATTTGTACAATAAGTATTTAATAGCCAGTTTCGCCCGAGGAAGAAGCTGCGGGCATTGACTAGTTAGTAATACACCATTTTTTTTTTGTTAAGGCGGGAAATAATGTCCGTAACCGCATACCCCGTCGTTCGGGGCAACGAACAGGGTAGTGTGGGGCCCTCACCCACTAAAGAAACCCGCCGCGCACCGTCTCTCCGCCTTTATTGACGGGCCACCGGAACTATATTACATTCCGTCAGTCGTAGTTAGTAATACACCTGATAAAATAACTATAATTCTTTAATAGTTTTACCTAGTGAGCATTTATTATCCCAGCATGAATGGGCAGCATGAGTTTTTGATTGGAGAAGTACCACCCTCTCATAGCAGATCGTCGTTAAGCAACGGTAGATACTCCCACTGTTGTGTTTTATATCCTAGGCCAAAACTCTGTTCTTATTCTTCTCACTCTTCGCCTCATCATATCCTTTATATCATCCTCCCTACCCACTTCCTATCCCTTCCGTTGGGGTTAACAAAATACGAGTGATGTCTTGGATGACTAGCGTCTATAGGCTTTGGTACCCGTTTACCATCGATTATACTAATAAAATAAAAGCTATAACGTTACCGAGACCAAATCGGTCATGTATTGAAGGAAGATGGAGTCAGTAGTCTCCTAAGCCGGCGAGCATGTATAAAGAGAATTCTGTATATTGAGAAAGCGAGAGATGTATGCAAGAATAGAGCCTCACCCAAGACGTTAAGTATGAATGTGTTATCGAAATTAGCACTCAAGAGCAATTGTCACGATGGCTGAATTGGCAAAGCATCTGGAGATGCAGGTTCAAATCATGCTCGTGACTGTTATTTTCGATTTCGCATTTTCACACTTTGTGTTTAAAGAATAGAGCCTTTTGGCACTCTATTCTCTCTGTCTATCCCGCAAGAGAGATGGCGTGATGATAAGTAAGTGATAGTAATAATAAAAAAACTATGTACTGTTTTAATTTACAATTCATTTCAAAATCTAAAATATCACCTAAAATTTGGAACCACAAACGACACGATAAGACCAAGCTCGAGATGAAAGCAGGATTGGTCATCGCGTTATCTAGAATAAGGAGCTAGCGGCTGAACGCGTGTGAGCTTTCCCACGCCCCAACCACTGGCATGCGACGTTTATTAAGCACTTCACGTTTTTGTTACCTGCCGAGAGATTTATTACTTTTAATTATTTTTCATTGTCCGCTACCGTTATTCGTCTTAAAGGCATCGCATTATATTATTATGCTCACAGCCATGATTTACTGTTCAATTGCGACGGTAATTTGATATGCCTGTTTTTTTAATAACTAAACTACACAAAAAGTTTTTGTAGTAAACTACAAAGGTGGTAAAAAAACATACCTACGGACCCCCTGAAGGTAAGCGTAAGTGCTGGCAAAACCAAAGGTATCACTCATATGTAGCCTACTCCAAAATAAGAGATAACATATAAAGAGCAAGGATGACAGAATGGATGAGTATGTGAAGAAGGATGATGAGAGCCGATGAAGTTAGTCCGCTCTCACTCACCGAACAGAACTCAAGAATACTACTGGAATTCTCTGAGAGGGTCCAGCCCTATTGAATAAAAAATAGAAAAAATTAATAGGACCACAGGTGTAGTTTATATGTTGGTATTCTTTTAAATAAGTAATATACGTACCTTGTCCAAAGTGAGAAGGAACCTTACTCCCAAAAGGTTAAGCTACCGGTGAACCACTGGAGTAATTTCATACAGTTCCAGTGGTCCGCCAATGCAGGCGGAGAACAACAAACGGCGGGTTTGTTTAATGGGTGAGGGAACTGCTCTGTTTGTTGCCTGAATATTTTTTCATGCCTTAGGGTGTCACGCCTAAGGGTTCACACCATCATTCCACCTTATGTTAATAAACACCGCTCATAAACTTATAGACATTCGCTACTATGCTCAAGAGGTGTTTCCTTGAAATAAATGAAGCTTATTGTAGAGTTGTTTTTTGAATTAGATTTCAGCTTTTCTGTTTTTTTTTTTGCGATATAATGTAAACTAATAGAAGATAAATCTAAGATAGTCGAAAGATATCAAATTAATTCAATATATCTTACTTTAGAAAAGAAACTTTCTTAAAACAAACAAGAATTTAACTTATAAAATAAACATTATTCATTATAGCTAACTGCCTTGTCTAATCTGCGAAATGGTTGAATAGCACTTATTACTTCAGCAATTAAACCTGAAGAGGTTGCTTGTTTAAAACTGCATTTAAACTATTATACGCTTATTTTATACACTTTTATTAAGTAGGTTATTTTACAAACTTTTAATAAGTATGTCGTAGATGTCGTTCATCGTAATAATTTGAAGCGTAGGTTCTAAACATTTTAAGCAACAATTTTTAACCGACTACAAAAAAAGGAGGAGGTTCTCAATTCGTCGGAATATTTTTTTTGATGTATGTTCACCGATTACTCAAAGACGCCTGGACCGATTTGCAAAATATTTTTTTGTTTGATAGTCATCAGGTAAGGATCTGATCATTAGATAGTGCCATCCACGAAGACACGCCCCAGTATTTTTTCTAATTACATACTTACAATGCAAGTGTGTATCGTTTCACCGAATTGCTTATTACGCACGCACACATCGATGAATAAACAAAATCACGACAGAGCGATACGGTCAACTAGGAATATGCTCTACTTTAATATTATCAACCGACTTCAAAAAGGAGGAGGCTTTCAATGCAACTGTACGTTTTTTTGCTGTGCTTTATTTCTTTCTCTACTGCACTCCTATACTCGATGCTTTCTTATACGAGATGCACCCAAGGAATTCCTCCCTATCGTGTATACAAGTACTTCCTACTAAAAAGTACAAGAAAAAAAAAAAGTACTTCCTACTTTGACCTGTTCTATAGAAAACACTAAAAAGCAAAAAACAAATTACATACGATATCCGCGTTAAATACCTACTGATGTGTTTGAAGTCGACCAATTATTTTTTGCGTTTTAGTTCCTGGGTGTTTTTTTATTTAAAAATAATTAATATTTCATGTTGTCGTTCAGTGTGGGTATTGTATGTCATTATTAGTTAATACAGTGTAATATTACCATGTTAAGGCAGCAATTATAAACATTAATAGTATGTAAAAAAACTATATGGTTGTCTGTAAAGTCGGGTTGAGGACGATAATTTAACGTCATATATGTATTCTGAGAGTTTCACAAAATGTAATACTGATAGAAATCGAATGGTGGTACATTTTAATTTTCTAGACATTTTAATTTTTTTATTAAGTAGAGCAACTTTCTTGCCAAGTCTGGATTTAAGCAACGTGAACTGTACTACCCATGTGCATCGAGCCGCTGATGGCTCGTGACTGACACTTGGCTCAATCGTCCCACACCCCGCGGCCCCCTCGCCAAATTTGGAGGGGCGCGTCTTCGTGAATGGCACTATCCATGGGGGTTAGGCAGAATCACATATCTCACGTGTCGATCGTATCGTCTCGCTTGTACGATCACCGTGATTGGCCAACGGATTATTGTGACATCACGCGTCGGTTTCTCAACCAATCACAGTGATCTCGATACGGTCGACACGTGAAATATGACATTCTGCCTCAGGGGTTATCCTTGAGAAATTGGTGGAATTCTTAAAATTTATAAGCAATTTTAATGTTTTTTCGTTGTCTGATTTTTTTCGTTTAGGGAGGCCTCCCCATCGTGTACGACCTACTCTAAGCTATTTTATAAAAAATCACTAATAAGCACAAAATAAAACATTTAAAAAAAAAAGAAAACCGCCTTCAAATGCACCCAGGAACTAAAAAGCAATAAATAATTGGTATTTAGATACGATTTCCGTGCGTTTGAAGGCGGATTTCTTTTTTTTTATGTTTTATTTTATTATTGTCATTGTATACAAATAAATATTCACGGACATTTCACACACCGTCCTCTGGTCCCAAACTAAACTTATTGCTATGGTTACCAGATTATGGATATAATAGATATAGGTATTACTCTTTTTTTGTAAATACATACATATACAAAAACACCCAGACGCATTACAGATATCTGTGCTCTTAACACAAATAATTTTCCTGAATGGGAATCGAACCTACGACCTTGTGCAAGGAAGTCGATTACACTACCCACTACGCCACGAGGTTTGTCAAACCATGTATAATGTAGCTACTAAATAATCACAGCAGGCTGTGCAAAATGTTAAATTAATATTATAAATAAGTTGTTCACAAAATATAAAAGTTAACCTGGAAGCCCTTCATCGGTATTCATCGCGGTTATAGCGAGGTTCATTAAAATGCGTCGAACAATAAATGGTAAGCCCGTGGGACCTTTTGTGAGTGCTCGAGTTTTAACCGCATTTCAATCTGTTGTTCGTTATTATTTGCCCCGTTGTTCATAGCTACTCCACTGTGAGTGACTACATGGTGCTGTTATGGTGGGGCTTCAATTTATCCGTCCGTCATTGTCGCCGTAGTACAGTCACTTGTTTCTGTTTTGTCTAATTTTGCATCACAATTTTGTTTGCGTTGTACACGCCGATATTTTGATTCCATAAATTCGCCTTGAGAATTACATCTATTGTCAAATTATGCCTCTATTTCTGACAAACAGAAACTCGAAACCTTAAGTACTCACTTTCTGTTCAGAAATCTGCTAGTAGTAGTGGCCTGGTGTATATGACACCAGGCCACCAAACTCGACTACGCATTGTTATAATTCGTTCAATGATTATATATTAAAACACCTAATATTGATGGGGTGACCTTTTCTCAGGTTCTCTCTCCGGAATACTTATCCGAATAAAAATCGTCAATTATGCAATATGACAAGGAAATACTGAACTGCCTCGGTGATGTAGCGGTAGTGTATGCGACTGCTAATCATGAGGGCTCGGGTTCGATCCCCGGGTCGGGCAATGTTATTGAGCTTTTTCCTAAAAAGAAAAATTCTCAGTAGCAGCCCGGAGTTTGGAAACGTGCCCGGTAGACGTCAATAGGCTCGCCCCCTATTACGTGGGACTTAAACATAGAGGAGAGAGATACTGGCGAGTCGTGAGTGTGTAATACACCTTTGCCTACCCCGTCGAGGAATACAGGCGTGATGCTATGCTATGTTACAAGGAAATAATCTGGGTAAAAATTATCCAACGGTCTACCAGCACAGGCGGAGAGACGGTGGGTTTATTTAGCGGGTAAGCCCGCCTCAACAAAAAAAGAAAGGCTAGTCCGTGAAAATTTACATATGGGTTTCTTTAATAGGTACTGTAAATGAGCACTAAGAAAGGATTTTACGCAAAATTTAACCAAAATGAAAATGTGAAATGTGAAACCTCGTCTAACATGCGAAGGATGTATGAGGCCTGTAACCCGGTGTCTTGCTCTCTTCAAGGTCAATGATAAATACAAATGTTATGCTGAAAGTTACATCAAACGTTTTTGGGGACTTTGTGATCTTCACAAAGTGTCGAAGATTTAGTTCCCAATGCAATTAATCGAGTAATTACTGAACAAGCTACAGCTCAAGAAGCATTTGACAACCATATACCTCAGAAAATAGTTATAAAAATTAAACCTATTACTTAAATACTTTTGGGAAAAGACGATTTCATTAAGTCAACATGATAAGATAATAATATATAATTCATAACATACAAAATAAATACGCAAAATTAAAAAGTATTCCGACATGAACAGAGAAAGAGCAAGCGCAGGACCAGCCAATTTCCTAATTTATTAGCTATTGTTAAGAATTACTTGAAGAAATTGCCGTGTGGGGCCGGCTTTTGAATTGTCCCACCCCTCTCCACCCATGGGAGTCGTAAGAGCCGACTGAGGGAATACGGGAGGAGTGGGAAGCAGCACTCCTTCGAGTATTAACCACATCCACTGCGATCGCCGACCCGCCTGCCAAGCGTGGTGATTACGGCACTATCCCCCATTCTTGGGGAGGCCTATGTCCAGCAGTGGACGTTAAAAGGCTGATGGATGAATGGACTTGAATAAAAGCTTTGTTGTTGTTTTCTGACCCGATCCAAACCTGAAACCTCATGGTCAGGAGTTGCCAAACACTACCGCTAGACCACCGGCAGTTGACTATCAAAAAGATGATTATAATTTTAGATCATACTACGTAAATTGACTTTTCTTAACTAAAAACAAACTTTAAAAATTTGCTTAACTGTTGTATAAAGTAACCATTTATAGCCGTTTTCAATAATCTACCTGTTACTAAAGATAGGTAATTCTATCCTTCTGTCTTTTTTACTACTACCTATTATGTACATAATCTATGGCACTATGGGGCTCATATATTACGATAGTAAATTTAATAAAAAGTGTTTTTGTAAATACAAATCTTTTGTGTTAACATGATTGTAAAAGATCTGAGAGTAATCAAAGATACCTATCTAGATAGTTTATTGAAAACGGCCCTTAATAAGTAAAACCCTCCCTGTTTATTGTTTACCCCCAAACTGAAGATAAAAGCTAATTATTATATTAAACAAACAACCAATACAGTTAGTTAATTATCGATGATACGAGTATACTCTAAATGAAATTTTCGTAGTAGATAATTTAAGGATCAAAATGTAACCTTGTTCTTGTGAATGTATGAGTTAATTTATGTGGGGTACGTAGCCATGTGCTACGGCGACAACGCCCAGGCGCTGTTCCCGTATCTACGGACGGGCCCCCAGCGGATTTCCATATGTTCCGTAACCGATCGTAAATTAACTACAACTATTATAGAGTAATGTAACACTAATGTTTTATGTGGGTAAGTTTAGTGGAGATTAATGTTCTAACTTACTATTTTCTATAATTATACTTATAAAATATTACAGCTGGTATGAAGCAGTAATAAGGCAACATAAATAATTACATAATATAAGTATGTAAATAAATATTTTTATCATTGATGAAATAGTTACTCTGTATGTAAATTTATAGTTAAAAAAAGTATTGCTACAGTGAAATATTCAACGTGAATAAGATAAAAATTTAAGTAAGTAGATACGTTTGTTTCCCTATAGGGAAACAAATGTATCGTATTCCCTATAGGGATAAAACAAATGACTGATACTATAGTCACTGACTGACACTATAGTGACAGTCATAGGTTAGCCCAATGTATTAATAACCTATGGTAATCTTCAAAATATTAATTATTTGCAGTTTTCATATCGACTTGTAAATATTTAGTTTAACAATATAACGAGTACCAATCACATTCGTGTATAGTTTTTATTACCTAACTGTCATGCGTGAACTTACGAGCATGCGACCGTACATATTCAAAATAATTTATTCTAAAAAAATATTTTTATATAATAGCACTAAAAAGTACCATTTCCAGTACGACTGCTGGCGACATATGCGTTAAGATATTCAAGTAAGCTCAGAACACGGCCCATTCAAAAGGCACTCTAAACGGAAGTATACGAGCTGTAAAATAGGATTTCATGCATGCGTTGCTTTGTGTGAACAAATATGTACGATTGGCGACATATGTGAACTTTGCCGATAACGTCGGTGAATAAAGAAATACTTATTCAAGGCTCCGTATTTTTTTTAAACCATTGGCTTTATTAACTGAAATGCGAACTGAAATATAATAAAAAATATTTATTGAGTTATGTGGTTATGTTGTTCTACATGCAAATACTCACAGACAATATGAAAATAAAAACGTCACAAGCAATGATTGCTAATGACGTATTGCTGCGGCTTCCCTTAAATAAATATTATTGTATGATCTAATTTTCGTATCGTCAAAACTTCGCTGAAAAGGTCCAAATACCATAAAAATAAAACAACATTGCAGTATATTCTCTTTTAATCTGACCAGCTTAATCATAGTGACAAAATTGCATCTGAAATTCATATTTGGCTACAATGACCTTGCATCTCAGATTCATATACAGAGTGCTATTCTCAGAGCAATCAGCAAAACATATGTGAGTATGTACGTCCCAAGTGTGCCATTGCCTAGTCGTTTTGAATATTACATTTAGCGCTACTATCTCTATGACTCTCAAAATCCCTCTTTGTTTTATTTTGTGATGACTTTTTGTGACTAAACTCTAGGGAATCACCTAAATTTCAAAATATCTTCAAGACTTGGATTGTAGTGAGTAAGCATTAACAAAAATTGTATTAAATTGCAGTTATGCAGAATTCTGATAGGATTTAATTTACGGGAAAAGTGATACTGGTATATTAGTCTAGTCTCGCCTCCAAGTATGCATAATTCAAATTAAAAAATAACTTTATTTCATAGGCTTATTATAATAGCACTTAAAATCGTCAGAGTTACTTACTAATAACTAACACGAGCGCTTGAGGCAAGTGCATCCGTAATGTCGCTATTGCAATTGCCACAAACGGCCGGATTCCGTAGTAAGGCTTTTCATGAGAACAACCCGGCAAGAAACTCATGAGCCACTTTTTTAACTCTTAAATTTCTTACAATGTTTAAATTAATACTTAATTAAAGTAGGTGCTCACCAGACCACACAATATTGTAGAAAAAAACAATAGGTATAATAAAATAACACATATTTTATATTATTTTAACGTATGTATAGTACTTAACAATATTTATAGAAACCACATTATTAACTAGAATAAAATTAGTGAATGAGGAAAAAGAGATCTTTTAGTGCGAGCGGGAATCGAACCCGCGTCCGTTCCAATCCGGGAAAGTGATCTAAGCCACTTTTTCCTCATTCACAAATAATTTGTACTTTAAAAGTGAGCATGTCAAATACTAAAAAATATACGTAGATCAAAAATAAATTGTTTCCATTGGAGTGCTAGAGTTGGAAGCAATAAAGGCGAACTTCTGGCAACTTTATACAAAATATATATTTACAAACTTAAGTCACAAAACACACGTACAGCTATAGTACATTAATAATATATTCCTATTACCCGAAAATTACTTTAAATTTTCTAATTAACGGCACAACAACAAACTCAAACAACAGATCGAAGATATTGTCAAGAGCACTGACATTTCATTTCGCTGTAGAAATTGTTTGCATTTTGACTCGCAATAGTAATCTAAGTTACTGGTTGGATTGTGGAGAACTTGGGAGAACTAAGGAGTTAGGCATATCCATTTAACTAATGCACTGTCCGACTATTGGTCTTGGTGCAAACGAGGCACTTTGTTCTTCTGAGTAACATATTAGCTTTGTTACTTACACGATAGTACTTGGTCTTTGTACTATTTACTCAGTATGTGTACTAGTTCCTAACTTGCTGTCGTTGGTTATGGCTAGTAGTTATATATGTATAATTTTTAGCTATGCCTTGTTGGTCTGTTGGCAAGCAATTGCAACTTTCACCGTAAAGTCCTAGAATTTATTGGTGCAAAAAGTTTTAGGAACACAGAATCTAAAATTGTGATTAGTAAACTGTTGACATAGTCGGAACTTAAGTTTGCTATATTACTCCTTCGAAGATATAGGCACAGGACAGGACTATAAAATAATTAATTTTATATCTGAATATCTCCGGATTAGATGTAATATCTAATTCAAGGCTTTAAAAAAATTATATATCATAAATATAATACTTGCGGTAGTTATATTACATAAAAATATTTGATTAGCTACTAAAATATTCTATCTCTAACCCAGAAAATTTACTGTGATATTTGATTCACGCCACCCCAAACAAATTTATTGGTAGGTCCATAATATACTCTATTAACGTATACGGCAGTATGTGTGGGCTTTTTCAAATGTTTACTTCAGGCAAATACAATTATTGAACTTCTCGTTAAAGCAATATAACTATGTGGATGTATGATATGAATGCGGCCCTGCTAACGTTATTAGTTCCAATTACCGTGGTAACCTCAGCACATGTATGGGCAATTAAATGGAGTGATACCTTACTTCCATTAGTACCCTGTGTGTTGTTTACATCAATTAACAACCATGTTAATTTTAATGCTCGCATCTGTTGCCCGCTTTGTGTACCGTACTTTTAGTGACTACGGTGACTCCGCGACTTACGGTTACGTAAGTACCAACTGAGAATTATCACGTATTTTGTGATTACCATAATGGTAACATAGGCTGGTACTTAGAGTAAGCAATGGAGACAGTTATTTTCGAGACTGTTATTTTCGATTTCACATTTCCGCACTTTGCGTCTATACTATTATAAAGCTGTAATAGAACTTTGTCTGTACATTAAAGATATTTGAAAAACAATGTCTGTATTAGGCTATATAGGCGTATCTGAACACAAAACATTTGTTTTAGATTTTTGTATGTTTGTTATTTTGCGCATCACGCAAAAACTCCTCAACGGATTTTGATGCAACTTTTTTATTTGACAACTCTTGATTAGACTTACTACTGACTAAACTAGTATACATTTTATCCAGCTACTCTTAGATTAATGATATATCTAGATGGAACCACGGCGTTGTAAACGCGTCAAAAAAAAATTGTGGCATACTTTTCACCCCAATGCTGTTCTATGGCTGTTAGTGTCAATCGCGACGTCACTTGACAAGGTCGTATCCAGGAGCAATAGTGTGTCATTTAAAATGTCAACGTGTGTAAAAGTGTGCCGAAACTACAAAAATCGGAAAATGAGCACTAAAGATATCTCTTATCATCGGTTAGTAACATTATTTCATACAATAACTGCCTAAATATGTCATTTAAATATATTAATTTTAGGTCGTATTTTTTTATGTGATACCAGTTTATGAACTTAAATTTCCCGCGTACTCTTGCAAAGTTGATGATATTGTTACAATAGAGAGTAATAGAAATATTACCTAACATAATGATTAGCGCTTTTAATGGATTCATAAAGCTGCACAGTCGTCATTTTCGGAATTAGTTACAATATAACTATTTGTAATATTATTATTTATTTAATGATGAAGATTGTTTATATTTTTAAATTTATAATTATCGTGGGTTATAGTAGGTAGTATCTCATTAAAGAAGAGGTTATATATAGTATATATTTTGTATATATATATTAAGATTATGAGAGTAACTAGAAAGAGATAATTAACTATATACCTACGAAACATTTTGTAGTATAAGGATTTCTTGAATCTATCCATCCATCCATCCATTCATCAGCCTTTTGACGTCCACTGCTGGACATAGGCCTCCCCAAGAGAACGCCACAACGAGCAGTCCTGTGCGCTCATATGGGGGGATAGTACAATAATCGCCACGCTTGGCAGGCGGGTTGGTGATCGCAGTGGATGTTGTTAATACTCGAGGGAGTGCTGCTGCTCATTTCTCCGGTATTCCCTCAGTCAGCTCTTACGACTCCCATGGGTAGAGAAGGGTGGGACAATTCTAAAGCCAGCCCCACATGGCTTACAGCTTGAATCTATGATAATATAATTTTCCTATAATTTAATACCACCATTGAAACTGGTATCATTACGCACACACACAAACACAAATTGCACAAGCGTAATGACAGCTGTCACGCACACTAGCATAATAATTCCCGCCCGATTTTTATGATGATTATGAGAGTGATACTCCATCTGCATAAATATTTAATCTAAGCCGCTACTATATCGGGAAACTGATATCTTAAAACTAACTTTTGGCTGCGGCGGCGCCGCGAGTGAAGGCTAGTTAATTTATATGGCTAAGCATTTCAAATGCTTAAAAATATATTAAGAATATAAAAAATCAAGACAATATTGGAGGTTAATATATTTACGGTGCTCGCATCGTGGATATTATTGACATGAAAGTAAAAAGGAGGGCTTGATGAGACAAAGAGACAGGATTTTAGAGAAGGGATGAAAAGGTGGATAGGAAGCATAAGGAGATGGAGAGGAAATAAACCAGTAGAGACGGACAGAAAAGAGCCATAAGTTAGTGATTTTTAGCAGTATGCATACGTTAATAGTACATTGTTACCCTAGGGGTGAAAGTAACCCTTGAACTATTGGAACTCTCGATACGCTCGGGCGCCAAACCCCTTTCTTGGGACTAAATAAGTCTTTATCCCTAGGTAAACACTGTGCTTTTCATTACGAATACGAGGAAACTAAAAATAAAAATCATGAATTAGCTAAAGAAAAAATGGAAGACTTTAAAAAATTGAATTTGGAATCGCCGTTTTCCCGCCGATTTTGTTTTTTTTTTCTGTGGCCTGTCAGCTATTCAGCCATTATTGTTCATTTTAATCATTGAAAAAATATAAATCTTCTTTATTTTAAAGATATAGTTGCAACTATATTAAAATAAAGTCATATAAAAAACAAATTCTTTAATAAATACTTAACTTTATGTTATTTCAATTTTACATCGCGCTGTAATTGACTGGCTTTACAGAAAATAGAACTGTTATTTTTTATAATTACTCAGCTGTCAGTTGAAAGTAATTCTCCCTAGGGCTGAAAAGTATTACTTTCAACCCGCTCCTCAGGCAATGAGAAGTATGAGTAAAGAAAAGATAATTAAATGCCAAGCTGCGTAATTTTTCTTGGATATGTACATTTCTTAAGTATTCACGGGCAGAATTTAAACCTGCATCTCCTGGAATATCGTCCCAGATGATTTGCCAATTGAGTGTCACCCAAGACGTTAAGAATGAATGTGTTATCGAAATTCGCAGTCCCGAGCAATTATCACGCTTGCTCAATTGGCAAAGCATTTGAGACGGTATTCCAGGAGATGCAGGTTAAAATCCTGCTCGTAACTGTTATTTTCGATTTCACATTTTTACACATTGTGTTAATTTTTATTGCAAAGTATGTCAAATGCTAAAAAAAAATATTAAAATATAAAAGAATATTCTAATTTTGAGAAATGTATGTTCTTCGTGTTTAGTTTGGTGGAAGATTACAAAAAACTCAATTGCGGTATCATAAATAAAGCTTTCCCGACATATATCTTAAGATTGTATAAAAGCACGGTATGAACGTTAAACTGAAATGCAATGCCACAGGTCGTCGTTTTTATGCTCCCTTTAATGTTATTTCCTCGTTTATGACACTATAAAGACGATACTGGCCACTACGCGTAATGAAATCTTGTGTTCACAGTTCAATACCTTCCCCATAAATATATATAATATATTCTAGAGAAATCACCTGAATTATTACTTTCAATTTTCATAGAAAGAAACAGATTAATTAAAAGCTTAAAGAACTTGTATAAATATATTGCTTCCTGATATTTGCGCGAATGTTACACATTATGAAATAAAACTACGTGTATAGAATCTATCACGTTCGTTTGGTTTTCTACTATCCCAACGAATACTTTACAGCATTCATGATCATGGGTGGACTGGTATGTTGGACGTCTAATGGTTTGGCTTGGCAAACTTATACATTATGTTTGCAAGATTGGGTATGTAGGTACTTTACAACAATTATGAGATCATGATGAAATCTACGAGTTTTTTCTTGGAACTTGTGAAGTCTGCCAGCCTGAGCTTCATCGTGAACTATAACCACAAACAGGACCAACCTGTGCCCAAAAGTGGGACAATAATAGGTTGTGAAAAATGATTAAATATATATATCTTGGATAATATTTTTTTATAATGCTATATTTTAAAGTACAAATTATAATTTGTGAATAAGGAAAAAGAGTATTTTAGTACGAGCGAGAATCGAACCTGCGTCCCTTCCTATCCGGGGAAGTGCTCTAATCCACTGAGCTACCGTACTATTTGATAGAAATACCCAATCTCCTTACCACATTTGTCTTAACGACGGAAGGGACGCAGCTTCGATTCCCGCTCGTACTAAAATACTCTTTTTCCTTATTCACAAATTATAATTTTGACTTTAAGAGTAGCTGAGCATGTCAAGTGCTAAAATATAGATCAAAATGCTGTATTTTTATAAGCATTTATTATTTAATGCAGACTAAGATTAGTGAAGGAAACTATAATAAGAAATACTTACTGGTATTATAAAAGTGTAAGTGAGTTTGTTTGTTTTTTATTCTCTCACGCCGTAACTACTGATCCAATATGTATGAAGTTGCATATAATTTAGTATAGGACGTAGGCTTCTTTATATCCTGGGAAAATGGTTCCTGTGGGGTAACTGTTATTTCATCGAGATAATTAATGTCACAAACTCCCTGAATGCAATAAACTCTAAAACTATCAAATTAATCTTCCATCCATCCATCCATCAGCCTTTAACGTCCACTGCTGGACATAGGCCTCCCCAAGAATGGGGGATAATGCCGTAATCGCCACGCTTGGCAGGTGGGTTGGCGATCGCAGTGGATGTTGTTAATACTCGAGGGAGTGCTGCTTCCCACTCCCCCGGTATTCCCTCAGTCGGCTCTTACGACTCCCGTGGGACAATTCTAAAGCCGGCCCCACACGGCTAAATACGCAAAGCACACACGGGCACAAAAGGTACACGGCAAATTAATCTTGCTCTTTCAATAATGGATTCATAAAGAAACCGTTGTTGTATGCTTAAAGTACCTAATTTGTCTTGATAATTGGCTGAAGTATAACTTTGTGAAGATCTTGTGATAATTGGCTGAAGTATAACTTTGATAATTGGGTGAAGTATGATTATTGAAAACATTGCACATAAATAATTATAACATCTAAAATTTATAATAAAACTTTAAAAATTAACGACAAATGAATAGTACAGTTTACAATGTTTCAATGTCACCCTAAATTGATTCCTAAGAGTCTTTATGATAATATATAAAAGGGGAAAAGGCAGACAAAGACTGCTTGCTCTCATGGAGGAGCCTTCGTACTATGGTAAATAAGATCGTTGAGATTGAGTTTATACTACACACATCATATAATATGTCAATCATATAGGTATTTGAAAATAGTTTTTAAATGGAATACAATAAGTTAGAATCCAGACAGTATAACTTCTAGTGTTCAATAGAGTCTTTTAATACTTCCACTGATTAGTCAATGAAAACAAAAACATTGAAAGCCAAAAGTGACCAAAGCCAATGTTGGCGATAGATTGAGCAAATAAATAGCTTAAATAACAAATTTGCCTTCCATTAGTAACTACATTTGTGGTTTACCAACCCATATCCGATTATTTACCCACACCTTAGTGCAGTACATAGGTACCTTATCACATACGTCATCTTTGCACTAAGCCCGCATATTCTCTGTTATCTAACACACATAATGCTCCGTGCCTCGGATCACCTAAGTAGATATACCTATGTTCTGTCTATTATTTACCCATTAGTTGCTTAGGTTATTACCTTAATACTCAAACTATTATATTACGTACTGATATTGAAATAATCGTACATCTAAACAATCAATCTCAATCTTTGTACATAGATTTTGCATAATAAGCTATGTATAGAAAATGACAAAAGAGCTTACTCACAAGATTAGATTAGAAAAAGTAACAACCTTTTTTTTTAAATTATGACAGTTTTCAACTGATAGACGGAATACTACTGGGATAGGGGAGAATTCGATCCTTAGCCATGTGAGGTCTTAACCTACACCTTTTAGACTGTGGACCAAATAAAGCATAAATTATCAATTCTTTGAAATAAGAAAGTTAAAAATCGTGAGGAAAAACGTGCAAGTCACAGATTTTTTTCGGAATGAAGCAGTATTTTTGTCAATCTACATCATCATCATATTTTTATTTATCTTTTTTGATATAAGTGTATAGTATTGTATGGCAATGGTAGCTACCCACTACGGGACTCGAATTCATTGAATAGAATACATATTACAGTACATAATAATATATATTTTTCAGAAATCCTTAAACAATTTGTGACATTCTAACGTATTTTTACGCCGTGAGGGGCCGGCTTTAGAATTGTCCCACTCTTCCCACGGGAGTCGTAAGAGCCGACTGAGAGAATACCGGGGGAGTGGGCAGCAGCACTCCCTCGAGTATTAAGAACATCCACTGCGATCGCCAACCCACCTGCCAAGCGTGGCGATTACGGCACTATCCCTCACAATGAGCACACAGTTCTCTTGGGGAGGCCTATGTCCAGCAGTGGACGTCGAAAGGCTGATGGATGGATGGATGGATACGTATTTTTATTCATTATTATTCATTTAACAAATTGTTATAAGTATTGTTGCAACTTCGCCAGACATTATTAGTTCTATAACTTACTACTAACTATTTCAAATTTAAATTTATTTTATAAGAACAGCTAATAAATTTAAAATAAATGTTGAATCATTTGTTCAACAAGTTGTTTAGTTATGAAATAAAACAACATTTACGAAATGTATCACGTTAACTTGATTTTCTACTACCCCGCCGTTACGAAAATATCTAAATATAAAAAAACTATAAATAATAAGTATAAGTCTTGTCCAGAGCCACCCTAAGCCCCAGTGCCTCGATCCTCCTGACTATCATCATGCAGGTCGTTAAGGCGGGAAAAAAGTGTACCTAACCGTACACCCCGTCGTTAGCAACGAGCAGGGTAGTGTGGAGTCCTCATCCACTCAATAAATCCGCTATGTCCCGCCTCTCGGCCTATATTGGCAGGCCACTGGAACTATGTTACATTACTTCAGTGGTAAGAGATTGGAACCCGAGGCTTCATGGTCCGCAGTCACACGGACGGGCCTCGTGGCGTGGTCGGTAGTGTAACCGACTTCCGTGCACGAGGTCGTGGGTTCGATTCCCACTCAGTACAATTATTTGTGTGATGAACACAGATAATTGTATTGCATCTGGGTGTTTTCTATCTATGATATGTATGTATTTGCAAAAAAATGTAGCGTATGTATTATATCCGTAATCTGGTACCCATAGCACAAGCGTTAAGCATAGTTTGGGACCAGAGGACGTTGTGTGACAAATGTCCGTGAATATTTCCGTGTCCGTGAACATACACTAGCGCTAGACCATCGAAGTACGTATAATATATGATGTTTGTTAATCTCAGTTAAATATATTCTAAGTTAATTATTGGAGGTCAGAACATCATTTGATGTAAAGTAATACAATCATAATGGTTGTCAAAGTATCTCACTACGCCCCGGAGACAGCGTTAATGTAACGAGGTTACAAATTGTTATCCCATTGCGAGTTAACCCAAAGCCGGCTTATCCCTATCTCGTCTCATCTATAAATGTTCTTAATAATATTTCTTCATTTCTCACTTGAGAGTTGTAGCTTGTTCTAGATTTGTTACGTTATGGTTCGCTATATTATATAGACATATATGTATAATTTTCTTTATAATATAGATAAAAATAATACTTACTTACTTATCATCACGCCATTTCCCTTGCGGGGTAGGCAGAGAGAACAGAGTGCCAAGAGGCTCTATTCTTGTATACATTTCTCGTTTGTTCAACATTCATAACTCTCTTCATACACGCTCGCCGTTTTGGAGACTCCTGACTCCACCTTCCTTCTATACATGACCGATTTGGTCTAGGTAGGTGAGTCTCGGTCTCCCCCTGTACCTACATCCTTCCAATTTCGCATTGTATATCTTCTTAACCAGTCGCTCGTCCGGCATTCTTTCCACATGTCCGAACCATCGGAGCATTCCCTTTCGCATCTTTACACCAATACTCTCTTCCATACCTACTTGCTCTCTTATGTCGTCGTTACGAATGCGGTCAGTCAGCCTCACTCCACAGATTCTCCGCAGAGATCACATTTCGAACGCATTGAAAAAAAACATTTGACCGCATAAAAATAATGAGATACAACAATTAGATTTACTTATATACTATTAAAAAGCTGTAACACAGTTGTGTCTGTACATTTAAGATATTTGAAAAAAAAATACTGTAATAGGCTATATAGGCGTGTCCAAACACAAAACGTTTTTTTTTAATTTTTTGTCTGTTTGTCTATTTGTTTGTTCACGTATCACGCAAAAACTACTGAACGGATTTTGATGAAACTATTTTATTTGAGAGCTCTTGATTAGACTTAACAACTGGTATACATTTTATTAATCTACTATATCGGGGACCTGAGATATAACCGAAAAACTAGAAAATTATTTAAACAAGGTTTTTTTTTAGAATTTATTTAAAAGAACTACTAGATGGATTTTAATGCAACTTTTTTTATTTGAAAGGCCTTGATATGACTTAAAAACTGGTAGAAATTTTATCCCGCTACTATATCAAAAACCAGCTATTGGCTGCGGCGAAGCCGCGGGCAAAGGCTAGTATATTTATATCTTTGCCTCTGTAGTGCAGCGGTAGTGTGAGCGACTGTTGATCGTGAAGTCTCGGGTTTGATCTCCGGGTCGGGTAGTTATTGAGCTTTTTCGTACAAAGAAAAATTCTCAGTAGCAGCCCGGAATTTTGAAATGTGCCTGGTAGACGGCAATATCGCCCCCTATTACGTGGGACTTGAGCATAGCTGGTGAATCGTGGGTGTATAATACACCTGTGCCTACCCCTTCGGGGAATACAGCCGTGATGCTATGTATATTTATATTTGTATATAAATATACGTAGCATCACGCCGTAAATATACATATAATTACATACATACATATATTAATTCCTGTTTCTTAGAGCGACAGGCAGAGATAACGAGTTGCCACTTATCTTGAAGTGGTCTTCCACTGTCCATTTTTTGCCTCGATTCCCACGCAGAGTCTGGATGTACCTACTATGTGTCCGTGAAATTGTATGTTTGTAAAGTCCTCCGCGATACAAGGATTAATATGCAAGTTGTCAACATATGACGGAGTTATGCCCGAACATACATAAAAAAAAACATCCGAATTGATAACCTCCTCCTTTTTTTGAAGTCGGTTAAAAAAGAAACCTGCTCGTGACTATTATATTCGAAAACACATTTTCGCACTTTGTGTTCATCTCTTGATCTACCACCAATCTGCCCACACTGTGGTTATTGCATCTCAAAGTTTTTTTGAACTGGAGAATTTATACCGTGTGGGGCCGGCTTTAGAATTGTCCCACTCCTCTCCACCCATGGGAGTCATAAGAGCCGACTGAGGGAATACTGGGGGAGTGGGCAGCAGCACTCCTTAGAGTATTAACAACATCCACTACGATCGCCAACCCACCTGCCAAGCGTGGCGATTATGGCGCTATCCCCCATTCTTGGGCCTAAGTCCAGCTGTGGACGTTAAAGGGCTGATGGATGGATGGGGAATTTATGTAAAAATGATGCTCTTTCGAATTTATTGCTGTTGGCTTTAATTTGTCGATTATATTTCACTTTTTATTTGCCCAAATATTACAAACATTTATAAACACTTATAAAAAATAAATTATTCTTCGTAGGCTTTGAAAATATTTTCCTTAATATTTTGGACAAGAATTTAACGAAATTTGCTGTCGGAATGATAACATTCCTTTAAATTATAAGGAATTAAAATTATTAATTACGTCCAGAAACGATAAATTTTGATGATTTAATATTTTAAATAAGAATTAAGATTATTCATACTTGTGAATTAAGATGGACAAAATAATAACTAAACAGAAGTTTTTTCGTTAATAGTGGAAGTAAATGCAAAGTAATAACTACTGGTCAAAATATGTTTTATAAGATATTTTAGAATATAATTTGCAAGTACCAATACATGTAGCTATATACCAACAAGTACCTATTACATTATTTTTGTGTTTCGTTGTTAAATTCACATAACCCGATATTTGCAGGAACATCAAAGATTCAAAATATATTTAAAAAATATTTTAATAAGTAGTCGACCACGTACATTGCTTTAAAAGTAAGAATACCTGTTAGTTTTGAACTCAGCAGTACGTAAGAAAATCAAACAACGAAAAAGTGATTGTGAAACCTTCTCCGATGGCCGATGCTTGACAGCAGTAGCTGTTAGTAACTCGCACTTATTATTAAACAAACTAAACCTTTACTAAAGTGTGTTTTTTACTAGTTTTGGTATACTACGCGTGTGGCAAATAAGTAGGTATAATAGGCCCACCTGATGGTAAACGGTTACGATAGCCTATAAACGCTAGTGACACCAGAGGCATCTTTAAGGAAAGGTATAGTAGGTGGAGAGGAAGGATAATAAGATGAAGATAGGAAGTGTAATAAGGAAAGGCTAGGAAGAATAATAAAGAGTGTTGGGTCTCCGGCACTCGCACTCACCAAACAAATAACGCCAAGAGTACCTACCGCTGTTTCACACTGATCTTGAACTACTGTTTAAATACCTAATACTACAATAAATTATTCTTGCAAATTCTTGCAAGGAAAATTTTCATTATAAACATGAAATTAAGTTGGAAATTCCTTTTAAAGAAATACAATTTCTGTAGTTATAAAGTCATAGGTGACAACTTCGCACACATATCTTCGCTAATCCCTTACCTTTTCCAAGGAATAGTGTTGCCACTCACGATACGAAAATTACATGCTATTGGTGGGTAAACGCATACGCCCGCGATGTTACACCGAACGACAAAATAATGACTTGAGTAAAGTAGTTGGTAGTCTAGTGGAATGTTTTGACAGATTGGGAAAGAACAAGTTATTTGTGAAAGTGGAAACAGATAGTTATACTGTGAGCAGGATTTGTACGTTTTATTATTGTCCCATTGTTCAACAAAGTTATTAACTTCCTTTCCCGTGATATATTTTGCTGTACTAGAAGTTTACTTAATAATAGGTAAAAGTTGAGATATAGCAACCTTTTTAGGGAAAAGAAAGACAAGTTTGCAACGCAAGCGTTTCACACTACGTGTTGCAAGTATTGTACGATTTCTAGCTTGACTTCGCTCTTGTACACGACGTATACCGTTACTCACTTGTTATAATGTACGAATGATATAAACGTGCTACGAATAGAAAAATATGATAAAATGTAGTTATCGTATTGTATCGCTGTAGCTAGGAATTTCAGGTGTTTCATTCTATTATATATATTAGTTGTAATACATACAATAGTACGAGTCGTTTACGTTTTTTTTGGTTTTCTTTAAGCACACTGCATAATAAAATGCCATTTTTTTATCTGTTTGTCAACTGATATTATTTATTTCTATTTAATAGTAATACTATTAAGTTGTTAGAGTAGCAATAGGAAATGCTGTGCTAGAACAAGTGGATGAATTTGTATATCTTGGATGTGGATTCAGTCGGGATGGAACTGATATAGAAAGAAGAGTGAATGCGGGAAATAGAGTGAACGGAGCATTGGGACAACTTCTCGGTAGCCATCACCTCAGCCAGAAGGCACGTGTCGCAATACACAACGCAGTGCTTGTCCCAATGTTATTATATGGAAGCGAGAGTTGGGTATGTAAAAAGGAGCATGAGAGCAAAATCAATGCGGTCGAAATGCGATCTCTGCGGAGAATCTGTGGAGTGAGGCTGACTAACCGCATTCGTAACAATGACGTAAGAGAGCGAGTAGGTATGAAAGAGAGTATTGGTGTAAAGATGCGAAAGGGAATGCTCCGATGGTTCGGACATGTGGAAAGAATGCCGGACGAGCGACTGGCTAAGAAGATATACAATGCGAAAGTGGAAGGATGTAGGTACAGGGGGAGACCGAGACTTACCTACCTAGACCAAATTGGTCATGTGTTGAAGGAAGGTGGATTCAGGAGTCTCCGAAACCAGCGAGCGTGTTTGAAGAGAGTTATGAATGTTGAGGAAGCAAGAGATGTATGCAAGAATAGAGCCTCTTGGCACTCTGTTCTCTCTGCCTACTGTTACGGGAAAATCCCTAACAATGAAATAAAAAAAAAATCCAAAATTTACATTTTACTTAATTTAAAAAAAAAAAAAATTAATTATTTAAAAATACAGATTCCGTTTTTAATTAAAAAAAGAAGCGAGCAATGAGAAATCAGGGGGTGGTTCGCAACTCAGGGGATTGTCCCCAAGACCGTCACCTACAGGTACTCAACTGCGGGGGGGAGGCGCGCAGATGTATGCCGGAGGGCGGGTGAAGCCGGCGCAACCGGCGCTGGAACCGGACCCGTAGGGCAGCCGCAACCCGATAGGCCGTAACCCGGATCTCGAGCACAGCCAGGAACTTGAAATTCTTGCCTTGAAACCCCAGGAGCTGGAAAACACAGGGCGGAACATCTCAACTCCTGGGGACACTGTTCTGGTTCTTCCCGCCGAGTCCCCGTACCCGAACTACGTTCAGGTCAATCAGAACCCAAGGGGGGTTCTGGTTTATTTATGTTTTATTTTTATTCTGCAGGTATAAAGCATTGATACCGAAAAAATAATAGCTACCTAATAAATGACCGCCCCCTAAGGGGCCCTCACCCACTAAATAAACCCGCCATGTGCCGTCTCTCCGCCTGTATTAGCGGGCCACTGGAACTATGTTACATTACTTCAGTGGTGAGTATATACCTACCTAGCATATTAATCCCCCATATTTTAACCGCAATAAACTATAAATGAATAACAATTAATTAATCTCAATTGCAAGGCAGTTTAGTTCAGTTTACAAGATGCTGTTAACATTAAGTATAAATAGGTTGGCAGTAGGGACTGCACAAAAGTTTTGGGCGGTTAACTTTTCTGCTCTCTTACCCATGCCCGGATAAAATTTTAAACTTCTACGGTCTATCCTCATGAAGTTGAAATGAGTTGAATTTATAGACTGTACTTACGGATTTAACTTGCGCTTAATGCCACATTTACATAAAGTACCATGTGGTACAGTATTATGAGGTTTGTTGGGTTTTTTAAATTGGTTTTAATGAAAATGATAAAAATCTATTTCAAAGCTAACCCTATAATGCCTAACTAATATAATTTGAATTTACTCAAACTAATATTCACGGACACGGACATATTCCACACAACGTCCTCTGGTCCCAAACAAAACTTAATGCTTGTGCTATGGGTACCAGATTACGGATATACATATATAACTTTTTTGTAAATACATACATATAATAGATAGAAAACACCCAGACGCAGTACAAATATCTGTGTTCATCACACAAATAGTTGTCCTGAGTGGGAATCGAACCCACGACCTCGTGCACGGAAGTCGGTTACACTACCGATTACGCCACGAGGCCCGTCTACCTCATTACTGAAATTTTATTTGAATATACTCTCACGGTATAATATTTCTTTCTGTATGACACTTATACATAGCAGCGATAACCCAGTGGTAAATACAAGAACTGCGAAGACGATGGTTTCGAGTTCGATCCCCAGTCCAAGGTCCAACTCTGGCTTTTCAAAATTTTTCGAAAATATGTCTGTATTTCTTTACAAATTATCACTGCTTGGTGAAAGAAAACATCGTGAGAAAAGTGCTTGTGAAATTTGCCGACCCGTACTGGGCCAGCGTATTAGGCTACGGCTTATATCCCTCACAATTAAGAGGAGACCCGTGGCCAATAGTGGACAGTAAGGGGTTGAAAAAAAAAAACTGATATTGAATATTTAAACATAAATGCACCGTGTGGGGCTGGCTTTAGAATTGTCCCACCCCTTCTCCACCCATGGGAATCGTAAGAGCCGACTGAGGGAATGCCGGGGGAGTGGGTTGCAGTACTCTGTCGAGTATTAACAACATCCACCGCGATCGCCAACCCGGCTGCCAAGCGTGGCGATTACATATGAGCGAAACAGCACAGGACTGCTCGTTGTGGCGTTCTCTTGGGGAGGCCTATGTCCAGCAGTGGACGTCGAAAGGCTGATGGATGGATGGATGAAACATAAAGTAGTAAAAAGAAAATATAGGTATACTAAAAAGAAATTCCATTATGATTGATAAACAGGTCGAACAGCTGTAGATAGCAAGCGGCAATCTTGGCACTATTATGTAATAGATTGCTGATGTTATTGCACAAGTTTGCGACTTTATTGATAGAGTTACCAAACTGATTCCAATAAACACTTCAACTAAGAGTAGGTATTCAGTACCTGATAGAGGGGCGGAATACTGATGAGAATAAATATTGAAACTTTGCTCAACATAGACACAAAAAAAAATAACAAAACAAACAAAAACGAAAAAAAAAATTAAACAAATAAAAAATCATACAATATACTAACTAAAAATAAAGAAAAAACTTTCTGAAGATTTTAAGACTGGGCCCAAATTGAGCAGTAGAGGGCCGTTTCATGGTAACTTGAAATCTGTTTACCCCCAGGTATGGATCCATGTAGAACGGGGAACGTCCGCCACCCGCAAGGCCTCCCGCGAAGTTGCGACGCTCCGAGTGTGGATGCGTCGCTCAGTTGATACCCTCAACTGTCCCTGTTGAAGTAAACGCAAACACTAGTTAGTTGATTTGTCGATGTCACAGCACTAACGTCTCATCGTCCCATCTCTATGGCCCTCACTCTTCCTTGCTGCTACCGACGCCTAATGTATCGTGTGCTAATAAATCTTGTAAAATCTTTATACTTAATAAAATACCAGTAAATCTATTCAGTGTTTTATTTAAATATAACAACAGTACCCGAAAGGGTAAGCCGCCAGCGGACCACTGAAGGAATGTTATATAGTTCCAGTGGCCCGCGAATAAAGGCGGAGAGTCGGCACACGGCGGGTTTCTTTAGTGGGTGAGGGCCCCACACTACCCTGTTAGTCGACCCGGATGACGGGGTGTGCGGTTAGGAACAGTCTTTCCCACCTTAAAAAAAAAAAAGGTATGGATCCATGTAAGTACTTATATAAGTAGTGGCAAATAAGCACACGGCTCAAGGCATTAACAAAATCAAAGGCATCACTAGGGTATCGCTAACCCCAGGGACAGGGATCGGAAATCCAAAATATTTAACAGACTTATAGCCCCTATACTCGTTCTCATAATTAAAACTCAAGCATATATTGAAAAATCAACACTTGCTCGAAGTAAGAATTTTGCGTATATTGTGTTGCGTAAAATGTCTAATATATAGGTATATCACCTTACCAAAAATACCTACTATTCTACATTCTATGTGCTAACAAACTTTTCCTGATAAAATTTAGGTATTTATAAAATTTATATATACTCGTAACAATACCGCAAGTACGCCACGTGAGACAAAAATCTCCATTTTATTAATATTAAGTAACCATATAAAAATGACTGGCACATTTAATATTATTCCTCAGCGATATTATATTGGCAGTAGCTCTCATGACTTAAGTGAGGTACTTCAGCAAACAGCTTAGACTCACAACTTATACCACAGTAAACATAATTAGCAGATAGTGGACTCATCGTGCAATAACATTGAAGATAATCTTGGGAGAAGATCTAAACATATTTTGTACGATTGTTATTTCTAAAAAAGAAATCAGCGAGAGAAAAAAAAAAGATGGCCAACGACAAATCACTAGCAGTAGTCGTCTCGAGAAAAATGGCTTCGGTGCATTTCATCGGTCGCTCTAAAGAATTTTTCTTTTTAATATGAGCATCGATTCCAATTACAAAAGATCAAAGAATCGCCGCGCGGCCCACTTCGTCTTTGTTCAAACGAAAGATGAATTATTCAGAGAGCTGGAAACGTTTCAATTGGCCAGCTATAAAAAAGGAAACGGTTCGTTGCCTCTTCCACTAAATTAAAATTTTTCTTTATTTTCGTTTTTAATAAATGTTATTGGAGTATTTTAATTTCAGATTGTGTCTTATTTGATTAGACGTGTTAATACTATTTATTTTCACTTAACTGCGTTTTATTTAAATCAGTCAGATAATTTACTGAATAATGACCATCCGAGCAAATATAGGCATTCATGCTAAACAGATGTGACGGAGTGGGTTAGATAACGAGTTCCCGCCCGAGTGTTGCGGGTTTGAGCACACACTTTGTATAATAGAAAATTAAATAGGTGTTCTAATTCTGGGTGTACTTTGTGTCTGTTAAATTGTATGTTTGTAAAAGCCCTCGTGATACAAGAATTACTCCATGCCATTGGGTGGGCCGTTGGCTAATTTGCCAACGTAGCCAACAAAAATTCAAAATATAGATACGATACGAGCCTGCTACTAGCTTACTGCCCTGTTTCTTCTAATAGAAAAGAAATATAGGTTTTCATGATTTAGCAATAGCGTTAACGGTCAATCAGCCACAGCATACTCAAATTTAAAATAAAAAGTTAAAGATGTATGCACCCTATTGCTTGTGTAATTTAACTTACAGATAAGACAGAGGTACAAACTTATTCGAGTCTAATAAAAACGCTTGTAACACATATTCGTGTTACATTTTGTATCCAATTTTCATCCTTTATAAGGAACGTTTACGACAAATGCGCTGCTGTTGTACTCCAATTTAATTTTTACCCTTTTAATATTTAAATTATTTTTTATTATTTTACTAAATCTATACTTTATTATTATAAAGAGGTAACGTTTGTGAGTTTGTGACGTTGTAAGGCGTAATCTCTGGATCTACTGAACCGATTTTCAAAATTATTTCACCAATAGAAAGCTACGTTATTGTGGAGTGTCATAGGCTATAATAATTTCCAAAATTAATTACGCATATTTACTTAAACTTGAATAATATAATCCAAGTTGTAAAAAAAATCGCTTTCATCGCGTGCGCTGCGGAAACTTTTGAGGATTGAACAAAACTATGTACTACAATACTAAAGAACGTATCAAAACCTGTAAAAAAGTCCGGGATAGCATATGTCTATCTTCTACAGATAACTCACAATAACTGCTTTTACTGTTAAAATTGTGGATTAAAAATAATTTTTGTAAAGCTTATTTAGCCCATATGATATTAATTTATATCTTTATAAATATGTTTTAAATATATGGGACGAATGTACCATAAGTCATAGAGCTCATATTGAAGCCGTGAACCGTACGCTAAAAGACAACAGAAACTCAGACGCTGATTTGGGTGGTGTTACTTTTGTTTTTGCGGGTGATTTTCGGCAAATGCTGCCAGTAATAACAAAAGGAACACGCCACAATGTCATCAGGGTATGCATAAAATTATCATGCTTATGGAGTTCCGTTGAAACTCTCAATTTACGAACAAACATGAGAGCCCACTTGAGCGACAACTACGATCACGACTTTCCGCATCAACTACTGAATCTTGGAGAACGAAAAATTAGGCCCCACACTACCCTGTTCGTTACCCCGAGTGACGGGGTATGCGGTTAGGAACATTATTCCCACCTAAACAAAAAAAAAAAGGAAAAATTCCCGGTCAAGTCAAACACTATAAGTCCATTGACACGGTGTATAATATTGAGGATACAGTGCACTATCCTCAAGATTTTTTTTAATTCTTTGAGTCCTTCTGGTTTACCTCCCCACGACCTTATGCTAAAAGTTGGCATTCCTATAATGCTTTCAAGGAACTTGAGACTCTTCAACACGTGTAATAGCACAAGGCTGCTCATAAAAGAGTTGCGGGAGAATATAATCGTTGCGAGCATTCTCACAGGGCCAGCAGTGGGAAAACTTGCTTATATTCCGCGGATACCCATGATTCCACCTGATTTACCTATACCGTTTAAAAGGTTACAGTATCCCGTCAAGGTCTCTTTTGCCCTCACTCTTAATAAGTCCCAGGATCAAACATTTTCTCTGGTGGGCATTGATCTGAGAAAGCACTGTTTTTCCAATGGGCAGTTATATGTTGGCTTATCTCGGGTTGGAACTCCTGAAAGACAATATATTTTAGTACCAAATGATAACATTACTACTACTCGTAATATAGTATATCGAGAGGTTTTGAACAATTAAAATAAATAAAAATGATGTAAATAGTGTATATTAACATCAAGTAATAAAAATAACAACAAAAAACAGTAAATTAAAAAAAACACAAAAAACAATAAAAAAAATGAAAACCAATAAAAATAAACAAAATACAAAAAAAAACCTTTATCATTATAATTTTTCTTTATCCCGAACTTTTAACCTGAAGTATTACGCGGGACAAACGGGCCGGGACAAAAATATTTCTAACGCGGAACGGAGTCCGCGGGCACTGCTAGTTACCTATATTTTAGAAGTGACTAGTGTAAAATAACACATAATTGATTCTAAAATATCTAAATATAAATATAAAACCTTATAAATTGACCATGTTAGGTTCTTACATTATGAAAATTGCATTCTGTCGAACTGGCCACTTTGTTCTCAAATATTTGACGTTTGGTTTAGAATTTCCAATACTAATCTATTTCAAATTTATGCTTGTGTGTTTGTGTTTTAAATTTAGGGATTAATTTATTTTGGCGTCATATTATTTTTGGTCGACAACATTTGGTTCACAATGTGAAAGACTTAAAATAACACATTATTTACAAATACGCTCCACCGTGGGACCAGCACAGTACAAACAGCGTGAAGGATTAGTGAAGTGTTTGGAGCAGCTACTGCATCGAAAACTAGGTATGTTTGTAGTTTTAGTGTTTTTGTTCTGGAAAATTTAACTTACAGAATAAACCTTGTGGACGCCTGGAGACCCAAGTTAAGAACAATTAAAAGCGATCGTGGAAGAGGATCCATCTCATACCACTTCAGAGTTAGCGACAGGCTTCTATGTGAGGGACAATATAGTTTTAGTTATCTTGGTTAATAAGCTAGTTAATAAGCTGGGTGTATGCGTATCGATTGAATTGAGTGAAGCACAAGAACATGCGTCGAGTGCTTTAAATTACCCAACTGGCACTGATCATTTTTAATCGACTGAAACATACAGAATATTCTTATTTTTATCAAATTATTATAGAACAATAAATTAAAAAATTAAAACACATCATATCTGACGTCTACATTGATGATATATTCCATATTTTTTTCGTTTCATCCGCACTGTCTCTAATGGCCTCTATCGTGTAACTGCCTGTAATTCATGCACATTCCCTATTGTATTGTTACTTGTTTATTATTTTTTTAGTTTTCGCAAGGGTAACTATTGCATAACAAATGCTATTTACGAGTAATATTAAAGCTAATTAGTAATATTCCGTTAAAATTGAACCGTTAAAAGCTTAATTAGCACTTATTACGAACGTCATAATAACATTTCAGTACTAACGTTAAGAATCCTGTAATTTTTAACTTGACTGGATTTATGATGGCGACACCTGCCGTGGTGATTGAGAGAGCAGACAGGCCGTACGCGAAATTATTAAAGCGTAATTTATGCTCGCAATTTGTACGTAACTTGAATTCGTTCCTTGTATCATTCATCACACAGACCCGACCCCGATTAATTTTAACAATCATCTGTAAAAACATTATTGGGTTACATATACATTGTTTGATATATGTCTATAAATTATGACGTACTTTAAATTAAATCTAAAAATCTTATTGCTTGTTTGTATTACATTAGACAGGATCAATATAAAGCATAAATCTAAAGTGAGAGAAATAGGGTTACATGAACAAATACAAGACATTTTTCATGCTACAAGGGTGGCAAAGAAGCTCACTGATTGTAAGCGGCTACCGTCAGTTATAGACTAAGAGTAGGTATCACTTGCTCCTTGCCAGCCCATATAATATATAGTATAACATAGCATCACGCCTGTCCCCGACGGGGTAGGCCGAGGTGTATTATACACCTACGGTTTGCCAGCATGTTAAAGTCCCACGTAATAGAGTGCGAGCCTATTGCCGTCTACCGGGCACATTTCCAAACTCCGGACTGCAGCTGAGAACTTTCTTTTTACAAAAAAGCTCAATAACATTGCCTGACCCGGGGATCGAACTCTAGACCTCATGATCAGCAGTCGCACACACTACCGCTGCACCACCGAGGCAGTTATAGTTATATAGTGTTAGCCTGAGAGAAAGGATGACAAAGAAGTAGGTCAAGTAGTTATAGGAGTGATACTTTAGAAGGTATGACGAGAGGGTTTTGTACCTCCGGTGCTCTAATTCGCCGAATTAAAACATAACTATATGAATTTTTAACGTTATTTCACTCTGTCAAGGGGTGGTATTTCATGAGCTGGTCCCTTCATGATGGGCTTAGCGAAGCTCTATTACCAACTTGCTGTGTATAGGGAATACAATAATGGTACTACATAGTACTAGCTCACTTAATTTTTTTAATTATATAATTATTATAATTGAAATACATCAAAATTGTTATCCTAATTAATATGTAGATATAACTTAATTTATAGTCATAAAGTTGTGAAAATAAATCGTAAGTAGCTAGAATAAAATTTTGGTAACGTAAATATGGTGGATGCTTACGAAATCTAACGTGAAAACTTTATTAAGAATTCGTTGTAGATATAGATAACTTTCCGTCAGTGACGGCGCGTCCGTTTCCTGCCGTCGCCTTCCGCCGGGAAAGCCCCCTCGTTAATTTTATTTTTGTAATGCTTCACTTAATCCATTACCGGTTTTGGGATAGCTTGGAACTGGCTCACCAATACGACTTGTAATAAACTTTTTTTTCTTCATATTTTTATTTTACTTTCTGCCAGAACGCTTTTAAATACTTCGTAATCATAGCCTAGTATCGGCTAGTGTACAATAAAATCTAATTATTATTCAAATCAAGCCCCCTTTTGTTCATTCATGGGTTGCAATAAAAATTAAATTATACCAAATTTTATTATCTTCCTCTTCGGGCTCATAACTCAGTGAAAATATTCATGAGACAACTTTTTAACTAGAGATTTGTAATTGTCCTGCAGTTTTTTGCGAGCGTAGTTTTACATTGTTGAATAAATTTATTCGCAGATGTGTACCAATCTACAACAGGCTTATACAATGTCTGAACTTGGAACAATATTTGTCAAATATATAAGGATCGTGTTCTCGTTTTAGTGTCCTTAAAGTATAAAATTCATCACATTTTAAGTGTTCATACATTTTAAGATTCTATTAGGCAAAGTATATTACTTTGGCTGGAGCTAAGCTACACTGTGATATGTGACCTGCTGCTGCAAGCTGTGTTATAATTGTACATTTAAAAATGCTGGACTTTTTTATAGGCTGTCACCTAATTGTCATACAATAATGCCAATCTGGAACGTAGGTTCGAATCCCGATCGCAGTAAATCTCATTTGTTCCACTTTCACAAATAATTTGTTCTTTAAAATAGCCGAGTCTGTCAAGATACAGATCACAAAGATACTTAAGAACGTACCTATATAAAATTCTGTGAATGAATATATTTTACTTATTAATAGGTACATGCATTTTTTCTTGATATATGCACACAAAATATAACAATAAAGTATCACTCAATATTTAATTTCACCTGAAATTTAAAGAAAACAACGTTAGTGTTCATACAAAATATGTATTCCATGGCAGAAAAATTGGGTTACGGTAACTATGCATCTGTTTTGAGAAAACAATGGGTGTAAATCTAATGTATCTTGTTTACAAAAATATTAGTACGTAAGCTCTTTTTTTATTTTAACAAAAACATTCAATATTTTATTTGTAGCTTGTTGTAATAACTAGGAATAAAAAGATTTTTTATAATAGGGATCATAACAACTGTATGTAGAAAAATTCTACCTAAAAAGTGTTGAATATTACTCTATCTCTATCTGTACCTAAATCTATCTCTATCTATAATATATAATCTATCTCTATCGTATCTATATCTATAGGATGTTGAAGTAATTAACGGATATAAATATTATTGTTGTAATTGTATGTCCAGACTGCGAAAATAAAAGCTTTTTATTTCTTTCTTCTATCAAAGTAATCATAATTGAGCACGGAGAGAAGTAAATTGATTGATTTAAAGTAATTAAGTTTTACAACACTGAGTAATTACGTGAAGGAACAAGTAACTGAATATATTTGGATTTAATATATTGTATGACTGCAAGCATTTACTGGTATATATTTAATTTGATCCAAAAGGCTAAGTTAAGTCAAGGTTCGGTTAACACCCCAAACCTTCGAAAATTTTCTAATCAGCCCCTGTAAATTGGAAAACTTTTATATACCTACGTTCAAAAGTCCAGGTGTATTTCTATCGCGCAAGTACCGCCCAAGTTTTTGTTTCGATGGTGTCTAAAAACGGTTTAATTAGCGTCGATTGAAATTTGTAACTGTAAAACTGAAACCTCATTTAGTCACCAGATTAGCTTTTTGCTTTTATTTTCATGGGAATTTTAAGAAATTTGAGCGTAGTTGAATTTCTTAAAGACATTTACTGCATTTCTACTAAACATACTGTGCATTGTATCGTCATGTGATGTGTTAGGTAGCGCAGTGGACCCCTTTATATTTTTTAACCATAATTTTTTATTTGCGAATGTTTGATATATTAATTTCACTTATTAGACAAGTTCAATATTTTAACCGGGCATAATGTTTGTCTGACAATAATAGAAGTCACAATGATAAAAAAATCTTAGCATAAGGCGTGGTTTCTAACACGAGAGTTACTAATAATTGATATACTTATCTAAATTTAAAAAGACGTAGCACCAATAGAAACAACGGCTTTTTGGAAGAAGTTAATGATTAATGCTGTGTAAAAGAAATCACAGAATAAATTTTAACTGCATTTGCTCAATCAGTACAACAACGATGTTATTAGTGTCGCAAATTGGTTTTTGGCTCGATACTGCACAACCGCACAGCGTGCTCGCGGTCATTAGCCATTTTGGCAGCTACATGAGTAGACTTATGACTTTATGAGATTTCGAGCCGTCCTAAATTGCTTTCCATGCACGTTATATCACACGTATGTTTTATTAAAATATTTTAAAAGATTTTTGCGCATAGGAGTCACATGCGCAAAAATCTTTTAAAATATTGCTATGACAACGGGTTTCACCGAAATCGATCTACTGGGGACATTTAAGCGTATTCCACGCACATTTTAGGTGAGACCTTCGATGAAAACGGCCAAGCACTAGCCATTTCTCCGGACGTCTCGAAGGACTTTAACAGAGTCTGGCATAAGAGGTTTTCAAGCAAGCTTCCTGCTTACGGTCTTTCCCCTAGCCTGATCAACTGGGTTAAGGATTTTCTCCTCCTCCGAGTTGTTGTCAATGGCTGTGCATCAGCGCCTATGTCAACGAACGCCAAAGTTCCTCAGGGATCTTTTCTTTCTGCAACTTTATTCTTGCTGCATATTAATGATCTGCTCATACCCGATATCTATGTACCAGATGACAGCACAGTTATAGAGAGTTATCAGTTAAGTGCTCAGGCTAGCAGTGAACAAGTACAAGTATAGTTGAGGGTATAAATCTTTCACTTCAGGCAGTCTCCAGATAGAGCGATGCCAATCTTGTAAAATTGAATGCCACCAAAACACAAATGTGTCTTATATCTTCTAAAAAGAGCCCGTTCACCTTGGCTCCTACTATCCAGGGCGCACCTTTAGAATATAACGACCACCTTCAGTTGCCGGGTTTTGAGATAACCTAGGACCTTATTTTCGGGCGTTTCATTGAATCTAAGGCAACAGTAGCGGCAAAGAAGCTTGGCGTACCCGCGAAAGTGCAACAGTACTTCACGTTAGGACAGCTTTTAATATTATTTATAGCCCAATTCCGGTCATGCATGGAGTAAGGTTGTCACATTTGGGCCGGTGCTGCTAAATGTTTTTCATCTATCTTGGATTAAATGGGGAAGCGTGCTCAACAGAGGCAGTTCGAGTAAGTACAGTTTTATAAAAGCTTACATATTAATCCTTTTTCTAAAATACAAATTCTTAAAATCCTATTAAAATTTGTAGGCTAAATAAGTAAATACCTATCTTTCGAGCTGGAATACACAATCACAAAATATCTATGAAAGTCATTGGCATCACAAAATGTCTCTGAAATTCATTTGAATTGGTTATTTATAAACTAAGTTGTTATCCAGGAAAAATTGGAATTGACCTAAAAATAGCGTAGTAACAACTATTAATGTATAAAAAAAGAGAAGAATGAAGATCCACAATTAGGCACTAAAAGGGTCCACTATAAATGAGTGCAGATTACACTTTCCTGCACTAATTTCGTTTAGTTTAGTGTTGTTATATGTATTACATGCCTAATAAACTAAAATCTCTTGAAAAACTCATTGACTGTCAATTTTCTCTCGTTCTTTCTGAATAGTGTCATTATACTCCCGCACGCAGTTAAAGGCTGTTGCTATTTATTTATTATTCCTTTATTTCAGGCAACTACGGCCCATAAAAAAAATATATATAAATATTAACTAATTATAAACTAATACATATGCTATATAAAATAAAACTTAAAACTACTGCACACGAAGTGACGGCGTCATGTTGCGCTGCGTGGTGTCACGTAACCTACCGCGAAATCTTCGGTACACGACACCCTTTGATTCTTTATAAAATTAATGAGAAATTAACGCTACCTATATATTTATGAGTTACTGGTAACTAACGCAAAATCTTTTAAAGGTGACTTATGTACATCAAGACTAACAAGTTTTGTTCTATGAATTTTGTTATGTCTGTCTGTCTTTTGCTAAAAATGCAATACATCCTAAGACAATAATTCAGTTTTAGTAGGGATAGCTATCAATCGTGAGCTCTATGTCTAGTGAATAACTGTTCCATTCATTCGATTCTGGCGTAAGGTCAGCTGAGTGATTGCGTAGGCAATCGCCCGGCCGAGTTACTTACTACGCGGCGTAGACACAGTTTTTTTACATAAGTTAGTATTTGAAAGGTTCTAAGATCTGTACATATTTGTACACTGAATCCACAATGGTTTCATACTTATACAGACTTAGGACTGACTACAGTAAAATTAAAAAAATAAATAAAAATACATGAACATAATTTGTAATCAAGCAATCAATCGCATCAAAAAAGGTGCGCGGTGTGATGCCCATATACCTATCGCATAGATACGCGTAGATGTTAGGTATGATATGAGTACGTAGTCGTAGGTAAGCTAAGTGCAGGTATGCACTAGTGCGCAGGACTCAAAGATTTGCAACGTAAACATGTTAGAAGATAAATAATAACCAAATCTTTTTACTGTAGGCGTATTTGAAAAGCGGAATCAGTCTATTTATAATGATTGAAATATTTATAAAACCTTTTCGGAAATGATCACTTCTAAAACTCAATATCACGTAAAAAGAGTTCAAAATAATCACCGGCTCACAACACACACTTTTCACGAACCCAGAATAGTAGCTAGGGGTTAATTTTTATTTTATCGAATGGAAGCTTCAGACACATTGTCTAAAGCTTCCATTCGACAAAATAAAAATCGATCAGGTCACAGGAGGCACATTACAAGTTACATGCACGCGCATACATGCGCGCTCGCCGGGAGTTTGACAACTAGCGTGTCTTTTAACCTCAAATTTGGTCAGAGCCAAGGACAATTACCCGCCCCCGCTATCCTTGCTACAACCCCTTTCTATGCTATGTGGAGTTAAGAAGAATCTAGAATTATGTTGATATTCTTTTTGTGTGAAATATAATTAATTTAGAAAAAGTCGTAAAACAAAAGTTTTCAGTGTTGATGAACCAAAATCGCCCTTAAGAGGTTTTGCGTAAGTTACAAGTAACCCTGTATACAACTTTTGCCACGATTTCTATACACAATTATTGTGTATTCTTAAGTTATGGGTCTATGGCAGTAACACTCAATTCAACGGCCTCTCTGCATTTTTAGACCTTATCAATATTCTTGACACATACACCGCCATATCTCATTAGTGTACCTTTGTCTACGGTTGACAAAGAATTTCTAATTATTTCATTGAAATGCCATGACGAAAATTGGAGCGATATGGAAATTCTAACATAAGGCATTGCTTCCAAAACATTTATTTTAAAACTTAGGTGCCTCTAAAACAACGAGGTAGCTTTTTAACTGGAAATTTGTGAAAAATAAAATAAAGATAAAAATAAAAACACAACAATTTAGAAAAAGAAAATTACATTTCTATGCTGAAATGTTCATGTATTTACTTATTGTTTTGAAGACAACAACTGCATTAGGGATAGACAGGGTCTGTCTAGCAGGGCATTATAAAATAATACATCACAAGGGCACAAAGTACATCCAGAAATAAGAACTATTTGTTTTTTTTTCATACTACGTGGGTCAAACAAGCATACGACCCACCTGATGGTAAGCGGTTACCGTAGCTTATAAGCGCTCGCACGTGAGCCCTAGGAAAGGGGTAGGAGATGGATAAGAAGGATAATAAGGGGAGGATAGGTAGCATACTAAGGGGACGATAGGAAGAATAATAAAGAGAGGGTTTAGGCTCGGCACTCGTAAAAACGTATGGGGTTGACATCAAATTATTAACAGTTTATAAGATCTATTATAGTGTTTATTAAGATATATTAAGCGCTTTTTAACAATAACAATAGCATGTTGTATTTGCCTATAATTATTTGTTATACTTTGTCAGATATTTTAATAATGTAGTTTCTCTATAAATGTAATAGTGTAAGCAAATGTTGGCAATTCTAAATAAATAAATAACGATATACATTTTAGTTCAATTAGCTATTAAAACGTGTTTTCTTGGTTTTTTAAACTATAATGTATTTTTTTCGCTTTAGTCTGAAATCAGCATCAAAGCTACGTCAATGTTAATAAAAGTAAAGCTTACTTAGCTGTGATAGTTTTCCTTTTTTTTCTACCGTAATTTTTTCACTTATTTTTAAACAACGATTTAGCTGGTTCACTTGACTCTAACAGTAAATAGCGCTTCTCTTGACTGTTATTTTCGATTTCACTTTTTCGCACGTTGAATTAAAAATTAGCGCTTTAAAGCTTAATATTTCGAAAACTGATCCCTTATTCGAAAAACTGATTTAAGAAACTAAATCTCTGAGCTAAGCTGCAAACAGTGGACGAACGGACATGGTGAAATTAAAAGGGTCCCGGGTGTTGATTACGGAACCCTAAAAACAGATAAACTTCACAAATTAACAATACAATATTGTTATCGGTCCTTGATAACTGTGCAAGTTTCAATTTAATCCACCACTTCAAAAGCCAGTCAAAATCACGTTAAAGATAAAGATAACTTTTTGCAAAACTGTGTACATATGAAAGGTCTTAATTAAACATATAGTCTCAACAGTCTACCCATATCAGGTGTGCAACATTAAAATAAGGAATAAAACTATTCCATTTCATTTCACCGATATGAAATGAAAGAATAAACGGCTATCTCCTGCTACAGCTAAAACGCAACGATGTGCTTCATGGCCGGTCACACGGGAGATGGTGGTACCAACCCGCTCGGGCCCGATACCAAGTGAGTACTCCCACTTGGTACCTAGCCCTACCACCAGTCATGCAATGGATGATAATTGCTTACTTCCCTTAGTCGCCTCACACGACACCCATGGGAAAGAATGGGGTGGTGACACTTGTATTCTTAGTCCATCACCACACGGCTTATGATTTACTTCCAAAGAACTCATTCAGGTTGTAATACATATTATTCAATAACCATTTCTTTAAATTTTAATTCTTTAATAGTTACTGGTAAATGATTGTAAACACGTATGGCCGTTATCTATGCGCTTTTATAATACAGTGTATTTCTAATAGAGAGAAACTTTTGATTACAGTTTATTTTTAGTATATGTTGTTTATTCAGCTATTATTACGAGAATATTGTCTATATTTTTAATGTTTTGGTTCACTTTCACTTGCTAACACTGGATTGATTTCTTAAATGTTTTTCACTTATATTTAGAATTTCACTGTACATTCACTTTTACAAACAACATATGATGGTTACTAGGTACCAAGTTACGTATTATTGTAGCAACGAAGTAAATTTAAGATAATCATATATTTTTACGATTTATAGAAACACAGAGTCGATGTTAGGGTGACCACTAGCGCGGGGTGCGGGTCGGGATACCTCCGCGTTGGTGCACCCCGGGCAACGTCGGCACTCTGGTGCCGGCGGCTGAATTCCGGCAGGGGACGGGTCTCCGCGTGTCCCTCTGACTAGCAGAGGGCACAGTGGATAGGCCGGACGTCCGCCGTGGAGGGTCAGCGGGGCCATAGTATCCCCCCCGACTCTGGGAGGGGGACAGCGGGGTCACAATGACCTCCCCGTCCCAGGAGACGGGGCTTATAGCCCAAGTGGCGACGGGCTCACTGCTTACAGTGGGCCGAACGTCTGCCGTGGAGGGCCAGCGGGACCATAGTGGCTCCCCTGGCCCTGGGAGACGGAGACGAGGCTTTTAAGCCTGAGGGGCGACGGGCTCACTGCTTGCTTTGCGAGCGGTGGGCACGGTCTGATGCAGACCACCGTTCGGCCCGACCCGTAACCCTGAACGGACAGGACCGGGGGTCTTCGGACCGCGGGGAAGAAAACCCCTATAAAAAATCACCCCAATCCAAGCTCTGCCGCCCGGCGAGGTATGAATGGCTGGAGGGTATCCAGTCACGAGGGCGGCACAATAGTCGAAGGACTCTAAGCTTAAAAATGGCGGAAAGTATAAATACAATTATTCCTCAGGAGGGTACCGGGTGCAATGCACCTGGAGAATCCCTCACGGAGCCGCGTACCGAAACCGGCTCTGTCAGCCCCATATATCTGAGGGGGGCAACCTACGCCAACGAAGAAAAAAAGACGGAGAAAGCAAAAAAGAGGAGGACCCGTGGGAGAAAAAGCACTCCCGCTGCAAGTCCTAAGGGGAGTAGTTCTGCCGCTGACACAGTGGAGACGTCGGACGCCGGTAGCGCTCTTGCTGCGGTCGCGGATGTCTGTCTGCCGGAGCCGTCGGGGTCCGGTACGGACGCAGCCGGTGTGGTGAAGCGGCCTTCGCGGCTCCTGAAGCGCTCGATTGCGCGCAAGGGCGACGCTTCGGAGTCCGAGGGCAGCTCTACGTCGATGCCCCCACCGGGCAGACCGAGTAGAACCGCCTTCAGGCCCAACGCCGCTGCCCTGCCAGGGCGGCCGCGTGGCCACCTACTCCGCGGCTGCAACCACGCCGCCCAAGGGGCTGGGTAAAACTGGCCCTAAGGTAAAAGCGGCGCAGAAGGCTGGGCAGCGCACCAAGGGCCAGCCCAGAGAGGAATTCCCTCCTCTTTCGTGTGCTGGCCAGCCCTCGCGGGCCCCAGTGACCTTACCCCGGGACTCTCGTAATTCACCTCCCGCACCGTCTAACCCTGCACCCTCTGATGAGGGATGGCAGACAGTGGATGGCGGGAGGAAGAAGTCCCGGGGCAAGAGAAAAAAGGGGGTAGCGACCGGGGCTGCTGCCCGGGCTGCGGAGCCCGCTGCACCTGGGAGCAAGCCTGGCCCTAAAAAGTCGCGCAAGCTTAGAGCGCCGAAAACGGCAGCGGTGGTAATCACCATGCTGCCGGAGGCGGAAGCAGGCCTGACATATCAGGCCATCTTGAGGAGAGCCCGGGACGAGATTGACGTCTCTAACCTCGGAGTTGTCGCTGCCCGGACCCGCCAAGCCCGGACAGGGGCTCGCATTTTGGAGTTCCCTGGGGCAGAGGGCCCCAAGATGGCCGACACGGTAGCCGAAAGGTATGGCGAGGGTAGTGGAGTCCGCATCGCCAGACCCGTGAAGTGCGCTGAACTGCGCATTTCCGGTCTGGACGACTCGGTGACGGCTGATGACGTCCGGGAGGCCATTGCCTCCAAAACCGGATGCTCGGAAGCCGTCAGAGTGGGCTCCATTAGGACCGGTCCCGGCGGTGTAGGTGCCGTCTGGGCGAGTTGCCCTGTCGCGGCGGCCAGTACCTTGGCTGCCGCAGGCAGGCTCCTTGTGGGTTGGAGTTCTGCACGGGTCACCGTGCTGGAGCCCCGGCCCGCAAGGTGCTATAAGTGTATGGCGGTAGGACACACCCGGCCGACGTGCACTAACTGTTTTGACTGCAGCGATCTCTGTTTCCGCTGCGGTCAGGCAGGGCATCGGGCGGCAACCTGCACCGCTGCCCCTCACTGCCCCGCATGCGCGGCAGGCAATAGGCCTGCCAAGCACTGCATGGGGTCTGGCTTAACAGCCTGGAGACCTCGATACGGCGACTGGCACCTAGCCATGTCCTGGTCGTGGGGGACTTCAACGCCAAATCTACGGGGTGGGGGTCCCCTGCGACGCCCGTGGAGCGGCGGTGGTAGAGTGGGCGGCGTCAACAGGCCTCTGTTTGCTAAACAGAGGCTCCGTCAACACGTGCGTGCGGCAACGGGGCGGGTCGATAGTGGACCTTTCGTTCGCTAGCCCCGAATTCGCAGCACGAGTGAGGAACTGGCGTGTCCTGGAGGAGGTTGAGTCCTTGTCCGATCATCGGTACATCCGGATTGAGGTCTCCCGGTCCCTTCAGGGCTCCAGTAGGGGTCACACGGCGCGCAGAACTACCGCGTTCCCGCGGTGGGCTGTGGGCAGGCTGGATAGGGACCTACTGGTGGAGGCAGCTATCGTTCAGTCGTGGCTGTCCTCACCAGCCCTAACTGAGGGGTTGGACGTTGAGGCTGGCCGATTTCGCGCTGCGATTACGCAGGTGTGTGACTCGGCCATGCCCCGAGCGCAACGTCCTCCTCCGAGGAAGGGGCTCTACTGGTGGTCCCAGGAGCTGGCGGACCTCCGTGCGGCGTGCATTCGTGCCCGGAGGTCCTACACCCGCAGTCGGCGGCGCAACCGCGATGGGGAGCGGGAGGGCCAGCTGTACGAGGCGTACCGCACTTCGCGAGCCGCGTTCAAGTTGGCCATCTGCCGCGCCAAAACTGAGAAAAGGCAGGAGATGCTGGATAGTCTCAACCGTGACCCCTGGGGTCACCAGTACCGTGCGGCGCTGAACAAGCTCCGCACTCAGGGCCCCCCCCTCACGCAGACCCTTCAGCCCAGCCTCCTCACCGAGGTGGTCGAGGGCCTATTCCCACGACGGGCGGAGCACACGCCCCCGGTCATGGCATCGCCAGGTAGCGACCGGGAGGCCAACCTCAGTGTACCGCCCGTCACTGAGTCGGAAATGGGGGCGGCTGTTTCGCGGATTCGTTCGAAGAACACCGCCCCCGGCCCGGACGGGATACCCGCCCGGGTGCTTGCCCTGGCTCTGGACCACCTGGAGCCCCGCCTCAGGGGACTGTTCAACGCGTGCCTGGCGTCCGGACGGTTCCCTGACTGCTGGAAGGAGGGGAGGCTGGTACTCCTGCCGAAGCCGGGGCGAACGCCGGATTCGGTCGGGGCCTTCAGGCCCATCGTGCTGCTGGACGAGGCGGGTAAGCTGCTGGAGAGAATCCTCGCTGCCCGCATTGTCCAGCACCTGCGCGACGTCGGACCCGACTTGTCGGATGCCCAGTTCGGCTTTCGGGCTGGTCGTTCGACGGTCGGCGCGATTATGCGCCTGAGGGCCGCGTCCGCGGCGGTCGTCGCTGGCGGTGGAGTGCTGTTGGCGGTGTCGCTCGACATCGCCAACGCATTCAATAGTCTGCCATTCAGCTGCATCAGGGAGGCGCTCCAGTATCACGGGGTGCCTGCATACCTGAGGCGGCTGGTGGCGGACTATCTTGAGGGCCGCAGCGTTCTCTATGAGAGCCGCATAGGGGACGTTGTGAGGAGACCCATGTCGTGCGGTGTCCCGCAGGGTTCAGTTCTAGGGCCGCTCCTGTGGGACATCGGTTACGACTGGGTGCTACGATGTCGGCTCCCCCCTGGGCTGGCGGTCATCTGCTATGCGGATGACACGCTGGTCGTGGCCCGGGGCGGAAACTTCGAGGAAGCGGCGTTCCTGGCCACCTTAGGGACCTCGGAGGTGGTCAGGAGGATCGGGGCGCTGGGGCTTAGGGTGGCCCTGGACAAGTTGGAGGCCCTACTTTTCCATGGGCCCCGACAGCGGCCACCTGCTGGCGCCTCAATCACGGTGGACGGGGTCCAAATTGGGGTGAAGGCCCAGATCAGATCAAGTATCTGGGCCTGGTGCTGGATGGGCGGTGGCGCTTTCGCGAGCACTTCCGCCAACTGTCTCCGAGGCTAGTCGGCGCAGCGTCCGCCCTTGCACGGCTTCTGCCGAATATGGGCGGACCCGACAATGCGTGCCGACGGCTTTATGCGGGGGTAGTCCAGTCGATGGCGCTGTACGGTGCACCTGTGTGGGCGGAGTGCCTGGACGTGACGAACAGGGCTCTTCTGTGGAGACCACAAAGAGTCGTCGCGTCCAGGCTCATACGTGGATACCGCACGGTGTCGACGGAAGCGGCCTGCGCGTTGGCCGGAACCCCCTCGTGGGACTTGGAGGCGGGGGTGCTCGCCGAAGTGTATCGGCGGACGTCGCAAGAGCGAGAGGTGGGTGGTCGTCCCCCACCCAGGGAGGTGGCCAGGTGGCATGGCGATGCCCGCCGAGCTGCCATGGCCAGATGGAGGACACGGCTGGAAGCGCCCCGAGCCGGTCTCTGGACCGTAGGGGCGCTCCAGCCTGTGCTGGAGGAGTGGGCGGGGCGACGGCACGGAGTCCTTACCTTCCGACTGGTGCAGGTACTGTCGGGGCACGGTTGCTTCGGCAGATATCTGCACATAGTTGCAAGGAGGGAAGCGACTCCGGGCTGTCACCATTGTGGCTGCGACGAGGACACGGCGCAGCACACGCTCGAGTCGTGCCCGGCTTGGGGCGGGCAGCGCCGTGATCTCGTCGCGGCAATAGGGGGGGACCTCTCGCTGCCGAGCGTCGTTAGGGCGATGCTTGGCAGCGACAGGAATTGGGCCGCGGTCGCTGCCTTCTGCGACGATGTCATCTCGCGGAAGGAAGCGGCGGAAAGGGCCAGGGAGGCTGATCCTTCCGCAGACCCGAACCGCCGCCAGCGACTGGGGCGGCGCAGGCGTGAGTACTTGCGCCTAATGCCGCCCTAGCTGAGGCTGCGGGTGGTTGGACCGGGGAACGTCCGCCACCCGCAAGGCCTCCCGCGAAGGTGCGATGCTCCGTGTGTGGGTGCGTCGCTCAGTAGAGGGTACCCGAAAGGGTAAGCCGCTGGCGGACCACCGAAGGAATGTAACATAGTTCCAGTGGCCCGCCAATAAAGGCGGAGAGACGGCACACGGCGGGTTTCTTTAGTGGGTGAGGGCCCCACACTACCCTGTTCGTTGCCCTGAACAACGGGGTGTGCGGTTAGGTACATTTTTTTCCGCCTAAAAAAAAAAAAAAGGGTGACCACTAGCGCGGGTAGATCCGTTCATAGATTCCATAACGTATACATGGATTGGCAATGTTACACAACACACAATACTCAAACACAACGCACAATATGTTTATAGAATAGCTGAGCTGGCGTATTGGCACAGATAATTTCAATTCAAATGAAATTCTAAAAATTATAATAACAGAGATAGTAAGAAATAAAACATCTTCATTTAAAACAAAACTTTAACAAACTATTGCTTAAAATGAGATGAAATATCTGATCAAATTTTGAAACCGGAATTGTAATTGTGAGATTGAAGAGAATTAATGTCATACAGTATTAAAAAATGTTCAAACACACATCACTACAATCTATTAAACAGATTAATGTTTTTCTAAATCGATGAATGATTCAAAATCTAGCATTTCATCTCTTAAAAAGTTATTTAAATTATATCATAGATTTTATTAAAATCAGCATACGCAGTCAATTTTACTTTATTTTTTATTTTTTTGACGTGATATCGTCTTATAAATCGATGAATGACGGCTGCATGCATGAAAAGTGTCACGTTCCGAAAAATGTACGTGTATGCATTGTTTGTGAAACTCTCAGAAAACTAAATATATTCGTCCGTAAACCTACCTTGCAACCATTTTTTTTTTCTTTAGTTGAAGTACTTTCTTTGCCAATAAGGTAATGTTTTACAGCTATGGATTTGCACATATATTTTTTAATTAAATACAATATTTTGTCTTCAAGTTCATATTAATTATTGCTATTTTTTTCGTAACTCTCTCCTTTATTTTTAATTTATATACTATTATAAAGCTGTAACAAAGCTGTGTCTGTACATTTATATTGAAAAAACATTACTGTAATAGGCTATATAGGCGTGTCTAAACACAAAACATTTCTTTTAGTATTTTTGTCTGTTTGTTCGTTTGCGAATCACGTAAAAACTATTCAACGATTTTGATGCAACTTCTTTTATTTGATAGCCCTTGATTAGACTTAAAAAACTGGTATACTTATTATCCCGCTACTATATTGGGAACCGATATAAGCTACAAACTAGTTTTTGACCGCGGCGGAGTCGCGGGCACATACAAGTGCTTTATAAAATTGTCCATTATTTGTTGTCTAAAATGATTCACTGACTTTCCATAACGACTCTACAAAAAGACTGTACTTGCCGTATCTTCTTATCATCCAGAAAATAGATTACGGAAGTGTGTAAAGTTAATTGTTAACGACAACCACCCAAATGTTTTTAGTTTCGTTCTTACATTTGATTCCATAATTTTCACTACACGTAATCTCTGCCCCGTCACCGATCTTTCTCTCTCTCTCTCTCTCTTTTGTACGCTTTTTATTTTGTTTTCAGCTATTATATTTTTAGGCTTCCTACACACTTTTATTATGTGGATCTATTTATACCTTGTCTATATATAAATTTATTACAGAAATAAATGGTATCGATGTACAAGTAGGCGAGTCTCTACATCACGTGGAGCACCGTTCAAATATGTCGAGTAGTCCTTAAGCTGGCGGCTTTTACAACTTTTTCATTTACCGCTCCTCGAAAATGTTTTCCAAAGTTTTTTTCCAGAGCTCATTAGTACAAATAATGAGTAATTCATACTAAGTAGCAATTTAAAGTAAACAACCTAAAATATTCTTTATTTGGAATATACATCGTTCTATACATTTTAGATATGTTTTATGACACTGTCATTGGGCTAATACTAAGACTAACTAACTATTTGAGAGATGGATGCAATAAATTATCAAAGATAATCGTAATCATATGGTGACTGATTTCATCACAACCAACTACTTTTGATTTGATGGAAAGGAAAATCTGTTTGATCTAATCAAATTTTAAAAAAATGTTGTGAACGTGGAAAAAGAGAGCTTTACTGCGAGCAGGATTCAAACCTGCGTCCCATCCAATCCAGGAAAGTAGTCTGGACCGCTAAGCTATCCGCAGTCACCTAATGGTAACTTCCAATCTCCACCACATTTGTTTTAGAAGTCTTTTTAAGGCAATATGCCTGCTATCGGATGTATTTACATACATTTTATTCCAATATAGCAAATTAAATTTTACAATTAAAATTCATACTAACCGATGGCGTGGCATTTTAAATATTTTTATCTGGATTTTAGCATTTGAAATGCTCAGCTACCTTTTAGTACAAACTAGCCTTTGCTCGCAGCGCCGCCACAGCCAAAAGCTAGTTTTTTGGGTTATATCACAGGTTCCCGGTATAGTAGCGGGATAAAATGTATACAAGTTGTTAAGTCTAATCCAGAGCTATCAAATAAAAAAATGCATCCAAATCCGTTCAGTAGCTTTTGCGTGAGGCGCGAACAAACAAACAGACAAAAAATGTAAAAAACATCTTTTTGTGTTTAGACACGCCTATATAGCCTATTACAGTCATTTTTTCTCAAATATCTTAAATGTACAGACATAGCTCTGTTACAGCTTTATAATAGTATAGATTATTTTTGAAAGTGGAAAAAGTGAGCTTTATAAATAAACTAGCCATTGCCAGCGGCTTCGCTGCAGCCAAAAGCTAGTTTTACGGTTATATCTCAGGCTTCCGATATAGTAGCGGGATAAAATGTCTACCAGTTTTTAAGTCAAATCAAGGCCTTTCAAATAAAGTTTTAAATAAGTTGCATCAAAATCCATCCAGTAGTTCTTTTAAATAAATTCTAAAAAAATCTAGTTTAAATAATTTGTTAATTTTTCGGTTATATCTCAGGTTCCCGATATAATAGCGGGATAAAATGTATTACCAGTTTTTAAGTCTAAGCAAGGCCTTTCAAATAAGAAAAATTGCATCAAAATCCGTTCAGTAGTTTTTATGTGATGCGCGTGCAAACAAACAGATAAACAGACAAAAATTCTAAAAAATATTTGTTTTGTGTGCGTGTCTAAACGCATATAGTCATTTTTTCTCAAATATCTTAAATGTACAGACACAGCTCTGTTACAGCTTTATAATAGTACTAGCCTTTGCCAGCGGCTTCGCCACAGCCAAAAGCTAGTTTTTCGGTTATATCTCAGGTTCCCGATATAGTAGCGGGATAAAATGTCTACCACTTTTCAAGTCAAATCAAGGTCTTTCAAATAAAAAAAGTTGCATCAAAATCCATCTAGTAGTTCTTTTAAATAAATTCTAAAAAAAAATCTAGTTTAAATAATTTTCTAGATTTTCGGTTCTACCTCAGGGTCCCGATATAGTAGCGGAATAAAATGTATACCAGTTTTTAAGTCTAATCAAGGCCTTTCAAATATAAAAAGTTGCATTAAAATCCGTTCAGTAGTTTTTGTAAGATGCACGAACAAAACAAACAGATAGATAAACAGAAAAACATAAACAGACAAACAGACAAAAATTAAAAAAAAAATTGTTTTGTGTTTAGACACGCCTATACAGTCTATTACAGTATTTTTTTCTTAAATATCTTAAATGTACAGACACAGCTCTGTTACAGCTTTATAATATAACGTGGTAAACTAGTGATGCAGTCTATCGTTTGACATTTTGTGACATCATCTAGAGACACGATAGTGGTGAAAAATATATTTAAATCATGAAAATTAATGGTAGGAACTTTGGGACATTTTGCCGGAATATGGTATTAACGGTAGACTGCTACAAGCGGAGCAGTCCAACTACATAGACTGCAGAGCTTGTGTGCGGCTGGATGATGGAATGTCACCCTGGTTTGTTGTCAATATCGGCGTTAAACAGGGCTGCATTCTATCAGTCAGACTGTTTATCATATATCTGGATAAATGTCTACAAAGGTTGAATGAAATGAATGTGGGAGTTTAGATGGGTGACTCAGTGGTTAGGTCTCTGCTATATGCAGATGCGGTTTTATTAGCGCAGTCCGCGGCTGACCTGCAAACCCTAGTCGACGTAATGGCAGAAGATTGTAAGAAAAGGGGCCTACGTGTGAATGTGAACAAAACCAAAGTAATGGTTTTTGAAAGAGAAGAAGCCAGAACAGATGTTAGAGTAGCAATAGGAAATGGTGTGCTAGAACAAGTGGATGAATTTATTTATCTTGGATGTGGATTCAGTCGGGATGGAAGGTACACCACTGATGTAGAAAGAAGAGTGAATGCGGAAAATAGAGTGAACGGAGCATTGGGACAACTTCTCGGCAGTCACCTCAGCCAGAAGGCACGTGTCGCAATACACAACGCAGTGCTTGTCCCAACGTTATTGTATGGAAGCGAGAGTTGGGTATGCAAAAAGGAGCATGAGAGTAAAATCAATGCGGTCGAAATGCGATCTCTGCGGAGAATCTGTGGAGTGAGGCTGACTGACCGCATTCGTCATGATGACGTAAGAGAGCGAGTAGGTATGAAAGAGAGTATTGGTGTAAAGATGCGAAAGGGAATACTCCGATGGTTCGGACATGTGGAAAGAATGCCGGACGAGCGCCTGGTTAAGACGATATACAATGGGAAAGTGGAAGGATGTAGGTACAGGGGGAGACCGAGACTTACCTACGTAGACCAAATCGGTCATGTTTTGAAGAAAGGTGGAGTCAGGAATCTCCGAAACCGGAGCGTGTATGAAGAGAGTTATGAATGTTGAGGAAGCGAGAGATGTAAGCAAGAATAGAACCTCTTGGCACTCTGTTCTCTCTGCCTACCCCGCAAGGCAAATGGCGTGATGATAAGTAAGTAAGTAAGTAAAATGAATGGTTTTGGATTGCTCTAATTGTCGGATTTTACCGATGCCAAAGTGTTTCGAGAAATTTTCAGACGTAATAACGAGAGAAAATAAAAATATTTTTAAGGATATGTCGGGGTTTTGCATTACGTATATTTTTGTTACACCGATTCCTAACGGACTCAAAAGGAACGAACTGTTTCAGAACGAGGTTTTCTATGTTTCCGGAAAGCTGCATCCACACGTCACATCGCTTTACGTATCATCTCTGTCATTCATGACGCATGTGGATGCTTCAGCTTAATTTTCTTTATTGGGGTATAGGTATTATGAAGGGAGATCACAGAACTATTATGTCACGAAGTCATCCCTTCAGGGGAAAAGTCGTGAGAAAGCAGGTGCAACATAAAGGTATAACACATACACACGTTTTACTTATGTACCTTTGTACCTAACATATACGTTAAATAAAGAACTAATAATGTTTCCCTTAGATGCAACGAGACGTATTATGACTACGAGCTTAAAAATACTAACCTAGACTAAATTTTATGGAAGAAAAGAAGAATCGTATGGATTGTTGAAAAGGAAAATAAAAATGATTCATTAAAATCCTCTCGGGACAAAATTCATTGCTACTTCAAGTCCACATCAGTTAGAAGTGTAGAATATTTAGAGCAGTTATATTATAAATTCAGAATATAAGTGCTCTCACTAAATTTTGAGAGTGTACTCCAGAAAATTACGGGAAGGCGGTCTTATCCTCTTGAACTGCCACTCCCAAAGGTTTGAAGTAAAATTATTATCAGCATAGCTCCTTGTGTGCTACAATCTATAAGCCAATGATTTCCTCTTTTGATATTTAAAGATAAGTGAAAATGCTTTGAGTATATTTTAAATTTAGACTTTCCATGATTATTAATTAATCAATAATTACGACTAATCAAATGAAAGACCCTTTATTGATATGAATTCAATTCAATTCTTTAATGGCGTTGTTAGACTTATAGACTCAACTTTGCCAATGTCGCATAGAGATATCGAATAGACCGTCATACGAAGGTGATTGTTCAGTGACAGATAAAAGGGCCGGTGATTATGAGACTAACTACTAAGATGAGGTACACTTCAGTGTACAACAAAATAGTACTAAATACAACAAATATAATATACAATACATAACTAAAATTATTTTTACTCTAAACATTACCTAATTTATGAACTATGTATACAATTGATTTTATTTCCATCCATCCATGTGCCTTTCAAAGTCCACTGCTGGACATAGGCCTTCCCAAGATAACGCCACAACGAGCGGTCCCGTCATGGGGGATAATGCCGTAATCGCTACGCTTGGCAGGCGGGTTGGCGATCGCAGTGGATGTTGTTAATACTCGAGGGAGTGCTGCTGCCCACTCCCCTGATATTCCCTCAGTTGACTCTTACGACTCCCATGGGTAGAGAGGGGAATTGTTCCACAATTCTAAAGCTGACCCCACACGGCCATGATATTATTTATCCTAATGAATTTGTGCAGAATATGGATAAATGGGGAGAATACTTAATATTTATGTATATATATAATATATAGTCATAGATGTCATATTGCACATATGATATAGCTGTTAGGATCCCTAGAAGCTCCTACGCCGAATGTTAGTTAGATTTCTGCACATACTACTTCAACATGAGATCTTTAAATAGTTGCTCTGAGTATACGTAGTATGTGTCCGTAAATAAAGTTTTTCTAGTTCTTTATATTACGCGGGTGCCCAACAAGTATACGGCCTATAACGATAGCCTATAGATTCTGCCTATAGCGATAGCCTATAGATGCTAGCAATGCCAGAGGCATCACTCGCGTGTCACCAACTCCAAAGAGAGGGAAAGGGGTGGAGAAGAAGCATATTAAAAAAAGGATCAGCAGGAGATTTGGGTCTCCGGCACTTTTACTCGCCATACTATGTAAGACAGTAGAAGTATATATCGTTGGTTCACACTAATGTTTTGTAAGAAGAGAGGGAAGAGGGAAGTACCACCCTTCCCTAATCCAGCCGGCTTATTCCTGTTGGGAGAAGCAAGGTTTTACCACTATTCAAATGTAAATTACCCCATTACACATAGACTATTTTCTAATGTGGGTCGTAGTGCCTAAAAAATATTTAAATGATGTATTACTAATTAATACAAAGTGTGAAAATGTGAAATAGAAAATAAAAGTCACGAGCAGGATTTGAACCTGCATCTCCTGGAATACCGTTGCAGATGCTTTGCCAATTCAGCCATAGTGACAATTACTCGGGTCTGTAAATTTCGATAACACATTCATTATTTAACGGTGACGCCTGTCGTATTACAGTTTACTAGCTGTTGCTCGTGATTTCATCTGCATGGGAATTAGTTTTATTTTAATGTATTTAAACAATGGTTAACTTTTTTCCATCCATGTAAATCATTTGGTGTAGGTACCTTAAAAGTAGCTCCAGTGGTCTGCCAATACGACGAAGATATGGCAGCGGGTTTTTTAGTGGGTGAGGGCCCCAAACTACCCTGTTCGTTGCCCCGAATGACGGGATGTGCGGTTAGATACATTTTTCCCGCCTTAAAAAAAACATACCAAAACATTTAAAGAAGTTGAGGCTTTTGAGACCCAAACAATTGTGGCAAGACATTAAATATTCAAATCTCTTCTCTTTATATTTTTATTTCTATGTTATAATAAAAATTAAATTTCTCGTAATTTAATTCTTATCTTCTGCGGCAAGACCATATCTCGAAGAAAATTTGTAAATTATTCATGAGGAAAGTTTTAACGGGGACATGATTATAAAACCAACATTTGGTAGCTACGTAAATTAATATCTGCCTTAGTCATATTTAAAAGTATTTTTAATAAATTATGCATGTGTAACAAAAGAGTTATTTACTGTAACTACAAAGTCGCTCTATTTCTTTCGCAATGGGCCTTATCCTGATACCTTTGCTACCGGTGTAATCCCTGAAAGCCTGGGGCCAACTATTTATTTGTAGCTATTAGCCTGCGTAAACAGCCGTTTTAATCAGTCAAAAACACACACACTAATATGTGAAAATTTTAAATAGAAAATAATAACTATAAGCGGATCACGTGGATATGGATGTAGACAGACATTTTTAATAAGTCAAATAAAATATTTTTTACTTTATGAGTAGCGAACAAGTACCTATATGGCCCATCCGCTGGTAAGCAGTTACCGTGGTCTATAGACGCTAGCAACCACAGAGACATCACTCGCACGTCGCCAACTCCATGGAAAGGATATGAAGAGAAACGATAATAAAGAAAGGATAAGGAGAGGGTTTGGGTCTCCGGCGCACTCACTCACCATACGAAACACAGTAGTAGTAGTACTTATCGTGGCTTACTGATCTTCTGTGAGAGGGTCGTACTTCCTCGTTCGAGCCAGCCTTCATGTTGGGATAAGCAAGGCTACCATTTTATTCTAGGCCTAAGGCTTTTGATATTCGTCAATTGTAATAAACTTATTAGATATAATAGAAAATAATGGTTAAATGTTCACACATAGAAGAGAACAGTACTGATTCTCCGATAGTTCTCTGTTCTGTTCTCCAACTATAATTATATTAGATGACAGTAATCGTGTATTATCTAGCTAATAGTAATGGTTCGATACCAATTTTTTTTAATGCGCATACCTGCATATATCTAATCATATCATAATGATTAAGAGCCGGATAAATAAAATAAGTCTGTGGTCAGAAAGCAGAACTTAAAAACTGTTCAATATTACAATGACAACATAATTATAGGAGCATCATAATGTAGATGCTGACAGCGTCTGACCTAGCAACAAGCGATTATTTACAATACAATTAATAATTAAATTAAACATAATACACAAAGCAGTCCACACAGATTAGTATCCTGTAAACAAGAAATCAAGCCAGTCTGAAACTCTTGCATATGCTTTGTTAACAAATTTACAAAGAAAATAAGAAAGTAAACAAGTAAATGCAGAGTTGGAAGTCATCGTTTAAATTTATATACAAACGTTGTTATGTAAACATTTAGCTTGAAATACGCTTACAAGTCGAGTTAAGAAGTTTTCAATACAAACAGCTAGCAGCTAACGGGAACATTTTGCAGTCTACTGAGAATTCATTGTTATTATTGTTTTGAAACCTTTGCAGTAAATGCAATTTGGAACCAATAATGAAATGTTATAGATATTTTTTTATGCTACGTGAGTAGCAAACATGCATACGGCCCATCTGATGGTAAGCCTTTACCGTAGCCTATAGACATGTAGCTAGCTACACCAGAAACATAACTCGCGCGTCGCCATCTTTAAGAAAGGGATAGGGGGCTGAGAGGAAAGATAATAAGGAGAGGATATGAAGGATAATAAAGAAATAATAGGAAGGGATTTGGGCCTCCGCCGCTCTCACTCACCGTACGAAACACAATGGTAAGAGTGCCCATCGTTGTTTCACGCCGATCTTCTTCTTTCCCGATACGTACTAAACGTACTCACGGTGCACAGTGTTAGTTATATACAGAGTTGTTACTAAATCAAAAACCTAATAAATATGACTCCAAAATATACATGTATAGGTTATGCGTATGTAATAAATGCTAAACATGAGGTAAACCGCATCACCCGTGATGCTTACTACTAATTTATATAGTCCGACCAACATAAGCACGAAGTAAATACATCAAATGCGGCCACTTCAATATTAATTGTATACACTGGAATATCTCTCATTCTAAAATGTCCAGTGGTAATTATGCTAAATATATTACCGTCCCGAGAAAAGGGATAGGCGGAGAGGAAGTATAATATGGTGAGGATAAGGTTTGGACCTTCCACGCTCTGACTCACCATACGAAATACAATGGTAGTACACCTACCGTTATTTGACGCTGGTCATCTTTGAGATGGTTGTACTTGGAGGAGTAGTGGCAAGAATTTAGGTCATAATATACCCACGCTAGCCCAGTGCCATTCACAATGTGAGTACCTTATTGTCGTAGCCAGAAATCACGCACAAATCATAGGTATGTATGTGATTTAGATGCAAATGTATTTACGACACAAATGAAGCCTATTGGTGCGGCTGTCGTAGTCAAGTGAAGACTAATTTGCGTGGCAATCAAATTTCTGTTAATTATGTCGCTCTAATTACACGTGTCTTGTGTAATACGTGAATGTCAATAGAAGATGTATTGTTTGTTTTAGTTCAAAGTAATTACTGCTTTAAATATTCTAAGTTATACTAAAAAAATTGTCTATGTAGACAAATTACAATATTTTAAATGTTGTATTATACATACTACACACATATATATCTGCTTATTACAAGTAATCCATAGTCTGATACTGTATATCTTTGGACAGTATAGTAGGGATTGCTTCGGCAGATACCTGCACATAGTCGCAAGGAAGCGACTCCATGCTGTCACCATTGCAGCTGCGACGAGGAGTCGCCGCAGCACACGCTCGAGACATGTCCAGCTTGGCAGAGACAGCAATTGGGCCGCGGTCGCTAGCTTCAGCGAGGAGGTCATATCGCAAAAGGAAGCAGCGGAGTGCGCCAGGGAGAGCAATCCTTCCGCTGAACCGAACCGCCGCCAGCGACAGGGGCGGCACAAGTGCAAGTACCTGCACCTGATACCACCCTAGCTGAGGCTGCGAGCGAATGGAACTTTCGCCACCCGCGTAGGTACGACGCTCCGTGTGCGTTGCGTCGCTCAGTAGAGGGTACCCGAAAGGGTAAGCCGCGGGCGGACCACTCAAGTAATGTAACACAGTTCAAGTGGTCCACCATTACAGGCGGAGAGACGGCACACGGCGGGTCAAAAAAGTCCCTGAAATATGTATGTATAAACTATATAAATAAGTATAAAAATACTATTTTATAATTCCTTTAAGACTGCAGAACAAACGCATGAAGGTCTAAAGATTTCTTACAACACAAAAAACATTATTATGATCAACAAATAAACTAACAGCTCATGTAAGTCTATAACAGTTATGAACAACCGCAGAAACCATTACAAATAAAACATATTTAACAGCGAATTATATTAATAATAAAACTAGCTGTTAATTTACTTAACCAATGTTTTTTTCCAATAAATAATTAATAAATTACATGAAATATTTAAATACAATAAAAGCTTAACTTCAATAAAGTCAGTTGTTGGATCACAGATCTTAAATTATACGGTAAACAGAAGGGCTCCAATCATAACAGGAACGTTACTCGACACTGTTGATGTAACGAGAAAAGTTCAGGAGAAAACGAAACTTTCTCAAAGTATCTAAAACAAGTAATTTGTTGTAACATAAATGATATTCTATTATTTTGTTCATAAATTGTCTTATGATCATAACTACTTTAACTATAATTAGTATGCAACCTCCATTTCTTATATTAGAATGAATCACATAAACGCTTAAATCAACTAAACATTTGATACTAAACGTGAAGCATACCAGTAGATGTGAAAGTACAAACGATTGTTGAACAAACGGCCGATTGGATTTGAAACAAAGCTAACGAACCGTAGAATCATGTAAACAGAGGCTAAGACGACCGTCTTGTTTATCCACACAGCCTTTGCTTCATTAGGATCCAATTTACTGTCAACAAATTAATCCCTTTCATTGCTATTGTATAACCGATGCTGTAATCGCTGCAATGATAAATATAATCGAACAAAGTGTTCATTACAGCTAATTAGTAGTACTTGTTCAATTGGATTAATTGAGAATATCGGATTTCGTAAGGCCGTAATTTAGCTAAGAACAATTTAGTTATATATTATGTTTACAATTAGTTACTGATTGTAAGTAATGTTTCCAAAATTTGATATCTGCTAACTATAATTACGATCGATAATTATTGTTAATGATCTCAATATTACATACTTACTGGCTACCAACCATAAAGCTCATTTGTAATTTTTTTGGATCTTTTATAGTTTTCATAAATAAATGTTATTTCATGTATTATTTTTTATGTATTCATACGATTTATTTATTTAAACGTAAAATATTTTCTTAAAAATTAACGTTTTCTAATTCAATATTTATAAAATATTAGTATAAGCAGAGGCGCATAACCCAAACCTGCATACACACATTAAATTAGAGAAAACATATGGCAGTTTAAATATTATTTCATTAATTAAACAAGAACATTACTTTTTTTTAATTTCATTTAAATACTTTACTTACATTTTGAACACTTAAAATAATTAATAAACTTCTCTTGTTTGAAGTAAAGTGAATTTATGGAATTAATATTAGAAGCAACTTTATTAGGCACCATATATATATAAATATAAAAAAACAACATTCAAGTCAAGCACTAAGAAATTCAATAACAATACGTAGAACAACTGAAAAGGCGATAAATAAATTATATAAACAAAGCGGAACAAGGCTCTCGATTTCAATAGGCGAGCTAATAATAAAGGAAATCATTGAATAAACCAACCAGTTCAAGAAAGCAAACAGCTAAGAGGAACACAATGCGTCACAATCGGGAACTTTTCTATTGTGGACTTTAAATTAATTACTTTTCACTGAATTCATAAATACAAGGAATGTTCTGTTCACAAACTGTACAATCAGCAAAACTAAGATTAAATTAATTTGAGTTTCTAGAGAGGAAACATTGCTCATATTGCAGTATGGAAATTTAATTTCCCCGAAACTATCTTTTAGTATTAAGATTTTATTAATAGAGTTAACCAAGTGACAAGATCGAGGACTACCAATATAAAAGGAATCAAACTGGATTCAGTCTATCACGGATATTTGTAACTTGTGTGAAAATTTAACCACTGAAAACATCGTGAGGTTATTGGTCCATAGCACAGCACAGAAGGTTCTCGATACGCGTATCGGATGGCGCTGTGTAGGATGGCTCCTGACTGCTAATTTTGATAACACATTCATACTTAACGTCTTTGGGATACGCCTGCGCCATCTGTCGGCAGTATTTTCATACATTATAACGTCACCCAAAGACGTTAAGTATAAATGTGTTATCGAAATTAGCAGTCAGGAGCAATTGTTACGATGGCTGAATTGACAGAGTATCTGGACGGTATCCAGGAGACGAAGGGTCAAATTCTGCTCGTGACTGTTATTTTCGATTTGACATTTTCCACTTTGTATTTAATGTATAGTGCTAAGCATGTCAAATGCTAAAAATATATATAATAATATCTAAATAATTATAGGGTTTCCGTCATTATTAGCTAAAAATCTTAAATGTAAAATTAAGTTTACCTGGTCGGTATAATGTATGAAAATACTGCCGACAAATGGCTCAGGCGTCACCCAAAGACGTTAAGTGTGAATGTGTTATCGAAATTAGCAGTAAGGAGCAATTGTCACGATGGCTGAATTGGCAAAGCATCTGGACGGTATCCAGGAGATGCAGGTTCAAATCCTGCTCGTGACTGTTATTTTCGATTTCACATTTTTCACTTTGTGTTTAATGTATAGTGCTAAGCATGTCAAATGCTAAAAATATATGTAAAAATATCTAAATAATTATAGGGTTTGCGTCATTATTAGGTAAAAATCTTAATTGCAAAATTAAGTTTACCTGTTCGGTATAATTTATGAAAATACTGCTGACAGATGGCACAGGCGTCACCGAAAGACGTTAAGTATGAATGTGTTATCGAAATTAGCAGTTAGAAGCAACTGTCACGATGGCTGAATTGGCAAAGCATCTGGACGGTATCCAGGAGATGCAGGTTCAAATTCTGCTCGTGACTGTTATTTTCGATTTCACATTTTTCACTTTGTTTAATAATTAAACTTAAATATAATTATTACATAAAATATTTATTTTTATTTAATATGCTTTATTTTATTTAATAATAGGTAAACTTTAGATTCTATCTCAGGTTTCCGACATAGATAAAATGTATCCATCTCATCAAAAACTATCAAAATTTCATGAAAATCATTTTAGTAGTTTTTGCGTCACATGCGATTAAATAATCATACAAACCAACAACCAGACCAAAAAGTCTAAAAAAATGTTTTGTTCATAGACGCCTAATACAGTGTTTTTTTTTTCTTAAATATCTTAAATGTACAGACATAGCTCTCTTACAGCTTTATAGTAATACTAGCCTTTGCCCGTGGCTCCGCCGCAGCCAAAAGCTAGTTTTTTGGTTATGGTTCTGGTTCCCGATATAGTAGTGGGATAAAATGTATACCACCAGTTGTTAAGTCTAATCAAGAGCTATCAAACAAAAAAAGTTGCATCGAAATCCGTTTAGTAGATTTGCGTGATGCACGAACAAACAAACAGACAAACAGACAAAAAATCAGTATTTTTAATTCAGTATTTTTTTCTCAAATATCTTAAATGTACAGACAGCTCTGTTACAGCTTTATAATAGTATAGATATACCTACTAAAACAGATATTTTTCATTTCTAATGAATAATAATTACTAGCTGAAACGATAAAACAAACTAAAAACATGATGATGCATATAATATATATGTATTTTATATGTATTAATATAATAATATGAGTCGTAGTAACAAGTTTATGTTTAACAGAGTTGTCAGAAGCTATTCTCACTGCAGGATGCAATTACAAGTCTGTATCTGCAAATTAATTTAAAATACGTGAGTGTTGAGTAAAGTAGACGCTGTTTACAATGGGTACCTGCAATAAATTGCAATTAGGAAAGCTGTTGTGTCTTGTTATCGAGTTAGCAGCCTTCAAGCGTCTCGTCGCTTGAGGAACACTTGAGACTAGCGGCGAAAGAACGAATTAATAGCTAACATTATTATTACATAGAATATTCCTGAGATGGAGCGGTGGTTATACAGATTGATTTTAAATTCATAAAATTTTTCAAATAGAATAGCTTATATTTTGTTATTGTTTTGGTTCCATAAATTTTACACCAAGTTGTGAGGTACTTATACAAAGCCTATAAATAAATATAAATTCATACCATTCTATAAATTTTCACAGGTGTCCTAAAAGCAGACAAAAATATTAAATAAAGAAAACACAGAACTATGAGTAAATGAGACCACGAAACAGAATCAATAACCCACATGACTAGTGTTGAAGGCCAAATGCAATATTTTTATTTTACTTCGCTAGGCGAGGATATTATGGCCAACAATGAGTAGTATAGAAGCAGTAAGGAAAGAAAATGAAAACATTAGAGCCCAATTGCCGTGTGGGGCCGGCTTTAGAATTGTCCCACCCCTCTCTACCCACGAGAGTCGTAAGAGCCGACTGAAGGAATATCGGGGGAGTGGGCAGCACTCCCTCTAGTGTTAACGACATTCACTGCGATCGCCAACCCGCCTGTCAAGCGTGGCGATTACGGCATTATCCCCCATAATGAGCACACAGATCTCTTAGAGAGGCCTATGTCCAGCAGTGGACGTCGAAACGCTGATGGATGGATGGATGGATGGAGAGCCCAATGAAAATTCAAGGTAGGTTCAAGGTAAGATAAAGAAATCAAGCAAATTTTATGCTAGATCATAAAGTTTCTAAACAATCACTATCATCCATCCATCCATCAGCCTTTAAAGGCCACTGCTGGACATATGCCTCCCCAAGAGAACGCCACAACGAGCGGTCCCGTCATGGGCGATAATTCCGTAATCGCCACGCTTGGCAGGCGGGTTGGCGATCGCAGTGGATGTTGTTAATACTCGATTTTTATTGTTGTTAATTAACAATCACTATGATTTTATATATTATATCGCCTTCAAGCTTGTGCCTTTTGATGGCCTTCAATATTATTTGAAAGGATTTTAGAAAATGTCTTATATTGTAACTTGAAAATCATTAGTTTTTTTATACTTAGTGAGTGGCAAGCAAGCACGCGGCCCTCCTGATGGTAAGCAGTAATCGTAGCCTATTGATAATAAATGTAGGAGTACCTTTCTTTTTTGTTAAGGCGGGAAAAAATGTTCCTAACCGCACACCCCGTCGTTCGGGGCAACGACCAGGGGTAATGTGGGGCCCGCACCCACTAAAGAAACCTGCCGTGTGCCGTCTCTCCGCCTTTATTGGCGGGCCACTGGAACTATGTTACATTCCTTCGGTGGTCCGCCGGCGGCTTACCCTTTCCGGTACCCTCTACTGAGTGACGCATCCACAGAGGAGCGTTGCACTTTCGCGGGAGGCCTTGCGGATGGCGGACGTTCCCCGGTCCATCCACCCGCAGCCTCAGCTAGGGCGGCATGAGGCGCAAGTACCTGCGCCTGCGCCGCCCCGGTCGCTGGCGGCGGTTTGGGTCAGCGGAAGAATCCTCCTCCCTAGCCCTCTTCGCCGCTTCCTTCAGCGAGATAACCTCCTCGCAGAAGGCAGCGACCGCGGCCCAATTCCTGTCACTGCCAAGCATCGCTCCGACGACGCTCGGCAGCGAGAGGTCCCCCCCTATTACTGCGACGAGTTCGCGGCGCTGCACGGCCCAAGCCGGGCACGACTCTAGCGTGTGCCGCGCCGTGTCCTCGTCACAGTTGCAATGGTGACAGCCCGGAGTCACTTCCCTCCTTGGCGACTATGTGCAGATATCTGCCGAAGCAACCGTGCCCCGACCGCACCTGACCAGTCGGAAGGTAAGGACTCAGTGCCGTCGCCCCATCCACTCTTTCAGCACCGGATGGAGCGTCCCTATGGTTCAAAGACCAGCCCGGAGCACCTCCAACCGCGCCCTCCATCTGGCCATGGCAGCTCGGCGGGCGTCGCCCTGCCACCTGTCCACCTCCCTGGTTAGAGGACGTCTGCCCCCCTCCCGCTATCGCGACGCCCGCCGATACACCTCGGCGAGCACCTCCGCCTCCAGGTCCCACAGGGGAATTCCGGCCAGCGCGCAGGCTGCCTCTGTCGACACCGTGCGGTATCCACGTATGACTCTGGATGCAATGACTCTCTGTGGCCTCCACAGAAGAGCCCTGTTCAGTGCGTCCAGGGACTCACACGGGTGCGCCATACAGCGCCATTGACCGGACCACCCCCGCGTAAAGCCGTCGACACGCACTGTTGGGTCCGCCCATATTCGGCATGAGCCGTGCAAGGGCGGACGCCGCACCGACGAGCCTCGGGGACAGTTAAAGAAAGCGCCACCAGGCCCAGATTAAGTATCACCTCAATTTGAACCCCGTCTACAGTGATCGAGGCGCCAGCAGGTGGCCGGCGTCGGGGCCCTTGGAAAAGCAGGGCCTCCGACTTGTCCAGGGCCACCCTAAGCCCCAGCGCCTCGATCCTCCTAAACACCTCCGAGGTCCCTAAGGTGGCCAGGAACGCCGCATCCTCAAAGTTTCCACCCCGGGCCACAATCAGCGTGTCATCCGCATAGCAGATGACTGCCAGCCCGGGGGGGGAGCCGACAGCGTAGCACCCAGTCGTAACCGATGTCCCACAGAAGCGGCCCTAGAACCGAACCCTGTGGGACACCGCACGACTTGGGTCTCCTCACAACGTTCCCTATGCGGCTCTCATAGAGAACGCTGCGGCCCTCAAGATAGTCTGCCACTAGCCGCCTCAGGTATGCAGGCACCCCTTGATATCGGAGTGCCTCCCCGATGCAGCTGAATGGCAGACTGTCAAGCGACACCGCCAACAGCACTCCACCGCCGGCGACGACCGCCGCGGCCGCGGCCCTCAGGCGCATAATCGCGCCGACCGTCGAACGACCAGCTCGAAAACCAAACTGGGCGTCTGACAAGTCGGGTCCAACATCACGCAGGTGCTGGACGATGCGGGCAGCGAGGATTCTCTCCAACAGCTTACCCACCTCGTCCAGCAGCACGATGGGCCTGAAGGCCCCGACCGAATCTGGCGTTCGCCTCGGCTTCCGCAAAATGTAGGAGTACCTTACCATTGTTTTACGCAGATTTTGTGAGAGGGTGGTAATTCCTCGATCAAACCGGCCTATTCATGCTAGGACAAGCAAGGTTCTACCACTAAACGCACAGTTAGGTACAGCATTTTGGCGTTTGGCTGATGCAGTGGGACTGGGCCAGGGTAATCGCTTCTGAGTGACCTGTAGCAGTATGGCAGGTTTCACGAGCCTGCCAACGGCAGCAGGCCATGGCAGTCAAGTGCCAGAGGCGCCGAAGTCGCGTGACATCGCGCGACGTCACTCGCCCGCGACACTGGCCCGCGTGGCTGTCGCAGCTTCAACATGAGCTGCGAGCAGAGTAACGCGCTTTGCATTATTTTTCTTTTATATCTATTATCACAAGAAACTACAAGTTATAAGTGGCTACTTTTAATTAGTTGTAAGTTATCAAGTTATTGTTACTTGTAGTGCCAACGGCGTCATAAACAAAGCGCTTTTTCGACATTTTATAGACTAACAATTTGAATACAAGTTCATGCAACGTCAGCGCGTCCGTTTAATTAGGTGTACACAATGATATTGTATGTGTAAAATATCATTGGGTGTACAAATAAGTTTTTATTATTTTTCTTTAGCTGTAAGTACGAGTAGTCTTAAGTCAAAAGGAGTTGCATATTGATTTGTATCACGTTTCTTTGTTATTATTTTGTAATTAAAGTAAATACTCGTTATGTTTGATTGTGAGAAGAGTTAGTTTTTTTTGCATTTATTTATAAGTTATTTGTTGTTTCAGTATATAAAAATATCGCCTTATTTAATACTTCTAGCACAGTAACCTGACTATTGCTATAAGAGATATATTTTGACTTGGATAAATGTGTTTTTTGATAAATAAACCTGGCTATTCAATAACTAAACATAATACTCTAGAAATCGCTTTACGTTAGTCCTGTAAATGCTTGATGCATCAGTATCAAAATCCACAAACATCAAGTGCACTCTGTTAGATGTTATAAATCATAAATGGTTGTGTGATTAAATTTCTATTCAATGTTTTTGAAATCGAAATGGTCTTCAAAAAGGAACAGTCGTAGAGGAAAATAAACGCCAAATCTCTCCTCGTAAATCTGTCAGCAAAACAATTCGTACCCTTTCACGAGCAATAAAATGCTACCAAGAAGAGAGGCAAAGAAAAAAGTATCATAAATATAAGATTCATTTATATTCGTTCAGTCGACCCTTGAGGATAAAACTGAGACCGCCGTTGCTGAAAAAACAATGTGATCAACATTTATATCAATACAAAATGCAGGTACGAGAACAAAATCCGACGAATTCAGGAATAGTCATCGGATCTGCGAGCAGTCCGAATGACGCAAACAACGTCCTGTAAAATCCTATCACTTACTACACGGAACTACTCGGAGTGACGCGATTAACTGGAATTGAAACAAAAACTACTAGCGTGTTATTTCAATAATACCCACTTATATTTTCCAGCCTATATTAATTAAAAGCTTTTGTCGATGCTTCCGAACCGAAACCAATGTAAAGCAAAGTAATTTTAAATTAAAATCCTACAAAAACCTCAATCCCTTTCTGACCACCGATCGATTCAAGGTTTTGGGTTATCTTTTATTGATTTTCTAAGCCTAAATGGCTTATGAGTTAGATATGCGATAGACATGAAGGTGGCTGGTAAATATAAGAAAATTATTATACAATTTTAGGTAACACATGCAAATTACAAATAAAGATGTTATGTGGAAAAAGAATAGTCACTTTTCCTCTTGCAATTTTTTAAGATCTTCTTCCTTATCGATTCGAATGTATCGTTCACCTTGTCTCTTGCGCATATAAATCCGGCCACGAGAGGTCCAACAATATGTGTAATCGTGCGCCCTGGCAAAGTCACGAGCAATATAAAATATTTTTTTCGTATATGTTAGGCACTCACAAACGTAAATAGGAGTTACAGGTCCTTCAAATCGCAGATTTTGAGTACTTAACTTATTTTTATGCCTAATATGATTTTTTACTGATTTTAATACTGAGTCGTTAATACTGAGACAAAATCTACTATTATTGTCTTATGCGATGCTTTAGTTTGTATCGATAGATGTCACGTATATCTGAGCACTTTATCGGCGAATTAATGATCTGGCCAATATTACTCACTACAGCAGCAAGATCAGACTTGGTTTCAGATGATTTAATAGGAATATTTCAAATTTTTCTTTTGATTTCGTTCAAAAACTTCATTTTTTTCTCCAGGATCTGTACATAGGCTAAATTTTTCTTCCTCTCAGACTCTAAATGGTCAATCTTTTTACGCATTTCATCATATTGTCAAGATATCCACAGTTTTCGGAATTTCGTGTGAATGTTCTCTTATCCCACGTATTGTATCAAGTAGCTGATCAAATTTATTATCTGCATGCTGAATTTAAGATACAACAAGTATCTTAAATTCAGCCAACATATTACGCATTTCATCCATAAAATGAGATGATCTCGGCTCGTTTTCTAGCGACCCTTCTCGCTTCCGCTTATAATTTGATTTGGTATTGCTATCTAGAGAACACAAATCCAAAGTCTCATTTTCAGCGCACAAGATAGGTGCAGATTCTACTCGTACAATGCTTGACTAATCCGTCGCAAGCGGCGGTGGAGTGCGTTTCAGCGGCATAATATTATTTAATAAAAGAAAGAAAATACCAGGCGACCAGAAATTCCACCAATCGCACGCCAAGACCAATTTAAACTGATCTCTAGTATTAATGGCGTGAATTACTAGTGTATTTTGAGTGGAACAAGCGCATTCGGTAATACCACTAACCTCAATCAACGTCGTCGTAAGCCGAGCGAGATGGCATTCGCAGTCTGCAACTTAATTGTAATTCTTTCTTGAATGAATTAGTTGTTTGACGACAAACGACGCGAGCCCTCCCCTTATGTTATGTCCTCCTGGTACTCGATTTACTTTAACGGATTGGAATATTTGGAATAAATACGATTTGAATAAATATAGCAACATAAAACTCGTCTGCGCCTCACAGTGGATCCGAGGGAAGAGGCCCGACCCGGGGATTGAACCCGAGACCTCATAATTAGCAGTCGCATACACTACCGCTACACCACCGAGGCAGTTAATAATAGACAAACTAAATAAAGCACACATACTGCCTATAAACATAATTATACACATGCATATGATAAAAGATGTAAAGTAAAATGTTTAGTGAAATATATTATTTATAATATATATTTATTGCTATATATACACAATAGATTTATAATGCATGGTGCCATATAATACTTATGTGTACTTTATGACTCTATAATAAAGCCAACCAAGCTCAAAAGCTTTAAGGGTTAAATTAAATTCTGTCACGTACACCGTCATTGTTATATGTTTTACGTGAAACGAAGTCAAACATTGCTATATCTAGATTTTATTACAAATTATTGAAATAATATGATGCATTGAATAAAATATATTTGTTAATAAAGAATATAACATATCCTTTTTTTATATACTGCAAGTTATAAGTTATATGCAAATTAAGAGAGTGTAGAGGCTTGTTTATCTCAGCACAAATGGGCCGGCTCGATCGAGGAAATACCACCCTCTCACAAAAGATTAGCGTATAACAATGGTAGTTACGCCTACTGTTGTGATTCGTATGGTGAGTGAGAGCGCCAGAGACCCAAACCCCCTCCCTATCCTTATCTTAGTATCCCTCCTATCCTTTCCTTTTTATGTTCCTATCCACCTCCTATCTCTTTACTTGCAGATGGCGACGCGCGAGTGATACCTCTGGTGTTGTTAGCGTCCATAGGCTACAGTAAACGCTTACCATCAGGTGGGCCGTATGCTTGAATGCCACCCATGTAGTAAAAAAACCTTTGCTGCCTGGTGACAAGCGAGTAAAGAGATCGGAGATGGAGAGGACGTAACGAAGGGATGATAAGGAATATTAATACAATATATACTCGTAGGTATATTAATACTACACCGGATATAAAGTTAAATAATAATTGATGATTATGGACGATCTTTACAAATATATCTGGTACTCACTTTTTCACGTAAGTATCCCTAGCTACTGATAGAAAAAATAGCTTATCTAAATGCTTTTTTACCTTTATTAGTTAAAATAAAATTTTGATGACATTGCAGCGTAGGACGGCCTCCTATCATGTGAACCAACGATCTGATCAAAGCCGCAGGATCACTCATCATGACTGAAATCAAAAGGCATATGAATGGATAATTAAAATATCAAAGATTTACGGTAATAAAAAATTGTTTGGTCTTACTCATCGAATAAGTTAAACTCTAATAAAAATCCAATTATAAGAAATAATCTTAGGGCGTCCCGGATTCAATTTTGTGCCGCGCTATGAGCACATCTACACACATATAAGGCTCGAGAGGTACCGTACACTAGACATACAAAATCTTTAAAACCACAAAGTACCAGATTCTACCGATTCGTCCGTATGGGCTTCGGAATTTAGTCACTCTACAACGTACTGATGATCTATACCTATGCAAAAATGTATACCCTACAGGAACTATCCATTTGATAAATAGTAGTGTCCTTTTCTGGGTTCTGGAATATACGTATACCAAATTTCATGATGATCGGTTTAAGTAGTTACAGCGTCAAAGCGTCACTAACAAACACACTTTCGCATTTATAATATGAGTAAGGCGAAGGCTTGTACCTAACAAGCCTTCCCCTACGGCTCCGCCGTAAACTAAAGCTAATTTTTGGGTTGTATCTCATGTTACCGACATAATAACGGGAGGAAACGTATACCAGTATTTAAGTATTATTAAGATATATAAGGGAGGCCTATGTCCAGCAGTGGACGATGAAAGGCTGATGGATGGATGGATGGATGAAGAGCTATAAAATAACATAGTTTCATTAAAATCCGTTTAGTAGTATTTAGGTAATGTTCGAACAAATAAACCGAAAAAAAATTTAAAAATAAATATTATCTGTACAAAGACAGCATAAACTAATAGTAAGTTTTCTCAAATAATATCTTCGATGTTTAGACAGCTCGCTTACAACTTTATAGTAGTACAAATTGATATTAATTCAAAACAAATATGTTGACAGCAAATTGTGATACGACACCCTTAGTAACAAACGCGTATAAAATTACCTCCGCTACGCCGATCTACTCCATGGGACTATAACAGATGAGAGAACAAAATCCGCTGTTAATTACCCGTTCGTGTGTAATCTTTTAATTAACTAAGTGTAAACTTATTCGCGTCGCTGACAACATTCTCTTTATGTCTCTTAAATGAAAGACACGCATGTGTATTGTAATAGCTATTGTTTAATATATTATATAAGCTAATAATAAGCTCTGTCGTATAATATTGTGACTACCAAATCCTCAGCTAAGATTAACTTTTTAATAACGATTGTTATATTTATATTGCAAGATATCCGGGCTCAAAGAAAAATATGTTACCTGCGGCGTACACCACGTACTACTGGTATGTGCCTTTTGTGAGATTTGACAAGTTGTGGGGATCATCAATAAGACGAACAGAGTTTCCTACATAAATTCCATTGCGTTATCGAAAGTTCATTTACTTTAAATCCGATAATTCTAACTAATATTAAATTTGAAAGTCTGTTTGATTACTTGTTACATCTTCACGCCGGTATACATTCAACTGATCGTTAGGTAATTTAACATATATAGAGTCAGGAGTGCAGAAGAGGAACGTAGGCTTTTTATCTCGGAGCATAGATTGGCGTTATTACGTTTCATAAATTTTAAAATGCAACCACAACAAATAAACGCGAATAAAAATCTTATCTCTTCTAATATAAATGCTTTCTTTTCTGAATCAGTAAATAAATTGGCCTAAAAATATAATTAGGTAATTGGTTATCTAAACAATAATGATGCATTCGCCTTAAAGTGAATAGCAAGCCATCATTTGCTTTATTGGGTTTCGTGTACAATATAATGCACTTTAGCAGACTTGAACACATAGAGGATCCGCATGTCACTGCGGCCAACGTCAGGTGGAACCAACAGATTCATGTACAGATAGCCTCAGCTCTTTGTCTCCTGTGCGAGCGCATAATTGACAACGGTTTGGTAATCACATAGACCTAGGTGGTTATTATATATTCCACAGAAGGAATGTAACATAGTTCCAGTGGCCCGCCAAAAAAGGCGGAGAGACGGCACACGGCGGGTTTCTTTAGTGGGTCCAGGCCCCACACTACCCTGTTCGTTGCCCCGAACGACGGGGTGTGCGGTTAGGAACATTTTTTCCAGCCTAAACAAAAAAAAGGTGGTTGTTATATTAAGAAGAAAATATACAACTGAACAAATTATTTGTGTAAGTGGAAAAAGGGAACTTTACTACAAGCAGGATTCGAACCTGCGTCTCATCCAATCTGAGGAAGTGCTCTACCATCCACCCATCTATCAGCCTTTCAAAGTCCACTGCTGGATATAGGTCTCCCCAAGAGAACGAGCGGTCCCGTCCTGGGGGATAATGCCGTAATTGCCGCGCTTGGCTGGCGGGTTGGCGATCTCTGTGGATGTTGTTAATACTCGAGGGAGTGCTGCTGCCCACTTCCCCAATATTCCCTCAGTCGGCTCATACGATTCCCGTGGGTAGAGAGGGGTGGGCCAATTCTAAAGCCGACCCCACACGGCCGGTGGTCTACACCGCTAAGCTATTCAGTCGCCTAACGACGATTCCAAATCTCCACTCCCCTTTTTGCACTTTTACAAAATATACTTTGTTCTTTAAAGTAGCTGAACATTTCAAGTGCAAATATAGATCAAAATATACATCTGATTTTAATTTCCAGAATTTTAAGTCCACAATGTATTTTAATGTACCAATTATTTGTGAATAAAGAAAATGAGATTTTTAGTAGGAGCGGGAATCGAACCCGCATCTTTTCCAATCCGGGAAAGTGCTCTAAGCCACTAAGCTATCCTACTGATCTTTCGATCATCCCAATTTCTTAATCACATTTGTCTTACGACCAACGCCTTCTATCGGCAAGCATTACATGCATCAATTTATTTAGAAATTGGTTAATTAATTAAGAAATTCTCTTTTTCTTTATTCACAAATAATTTGTACTTTAAAAAGTAGCGGAGCATGTCAATTGCTAAAAGAAATAGATCTAAAATGTTTGAAAAAATCGCTCCATCAATTATTATGAATTTTAATTGCAAAATTAAACTTACTATATTAATAATAATAATAAAAAAAAAACTGGCAACACTGAAACAGAGAGTTGTGTTCGCAAACAGAGTTTGTCGAAAAATATTATTTTATATATTTATACAGTTCTGATAAGTTCCCAATATTCCAAATACTATAACACCATAAATTCAATATAAAATGCAAATAGAACTTCGTGAATATTCAATAAACTAGTTATAATATACGCAACATGACGTTTGACATCCACGTCAAAATGAAAAATATATAAATATGATAATGCAGCTCCTGTATAATTATGATAACAAGATCCAGAGCAAAAACAGCACGCCTACTGCCTCCGGACTCGTCGCACAGCTCCGCATCGCAGCCACCGGTGACCGCATCAACGGAACCGGTCACACCGCACGCGTTGAGCTCGAGCTCCAGCGACGAGTACTTCTCACCGCCGACGTCGCCGCCACCTGTATATCGGCGTGAGAAAGCCCGGCCACAGGATAGTTTAGGACGTCGAGGCCCACCAGCCTCAGACAAGGTCCCCACTGCTAGTGGTAATGTGCGGCGCATGAAATGGACTAGACCAGTTAATGAAAATGTCATGCGCGCATATTTCGGGGCTACAGGGGGAGGCACTAATCTCATCGCGTACCGTGACCGCATGCTGCTTCTATTTCAGGGCCTTGAACTGGCTATCAACGTCTCGGCTCAACGACTATCGGACCAAGTACGGGCCATTCTACGATGTCATATGTTGGAAGACACCGTGCTTGACCGGTTACGCTCGGAGTTTTTACAGACTAGTCATGTTACCCCTACTCTTTTGCAAACACCGGCTATGACATCCACTCACGAACCCGTTATACAAAGGGCATGTGTGGATGGGGGTGATGAGACTTATTCTGTGGACGCCCAGTATTATGAGGAGGTAAGAACCGCTTTGGAATATGCGATTCATGAGTATAGATTCAAACCATTAGAATTTAGGCCACATCTGCCTCGATTACCCATGCATAGAAGGAACATGTTACTGGTAGGACTCCTTGACTCGCTTTTGTCTAATTACTTAGACACTAGCGACAGTCTTGCCAATACACACTCCATCTTGTACTGTACGGCCGTTGCTGCGTGCCGTATAGCTGGACTCACTTTTTTAAAAAGGGAGTCCTCTATGCGGCCTCTGAACGCAAAACCGTCATGGCAGTGTAGGATTGAGTGTCGTATCGCCGAGACAAGGGTGTTAATCAGCAAACTCGATTGCTTCAGGTTGGGCAATACACGTCCACGAGTCATGCGCTTTGTAAAGCGGGCATTCTTGGGGACTGGTGTCAGGCCTCAAGATTTTATGGCCCGTGTAACGGAGCGCATCGACTTCCTGAAGCAAAAACTCTATGCATCGCAGATACAAAAAACGAATGGATCGTTATACTGTGAACCGCATGTTTCAAAGTAATGAAAAGTCATTCTATAGAAGCTGGGAGCGACCTAGTGAAGCTGTGTGTGTTGTGCGGACACAAGATGCTGAAGCTACAAATAAATTTTGGCGCAGCATCTGGTCGGTGCCCATCATACATTCTGAAGGCGATTGGATTGAGAAAGTTAAACAAGCATGTGAAACACTCCCAACAATGGACAAAATCTTTATAGAACAACAAGATGTAGTCAGTGTTGTCCGTTCTTTGGCAAATTGGAAATCTCCAGGACCGGACGGACTGCACAACTTTTGGCTGGAATGGCTACGCAGTTCACATTCTCGTTTGGCATCTCAGTTTCAATCGTCTGTGGAATCCGGGTCGCTGCCGGATTTTATGACGACTGGCACACTCATTTGCTCCATAAATCAGGCAGTACTATGGAACCAGGTAATTATAGACCTATCACTTTTTGGGGAAACCGAAGGTTTTGTCTGTGCAATTGCTGACGAAGTTATCATGACAAACAACTACCGGAGACATATCCTTAGGGACGGTACTGCCGATATCTGCCGTGCCTGCCACCGTCCAGGTGAGTCCCTTAGGCATATTGTCTCGGGTTGTTCTCGTCTTGCTAATGGCGAGTACTTGCACAGACATAACCAAGTAGCCAGGATCATCCACCAACAACTTGCTCTGAAATACAGGCTTGTGGACGTCGAGGTACCTTACTACAGGTATACAGCTGAGCCAGTTCTCGAAAACGGTCGTATTACGCTGTACTGGGATCGATCAATCATCACAGACAGGACTTCTGTGGCCAACAAACCTGATGTTGTGGTGATTGATCGATCTGAGCGCTGAGCAATGATTGTTGATATCACCATTCCGCATGACGAGAATCTCGTGAAGGCCGAAAAAGATAAACAGATGAAGTATCTGGACTTGGCGCACGAGATTGTTGACATGTGGAATGTGGATTCGGCTATCATTGTACCGATAGCTATTACAGTTAACGGACTGATAGCCAAGAGCCTCGATCAACATCTCAAGAGGCTCGCGTTAGGTGGCTGGATTAAGGTTATTAGTGCCTATGCAGTTGTGTTATATATGCCTATGTTATATATGTAGTATTTTATTTATGTCTGTTATATTATCGTATCCAGCTCATAAAAATTTAGAAAAGAAGTACATAAAATATTATCTTGTAGATTGAATATTTAAATTATATATGTAATAGATAAAAATATGTTACTTTAAATTTTGTATGAATATTATTTTATAATTAAATACGTACGAGTATGCTTATGCTATTTTATTATTAAGAATAAACTCTCTATTTCGTCATAAGATTTTAATTTTAGCCAGTTTATTAATTTAGTTTTGCAGTCTTTTTTATTAAGGTGGTGTAAATTAAGTAACTTATTAATTTTATTATATAAAAAAGGGCTGAGAAAACAATGAAATTTACGGGCAAAAGCAGTTCTGTAAGAAGTTCTAGGGCATAAGTTATCGTTACGCCTCGTTAATGGTCGTTTAGAATCATAAAAAAGTTTCGAATGTTGGGATTAAATTAAATAAATATTGGATGCATGTAATGCTTGCCGATAGATGGCGTTGGTCGTAAGACAAATGTGATTAATAAATTGGGATGATCGAAAGATCAGTAGGATAGCTTAGTGGCTTAGAGCACTTCCCCGGATTGGAAAAGATGCGGGTTCGATTCCCACTCCTACTAAAAATCTCTTTTTCTTTATTCACAAATAATTTGTACTTAAAAAAGTAGCGGAGCATGTCAATTGCTAAAAGAAATAGATCTAAAATGTCCACAATGTATTGTTTCAAAATTTTGATCTATATTTTAGCACTTGACATGCTCAGCTACTTTAAAGAAAAAAATATTTGACACATAGCATCACGCCTGTATTCCCCGAAGGGGTAGGCAGAGGTGTATTACACACCCACGACTCGCCAGCTATGTTTGAGTCCCACGTAATAGGGGGCGAGCCTATTGACGTCTACCGGGCACATTTCCAATCTCCGGGCTGCTACTGAGAATTTTTCTTTTTAGGAAAAAGCTCAATAACATTGCCCGACCCGGGGATTGAACCCGAGACCTCATGATTAGCAGTCGCATACACTACCGCTACACCACCGAGGCAGTAAAATTATTTGAAAATGTAGAAAAAGAGATCTTTGAATGCGAGCGGGATTCGAACCTGGGACGCAGGTTCTGATTCTTACAAAAAACTCAAAGGTTCAGCAGGTTCGAATACCGCTTGAGCTAAAGTTGTCGTTTTCCAAATTCACAATTAATTTGTTCTTTAAACTAATGTTTCAATTTAGTAGACAAAATTTGACACCGTTTATATATGTTGTATGTGCCTGCATATTTCGGGTTGTAAGCTATTAGAAGCCTGCTAATATAACTAGGATTTTTGAATAACTACAGTATAATGACATTATTTTGACCAGACTAATATTCAGTCAACATGTGCCTCGAAATAGATTTTTTCGCCATTGGATTATATAACATTTAATATTTCTACCTAAAAAAGAAATAATTAGGATGACTACGCATTTAAACCTTTTTGGAAAATTATTTGAATGACAGTAAAAACAATTTTAACATCCTTTGCGTAGTTTATAAGAAGAAAATGGAGAAATCCACAGACGCTGATTAACATTAGGTACTTTATACTTACTTATATTACGCCATTTCTCTTGCGGGGTAGGCAAAAAGAACAGAGTTCGAAAAGGCTCTATTCTTGCATACATTTCTCACTTCCTCAACGTTCATAATTCTCTTCATACACACTCGCCCGTTTCGGAGACTCCTGACTGCACCTTCCTTCAATACATGACCGATTCGGTCTAGGTAGGTGAGTCTCGGTCTACTACTGAAGTAATATAACACAGTTCCAATGATCCGACAATACAGACAGAGCGACGACACACGGCGGGTTTATTTAGTGGGTGAGGGCCCCACACTACCCTGTTCATTACCCTGAACGACGGGGTATACGGTTAGGTACATTTTTTCCGCCTTAACAAAACCAAAAAAAAGAAGGTGAGTCTCGGCCACCCCCAGTACCTATATCCTTCTATTACATTCTTCGCATTGTACATCTTAACCAGTCGATCAACCGGCACTCTTTCAACATGCCCGAGCCATCAAAACATTCCCTTTCGCATCTTTACACCATTACTCTCTTTCATACCTACTCCTCTCTAACATCGTCGAGGTTAAGTACTTTATACTATTGTAAGAGTAAGGCAGTAACATCGTTGAAGATTGTCCAATTTTTTTCCAATTACTTTTCCTTTTGTTTATTCAATTTTCTTTCATAGTAAAATAATCCAATATAAAACACCGTAAACTAAATGATAATGAAAGTATATTTATTAAAAACTTTGATTAAATTAAGAATCTTTAAGTCCCCGTCTCCGATAAAAAGTTAGTATAATACACGAACGAATTCAAGCTCCATTTTGGCTACCCGAGCAAAGCAAATCGTGCATTCGGTGTTGTTTTATATTTTATTGTAGCGAATAATATTGAACCACATATTAGTTGTTAAATAGACTGTATATCAACTCTTACCCCCCTTACTAATAAATATTATTATTATTAATAAACATTATTATTATTAATTAACTGCCTCGGTGGTGTAGCGGTAGTGTATGCGACTGCTAATCATGAGGTCTCGGGTTCGATCCCCAGGTAGGGTAATGTTATTGAGCTTTTTTCTAAAAATAAAAATTCTCAGTAGCTGCCCGGAGTTTGGAAATGTGCCCGGTAGACGTCAATAGGCTCGCCCCTTATTACGTGGGACTCAAACATAGCTGGCGAGTCGTGGGTGTGTAATACACCTCTGCCTACCCCTTCGGGGAATACAGGCGTGATCCTATGTTTTTTATTAATAAACATTTTGTATAAGCTCCAAATAGTTATTCAGTGTTTTGTTCTGTTCTTTCAACGTCAAAATGTCATATTAGTGACAAAACCAAAACATTGAATTACTATTTAGAAGTTATACAACGTTTATTCAGCAAGGCAGTAAAAAAATTGTATGTTACACACATAGATTTAATATTAAATAAATCTATGGTTACACCACATTCATTTCGGAAATTCTACAACACAGGATACTAAACCATAAAGCGAGCAAAACACAATAATGTAGAAATGTGGATTCATTTTGTCTCTCCTATCTAGCAACGGCCACTTCAGTCCGCATACCGCGTCTTGCCATATTCAATGTCTAGGTTGTAAAATTAAATAACATATAGTTATAAGTTAGTAGTAGTGGTTCAGTAGAAACGTACCTAGTATTTGATGATAATGTTTTATATTTATAATAGTTACTAGCTTCTTTGGTTATATTAAAGCTAGTTTTTTGGTTACAATTGTGAAATAAAATGTAAATCATTTTGATATTTTTATATATTTTTTAGCATTTGACATGCTTAGAATTTTATTCAGGACTCTGATAACCTAAGCCAGAACGTTATTTAATAGCCCGGACCCACTGCTTAATTAATATGTAACATGGAGCTTGAGAGTCTTTCACAAATAGGACAAATTTTTTGGATATCTGTTCGAAGCCGAATGTAAGTTGCTTAACCTTGTTGTTTGAATAGTAAGCGCCAGAACCAAGCTCCAACGTGTACCTCTGTTTTCCTTCACCGAACAGTTCTGTTTTTCTTTACTGAGCAATTTTTATTTATAGACAAATAATGTTTCTGCACTTTTTACCGTTTAGATTACTGCAACTTTTCAAAACATTTTGTTTAGTTATTTTAATAATTGTGTGTAGTTATTTGATTTTTTTTCTATGGCTATAATTTACAACATAAAGGTATTTGATATTATTAGTTTTATAAATTTAGATATTAATTATATGGCAGATATAAATACCATGTTTATTGTTTAAAAATGTTTAAACCACCTTTTTTTTTTGTTTAGGCGGGAAAAATTGTACCTAACTGCACACCCCGTCGTTCGGGGCAACGAACAAACCACCTAACTAACTTAAAAAACAAACAGAGAATACTAACTTTTTGCTCTCACACCTTACAGTGTTAAAAGCTGTTTCAAACTAACAACCTACCATTTTCATGTCTTCGAGCAAAAAGCAAGAGTTTTAAAACCAGAAGCCAACACTTTATAAAGTTAAGTGGCAAGTTAGCGGTCTTACTTTTGTTTGTGAACTGTTTAGTTCTACCCTTGATAATTTTTTTATCCCATTATTCTTTAATATTTATTTACAAATGAGTTCCTAAATGCATCATTAGCGGATTGCTAGGTGACACTGATCAACCACTGACGTAATGTCCGACAGTTTCTGTGGTCCACCAATACATGCGGAGAGGCGGTACACGGCGGGTTTATTTAGTGGGTGAGGGCCCCACACTACCCTGTTCGTTGCCCCAAACATTTTTTTCCCATCTTAAAAAAGGTGACATTGATCAATTTGACATGGTAACTTTGTGTATATACTCGTATCTGCGGCGCATGCCTCCCTTGTTTATAATGCCAATCATAAACTGTACAGTGAATAATTAACTAACGATTGTCTCACTTGCACGAGTACCTGCCTTAAATTCTCACCTAACATATACCTATTCTAATTATGTATCTTATAGTTAGTAAAATAAGTTTATATTTTGGTGATATTTATTATTAGGTATATCGTTTTAATAGTTGTTTGAGATTGTTTATGCTTGTTTTTATTTGAATAGAGGTTATACACCTCTATTCAAATAAATGATAAAATGTTCCAGAACACGATTATTAATTATTTACATTCAAATATACTTTGACACAATGTCACGCATGACTTAATAACCCGTCACGATCACTAAGTATCTCTTTATCGCCGTAAAATCTTCAAGAGAAACAATTTTCTTCGTGATAAATTGAATATAATAACTTTATGGGCTCTTTAAACTCTGTGAAAACTGCTGTTAAAAGTGGGTCGGACACGTTTTATCGGAAATCGCAGAAGCGATGATAATGGTTGGCCATAAAGAAGTATCGCGCTATAGATTCCGCAAGTTACCAACTTTTGGGGCACCTACGGCCATTAGAGGGGCACTAATGCGGTTGGCCTCGCCACTGCCCTAACACCACACTGCCGATGTCATTACGAGTTTGTAGCAGAGTGTTCGTAAGTATTATAGTGTTTGTCGCATGCCGCACTTAAAATGTTATTTGTATTTTTTATGTACTCATTACCAATAAGTCTAAATAGTAAATTACAGTCCGAATTTTCAGAAGATGTACTACCTCTATGTAGGTATCTTTTTATCACCGTAAAATCGCTATTAGTTACTCCAGTAAGAATATAAAAAACCTATGCATATTGAAATGTTCTTACAAAAAAAGTTTATCGAAATACCTTACTTTTGTCAATTTATGGTATCCTCTCTGTCTTTATCTATCCAGGAACTTTTCACTCCAACTAAAGTTGGTTCCCAGACAGACGTGGTCAAAACATTGTCACTATAATGTGTGAGTTCTATCAGCTACGTCAGTTACTATAATAAGTATATAAAAACTACTTCGATTTAAATTGCCACCACTAGACTTAACAGAATATTTTATGTTAATAACAAGAAGTGAGAGCGCCAGAGACGCTAATACCCTGCCTTATTATGCTTCCTATCCACATCCTACCCCTTTCTTTGGAGTTGGTGACGTGCAATTGAGCCTTTAGTTTTTCTGGAGTCTATAAGCTAAAAAAATCACTCACCATCAGGTGTTATGCTTGTTTGCCACCCGTGTAGTATAAAAAAAAACAAAATATTTCTTACGATGTTACGGCTTGCAGAAAATACCAGGACAATTTTACTAGAATCCTTTGTTGCTAAGAATCATCGAAATGCTTGACTTGGCTGTAAGCATGTACACGAAACTGAAACCCTTTAAAACATAAAACCCGCTAGTCGGTTGTAAAGAGAATACCAGCAAAATGTAACAATCTCATCTTATCCATTCAAATTTTCGTTTTCTAGAAAAGCAAAGAACATCCGTCCGCTTTGATTCTGTGAACGTATTAGCATTGAATTTGAATAGAACAAACAAAGGGTTTGCTCGAGACAGTGTGCTTTCGTAGGCGATTGTAAATTCAACGTATCGTGAAAATCCCAGTTCAAATCACCCATCTTACACTAAAGCTAAGTATATATTCGTTAGCGTAATAATATTTTATTCCCCATATAAAATTTAAGTACAAAAACTTTCTAGCTATTTTTAAATTATAATCTCAAATGGAAATATAGAGCACGCGTTCGAATTTGTCATCGCATTAGGAAACAAAGAAGCTAATTTATGAAATAAATTCCCACCATTCTTTTAAAATATAAACAAATGAAATTACAAAAGGTGCAACTTGAGATTTTTTAATATAATAAAAATTATTACTTGTACCGACTCTCCATGCCTGGCCCCACTACACACTGGTACTAGTTGCTCCACCTCTAAGGTTCGTACACGTAAAACACTGTACAGCTTCTCTGACTCTAAAATAGAAAAGGATATAACCTAACAAAAATATACGTTTCAGCTTTATCATACATATAATAATAATTACTGAAAACTGTAATCAGGCAACTACTTATAAAATGTGTTGCAATTTTTTTCATACTGACAATCATTATAATTATAAATTAATATTATAAAAGCGGAAGTCTGTAAATATATTTGGATATTTGGTGGGAAAGTCGTTAGGGTTTAATCTAGTATAGATTAAATTTGGTAGGAAAGTCGTTAGGATACTAATTAAATTGATACCCACAGGATTTTAAGCCCAAATAGTAAATAAGTTCCCATATCCCGTATGGTAGGGATAAAATAATTTATCTTCCACTCTATTATCTTCAATATTCAGGGATGCGTAAAAAAAAGAGAAAACGAGAAGACCACTGATCCTACTCTACCTACTGTATATTCGAAAACAAAGCCGGCCGGTTTTATTCTGCCAATAGTACATACTCGTAGCACCGTATTTTTAATCAGTATCTACCGCAGCAGTTTAAGTTGCAGAAAAACTTGTAGAGGGATACCTGAGTAGAAAATAAACAAAAAAACATAATACATGCTGCCATATTAAGGTTTATAACTGAGTAGAAAATAAACAAAAAACATAATACATGCTGCCATATTAAGGTTTATAACTGAGTAGAAAATAAACAAAAAACATAATACATGTGGCAGCATGTAAGGTTTAAGGCGAAAATATTTTATTTTTCAGCCCTTTTTCTATCCCACTATTGGGCACGGGTCTTCCCTCAAGGTATAAGGGATATATAAGGGCCATAGTATACTTTTTTATTTTTTTTTATTTTAGGTGGGCAAAACTGTCCTACTGCACACCCCGCTGCCCGGGGAGACAACGGGGTGAATGGGGCTCTCACCCACTAAAAACCCACCGTGCGCCTCCACCCGCCCTTGCTACGGCGGATCACGGGTACCGCGTCGTTACGACCGCGATCCGCAGGCGGCAGCCCCTACGGGCACCCTCTCTTGAGTGACGCCTCGCGCACTTGGGCGTCGCACCTTCGCGGTAGGCTTCCGCGGACGGCAGGGTACTCCCCGACCCCACCGTCCACAGCCTCGGCTAGGGCGGCATCAGGCGCAAATAAGCGCGCGCACGCCGCCCCTCGCGCCGGCGGCGAATCGGGTCCGCGAAGGAGGATTCCTCACGGGCCCTCTTCGCCACCTCCTTCCGCGAGATGACAGCCTCGCAGAAGGCGGCGACCGCGGTCCAGGCCCTGTCACTGCCAACCATCGCTCGCGCAACGGCCGGCAGCGACAGGTCCACGCCTATGACTGCAACGATTTCCCGGCGCTGCACATCCCATGCCGGGCACGACTCGAGCGTGTGCTGCGCCGAGTCCTCGTCGCAGTCGCAGTGGTGACAGCCTGGGGTCGTCTCCCTCCTTGCGATCGTGTGCAGGTATTTGCCGAAGCAACCATGCCCCGACAAAACCTGCACCAACCGGAAGGTGAGGACTCCGTGCTGCCGCCCTGCCCATTCTTCCAAGATCGGCTGGAGCGCCTCCACGGTCCAGAGACCAGCCCGGGGCGTCTCCAGCCGAGACTTCCACTTTAGGACGGTGGCGCGGCGGGCATCTTCCCGCCACGATGAAATGGGTCTCGGCGAGGGGCGGCTGCCCCCCACCCGCGCCGTCTACGCCCGCCGATAGACGTCGGCGAGCACCACCGCCTCGAGATCCCACGGGGGGGTTCCGGCCAACGCGCAGGCTGCTTCGGTCGAGACCGTGCGGTACCCGCGTATTGCCCTGACCGTTACGACCCTCTGTGGACGCCACAGAAGGGCCCTATTGCGAGTGGCCAGGGACTCCGCCCACACGGGCACATCGTACAGTGCCATCGACCATACTACCCCCGCGTAGAGTCGTCGACACGCGAGACTCGGTCCGCCCAAATTCGGCATCAGTCGCCCGAGGGCGGACGCCGTGCCGACGAGCTTTGGCGCAAGACGGCGGAAGTGCTCGTCAAAGTGCCACCGTCCATCCAATACCAGGCCCAGATATTTGATGTGGGCCTGGATCGGATGTCCCACACCGTTGACCGTTATCGAGGCGCTGGCGGGTGGGCCACGTCAGCGCCAACAGCACTTCCCTCGAGGTGATGGCCTCCGCAGCCACGGCCTTCAAGCACAGAATGGCGTCGACCGTAGACCGACCCACCCGAAATCCGAACTGGGCGTCGGACAGGTCGGAGCCGACCGCTCCTAGGTGCCGGACGATACGGGCAGCTACTACCCGCTCGAGGAGTTTGCCCACCTCGTCCAGCAACACGATGGGCCTGCAGGCCGCGACTGTGTTCGGAGACCGTCCCGGCTTCGGCAGGAGCACGAGCTTTCCCTCTTTCCCTCCTTCCAGCAGTCAGGGAGCCGTCCGGACACTAGGCAAGCGTCGAACAGTCCCCTGAGGCGGAGTTCAACGTGGTCGAGGACCAGGGCCAGCCCTCGGGCGGGAACCCCGTCCGGCCCGGGGGCGGCGCTTCTCCGCATACGCGCCGCTGCCACCCCCATTTCCGTCGTCGTCACGGGCGTTACCTCCCCATCGTCGCCCTCCCGGTCGTCATCTAGCGGAGCCATGACCGGGGGCGTGTGCACCGCCCGTGAAGGGAAAAGTCCCTCGACCACCTCAGAGAGGAAGCCCGGCCGGAGGGTTTCCGTAAGGGGGAAGGCCTGGGCGCGGAGCTTGTTAAGCGCTGCGCGGTACGGGCGTCCCCAGGGGTCACGCTCGAGACCTTCCAGCATCTCCTGCCTTTTCACGTCTTTGGCGTGATTATAAATTGATTGTGAATATAGAGATTGAAAACCCACCTCCACCAGCAGGTCCCGGTCGAGCCTACCCACAGCCCATCATGGAATAGCGGGAGTTTTGTCCGCCACGTGACCCCTGCTGGCGCCCTGAAGGGTCCGGGAGACCTCTATCTGAATGTATCTGTGGTCAGATAGGGTCTCGACCTCCTCCAGGACTCGCCAGCTCCTTACGCGTGCGGCGACACTGGGGCTAGCGAACGACAGGTAGACTATCGACCCGCCCCAGGGCCACACGCACGTTTGGGCGGACCCTCGGTTGAGCAACACGAGGTCCACCGCTGTCACCCATTCTTGGACCGCCGCACCTCGGGCGTCCGTCCTGGGTACCCCCATGCCGTTGATTTGGCGTTAAAGTCCCCCAGCACGAGCACAGGGCTCGGTGCTATACGCCGTATCGAGGTATCCAGGCTGTGCAGGAAGACCTCGAAAGCCGCCAGACTACAACTAGGGGAGAAGTACACGCCATAAAGCGTGACCCCTCCCCATTCAGCCGCCACATATCCCGTGCCCTGGGGGGTTAGGCAGAATGTCATATTTCACGTGTCGACCGTATCGAGATCACTGTGATTGGTTGAGAAACCGACGCGTGATGTCAAAATAATCCGTTGGCCAATCACGGTGATCTCTCAACCAATCACAGTGATCTCGATACGATCGACATGTGAGATATGAGATTCTGCCTAACCCCCCTGGTCTTTGAGTGACAAGGGCGGGGAATGCGGCGCCGCCGAACCGACGATCGCCACGGAGCCATCCCCGCTACCCGCCCAATTGGGGCGATCCGGGACTATGTAGGACTCCGCGGCTACGGCAACACCGATCGACCGCTTCGCCATGGATTGCAGGAAGAGGTCCTGCGTCCTGGCGGAACGGCCGAGATTGGAGGAGGATAGCGTCGTGATCCGTTATTGGACCACGATATCCTCCTCCATGCGCTGTGGCGGTCCAGCCACGCCGGGTTGGGCAGCCGGGGCCGATTGGCTGCGCACCCCCCTCTTAGGGCCTGACTTGGCCGGAGGCTTGCACCCCATCCGCCCCATACAGCGGTGGGGGCGATTGCCCGCCGCGCACGCGGGGCAGTGTGGGGTGGCAGAACAGGCAGCCGCCTGGTGCCCTGCCTGACCGCAGCGGAAACAAAGCCCGCTGCAGTCGAAGCAGTTTGTGCACAGCGGCCGGGTGTGACCGACCGCCATGCACTTGTAGCACCTGGCAGGCCGGGGCTCCAACGCGATTACCCGCGCGGCGCTCCAGCCAACCAGAAGTCTACCGGTGGCGACCAAATCCTTGGCCGCCGCGACAGGGCACGAGACCCAGATGGTACCCACACCACCTGGCCCTGGGCGAATGGCGCCCACCCGGACGGCGCTGCTGGGAGACCCGGTTTTCGAAACGATTGCCTCCCGGATCTCTTCCGCCGTCACGGAATCGTCCAGCCCGGAATGGAAATGCGAAGTTTGGCGCACTTCACGGGTCTGGTGACCTCGACACCACTCTCCTCTGGGAACAGGCCCAGCAGCCTCACGGCCATTGCGTCAGCCGTCTTGGTGCCCTCTGGCCCCAGGTACTCGAAAATCCGAGCACCTGTCCGGGCTTGGCGGGAGCGAGCGGAAACGTCCCCGAGGTCGGAGACGTTTATTTCCCGCCGGGCACGTTTTAAGACGGCCTCATACGTCAGGCCCTTTTCCTTGGCCTCGGGCAACAGGGTGATGACCACCGCTGCTGCCTTCGGCACTTTGAGCTCGCGCGATCTTCTCTTCTTGGAGGCAATTTCGCGGCCAGGGCATCGAACCGAGGACCAAAGACCGCAGCAATGCGGTCAATGATCACGCGGAACGATTCGTCCTCCAGTTCGGGTCCAGCGTCTGACTGGACAGTGGACGAAGCCGGGGCAGCCACAGGGAGCCCAAGCTCAACTCGCAACCCGGCCTGTCCCTGCTCCAATTCCGCCACCCGCGCCTCGAGGCAGCGGTTAGCCTCGTTGAGGCGCTGATTCTGCGCCTCCAGACGAGCGTTCTGAGCCTCGAGGCGCTTATTCATTTCCGCCAAGTGCTGGACCGATAGCGTGATCTCGTGCGCGGCGTCTTTGAGGCCACGCGCGAAGCTACTTTTGAGGTTCCGCGAACCAGCAGCGACCATCTCGACTATGGCCACACTGTTTAGGGCCCTCTTCTCAACCTGGGCCGTCCCTATATGGCCCTCGTCAGGGAGGCGGAGCTTTTCTGCACCCTCGTTCCTGTATGCCTGCGAGACGTAACCACAGACACGCGCTCAGGTTTACGATTTGGGACGGGGGGGCCGCTGTGGCCCCACTGTCTCCCCTCTCCAGAGCCCGATGAGCCAATCTGGCCCCACCGACTCCGACGCCTGGTCTAACCACCGTGCCCTCTGCTGAGTCAGAGGGACATGCGGAGACCCGTCCTGTCCGGAATTTTAGCCGCCGGCGACTGCCGACGTTGCCCGGGGTGCACCACTAGGAGGTAAACCGGCACCACACCCCAGGCCATAGTATACTGGCCCAATGCGGAATGATAGCTTCACAAGCCATAGAGAAAATCACTCAGGCGCGCAGATGTCCTCATTAATTTCGAAAAATCTCGAGAAGTCAGAGGTGTGTGCCGTTCGAGGTCTGAACTTTGGAGGGATCAAATTCGATACCACTGTCTTTATTACTTCTTGGTTTTACCGCTAGGCTGTCACTGCTCGTGATAAAATATTATATATATGAAAATAAAACCTACCATAGACTAGCAATTTCGGTAATCCTACCAAGGTACTATTTCAATATGCATATAACTGTAACAGGCAACAGATCCGGCCATATCGGTAAATCCTCACAATCGTTTCGGCTTTGCGAATTGTACTCCCCTACCATTACTTGTCTTCAATTGTTTCGATCTAATGCGTTCAATAACTAGCACACATGTTTAAATGTTCAATACTTACGATATCTAGCCCGTGATACTTGTACTAAAAAACTGTGTTTAGTAACTTAGTCTATTTTTAATACATACTCATGGACATGTGGAAAGAATGCTGGACGAGCGACTGGTTAAGAAGATATACAATGCGAAAGTGGAAGGATATAGGTACATACAGGGGGAGACCGAGACTCACCTACCTGGACCAAATCGGTCATGTATTTAAGAAAACACCCGCGAGCCTGTATGAAGAGAATTATGAATGTTGAGGAAGCGAGAGATGTACGCAAGAATAGAGCCTTTTGGCACTCTGTTATCTCTGCCTACCCCGTAAGGGAAATAGCGTGATGATAACTAAGTTGGTAAGTATGAACTCACTTTCAGATGTATAATATTAGTAAGGATGCGAAAGTGAATTTGTTTGTTTTTGCGTAACACGCTTTCAAGCTACTAAACCAATCATAATGTTTTTTTATAGCCCAGAAAAGCTAAGACATAAGCTACTTTTCATCCTGGTAACGGGAACGATCCTGTGGGATAGCTAGTTTTTAGAAAGAGACAATAAATTTGTCATAGAGTGACGTATTTATGTAAAGGGAGGAAGTTCAGGCGGATATCTTCGCAGGTGGAATCTAGTCAGGTATATACAAAAATATGAACTTTTATTTTTAGGTTACATTTTGTGCTATGTAACTTAATAATGTATGAAAAAAGTTTTGATGACATATATCGTCGTGTTGTCTTACCTCCCTAAAAGTTAAATGGAACCTACACATATATAAAAATGGAGGTTAGTATAAGTATAGGACCGATAAATTTGTCTCTGTTAATCTAACGTCACGAAATTAGCACACTTATTGTGCTTTCTGTTTTGTTTTTGTGTGTGTTTTCTGTTGATGGGCCTCGTAGCGTAGTCGGTAGTGTAACCGACTTCCGTGCATGAAGTCGTCGGTTCAATTCCCACTCAGGACAATTATTTGTCTGATAAACATAGATATTTGTACTGCGTCTGGGTGTTTTCTATCTATTATATGTATGTATTTACAAAGAATAAAGAAATATATGTATTATATCCGTAATCTGGTACCCATAGCACAAGCGTGAAGCTTAGTTTAGGACCAGAGGACGTTGTGTGAAAAGTCCGTGAATATTTATTATTATTATTATTTTCTCATAGAGAAAGTTTGTATGCTATTTTGTTGTAACCACCAGAGGGCACCGTAATATTATTTTAATACCATTCAACCTATCGCCATTAAAATTGTATCGGTGTTTTGCTATAACTCACATAAAAATACATATACTTACCTAATATAGTAGTGTAGGATGCCTCAATATAGACAAAAATAGAAACAGAGAATGTACAAGTGCCTACATATATAACCTTACAAATATATATTATTAATGAACGTAAGATACACGCAGTGCCGTAACTAGGGCGGTGCCAGCGGTGCCCAGGCACAGGGCGCAGGCCCTGGAGCGGCGCAAATATGACCAGACCAGGACCACAAACAATACCTATAATTTATAGCGTAATACCCGCATCACACTGCTGTGTGCAAATACTCATAATTAAGTATACAAAAACTGGATTTTAGATGATAGATTTATTTTTATAAACATTCGATTTTATTGTCAGAACCAAGTAAGATTAGAACATTTTTTGAGGGCGCAGTTGTAGAACCACCGCACCGGGTGGCTGAAAGGCTAATTAGAGCACTGGATACACGTAACTGAAAACACTGCATATATCCAAAAATGCACGAAAGAAAATAAAAATTACTGGTCAATGTAAACAAAGAAAACCTTGCGTGCCCAAGCTCTTTACTTGATTGTACCTCTGGTGACAATTTCATAGACTGAGAGCTGCTATCGTACAACTTAACAAAAGTATCACGTTCTGGCGAAATGGGCATTTGGTCATACGCCCTCTCACCTTTCACGAGTCCCCTGGGGTCAACAATAATCTTCAGAAATTCAATGTTAATATTATTTATACAATTGAATAAAATTTAAATTTAGGTAACGTTTAATATCAAACACTTTATGTGATTTAGCACACTCACTCGTTACTATGCATAAATTAACGTGTAATGAGAATGTGTGATAGTAGGTAACCTCCATACTGAGTGCTATTGGTTCGATTCCCAGTCATAATAATTATTTGCGTGATCCTTAAGTGGGTATGCTGAGTCTTCTTGAGTATTCTTTTTATTCGTACTTAGTGTCATTAAAATGTTTGTTTATAAAGTCCTCCATGATAGGTGACATGGGTTATTTTCTAGTAGAGGTTATCATTATAAAAATAACAACAAAACCACTGCTAAATGATAAGCTCTGTAAATTACATTTGTCATTTCCTCTTTTCCACTAAGCAGACAACTATAGCTCTTTAAACAGCCAATTAACATCACTGACATTTGGCAAATGGCATCTGCACGCGTAGGATTGTGTTGTACCTAATATAGAGAACCTATGTTATGAACAATGTTACCTGATAGCAGTAGATTGCAATAAGCTAATTGGTAGATTAACAGGTTTAAAAAATATTGTCTGGCATTTTTGTCATCCCAAATCAGTCCATAAACATAAAACACACTCTCAAAGTCATACATTATTTACTTTTCGTTGCTTGTGTTGCGTCCTCATGTGTCATACCTGGAGACTATTCATAGTACAATGTACCTACATCAAATATTCAGACAATATTATTACTATTTTATGTCAATAGTCACACCATTTTTGCTACTTTAAGACTTAATATTAATTCTTCAATAATAAATGGGTTTTATTTCTTTAGTATTTTAATTGTTGTATTTTTATTTTGTATGCGAGCGCTATTTCTTTAGTTATTTAATAATGTACGTTTAAGGGGACCCCGGGCCAAAGAGAGAGCTTAGAACGCAATAGAAATAAACGCTAGAATGATGATGAATAACGTATGTATCTGCAGATGGTAAGGTCTCTGATTTGAATACAGGGTCGAGCAAGCTAAGAAAATATTTTATTTGGCATGTAAAGCCGTTAGTCCTTCACATAAGCTCAGTTTAGTTGTGTCGGAATAATGGGACAAAGAGTGCACTACATGGTTGGGCATAAACATGTGCATTAAAATATCTCCTGCGTAGTTGATTAGGCCACATCGACACTGGCTGTCCGTGTGGTGACGGACTAAAAATACAAGTGTCACCACCCCATCCTTTCCCGCGGGTGTCGTACAAGGCGACTAAGGGAAGTAAGCAATTATCATCCATTGTATTACTTGTGGTAGGGCTGGGTACCAAGTGAGAATACTCACTTGCTATCGGGTCCAAATGGGTCGGTACCATTGTCTCCTGTGTGACCGGTCATGAAGCTCGTCAGTGTGTTTTGACTGTAGCAGAAGATAGCCGTTTATACTTTTATTTCATAAATGAGAAATGAAATGCTCGGCAGCGGCTTGACAATACTCTTGGTATAGTTGAGTCCATGAGCGACGTTTACCACTTACCATCAGGTGGGCCGTGGAACGTCTGCCATTTTTAGCAATAAAAAAAAACTGGCCGCCTTGAACGGAATTACTGTAGAGATTATTATTATTTAATTATTTTCCAAGTTTTGGTAAATCACCAATCAATGTCTACACATAAACAATTCCAGGAGCATTAATTTATTACATAACGATTTATGTGTCCGCTACAGTAACTACTAAATATAAACAAAATATGCTGCTAATTGATTATCACCATCTAAATAGTTCGAAAACGGTTTTTGGACTTAGATGAACTGGAACATATATCCTCTTTTCTAAAAAAATTTGCTGCTGCCCTTGCTTAGCTAGCTGGAGTTGTTTTTTTATAAGCTATCTGTGTGAATGTGAAGTGCATAAACATTTTTAGGACTGTGGATATAGATAATGCTTTTTGTTAAAGCGGAAAGGAAGGTTCTTCGGATCCACGATAACTTGAAATCTAACTAGCACGAATTGTAACTTCACTGAGTCACTGCACTAGATGAGCTTTCAGATTATTTTTTTTCTATTATAGTGCTTCGTGCAAGTACATCATTGTGGCTAGTACTTACATTACATAATTACGAAAAAATAATAATATAAGTAGTATTATATTAAAATTCTAATTTTAATTACAAAATAATATAAATGCCTTTTTGCACTTTGAATAATATGTATTTTTTGTGAATATTTTGATGACACTATTGATATTCTGATGTTGTAGTGTTGGAGGTATGATAAGCGATAGTTTAAATAAATCAATTCCCCTAGCCCTAGAAATATCTAGATATTTTTATATACTTTTTTAGCAGGGCTGCGTCATTATTTGGTAAAAATCTTAATTGTAAAATTAAGTTTACCTGATCGGTATAATGTATGAAAATACTTCCGACAGATGGCGCAGGCGTCACCCAAGACGTTAAGAATAAATGTGTTATCGAAATTAGCAGTCAGGAGCAATTGTCACGATGGCTGAATTGGCAAAGCATCTGGACGGTATCCAGGAGATGCAGGTTCAAATCCTGCTCGTGACTGTTATTTTAGATTTCACATTTTTCACTTAGCGTTTAACAGGCGTGAGTTTATATATGTATGTAAATAACATAGTCGAACAAATTGTCTACTTTTCATGGCACAATAATTATTACTCAAGAATTTAGATAATAATTAGAGTGGCACATTATAAGCAATTCCGTCAAAACATGCCATCTCAGATTACCAGCATAACTCAAATAGTTGTAAGCCCTAGTAAGACCACGAACGTCACTCCGGGTATCAAATTTACATAGCATGCATACCTGTGGCGCTCACCAGCTCCCCACTTCGCATCAGATATGTCGGACAGATCCGAACACTTGCCTCCGAACGTTGCTTTAGGTTATTACTGACATTGTTTAGTTTGATAGCTAATAAAATTACTCAAACATTTGTTTTAACATATTTGGTTATTCCTTGAAGGAAAATAAAATCCAAGAAGTACTTAGGTACTATATTGTTACGTTAGTTCTTACTATACAGTGTGTCACTGCTGAATTTTACTTCACAATATATAATTGACAAACTTAGAACGAAGTATTGATGAAATATCCATACATCCATCTATCATCTTTAGACGTCCAATGATGGACAAAAGCCTTCTCAAAGAGAGAGCCATAACGAGCAGTATAGACGGCATCAATCGGTTCCCCGCGGATTTGACCGGATCATAGGTCCACATACAGAGGGCTTCCTTACTATACATGGTCGCTATTCGAGATTTTTCCTTCCTCGACTGTTGTCGGTTCGTTCGTCCGTTTGCCATAAATAAGACTATTGACTACACTTTATTATAAGTACATATACCTAATATATATACCATGTTACATATATATGCACCTTTTCATAACTTTTTGATATTCACTTAACTATAGCATAATAGTAGTAAGCAGTTATAGCTGGTAAGTTAAGATGAATACTTATAATATATGCTCTTTAAGGTTTTTGCGATCTCTGCGGAGTATCTGTGGGGAGGCTGAGTGACCGCATTCGTAATGACCACGTAAGAGAGCAAGTAGGTATGAAAGAGAGTATTGGTGTAGCCGATTGTTAGGACATGTGGAAAGAATGCTGGGTGAGCGACTGGTTAACAAGATAGTCTATACAAAAGTGGAAGGATATAGGTACAGTGGGAGACCGAGGATCGCCTACCTAGATCATCAAATCGGTCATGTATTGAAGTAAGGTGGAGTCAGTAGTCGTATGAAAATAATTATGAATGTTGAGGAAGCGAGAGATCTATGCAAGAATAGAGCCTTTTGGCACTCTGTTCTCTCTGCCTACCCTGCTAGAGAGATGGCGTGATGACAAGTAAGTAAGGAAGTATCTTAGAGTCTGAATATTTAGTTATACAAAAACTTACTACTACTATATTTAGTTTTCGCTGTATTCACATGTGCTTGTAAATATAATTGTGTAAACATACTGCAATGTTTATGTAGTCAATAATTTAATACGCACAGATTACTTATTCATTATACAACAAACATCTTTGAACGTCAAACCTCACAAGGTGCGTTAATGGAGATTGTAATTTGCATAAACACATTTACTGTAATTTTGACATCCTCATCCTGACATTTGAAATCTCTGTCATGTATATTACTTAGAATACCCAACGAATTAACGTTACATCTTGACACACGTAACTAGTGTCTTATTTATACTGTTGAAATATTAATCCATTAACCCCTCATTTGAGATGTCTGTACAAGTCTGTACACCAAATAATTAAGCGGAACCCGTTAAATTATTTATGAATATTTTATATGCGTTTGTCTATGTGTTACGCTTTTTATTCATTATAATAACTTAACTGATAGGTAGTCATGAAATAAATAAATATTCACGGACATTTTCACACAACGTCCTCTGGTCCCAAACTAAGCTTAACGCTTGTGCTATGGGTACCAGATTACGGATATAATACATATACTACTACTTTTTTTGTAAATACATGTAATAGATAAAAAACACCCAGATGCAGTACAAATATCTGTGTTCATCACACAAATAATTGTCCTGAGTGGGAATCGAACGCACTACCACTAAATAGATGAATTATATGATTTGTCATTATAAAACTGGCCAATTTAAATGAAAGTCGCAAAAACTTGCATCCAAAAGGTAAGTCTAATTGAACAGTAAATAAATAACAAATTAAGAACACCTACAAACGAAAGTAATATTCTACTGGACGACTTCATTAGAAAAGTTTGTTGCCCTCAAAGCCTAAGTCCCCACTGGTATTAATAAAGTTTTGTTACCAAGCCGTCCGCTGGTAAAGAAACGTGTTAATTATCTGTTCAGAGTCCAGCTTGGCCATCTGTCACGTGAACCATACCCCCGGGAACTAGACGTTACACTCTGTTATTGGAGGTTCGATTTTTAGTAGTTACAGTAATTGATGTAGTACCTTCACGTATTCGTAATGTTATAACTAGTTAATGCTTTTAATATAGTAAACACTTGACCCAAGTATTCGTACAAAGTGCGAAAATGTGAAATCGAAGATAACACTCGGGAGCAGGTTTTGGACCTGCGTCTCCTGTATAACCAATTCCAGACCTTTTACTAACTAAGCCATTGTGACATCTGCTTGGGACTATTTCTATACACATTTATCAATAAACTCACCTGGTAGTAACGATGTATGCGAATACATCCGACAGATGGCATGGGCATCACCCAAGACAATGATTTAAGAATAGTTAAACACAAAGTGAAAAATGTGAAATCGAAAATAACAGTCAGGAGCAGGATTTGAACCTGCATCTTCTGGATACCGTCCAGATGCTTTACCAATTCAGCAATCCTGACAATTGCTCCTGAAAGCATCTGGACGGTATCCAGAAGATGCAGGTTCAAATCCTGCTCCTGACTGTTATTTTCGATTTCACATTTTTCACTTTGTGTTTAATGTATAGTGCTAAGCATGTCAAATGCTAAAAATATATATAAAAATATCTAAATATTTAAAGGGTTTGCGTCATTATTAGGTAATATCTTAATTGTAAAATTAAGTTTACCTGGTCGGTATAATGTATGAAAATACGTCCGACAGATGGCGCAGGCGTCACCCAAAGACGTTAAGTATGATGTGTTATCGAAATTAGCATTCAGGAGCAATTGTCAGGATGGCTGAATTGGTAAAGCATCTGGACGGTATCCAGAAGATGCAGGTTCAAATCCTGCTCCTGACTGTTATTTTCGATTTCACATTTTTCACTTTGTGTTTAATGTATAGTGCTAAGCATGTCAAATGCTAAAAATATATATAAAAATATCTAAATATTAAGAATAGTTTACACGAAGCCAACACTGGCTGCCAATGAGAGCCAACACTGGCTGCCAATGAGAGCCAACACTGGCTGCCAATGAGACTGGCAGCCAGCGCTGGCTTGGTTTTGTATTGCCTTGTGTAAATAGTTTTTCGATCCAAGCCAGCGCTGGCTATAGAGCGCCCGTCTATTTTTCTAGCCAGTGACCTCCACCCGCATCCCCCCCTCGACTCCCACGCCAGCGTTACGGACACGTGTAGACGCATCTCGCCAGTTACTGGCTAACGTCCGTACGGTGTGTGTATCTTCAAACGTGTGCACACCCGAAGAAAAATCCGTGAATGAATGGCCTCGTCTAAACAACAGGCGTCAGGCCAACGCTGCCTTGTCTGCAGGACTGGCGCCAGCATGCTTTAAACTCTGTTTTATATAAGCAGTTGGACCCCAGAAAAGAGACAGGCCACTCGGAAAAAGACTGTCAGTTAACGCAAATAACATTGCGGACAGAACACAGATTCGAATTTTAATCATCTAATAAATAGGTAACACGGAATTGCAATAGGGTCTTACGACTTGTAGATTCCAATTGAGATTACGTAATAGAACCTACGTTATATCTACTTACGACGGAGAAAAAAGAAAAAAATACAAGAGTAATTAGGATATTTTACCAGACCATATTACATAGAACACATTGACGGAAGCAGCTTCGTTTTACATCTAATTTTAATGCTATGTGTTCTGAGTTGATTGATTGATAGTCTAGGATACCACACTACTATTATAACAGTTCCAGGCGCAGTAATGGCATATCTCCAGCGATAAATAAAAAAATATCCTGCATGGTAAGCGAGCCCAGAAACTCTTATCAAAAGCAGACCTTTACCAATAGTGACAGAATAGTAAGCTGATTACGATGATATATTTTAATGATTTTCAGATCTCTACCATTCAATTTATTAACATTAATAAAATCATGAGTTGAAATGATGTGAAACATCTAATGCGGAGGGAGGGTAAAACCAGTTGTTAGCGTGGCAACGCTTTATTTAATTGTTTTTAACGTCATCTGTTGACAAAAACATTTAACTAAGAAGTATATCGTAAATAAATTTCAAATTAGTCTATGGATAGAAAGAGGGCGCTTATCAAGAGTTATGATAATTTTATTTCTACTCATTATTTCTACAAAATAATTTCGATGTTTTCACATCTTCCAGACGTCCCGAGACGTCTATTTTTTTATTGCTAATAGTGACGAGCCCTCCTGACTGATAGTAAGTGATAACCACCTTCATGGCCTCAGAAATATAAATAATAGGTACTCCCAAGCCGCTGCTCACCATTTAATTTCCTGGATGGGAAATAAATGAATGTATGGCTCCCGCTACAACCAAAACACTTGCTTTGATGGTCGGTCACGTGGAAGACCGTAGTATCATCCCACTTGGGCTCGATAACAAATGAGTGCTCCCACTTGATATCCAACCCTACCCCCAGTAATGCAATGGGTGATAACTACTTACTTCCCTTCATACGAAGCCAGCTGAAAATAATAGGGTGGTGATACTTGTGTTACTCAATCACCACATGGACAAAATATAAAAATATAAACATATACATATAACTTTAGAATTTTCCCACCCCTTCTCCACCCATGGAAGTCGTAAGAGCCGACTGAGGGAATACCGGGGGAGTGGGCAGCAGCACTCCCTCGAGTATTAACAACATCCACTACGATCGCCAACCCGCCTGCCAAGCGTGGCGATTACGGCACTATCCCCCATATGAGCGAAACACATGTTGTGGCGTTCCCTTGGGGAGGCCTATGTCCAACAGTGGACGTCGAAAGGCTGATGGATGGAAACACATAAATAGATTCTCTGTACATTTTTGGGACTTAAGTAAATGGTTTATTACAGTGATAGATTAGTACGATAATAACTTATCAAAGTTTAGAAACTCCAAGTAGCTAAATTGGAATTTGAAGGTACCTGTAGAATTGGTATCGTGGTTATATAATGTAAACATATTCAGTGTTGAGAGGGGAATGTCAAATAACAACGGTAGCAAGGTTTATAAAGGTGATAAATGTCATTGGTAATAAACGGGACCTAAAAATGAAGCAATTTGTTTTAGCAGCAAGAGGAGAGGAAAACATTACTCAGCTTAAAGTTTATTATGCAACCTTTTGGTACCATAACAGCTGTCTAAGTATTTATATACATACATTTTTCTAAGAATAGATTTTTGATAATTAATTCTCTTAAAATTACTATCTACTGCCTCGGTGTTGCAGCGGTAGTGTGAGTGACTGCTGTGACCTCATGAGAGGTCTCGGGTTCGATCCCCTAGGTGGAGCAGTATTATTGAACTTTTTCGTAGACAGCAATAGGCTCGCCCCCTATAACGTGGGGCTTTAAACATAACTGGCGAAACGTGGGTGTGTAATACTCTGCCTACCCCTTCGGGGAATACAGGCGTGATGCTATGTTGACTATCTGTTGCCGGCAGCAATGTTGTGTTAATCCAGGTAATAAACTAGTTATGCGCCAAAATCATCCAAATCGGTTCACCCGTATTTACGTGTTTGAGTAACAAACATCCAAACATACAAACTTGTACAATATTTTACTATATACAAATATATAGGTATTTATAAAAAAAATTATGATGGTGGTAGTGTATCCGGTAATGTATACAACTGCAGATCACGAGCTCTCGAGTTCGATACCCGGGTCGGGCTGACAAAAAAATGTTAATGGGCTTTCCCTCAAGAAATGTTCAATAGCAGCACGGAGTTAGGAATATGGTAGTGTTTCACCCCGTAGGAAAGCAGTTAAAACCTGATCCTGATGCTGCGCCTGATCTCTCTCTAGTCGTGTCGGATATGAGAGTGCACTTGCGTTTGCGCACACACTCGTGCACTAAAATATCTCCTGCGTACATGGCTAATGTCTGTTGACACTGGCTACCGTGACTAAATTACGGTCTGGATATCATTATTATTCTCTTAAAAAAGTAGTTCAAGTAAAATAAGCGTCGCCACGCTTACAGCCGCTTTTACCCTCCCTCCGCATTAGATATTTCACATAAAAAATATAGGTTCCGTATGAGTAATCACCAACATATCATATACTAAAACCTTCTCCGAAACATGCAGCGTGTTCGTTATGGTATAAGTATTATTCCGGCCGGTTCAGTAGTTTTCGCAGTATAACCGAACAAAAAAACCTGCTCTCCATTTATTAGTATAAATCACATTTTTACATATATTACAAAAATACACAATCACTCACACAAACATATAAAAATACAAATAAAAACACAAACAACTAAATATAACAAATTTAAAAGTGTATAAACATGGATGGACCATCGACATGGGTGCAGGGACCAAGCCGCCCGTGGTTGGCTCCAGAGAAAAAACCTTCGTCAAAATTACGTGTAGTGTAGAGGAATACTGCCTTTTGTATCAAGCCCTTAAGCCAGCTGTCCAACACCTAAAGAGTCTCTCACTGTTTAGGTGTTGGTCGAGACTCTTGGCGATTATTATTATAGATCCATCCATCCATCCATCAGCCTTTTAACGTCCACTACTGGACATAGGCCTCCCCAAGAATGGGGGATAGTGCCGTAATCGCCACGCTTGGCAGACGGGTTGGCGATCGCAGTGGATGTCGTTAACACTCGAAGGAGTGCTGCTGCCCACTCCCTCGATATTCCCTCAGTCGGCTCTTACGACTCCCATGGGTGGAGAGGGGTGGGTCAATTCTAAAGCCCGGCCCCACACGGCTATTATAGATCATTATTATTAAATATTATTAAAAAAACTGACACCATTACAAACTTTCACCAACTATTTCCATGCGGAAGCCTAAAAATCCTGAGCTATGTTGTTATTAATTCATGATAATTATGTAGATGCATTATAATTATAGTCTAATTTCATATATTATGGGTGTAAAACCTTTTAAATTTAAGTACTAATGCCTGGCTATGTGGTATTGCAATCAGCGAGAAATTACTCTTTGTTTCTTACAGCTGAACAGGCGTCCTACAAAATGGATTTTGTAGTAGGGGCGAAAAGGCCATTAAATTTCTATCAGATTCACTCTGCTCCTGGAGCAGTTAAGTTCTATAGTCTAGGTTAACCACTTACCATTAGGCGGGCCATATGCCTTTTTGCCACCCTTGTGTAAAATAAAGCAATCGTTATTACAAAGATGTCTTGTTGTTTATTATGATGTAGGTATAACACCAGTACATTTTTTTACATGTTCTAAACGAGTGTTTTACTATACCCCACCTGATGGTAAGTGGAAATATAGTCTAGGATGGTAAGACACACTATCTTAGTAAAAACCTATTCACTCTAGCCTGGAAGACACCCACATTGTAATTGGACGGTAATACCGAAGCTGGCAACTTATTCCATTCAATTGCTGTACGTATTATGAACGATGAAGCGAATCGTTATGTTCGGAAAGAGGGAATGTAATTAAATGTACCTAAAAACCTTGGCCACGTTTGCTGAAAGTAATTAAAATCTTAATATTTAGTCAGTGCTCAACAAAATTCCAAGTAATATTGAGAGGCAATAGTCATATGTGGTATGTACCTTATCATCGACCTGTACATAGTCGCTGGAAAATTTACTAACCTATGACAAATGCTTTAAGATAATGTAACGGCAGTACAGTGTTATAAATTTATGTCACAGGAATTACGAGTAATATTAAAGCAAATTACGTAGATTTTTGTACATATAAAAAGAATTAGTATCACTAGTTGTAATTTTTCGTACCGGCGTCCTTACGCGGGACGAAAGAAATTGTTGTAATTTAGTTAAGCGTAACGCCCGTCTCACCTGAGCTGGCAGTTTCGCCCAGCTGGTGCACTGATGACTGTAATCAAATAAAACACGCTAATTAAGTTTCCTTGCCCGAAATATTTCTTATGAAACCCTGCATTACGTCTGCCTTTTCATTAATATTTTATTTTACTACACTAAAAGACATTATGTGAAGTAATGTCACACAGTTCAAGTGTAATGCCTACACAGGTGGAGAAACGGCACCATGCATCCATGCATCAGCCTCTCAACGTCGACTGCTGGACATAGGCCTCCCCAAGAGGACGCCACAACGAGCGGTCCCGTCATGGGGATAATGCCGTAATCGCCACGCTTGGCAGGCGGGTTGGCGATCGCAGTGGATGTTGTTAATACTCGAAGGAGTGCTGCTGCCCACTCCCCCGGTATTGCCTCAGTCGGCTCTTACGACTCCCGTGGGTAGAGAGGGGTGGGACAATTCTAAAGCCGGCCCCACACGGCCAAAAAGTAAAGAAACGGCACACGCTCGGTTTATTTATTGGATGTGGGAAACAACAACGATAAGAATTTTCGGTAAACGAATCCAAACGATGGGGTGTGCAGTTTGATACATTTTTTTCCCACCTTAACAAAAAAGGTACTAAATTAGAATCGATTACGATTACAGTAGAAAATTCTTGTAATATATTATGTGACTAGATGCTGCCCGTGACTTCGTCCATGTAGACTTAAGAATATCGAAAAATACGTCATTCTACGGCACACTAATGGTTTATATGCTAAAATTGCAATCCTTTTTTCTGTTAAGGCGGGAAAAAATGTTCCTAACAGCACACCCCGTCGTTCAGGGTAACGAACAGGGTAGTGTGGGGTCCTCACCCACTAAAGAAACCGCCATGTGCCGTCTCTCCGCCTTTATTGGCGGGCCACCGGAACCATATTACACTCCTTCAGTGGTAAAATTGCAATCCTACAGGAACTATCTATTTCTCTAGAATAATACTTGACTGCACAGATGGCGAAATGGTTTAGATGTGTGATTAGATTAGTGTTGTGGGTTCTATTCCCACACGGGACAATACTTAGTGTGATCCACAATTGGTTGTTCCGAGTCTGGTTGTACTTTGTGTCTGTGAAATTGTATGTTTGTAAAGTCCCCCACGATACAAGGGTTATTCCTTAGTGCAAAATGTTGACTATGAAAAAAAAAGAAATAACCTACTTATATATCCTTTTCTGGGTTCTGGTTCTATATGTAACTAGTATGCTAAATTTCATAGTGATTGGTTAAGTAGTTTAAAGCGTTAAAGTATAACAAACAAAACTGCGTTAGTTTTTCAACCGGCTTCCAAAAGGAGGAGGTTCTCATTTCGACTGTGTTTTTTTTGTGTATGTTTGTTACGCGATTATTCCGATACACACCCATTTTATAAAACAAACAAGCAAAAAAAATTTTTTGTTTAATAAAAAAAACTGCCTTCAAAAATCACCCAGTAACTAAAAAGCAAAAAATAATTGGTATTTACATACAATTTCCGTGCTAGAAGTCGGTGCCAAAAAATATGTACTCGTATACTTATACTAGTATTATGTACTTATATATATTAATATAATGTTATTATATTTGGCACCGACATCATTTTTGGCACCGACTTCAAACACATCAGTAGTCTAGCACGGAAATCGTACGTAAATACCAATTATATATTGCTTTTTAGTTCCTGGGTGTCTATTAATGGCGGTTTTTTTTATTTAAAAATAATTTATTTGTTATAATTTCACGATATCTCTCAAACTATAAGTCCGATTAACTTGAAATTTGGGATGGTTGCTCCTTTTGCGACGTAGAGGCTCACTAAGAGATCTACTTTAAAGTTTTTACGAAATCATAAATTGATCTTAGGGAGCGTCTACATGGGGTGCGGGTCGGGATACCTCCGCGTTGGTGCACCCTGGGCAACGTCGGCACTCTAGTGCCGGTGGTTGAATCCCTGCAGGGGACGGGTCTCCGCGTGTCCCTCTGATTAGCAGAGGGCACAGTGGATAGGCCGTACGTCCGCCTTGGAGGGTCGGCGGGGCCACAGTGGCCCCCCTGATCCTGGGGTGGGGATAGTGGGGTCACAGTGACCCTTCCGTCCCCGGAGGCGGGGCGTTCAGCCCGAGTGGCGACAGGCTCGCTGCTTGCAGGGGGCCAAACGTCTGCCGTGGAGGGCCAGCGGAGCCATAGTGGCCTCCCCGGCCCTGGGGAGGCGGAGACGGGGCTTTTAGCCTGAGGGGCGACGGGTTCACCACTTGCTTTGCGAGCGGTGGGCACGGTCTGATGCAGACCACTGTTCGGCCCGACCCGTAATCCTGAACGGACAGGACCGGGGGTCTTCGGACCGCGGGGAAGAAAACTCCTTTAAAAAATTACCCCAATCCCGTGCTTTGCCGCCCAGCCAGGGGATGCATGGCTGAGGGGAGCTCAGTGGCGAGGGTGGCCCGTCGAAGGACGTAAAACATAAAACCATCGTGAAGAATAAAAAGACAACAAATCCCCAGGAGGGTCCCGGGTGCAACGCACCTGGGGAATCCCTCACAGAGTCGAGTATCAAAACCGACTCTGTCAGCTCCATTTATATGGGGGGTGTACTCGACACCACTGAAAAAAAGACGGAGAAAGGAAGGAAAAGGAGGACCCGTGGGAGGAAACCCACACCCGCGGGAAGTCCTACCGTAGGATCAGCTGCGACGTCGGAGATGGATGGCGACGGCAGCGGCGCAGCGGCCGCAAGCTGGCTAGCCCCGAACCCATCGGGGTCTCAGCAGGAGATGTTTGGCTCGTTGGAGCGGCCCTCACGACTCCTGAAGCGCTCAATTGCGCTAGAAGGGGATGCGTCGGAGTCGGAGGGTAGCTCCACTGAGATGCCTCCGCCGGGGAGGCCGGGAAGGCCAGCAAAAAGAGGCCGAGGCGCCAACAGGCGCACAGTGCCACGCGCCTTGTCCAAGGCGGACGAGGCTGCAATTGAAGATCTGGGAGCGGGGCTTTCGATGGAGGAGCGGCTGACCTTCCTCACATCGAGGCTCGAAGAGGAGCCTCTGGAGGGGGATAATCTGCTGTTGGCAGACCAGATTGCCCAGAAGGTCTCCGATGCCCTAGTCATCGTTTTTACGGTGGCAGATGGGTCGCGAGACCTTCGGGGCTCCTTCTCCGGTACCCTCAAGAAGGCCACCATGGAGTCCCTCCGGCGCCACTCAGCGTCTGAGGAGAATAGGAGGCTGGAGGCGCGCTGCAAGCGCCTCGAGGATGAGGTGGCAGAGCTCCGTAAGGAGCGCAGCGGCCCGCGAGCCAAACCAGGGCTCGCCAAGGCCGTGCCGAAATCCTCAACCTCAGCGGCGGGCGCGGGGCCTCTGGCTCCTGAACTCCTCAGCGAGGAGCAGATGCGCCAGGTCATCGATTGCATTGGTGCGATCTATAACCCACGCATCGACTCCCTAAGCGCAAGAGTGCCACCGGAGCCGCAACTCCGACCGTCACTGGCCGCGGAGAATAAGAAGGCCGCGCCATCTTCAGGCCTAACGCCGCTGCCCTGTCAGGGCGGCCGCGTGGTCACTTACTCCGCGACCGCGGGGCGTCGCCCAAGGGGCAGGGTAAAGTCCCCAAAGCGAAGGCAGTGCAGAAGGCTGGGCAGCGCCCCAAGGGCCCGTCCAGAGAGGAGTTCCCTCCTCGCCCATGTGCTGGCCAGCCCTCGCGGGCCCCAGCGGCCAATCTCCGGGATCCACGTATCCCACCTCCCACGCCAACTGGCCCTGCACCCTCTGATGAGGCTGGCATGTGGTGAGCGGGGGTGGAAGAAATCCCGGGGCAAGAGAATAACGAATCCGACGTCCGGGAGGCTATTACCTCGAAAACCGGATGCTCGAATGCCGTCAGAGTGGGCTCCATTCGAACCGGTCCCGGCGGTATAGGTGCCGTCTGGGCAAGTTGCCCTATCGCGGCGGCAAAACCTTGGCCGACGCAGGCAGGCTCTGTTACGATTTAACCGAACAAATTACTATATAAATTATAAAACTATATAAATTATAAAAAAAACGCAAATTTTGGATTTTTTTTTTCTTTTATTTCATTGTTAGGGATTTTCCCGGTAACAATCTGGCGCCCAACGTGGGGCCCGATTGTAATTTACAATTTAATTAAAAAGAAAATACAAAATTAATTAATTATATAAAAATGCAGATTGCGAATTAAATTAAATAAAAGAAGCCAACAATGAGAAATCAGGGAGGGGTTCGCAACCAGGGGATTGGCCCCAAGACCGTCACCTACGGGTACTCAACTGCGGTGGGGGGGAGGCGCGCAGATGTATGCCGTAGGGCGGTATGTAACCGGACCCGTAGGGCAGCCGCAACCCGGTAGGCCGTAACCCGGATCTCAAGCGCAGCCAGGAACAGTACTTGAACTTGAACTTCTTGACTCGAAGTCTAGACTTAAAATCTTGACTTAAAACCACAAGAGCTTTTATTCGGGTGTTAGTGACTAATTATGGGGGGCGGTATATTTAAGACCGGCGCTCCCTTCCGCTCAGTTCTGGAGGGAAGGTATTGTGTCAAAACTTTTAGGAATTCTACTTTTCTTTTTAACTTTATGACCTGGTGGCGTTAACGAATTAAAAAATATATGGTGGGTACGAAATATTGTGTAGTACTAAATAAATGGTAATAATCTCTGTACGAACAGTATGATGTTTTTTGATAATTATGTACCCTTGAAACAAATGATTGGTAGGTATGTATTATACGATACGTCCAATCCTCTTGTTAGAACAAACTTTATAGATCAGTTACACGTAAAATACTGTACATACTTTTCTAATATGGTTATACCAATAAAGTAAACGAAGGTAAATGAGTCCTACCCCTTTCAATCCCTTGCGTACTGAGTTCGGCCAGACCTCAGTGTACTGCCCGTCACTGCGTCGGAAATGGGGGCCGCTGTTTCGCGGATTCGCTCCAAGAACACCGCCCCCGGTCCGGACGGGATACCCACCCGGGTGCTGGCCCTGGCTTTGGACCACCTGGAGCCCCGCCTCAGGGGACTGATCGACGCGTGCCTGGCGTCCGGACGGTTCCCTGAATGCTGGAAGGAGGGGAGGCTGGTACTCCTGCCGAAGCCGGGGCGAACGCCGGATTCGGTCGGGGCCTTCAGGCCCATCGTGTTGCTGGACGAGGCGGGTAAGCTGTTGGAGAGAATCCTCGCTGCCCGCATCGTCCAGCACCTGCGCGACGTTGGACCCGACTTGTCGGACGCCCAGTTTGGTTTTCGAGCTGGTCGTTCGACGGTGGGCGCGATTATGCGCCTGAGGGCCGCGAATACGCCATTCGTCGCCGGCGGTGGGGTGCTGTTGGCGGTATCGCTTGACATCGCCAACGCATTCAACAGTCTGCCATTCAGTTGCATCAGGGAGGCGCTTCGTTATCACGGAGTGCCTGCATACCTGAGGCGGCTAGTGGCAGACTATCTTGAGGGCCGCAGCGTTCTTTATGGGAGCCGCATAGGGGACGTTGTAAGGAGAACCATGTCGTGCGGTGTCCTGCAGGGTTCGGTTCTTGGGCCGCTTCTGTGGGACATCGGGCTACGCTGTCGCCTCCCCCCCGTGCTTGCGGTCATCTGCTATGCGGACGACATTCTGGTCGTGGCCCAGGGTGGAAACTTCGAGAAAGCGGTGTTCCTGGCCACCTTAGGAACCTCGGAGGTGGTCAGGAAGATCGGGGCACTGGGGCTTAGGGTGGCCCTGGACAATTCGGAGGCCTTGCTTTTCCATGGGCCCCGACGTCGGCCACTTGCTGGCGCCATGATCACTGTGGACGGGCTCCAAATTGAGGTGCAGGCCCAGATTAAGTATCTGGGCCTGCACCTGCGGACCTGCCTGCGGACCCAACATTGCGTGCTGACGGCTTTACGCAGGGGTGGTCTGGTCGATGGCGCTGTACGGCGCACCCGTGTGGGCGGAGTCCCTGGACGCACTGAACAGGGCTCTTCTGTGGAGGCCACAGAGAGTCGTCGCGTCCAGGGTCATACGAGGATACTACATGGTGTCGACGGAGGCAGCCTGCGAGTTGGCCGGAATCCCTCCATGTGACTTGGAGGCGGAGGTGCTCGCCAAGGTGTATCAGCGGGCGTCGCGAGAGCGAGAGGGGGCGGACGCCCCCTACTCAGGGAGGTGGCCAGATGGCAGAGCGACGCCCGCCGAGCTGCCATGGTCAGATGGAGGGCACGGTTGGAGGCGCCCCGGGCCGGTCTTTGGACCGTAGGGTCGATCCAGCCGGTGCTGGAGGAGAGGGCGGGGCGACGGCACGGAGTCCTTACCTTCCGACTGGTGCAGGTGCTGTCGGGGCACGGTTGCTTCGGCAGATATCTGCACATAGTCGCAAGGAGGGAAGCGACTCCGGGCTGCCACCACTGCGGCTGTGACGAGGACACGGCGCGCCACACGCTTTAGTCGTGCCCGGCTTGGGCCGAGCAGCGCCGTGAACTCGTCGCGGAAATAGGGGGGGACCTCTCGCTGCCGAGCGTCGTCAGAGCGATGCTTGGCAGCGACAGGAATTGGGCCGCGGTCGCTGCCTTCTGCGAGGAGGTTATCTCGCGGTAGGAAGCGGCGGAGAGGGCTAGGGAGGAGGATTCTTCCGCTGACCCAAGCCACCGCCAGCGACCGGGGCGGCGCAGGCGCAAGTACTTGCGCCTCATGCCGCCCTAGCTGAGGCTGCGGGTGGATGGACCGGGGAAGTCCGCCACCCGCAAGGCCTCCCGCGAAGGTGCGACGCTCCTCTGCGGATGCGTCGCTCAGTACAGGGTACCTGAAAGGGTAAGCCGCCGGCGGACCGCCGAAGGAATGTATCGCAGTTCCAGTGGCCTGCCAATAAAGGCGGAGAGACGGCACACGGCGGGTTTCTTTAGTCGGTGCAGGCCCCACACTACCCTGTTCGTTGCCTCGAACGACAGGGTGTGCGGTTAGGAACATTTTTTCCCGCCTTAACAAAAAAAAAACGGGAGCGTCTACATCATACCAAGGTATATATTTTTTTATCTATCGTCCAAGCCATCCAAACAACTCATTATGAGATATTGATGCCAGGGCAACCGCTGCTATACTTAGTTATTAAAGTAACTTATTCTATTATCTAATATTAATATTCGATACGTGGAAACAGAATACTATTATAGTTCCATTGCTACGCTCAAATGTTATCTGGCGGGATAATATAGGTTTATATTTTTCTGAAAAGTCTAAACCCAGCACGTATGGATTTAATAGATAAAAACATGTAAATCTGAAAACAGTTACTGAGTATAAATAAATGAAGCCGCGCTTCAGCTTTTTGCATATTCACATTTTATGTGGGGGGAAATGAGGGGTTAAGCTTTGTTTGCGAGTATCGGTTTTATTATAGGTAGTAAGTTAAAAATTGGTATTGTATCTAGTATTTATCAGAAATAAATAACGTCGTGCTTCAGAGGGTTTGGATTTTCACAGTTTAATTAAATAAAATAAATATTTACAGACATTTCACACAACGTCCTCTGGTCCCAAACGAAGCTTAGCGCTTGTGCTATGGGTACCAGAATATGGATATAATACATAAATTACTTTTTTTTAAATACATACATGTAATTGATAGAAAACACCCAGACGCAATACAAATATCTGTGTTCGTCACACAAATAATTGATTGAGTGGGAATCGAACCCACGACCTCGTGCATGGAAGTCGGTTACACTACCGACTACGCCACGAGGCGATATCCGATAATTGAAGAACATGGATGGAGAACGCTTGTATGGGTGATTTTTGCATATCGTTGGATTTAAAGATTGGATTTATATTTACTCCTCATCTATACTACTACAGATATCTGTAAATTCTGTCCATAATTTCTTTTATTTTTCTTAAATTTTGTGATAGGTTAGGACCTACTGATTCAATTTTTTTTTCTGTCTGTATGTGTTTCGCTCATGGACTCAAATATACCGAGAGTATAGTCAAGCCAAAATTATTGATTTTGAAAATTATTCCAGCTTTATTAAATTACGTCGTGTTTTTGCATACGTATGTCGTTTTATCAATAATAATATTAAGAATCAGCTTCCCAATATATGTAAAGGTTCATTGACAGTAGAGGAGCTTGAATTGGCGAAGTTAAAACTAGCGTATCTCTCGCAAAAAGACAGCTAAGCACGCTAGCAAGTCTTTAATATTAATAATACAAAACCGATACCTGGCTTTAGCTCATTAAATGCATATGTTGATAATTTAGGATTAATTAGAGTTGGATGCCGGATAGATACTTCCAATTATAATTTCGATAAGAAGCATCCTATTATCTTAGATAGAAAACATCATTTTACTAAATTGTTATTTAAATATTATCACATAAGATACATGCATGCGCCTCCGCAACTTCTTCTCTCCCTTATTCGTGATCGTTACTGGCCTATAAACGTCAGAGTACTCGCAAGCGAAACTTTCAGAAGCTGTACTCGTTGCAGAAGGATGAAAGGAGAGGTTGCACGGCAAATAATGGGTAACCTACCATCGCAGCGTGTCGTACCTGGATTTGCATTTGAGGTAGTAGGTACCGATTATACCTTTTCTTATTAGTCACAAACAAGGTCGCGGTGCTAAATTAGTTAAATGTTATCTGTGTCTATTTATTGATTTTAAGATTAAAGCAGTACATTTAGAACTTGTAAGCTCATTGTGCACAGAAGGATTTATTTTGGCGTTACGTCGTGCCATATCTCGTCGCGGTAAACGCCGCGAGATATTTTGTGATAATGGGAGGAATTTTTTAGGGGCTAGCCGTGAGTTGAGTGAATTTCTTATTGCTCAGTCCAAGTCTGTGTCAGAGGCATTCGTAGAGGACGGAATTAAATTTAATTTTTCTCCTGCTTACGCACCAAATTTTGGAGGCCTATATGAGGCAGCTGTGAAATCGGCCAAATTTCATATGAAACGCGTGTTAGGTAATACTCACTTGACTTTTGAGGAGCTGTCCACTTTGTTCGCACAGATTGAGGCAATACTTAACTCAAAGTCTTTATCACCTATATCCTCGTCTCCGGACGATTTAAGTCCCTTGACCCCAGGGCACTTCCTTATTGGAAGACCATTAACGTCACTGCCAGCTCCTGACCTGCAAGAGGTTAACTCAAGTCGACTCCATAGATATGCTAGAATTGAGCAAGCGAGGCAAAATTTCTGTTCAAGATGGAGCCAAGAATATATCTGCGAGTTGCAGCAACGCACTCGATGGCAATGCCGACAACCCAATATCAAGCCTGGGCAACTCGTGCTCATTAAAGATGAGGCAACGTCACCTCTGAAGTGGCCCCTAGGACGAATCCAGAAGCTCTACCCTGTAACTGATGGAGCCTGCAGAGTAGCTGATATCCTGACCACTAGGGGTACAATCCGAAGGGCAATCAACAGGATTTGCCCGTTTCTCGACGATGACAATGCTTAAAAGCTGGAGCTTTTAAGAGAGGGGAGGATGTTGACGCATTCAACATAAGAACCTGTTCTCGACACCGCGTGACGTAACAGCCCCACTCCGGGACCCGCGCGCTAGACTGCGACGTACGACCGAAGCGGCAACACATGTTATAGTTTGTTGTGACTTAATAGTAATAAAAATTCACTATATGTACTATCCTGCGTTTTCCTGAGTTTCCGATCCTGACCCTGATGTGAACTAGACGCCTAGAGAAGTACCGAACAGTGATAATTGCTTACTTCTCTTAGTCGCCTTGTACGACACCCGCAGGAAAGGATGGGGTGGTGACACTTGTGTTCTTAGTCCGTCACCACACGGCCTGTAACAGATATTGATAAAAAAAAAAAATATGGGATGTGAGAAAGTACATAGTAATCAAACTTAAAAAATATCTGGAAAGGGTAAACTGAGCGACGAAATTATATATTGAGTTTGGGCATAGGAACATAGAGATTTAGGCTTTTCAATAACGAGTATTTACCCGCGGATCCGCTGAAGCCAAAATAAGTTTATGATATTAGTAAGGGTTAATATTGATCTAACCATTAACATACTTATATATAACTGCGACAGATGACAGACATCGCATTTCACTATGCGAACATAATAAAAGGCTGTGCTGCCTGAACTAAAACCTGCTTGGTAGAAGTAAAACCCATCTCTTTCCTCTATAAACATAACTACATAGCTTAAGTGAAATAATACCGTGAAACTTTAGTGAATGCAATTCAAACATGCTACCTCGTCGTACACGACGAGACGTGAACGTATATTCTTAAAAAAATGTATGCTAACAATTTTTTTAAATGTAGAACCAATTAAATGGAACAAAATTTGACAAGCGGTGTAACAAGTTTGTGACACTATAAGGTAAAATGTGAATATCTCAAAACTTTATATAGAAAAATACATGGATCGAGCAATTTTTTCCCGACTTAACAAAAATAAAATAAGGGTAAAAGTGTTCTGTGGTTACTAACAGTTGTAAGTTGTAATGACTATGATCGCTACATAATATAAATTATAATTTTACGCTATACTAAGCATGTCTTTGTTTGAAAACTATTGAGCACATTTACTATATACATTTATCGAATCCTATCCCAAAGAAAGGGATTCCTTGAGGATGGCGACGCGCGAGTGATGCATCGGGTGTCACTAGCATCTATAGGTTACGGTAACCGCTTACCATCAGGTAGGACGTATGCTTGTTTGCCACCCACGTATTAAAAGAAAACCCATCCATCCATCAGCCTTTCAAGGTCCACTGCTGGACATAGGCCTCCCCAAGAGGACGCCACAACGAGCGGTCCCGTCACGGGGGATAATGTCGTAATCACCACGCTTGGCAGGCGGGTTGGCGATCGCAGTTGATGTTGTCAATACTCGAGGGAGTGCTGCTGCCCACTCCCCCGATATTCCCTTAGTCGGCTCTTACAACTCTCGTAGCTCTTACGACTCCCGAAAGAAAACCCATATGTGTGCAATTCACACACGGCAGAAGTGAAACTTGTAAAAAGTAGCCTATGAGAGATTGAGATGGATATAGAGCATCAGGAGTATTAGGATAAATGTAAGGTTTATTTGGCCGTGTGAGGCCGGCTTTAGAATTTTCCCACCCTTCTCCACCCATGAGAGTCGTAAGAGCTGACTGAACGAATACCGGGGGGAGTGGACAGCAGCACTCCCTCGAGTATTAACAACATCCACTGCGATCGCTAACCCGCCAGCCAAGCGTGGCGATTACGGCACTATACCTCCAATTTGGGGAGGCCTATGTCTAGCAGTGGACGTTGAAAGGCTAATGGATGGAAGGTTTATTATTTTTTACCAAGCTTAAAACAACCTCTCATTAATTAAATTTAATGGAGCATTCAAATTAATTTAAATTTTGTTTTCTGCAACGATACAATGGATCCCGTAAGAATTCATGGGGCAACTTTGGTAAAAGATCTTGTAAACCTCACCATAGCAACATAAATAACAAAAGTATATGGTTCACTTCGAGGGTAGGTGAGAAAAACACTTTATAACTGGCATGGGAATACCAAGTAAACATAGCAAAACAGAGATATTAGTTTATTATTGAATGCATATCACTTTTTTAAACTTAATACCTATTATGTACAGCGTGGTCATATAGTTTAAGTATTGGTCACGCAAACCGGAGACCGAGGTTTCAAATCATGCATCCATCCATCCATCCTTATTCTTTTTCTGAAAAAAATATATTTCAATTAAACACAAAGTGAAAAATGTGAAATCGAAAATAACAGTCACGAGCAGGATTTGAACCTGCATCTTCTGGATACCGTCCAGATGCTTTACCAATTCAGCCATTCCACTTTCACATTTTTCACTTTGTGTTTAATGTATAGTGCTAAGCATGTCAAATGCTAAAAATATATATAAAAATATCTAAATATTTAAAGGGTTTGCGTCATTATTAGGTAAAATCTTAATTGTAAAATTAAGTTTACCTGGTCGGTATAATGTATGAAAATACTTCTGACAGATGGCGCAGGCGTCACCCAAAGAAGTTAAGTATGATGTGTTATCGAAATTAGCAGTCAGGAGCAATTGTCAGGATGGCTGAATTGGTAAAGCATCTGGACGGTATCCAGAAGATGCAGGTTCAAATCCTGCTCCTGACTGTTATTTTCGATTTCACATTTTTCACTTTGTGTTTAATGTATAGTGCTAAGCATGTCAAATGCTAAAAATATATATAAAAATATCTAAATATATATTTGAATGTTGAAATAACTTTAATGGACTTTTCTGCAACTGTCTGTCAGTCCTATACATTTGTGTTTGAACCTTTTTGGTGACGCTTTTTCGTTCATCATCAAGTTTTAAATCACAACGAGTCTAAAGAAGTACACACACTTAAAAAAAAATATATGTTGCATGAAAATTTGCTACCGATAAGATTACATTTGCAAATCGTACTATGCGTATAATATGCTTCGACCACAATAAAATGAATTGACGGGTCCAAAGGAAGCTTGTTTTTGAAAACTCTATAATGCCGCCTCACTATGGCTTTAGTTGGCCTCTGCCGGTACGTTGTACGACAGGCGTTTATTGTATACACGAAGACAAAACTTCTGTCAAAAATATGCCTTCGTATGCCTTTCCAAATTGCAAGAATACTACGACAAACCAAAGTTCTTAGTATTATATTGTATAATTTAGCATCATTGGCACCGTCGTACGAGGTTTTAGTAACTTTACGACTATGTCGTTAGTTAGTCAGCTCACCTTTATAAGTTGCACACTTACGCTTACAAACCAATAAGACTATGAAACTATAATATCTTATTTAAAACAACATATATATGTTTCCACCATAGCAGTACCCTGCAAGAACATTCATGAATTCGTAACAACTGAAGAGTTTTAATACACTTACTACAAATGCTTCGAATATTTTATGCAGCATTTAGTTTTAAAATAGTAGCACCAATATATTGAGATGCGGGCAAGCCGCCCAGACTTCGGTGATATTTGTTCTCGAATCAGTCGTTTAAATAAAACTGTTTAGTTTTTTCTCCCTGCAATCCAATTTTGTAGCTACACGCTGAACTTATGTAACACGTTGCATTAAATCCATTATTTTAAGCCTCTGTGGTGCAGCGGTAGTGTGAGAGATTGCTGATCATGAGGTTCAATCCCCGGGTCGGGCAGTGTTATTGAAATGTTTTGTAAAAAGAAAAATTCTCAGTAGCAGCCCGGAGTTTGGAAATGTGCCTAGTAGACGGCAATAGGCTCGCCCCTATTACGTGGGACTTAAACATAGCTGGCGAACTGTGGGCGTGTAATACACTTCTGCCTACCCCTTCGGGGAATACAGGCATGTTTTAAGCATATTATTCACAAAAGTGCTACTACGGATAATAATCTCCAAGCAGTATTTTCTGTCACGGCGGCGACACGTAGGAGATAAGTTATAATGCAGAGTGTGTGCGCAAACACAAGTGACCCGGGAATCGTACCCGAGACCCCATGATACGCAGTCACACTACCACTAAAGGCGCTACACTAATGAGGTAGTAAGCTACTAGCAAATGTGATGTACCTACTTAAGCGTATATTTTTACTAGCGTTATTATGTGTGAAAATTTGAAATCGAAAATAATAGTCACGAGCAGGATTTGAACCTGCATCTCCTGGAATACCGTCCCAGATGCTTTGCCAATTCAGACATCGTGACAATTGCTCGGGACTGTGAATTTCGATAACACATTTATTTCACAACACGTCTTGGGTGACACCTGCGCCATCTGTCGGAAGTATTTTTTTATACAAGTATAATGTATACATATAGTATACTTTCAATTTACGATAATTTCAATCGCTCAGTAAAATTTTACAAACATATTAACTAATTAGTAATTACTGAAGATTGCTGAATATTTACCTTAACACCCTACTGACAAAGACGTCGCCTTACAAAAGCCTCGCTTTGTATTCGATTTTTTTTCAAATTTTCGTAAAAGTAATCGTGCCAATCCGTTGTAATCCGTGAAAGATGGCTTGAGATTATTAAGACTTCATTTGCAAACTCTCGTACGAGAGATTAACTTGTAAGTATGAAATCTTTGCATTCTATACTCTACGTATTGTCAGCTTATGGATTATCGATTACATTTATTTTGTAAGAGGTAGATGAAATATAATTCGGTAAGAGGAAGACGAAATTGTAATTACAGTGTTTTTTATTTACTGAAGTAATTTCATACAGTGTCAGTAGCCCACCAATACAGGTGGGGAGGTGGCGGGTTTATTTATTGGCTTGGTACCTACAGTTTTTCCACCTTACAAAAAGTCGATTGTCTGTGTGGTGACGAACTAAGAATACAAGTGTCACCACCCCATTCTTTCCCACGGGTGTCGTATGAGGCGACTAAGGGAAGTAAGCAGTTATCACCCATTGCATTACTGGTGGTAGGGCTGGGTTCCAAGTGGGAGAACTCACTTGCTATAGGGCCCGAGCAGGTTAGTACCACCATCTCCCGTGTGACCGCACACTGGTGTGCTTTGGTTGTAACAGGAGACAGCCGTTTATTCTATTCTTTCATTTCATATCTGTGAAATTAAATGGTGAAGAATACTCTCGGTATGGTTCAGCCCATGAGCGACGGTTACCATTTAGCATCAGGTGGGTCGTGACGTGACTCTCTGAATGTTGGCCTTGTATCAAGGCTCAAAGTCACTCAGCGGACCATGGAGAGCTATGCTTGGTATCTCCCTAAATGATCGAATCCGTAATACGGAGATCCGTAGGAGAACGGGAGTGACCGATATAGCCCGCCGGGTTGCCATGCTGAAGTGGCAATGGGCAGGCCACATCGCCCGATGAACCGACAACCGTTGGGGAAAAAAGGTTCTCGAGTGGCGTCCACGTATCGCACGGTGCAGTGTAGGACGGCTCGCCACCAGATGATGATGATTTGGTCAAAGCCGCGGGAAGCCGTTGGATGCGATCGGCACAGGACCGCTCGTTGTGGCGTTCTCTTGGGGAGGCCTATGTCCAGCAGTGGACGTTGAAAGGCTGATTGATGAATGGATGGGTCGTGGCTCGTCTGCCACCATACGCAATAACAGAAGGCATTTTGATTTTTATTTAATAATTAACAAATATTTTTAAAATATGCAAACTATTATATTACAGAGTAATACTAAAATAAATACTATAACTTTAGTTCCCATACTAAATATTTGTCTCTGTCAGTAAGTTATTAAAATTTTACTTAACAAATAATATTGAAACCGTCAAGGAAACTGTGCAAAATACTGTAAAAGCTAACAAGACAACCATATTTGAAAATTATTTTATTACGTTCCCCGACAGACAACTTAACGCCGTCCGCAGCATTGTATCTATTTTTCACCTGGCGTTTCGACGCATGACGATATGATGCCAACGCTTCAAAATACTTGCTATCAAAAACACAACAAAGGAAACAGTTTAAATGCACATTTTGATCCCTTTAACATGTCCACGGTAACTGGTTATTGGCTAAACGGGTTTTGTATGCTGGAAATTCTTTGTAACACCCCACCGTGCGCCCTCACCCGCCCTTGCTTTGTAACACCCAGCTAACCTAAAATACGGCAACGTCAGCGAAAATAACACTACACTCACTGTGAAATACTAAAATATTTAATACTAGCTTTTGATAGCTACTTTTCTATACCTATATATTTTTATTTTAAACTACGTGGGTGGCAAACAAGCATACGGCCCACCTAATGGTAAGAGATAACCAAAGGCATCACTCACGCATCGCCAACTCCAAGGAAAGGCATAGGTTGTGCAGACAAAGGATGATAAGGAGAAGATAAGGAAGGGGACTGGACCTACTAACCATAAAAAACACAAAGCACAATAGTAGGAGAAGTATCGTACATAGTACCGTTATTTTACGCTGATCTTCTGTGAGAGGGTGGAACTTCCCCTACTGCGTTGGTCCATTCATGCTGGGACAAACAAGTGTCAGCTACTAGGATTACTGTGGGTTTACAATATAGTAATGTGATGATTTTTTGATCAATTTATAAATATAATCTGAGAGCTTTCTAAAAGAGTTTTATCTAAATCTAAAAAATTGTAAAAAGAAAATTGTTTTGTGTTACGAGACGCCTAATTAAGCTTATGAAGTAATTTTGTCTTTTAAAAATGTTTAAAGTGCAGATAGCTCTATTACAGTTTTACAACAGTACAGGTTGAATGAAAAACTCATGTTAAAAATGGTAATCCCTTTGCCTTTAATGGTGTAAAATCGATTATGGACATAAAAGGATTACAAAGTAATACTAACCATATTTTGAAGTTGATGAAATATCGGCCCATACAGGAATTTTAGTAAACAAAAGCCTTGTTGTATTTTTTATTTTTAGTTCTTCATCGCATACCAACATTTAAACTACAATATAGTTTAAACGACGGCAAAGTAACTACTTATAATGGTTACTATAATACAAGTAGTCCAATTAATGAACACAGTAGAAATTTACACGGAAGGCCCTTTACTAGCTTGCCAACTCAAAAAACCCCATCAATCGCAAAACTAATTTCGTTGTGATAATCGTGATATGGCAACAAAATAGTAATTTACTCAACCATAAAAATAATTGAGTTCAAACTGCGTTCAGGCAATAAAAACCGTGAAAGCAGGCCCAATAACCTCTTGGAAGCGAAACGTGAGAAAATAGGCAGCTGGTAAATAGTGAGGAATAGAGAGGAGGGCTATTAGTAGCTCACACCACGTGAGCCAATGTAACGACCTGTGCCATTTTGGATGCTCCATTACTAGGATTTAAAAAAAGAGTGATTGCCTCTGTCTGCATTTTCCCTTCATGGGAATAATTAAATCCTTTTCACATTCAACTTTTGTAATTACTTGAAATGCCTGTCAACTAACGAAAGTGTATATTACAAAATATGTATTTGGGTTGTAAGTATTTTAGTTCAATTTTAGTTTAGTCTAAATATATTTGTTTTTATAGTGAGGTATGGATTAATCATTGCTGCAGTTACGTCATTTCCTCAATAAAAAAGCAATAGTTCTGATCTGAATCAATATCATCATCTTTATTTGAATTTCATAAACTTCAATAGGAAGCTCGATGTCTTTGTAAAGCTTATTTATTAAATAGTTACCGTTTAATTATAAAATTAATAAATGAATACAAATATGATTTACTTATTTCCCTTAAATTTTTTGAGAGCACTTTCAAATATAAAAAAAAAAGTCTTCTGAAAAAATTGTAAGATTAACAAAACCGTGCTGCTTTTTATACCTAGTTACTACCAAAGCAGGTAAGGTTAAACTTTATCGGTTTCTAGAGAAATTTAAAAACTTAATATTAAATAGAAATATCATGACGGTCAGTTAAGTATTACGGATGAAAGTATACGAACAAACAAACTCACTTTCACATTTATATTAGTAGTAGGGATAGTAAGGATTTCAAGAACTTAAATAATTTATTTTTTCAATTTAAAGAACCCAACTAGTGTGCTAAGCTCGTAGCAAAGAAAAATGCAACGCTCCTATTCGAAAATGAAGACTAGTGCTAAGGACATCTTTACAACACGCTAGGGAGACGGCTAACGGTAAATTATAGCGGCATTTTCTCTGCCGTTATGAGGAAATACGACAGTTTCTGTATCAAGACAGAGAGGGTCGAGTCTATGATTGCCTTATAGCGACCTTATTCTTAAGGTTCATACATCTAGGTTCGTTTCCACCAAATTATATTTTTATTATAGACATAGTTTCACGAACAACTTTCGGGATTATATATATATGATGTTATAAGTTTGTTTTTTTAATTATTACGTAAGGCGCACTATATGTTTCTGGAACTGGCCACTTACATAAACAATATTTAAAAAGTATTACACCATTTTAAAATATAACTCTTTGGAACACAATTTTGTTTGTTTCATCCGACTGTCACTTGTTTTAACATTGTGGCGTACATTTAGAAATTGCGTGACTACATCGCCATGGATTTAAACTCGTGACTCGAGAGTCACAACATCGTCTATGAGGGACGTTGTGAGGAAGCCCATGTCGTGCAGTGTCCCATAGGGTTCTGTCCAAGAGCCGCTCCTTGTGGGACATCAGATATGACTGGGTACTGCGTTGATGGCTCTCCTCCTGGAAAGCATTAATTTGCCACGCGAATGACACGCTAGTCGGCCGGAGCGGGAACTTTGACGAAGCGGAGTCCTCGCCACCTTAGAGGCCTCGGACGGCTCCGAAGTCGGCCACCTGCTGGAGCCTCAACCACAGTGGATGGGGGTCAAATTAGGGTTAAGGATCGAGTAGGTATCTGAGCCTGGAACTGGAAGGGCGGTTGCACTTCCGCGAGTACTTCCACAAACTGTGTTCAAGACTACTCGTTGGCGCTGCATCCGCCCTCGCAGGCTCATGCCGTATATGGGAACGAAAATATTTATACGGAGCTAGTTAGATTTATCACCCTATATGATATCCTCAGCTGTCATGGAGAATATAGTCATACACTTATATACATACAATAGCCAAAAATGCCATCCGCAGCAATGTTTACTAATCATTAGATGAGCAACATGTTTGTCTATAAATACTAACAACAAGCGAGTTAGTGATGTTAATTGTATAATATTTACACTCTTCAATAAACTAATGCCACATTTAAATACGCAGCATGCCAGCATGCGTAAGGGCTTAAAATGAGATCCCCTTCAAAACTAGAATGTCTTCTCATTATGCGTCGTGTGTCGTCCGTGCTTAACAACGCTTTGTAAACACTTTTAAGTGTGAAATTAAAAGGTAGAGGTAGGCACAGCATCAGCTTTTAGTCACAAATATTTAATACTAGTTTCTGAAAAACAATTTAAAACATAAGTTATCCGAACGATGTATTGAAGTAAAACTTCTATATAGACGGTATTAGGATTTTTTACTTAACTAACTAACTTATCATTACGCCATTTCCCTTGCGGGGTAGGCAGAGAGAACAGAGTGCCAAGAGGTTCTATTCTTGCATACATCTCTCGCTTCGTCAACATTCATAATTCTCTTCATACACGCTCGCCGGTTTCAGAGACTCCTGACTCCACCTTCCTTCAATATATGACCGATGTTTTCTGTCACGAAAAAGCGTTACGGCCCACAACATATGTATATAAAGGTGTTAATCTGCTCTTTTGGTATTCTGCGCGGTGTGTAAGTATATACCCATATGTTTATTGTTAGCAAAATTTAATTTTAAATGAATATCGATTAATCTACGAGTAGAGATATAAGAATGTGAAAAAGCATGAATAGAAATAATTTTTTCACAATAAAATTGATTATTTGTAAAAGTGTATATAATATTAGTATGTAGGTACACTCGTTCTCATGTGTCAAAGCTCTTGTACTGTCTCAAGATCTTTCAAGGTGTCACTACTGTTGAATTAGGTGATAATTTAAATTGAATAAGTAACTAATAATGTATTGGTCTTACTAAGTAGTTTTCAATCAATCAGATAGATAGCGCTAATTTCAAAAAGTACTAATGTGGGTCTCATGTCTTATATATCGCTCGTGTGGGTCTTATGTCTTATATATCGCTATTTTTAAGAAGTACTACTATATTGGTTGCGTAGAAGTAGTTCTCACTAAATAAGGTAGATAGCGCTGGTTTTAGTGTATGATCGAATCGACCATACATATTCAAACTATTTTCGTTTATTTAATAACAATTAAACCACATCGAATCAGACCGTGAACAGTGATAGGGTTCTATTCCTAATTACCTATACTGAAGTGTAAGAGAGAAAAAAAGACTCGATCAGTAAAGTATTTAGGTCGTTATCGTGATAACATACAGGATCCGCACATACAGACACACGAACGTCCATGACAGAACGTTTTTAAACAGTTTTTTAACTAGTTTAAATAACAAAAATGGCATCAAAATATCATGAGTGTTAAAAATAGTGTGTTTTCTTGATATGTGTGTGTATATGTATATTATTTTACAAGTGCAATATATGATAAATAGAGGCATTTTAACTTTTGAAAGATCTGTTGTTTGTTGTGAAGTGAAAGTAGTACCCACCTCAACGCTTCGCTTATGAGGCGTGCAATTCTTACCATCATCAACAAATTTTTTACATGATTACTTGATAACTTGCTAGGATAAAAAATAATATATCTACACAATTTATAGGTATGTGTATAGTACGAATATGCACGTACTCATCTGCAACACAAAAACATAAATGAAAATAGGATCATAGAGCTTTGAGAAGCAGAAAAGCAATTACGGTGGGAGGCAAGGAGTGGGAGCGCATCGGTTGCAATATCGAGGCATTGTAGGCCGGACAGTGATCTAATATTCATCGTCGACAGACGTGCCAGTTACATGGTAAAGCGTAATACATAATTAGATAAAGCGAATTCCTGTACAGTTTCATGCATTATGTACGAATCTAAATTGAATGTATTCTTAGCTCCACAGATCAAAGATATTCCTTATATACAGTTTATTATTTATTTAAATACGTTTGTGTAGTCTTTGTAACTAATTACCTGTTTTTTTTTTTAATATTTGTAAACTAGGCATTTCTCGTTTAAAATCTATCATGTATTAAAATTTTAAATAAAATATAATATTTAATATAATTTCAGTAACATGAGATTAAAATAAGAAAATATATATGTCGTAGCCAGATCCTACATAGAATTGGCCACTTAATAATGAGGCCGAGCATTTTCATGCAATGGTCAGCCACATTATGAGGTTACGAATTCTTTGTTGTGGCCACGACATATACATGCTTGAATATATTCGACCTTTGCAAGGGGTATTGTATTGCAATGGTAACAACAGGTGGCAAATGGTACCTATCTTTAAATGTTTACGCTACTGCCAAAAAGGGTAATATTTTTATTATCATGTACCTACCCGTATGTGTGTATATGTTTAGGAATGTGAGTTCCTTTACTCCACCTTACTTTTAAATTCCCGAATAGCCTTTACATCAATCATCGAGTGATACTGACTATATTTTTTTTTAAAACTTTCCTTATGACGACGTGCGTGTGGCGCTATTTTCAAACTACAAAAAAATATAGTTTTTTAATTATTAAGGATAAAAAATTAAGTGCCTTCATTTAATTTAATTTTTATTTTCTCTATTCTAAGACAGTATCCCCCTTAAGAGATAGAGAATTTAACGTTTCAGAACTATTTGTACATAAACATAATTTTACAGAGATAGTACGTACAAAAACTAACATTTAATCTTTCGCTGCAAACGATTTCATCCGATTTTCGTCAAACTTCGAATGTTTAAATTAGTGAATGATCAGTATTTTAGTGAATAATAATAGTTTTAGAGAATAAAATAAATACAAATAATTTAAAAAAAACTACTGCCCCGTAAAAAATATATAAAAATACAAGTTTATTGTAGTCCATAGCATTAGAATATAATAGCTAAGTTTATGATTGTAGTGGAGGGATCTCTTAGAGAGAGAAAGTGTGTGATTTATTTTTAATAATTATATTTAATTATAAAAGCAATTATATTTAACCTATTTAGTATGTTGGTTTCATGTTTAAGTGGCCTACTAACATAAAAAAGATATAAGAATACTAGATACGAGTACATGTAATGTTTCTGCTACATAGATAGGTACTTAAAATGTGTAACAGTACCTATCACTGCTAAAAATAAGATACTGTCTACACAAGTAGCTACCTAATGCTAGCGAACTCCTACAAAGGTTTATTTTGGATTGACTTAACGAATGTATAAAAATTCAATAACATGTAAATTGGTGACTCTGAACGCCAACTTTTCAAAGGAAGTTCTTGACAAAAGCAAGTTGATTGAGGAGCTTAGGAGCATACACAAGTCTATATACCTACATGTGTAAAAGTATCGAGTTTATCCAATAACGTCGGAACCAAGGTGAATCTTATCAAAATTTCAATCAATACACACTTTGTACACGAATCAGCATGTGATAACGTCAAAGTTCAACATAATGTTAGTTCAGATTTCTCTTCGTATTTCAAAAAGCATTTTATCGTTAAAGTTTTGTAGGCAAGGTTTAGCTTGCTAGGGTATTTCACAGGTAAATATGCTCATATTTCTGATTTTAGTTATTTATATTTGGTTATATTATACCTACTTGGCTATATTATACTAAACTTAGCGGGTGCACTACCGTGCCAGACAAGTCTAGCAAAAAATTACAAGCAAAAAACAGGGCAGGCCACCATCTTTTCCTCGTAGCTATTCACGCTATTTTCGACCCCTTATAACTACATCATGGATAAAAAGCTAGCGTTTTTACAAGATTTTGTTATAGTAGTAAGTATATAAAATCTAGAAGGTTATGAAAATTTGAATAGCACGCTGCTTCAAACCATAGGAAGCAGCGTTTAATGGGCTGAATAATAGTATTTAGCCTTAAAATATTACAATTTTGTTTACAAAGCAAGGGTTTTTTAAATCGTTGTTTCTTTAAAACTTTTATTAAAGTTAGTATTAAATAAAGATATCGGCACTTTTTTTTTAAGTGTAAAAGCCAAGTGAATTCGAAATAATACATAGAAAATTCTATTGAAATCTATCCAGAGAGGTTTTTTGTTTTGAGTTACCTAAACGGTTTCATTTTATTTATATATGTATAACATTAAATGAGCTTTATTTATTATGCATTTGTGGATACACAACAATGGTACAAGGTACACTATAGCCACTATTAGGCATTGTTTTCCAGTAGAAACCCATCGTGTGTCATCTCTCCCCATATATTGGTAGATCTGGTGCCGGCGGCTGAATCCCGGCTGGGGACGGGTCTCCGCGTGTCCCTCTGACTGGCAGAGGGCACAGCGGATAGGCCAGACGTCCGCCGTGGAGGGTCAGCGGGGCCATAGTGGCCGCCCCGACTCTGGGAGGGGGACAGCGGGGTCACAGTCACCCAAGGGGCAGAGCAAAGCTGCCCACAAGGCTAGTAAGCCAAAGACGGCGCAGAAGGCTGGGCAACGCTCCAAGGGCCAGCCCAAGGAGCAATTCCCTCCCCTTCCGCGGGCTGGCTAGCCCTCGCGGGCCCCAGCAAACATACCTCGGGATTCTCAAGTCCCACCACCCGCCACGTCCGGCCCTGCACCCTCTGACGAGGGCTGGCAGACTGTGGGCGGCGGGAGGAAGAAGTCCCGGGGTAAAAAGGGGGGAGGGGATCTGCGGCTGGGGCTGCTGCCCAATCCCTGGAGCCTGTAGCGCCAGGGGGCAAGCCTAGCTCCAAAAAGAAGTCACGTAAGCGCAAGCTTCAGACGCCCAAAACGGCAGCGGTGGTGATCACCATGCTAGCGCAGGTGGAAGCGGGCCTGACCTATCAGGCCATTTCGAGGAAGCCCCGGGCGGAGATCGACGTCTCCGACCGCGGAGGCGTCGCCGCCCGTACCCGCCAAGCCCGGACAGGGGCTCGAATCCTTGAGTTCCCTGGGGCGGAAGGTCTCAAAATGGCTGATACGATAGCCACGAGGCTGCGACGTCAGTTCGGCGAAGGCAGTGGAGTCCACATCGCCAGACCGGTGAAATGCGCTGAACTGCGCGTTTCTGGTCTAGACGACTCGGTGACGGCTGACGACGTCCGGGAGGCCATTGCCTCGAAAACCGGATGCTCGGATGCCGTCAGAATGGGCTCCATTAGGCGGTGTGGGTACCGTCTGGGTGAGTTGCCCTGTCGCGTTGGCTAAAATCCCACCAGGCCCAGATTAAGTATCTAGTAGATTAAGTATCTGGGCCTGGTGCTGAACGGGCGGTGGCGCTTTCGCGAGCACTTCCGCCAACTGTCCCCGAGGCTAGGTGGCACAGCATTCGCCCTTTCACGGCTCATGCCGAATATGGGCGGACCCAACAATGCTTGCCGATGGCTTTACGCGGGGGTGGTCCGGTCGATGGGGCTGTACGGCGCACCCGTGTGGGCGGGGTCCCTGGACGCACTGAACAGAGCTCTTCTGTGGAGAACACAGAGAGTCGTTGCATCCAGGGTCATACATTGATACCGCACGGTGTCGACGGAGACGGCCTGCGCGTTGGCCGGAATCCCCCCGTGGGACTTGGAGGCGGAGGTGCTTGCTGAGGTGTATCAGCGGGCGTCGCAAGAGCGAGAGGGGGGCGGACGCCCCCTACCCAGGGAGATGGCAGGGCAACGCCCGCAGAGCTGCCATGGCCAGGTGGAGGGCATGGTTGGAGGCACCCCGGGCCGGTCCTTGGACCGTAGGGGCGCTCCAGCCGGTGCTGGAGGAGTGGTTGGGGCGACGGCATGGAGTCCTTACCTTCTGACTGGTTCAGGTGCTGTCGGGGCACGGTTGCTTCGGCAGATACTTGCACATAATCGCAAGGAGGGAAGCGCCTCCGAGCTGCCACCACTGTGACTGTGACGAGGACATTGCGCGGCACACGCTCGAGTCGTGCCTGGCTTGGACTGAGCAGCGCCGTGAACTCGTCGCGGAAATAGGGGGGGACCTCTCGCTGCCGAGCGTTGTTAGAGCGATGCTCGGCAGCGACAGGAACTGGGCCGCGGTCGCTGCCTTCTGTGAGGAGGTAATCTCGCGGAAGGAAGAGAGAGAGAGGCGGAGAGAGTCAGGGAGAAGGAGTCTTCCGCTGACCCGAACCGCCGCCAGCGACCGGGGCGGCGCAGGCGCAGGTACTTGCGCCTCATTCTGCCCTAGCTGAGGCTGCGGGTGGATGGACCGGTGAACGTCCGCCACCCGCAAGGCCTCCCGAGAAGGTGCGACGCTATGTGCGTGGATGCGTCGCTCAGTAGAGGGTACCCGAAAGGGTAAGCCGCCGGCAGACCACAGAAGGAATGTAACACAGTTCCAGTGGCCCGCCAATAAAGGCGGAGAGATGGCACACGGCGGGTTTCTTTAGTGGGTGCAGGCCCCACACTACCCTGTTCGTTGCCCCGAACGACGGGGTGTGCGGATAGGAACATTTTTTCCCGCCTAAACAAAAATAAAAAAAAGGATATGTACACATCAACACAGTTCGAGTGGTCCGCCAATACAGGCGGAGAGATGGCACTCGGCGGGCTTATTTAGTGGGTGAGCGCCCCACACAACTCTGTTCATTGCCCCGAACGACGAAGTGTGCAGTTAAATACATGTTTTCCCGCCAAACAAAAAACAAATTATGTATACATTATACTAAAATAGATATTGTATACCTACCTACAAAAGTACAACAACAATTAATTTGCACTGGATGCGACATTTTGTAACTCATAATATATGTATAAAGTTACCACAGAGAAAGTTACGTACACACATGACTCTCGAAAAGGTTTTGTTCACTAAAAGTCCACAATCTTAGCACCCTCACGACATCGCTGCTGCAGTATTTTCTCATGAAGCCAACAAGATTGAACAGGAGTAAACCTATCATAACTCACGGTTAAGCGCGGCCCGACGTGTAATCTACGAGCCTGGACGACTCTAATAAAATAATCCCTAGCCATCCAATCCGTACTAGGCTTGTAATTTTTATACATTTTCAAAAAGTTTGGCGACTTAGATAACCTACATAATATTTTATATTAAAAAAAACTTATTTATTTATTTATTATATACTTTATTGTACACCATTATTAAAGTAGACAAAGAAGTACAGAAACAAATATCTTATATTATGTGGTACAATGGGCGGCCTTATTACTAAAAGTAATTTCTACCAGGCAACCTTTGGATGGAGACGATTGAGAGAGAGAGGTAGTAATTGGTGTAACATACCTACATATATAGATATTAAATGCATATATACATACAAAATACACTACATACAAATATTTTAAATATATACATATAGCCATAACAACGTACGTATTATTTTACAATACATCAAAATAACAAAAATACGATAATAAAAAAATACAATTAATGATAATTTTAAAGGAATAGAACTTACTCATTCAGATATTGATTTTTAAATAATAATTTAAATTTGGATATAGTCTCTGCCCGTCTTATTTCAACCGGTAGAGCATTCCATAGGCTTATGGCTGTGACTGTAAAGGATTTGCCGAAGAAATTTGTGAAATGCAGTGGCATTTTTAACTTCAAGTTTTGCAATGACCTTAAGCACTTACTATGTATCATGGAGGAATTCAAAACGACTTTTGAGATAGGAAGGAGTTGAAGGGTGAAACAGTACATTATATAGTAATGAGAGAATATGAGTGTTCTGGCGATGTCGTATTGGTAACCACTTAAGCTGTGTTCGAAATTGAGAAACGTGATCATACTTGCGTAGACTAAATATGAATCTTATGCAGAAATTTTGGAGGCGCTCAAGTTTATCCAATTGGTTTTCGGCGAGATCTGGATAGCTGGCATCTGCGTAGTCGAGGATAGGAAGACGTAAAGAAGTTGCAAGCGTAATTTTGGTAGAAGTAGGGAGAAAATTGCGCAACCGTTTCAGAGAACCTGCAGAAGCAAACATCTTGCGACTAACTTCTTGGAGTTGTGGCTTCCAAGTAAAATTTGAGTCGATTATTAAGCCTATTTTTTTTTTTTATAGGAATAGTGACACCTTCAAAAACGACCAGAGGCAACTGTGTCCAATCAATTCTTGCGATCAGTCTAGAACTACCCACAATAGTCACTTGTGTCTTAGACGGATTAACAGTCAGACCATAACATTTACTCCATTCACTAATTTTATTGAGCTCGTCATTAAGTGACTTCATAGTTTCTGACAGTCATGATAACGGAGTCTGCAAATAAATTTGAAGGTCGTCTGCATAAAGATGTTAGGAAGAAGACAGGTTATTAGAGATGCAATTAATAAAAATTGCGAAAAGTAGAGGGGATAAAACACCACCCTGGGGCACACCGACTGACGTATTACACCAGGAGGAATAAGTATTTTCAATGCGAATACATTGTCGGCGGCCACACAGGTAACTGCGAAACCAATCTATTACCGTTGGAGATATGTTAAGAGAGCCAAGTAGAGAGAGTAATATATCAGAATCTACCATATTGAATGCATTGCTGAAGTCTAGCAGAGCTAGTACAGTCAGCTTACCACACTCCATACCGGATCTAAAGTCGTCCGTAATATTGATTCGGGCTGTGGTGGTACTATGACCGGGACGGAATCCAGATTGTAATGGGTTAAGGAGATTATTTTTGGTAAGGAAAGTACTTAATTGACTGTGGACGAGACGTTCAAGGACTTTGGAGAGGAAAGGCAATATAGATATGGGACAATAATCGGAAAATGCTGTGGGATTATGCTTTTTTGGCAAAGGAGTGATTTGAGCATCTTTCCACATAGATGGAAAGACTCCGCTGGATAGAGAAAAATTCAGGACGTGACAGAGGATTAGAAGGATTTCATCGACATTAGGAAGGATCATATTACGGCTGACACAGTTGGATCCAACTGCATTGGAGGTGATCGACATTATGCTCTTCTTAACACCACAAGCAGTGAAAAGATTAAAAACAAACGGTGGAAAACTGGGAGTAGAAAATGATGAAAGACGATTAATTGTATCAGTTTTGATAGTCCTATCAAAGTTGGACAAAGCAGAGAAATGTAGGTTAAGTAAATCAATATTGATGTCACTAGGATTTATTTCTTGTCGTGATTTTCCAACTCTCAATGTTTTGAGAAATTTCCAGACTTTTGCCGAGTCTCCGTTTTGAACCGAGTTATGAATATGCTGGCGTTGAGCATCCCTACAAATCTTATTGCAGTTATTTCTAATGGCAACGTACTTCTTTAAATTTGACTCATTAGGCTTAATTTTGTATTTAAATTTAGCTGCAGCCTTTTGCGAAATCAAGTGTTTGATGCTAGTAGTGAGCTATGGTGCAGGCGGATGTTTAATTTTGACTGGATGGATCGGTGCATGTTTGTCATAAAGTTTGACGAGAGAATTATCTGTAAATATTTTTATTTTGTCATCTATCGATCTTGAACTAATAAGCGCTGTCCAGTCGATACCGTTTGCATCTTCACGCAGATTGCTGAGATTTATGTCACAAAAATTACGCTGCATTAGGACTTTAGGTTTAGACTTGGGTGGCCGAAGCTTATAAGAAAGAAAGAGTAAATCATGGTAGGAGAACGCATCAGCTGGGCATTGGTCGTACCTAGTGACGTGCTCTCTTGAAGATACCATCATTAGATCAAGAAGAGAAGGGTTAGAGTTAGGAAAGTGATGTGTGGCATTAAGAGGAAGAATAGACAGGTTACATGATTCAGTTACAGAAAAGAGTGATTTGGAACGGGAATCATTTTTAATAGGCAGGTGTTAAAATCGCCTATTATTATAGAGTGACTGTAAGACGGCAATAGATCTACCAGTAAGGTTTCGAAAGAGGAGAAGAAATCTATACGTAAAGAGGGACAGTAATATACGCCGAGAAGGAGTTTGGTATAATTGAGTTCAAGCTCAATAAATAGGTGCTCGCCAGTGTTCGTGGGCGGAGGTTGCGGAGATTGGTGTATGGTCCTGTATTTAATATATGATCTTAAATAAATGGTAACACCACCTCCAGCTCCAACGGCACGATCATTTCTAATGAGTTTGAACCCAGGAAGGGAGTATGATGTTGAGGGTAAACATGGCTTTAACCAAGACTCAGAAACAAGGATAGCATGAATATTCTTACAGTCAAAATTTGCCAGCATATCTGAGAAATGTACCGGAACACTTTGGGCATTGATATGAACGACATTAAAATGCTTAGGGACATCAGCAAATTGGCATGTAATACTGTCGGACAGAGACGGTACACTAATGAAACTGTGATTGGAACTTACGCTATGAGCTGAATAATAACTGTCATTATCACTATCATTATCGCTATTAGACATTAGATTTAATAAATGTAATAAAATACAATACCTATAATATATATTATATGTAAATACCTATAAAACCAAAAATAAACTTAAAAAGCGTTTCTATTGTATTTGTGCAACTAATAATTAATTGCCACCTGCCAGTTGTCCAGTTATTAATTAGGTAATAAACTAACTTGTTAGAACTTTAAATTATAACTTATTTAAACTCTAGGATTTTATGCAAGGAATGGCAGCTTTTATCGATACATTCAAATACCTTGTTCTGTTTTTGAATCAGCAAAACCAAACAAAAACAATCAGGATATAAATTGTTTTAATTTATAATAAAAACTTTTTGCACTTATAATCCTTACTAATATTATAAATACGAAAGTGAGTTTGTTTGTTAGTTACGCTTTTACGCAATAACTACTGGACCAATCATCAAGAAATTTTGCATAATAATATATACCCCGCCCGTTTCTTGAATTAAGTATCGGATGGTAACTCTTTGATCGCTCAATACAATTTTCTTGACTTTCGCAACATTTTCTTGGGTGACTGACGTCGATGGACGGCCGCAACGATGTTCGTCTTCCGTGCTCGTTCTCCCTACTCGAAAATGAGAAGCCCACCTTGCAACAGTGGAATACGGCGGAGCAGACTCTCCTAATATTGCCTCCAAATCGCAATGAATCTCTTGTGTCGTTAACTTTTTTAAACAGAGGTATTTAATAACGGCTCGCACTTAGTTTTTCTCCATTTTCGAGAACACGTCCCGACACGAAGCAAACAAATGACTTCATTCAGAAAAAAACAAAAGAGTATCGAATATTTTTTTCTTTTTTAATATTACAAATATCTATCTGAGTTATGCCTGCCAGTATTTATTTTTTTTCTTACCAAGGAGTAGTCGTTCTCACTACTTTTTGATCCCTCCTCGTATATAGTCTAGAGTCCAGAAAAGGACAGTCTACTTTTCATCGAATATAACACGAAAATTAACAGTTCCCGTGGTATAGCTATTTTGACATTTCTATAAGTATTTAGATATTTTTATATATATTTTTAGCCTTTGACATGCTTAGCACTATACATTAAACACAAAGTGAAAAATGTGAAATCGAAAATAACAGTCAGGAGCAGGATTTGAACCTGCATCTTCTGGATACCGTCCAGATGCTTTACCAATTCAGCCATCCTGACAATTGCTCCTGACTGCTAATTTCGATAACACATCATACTTAACGTCTTTGGGTGACGCCTGCGCCATCTGTCAGAAGTATTTTCATACATTATACCGACCAGGTAAACTTAATTTTACAATTAAGATTTTACCTAATAAAGACGCAAACCCTTTAAATATTTAGATATTTTTATATATATTTTTAGCCTTTGACATGCTTAGCACTATACATTAAACACAAAGTGAAAAAAAGACGTCACCCAAAGACGTCAAGTATGATGTGTTATCGAAATTAGCAGTCAGGAGCAATTGTCAGGATGGCTGAATTGGTAAAGCATCTGGACGGTATCCAGAAGATGCAGGTTCAAATCCTGCTCCTGACTGCTAATTTCGATAACACATCATACTTGACGTCTTTGGGTGACGTCTTATTTTCACTTTGTGTTTAATGTATAGTGCTAAGCATGTCAAAGGCTAAAAATATATATAAAAATATCTAAATATTTAAAGGGTTTGCGTCTTTATTAGGTAAAATCTTAATTGTAAAATTAAGTTTACCTGGTCGGTATAATGTATGAAAATACTTCTGACAGATGGCGCAGGCGTCACCCAAAGACGTTAAGTATGATGTGTTATCGAAATTAGCAGTCAGGAGCAATTGTCAGGATGGCTGAATTGGTAAAGCATCTGGACGGTATCCAGAAGATGCAGGTTCAAATCCTGCTCCTGACTGTTATTTTCGATTTCACATTTTTCACTTTGTGTTTAATTTCTATAAGTATTAATAATGCTGTAGATTAAAATGTATTTATTTATATTCTGAAGTTCACTCAGATGGATTTGCGAGCGATAGGTTGGCTGGTTCTTTATAGTGGAATAATTTATTTTCTGGAATAAATTCTTTATAAAGAATTGCTATATCTACCGGTCAAACGCACGGTACTCACGTTTCTAATCATTCAATATTTTTCATTTCTTCAAGTTTAATTTGGTTAAAGTCTACTACTTTATATTTTAAATTACTGATCATTACGCAAATTAAATATTATGAAATTAAACGCGCCCTTTTACAGAATCTACTATTATTTTATACAAGACATAACCAATGGATTTATCACGTGAGGGAAGCCGCGGGAAATGCACTAGTGTAAAATACTACATCGAATGCAAGAGTTATGTTAAACTAGGTTTTGCTCGCGATTTCGTCTGCGTGGACTGCAAAATTTGGTATTTGTATACTAAATTTTATTCGATCATTTTTAAATCATCCGGCGGGAACTGTTGTTTTTACTGTTTAAAAAGTCAAATCATATATGTTAATCCAGTGTATTTTCTACCTACTAACCCAATTTCATCCAAATCAGTTGTTAAGGCTTGATTGACGGACAAACATCCAAAAATCTAAACATTTTTACTAACTTTCCAGTTTATAGTATGATGAAGGATAGAGATATAACAATATTTAATTTAGTCTGAGTTACAGATCCAAAGCCTTCATAGAATTTTAGGAGGTGAGGAATATAAAAAACAATTCAGTTCTTAAGCGCTCGTGGAATAGAGGGTTTTATCGGAAAAACAATATCGTCTTCATGTCTCAGTCTATCTGACAAGAGTCAATGGCGAGTTTCGTAAAAGTGTCACGTAATATGTAAAGCATTCAGGCCGTGATGTGGCCCGACTGTCAAATACATCTGCGCGGGTCAAATACATCTTCTGCCGATTCCTTTGCAATGATCTCATCGCGTACCGTTAAACAGAAAATTTAAAACAAATACACGAAGTCCCATCTATTATTATTTTTACAGACGAGTTGGTCATTGATCACATTATTTGTTATAAGAGGTTGGTGAAAATATGACCAGTCGATACTTGTACTACGTACAAGGGCATGTAACACTATGACAGATTTGTCGATAAACGCCTTCCACCTCTGAGAAATGGGTACGTTCCTTCAGATTACCTGCAGCCCAGGGAGGAGGGTCATATCTATCATAATCATCATTCCCCCGGGCAAGTCTTGGCCGCCTTGCTCTATCACTAGGCTGTTGCGGAAGACCTAGCCTTCCTTAAAGAGGCTGCATAATTTACATCAAAATTTTATGAAGATAGTTAGGCTGTGGCGCAACAAACAAACAAAGAAACTAACTTTCACGTCCTAAATAATATTAAAGTAAAGTGCGTTTGTTTGTTATTCTTTCACGCCATAACTACTATACCGATTACCGTGAAATATTGCATACATATGGAGCTCAGAAAAGATATACTTAATACCGGAAAAATGGATGGTACCTATGGGATAGCTATTTTTGCATAGAGATATAAATAGTGTTCCATAGAGTGACATATGCATAAGTGCACGGCGATGAAGTCGCGGACAGAAGCTAGCTTATTATATTAGTAAGGATTATTCGGAACGTTACAACGTGCTTATAAAGCATCCGTGTTAATTATTATACTCACCTGATATTGAATATTTGGTCTGTACTCGTATTTTAGCAGTTGACATGCTCTGCTACTTAATAGTACAAATTATTTGTGAAAATGGAAAAAGCGAACTTTACTGCAAGCAGGATTCGAACCTGCGTCCCATCAAAATGCCTACGCCTCGTGGCGTAGTTGGTAGTGTAACCGACTTCCGTGCACAAGGTCGTGGGTTCGATTTCCACTCAGGACAATTATTTGTGTGATGAACACAGATATTTGTACTGCGTCTGGATGTTTTCTATCTATTATTTATGTATGTATTTACAAAAAAAAATAGTCGTCGCGGGACGTCTAGCAAATGTGAAAACATCGAAATTATTTTGTAGAAATAAAATGATCATAACTTGACAAAGTACTCCTCAAGACGAATCAAACAAGTATAAACTCGATAGGGTTGCATAGTTTCATTACAGAGTTACTGTGGCCCTTCCAGCTCCATCGTCAGACCCTGGATACCGTCTAGAGACAAAGTACTCGTCAAGACAAATCATACGAGCTCAAGCTCGATGGAGTTATGTCGTTTTATAAAAGAGTGCCTATGGCCACCTTCTAGCTCCATCATCAGACCCTGGATACCATCTAAAGACAAAGTACTCGTCAAGACGAATCAAATGATTCCAAACTCGATGGAGTTGCGTCGTTTCATTACAGAGTTACTATGGTCACCTTCCAGCTCCATCATCAGACCCTGGATATCATCTATGACTGAAGTTCTAGTCAGGACATTTTAAACGAGCCCTAACTCGACGGGGTTGCGTCATTTCATTATAGAGTTACTGTGGCCACCTTCCAGCTTCATCATCAGCCCCTGGATACCATCTAGACACAAAGTACTCGGCAAGACGAATCATACAAGCCCAAACTCGATGGGGTTGCGCGGTTTCATTATAGAGTTCCTATGTCCAACTTCCGGCTCCATCATCAGATCAGCTCCATGTCATCATAATATTGCATTTTCACGTGATTTACACATGCGTGTAAAATTTCAGCTCAATCGGTAACCGGGAAGTGTGTCAAATTTAACTTGCAAGATTTGAACGGGACAAGTAGGTACAATAAAAGCGTCGCCACGCTAACAGCCGATTTTACCCTCCCTCCGCATTAGATGTTTCACATCAAAAAGTAATATATGTAGGTATTATATCCGTAATCTGGTGCCCATAGCCCAAGCATTAAGCTTAGTTTGGGACCAGAGGAAATATCCGTGAATATTTATATTTATTTATCAATCTGGGGAAGTTCTCTAGACCGCTATGCTTTGGGCGACTGAAGTAGCTTAGCAGTCTAGAGCACTTTCATAAATAATGTGTCCTTCACCAGATATTGAACTTAAAAAATCTGTGGAGCTGTAGAAAACACTTTTATCTAAAATGACGCTTAATGGTACAACAATTACGGTGGATTCTCGCGACACGTTTAAATATGCATCACGTTACTATCCATGATGTACCTCACTCAAAATATTATAATGCTACGTCGTTAACTTAATGAAACTTGCATCCTTATGTACATTTTATAATACAACTAAACTGGTTTACTACATAAACGTAGGGAGATACTCTAATATACCTGGAATTAAACTGCTTTTTTTATTGCTTGTGATGGCAGACTAACTACGGCTGATGATGGTAAGTGGTTATCGTCGCCCATGGACTAACTATACTGAGAGTATTGTCAAGCTTCTGTGCACTATTTCATTTCTCAGATATAAAACGAAAGAATAAACGGCTATCTTCTGCTACAGACAGCCAAAACACACTGACGTGCTTCATGACTGCTTCGCCATTTAGAACTTGATTATAATTAACAATCATGTAATAATTAATGTTAGAACATATTTCAGCTGATTCAGCGTTCGTAGTCCACCCATGGTGATATTTTTCTATTTTCGAATTTAATTGACATAAAGAACTCCGTTTAGCAGCCACGTTGGGAAGACATTTTGCGCTAAACATCCTCAATGTTAGTACCCTCACAGCGTTGCTGCCTCAGTATTTTCTCATAAGGTTACAGGATTGAACAGAAGTAAAGCTACTATAACTCACCGTTAAACGTGGCCTGAGGTGTAATCTGGGAGCGTGAATGTCTGTAATAATCCCTTAGCGTTCAAGCTGTAGTGAGCCTTGTAATTCTTATAGATAAACAACTATACGCTTGCGATTCGTTTATTTGTGTTTTTTGAACATCGTTACTTACGGACGGTGTTGGAATGTTTAGTGAAAATTTAGGATGAGTTATCAAACAGTGATTTCCTTATATAATAGAGGAAGATACAATTCATAAAATTAAATCATCGCCAAATAGCAAAAGTTTTTCAAACGAGATGTGTGCCAATTACGGCATGAAGCGGACATAATGTTTTCAACAGTGAAAATTAAACTATTATAAAGCTGTAACAGAGCTATGTCTGTAAATTTAAGATATTTGAGAAAAAACATGACTGTATTATAATGTGTACCTACATACAAAAAAATACTGTATTAATATAGGTTATATAGGCGTAGGTTACACAGAACACAGAATAATATTTTTTTTATTTTTTGTTTATTTTTCTGTTTATTTGTTTGTCTGTTTGTTCGCAAAAAACACGTTACGGATTTTCATGCATTTTTTATTATTTGATAGCTCTCGATTAGAATTAATAACTGGCATACATTTTATCCCGCTACTATATCGGGAACCTGAGATATAACTGTATGTAAGTACTGTTATTCCTACTTTATCTTGAAAGGTTCTTACAACTAAAGTATCTTTCTAGAATTACCTAGTCCAAATGTCTCAAACTTTCTGCCAGTAGCTCTGCCGCATATAAAAGCTGCACATAACACACATCTATTACTATATTTCAAGTGTTAAACACAAAGTGAAAAATGTGAAATCGAAAATAACAGTCAGGAGCAGGATTTGAACCTGCATCTCCTGGATACCGTCCAGATGCTTTACCAATTCAGCCATCGTGACAATTGCTCCTGACTGCTAATTTCGATAACACATTCATACTTAACATCTTTGGGTGACGCCTGCACCATCTGTCGGAAGTATTTTCATACATTATACAATTGTCAGGATGGCTGAATTGGTAAAGCATCTGGACGGTATCCAGGAGATGCAGGTTCAAATCCTGCTCCTGACTGTTATTTTCGATTTCACATTTTTTACTTTGTGTTTAATGTATAGTGCTAAGCATGCTAAAAATATATATAAAAATATCTAAATATATTTCAAGTGGATACGTCCTGTGTAGTTCTTATTTTGATCACACACACACACCACAGAAACCTAATATCTTTTCTGGACAAAAAATATCCTATGAGTCAATCCAAGTAATTGTGTGATTTATTAATATCACGTCTGTATTCCCCGCAGAGGTGTATAGTGAACCGTGGATGTGTAACCCACGGTTCGCTAGCTATGTTTAAGTCGCACGTAATAGGGGGCGAGTCTACTGCCGTCTACCGGGCATATTTCCAAACTCCGGGCTGCTACTGAGAATTTATCTTTTTACGAAAAAGTTCAATAATACTGCCCGACCCCAGACATGATCATCAGTCGCTTACACTACCGCTGCACTACAGAGGCAGATCATAATTAGTTAATAAACATCTTAATAAACTCAATTTCACAATTATAATAAAAGAAGGATTAATAGGTATACGCTTTACAGAAACATAATATAGATAGTTTTATGTTTTTGATAATACGTATAACATATATAATGGTACCGGTTGACCTATAGAAACATAGTTTTTTTGTTAAAAATTATGCCTACAGTTCCTGAAAAAGAAACTGGGAATTTTATTTGATTGCAGCATCGAAGGCTCGATGGATTGCAGTCATCATCATCCCAAAAACTTTGATAATGCTATTTATTGGATAACATAGAGCCTAATTCTATTTATTGCCGTAATGTTTTACTTTTTAGTGTGTTAAGCCAATATACGTTTTACCAAGACAAATATAAATATGCTAATACTAGTCGTATTTTAAACCATGTCAATATTAAACAAGTACCTGTCCAAATTTCAATATACACATTGGTTTTGACATCAAAGACTTGAAATAGAACTAAGTAATATTGTTTGAAATTATTTAAGCGCTTTCGCGCAATACCGTAACAATATTAATATGGAAATTTCGCTGACGTATTTTCTGTTAACCAATTTAATCTCACCTCTAGCCTAAGAGATAACATGTGTTGACGTAATTTCATCATTGAAATCTTTATATAATTATACACAATATTTCTCTTACACGATTCGATTTTTTTATGTTTTTTCATAAGCTATTATTATGTATAATAGACTTATGGAAAAACATCAATAGAGTCAATAGCATTTTTAGGAAAAATATCACGTTGGTACCTATAATGTTCAGATAACGATGTGACCCGCATATCAAATATCGTCGCAATGTGTCAAATATATTTCTTACGATATCAGTTTTGTTCATATTTGCTTTCTAAAATATAATATAAACTATTTCGTATGACTAAAAACATCGTGTCACTAACCCTTTAAATTAACATTACGTGCATGTGTTGATGAAAAAAACCAAACATTAGAGATGTCAAAGTCCTATATTTCTGGTTATGCGCATTACTCTTTTGTCCTTTTTTCTTGTTAAGATGGGAAAAAATATATCTAACCACACACCCTGTCGGGGCAACGAACAGGGTAGTGTGGGGCGCTCATCCACTAAATAAACACGCCGTGTATCGTCGTTCCCCCTGTATTGGCGGGCCACCGGAACTACGTTGCATTACTTCAGTGGTCCGCCGGCGGATTACTCTTTGGTCCTAAAATAAAAATTAAATGATGATGTGCCCGATGCGAAAAGCATGTTTTAACTGAAGTAATGGTTTAATGGAGTTAGATTTTACTGGAACTTCGCGACAAGAGATCTTTGTTTAAATATGCAACGTGTCGTCACCGTGAGACGCTATACTCAAAACATTACTTATATCGTTGCCCGTTAGCATAATAAAACGAGCATCACTACGGGCGTCTAACGGCACTAAAGAGCTACGGGGAATCAAACATTGATTATTTTATACAGACACATATTATATCTTATAATTAAAGCGTATAAATAAGTAAACATAGAAACATAGCATCACGCCTGTATTCCCCGAAGAGGTAGGTAGAGGTGTATTACACACCCACGATTCGCCAGCTATGTTTAAGTCCTACGTAATAGGGGGCGAGCTTATTGACGTCTACCTATATTTTCAGGCAATAAGTAAATGTGAATGAGTTTATTTCATCCTTAGGCTGGCCATAGACGGAGCGCATGTTGCAGTCGAGACCAACTGCAAGATGCAGTCGCCGCACGGCGATCTGCAGTTTCCATACTAAATTCATATCTGAAATACATGGACCGCTTGAGCAGTTCCTGAGCGGTCGGAGCAGTCGCTCTGCGGTCGAGTGGTGCCGTGCGGACGACCGCTTAGAGCTGCCGGACACACCATACACGGACCGCTACAAGCGGTTGCTGCCGACCGCGCTCCACTCCCTGCCCGCTCCTCGCTGAGTGCCAATCCCTTCCTCTCGGCAGGCAACCGGTTCAGTCCGCTCCCGCCTCACTCCCCCCACAAACGTCACTCGCTCGACTCGCTTCATTTGTTTATGTTGGTTGGTTGTTCGTTTGTTTGTTTGTCTTAGTCGTTTCTTTTTTCACGCACCCACATACTACGGTGCCTTCTATGCCTACGCTTGCGTAATAGTAGTACAAGAAGCAGTATTTCTTCATCGAAGTCTATCTTGTAAATTAACTCGAATCAGTATTATTTTGCGGTCGAACACTACTGCTCCAAGCAGTCGTAGTCGACTGCATTATGCGATCGTGTTGCAGTCATGTACGACTTCAACGCGACCGCTCTAGAACAGTCGGTCTTGACTGCAACATGCAGTCCGTCTATGGCTGGCCTTAGTCGATTAAATGTTGTTTCTTTTTCAAACTTATATTATTGAATGATGTAGTAATAGTCTAGCAGTAAAACTAAGGACTACAATACTGTGGTATCGTTTTAAAGTTTTTTCGAATTTATATATTTTTTTACAATTTATCACTGCTCTGTGAAAGAAAACATCATGAGGAAACCTGCATGCCTGAGAGATTTTTTCAACGGCTTGTGAACTCTGCCAACCCACACTGGGCTAGCGTGGTGGACTATGGCCGAATCCCTCTCATCATGAGAGGAGACCCATGCCCAATAGTGGTCCTCCAGCGGCTTACCCTTTCGGGTACCCTCTTGGGGAGACCTCTCGCTGCCGAGCATCGCTCTGACGACGCCCGGCAGAGAGAGGTCTCCCCATATTGCCGCGACGAAGCAACCGCACCCCGACAGAACCTGCACCAGTTGGAAGGTAAACTCCAGTAACGTCGTCCTGCCCACAAATCCGGCACAGGGTGGAGCGTCCCTACGGTCCAGAGACCGGTCCGGGGCGTCTCCAGCCGCGCTCTCCAGCTGTCCATGGCAGCTCGGCGGGCGTCGCCCTGCCACCTGGCCACCTCAGTGGTGTACCTACTATCCTAAAATATGAGCTATTTTATAATAAATATTTTATGAGAACAGTGTGAAATAATTACTAAGTTCCTAAAATAATCATACTGTACCTACGTGTATTACAGTAAAATCTATAACAGAAAACAAAACTTTGATTGCTCTGATTCAAACTAAATCTTATTAAAACTTGCGAAACAAACGAAGCGAATCCAGTGCATTACAACAGACCACGTATTCCGACTGCATTTGCTTAAAACTTATAAGTATTACGGGAAATTTGTTGCCAATTAGGCTTGCAACTGTACAGCATCTGAAAGAACTTTCTGCAGTTTGTTAAGAAATTAAAAAAAACAATTTATTAGCTCTTGATTTATAAAGTGACCAGATGGCGGAGTGGTTTAGATACCGGCCACTTGTTGTGGTTTGATTCCCAAACAGGACAACTCTTTGTGTTATCCACAAATGGTTGTTCTGAGTCTGGGTGCACTACTTGTTGATGGGAATAGTTATGTAAAGGTAGTATATAGGTATTCATATAATACAAATATAATTTTACCTATGACCAATAAAATGGTCGGTACACAATCAATTTAGACCGTAACACTGCAATACGTGGACATATGACTCGTCCATTTTACTCGGCCTTTACAAGGCGATGTTCCAAACATTGGCTTCATTTAATTGAGTAATTTGTGTTAGTCTGTTGTGACAACGCCACAATGCAGAGTTACTATACCACCGGTACATATACCGTAGATTTATAGTTCTGTAGAATCATATAATAGAAGACTTGATGCACATCTTTATAAATATTATAAATGCAAAGTGTGTTTGCTTGTGTGTTTGTTTGTTATGCTTCTACGCTATAACTACTTACCCGATCATGAAATTTAGCATAAATGTGCCCATATGTTGTAGTTAATATCCAGTATAGTAGAATCTAGGAAAGGATATGACTACTTTTTGTCCCGTCAAAATGAATAGTTTCTGTGGGGTTGCATCAATCGGCAATGATTTCTATGTCACAGAAAAGTTTACAAACAAGCAATAAAAATAATCATATATTAAATTTATAGGTCTATACGCTCGTAATAAATGTCTAATGCAGCTTGTAATTACATTTCAATCACGTTCTATCAATCCTAATACCAAGAGAAAGCGTTTTAAAATGTAATTATGAAATTATAACATGTACTAGAACACAGAACTTGATGAATGTGACATTAAAATGATGATCATATTATTAAATAAAAGTTTTTGATTGATTCATGAAAATTTAGTAACAAATTTCAAATACGCTAATTATAATTATGGGTTTCTGTAAGAACTGATTGCCAATCGGAAGTCAGATTGCTTAGTTTTCCCGCACATGAAAGTTTTTAAATATTCAAAATATTACACAAGCCTAGCCTTTGCCCGCGGCTCCGCCGCAGCCTAAAGCTGGTTTTTAGTTTATATCTCAGGTTCCCGATATAGTAGCGGGTTAAAATGTATACCAGTTTTTAAGTCCAATCAAGATAAAAAATATGCCTCAAAATCCGTTCAGTAGTTTTTGGGTGATGCGCGAACGATCAAACACACAAAAAATCTAAAAATAATTGTTTTGTGTTTATATGGTCTAATATTAATTAGTATCCTATATACACCACCAGCCTCCCATTTTTTCTTATATAAGTATATTTCTTTCACTCCATCCAATGGTTTTCCGGAAGAGTACGATAGGACCTAGTGCGATAGGACCGCCAATTGTACAATATTAATGTTTAAGATCTTTGTTTAGTTATTTTGGTGTACAATAAAGACGTTTATTATTATTATTTTTTATTTTTTTCTCAAATGCCTTAAATGTACAGACACATCTTTATAATAGTTAGGATTTCGAAAATATAAAGGTATAAGAAATAGTGGTATACATATTCATTATTTAAGTACCACTGACAGTAAAATGAATCATCCATCCATCCATCAGCCTTTCAGCGTCCACTGCTGGACATAGGCCTCCTCAAGAGAACGCAATAAAATGAATATGTGGGTATAATAAAACATACACATATATCCATATTAATGTACAAAACATACATATACATACACTTAAGTCACCAGCACAAACACACTCATAACTTATAATTAATCAAATTGACATGATATAATAACTTAATATGAAATAGAATACTAAACGCATTTAACATATTTGATAACATATATACATATAGTAAATAATAAAGTAATTAAATAAACAAATTTAACCGGATATAAAAAACTAGGCAAATATTTAAAATGTATAATATTAAAATCATACCATCTAAAATTAGTATATAAAACATACACAAAGTATAAATACAACATAGTAAAGAATTAAAACAAAATAAAATAGCACTTTAACAATAAAAGTAAGACAAAGTAATATATTCAAGAATTCTACACAGAAGTAAAGAAGACGGTCAATTATAAATAGGAAATATTATAACAAATTAGAATAAATTAACTAAAATTGAAATTTGATATCTGGTGTAAGAAACATAACAAAATAAATGATAGAAACTATACATCAAAATATCCAAGAATTTTACGTAAAATAGAAAAGAACAAAAACTTAAAATGGGAAAATATAATAAGTAATTAGAATATAATAAAATAAATAATATAAATTTGACAAGACTTATGTAAGAAACATAACAATAAATAAAAACAACATAATAACTAATATCAAAATATACGAATATAAAAATTATATAACAAAACAATAACAAAACATAAAGACTTTTAAACTTTCGCGATTTGTACACATTATACACAAATATTAATGTATCGGGTCTTAATCGCATATATAATGTTGAGGTTGAATACCTTAATTTCCCGACGTCGACATTACTTCTTCGGGCTGCGGTCTCCTGTGGGGGAGACGGAATTTCGTTCGGAATTAAAAACGTTAAACCCACACATCCCCGGGCGATCCAGGAATTAGGGACGCTAGGGATTTGCGTTCAATACGTTTTTCATTTCTGTTTGTTGTTTGTTCCGGAACATCTCGGAAACTAGTATGGCCCAACAGGCCTTCTTTGTTCTCCTCCTCAATGACGAGGAGCTGTACAACTTTATAAAGTCCCGCTACGGGGACAAGTGCCCACCTCGGGTACTTCTAACTTCCCCGATCCGGCCCGTAGAGGCACCCACTTCCCAGGCCCTGCCCGTAGAGGCAAAGGGTGATCGCCCTCCTAGCGCGATGGAGATCACCTCCACTCTAACTGACTCCGGCAGCTCTGCCGAGTCCGAGTCGTCCGGTGCGTAGTCATCCTCCGACACCGAGTTTACTGTTGTGAGCTCCCGTAAGCGGAGCCACAAAGATAAGAAGGGGAAGCCGAAAAAGGCCCCCAAGATCATGGAACAGGAGGTAGCCGTTCAGCCGGCCGCTGTTATCACACCCCAGGTCTCCCGACGCCCACAGGGGTCTTCAACCCCGTGCCCGCCCGCGCCCAAGGAGGGCCAGCGGAACGAGGTCGTCCCACCGCCCCTGTTCAAAAAGGATAAGACGGCGTGGACCTCCGTATCGTCGTGGTGCAGTACCACGTCAACTTTAAATCCGCGCGATCTACCCCGCAGGGTATTAAGGTCACCTTGGCCTCGTCCAAGGACCACAGGGCCCAGTTCAAAGGTCCTACGTGAGAGGAACATCTCCTTTCACACATACACCCTCCCTGAGGACCGTCTCCTAAGAGTTGTTCTCAGAAACATCCCAAACGAGGTGACAGTTGAGGAGGTGAAACTGTCCTTAACACAACAAGACCTGCCTGTACATGAAGTGCACAGGATGTATAAGGGTCGGGCCCGCGAGCCATACGACTTGGTGATGGTCACATTAGACCTCACCAAGGAAGGCAGGTTTGCCGTGTGGGTCCGGCTTTAGAATTGTCCCACCCCTCTCCACCCATGGGAGTCGTAAGAGCCGACTGAGGGAATACCGGAGGAGTGGGCAGCAGCACTCCTTCGAGTATTAACAACATCCACTGCAATCGCCAACCCGCCTGCCAAGCGTGGCGATTACGGCACTATCCCCCATTCTTGGGGAGGCCTATGTCCAGACGTTAAAAGGCCGATGGATGGATGGATGGAAGGCAAGGCCATCTATAAAATGACCTCAGTCTGCGGACTGACAGGCATCAGGGTGGAACCCCCTAACAAGAAGGGCATTGTCTCACAATGCCACAGATACCAACTGTACGGTCACTCTGCGCGTCACTGCTAAGCGCGCCCTAGGTGCGTCAAGTGCCTAGAGGACCACTCAACGTCCGATTACCCTCGTCCTAAGGACCGCACTCTGTGCACAGAACCCCCCTCCTGCGTCCTATGCGGCGAAAAGGGTCACCCGGCGAATTTCCGGGGCTACCCACTTATCCTCACACCACGAGGACCGCCACGGGGAAGCGCACCCATCCTGCGTCCTGCACCTCCGCCCCTCCGCAACGCTACACACCCAGCGAGCCAGGCAGAGTTCCCAGCTCTGCCTAACAACAATAAGCCCGTAGTGACGCCAGTCGTTGGGCAAACGAAGCCCACGCGTGGCCAACCTAAGCCCTCTCAGGGTAACAAACCGAAACCAGCTGTAGGCGTAGGCCCAGCGGATAGGACGCCCAAGGGTACAGATTCGGATCTGGCCCTGGTGCTTAGATTCGCCTCGCTAGTAGATCTTAGTGAGATTAGGGAAGTCGCGGCCGAACTCCGCGCTAACCAGGGCAATAGTCTTGCCCTACTTAACACCGCCGTACGGTTCTCGACCGTCATCGAGAAATTAAACACTTTCACTGTTTAATGGATTCACATACCTCAGGCAGGGTCAAACCATACACACTCAAGTTAGGGATTTTCAATGCCCATGGCCTGTCCCAGCAGAGAAACGAGGTAGCCACGTTTCTGCAAGACCAACTACTGGACCTATTTCTAGTACAGGAGACATTCCTCAAACCCTTTCAAAGGGTCCCTAGGATTGCTAATTATAACGCAGTACGGAACGATAGGTTAAACTCACCGTTATCAGAGCATACACAGCTCGTGCAGCTAATACAAGTAATTACCCACGGTTTCGTCCCCGCCGACGGCCGAGGTCCTTACCCCACAGGGGGAGCCCTCGGGTAGCGTTGCTTAAATGTTGGGTTGAGAGCCCTCTGCGCTCACCAATTGTCCGGATAAGGTTGTCATAGCCATCTGAGGCTAACAAACAACGTCACACAAAAAGAAAATCCACGGGAGTCGTAAGAGCCGACTGAGGGAATACCGGGAGAGTGGGCAGCAGCACTCCCTCGAGTATTAACAACATCCACTGCAATCGCCAACCCGCCTGCCAAGCGTGGCGATTACGTCACTATTCCCCATAATGAGCACGCAACAAAAAATGGGACCGATGATCTGGTCAAAGCTGCACGGGGGCGTTCGATGCGGCTGGCGCGGGGCCGCTCGTTGTGGCGTTCTCTTGGGGAGGCCTATGTCCAGCAGTGGACGTTGAAAGGCTGATGGATATATGGATGGATGGATGATTTAAATTTAAATAATATTTTTCATTTTGATTTAAGATTTTTCATTAATTGGAACACTGTCGTCTCCTTTGTAGGTTAGCGTTAATAGCTACGACACAATTTCTTCTTAACTAATGTAGCTATTAATGAACTCAAAGTTTGTAAACTTTTTATTGTGTTTCCAATAAAGTTATCTTATCTTAAAGAGAAAGGCAAGAAAGGTACTCAAACCATATACACTAAACTCTATTAAAATTTTAAATAATTCTTAATATTTACATAACTTGAACATTTATTATATAAAATTTTTGTTGAAAGAAAATATTTGCGAGCAAGGTTTGAACTTGCGAGCATCTCTTGGATACCGTCCAGATGCTTTGCCAATTCAGCAAATCATGCTGAATTGGCAAAGACAGGTGGTGCAGGCGTCACCCAAAGACGTTAAGTATGAATGTGTTATCGAGATTAGCAGTCAGGAGCAAGGGTCACGATGGCTGAATTGGCAAAGCATCTGGACGGTATCCAGGAGATGCAGGTTCGAATCCTGCTCGTGACTGTTATTTTCGATTTCACATTTTTCACTTTGTGTTTAATGTATGTTGCTAAGCATGTCAAATGCTAAAAATATATATAAAAATATCTAAATATTTGTGAACACACTAACAATATATCTATTTTCATGTACAAGGGTTTTTTCTGCGCTAGTATCTTCAAATAATCGAATTACGAGAAATAACTTATAAAAACGTTTTAATTTTTGACCTTCAACCATTTTTTGCACCTAGTAACACAGAATAACATGTGCTAGTATGCTTCTAAGTATGCTCTGCAATACATTTTGATTCTCCATAGCAATTTTATATCTACATCCATCACTGTCCATTTTAAATCCTAGCTATCTTTAAATTTGACTATAATATGGTAGTTGTAGAGCGTTGCTTATCACAGCATGAATGGGCCGACTCGATCGGGGAAGTACCGTTTACTGGTGGTAGGGCTGGGTACCAAGTGGGAGTACTCACTTGGTATCCGGCCCGAGCGGGTTGGTACCACCATCTCCCGTGTGACCGGCCATGAAGCACATCGTTGCGTTTTGGCTGTAGCAGGAGATAGCCGTTTATATTTAATTTCATCTGTGAAATTAATTGGTGAGTTATAAAATATTAACTTATATATTATTACAATCATTGATTTCACCATAACTCGTAATAACATTAATCACTGCCATGAAATGACAACTTTCAGGCACACATCGCTTGATGAAAAATAATCTATAGGGAAGATAAGTACTCGAGCAGCAACCGTATTAGATAACGATGTCCCACCAGCCACCAGGTGAACAGACGCTCTCGCTAGCCGTTGGATGTCCGGTGGATGGATGACATTGTATATCAAATTAAATCTCTTGCCAAATTTAAAATCCTAAGCTGTCTCTGATTGAGTCTTAAATTATAAATAAAATAGATTCTTATTTAATGATCGCGCTTTCAACAGACATTTTTAATGCATTTGCAAATGATATACGTAAGCATTCGCAGTTCGATCCTTGACTTATAGATAAACTAAAAAAATAAATTTGCATAATTAACGAAATAAAAAATCATCAGCTTTATAATATTACTAGTTTTTGCCCGCGGCTTCGCCGCAGCCAAAAGCTAGTTTTTGGGTTATATCTCAGGTTCCCTATATAGTAAGTTAAGTCTAATCGAGAGCTATCAAATAAAAAAGTTGCATCAAAATCCATTTAGCAGTTTTTGCGTGATGCGCGAACAAACAAACAGACAAAAAAATCTAAAAAAAATCGTATTGTATTTAGACACGTCTATATAGCCTAATACAGTATTTTTTCTCAAATATCTTAAATGTACAGACACAGCTCTGTTACAGCTTTATAATAGTATAGATTCAAATTACAATTTGACTACTTTAAGTCGGAAGTCGAGCAAACGTGCTCAATACAAACCATCAACAAAAAATAGAGCACATGATTCAGAATAATTTATTAAAATCACGTGTTCTGGAAAACGTTATTGTCAGCTGACTTAACACATTAATAGCCGGCTTTCAATTATAAAATATTGTAGCTTAGTAAGCCAAACCGATTTTACTGTGGATTTTGAGTAGCATTTTTAACAAAATTGTTAACAATATGCTTTCTTAGATAAAACCCGTGTTACGGCGCTTCGCTTGAGACTTCTTAAAGAAGAACCGTGCTTGAGCGCCTCTCGATAGTTTAGTAATGGTTTGTAAAAAAAAAACCGATCGTGGACTACACTAAAGCAGATGTACAGATAAGTTACTGAATCTCCATAGAAGAATGGGAAATCATATTAGCACCAAAATTGTTGCAAAACACGATACATTCTCTAATATCAATAAAAATTCAAATCATCGGCTTGACTTCCATACTTAGGGTTTGTCATAATATGTGTGAATCCGCAAACATCAACTAGATCCGATATAACAACAAGATATAAACAGTTCTGTGACATAGTAACGCTCGTCTTTCCTGAAGCTTAGAACCAAACAATATAAATTATATATACCGGTATTATTCAGAGTGAAAATGCAGAGGAGCTATTACTGTGTCAAGGGTAGACAGTGAGGTTTAGACGGGGTTTCGGCCTCCTATGTTAGAGGAAAAGAGGGCATTAGAGATACAACTTTAAATAAATCAATTATAATATAAATTGATTGAATTTCATTTAGTAAATTACTATTTTATAAGATGGTATCTAATGTGTTATTAATTTAGTTCTTTAGCACTCAATTCAATATTGGTATAAAATTATATTTATAATATAAATACTCAATTACTTATATGCCTAATATCCCCGCATGACGCGGAAGATACGGTGGCAGATTTGGCAAACCTAGTAGAAAGTACACCAAATGTTTGTGGATCACAAATACGAGCATCTTTGACCTCTGTAGATATTGAATCTATAATACTGAATCTAAGCTACTAGCTCTGTACCATTAAACAATTTCATGAAAATAAATAACTTCTAAAAATATGCCACAAAAAATCAAATCACTTTAAGTAATTTCATGTGGCTAATATTTGTTAGCCTTTAAATAACTGAAGAGGATTCCTCCACACTGTTCCATTTAGTGACAGTTTACTCTACGCAAGGACAGGTGTCTGCCTCTCTGCCACAATAAATAGCTATTTACCAGACTGTGTGGCCGCTGTGGCACTGAAAGGTGTTCTCAATTTGTCGCCTCGAATGAGATTGTCACCGCTTTCAGTATTACGTAAGTAGCTTTAACATTTCACTTTGTATGACCAACATTGATTTTAGTTTTGTTGGGCTAATAATAACTAATGTGAAATGTATATGATACATAGTGTTATTTTACTTTATGGCATTATTTTTTTTAAACCACTTATTACTGGTCAACTGTTGGGCACAATTTGGGCTATAGTCCACATAGCCGTTTCTGTAATGAGTGCCGGCACTAAAATATCGGACTTTACCAAAAAAAACTTTAATTTTTATGATACAGATTTAAGTTCGATCTTTATAGAAGCTACAAAACAAACTTATTTATATTTTTTTTTGTGAATTTAAAATGGCAATATCTTATGAGTTCGCGTCACAGACATACTGTGCGTTGTTGCGCACAGCCATTTAGAATACGTGTAAAATGCCTTCTATCGAAACCATCCTAATTGAAATTCTATTAGATATTCGTAGTAAATAATTTTTATACATCATTTTAATTTATATGGTGATCCCCTAGCGCCCCCTAAGTCCCTGTGTATGGGTAGGCGTAGGGTACGTAATTCAGGGGTGCTAATTTGTCCGGTTTACCTCCTAGTGGTGCACCCCGGGCAACGTCGGCAGTCGCCGGCGGCTAAAATCCCGGACAGGACGGGTCTCCGCGTGTCCCTCTGACTCAGCAGAGGGCATGGCGGATAGACCAGGCGTCGGAGTCGGTGGGGCCAGACTGGCTCACCGGGCTCTGGAGAGGGGGGACAGTGGGGCCACAGCGGCCCCCCCCGTCCCAAATCGTAAACCTGAGCGCGTGCCTGTGGTTACGTCTCGCGGGCATACAGGAACGAGGGTCTTGGCTTAATCGCCTGGACCGCGAGGAAGACAACCTCTATAAAAAATTACCCCGAATCTCAAGCTCTGGCGCGCGGCGAGGAGATGCATGGCTGATGGGTAGTTCAGTCTCGAGCGCGGCCCCAGCCAGGGTACCTGCGGACCCCCTGTGTTGGGTTACAAATGTACGCTTACCCGGGTAATGGGAGCTCTGCCCGGGCGGACCTCTTTTCTCCTACACTCGTGGGAATCAAATGGATTTGAAAAATTTAAAAACTACTTCGACGGAGTCGGGTAATGCACCTGACGCCTCAGCCGTAAGGGGTCCGGCTGTAAATGCGGCCCCTACTAGTGCAGCTGCGCGTAAAGCGCGCGGCCGCAAAAAGTCCCGCAAGGGCAACAAGACGGCCAAGGGAGCGTCCCAGTCGTCCAGGGACGGCTCGACGACGGGCAGCTCGGCCGGCACTTCAGCCGCCGAGATGTCTGCCGCGGAGGAGGGTGGCTTAACTGAGGCTGCCGAAAGTCAGTCATCGCGGCCGGCAGAGGTGGTGTCGGAGTCGCGCTTCTGGCGCAAGCGCACCCTGTTTCAGGGGGGCGCTGCCTCGGAGTCTGACCTTAGCTCGACGGAGATGCCTCCCCCTAAAATACCCACAGCGGCTAGGGGTCGAGGCATCAGTCGACCCGGGACGCCGATACCGCGTGCCACCTCGGCGAAGGAGACCGAGACGCGAAGTCTGATGCGAGCGGAGACGGTGCAGAACGCAGAAGAGCGCTTAGCGCTCCTAACTGAAAAGCTCCGCCTCCCAGACGAGGGTCACATAGGGACGGCCCAGGTTGAGGAGAGGGCCCTAAACAGTGTGGCCATAGTCGAGACGGTCGCCGCTGGTTCCCGGAACCTCAAGAGCAGCTTTGCGCGTGGCCTCAAGGACGCCGCGCGCGAGATCACGCTTTCGGTCCAGCGACTGGCGGAACAAAATAAGCGCCTCGAGGTTCAGAACGCTCGTCTGGAGGCGCAGAATCAGCGCCTCGACGAGGCTAATCGCTGCCTCGAGGCGCGGATGGCGGAATTGGAGCAGGGACAGGCCGGGTTGCGGGTTGAGCTTGGGCTCCCTGCGGCTGCCCCGGCTTCGACCACTGCCCAGTCAGGCGCTGGACCCGAACTGGAGGACGAATCGTTCCGCGTGATCATTGACCGCATTGCTGCGGTCTTTGGTCCGCGGTTCGATGCTCTGGCCGCGAGATTGCCGCCGGAGCCCCGACTTCGGCCGCCGCTTGCGGCTGACAAAAGAGGTGCTGCAACGTCCTCGGCACCGACAACCCTGCCGTGCCAGGGGGGGCATGTGTCCTTTGCTGCAACGGCGGCCAAAACACTGGCGGCCAAACCACCAGCGGCCAAACCACCAGCGGCCAAACCTTCGCAGGCTCCTGTAGGCCAAGGAACGGGCCAAACTAAAAAGGCCAAGAAAAAGGACAAGGCGGGACAAGCCCCGAGGGGTCAGCCCCGAGAGGAGTTCCCGCCTCTGCCAAGCGCCACTGTGCCTCCGCATTCTGCTGCGCCGCGACGAACGGTCGCACCCTCGCGGGCTACGGCGGTCGCGCCCCGGGCTCCTGCCCCCACCGCTGCCACTGCTACGTCCTCAGACGGGGACTGGCAGGTGGTTGGGCCCCGGCGATCCCGGGCCAGGGGTCGCGGCGCTGCCTCGGAGCGCGAAGCGGCGCCAAACAACCAGAAAGGGGAAGCCCCGAAGCCGCGGAAGAGGAAGTCGCGGAAATTGAAGGTCCCGAAGGCAGCTGCGGTGGTGATCACCGTGCTGCCTGAGGGAAAAGAAAAGGGCCTGACCTACGAGGCCGTCTTGAAGCGTGCCCGGCGGGAGATAAACGTCTCCGATCTCGGGGACGTTTCCGCTCGCTCCCGCCAAGCCCGGACAGGTGCTCGGATCTTCGAGTACCTTGGGCCAGAGGGCGCCAAGACGGCCGACGCAATGGCCGCGAGGCTGCTGGGCCTGTTCCCAGAGGAGAGTGGTGTCCGGGTCGCCAGACCCGTGAAGTGCGCTGAACTGCGCATTTCCGGGCTGGACGATTCCGTGACGGCGGAAGAGATCCGGGAGGCGATCGTCTCGAAAACCGGATCTCCCAGCAGCGCTGTCCGGGTGGGCACCATTCGCCCAGGTCCAGGTGGTGTGGGTGCCGTCTGGGTCTCGTGCCCTGTCGCGGCGGCCAAGGATTTGGTCGCCGCCGGTAGACTTCTGGTGGGCTGGAGCGCCGCGCGGGTAATCGCGCTGGAGCCCCGGCCTGCCAGGTGCTACAAGTGCATGGCGGTCGGTCACACCCGGCCGCTGTGCACAAACTGCTTCGACTGCAGCGGGCTTTGTTTCCGCTGCGGTCAGGCAGGGCACCAGGCGGCTGCCTGTTCTGCCACCCCACACTGCCCCGCGTGCGCGGCGGGCAATCGCCCTGCCAACCACTGTATGGGGCGGGTGGGGTGCAGGCCTCCGGCCAAGTCAGGCCCTAAGAGGGGGGTGGGCAACCTATCGGCCCCGGCTGCCCAACCCGGCGCGGCTGGACCGCCGCAGCGCATGGAGGAGGATACCGTGGTCCAATAACGGATCACGACGCTATCCTCCTCCAGGGGAATCTCGGCCATTCCGCCAGGGCGCAGGACCTCTTCCTGCAATCCATGGCGGAGCGGTCGATCGGTGTTGCCGTAGCCGCGGAGCCCTACATAGTCCCGGATCGCCCCAATTGGGCGGGTAGCGGGGATGGCTCCGTGGCGGTCGTCGGCTCGGCGGCGCCGCATTCCCCGCCCTTGTCACTCAAAGACCAGGGCACGGGATATGTGGCGGCTGAATGGGGAGGGGTCACGCTGTATGGCGTGTACTTCTCCCCTAGTCGTAGTCTGGCGGCTTTCGAGGTCTTCCTGCACAACCTGGAGACCTCGATACGGCGTATAGCACCGAGCCCTGTGCTCGTGCTGGGGGACTTCAACGCCAAATCCACGGCGTGGGGGTCCCCCAGGACGGACCCCCGAGGTGCGGCGGTCCAAGAGTGGGCGGCAGCGGCGGACCTCGTGTTACTCAACCGAGGGTCCGCCCAAACGTGCGTGCGGCCCTGGGGCGGGTCGATAGTGGACCTTTCGTTCGCTAGCCCCAGTGTCGCCGCACGCGTAAGGAGCTGGCGAGTCCTGGAGGAGGTCGAGACCCTATCTGACCACAGATATATTCAGATAGAGGTCTCCCGGAACCTTCAGGGCACCAGCAGGGGTCACGCGGCGGACAGAACTCCCGCTTTTCCGCGATGGGCTGTGGGTAGGCTCGACCAGGACCTGCTAGTGGAGGCGGCCATTTTTCAATCTTGGCTGCCTCCCCCCCTGACGGAAGACGTGGACGCCGAGGCTGGCCGCATTCGCGGCATGCTTACGAAGATTTGCGATGCGGCCATGCCCCGTGTGCTGCGCCCGCCTCGACGGAAGGGGGTCTACTGGTGGTCCCCGGAGCTGGCGGACCTCCGTGCGGCCTGTATTCGTGCCCGGAGGTCCTACACCCGCAGCCGCCGTCGCCGAAACCGTGACGAAGAGCGGGAGGGCCGGCTGTATGCGGCGTACAGCAGTGCGCGCGCCGCGTTAAAGCTGGCCATCTGTCGCGCCAAAGATGCGAAAAGGCAGGAGATGCTGGAGGGTCTCGAGCGTGACCCCTGGGGACGCCCGTACCGCGCGGCGCTTAACAAGCTCCGCGCCCAGGGCCCCCCCCTTACGGAGACCCTCCAGCCGGGCTTCCTCTCTGAGGTGGTCGAGGGGCTTTTCCCTTCACGGGCGGTGCACACGCCCCCGGTCATGGCTCCGCCAGATGATGACCGGGAGGCCGACGACGTGGAGGTACCGCCCGTGACGACGACGGAAATGGGGGCGGCGGTAGCGCGCATGCGGAGAAGTGCTGCCCCCGGACCGGACGGGGTTCCCGCCCGAGTGCTGGCCCTGGTCCTCGACCACCTTGAGCCCCGCCTCGGGGGACTGTTCGGCGCTTGCCTGGTGTCCGGACGGTTCCCTGACTGCTGGAAGGAGGGGAAGCTCGTGCTCCTGCCGAAGCCGGGACGGCCTCCGAACACAGTCTCGGCCTTCAGGCCCATCGTGTTGCTGGACGAGGTGGGCAAACTCCTCGAGCGGGTAGTCGCTGCCCGCATCGTCCGGCACCTAGGAGCGGTCGGCCCCGACCTGTCCGACGCCCAGTTTGGATTTCGGGCGGGTCGGTCTACGGTCGACGCCATTCTGCGCCTGAGGGCCGCGGCTGCGGAGGCCGTCACCTCGAGGGATGTGCTGTTGGCGGTGTCACTCGACATCGCCAACGCCTTCAATAGTCTGCCATTCGGCTGCATCAAGGAGGCACTCCGGTACCATGGAGTGCCCCTCTACCTAAGGCGGCTGGTGGCAGACTACCTCGACGGCCGCAGCGTCCTCTTCGTGGACCGGGAAGGGGACGTTGTAAGGAGGGCTATGTCGTGCGGCGTCCCGCAGGGTTCGGTTCTTGGGCCGCTCCTGTGGGACATCGGCTACGACTGGGTCCTCCGTGGCCGGCTCCCCCCCGGGCTGGGCGTAATTTGCTACGCAGACGATACGCTCGTCACAGCCCGGGGCTGGACCCTCGAGGAGGCGGCAACGCTGGCCACCTCAGGTACCGCGGAGGTGGTCAGGCGGATCGAGGCGCTGGGGCTTAGGGTGGCCCTTGAAAAGTCGGAGGCCCTACTCTTTCATGGGCGCCGACGGGGCCCGCCCTCCAGCGCCTCGATAACGGTCAACGGTGTGGGCTTGCCAATCCAGGCCCACATCAAATATCTGGGCCTGGTATTGGATGGACGGTGGCACTTTGACGAGCACTTCCGCCGTCTTGCGCCAAAGCTCATCGGCACGGCGTCCGCCCTCGGGCGACTGATGCCGAATTTGGGCGGACCGAGTCTCGCGTGTCGACGACTCTACGCGGGGGTAGTACGGTCGATGGCACTGTACGGCGCGCCCGTGTGGGCGGAGTCCCTGGCCGCTCGCAATAGGGCCCTTCTGTGGCGTCCACAGAGGGTCGTAGCGGTCAGGGCAATACGCGGGTACCGCACGGTCTCGACCGATGCAGCCTGCGCGTTGGCCGGAACCCCCCCGTGGGATCTGGAGGCGGAGGTGCTCGCCGACGTCTATCGGCGGGCGTCGACGGCGCGGGCGGGGGGCAGCCGCCCCTCGCCGAGCGTAATGTCATCGTGGCGGGAAGATGCCCGCCGCGCCACCGTCCTAAAGTGGAAGTCTCGGCTGGAGACGCCCCGAGCCGGTCTCTGGACCGTGGGGGCGCTCCGGCCGATCTTGGAAGAATGGGCAGGGCGGCAGCACGGGGTCCTCACCTTCCGGTTGGTGCAGGTTTTGTCGGGGCACGGTTGCTTCGGCAAATACCTGCACACGATTGCAAGGAGGGAGACGACCCCAGGCTGTCACCACTGCGACTGCGACGAGGACTCGGCGCAGCACACGCTCGAGTCGTGTCCGGCATGGGATGTGCAGCGCCGGGAACTCGTTGCAGTCATAGGCGTGGACCTGTCGCTGCCGGCCGTAGCGCGAGCGATGGTTGGCAGTGACAGGGCCTGGACCGCGGTCGCCGCCTTCTGCGAGGCTGTCATCTCGCGGAAGGAGGTGGCGGAGAGGGCCCGTGAGGAATCCTCCTTCGCGGACCCGATTCGCCGCCGGCGCGAGGGGCGGCGTGCGCGCGCTTACTTGCGCCTGATGCCGCCCTAGCCGAGGCTGCGGACGGTGGGGTCGGGGAGTACCCTGCCATCCGCGGAAGCCTACCGCGAAGGTGCGACGCCCAAGTGCGCGAGGCGTCGCTCAAGAGAGGGTGCCCGTAGGGGCTGCCGCCTGCGGATCGCGGTCGTAACGACGCGGTACCCGTGATCCGCCGTAGCAAGGGCGGGTGGAGGCGCACGGTGGGTTTTTAGTGGGTGAGAGCCCCATTCACCCCGTTGTCTCCCCGGGCAGCGGGGTGTGCGGTAGGACATTTTTGCCCACCTAAAATAAAAAAAAAAAAAAAAAAAAAAGGGTACGTAATTCTTGCACTCCTCATATAAAACGGCCCAGTCAATTTGTACTTTTAGCCTAAAACTTTCCGTTGCCCTTTCCAACTAGTAAAAAAAAAACCTTTGCAATTTAGTGCAGCTTATTCATTAGTACCTTGGTGAGTTTTTGCGAAATCACGAATGACGTGTCACGATAACATCTTCCATCGGAATTAATGCTACCGGAATACTGAAACCGGTTCGAAGGTTTACCAAAGATCCACTTGCTAAGAAGTTATCGGTGTGTCAGTATCATCTAGTGATTTATTAAACAATTATTATAATATTATTTTGAATGACCGAACAAGATCTCATATCTTATTTTTTTTATTAAACCTTGACCAAGACCGTGAAGATCAAGATGTTAAAATATTGTCTAATTGTTATATGTGCCAGTACGTTTATGATGGTTTTTGGTGCACCCGGATATGGACATATTAGAGGTTAGTTTTATTGCAATTACTTACTTATTGAGGTTTTTCAAACCATGACTGATATACTCACGTTTATCTGTGTGGCATTGAACAGTAAACATGTTATTACTCTATTATTGAAACTCACAATACATCGTTAAATATGTACTCGTATTGCTAAGATAGTAAATAAGGACAAGATTTAAATAACTTGTATATTTTACCATGTAGGTACCTATAAACTTTGTACCGCTGCATTTTCCCTCAAAACGTTTTTTTTAATAGTCTATTGAATAGGTGTTTAAAAAATTCTTGCATACAGTTAAGTAATTTCTTATATATATTTCTTTCACTCCATCCAATGGTTGTCCGGAAGAGATTGCCTTGTGCGATAGGACCGCCAATTGTACAATATTAATGTTTAAGATCTTTGTTTAGTTATTTTGGTGTACAATAAAGACGTTTATTATTATTATTATTAAGTTTAATGATTTGCTATGTTGAGTTTGACATAAATAATATGATATATTTCAATCATGTTTATATAATTTAGATTCCCCCGTCTTTCGTATTGCCTATCATCATCCCGTCACCCGTGGGTCTAGCCAAGTTGCATTCTATGATCATAGAAAGCAACTTGGCTAGACCCAATGTTTAGTCTAACCAAATCGCACATAATATCAATTTCTCTACGTAGCCACTACCATTTGACCTCTATTATCCTGTAAATCTTCAAATCAACGTTATTTTTTCTGTAATAAGAAGTCGATGCCACAACAATAAGCAGGAAAGGAGCTATCCTTTATTAGAATAAGTAGGGTTCATTATCATTTTATAATACATCTTATCATCATCATCCTCACCTATCTTCTTTTATAACATTATCTCAAGTATTGGAATTAGCTTTGTAGACTAACGACTACTCACATCCGCAGTCTTAAAGGAATTATTATAATCTAAGGTTAGAACGTACCAGAATATTTGAAGGTACTGAATCCCTACAACGGCTGTCATTGAAGTTGTGACCAATCGTGTACTTTCCGAGGGACGGAGCAAGCGGCAATTTAAAACGAAATACGCTACTCATAAGTTGGAAGAGCCACCACTAATATGTTTACAAAATTTGGCCCACCATGAAGCCGCTCAGTCCCCCGTACAAATTATTACGTGGATGGCCCAGATGAGTAGCTACTCGCATGCACGATATCCCGCCACTCATTAGGCAGGAAGGAGGAAAGGAATCATTTAATGTTATTTTTTTTTGTTTCCAGAATAACTTAATACCTAATACGTAATTAAAAATACCTCATAATAATAGTCTTTATACACTATAGTTAGTAGGCACGCTATGATTGCCGTTTTGACATATTACAATAGTGATATGAAATGTCAATTTATTCTCGAAAAAAATATAATCAAATCTATAAGTTTTTATTGCAAGTGATTAAAAATATTTTATAAAAAAAATATAAATGTTTACTTAATATATTTGAACGAAGTGAATATTGGAATGAAAATAAATATACATACTTTATATGCACACAAGAAACAAATTAATACAAAAAGAGCCATATTTTTCTTTAGTTATTCGTCTCACAGTTCGTTGTCCAATATTAAGCGCATCAGCTACGCGTTCAACCACTGACGTTATAGGTAAAATTGGCCCTCCATTTTGAGATTCACAATCGAAATAGTTACGAAGGCGTATAACGAACTCACGTGCCCGACTGTTTAGAACAGTTCTCTCGATCAGCCATATTGACGAAATCCACAACAAAAGGCGTAAACAGAGTCCAAATTAACGCGCAAGGGTTAATAGTAATGCAGTATCAATATCCGACATCCAAAGCCAGGTCAAAACTATATCACAATCGCAGTGCACTCACAGTTTGTACTGTTCGAAGCAACATCAAGTCGAAACTGCTTTGTTTTGCATTGAGCATGACGCGAGTTTGGCGGAGGTAATAGTTGTGCTGGCCAGCGATCCTAGTGACGATCATAATTAGACTTCATTTTTAAAAAAATTGAATTTTGGAAAACAAATGCCGACTTGTGTGGTAAATAATTGCACCAATAATTATCTTATAAAAATAAAAAATAAATGTTCGCGTGATCCTAATATATATAGTTTAGAAATCAATGTAATATTTTTTTATTTTGTTTTATTGCCAATGGTGGCAGACGAGCAGACGGCCCACCTGATGGTAAGTGGTAACCGCCGCCCATAGACTATGGCAACACCAGGGGCACAGCCCAGTCACCGCCCACCGTAAGTAAAGTGCTCTTCTCAAACCTTGTTTAAAGAGGGACAAGTCGTAACGCTGGGGAAACACCGTAGCAGGAAGTTCATTCCTGATCTTACACGTACGTGGTAGAAAAGAACGCTGAAAACGAACCTTCTTGGACGAGATCGTTTCCACGTGGTATGGATGAACCCTAGTACGGCGTCTCGTGGTCCGGTGGTAAAACGCCGATGTTGGTACCACCTCAAACAGTTCCTCAGAGCACTCCTCGTTGAAGAGTCGATAGAGCACACAGAGAGCCCCAAAGTCTCTCCGCCGCCCAAACGACTCCAGCTCATCCGTGAGATTGGGATCATCGAAAATCCAAACAGCTCGTCTTTGCAGAGAGTCAAGTGGGTCGAGCTGGTATTTTTGTGCGCCTGCCCAGAGATGTGAGCAGTACTCCACGTGCGGACTTGTGCTTTATACAGTATAAATCGCTGCCTCGGAGTGAAGTACCGCTTAGCTCTGTTCAGAATGCCCAGTTTCTTGCTCGCCAATTTGGCTTTGTCCTCCAAATGACTCCCGAACTGGACTTTACAAGATATGTCGATGCCGAGTATCCCATTACTTTCAGAGACCGGGAGAGTTACCCCTTGGAACTGGGGTGACACGACAAATGCGTCCTTCTTTGCAGTGAACGCGCAAACCTGTGTCTTCGTAAGGTTGAATTGAACCAAGTTCTTTTCTCCCCATTCCGAGGCCCGCCCTAGAGAGCGCTCGACTTCAGACACAAGTTGGGTCCGCCTCTCCTCCAGCATGTTCCGAGGGACTTTCTGACGGCCGTTATATCGCGCATCACTCGTACTGTCATCCGCATAGCAATGTATACTCTCTGTTGAGAGCAAGTCATTGATATACAGGATGAACAGCGTTGGGGAGAGCACCGAGCCTTGAGGAACGCCAGCATTAATCTCCATGGTATCAGAGCAGCATCCATCTACAACGACTTTGATGCTGCGACCATGAAGGAAGCCGGCGATCCACTTGCAGAGCCCCTCGGGGATTCCACACGATGGAAGCTTCGATAGAAGGCCCCTATGCCAGACCCTGTCGAACGCCTTCGCGATGTCCAGGCTGAACGCCAAAGCTTCACCCCCACCCTCCAAGGCCTCTGCCCAGCGATAAGTGAGGTACACGAGAAGATCACCAGCAGATCGACCTTGACGAAAGCCGTATTGGCGATCACTGATCAGCTGGTGATCCTCAAGGTACTGCAGAAGTCGGCGGTTAATAACCCTCTCTAGTACCCTGGAGAGCAGGGATGTTATCGCGATTGGCCTGTAATTCGACGGGTCCGACCGATCACCTATTTTGAGAATCGGGTGAATATGGGCTACCTTCCACGAAGTAGGAATCCTGCCGGTACTGTATGAAAGGCGGAACAGGCGCGTAAGGACGGGGGTCAACTCAGGGGTGCACGTTCGAAGAACCACCGCAGGGATGCCATCCAGCCCACTCAACTTATGGACGTCCAGCAGCAGCAGCTCCCGCCTGACCGCACGTTGCGTAATGCGTATTTCAGGCATGGAGCTTTCATATCGAGGGATGGTGGGTGGTATGGCCGCTCCGGCGTCCAAAGTCGAGTTTGAGGCAAAGAGTTGGCCCAAAACATCGGCTTTCTCTTTTGCACTATGGGCTAAATTGCCATCCAGTTTCCGCAGTGGTGGAATACTAGACTGGCAGAAGTTGCCCTGCACTACCTTGGCGAGCGACCAGAAAGCTCGACTCCCAGTGGGATAGCTTACAAGTCGCTCACCAATTCTGGCAACGTTTTCTGCCTTGGCTTCGGCAATAAGTTGGTAATAATAAATAAATTTTGTGTCCTAAAATTACACATTCGATAAATTTTATGACTAACTGAACGTCACTATTGACAATAAAGAACAGCAATTTGCTCCTTCAAATGTAACTATTAATTAATACGAAACTTCATGAGAGGACAAACGTCAAAACGGCCATCATAGCGTGCCGATAGTATAGAAGTAAGTAGCATCCCATATCACTTCTGCGACCTCCCCATTAAGTATTCCAAGGACGCTATAAAATGTTTTCGTTTTATATTATCTTCATTCTATTCATATATGTTACATATTTTCACCTTCCTTTTGACAGTAGCCACGCGAATAATAACTGCACACTTCACGATAAACTGTATTTGTATAACCACATTATGCTGACTAGGGCTCTTATGGGTCCAACAGCGACCTATTATTATAACATTATGTAAAAAAATATTATTAGTAATTTTGATATTGGATGAAATTTGGTAGATAGACGAGACACTGGATTAACATAATATACAATATTGTTATATGGAAAATATAATTCCGATAGAATAGCTATTTTTCACAAATGATCTAACAACAAAACGGATTTGAACTAAATTTGGTGTACCTACAGATAAACTTATTTTTTGCCTGATAAGTCATTCCAATGGGATATGCTTTAAAAACTCTATAGATACATTTATATGTCCAAAGTTAGATTTTTTTATAAATTCTAAGGAACATTGCGAATATAATTTTAACATTACCGTATCTATATACATTATAATAAAATAGGTATAACACAATAGGTAATAATAATATTATTACCTATTGCATTATTATGTATATAGAAATTAATAAATAGCACAATAATTCAGATAGCTGATGAACGGAAGAGTACAATTTTGTCGTAGGTTTAAATGCGTTTAAATGTTATAATTCAGTGATACACAATAAATTGAAAAGAAAATCACCATTAATCTTTAGCTTCACAAACAGCCCGCAATTGTTTTACTTTACAATTTGTCAACGTACTTTCTATTAAAGAAATCTTTGTTAAAGAAAATAATAACTACAAGAACATAATTTCTTTGCCATCAGAAAAGCAGTCGTGGCTCGGCGATGCATCGGGCCATTCAAAAACTGCTGTGAGAAAGCAGCGGCATACAAAAGACTCGATATTTCAAATCGAAATTATTAAAGGCTATGAATTAACAGGGCTACAAAGTAAGGAAACATTCTCCATATCACCTTTGAATGACAAATATATTGAACAGCCAAAGTTGAAAAATGAAATAAACGCGATATCGTCTCCATTAGATATTTGTAATTATAATGAAAATGATAATAAGGGAAATTGCGTAGTGGGTCGTAATGTATCAACTCTAAATGTTGTTTCTGAAGATAGAACTATTAGAAATGGTGATTACTATGAAAATTTTAATAATTTCCATGACAGAAAAAGTTTTTATGAAGAAAGACAACCACCCCCTCCTCCAGATTATGGGCGACCACCACCACCTCATTACAATGACTGGAGACCACCACCGGGACCGATTTATGATGATAGAGGTCCACCACATCATCACGGAGATCCTCCACCGGAACAACAGCGAGACCCACCATATCATTATCCAGAAGGTCAACCACCTCATCCTGTGCATCATGGTAGGCTACCTTCTCCTCCACCATCCGATTTTGATTATTACAACAGACGCTCTTCATCTCGAGATTATTCCGTAATAAACCAACCTAGATTAGATGAAGACAGACAAACACGGCAATCATCACAATATGATAGTTATGATAATAGGAGGCCACCTCCGCCACGTGATCATGGAGGTCCGCCACCACCTCCACCTCATCATGGAGGTCCACCGCCACCTCCACCTCATCATGAAGGTCCGCCACTACCTCCATCTCATCATGGAGGTCCCTCACCACCTCCACCTCATCATGGAGGTCCGCCACCACCTCCACCTCATCATGGAGGTCCCCCACCACCTCCACCTCATCATGGAGGTCCGCCGCCACCTCCACCTCATCATGGAGGTCCGCCACCACCTCCACCTCATCATAGAGGCCCACCACCACCTCCACCACCTCATGAAAGAGGTCCACTGCCACCACCACCTCACGAAAGAGGTCCACCGCCTCCACCACCTCATGAAAGGAGTCCACCTTCATGGGATAGAAATAGAGTTTCACTTCAGCGTCAACAAAGTAATCCATCTCAACTTCCACTTGATCAAAATAGAAATCTAGGTCAATATGATCAACCATTTCGCCAATCTATTGCCCAACCATCCTACGAACGACCGCTTCCCCCTTCAAGTAACGAAAACGAGAAGCAACAGTACTCTGATGATAATAATTCAGATAAAATGACAGATCCGAGTTCTTTGTTTGATGATCGCTCTGCTGGATCTACAACTGATACTAAAAGTAATGTTAATGAATATTTGCTTAGCATGATATTTGGGAATAACGCACCCTCTCAAATTTCTAAGAATCCTAAAGCACTTGAGCATTCAAATGAAGCTACCACATCATTATCACCATTTTTATTTCAAGCAGTAGCTGTAACACCTGAACTTGATGATTGAAAATATATTACATCTTCTAAAAGAATTAGTTACATCTTTTCTCTGTGGTTATGTGCCTATAATCATCATAATCTAAAAGCTTTTTGTATAAAGAAAAAGAAATCATTACTGAAAAACGCTATTGTTTCTACTACTGGAATACTAAAATTGTGAATAGTTTAATAAATGAATTATTTTAAACATGGAATTTTATTTGTACTTACCTATTATTATATATAACTCTAATAACCTAGATCCGACTAAGACTCATATTTTTTGTCTTCGTATGTGTTAGGGACACACCTCTAAGATAAAGGTGATTGCTTTTTCAGCAATGACCAGCTCTATTAAAAGAGACACTATTTATTGATGAAATGTTATGAAGCATACAATAAGGATCAATTTAGGACGTAAAAAGCCTAAATTCGCGGGTGGTTTTGTAGATAGAAGCTCGTCTACAGTGATCCTTGTGTTAGTTTAATATTATTATTTGGTTGGGATGCGGGAGCGAGATAGAAAATATTCGTTCAAGCATCCATGGTATAATGAATTTATTAAGTATTCCATTCTGGTTGGCTAAGAAACCGGTTCCAACCATTGGTTGCCGTGTGGGGCCGGCACCTTGCCGTGTGGGGCCGGCACCAAGAATAGCTCCGCCCCGTCTCTTCCTATGGGAGTCGTGAAAGCCGACTAAAGGATTACCGGGGGGCCGGGCAACAGCGTTCCCCTGTGTACTCAAAACATCCACTGCGATCGCCAACCCGCCTGCCAAGCGTGGCGATTATGGTAATACCCTCCATATGAGTAACGCACATCATCAGAACACTGAGAACTGACGAGAGGATCACTGCGCTGGAAGAGGAACTGAGCAAGATCCGATGGGACGTTGTAGGATTATCAGAAGTGCGAAGACAGGGTGAGGGCACGATAATCCTCCAGTCCGGAAACTTGCTCTTTCACCAGGAGGGCGACCACCAGTCCCAGGGTGGTGTCGGGTTTATTGTTCGCAAGTCTCTCATAGGTAACGTTGAGAAGATTGAGAGTGTGTCGAGTAGGGTAGCGTACCTTATACTCAGAATAACCAAAAGGTATTCGCTGAAGGTCATACAGGTATCCGCACCGACCTCGACACATTCCGACGACGAAGTGGAGGCCCTTTACGAGGACATCACGAAAGCTATTCACGCGTAAAAGTCACTTCACGTTGGTTATGGGAGATTTCAACGCAAAACTAGGCATAAGGAGAGACGATGAGCTGAAGGTGGGGCAATATGGATTTGGGCAGAGGAACCACAGGGGCCAGATGCTGTCTGATTTTCTGGAGAAGGAAGGCCTCTTTGTGATGAATTCCTTCTTCAGGAAACAGCCCCAGCGAAAATGGACCTGGATTAGCCCTGATGGTTCAGTGAAAATGAGATCGACTTCATCTTAACGGTCAAACGACACATATTCAATGATGTCTCAGTGATCAGCAGGATTAAAACTGGGAGGAATCACCGCTTAGTTAGAGGTATATTGAATCTAAATATGAAAGTCGGGAGGTCACGCTTGATGAAGTCTACGCTCCAACCAACACCTGCTCAATACCAGAACCCCGAAAACTTTCAGCTCGAAATACAAAATCGCTTTCAATGCCTAGACGAGTGCGATTCAGTTAACGAATCGATATGAATAACAGGTTCGTGGAAATTGTCCAAGCGGTCGGGTCTACCTTTTTTAAGACCAGTCGCGTCTATAGAACTCAAAAGCTTTCGGACCAAACTCTTAAGCTCATGGCAAGATGGACAGAAATGACGGTGCAGTCTTCGGCTGATTAGTTCAATCAGAGGCGACTAAACAGGCAGATCTCCAAGTCTATGCGACGAGACATTCGCCGATTTAATTCCTTGCGTATTAAAGAGGTAATAGAGCTGAAGCAAGGTTCCAAAGTGTTCGCAAGAGCTCTGTCTGTTGGGGAAAGCCAGCTGACCAAGCTGAAGACCAATGATGGCACTGTTGTTTCTTCCAAAGATGAGATATTAAGAGAGGTCCACGAGTTCTATGGACAGTTATACAGATCCCAGAACCCTGTTGTCAGCTTGGTCCATGAGCCCAGATCCAAGCTAACTGAGCACTATACCGAAGACACCCGGACGTCAGCTTGTACGAGATCAGAATGGCTCTCAAACAACTAAAGGACGGAAAGGCACCGGGAGACGACGGAATTACTATAGAGCTTCTGAGGGCAGGCGGAAAACCGGTCCTCAAAGCCCTCCAGAGGCTATTTAATTCCAACGTTCTCGGGGGCGACGTTCCAGAGTCGTGGACCAGGAGCTTGGTGGTGCTATTCTTCAAGAAAGGTGGCAGAACCCTCTTGAAGAATTACAGACCCGTCTCGCTCTTGAGCCATGCCTATAAGTCGTTCTCGAGGGTCAATACAAATCGACTCACGCGCAGGCTCGACGACTTCTAGCCTCCCGAACAAGCCGGTTTCCGAAAAGCCTATAGTTCCGTAGACCACATACATACGATTATACAGACTATACAGAAGAACCACCGCCAGATTATACAGAAGAACGAGGACTAAAATCGGCCTCTGTGTTTAGCGTTTGTGGACTACGAGGAAGCCTTCGATTCGATCGAAACTTGGGCGGTGCTACAGTCCCTTCAGCAGTGCCAAATTGACTATCGATACATCGAAGTGTTGAAGTGTTTGTATAGAAACGCCACTACTACTACTACTACTGTCCGAGTTCAGGACAAGAGCATGAAACCGATCCAACTGCAGAAAGGTGTTAGACAGGGAGACTCATTTCCCCGAAACTCTTCATCACTGCATTTGAAGATATTTTCAAGCTCTTGGACTGGACCGGATAAGGCATCAACATAAATGGCGAATACATCACTCACCTTCGATTTGCAGATGATATCAGCGATTCTGCCATGACGGCAGAATCGCTGAAGGACCTTGGTACCATGCTCAACGACCTCAGCCGTGTCTCCCGACTAGTGGATCTAAAAATGAACATGGACAAGACGAAAGTCATGTCTAATGTCCATGTCATTTCAGCACCGGTCCTGGTTGGGAGTGCACTTCTCGAAGTTGTCGACCACTATTTATACCTGGGACAAACTGTCCAGTTAGGTAGATACAACTTCGAGAAAGAGGTCGATCGACGAATCCAGCTCGGCTAAGCAGCGTTAGGGAAACTAAGGGAGATCCTCTTGTCCAATATTCCACAGTGTCTGAAGACGAAGAGAACGACCAGTGTGTGTTATCAGTGATGACTTACGGCACAGAGGTGTGGTCTCTGAATGTTGGCCTTATATCAAGGCCAACGTTCAGAGAGTGCTATGGAGCGGGCTATGCTTGGGATCTCTCCAATAAGATCCGTAATACGGAAATCCGTAGGAGAATGGGAGTGACCGACATAGCCCGCCGGGTCAGCATGCTGAAGTGGCAATGGGCAGGCCACATCGCTCGACGATCCGACAACCGTTGGGGAAGAAAGGTTCTTGAGTGGCGACCACGTAACGGACGGCGCAGTGTAGGACGGCCTCCCACCAGGTGGACCGAAAGTCGCAGGCAGTCGTTGGATGCAGGCGCCACAGGACCGTTCGCTGTGGCGTTCTCTTGGGGAGGCCTATGTCCAGCAGTGGACGATCAAAGGCTGATGGATGGATGGATGGATGGAAGAAATCGGTCTCCAATATAATTAGGCATAATATTGTCTATTGCGAAGCTCCATTGCAATGAAGCAGTGCCATTGCTTGATGCCTATGTCATGTATATAGGGTGGAAATACCACATGCAAGTAAATTATTCCATAAATATCAGACGTAAATATTCACATAAATATAAGAAAGTATTAAATTATTCCAATTCAATTTAGTTACTAAAGTATACAGACAGAAACAGAGCCACCTTACCATTATATTCTAATCTGTAGTAAAAGATGATTAAAAGAAGAAATAAAATAGACAATTAAAGTAAATTAAAGTAGTAATGTTTTTTTGCGTGTGGTGACGGAATAAGAATACAAGTGTCACCACCCCATTCTTTCCCACGGGTGACGTATGAGGCGACTAAGGGAAGTAAGCAATTATCATCCATTGCATGACTGGTGGTAGGGCTGGGTACCAAGTGGAAGTACTCACTTGGTATCCGGCCCGAGCGAGTTGGGACCACCATCTCCCGCGTGACTGGCCATGAAGCACATCGTTGTGTTTTGGCTGTAGCAGGAGGTAGCCGTTTATTCTTTCATTTCATATCGCTGAAATGAAATGGTGAGCAGCGGCTTGACATTGAGTCCATGAGCGATGGTTACCATTTACCATCAGATGGGCCATGGCTCGTCTGCCACAATATGCAATAAAAAATAAAAATAAAGATAAGTAACACAAAATGTGAAAATTTTGTGTTACTTATCTTTATTTTTATTTATTTACCTAGTTGGCATAATGTATGCCAATATTTCCGACAGATGGCGCAGGCGTCACCCAATACGTTAAGAATGAATGTGTTATTAAAATTCGCAGGCCCGAGCAATTGTTACGATGGCTAAATTGGCAAAGCATGTGGACGGTATCCAGGAGATACAGGTTCAAATCCTGCTCGTGACTGTTATTTTCGATTTTACATTTTCACACTTCGTGTTAATTTATATGGCTAAGCATTTCAAATGTTAAATAAAAATATTAAAATCTCGAAATTAAAGTAATCATTAATTATTTACATTAACATAAGGTATTTTTTTAGATATACGATCACCCGCTGGTCGGGGCCCACCAGACGGTAGAGGGCCACCAAATCAAAGGGGTCCACCAGATGGCAGAGGACCACCAGATCATAGAGGACCTCCAGCCCACAGAGGCCCCCCAGATAACAGAGGCCCTCCTGACAACAGAGGTCCTCCCAACGAGAGGGGACCGCCTTCTAGAGGACCACCAAATAATCGTGGACCACCTCAAATATTTCCACCAGATACTAAAGAAAGTCCCGCTTTCAACATACCAGGTAATAAAGATGTAAGTGATAACAGTGAACAAATGCCCACTAAAAACACAGAAGGAAACATCAATGAAGAACAAAGAAGAGAAGATATGAGTGGAAGTAAGATCACTGATAATGGCAATAACTCTAAGAATACGGATAAAATTACACTAACCCCTGAAATGCTGCAGAAATTTTTTGATAATCTAAATCGTTTAGCAGATGGCACTACAATTAAGCAAGAAACAACTGAAAAAATTACAACTGATGGCACTTTTCCTATGTTTCAAGCAGTTGCCGTTACGCCAGAATCTTGAATAAAAAAACGCTACTTCTCTCTGTGTCAAATGCTTCATATGCACAGTGTCCACATTTATTTATTATTAATGATAGCCAATTGAGCCACGGCCTATATGATGGTTAGTGGTAATCGCAGCTTATAGACTCAATGATCCAAAAATACTGCTAAGCCGCTGCTCATAATTTCATTTCATTCATCCATCCATCCATCCATCCATCCATCCATCAGCCTTTCAACGTCCACTGCTGGACATAGACCTCCTTAAGAGAACGCTACAACGAGCGTTCCTGCGCCGACCGCATCCAACGGCTCCCCGCGGCTTTGACCAGATCGTCGGTACACCTGGTGGGGGACCGTCCTACGCAGCGCGGTCCGATACGTGGTTGCCACTCGAGAACTTTTCTTCTCTAACGGTTGTCGGTTCGTCGAGCGATGTGGCCTGCCATTGCTCGAAGTTGTGCCTACCTAACTGGACTGTTTGTCCCAGGTAGACATAGTGGTCGACAACTTCGAGAAGCGCACTCCGGACTAGGATGGGTGCTGAAATGACATGGACATTAGACATGACCTTCATCTTGTCCATGTTCATGTTTGCCGTGTGGGGCTGGCACCAAAAATAGCTCCACCCCGTCTCTTCCTATGGCAGTCGTAAAAGCCGACTAAGGGATTACCGGGGGACCGGGCAGCAGCGCTCCCCTGTGTACTAAAAACATCCACTGCGATCGCCAACCCGCCTGCCATGCGTGGTGATTATGGTAAAACCCCCATTTTGGGGAGGCCTATGTCCAGCAGTGGATGTCGAAAGGCTGATGGATGGATGGATGGACACTAATATTTTTATTTGTCTCATTATTATTTTATTACCAAATATATAAGTTATGAATATGTATCTATGTGATTATAAATCATAAAATGTAAACTCTGGCAATGTATCTACCAACGAGTCATTAATAATTCATCTTAATTAATTTGTAAATATTGATAATGTTATTACATATACCTGTGTTTGTCCACGAATCAAAGAAATCATAATATTTTATATATTTATTCATGTATCAATCATCCTAAACTATTTTTTTGTTTAATATATTTATTTTGAAAAATTTTGACTAGATTAGGCTACTTGGGAATCTGTTTTTTTTTTACTTACATCTGTATATCTGTTTGTTTGTTCACACGTCACTCAAAAATTACTTAACGGATTTTATTGACACGTTTTTATTTGATAGCTCTTGACTGGGCTTAAAAACGCGAAAAAAAACTGTAATATTCACTCAAAAACTACTGAACACATTGTGATGCTACTTTTTTGTTTGATAGCACTTGATTAGACTTAAAAATTAGTATACATTTTATCCTGCTGCTACATCTGTAACTTAAGATATAAGTAAACTAAAAATCACATATGTTCTGTTAACTCTCAAGCAGGTTAAATTGTGTGAGCACCCAAATTGCCAGGGGCACTTTAGTCTGTGACAGCCTGCATAGTCAAGATCCACGATATTAATCTGAAAATTGAGGATGAAATATTTAATAATATAGATAAATATGTATATTTAATAAAAATAACTGACTCGAAGCTATCACCGTTTAATTAAATACTATACTATGGAAACTCGTGCATTTACTTAGTTTACAATATACTACTTATCATCAGATGAGCTAAAGCTTGTATTGTAATAAAAAAAGTAAAAAAGATTGTCTTGACGTTATAATAACACAGTAGATTTTTTATTATGGCATCTGTATATTTGTGACTAGCTGACCCGTGCCCAGGTCGTTGGGCGGTAAACATTTTCAAAAAACCGTCTTATAGAAATATCACTCAATAGAATACGACACGGTCGCGGTTCCATACCTATCTCGTGTTCGCTCTTTAACCATTCGTCCAAATTATATGCAGTAAAAGGAAAAGTCTTTTGTTTTATACACTTGAGACGATAAACTTACTTATTTTGATAAGAATTCATAATTGCTGATAATATTATGACCAATAAACATGACCTACCGATTTAAATTATTTTTTTAATATAAATAATTACTTTTTGTAACTTAAATATAATTTATGAGACATATGCTGTCGCTGACATTTTTGTAGGCATTATCAATCTCTAGAACTTTTGTCTAGAACTCCAATCATATATTATCTCTCATCGTTAAGGCAGCGTTCGTAAGAAATGTTTTCGTTTGACCGTTTTTTCTCCGACTTACTTTGAAAATCAGAGTACCACAAAAAAGTCAACAACCTCAGAAACTTTACCTCTTTATAATATTAGTATAGATAATTTGTGCACTTACTTATTCCTTTTACCAAGCTTTACAGAAAAGCAATTCTTGGCATTTACAATCAGGAACACTATTAGAAAAGTATAGTACACATACAAAAATAACCCATTATAAAATAAGCAGCAATATTTTAATGATTCTTTAGACGAAAAGTAATAATTGTACCTATTACTATAAAAAAAAGTTATGTGTGTGTGTGTGTGTGTACACACTTAAGAAGTGAAACTTCTTTATAACATCATTTGTCGAAAAATGATACTATTTACAACTTTACAGAAATTTGTTAAATAAAGCTAAATTAGATAAAGTTTAAGCAAAAGGCTTTTATTATCATAGACATGGATATTACTCTGTCAAGAAAGTACCGGGAAAAGATCAATAATACACAATATTTTTGTTATTCATCCAAATTTATTTTATCACCTTCAAAGTATGCTCCTTCAGAAACAATAGACGTACGCCAACGAATAATCCAATCATCAAAACATTTTTTAAGCGCTGTTTCCGGAATTGAGTTCAATTCTCGCCGCGAATTCTCCTTTATGTCTTCTACCGATTGAAAACGGGTGCCACGAAGTGGTAATTTGAGTTTAAGAAAAAGAAAGAAGTCGGCTGGAGCCATATCTGGTGAATATGGTGGTTGCTCGATGGTATTTGTTAAGTGATTGAACAAAAATTCATTCCCAATGATGGCCTTGTGCGAAGGTGCATTATCGTGGTGCAAAATCCAAGAATGTTCTTTCCACAAATCTGGCCTTTTTCGTGGAATTTTCTCTCTTAAACGCTGCATAACGCTCAAATAATATTCTTTATTTACCGTTTGACCTTCTGGCAAGAATTTCGAGTGCACAACACCGCGATAGTCAAAGAAAACAGTCAACATGACTTTGACTTTTGATCGACTTTAGTGTGGTTTTTTCGGTTTCGGTTCAGTTGGAAGTCGCCACTCCGAAGCTTGTTGACTAGTTTGCATGTCAAAATCTTAAACCCACGTCTCTTCACCAGTAACAACGTGTTTTTATGAAATGTTGGGCAGGAATTGACTCGTTCTAGCATGTCCTCAGTGACTCATGCGATTGAGTTTTTGGAGAAAATTCAGGTCTTTTGGGACTAGCCGAGCGGAAACATGTTTCATACCCAAGTGATTATTTAAAATGGTACGTTTTGACTCGTGAGACACAGAAAGTTCGGCGGCTATCTCTCTCAAAGTTGAATGAGGATTTTCAGTCACTATTTCCTTCACCTTTGCAATGTTAACTTCAGCAGAAGTTGATGGCCTACCAGAGCAAGGCATAATTTCCATCACATCTCGACCGCTTTTAAACGCTTTGTACCACTCATAAGCACGTTGTGTTTTTGATAAAGTCGATTTACCGTAAGCCTTCTGTAACATTTTCAGTGACACCGAACACGAAATTCCATTGGCGAACCATAAACAAATCATCTATTCCCAATACTTTCTTGACTGAATGTACAAATAATACAATTATTTCACCTTATTCCTACTAATAATAAAAGAATTATTACAGCGTTTTATAGCAGAGTGCCTATTGCCACCTTCCAGCTCTATTATCTGACCCTGGATACTATCTAGAGACAAAGTACTCGTCAAGAGGAATAAAACGAGTCCCAACTCGATGGGGTTACGTCGTTTCATTACAGAGTTACTGTGGCCATCTTCCAACTCTATCATCAGTCCCGGATACCATCTAGATGCCAAGTACTCGTCAAGATGAATCATACGAGCCCAAAACTCCATGGGGTTATGTCATTTTATATTGGAGTTCCTATGGCCACTTTCTAGCTCCATCATCAGACCCTGGCTAGCATCTAGATACAAAGTACCCGTCAAGACGAATCATACGAGCCCAAACTCCATGGGGTTATGTCGTTTTATATTAGAGTTCCCATGACCACCTTCTAGCTCCGTCATCAGACCTTGGATACCATCTAATGATAATGCACTCGTCAAGACGAATCAAACGAGTCCAAACTCGATGAGGTTGCGCCGTTTCTTTATAGAGTTCCTATTGCCACCTTCTAGCTCCATCATCAGATCAGCTTTATGTCATCATAATATTACATTGTCACGCAATATACATATGTCTTATATTATTTATAGTATTGTAACCTATGGGTTAAAAAAAACATATAAAATAAACAAGGCGCGTAACGGAAAAATGTGACTTAGAAAAAAAATATTACACCATTTAGTTGATAGAACTCTTATCCTTAACATGGTCCATTATCAAAATTTTTTTTTACATCATCCGTCCCTTGTGTATAAGTATGTAGTCCGGCTTACAGGGGGCGTCTCAATTCTCCTTGCCCTGCTGGTCACTTCGAAGATCGTTCTTATCATCACTTCCTTGCGAATCGGCTAGCGCAGATGCAGTAACGCCTTCAACTAATTCACCCTTTGGATTTAAACGAATATCTTCACTCTTTGATACGCGTACTCTATTGGTTATGTCCTCCGATATGTATTGAATTTGGTTCTGAATATCTTCTTTTCTCTCATTTAAATGAAGAAAATGGGCAATATTCACACTCGTTGTATCATGTGCTTTTTTAAAAAAAGTTATTAACGTCATCTACGAGTTTGCCAAAGCTACTCTCTGCACTATGGTATTGAAACATTAAAATAACAAAAAATATTAAACGCACCGATAGTTTCATTTCGTGTTTCAGTCACACACGTTTCTTAACTAATATCGTAACAACCAGTAAGAAAATATAATAAATGTTTATGTGTGTGCCAATTAAAATGATATCTTTGTTGACCTTAAGAAATGTTATCGAGAACTGAATGCTCTCGAAAATACCCATCACAGTGATAAAGTTATGATTGTTTGTTTCTTGCCCTGAATGTTTGAGTCAGTGCAGTATGTTCAAGTAAACTTTGCATTCCTGTTATGGGTCACTTTTATATCGATCAGCCTTTTATTTTTGTTAAGACGAAAAAATGTGTACCTAACCACACACCCCGTCGTTCGGGGCAAGGAATAAGATAGTGTAGGGCTCTCAGCTACGAAATAAACCCGCCGTGTGTCGTCTCTCAGCCTGTACTGGCGGACCACTCGAGCTGTGTGACATTACTTCAGTGGCCCAATACCTATATTGAACAATAACAAAAGTATACAGTTTCATCGATTCGAGAAACAAAGCAGTGATAGCCTATTGATAAATCCAAGGACTGCAAAGACAATGGTATCGAGTTCGATCCCCAGTCCAGGTGTAGACCTAGTACGGCACACACCTTTGACTTTTCGAAATTTTTAGTAATTATTTTTAGTATTTGTTTACAATTTATCACTGCTCGGTGAAGAAAAATATCATGAGGAAACCTGCATGCCTGAGAGATTTTCTCAGCGGCTTGTGAAGTATGCCGACCCTCATTGGGCCAGCGTGATGGACTATCCCTCTCACCATTCGAGGAGACCCGTGCCCAATAGTGGAACAGAAAAAAGGGTCGAAAAAAAACAACAGACATTTATTATTAGCCGCTGATACTTGACATATTCACAGCGTCATGCGGCCAAAAAAAAAAGAGTATATCATCACCCCGTTATTGTAAATCTGTGTAATACATACAAATCTATGAATACCACTGCAAGAGAAGAAAGGTAAGTACTGGTGGGTAGAGTATGCATTAAGTAAGGGTTTACGCTTGTTGCCAGACTTGAAAGAATAGATTTCCACCACCTAGTAGATACACCAGAATGATTTTTAATTTCGTTATAAATATAGATCCATCCATCCATCCATCAGCCTTTTAACGTCCACTGCTGGACATAGGCCTCCCCAAGAGAACGCCACAACGAGCGGTCCTGTGCCGACCGTATCCAACGGCTCCCCGCAGCTTTGACCAGATCATCGGTCCATCTGATGGGGGGCCGTCCTACGCTGCGCCGTCCGATACGTGGTTGCCACTCAAGGACCTTTCGTCCTCAACGGTTATCGGTTCGTTGAGCGATGTGGCCTGCCCATTGCCACTTCAGCATGGCAACCCGGCGGGCTATGTCGGTCACTCCCGTTCTCCTACGGATCTCCGTATTACGGATTCGATCACGTAGGGAAATACCAAGCATAGCCCGCTCCATAGCCCGCTGAGCGACTTTGAGCCTTGATATGCGGCCGACATTCAGAGACCACGTCTCTGTTCCGTATGTCATCACTGGTAACACACACTGGTCATAAATATACATTATTATGACTCACTGATGTTTAAATATACATTATTGTTTATTAGATATTGTTATGTTCATGTATATCTATACATATATATATTAAAAGAGTAGCACCTGGTGTACCTATCCATTGAAGGATTTATGTATCAAAACTGTTTTGGCAACGATAACAGAAAGGTAAAACACAATTATTTTTATTTCTTTTTTTTCTGTAAGTATGTCTATTTGCTAACGCACATCTAAGAAATTAATAAATACTATCAGGCAAGCCGTATGCTTGTTTGCCACAACTATATAATAATTATGTACTAAATATATAATTATGTACTAAAGACACAATTTTACCGTTCATTTTCCCTCTTCAGTTTTTTTAAAGTTAATACCTATACTAGACAATCATGTTCTTCAAATTATGTTCGAAAATTTTATTGATATATCTATGTTCAGTGGTATGAGATAAAATGTAGTTTAATGTATATACATTTAGCATTCGACATGCTTAACCATATGGCTAAGCATGTCGAATGCTAAAATATCTAAATATTTAGAGGCTGCGTCATTATTAGGTAAAAATCTTAATTGTAAAATTAAGTTTACCTGGTCGGTATAATGTATGAAAATGTTCCGACAGATGGCGCCGGCGTCACCCAAGACGTTTTAGTATGAATGTGTTATTGAAATTAGCAGTCAGGAGCAATTGTCACGATGGCTGAATTGGCAAAGCATCTGGACGGTATCCAGGAGATGCAGATTCAAATCCTGCCCGTGACTGTTATTTTAGATTTTACATTTTCCACTTTTAATGTATATGGCTAAGCATTAAGCATGTCAAATGCTAAAAATATCTAAATAAAATTTAGTGTCAGTATGTACTTTGAACTTATGCATATCATATACATTATGACATGCATAACTTCAAAAACGGTAAAACCAAGGACTGCAAAGACAGTCTTATCGAGCTTGATTACCAGTCTGTAACCCTGATCTGCTGCACACGCCTCTGACTTACCGAGATTTTTCGAAATTATGATTATATTTGTGTACATATTATCACTGCAGCTTATCATTCACGATCTCTCACCGTACACACCTCTGACTTATAAAGATTTTTTGAAATGATGTGTGTATTTGTTTACGTATTATCACTGCAGCTTATGGTGTCACTTCGCTAGCACGGTGGACTAAGGCCTAAATCCCTCGCACTATAAGAGGGGACCCAGGCCCAATATAGGACAGCAAGTGTTGAAAAAAAAATATCACGGCATCCCCCAAACAAAAATAAAATGACACTATGATTAAACGCTGGGTATTATTAACTAGCGCAATTATAGGAGCTAAAATATGCCCGAGTTTAACCTCTATGATTGCTCTGGGTAATTACAAAAAGTATTGATATAGTTGCCATATCATATATACCTGCATTTACTAGAGGGCTTGTGAAGTCTGCCAACCTGCATTGGGCCAGCGGAGACTATGGCCTAATTCCTCTCACCGTGAGAGGATACCCGTGCCCAATAGTGGGATGGAAAAAGGGTTGAAAAATATATATATATACAAATTAGAGATATTATCTTACCTTTACTATTAATTTAACAATAATTTGCGAGTTATAATTCAAATCAGTTTGCACCATAAAAAAGTAAGTAATATTTTTGTGCTACTTTCACGCCTGATACCTGAAAGTTGGCTGTCAGCCTAAGCTTGTGGATATTCATAAATCACCACTCAATCCCAAAAATATAATCAGCTAAAGAAGTAAGGTCTAGTGACATGGGATTTGAACCATAAGATTTATATGACAGATCACGTGTTCCTACTACACATCAATTTGCATCAAGATCGGTCAAGCAGTTCAAACACTTAATCCATAAAAAATAAATTATTACAGGGCCAAAAGTAAAAAAACGCAATTTTTAATAAACCAATATATTTATTTACTTTACAATTTCACCATTATTTTTATTTTACCATAATTAACGGAAAAAAGACAAACGTAATTTAAATTGTGGGAATAATAGTCACGTTATCACTCAAAATGTAGGTTTACATCGTCCATCGGGTGTATGTAAATAGCCAGCCATGCAGCCACCAGCAAAATTTTCCCTACCCTTTTCAGTAGTAGTTTCACTTTTGACATTTGCTGTTGCAGTACTCGTGGTTACGGATTGAGTAGGTTCAACATTATCCGTATATACTATAGCATCTGTATTTTTCTGTACCTCACCGTTTTGTCCACTGGCAGGCAGAGAATTGTTGTCACTATTTTGTTCATCTTTATTAAGAGGCAGAAAATCAACCACTTTACGTACTTTGTTTCGTACGTAATCCACACTGTCCCCAAAGAAAATCCTAGAATCTTCCTCTGCACTAATATATTGGAGAGTTAAAATTATACAAAACAAAGAAAAAAGTATTATCTTCATTTTATTTACGTACTAGTGTTGTCTCGTGTGTCGTACTTAAGAATTTTTTATATTGACTGAAGCACTGACAATCCAGCTTATAAGATAACTTTTGACCTATAATATTATCAGTGTGTATATACATTTGTACAGTAAATTCCAAGAAACGATAAAATTATAATAGTAATAAGCACTGAGGTTTATACATTATCACATTATAAGTTCTCATTTTAGTATTATTACAATACAATTAAAATTAATTAATCTGTTCACGGCGATGATTATAACATTGATTATAAGACAATATTATGTTAAACTAAGAAATTAATGTTACATTTTATTTATTACTCAAAGATTATTTTAACATATTTTAGTAGTAATATAAATATGCAATAAATTTAATATGATCCAATTTTGGTATGGTATCAAATCTACAAAGGCAATTTACTGGTTAAATATCAATGTTATTTTAATAGCAAATTTCTTACGGGAAAATATTAATTGTGACTAATTAACAAAGTTATAAATGTAAGGTAAAGGTGCACAATACCTTTAAAGTCTCTGTCTACAATAGCCTAATGCATCACGCCTTTGACCCAGAGGACAATCTAGGTCTGGCACTCGTATTATTTGCCCAGTTTTGGTAATATTTTCTTCTGTCGTAGAGGTTGCTTGTCGAAGTTTGTCATGAAAATTGAAGGCCACACGCGCTTTAGTCTGAGCAAATGTGCTCATAACTAATATAATTACAAATAGTAGCACTAATTTTGCATCCATTTTATTAAAATTCATTGAGCACAATAATACGTCGTTACTATAGTCACTTTGTTGAACAAATTACCATGGTTGCCTACACACTCCATTTATATCCTGGACGGTATTCCCAGTACACCTCTCCGTATTAGGTGGCACGTCTATCATTTTAGTGTCACTTTTGACCTCGCTGGTTTCCTTTTGTTTCCCTTCCTTGAGCTGGTTTGTAGGTGACTCATTTATTCTCAAATGTTGTAATGTTTCTTTAATGTCCTTAATTGGATTGCCGAATAAGTCAATAATTACTTGACCTGAAGGAGTATATGCGGTACAAACTGTTAAATAAACGAATAAGCTAAACAGAATAAAACGTGTCGACACAGAAGTCATTTTACAATACTAAAACATAGCTGACCACTGCGTTTATCAGCGCGCAATTGCTATACAGCCACATACCACAAATATGATAACATTTACAAACACTACATAATTTATCTCCGTTAAGTAAGTTTACTTATATTATAATAAACATTCTGGAACATTTAATAGTTCTAAGGTTAATTTATAGAAGGATTTTACAATAATGCTTACACAAGTTTTGATTAGTATAGCCGTGTCATAGTTTCACACCTTTGTCATCTTATTACTCATACTTAAAACAACATTCCATAAAATAAATCCCGCAGCTCACGACGAAAATTATGATTAAATATATTTAAGTAACTATTACCCTTATCGACATAAAAAAATATGTCGTATTTGTAAACTTCTTCAATTCTTGATTTAATTTCTCTTCACCACAATCTGGATGCTTTTTACAGTGGAGCCACATCACCATAACATATGGTTTCATTTAGTTTTAAGAGAAAATACAGATATTTTTTTATCTTTGTTATCAATAAAATATGCTGGTCAAACTGATTGGCTTTATTTTATAAGTTTATACTTCTTTAGATATTAGCATAATATTTTAAAACTCTAAATTACCTTCCGTGTTATAAAGCATATGTCTTATGTTAAACTGCATATTATAATAATCAATTTTGGCATCACTGTATCACATATCCCATACGTCTGTCTGAAACTAGTATTTGCTTAAAAGTACTAATAGATCCATACATGAATTGTTGACCAATAAAATACGCAACGTATTCATTCGTAGATTGACCATTTGATCTCATTGAGTCAATTGACTTCTATCAAACGTAGTGTTGTTCGCAAGTATGTAAAATATGCACATAATATTTGTGACATTGAGATAATTGATTTGATTGATTCTAGAATCGGAATTTTTACCTAATATGTAATTTGTAATTAATGTATTTTATAGTTTTTAAATAAATAATAAATAAATATTCAAGAACATTTCACACAACGTCCTCTGAACCCAAACTAAGCTTAAAGCTTATGCTATGGGTACCAGATTACGGTTATAATACATATATTACTTTTTTTTTGTAAATACATACATAAGATAGAAACATCCAGATGCAGTTCAAATATCTGTGTTCATCACACAAATAATTGTCCTGAGTGTGAATCAAACCCACGACCTCGTGCACGGAAGTCGGCTACACTACCTACGCGACGAGGCCCGTCATATATATGCTAGTTAAGTTACCAGCTAGCCATTACCAAATAGGAAGGGGCTTTGGGATTCTGGTGGTCGCGCTCATCATACGAAACACACCTAGTACCTGCCGTTGTTTCACGAGGATCTGTGAGAGGGTGATACTTCCCCGAATTATATTTTTTCTGTTAATTATATGCTTGTAGAGTCTCCTATGACAAGATCATATTCAAGTGGGGGGAAGTCGGGATACTTGTTATCCCGAGTAGGTCAGTACCACCATCTTCCGTGTTGCCGCTATAACACGCCGCACGGTAGTGCGGCGTGTTATAGCGAAAGATACCCGTACATTTCACCATTTATTTCTCATGAGCGAAATGAAATGGCGAGCAGCGGCTTGGCATACTCGTAGAATTATCAAGTCCATGGGCAGAAGTTACTATTTACCATCGGGTGGGCCGTGGTTTCTCTTCTCTATTCAATCCAAATAAAATAATTATAACCTACAGGAAATAGATTTGCTGAAACTTTAGTAGGAGTAGTAACTTAAATAGCAACTGCCTAATTGAACGCTACACTGGCTGTATTAAGGGCTCTTATAGTTAGTTCATCATTTTGAAATACTCGTTAACGTTGCCCGCAATACAAATTCGCTTCAGCGATTTTATTCATCTCGTTTGGAAGCCATAAGACTAAATATATTTTTTATTCTAAAACTGACCATTTATTTTATATTATTATCTATCTATCTATATGTCTGGGTTGTTTGATAGTATTTTGATGACTGTCTCGTAGTTCTAACGATGTATAAAGCTTATAAATGGACGGTCTTGGGCTGCGATTTTCCCAAGTTAACCTAAAAATTCTAATGGTCTTGCTTATCCAAACATGAATGGGCTTGCTGGTATTGTTATCGTCTATACTAGGCTATAGGCTACGGTAACCCCTTTAAAAATGTATTACCATATTTGCAGCGCATGATTGATCCTATCTGCTATATATTGCTGAAAGCAATTTTAGAATCGGTTAATAGTTTTTATAGTAACTAGAGCTAACCAGCAATCTAATATTTTGTGTTTATAATATTAGTATTGTCATAAAATAAAATATAGCGTTTGTTACTTGCCGATAATAGTGTCCAGTCAGTGAAAATGTTTTCGAGTCTATCGAGATCAAACAAACAATCAAATCTTTTCTCTTTATAATATCTAATATATTTAAACGAGCAATTCTTGTGTATATATATATAATCTGAATCTCGGAAACGGCTCCAGCGATTGTCATGAAATTTAGTATGCAGGGGGTTTCGGGGGCGATAAATCGATCTAGCTAGGTTTCATTTTTAGAAAACGTGGTTTTATCCGGATTTTGAGGCAATGAAAAACTGCTACAATATTAAATTTCGGCATCATCTACAAGGTTATAATAGCTCAGGTGGGAAATCGGGCGGTCCCAAAACCAGAAGACCTTGGTTCGAGTCCAGATGTCTCCAGTTCGTTTTTCTTTTCATTTTCCCTTTTTTTTCAATTCTTTCTTTTGTGAGAAAAACTCACGACTTACCAAAAAAAATACCGAGCAAAGCTCGGTCATCCAGGTACTTAGTATAGATGACGGAACCGTTATACATATCATGAATCGGTTAACAAAATAAAATAAAATTTTCTCACTAATCTCAACTAGACTATCCTATCATATATATAATATTTTGCATAGAGCTACTAAATACTCTAACCTATATAAAAAAAAAGATAGTAAAAGGTTGTGTATCTTTTATAGTATGGCAGAAAATATAAAAGGGCGCATCAGGCTTTGACGCATAACTGATTCTGCCGGGTGAAAAATGCCACACGACGTGAGAGGCATTTTGTGATTAAAATACTTACCTGCCCTATGATATTTTAATTAAACTGGTGTACACACATTTGTTTACCATGACTAGGATTATTTCGCATCGAAATAATTTCAGTCAAATGTTAAGTGCACACTTATCACAACCTATTGAAATACGAGTATGAACATGGATACATTTAAATTTTGTAAATATTGACTGCTTCTGTGGTGCAGCAGTAGTGTGAGCGACTGCTGATCATGAGGTCTCGGGTTCGATCAGTCGGGCAGTGTTATTGAGCCTTAGCGTAAAAAAAAATATTGATATATATAGATTTCTAATATAATTATTAAAAATTATTTAGAACAGTATCTAGCTATCTACCTACTAGCTAAATAGTTACCTATTTGTCCCTACATGTTTTTTTTACACCACAACATTGGCAAATGAATAAGTATAGCCTGTAGACGCTATTATAGCCTAATATCTTAGGTATCCTTCACGCATTTTTATTGTCAGGCAATGGGGAGGAAAAGAATAATGATGGAGAGGTGATGAGGAAGGGACTAAGCCGAGGCCTTCGGCGCACTTACTGAATGTAACACTGCAGCAGGAATACCAATATGGCGACTATCAGTGGACTATTGACATATTCCGCAAAATAAAATCATCACAGATTTAATCATACCTACAGACTTCTTCACTTTGTGTTTAATACCTACAGAAACAATAATGTCTTATACATATGTATACTAAAAGTTTATTTAGAATTTTAATCTTCTTAACTTTGAGTTTATCCACTTTCGCTTGTCAAATGCTTGGATTTCTTGTTCTGAAACAATAAATATTATGACATTATTTAGTAATAGTAGGTAGGCTAAGGAAGACATGACTTTCACATCTTTATGAAAGTCTGTCTATAAGGTATATAACTTATCATATATAAATATAATATATGTACCATGTTGCCATACTGTAAGTAAGGGATATAGTTAGGATATACCTGTATTACTGCAGGTTTTTATTCTTACAATCCTCGCATTTTGGTACTAGCTCACATTGCCATTTAAATTTAACTCATCACATTGTGGTAAGGTTACACTCAGAATGAATTAAATGAATTATGTGAATAGTATTTTCCCAAGGAAACCCTTCACACGTAGGTAAGTTTGATATTATATACTAAGTTGACGTCAATAATTAGGGCTGATATTGTGTCTTTATTAGTTTTTTATTTCATTGAGTCACCTAAGCAACCTACACAATAGTACCAGCCAGTCGTACCTACCTATACCTACTATGACAGATACACTACTACCTGCCTGAAGGGGAGATCCCTTAACAATGGAGTAACAAGTAATAATGATAACATACAACTATTATATGTTTATAATCAACTAGCGGATCCAGCAGACGTTATCGTGCCCAATCATTACCAAATTATTTAACGATATTCAGTATTATTAAACAAGCAACTTCTGGTACGATTGCAGCGCCATCTATTGGGTCCAATTGTGTATCTAAACCATTAAGCATACTTAAACACACAAAAAATGTGCCGTGTGGGGCCGGCTTTAGAATTGTGCCACCCCTCTCCACCCATGGGGGTCGTAAGAGCCGACTGAGGGAATCCCGGGGGAGTGGGCAGCAGCACTCTCTCGAGTATTAACAACATCCGGCGCTATCCCCCATATGAGCGAAACACATGTTGTGGCGTTCTTTTGGGGAGGCCTATGTCCAGCAGTGGACTTCGAAAGGCTGATGGATGTATGTATGAAACACATAAAAACCATCAGGTACAGATACTCTTGCTCTCTCGACTCGCTGAAGAATCGACTCCCCTGGCCCTCTCAGCCACTTCTTTCTGCGAGATAACGTCCGCGCAGAAGGTAGCAACTTTGGCCCAATTCGACACTGCTTGACCCAAGCCGGACACGACTCGAGCGTGTGCCACGCCGTGGCCTCACCGCAGCCACAATGGTGACAGGCCGGAGTCAATTCCCTCCTGGCAACTATTTGCAGGTATCTGTCAAAGCAACTGCGTCCCGCTTATTAGTGTCAGGGTATCGTCCAGCATTTACAGCCTTTTTCCAGCTTGATTCCAGCGCGCGCATTGCGGTATGCCTTATACCCTTCCACTACCCGTTGCGGTCACACCGCTGACTGCGGGTGTACGACCTCCGGGAACGAAACGTCCAGCATGTCAAGTGCTTAAAATATACATAAAAATATCAAAATATTCTTCATGATGTTTTTCTTTAACATCTTCAGCAAATAAAAATATATAATTATAATTTTTTCCTAAATTAGACTTAAATTATTAGAATTTTACGAACTCTGTATTCAAACTCGCTGTTTCTGGTTTCTTCTTCAGACGATGATGATGACGACGAAGACGACAGCGATTTTTCATGCTCATTCTGAAAGAAATATTTAATATTTATATACAATTGAATAATTTTCCGTACGTATCTATACGTACTGTGTATATATACATATAATAAAAATTAAGTGTCTGTTTGTAATGTCAAAATGTTTGTTAACAGCTTTTTTACTAAATGTATTCGAGAGTATATACGCTACCTATAACAAAACACCATTATTTAAAGCGTTTGTCTGTTTCGGCTAATCTCGGGAACAGCAGGAGCAATTTGAACGGAACATTCACTAGCAGGTAGCTGTTGTTAGAGGGCGTAACTTAGGGTACTTTTATTTTGGAAAAATAGTTAGTGTTCCACGTAAAAAAAACACCCATGAAATTGTAAATGGATACCACTTCAGAATGCATGGACCGATTTGGACGAGACTTTTACTAGCAGATAGTTGTTGTTATAAGGACTGACTTAACCTAATTTTATTTTGATAAAAGCAATGAGGGTACCGCGCGATAAAAATAAAACCTTAAAATCGTGAATGAATACCGATTTGAATAGATAGGTACCTACATCGAATATACATCCACGGCTAATCTTCTAAACAGCTGCACTGATTTGGACGGGACTGACAAGACGGGGATGACTACTTTTATTTTGGAAAAATAATTAGTATTAGGCACTAAAAAGAAAATAAATAAATTCCACGCGCACGAAGTTGCGGGTATCAGCTAGTAATTAGCATAGCATCACGCCTGTATTCCCCGAAGGGGTAGGCAGAGGTGTATTACACACCCACGACTCGCCAGCTATGTTTAAGTCCCACGTAATAGGGGGCGAGCTTATTGACGTCTACCAGGCACATTTCCAAACTCCGGGCTGCTACTGAGAATTTTTCTTTTTAGGAAAAAGCTCAATAACATTGCCTGACCCGGGGATCGAACCCGAGACCTCATAATTAGCAGTCGCATACACTACCGCTACACCACCGAGGCAGTTAGTAATTAATATATTATTATAAGCTATAGGTTAGAACAATAGTATGCAAAGGTCACCACACCACTTGTACCAAGTTTGAATCATCCAGTTATAGATCCAGGCCTCGCAGGGGACAAACATCATTATTATCAGCCAATCACACTCCACTGCTGGACACGGCCTTTCCCAGTGTATGCTACAATTCTCTGCATGTCGCATCCAATCTATTCTCACAGCCTTTTTCAGTTCATCTGACCACCTAGTGGAAGGCGTCCTGTTCTACGTTTGCCGATTCGTGGTATCTACTCTTGGAATTTCCTACTACAGCGACCGTCTTATATATTATTTCTCTAGCCTGTTTTTCTGTTGATCCAGGAGATCTTCCTTATTCTTTTATCAAATTCCACGATTTACCCCTTATTATAAAGGTTATCATCGCCGGCTAATGAGGAAAAATAGCCCACGGTATAAAACGATACCGCTTTTCTTAAATTTGAGATTTAAAATCGTCTTAGAAGACGTCCTTTAATGGATGCGGAATTCCGCATGGGTTGACTAGTCATATATATATGGCCAGTAATTTGCCACTTCAGTTTGGTAATTTCGCAAGCTATTGCAGGGTCTAAGCTATGTGTAATCGGTTAAATGGTTACGGCGTAAAAACATACCAATCAAGCTCACTTTTACTTTTAATTAATTAGTAAGAATAAAAATAAAAATATATTGTCTAGATTACTGAACATGCCAATCAGAAATTAACCGTTTATATAATTGAATAACCTTATACAAGTTTCATATACAAATACACTCGCATTTTGTTTTACTAATAAAAATACGACCTCCCGTAATATCTGTTAAAGTGAAAATGAAATAATAAAACGCTGTAAAAGTTTGAGGAACAGTTTCATCATTATTGCTCATTAGAGCCGCAATTGAGGTTCGCTCCAAGAAACTTTCTGTAACGCGAAATTCTCCAAACAAATTGGAGTATTTCACTGCATTCCTCATAGCTAAGTACGTATGCAAACATAAAAAATCATCAAATATTTATGTATTTAATTTTAATTACTAGTTTTGGTCATCCTAAGGGATTGCTGTAATTTTTTGATTGCTTTTTACAACCAAATTACCTTGCTTTTTATTAAAAATGTTAACATTAAATGTTGCTAAAAATTAGGGTTCATACTTAAGGTCACATGGTTTTCAAAGTTGTACAATTATGACGCGAGACTGGCGATGGCGGTTAGCAACAGGCAGGTCGCGGTCCGCGTTCGGATTGCGGAAGGTCGAACCATGAAGCACCAAATATTGTTAAATATATACCTATCTATTTAATTTAATATTTTTATATACGTTCCATAAGCGATATAGAATCTAGGTAGTATTTAATTCTAGTACCTAGGTGTTTTACAAGTAGGTAAGTAAATAAATGAAAAACTAGAAAGCGTATTTATTTATTATAATCTTCGTTGTTCATTTTGTTAAAATGGTAAGAAAAGACTGTGTATATAATTTTTAAAACAATTCTATAACTTCACCGAAAAGATGGTGAATCAAGTAACGGAGTGACTAGAGTTACAAAGTACGTACCCCACGTAGAAGAAGTTGTGATATCGAACGATATGGCTTACATAGAACGAGAAGAGAGAAATCAAGGAGTATTGTGCTATGTATTCATAATTTCAATTAACACAAAGAACATGCATTCTGATGGACCCCAGGAGTAGCTATTGCTAGTTACTTTAGTTTCTGGCAGAATTATGTCAAATTGTCATATTTCTGTTGAAAGAAGATGAAGTGGATACAATTTAGAACTTGCTTAAAAACCTGGAGATAGTAAAAATCACAATATTCTACAATTGAAAAAAAAACAATACTGAGCTCTGGTGATAGGTGTCTGGAAAAAAGAATAGGAGTTAATAAGTACCTCCATTGAATAAAATTAGTAAAATTAGTACTTATACAATTTTTAGTAAATTGCCAATACGTGTTTATCAAGATTTTTTTACTACAGGTAATAAGTCACGGCAAGTTGATAAAAACAAAGTCCGCCAAAAATTGATCCTTCAACCACGATACCAAAAAAACTTCGTCTGTACACGTCTTAGAGTATAAATACTATTACTCTAAGGTACACGTCTTTATTGCTAATTTAAATGTAACCGACAATAAGTGCTCTGTTTACCTATAAACTACAATAATGCAATAATATTTTCAGACTAGTTGTCATCAAAGAAACCCAATTGAATAATTCATGACTTCATAATAGTAATTTATGGAGTACATTTAGCATAGGTATATCATTCGTTTTTGCTTGCGTACCTACAGTTTTGTGACGTACCTACAGGCGACTGAATAAAATTATCGCGTTGACCTTAAAGTATTTTCCTTATTCATAAACGAGTTAATAAAAATGCTCCTTGACATGTACGCGGAGGTTCGTAGGAAGATACCATAAAACAGATACTGCATAAACATCAAAAATAATGACACTATTAAAAAAATGAAATCACTTTCCTGATACGTTTGTCCTTGCGGTACAAATACAAACTATTTTTCTATATACTATTTTCATTTATATTCTCTATTTCAAGCACCTGATATTTTGATAATGAAATATTATGTTAAAGTTAACTTTAGAATACAAAAACTTCATATATAACTACTACGTAATTTGTAACTTGGTTTAATATAGCATTCAACAGTCCAATTGGTGCAGAATACATGGCATGTATCCCAAACTACAAGCTTCGGCTTAGTTTGTGAACAGTACTTACTGGTTATACACGAAATGAATTCAAATTGCGAAAATGTGAAATCGAAAATAACAGTGCAGGATTTGAACCTACAACATCTCCTGGAAGGCCGTACCAGATGCTTTGCCACTCAGCCATCGTGACAATTGCTCGGGACTGCGAACTTCGATAACACATTATTTCTAAATGTGAGGTGTAGGTTGAGGTGTGGCTTGGGTGACGCCTGCGCCAATCTTGCTCGTGACTGTTATTTTCGATTTCACATTTTCGCACTTTATGTGGATGTAGACATAACATGTATAAGGCTAGACATGCTAAATGCTTCGAATATATATGTAAATATCACAATAGTATTATACGCTAGTTGACACTATCAATTATGTATATTTAGGTGAAGATAAAAAAGACTATTGTATATATACTATGTTAACATAAAACGATAGAGGTCTACCGCTGGGCGCTCATCAGGAAAAACTACTGTACTTTGTTGCGTCTTTCCCATCTTTGTGGTATTCGAACACACAAAATGGACAGTTAGTAATAACCTACTGGTAAACTCCAAAGACGTCGGAAGCATTTAATGCGTGTATATGCTTCCGATAGGTGGCGTTGGTCGTTAAGACAAATGTGGTAAGGAGATTGGGTATTTATAACAAATAGTACGGTAGCTCAGTGGATTAGAGCACTTCCCTGGATAGGAAGGGACGCAGGTTCGGGAGGTACGAGGTTCTGTTATAATTTAGATACCTTTGACTTTTAGAGGAGACCAATACCGAACATCGAGACTGCATTGAATTATGGAGGAAAAAGATAATTATAATAGTAAAATACTATGGATTCAAGCAGAAGATTCCCCATCTTCTTCTTTAATCCATAGTACACTACCTACGTCATAAGTAACGAAACTGGGTGCGGCAGATAGAGTGCCTACTCTGTGCTGTTTAGCAAAGTATTATTTTATTTCCTACGTAATCTTACACTAATATTATAAATGCAAAACTTTGGACTTGTTTGTTACTCTATCACGCCAGAACGGCTGAATGGATCTAGATGAAGTATGACACAGAGATAGATTATAGTCTGAAATAGCACATAGGTTACTTATCCTGGGAAAAATATCGTCCCCGTGAGGTAGATTTGTTATTGTATTTTCAGAACAAGGAATCGACATGTTTTTTTTTTGCATAGTAGTAGTTTAAGGGTCAGAGAATGACCTATTAATTTATCATTATTTACCTATATTTAATACATTTTTAAGTTACTTTATTACTACAATACATAAGGTAATACAAACTAAACGTATCCTAATATAATAAAAATAAATGTAAATAAAAAATCACTTGAATGAACCTTAGACCAAGAGGACTAAAGCTCATTCAAGTGTCATTCTACTACCGGTAATGTGCCCAAAATACTGGTGGCATTACCTCGCTGGATAGCGAAGCTAATCCTTTGGCCAAGGTAAAAACCAGCATTTTGGTAACGTGTAGCCTCTACAAGCTCCCCCGCTAAATCTTTATAGATTTCGAAAGCACCAGGTCCCCAGGGGCCCATGGTCTCTACTCTGAACGGCACAAATAAGAAACCTCTGTCAAGGTTAGAATATTTGCGCCGTTTGTGTGGTTCAGCCGTCGTAGCACCGCCACCAGAGAGAATGGCATAGATTATATATAAAAATGGGTAGTTCATATGGACAACAATATATTTATAGAGATATTTGTGTGCTGTAATGACGAATTTTTTTTTTAAATCCTGATTGTGTGAATTGTGGACAAAGTCGCGTGCAGAACCAAGTTTTATATTAACTTCTACACATTTGGATGTCGTGTACGTATACATAGTCGTGTCTCGATCGCTATAATAATGTGAATTAATTAAATATGTGTTAAATTTATATTTACCTTGCTGCAGTCATCATCACTGGAGGAAGACGACGAAGCTTCGTCTTTGCTGTTCTATAAAATAAAATTAAATTAAATAAAATACTTTTTTAGCCCACATAAATTGCACTGTCGGGTACGGGCATTTTCCCCAGCGGGCTAAATTATCTCGCCATCATATATGTGGTTGTATAATGGATAATTATATAACCACAAAAGCCAAATATCTTAGTGGCGTGATTTAAGAAATGTAGAATCTATGATGACAAATTATGTGTGACAACAATGGTAGTTACTCCTACCGTTGTCCTCGTATGGTGAGTGAGAGCGACGGAGGCCCAAAACCCTCTTGCTATCCTTTCCTTCTTATAATTCCTATCCTCTCCTTATTATCCTTCCTATCCAGCAGGTGGATATCCCTTTTACTCAGAGATGACGACGCGCGTGTAATGCCTCTAGTGTTGGTATGCTAGCGTCTATAGGCTACGGTAACTGCTTACCATCAGGGACTTGTGCTTATTCGCCATCCATTTAATATAGAAAAAAAAACAAACAACTAATACCTGGCATAAATAATGCACGCTAATAACATTATATCACGATGTTAATGCTTTACCTACGAGCTCTAAATAACACGAGCTTAAATTTTTTAGGAAATGATGATTATAAAGTGTATTAATTGTATTAATATAGAAAAACTGCCTCCGTGGTGCAGCGGTAGTGTAAGCGACTGCTGATCATGAGGTCTCGGGTTCGATCCCCGGGTCGGCCAGTGCTATTGAGATTATTCGTAAAAAAAATAAGAAAAATTCTCAGTAGCAGCCCGGAGTTTGGAAATGCGCCCGGTAGACGTCAATAGGCTCGCCCCCTATTACGTAGGACTGAAACATAGCTGGCGAGTCGTGGGTGTGTAATACACCTCTGCCTACCCCTATGTTTTTTTTTTGTTTTGTTTTTAGAAAGTCAAATATTAAGAGCAGCCCACGACTTTCAGAAAATCTGCTCCAAATTCTTTCACAAAGCTATCGTAATAGGAGTCAACTAATGAAGTTACTTATTAAACTGCATCTAGTTTCTGATTCGCCCATACTGCTACTTGTACTGTCCTGTCTTGTGGACTGTGTTTTTTGAAGGACTGACGAGCGAAAAGGTCTTTTAGTGAATGCCGCGCATTGTTATACGTAAAATAATAAGTCACTTTCTTGCTGGATGGACCGATGATTTGATAAAAGTATCTCGAAATTAGTGCATAAACTAGAACTATGACTCAGGACCAGGTATTGTGGCGCAACCACCGAAGGAATGTACCACCGAAGGAATGTAACATAGTTCCAGTGGCCCGCCAATAAAGGCGGAGAGACGGCACACGGCGGGTTTCTTTAGTGGGTGAGGGCCCCACACTACCCTGTTCGTTGCCCCGAACGACGGGGTGTGCGGTTAGGAACATTTTTTCCCGCCTTAACAAAAAAAAAGTTATTGTGGCGCAAAAGGGATGGCTTACGTTCTAAAGTGGTGTAGTCCACTTTACACAGTCTGATTTATAGATTAAATAGATTTATTGAGAAATTAAATCAGAATATTAAAAAGCTATGCCACCCATCTGACTAGCGTAAGATATATAGCAAGCTAATAATATAATAATATGGGATATTGTTGTGGGAATACAAATATCATGTTAATATAAATATTTTATCATTAATATATTAATGAGTATCTATATAAATAGATAATAGATAATTACCTCGCTGCTCCGAGAATATGAACCACTGAAAGAAAATAATAAGAACGTTTCATTATTTTGTTATTATGGCATTTTGTTATTTTGTTATTATGCTGGCAGACAAGCCACAACCCACCTGACGGTAAGTGGTATCCATCGCTCATGGACTCAACTATACTAAGAGTACTGTGAAGCCGCTGCTCATCATTTGTAGGTACCTAACCGCCCAGGCTTTATAACAAGTGAGTACCTATTCCCATTTCGTACCCAAGCTTACTTTAACTATCTACGTTACTTAGTTTTACGTACCTAATTGAATTCAATTGTTTTTGTAATTAATATTTAAATGTAACAATTGGGCATCGATACATGGATGCTATCAATATTCCCACATATTTATGTAAGAATATTATTTAAATATAAATTTTACACGAGGGATCTCAATATAATTCCTTGGAAATACGAGAATTTACCGTATCCACAGACTCAGACAGGCCTGTTCTCTGAACATCTTTATCAGATTTTTGGTGCATACATGCAATTAAAATACATTCTAACTCTTCTGAGTATTATCGCGCCCACTATAAATATTTTTAGATACCTACTACAAGACTTGAAAATATTTTCATAACATAATTGTACATGTATATAGATGCTATCACATCGCTCTTGCATTACCAACCCCATGGAAAGAAATGGAGGTGGAGAATATGTATAATAGAGAATATAAGAGAAGGCGAATAAAAAGTATAATATAGAAGGGACATTGTTTTATAAAAAGTTTCTTGGGTTCTTACAATTTATAGTTTCATTCTAAACTTCATTATAATTTTTAAAAAAATTATCTTACCTGGGCTTACTTTCTGCCTTGGCCAGAATGGCAACCATTACTAAAAGTATCATTACAGCTTTATTCATCTTGTCAATGTACCTAGAGAAAAAATATATTTAATAAAATATTAAATTCTCGACAACTTTAGAAATGGTTTTTCATGGTAAGAAGCTGGCAAGAAATTCATATTACTTTAATCACTAGTTAGTTAAAATGTGGTATTTATCATTTTCATAACTAAAGGAGCATCTTGCAATATTACATTTAAAACCGACATAGTTTAGTCCTTCTTTTTTTAAACCTAGTATATTAAATGTAACTTTTTATATTACATTTGATAAAAATATTCAATATAGTCTTTGGGAAAGCCTTTTAAAAAGGTAGGTAATCTATGACTTAATATACTCGTATAATACGAAATTAGTTACACATTATGTTTTATAGTTACATCAAACTTCTTATACTTAGTTTAAGATTTATAGATAACATACTGATCATTCGTAAATTTAGCTCAATAACATAACAATAAAACATTCAAAAACTCACTTAGTCTAATATTGTGTTTTAGAATTGTTAATTCCTCAAATGACACTGTTTATACACAAATGTTGTCAGGCTCAGATCTTCGTATTATCTGAATTTTAGTAATATCTGTGAGTATATAATAATATAACGTATGTTTTATTTGGGTCAAATTGGCTTCTTGGATGCGTCAAATAAGGTCAGTTGATAAACTCATAATTACGAATTTATAGATACTCGTATAAGCGTACAAAACACAGAAGATCTGGTTCTAAGCACAAAAGACATCTAGCTAGATAACTGTCCACCAAAAAGATTTGGTGGTTATTCTGTCTGTCTGTAATTGCTACAGAATGGAGTTTTTGTTTTAAAGAACAATTTTGTTCATATTTAAAAAAGTTTACAGGTACCTATAATAGCAAATAATAGTTTTAATTTTATTATATTTATGTTATCTTCACGGGTTTTCCGAAATATGTTGATCCTATAAAGTGTCTAAAATCCAAGGAATTGATCACACAGTGGCAGAATGCGAAAATATATATATATAATTGGTGGGTGTTGGGTGTTTTCTATCTATTATATGTATGTATTTACAAAAAAAAAGTAATATATGTATTATATCCTTAATCTGGTACCCATAGCACAAGCATTAAGCTTAGTTTGGGATCAGAGGACATTGTGTGAAAATGTCCGTGAATATTTGTTTATTTACTTATTTAATTTACAACTTTTACTATATAAAATATGAGCATCATATAACAAGCTTTTATTAGCTTTGTCTATCTATCTATGTAACGGAATATTCGAACGTGATTTTCCCCCCTCCAAAATGACGGCTTAAATTGAAGCTTTGTGCACTTATCAATGACCAGTGACAATACAATAATTTACGTATAAGTACCTACAACTCTCGCTCTTACTTAAATAATGCTGCCTAAACCCGGAAAAGATCCGAAGCTACCAGCGTCTTATAGACCCATTACACTACTGAGCACTCTCTCAAGAGTGTTTGAAAAATTATTTATTGAAGAGCTGCGACCATATATACCGCCGCGTGAAGAGCAGTACGGGTTTAGGTCAGCCCACTCTATGACTCTACAAGCCACGAGGATGGTGAACGAGATGGCAACCAGCGCCAACAAAAAAGAAGAGAGATGGTGACAGTAATTTTGCTGGACATAGAAAGGGCATTCGACTGTGTATGGCACGATGGTCTAATTTATAAAATATCCACCACAAAAGCTCCGCGACAAATAGTCAAAGTATTAGCATCCTTCCTAGAAAATAGGAAAATAGTAGTGGCAGTGGCAAAAGCCCTATCTGGAGAAAAACCCGTCCTAGCTGGTGTGCCACAGGGTAGCTGCGTCTCACCGGCGTGCTACTCGTGGTACACGATCGATATACCAGTGGTGGGACAAGCAAAACTAGCGCTTTTTTGCTGACGATGCAGCATTTTACGCCTCCTCGTACAAACCAGAGTACGCAGTGAGACGCTTACAACCAACACTAGATTCGCTACCTAACTGGCTGAATAAATGGAGGCTCTCGGTCAACATTAACAAGACCCAGGCTATGCTGACAGGACTGACGAAGCTTCCAACTCCCCTACGACTTCTGGGACAAAACATTCCATGGAGTCATACTGTCACATACCTAGGGATCATAATTGACCGCGGACTTAGTTTTCGCCAACACGTAGACTCGGCGTTAAACAAAACAAAAGGAGCTAGAGTCCTACTCACTCCGATATTACGATCGGCACTCCCACTTCGTACTAAGCTACGTATATATAAAACCTATATACGCTCCCGACTAACATACACGCTCCCGACTAACATACGCAGCACCGGCCTGGTATCCATTCATCTCTGCGACTAGTAAAAAGAAAACGTAAACTCTAGAAAACATAGCACTATGAGCTATTGTACACGCCCCACGTTGTGTGAAGAATAAACCAATTACCCGTGACCTGAGACACGACATAATTGATACCTTTATTAAACACCTAGCAACCAGGATGTTCACGAAAGTGGACACATCGGATCATGTACACCTGCATGATATAGCGCCGTTGCATGCAAGACCACCGGAACAAAAGGGGAAGAGGAAAATTAAACCTTTTTCGCGAGATTTAATTGCAAATTAAGAAGCCACAGTGAAAAGAAGTATCTGGTGATACACTAGTGTCGGAACCTACGGGAACCAGTGCACCGGTCGCTGACCAGGTTAGCTGGGCCTCCCCCAGGGGTCTCACCCAGCATGGCCTGATCGCCCGGGCACACCACGGGGACCTAGGATACCAACACTTAGAAACCGGAGTACTATAAATTATAGTAATAAAGAGTAAATAAAATAAATAAATAAAGTAATAAATATTAAAAAGACTAGTCTGTAGTTACAGACTAAGACGAGCCAGGGGAAGAGGGCTTTTCCCTGACCCCCTCACCCACGCCCCATAAGGGGTAAGGAAGAAGACTACAGTTTACTTAAACAGTACTGCACCAAAAACTGACCCGTGTACATCTCTGTATATTCCGAAAGATTTTATAAACACTTTCATAATGTCATGCTGTTCTATTCAATGGTGTGGAAAGTACGCTTTTGTTTTTTTTTTATTACAAACCAGTACTATAACACCTACGATAAAAAAGAAATAGTATTTTAAATAGTATTACTTCTTTAAACACAAAGTGAAAAATGTGAAATCGAAAATAACAGTCAGGAGCAGGATTTGAACCTGCATCTTCTGGATACCGTCCAGATGCTTTACCAATTCAGCCATCCCGACAATTGCTCCTGACTGCTAATTTCGATAACACATCATACTTAACGTCTTTGGGTGACGCCTGCGTCATTTGTCAGAAGTATTTTCATACATTATACGGACCAGGTAAACTTAATTTTACAATTAAGATTTTACCTAATAATGACGCAAATCCTTTAAATATTTTAGATATTTTTATATATATTTTTAGCATTTGACATGCTTAGCACTATACATTAAACACAAAGTGAAAAATGTGAAATCGAAAATAACAGTCAGGAGCAGGATTTGAACCTGCATCTTCTGGATACCGTCCAGATGCTTTACCAATTCAGCCATCCCGACAATTGCTCCTGACTGCTAATTTCGATAACACATCATACTTAACGTCTTTGGGTGACGCCTGCGTCATTTGTCAGAAGTATTTTCATACATTATACGGACCAGGTAAACTTAATTTTACAATTAAGATTTTACCTAATAATGACGCAAATCCTTTAAATATTTTAGATATTTTTATATATATTTTTAGCATTTGACATGCTTAGCACTATACATTAAACACAAAGTGAAAAATGTGAAATCGAAAATAACAGTCAGGAGCAGGATTTGAACCTGCATCTTCTGGATACCGTCCAGATGTTTTACCAATTCAGCCATCCCGACAATTGCTCCTGACTGCTAATTTCGATAACACATCATACTTAACGTCTTTGGGTGACGCCTGCGTCATTTGTCAGAAGTATTTTCATACATTATACGGACCAGGTAAACTTAATTTTACAATTAAGATTTTACCTAATAATGACGCAAATCCTTTAAATATTTTAGATATTTTTTTTATATATATTTTTAGCATTTGACATGCTTAGCACTATACATTAAACACAAAGTGAAAAATGTGAAATCGAAAATAACAGTCAGGAGCAGGATTTGAACCTGCATCTTCTGGATACCGTCCAGATGCTTTACCAATTCAGCCATCCCGACAATTGCTCCTGACTGCTAATTTCGATAACACATCATACTTAACGTCTTTGGGTGACGCCTGCGTCATTTGTCAGAAGCAATTGTCGGGATGGCTGAATTGGTAAAGCATCTGGACGGTATCCAGAAGATGCAGGTTCAAATCCTGCTCCTGACTGTTATTTTCGATTTCACATTTTTCACTTTGTGTTTAATGTATAGTGCTAAGCATGTCAAATGCTAAAAATATATATAAAAATATCTAAAATATTTAAAGGATTTGCGTCATTATTAGGTAAAATCTTAATTGTAAAATTAAGTTTACCTGGTCCGTATAATGTATGAAAATACTTCTGACAAATGACGCAGGCGTCACCCAAAGACGTTAAGTATGATGTGTTATCGAAATTAGCAGTCAGGAGCAATTGTCGGGATGGCTGAATTGGTAAAGCATCTGGACGGTATCCAGAAGATGCAGGTTCAAATCCTGCTCCTGACTGTTATTTTCGATTTCACATTTTTCACTTTGTGTTTAATGTATAGTGCTAAGCATGTCAAATGCTAAAAATATATATAAAAATATCTAAAATATTTAAAGGATTTGCGTCATTATTAGGTAAAATCTTAATTGTAAAATTAAGTTTACCTGGTCCGTATAATGTATGAAAATACTTCTGACAAATGACGCAGGCGTCACCCAAAGACGTTAAGTATGATGTGTTATCGAAATTAGCAGTCAGGAGCAATTGTCGGGATGGCTGAATTGGTAAAGCATCTGGACGGTATCCAGAAGATGCAGGTTCAAATCCTGCTCCTGACTGTTATTTTCGATTTCACATTTTTCACTTTGTGTTTAATGTATAGTGCTAAGCATGTCAAATGCTAAAAATATATATAAAAATATCTAAAATATTTAAAGGATTTGCGTCATTATTAGGTAAAATCTTAATTGTAAAATTAAGTTTACCTGGTCCGTATAATGTATGAAAATACTTCTGACAAATGACGCAGGCGTCACCCAAAGACGTTAAGTATGATGTGTTATCGAAATTAGCAGTCAGGAGCAATTGTCGGGATGGCTGAATTGGTAAAGCATCTGGACGGTATCCAGAAGATGCAGGTTCAAATCCTGCTCCTGACTGTTATTTTCGATTTCACATTTTTCACTTTGTGTTTAATGTATAGTGCTAAGCATGTCAAATGCTAAAAATATATATAAAAATATCTAAAATATTTAAAGGATTTGCGTCATTATTAGGTAAAATCTTAATTGTAAAATTAAGTTTACCTGGTCCGTATAATGTATGAAAATACTTCTGACAAATGACGCAGGCGTCACCCAAAGACGTTAAGTATGATGTGTTATCGAAATTAGCAGTCAGGAGCAATTGTCGGGATGGCTGAATTGGTAAAGCATCTGGACGGTATCCAGAAGATGCAGGTTCAAATCCTGCTCCTGACTGTTATTTTCGATTTCACATTTTTCACTTTGTGTTTAATGTATAGTGCTAAGCATGTCAAATGCTAAAAATATATATAAAAATATCTAAAATAGTATTACTTCTGATGCTGTTGTGATACCAAGAACGAAGAAAATAAATTATAGTTTAATAAACTAAAAAAAAACAAAATAAAAAATAATATTATAATAACTAATAATAATAATGCACCGATGGTTCGGATATGTGGAAAGAATGTCGAACGAGTGACAGGTTAAGAATATATACAGTGCGAAAGTGGAAGGATGTAGCTACAGGGAGAGATCGAGACTCACCTACCTAGACCAAATTGGTCATATAGGTATTGTAAACAATAACCAATGACAATGCTCTTTTTATTAAAAATAAGCATAGAGCACATATCCTACACATTTTTAATGCTTTAAATAAGTAATACAATTGTATTTTGACATGTAGCTACTTAGATCGCCAGGTCGCCGATTTTGTTGATTTGATACTTTGTGTTTATGCTTAATACTTAGCTTATATTTACTGTATTACTTTAACTTGATCGAGAATCAAACCCCAAGATAAACCTCTGCGAGGTTTAATGGTGTTCAGAACTGTATTGTTAAGGTTTAAAAATTGAGAAATAAACAAATGCCGATAGAAGTGAAAACTAAGTAACGAAGAATAAGAGAAAATTACCAAAATTGGTCATTAACACTTCTTTACAATTAAACACAAAGTGAAAAATGATGAAATGTGAAATCGAAAACAACAGTCACGAGCAGGATTTGAACCTGCATCTCCTGGATACCGTCCAAATGCTTTGCCAATTCAGCCATCGTGACAATTGCTCCTGACTGCTAATTTCGATAACACATTCACACTCACGTCTTTGGGTGACGCCTGTGCCATCTGTCGGAAGTATTTTCATACATTATACCGACCAGGTAAACTTAATTATACAATTAAGATTTAAGATTTTTCCATGATTTTTGTTCACCCAAAAAGTGCTCAATGCGCCTAAAGAAGTTTTTACTTAAAAAAAAGATAGATACAGTTTATTCCACATGATACAGTTTATTCCTCATGACTGTATTATGTGCTTACACAAATTGTTCACCTTAATCTGGATTATTCGATAAACGGTACACAGTCAGCGAGAAAACAAGCTCCCTACACAAATAGGAGATTTTAATATCCTTAAGTAGTGATAATACTGGCTTCTCGTATAAAAGAGTCGCAATGTAATCCACAGAAGGCGGTGCTATCGCACGAATCTGCTTGAGTCATCGCATCCTTTTCAAATAAATAGGGTCCGAAAGACGACTGAAAGAAACGTTTCATTTTTATCCCTACGTAATTTAATAAAAATAAGATGTTTTATGGTTTTCGATGTTTTGTAGTTGCTGTCGGAAGGAAATTTTTAATTACTACAAGATATTTAATTTCATATCATTTTCTATCTATGTAATAATATAAATCGTCAGTCATAACGAGGGGATTTTATACTCCATGAGCTCAAAGGGGTTGTTAATATAAAATAACTTGATTATGTAAGTTGTGCCTAACCTACATACTTAATATCTTTACTGAAAATAGTAATACCATACTATAGTGTCACGCCTGTATCCCCGAACGCCGAACCAGTAACCCGAACGCGTAGACAAAGGTGTATTACACACCCATTCGCCAACTATGTTTAAGCCCCACGTATAATAGGGGGTGAGGCTATTGCCGTCTACTGGAAACATTTCCAAATCCGGGCTTGTAAATCGAACTGAGAATTTTTCTAAAGCCCAATAATACTGTCCGACTTGGGGATCGAAGCCTACACCTCCTTATCAACAGTCGCTCACACTATCGCTGCACCACCGAGGCAATTAATCCTGGAAATACTAATAGAACATAATCTTCTAAATCTCCTATTAAATTCAAATTCTTCCTTCTAATAAGAGATAATATGATTACGCCATTTGAGTACTACGCGTAGCTCAAACACAATTTTTTTCCAGCCTAAACAAAAAAAAGGATGCATACTAAAGAAATCAACAAATATACATTTTTTCAAATTACCAACATTTCCGACCGTGCGGAAGCGGAAACAATCATTTGGAAAATTCATCATCATCAGCATCGGATACCCATACATCACATTAGGCACACTGTTTACCAAACACAATGTCCCCATAAAATGTGCCTTTTGCCGCCCCAATGGCCCGATCTCTATATCAAAGTCATTATAACACACTGTGACCGAATGTAAATAAATCCTTTTTATTAATTAATTCATTGTACCTTCAGTGAATGCTAAACGTTTCAACTCTAGTAAAATTATGGACCGGTTAAAACTTCTCAATGAAGTGAAGTTCGAAAATAGCATTATAAATTCAGCAGTTTACAATCACAGCGCTACTTGGCAAGGCAAAAAACCTTGGCGGGAAACTCGTTCTAACTTTTCCTATTTTTCTACGTTAATTTCACCTGAACCCATTACACTTTGCAACAATTCTTAGTGAGAACGTTTCTATTACACTCTTCAAATTGCGTTTTAAATGACTTTTGGACACTTTGAAAGGGACATCATCAACTAGCTTCCTGATGTTGGTAACTGAGTATTATCGTTATAACAATTTGAAATTAGGTAGCAAGAAAGAAATAAAATAAACACAAATAACAAGAAAACAATGAGGGAGACCCGAAAGTCAACTGAACTTTTAATTCTTTTTAAAAGACATTGTTTTACGTTTTTTTCTCAGCTCATAATGCTTATGGGTCAAATTATGCACATATGGCTCGTCAACCATTGGTTATTCACGGCCTACTTGATGATAAGACGTAACTGCTACTCATAGAATCAGCAATACTAAAAATACTGGCAAGCTACTGCTCACCATTTCATTTTGAGGATGGCAAACGAATGAATGGACCGCCCACTTCCCACTTCAACTAAAACACCGAGAGTTTCACAGACGGACCTGATAACCACTGAATATTCCCGCTTGGTCCTGCCACCAAAAATGAAACGGGTTATAATTGGTTACTTCCCTAGCCGCCTCGTAGGATATTCTTATGAAAGAAGGGGGTGGTGACACGGAATAAATTATTGTTGTTTTAATTCTATGTACCACTACAAACTAGTAAAGCCAGTACCACTAAACTAATATTTACTGAATAAGATAACACAGCAAGATTTTGTATCTAATATTCGTTATAGCTACGGTGTACCATTTTAAAAATGGATGATATATGTTTCATCGTGATAATATAACAAGATGTCACATGTTTAGTTACAGAAAAGTGCCTTGGAAGTTATTAATCTGCGTTTTACATTTAGTGAAATTGCTAATATGTGTTTGTTGTATAAATAAATCGCATCAGTTAACTACAGATAATCATACTAAGATTATAAGGTCGTGACGTGGAAAGTACCTGAAACGTAACAGTAGTACCCAAGTAAAGCAATGAAATGTTAAGGATGGATAAGTTAATTGGCCCCCGGAGCGTATCGGCGGGGCCCTCCTGTGGCACAGAGGAATGCATTTAAATTGGATTTTAAGAGTAGAAATCACCGGCGCTCTCTCCGCCTCTCCAAGCCTTGTTAAAGCCAATCTCAAAGTTTACGTAAACGAATAAACCTCCGCTGTGAAACTGAATTTATCGGTATCTAAACTATAACTATCTACTGCCATTCGTTCATTTAAATGAATCGTTGAAAATTTCAAATATATAAGGTAATCACACAAGCTATTTGCAAAATAAATATGGCGATTCTTATAATATAGGTATTGTCACTTGTTCAGTATTTTATTTGATTATTTCATGATTGAGAAGAATCATCATAATATTCTTACTAAGAGTGGGCGTCTAAACGAAAAGCGTCTAAAATAGCGTGCTTTTCAAAAAAAGTCTATAAGCACGCTTACTACTCGTGCAGATAAAGAATGGGATTATAAATGGCGGCACATTGAGCCTGTACTGTCAGCATACTACGGCGTAACTATAGATAGAGATATAGAATAGTTCACGCAACATGAATACCGTTTTTTTTTGCTGTCTATACCGTTAGGTGTGAGTATAGACGGCGATAGTGTGTGAGCGAGAAGTAAATAGTGGCGACGCCATTTATAATCCCATTCTTTATCTGCACGAGTAGTACAAGCGTAAGGGCCGGTTGTTTCAGCTATTCTTGACGCACACGTAAACGTCAAAAATGGAGTTAACCATCGTCAAACCAAAAAAAGCGTTGTTTCACGAAATGAGGTCCTTAACGTACGTTAAATAATAATGATTACGGTAACAGATGTCCCGCCCACTGGTTAACTTCACTTTCGGTGCGTCTAGCCATAGATATAGTATATACTGTCAGCATATAAGTACTATATGGATGGGTCTAACAAACAGTAGATACAACATTATGGAGACTCTTTTGTATTCGTCTTTATTCTACGAGAGTTGTTCATCTGGCGATAATACAAACAATGTAGAAAGGAAGAAAAAAGTCTTTAAAACACCTGTTAACAACCTAAATTTTTTGGAATGAGCAGGAATTCATATGTTGGAATTCATTCATTGCAAGGTATCGTGAGACTATCGTGTACCTAATAAAGGAAGTAGCTCTATTGTTGACACGTCGTATCGAAAACGATATAAAATTTGTTATAGAAAAGTAGAATTTCTCATAAGAATACTTTGATTTAAAATTTATTTGTCTACAATATTTCAGAACCTTGGCAGTAAAACCTAGCCTACCTATAGATCAGGTACTTGCTACTCTACAATGTTATGGTTCGGGATCGCTTATGAGATGTGATGGGCATGTGTCAGGTTTGCAGAAATCAACAGTGTCATATTATTCATCGAGTGACTCGGGTTATCGATAAATTACGTCCTCATTACATAAACATTCACATAGCATCACGCCTGTATTCCCCAAAGGGGTAGGCAGAGGTGTATTACACACCCGCGACTCGCCAGCTATGTTTAAGTCCCACGTAATAGGGGGCGATCCTATTGACGTCTACCGGGCACATTTTCAAACTCCGGGCTGTTACTAAGAATTTTACTTTTAAACATTCTATCTAACGAACTGACTTCTATAATATAGCTAGATTTCAAGTCAAACTTTAACAGACGTGAAGTCCTCGGTTGGTCTCCAGCGGCATTAACTTCTACATGAATAGCTTATTTTTCTTTATATTACCTATTAATATTGTTACAATTCACAACTAATAATAAAGGAATAATTCAAAGTTTTGTCATTCGCGTCATAAATAAGTAATTTGTATATATAGTATATACTTATATACATTACCTATTACTTCCATGACAAAAAAAAACCATAGAATATAACCTCAACCCATCCTCTGTCTATGATAAAAAAGATAAACTGATGTATACGGGCAAATGTTGGCATACTATAAAATTCTCCCATCTATTTTTATTACGAAAATACGTTGCTATGTGCTGGCATCCCTAATAACTTTGACGACTGGTATTTTAGGGAATGAAACAACGTTTTGTATTTAACGTACGTTAAATATCGTTCGTAATCGTTATTTTTTGACGTACGTATGTTACGATAATCAATCGTTTGAAACAACCGGCCCTAAGTCGATTTCATTTAAACGTGGTGGCAACAAGTTTTTGTTTTTTTTTTATTGCATGTAGAGGCAGACGAGCCACGGTCCATCTCATGGTAAATGGTAACCGTCGCCCATGGGCTCAACTATACCGAGAGTATTGTCAAGCCACTGCTCACTAATTCATTTCACAGATGAAATGAAATATAAACGGCTATCTCCTGCTACAGCCAAAACGCAACAATGTGCTTCATGGCCGGTCACACGGGAGATGGTGGTACCAACCCGCTCGGGCCGGATACCAAGTGAGTACTTCCACTTGGTACCCAGCCCTACCACCAGTCATGCAATGGATGATAATTGCTTACTTCCCTTAGTCGCCTCATACGACACCCCACGGGTGAAGAAAGAAAGAAAAATGAAAGAATGGGGTGGTGACACTTGTATTCTTAATCCGTCACCACACGGATCAACCTCAGATTATAAAACAAAAGGCCTTTTGTTTTATAATCTAAGGTGGCAACTATGTTGTAACAACGGAGTTCTTTCGTTGGTCTCACCCATGCTACTATGACTGAAAAATAACCTTATAATAATAGTGATAAGACTCAATTTAAAAACGACTAAGTATAATAAATAAACAGCTAAATTACGTTTGAAATGTTTACGTAGTATTATTTTGTTACTACTTGTTAGTACTTGTTAAATATTAATTTCAGACAGTCCTATGCCTGATAATTGTTAAGTAGGAACGTAGGTACATTGATGGTTATAGTTTTATTGTATTTCTTAACGTATATAGATAACGAGTCGTAAGAGCCGACTGAGGGAATACCGGGAGAGTGGGCAGCAGCATTTCTTCGAGTATTAACAACATCCACTGCGATCGCCAAACCGCCTGCCAAGCGTGGCGATTACGGCACTATCCCCCATCCTTAGTGAGGCCTATGTCCAGCAGTGGACGTTAAAAGGCTGATGGATGGATGAATATAGATCACACAACATTGTACGCTTTTTCAATAAATATAACGAAAGTTAAAGTAACGTTTTCTATAATGACTACAAGCTTCTATGAAAAAAGCGTTTTAAGTGAAAAGCTCTTTTAAAAGCGCTGTTAATAATATAAGCATAACGTTTAAACACGTTGTCAATTTTAAGCCGTTTATACCATCTCTAAATTCTTACTTAGGTGGTAGACAAGATATAAGTTTCAAAAGTGTATTATATCGGATACAAGCATGGCAAAGAACCTCCATAAATTTCAACGCAATCATGAGACAAATGCGCCCAAGGAAGAATAGTCATTGTGTCACTGCAACTGACGGTCAAGAATACAAGTGTCACCATCCCATTCGCTCTCGGGGATGTCGTATGAGATGACTAAAGGAAGTGACCAATTATTACCCATTGCATAATGTCATATGATATGATCAAAATATTAACACAAAGTGTGAAAATGTGAAATCGAAAATAACAGTCACGAGCAGGATTTGAACCTGTATCTCCTGGAATACCGTCCCAGATACTTTGCCAATTCAGCCATCGTGACAATTGCTCAGAACTGTTAATTTCGATTACACATTCATTGTTAACGACAAGTGACACGACAAGTTTATATGTCTAAGCATGTCAAATGTTAAAAAAATATAAAAAATGTAAAAGACATCTACTAAAACATCCACATGATACCTAAAAACGAATTCAAATCATATAAATAACTCAGATGAACCTGCCAATAAACATTTTGCAAATAGACAGATGTCTGCGCATTTGTTTATTTGCAGGTAAGAGAAAAACCACGACTAAAATACGCTCAACTTCGATCAATCGGAAAAAGATATTTATACAAACTTTTACCTGCAAATCGGTTGATTGCTTTTACTGTCTGTCCGCTTAGTATTGGATAGCAACATTCTAGCGAGCGCTAAACCGAGTTAATTAATGCATTCTACAAAATTGACGTTGATGTGTTATTTTTTTTTTTTACTAAAGGGCTGACAAAAATATTGTAGCCTGGGTGATTAGCAGCTACTCATACCAGTGTCATAACTCACGCATTACCAACCCCAGAGAAAAAACGAGAAAGGATGATTGAAAAGGGTTGAGGAGGTGGTTGGTTTGCTTCTGCAGCACTCTCACTCATCTAACGAAACAACAGTTGAAATATCTACCCTTTCTTCACGCCTATCTCCTGTGAGCGGGTGGTTCTTCCCTAGTCAAGCTGGCCTATTCATGCTGGAATTGCCAAGGCCAGATAAATGTTACATTACTTGGTTTAAAATATAGACTTTATTTCATTCAAATCAAATACCCTCATTTAAAACTCTTTTTACTTACGACTTAAAGACACCTATATCACATCACACCTTAGAACAACAAAGTCCAAATGAAAATAAAAACGCAAATACGAGAAAATATATTTTACAGATATACGCTAAAGATTTTACACTTTGTGTTTAATGTATAGTGCTAAGCATGTCAAATACTAAAAATATATATAAATATTTATAGGGTTTGCGTGTTCATTAGGTCACCCAAAGACGTTAAGTATGAATTTTTTATCGAAATTAGCAGTCAGGAGCAATTGTCACGATGGCTGAATTGGCAAAGCATCTGAACGGTATCCAGGAGATGCAGGTTCAAATCAAAAATTATTTTCGATTTCACATTTTTCACTGTGTTTATGTTTAAATGTATCCTATTAATATAATAATATTATATAATAATTTATAGACGAATCAAAACTAATATTGATTTATTGATCGACGTTATGTTTCCCAGTTACATGATTTTGTCAACAGATGGCGTTTAAAACAATTAGCTAAATAAAATATATATTTTTATTAAACAAGCTTTTATTGGCTGTTAATATAAAAGAACTAAAAATATTAAATAAGTCTTGTGTACTTATCACAGTCTCTAGTTTTCAAATAAGTGTTACAGTCACTTTTTTCTCTCTTGCTGTTAAAATACCAGATCAAAGTACTTATCAAAATGAATCAAATGACCATTACCTCGATGGGATTGCGTCGTTTTATCACAGAGTTGTCATGGCCATCTTTCGACTCCATCATCAGGCGGTGAATGAGCAAGATCTCATGTGCTTTGGGTGTTATTTCATTTAAAGTCTCATTCTGTGATATATTAGCATTTAGCTATTTGGAGAGACTTTGGAGGTATCAGCTTAAATGAAACTCGGTAATAGTAGTACGGAATTACTGAATGTTACTGACTGGATTTATTTAAGAAATATGAACAAGACTCTTCTAAGTAAATAGAAATATGAACAAGACTCTTCTGTGTAAATAGAAATACGAACATGAATCTTCAGTGACGCAAATAGAAATAAGATTAGTTCTGAAAAGAACTGTTGTTCAGACATTTTCAGTGCTATAATAGAAATAACCATCAAGCCATCAACACGTCACACCTTCATATCTTCTCTTCAATATATACATCTTAATATGTTCACTATATCTTCATATGTTCACTACAAAACACATCTTCAACTTTACGACATCGACGCACGACGTGACCCGCGCGACACAGCGCGACGTGTTGACAGCGTGACGTAACATCGACCTATTGCATCGCGAAATTTTTTTTTTTTGGCTTTGGTTGTTAGCCTCAGATGACTATGACAACCTTACCCGGACAATTGGTGAGCGCAGAGGGCTCTCAACCCGACATTTAAGCAACGCTACCCGGGGGCACCCCCTTATGGGGTAAAGACCTCGGCTCGGGCTGTTGCTGGCAAAGTGGGATTTCCCACGTTTAAGATTTGACCGCGACACGTCTTTCACCCCCGTCGGCTGGGACAAAACCGTGGGTAATTACTTGTATTAGCTGCGCGAGCTGTGTATGCTCTGATCTGAGCGTGAGTTGTGGCGTCGATTTCGTCGAGGTTATTTCGCGGTCGGCGTATGCACGATAAATTAAAGGGGTTGTACCTAGCCGACTCAACTACTAGAGGGTTGGCGTGAGTAATGGCGGAGTCAAAGAAACTACGTGATCACCGTTTCATAAATTGCTTGATGGTAGGCAATTGCAAGTCTATGTGAAGGTCGACATTGCGTATGAACCACGGTGCACCCGTAGCTCTGCGCATGAAGCTATTCTGTAGTGTTTGTAATCTATGGATCCTGTGTGCCTTGGCGTGTGAAAATACTACACTGGCGTACGTCATAACTCGACGTATGCAGGCAGTGTAGAGTCTGACCTTATTCCTAAGTGAGAGTTTAGACCTAGAGTTTAACAGATAGTGCAAACGTCCCATGACAAAGGCTGCGCGCGAGCGTACCACCTGAATGTGACGGGCGAATGTGAGTCTGTTATCTAGAATTACACCTAAGTACTTGGCTCGCCTACTCCCAGGAATAGGTTTACAAAAGATGCTAATCTGTTTGATCTCCTATATGGGGGATACAGTCGGGGTAGTCTCCTATGAAACATGACCGCCTGGTTCTTCTCGGGGTCGATCTCTATTCTCCACTTGCTAAACCACGTACTGAGGGCAGTGGCCGCGGATTGGAGTTTCCTATGCACTGTGATAGGGTTAAACCCTGCATAATAAATAGCTGTATCATCTGCAAAAAGTGCTGTCTGCACTTCCCGATGCTGAGGCATGTCGCTGGTGTACAGCGAGAAGAGGATCGGTGAGAGGACGGAGCCCTGTGGGACCCCGGCGAGTATGTGGTGGGGGGAGGATAGTACCACTTTCACTCTATAGCGGAAACTGCGGTTAGATAGAAAGTCTCGTATGATGAGTACGAGATACCGCGGTACTCCTAAGTGGAGTAGCTTGTATACTAGGCCGTTGTGCTTTCGCTACATCGAAGAAAAGTGCACCTGTAAAAAGGTTGTTTTGTTGCATTTTCGGGTAGGTATAATCTACGATGCGGTGGACTTGTTGCACACTGGAGTGCTTGGCTCTAAAGCCGAATCGGTGGTGGGGGATGAGATTATTAGCATCAGCGTATGCTTTCAGCCTACACAAAACTAATCGCTCGTAAATCTTACCTAAACCTTTAAGCAGACTTATCGGTCTATAACTAGTTGGTTCGGATCGCTTTTTGCCGGGTTTGTGGATTCCAATTACCACGGCCTCTTTTCACTGAGGGGGAAAGATGTTATTGTTGAGCGCTGCGTTATATATACATGTCAGAAGGACTAATAATGACTGGGGGAAGAGTTTAATGACCCTATTCGATATTCCGTCCGAACCGGGGGCTTTCTTTCTATGGAGGTTTTTGATTACAGACTCCAGTTCGGTGGTGGTAACTGGAGGTGGCTGTTCCACTAGGTCCCTACCTAAGGTGTCTACCGGAGGGGCCGAGGGTGAGGCCCTCGACTCCACTTCCCTATCAATGAAGGTGTGGTGTGTTACATCTACGTGTAATGTACTCGGCGTACATTGTCGCTCCAGGCTATCGGCTAGGCACTCGGACTTCTCCTCATCTTTGAAGGCGGGTGGAAGGTTGGGTCTGTTAAGCGGAGGCATGGTAGACACACTGTCGTTTTTGAAAGTGCGGGACAGTTGCCAGAAGGCTTGATGGGTCGGTTCTAGGTCTCTCAGCTTGGTTTCCCACTCCGATTGACGTAGAGAATCAATTGATTTCTTAACAGCCCTCTGTAATGAGCGCATTATGATGCGGTTATCCTCGCTGGGATAAAAGAAAGAAAGAAAGAAAGAAAATATTTATTTGGTTTCTTCAACATTTAACACATATATACACTTTTAGCAATATTACCTAACACGTAGAAACCAAAAAGGTACAACCTCAGCATATGCTACAACATTTGGCTGCTGCAGCGCTGGTTTTCAGGTATACCTATTAAGTAAGATTACGGACCGCCACGATACAATACTTAATACATAACTTAATATAATTAAATAATAATTTGACCATATCTATATAAATTATATATACATATATACATACATATACATATACATACATACATACATATATATACATACATATACATACATACATACATATATATACATTAAATAATAGCAATAAAGTAATAAGGTAAATATTATTCACTGTTAGTGTCACAAATAGGGTAGTTTTTATTTAGATATTTTTAGCATTTGACATGCTTAGCACTATAATACATCAAACACAAAGTGAAAAAAAGGGTAGTTTTTTTTCCGCCACAATTATGTATTTTAATTGCTACCGATACAATAAAAAATCTGACTTTTGTAATTCTAATAAAAAGTTTTTATATTTAATTTTGAAACTATTTCCGGATCGTAACTCACGAAATGGAGGCAAAAGATCGTTCCAACAGCGAGTGGCAGCAAATTTGAAACTACCATGAAGAGCTGCGGTTCTGTGCCGTGGTGTTCGTAGTAAGTAAGTAGACGCCCTTGTTTTTATTTTATTATGATCTTTTGACCACCTCAATTTCCGATAAAGATACTCCGGTTGTTGTGACAAGATTATATTAAAAAGAAGAGAAGCTAGATGAAGACGGATGACGATCATAGGCACGTATAGCGGCGTTCTTCTGCCTCAGCAAGTCACAGACGTCATCGAGTAGGCGCCATAGACGATTTCTCGTGTCTGGTACATGCCGGGAACAATCGTTAAACAACGATTGTACGTGGCTTGTGAAACAGTCAACCGCAGCCACCGTGTCCTCTACAGTACTAATAATAGGGGGGACTTGGTCTAGGTGTACAGACGAAGACGACCGGAGTTTACTCTCCAGCCGTCCCCAGTCTATCACCGTCATCGTTTTGTCCTGTTGGCCAAGGGGCCAGGTGAGGGGGAGGCGAGATCTAAGATCACAGGACGGTGGTCAGAGTCTAACTCATGTAACACTTCTACCAAACGCAAACGTAGGTTTACGTTTTTTAAAAGAGCCATGTCTAATATATCGGGCCTGTAATCAACACAGGCCGGGTAGTGAGTGGGCTCCATAAGCGCTATGATGTCGAACCCTAGTCGCTCAGCCAGAGACTCGAGGGCCCTGCCCCGCGTACTAGTAACTTGGCAGTTCCACGAGGTGTTTTTGGCGTTGAGGTCGCCGGCGATGATAACGGCGCTTCCCAAGTCTAGCAGGGCTTTTAAGTCCCTGGTTATAAGCGGTGTCGAATTGCTACTTCCGGGTCGTAAGCGGATACTACGACTATAGGCTGATGGCCTGTGAGGGCTAGTCTACAGACCGAAGCTTCGATGAACTCTAGTGGGGGCGGATCCATAGGTGTGCAGTGCAGTGACCTTTTATAATATATGAGTGTGCCACCTAGCGGTGAGTTTAGCCTATCGTTACGTACTACGTTGTAGTTAGCAATCCTCGGCGCCCTATGAAAGGGTTTGAGGAATGTTTCTTGTACTAGAAATAGGTCCAGTAGTTGGTCTTGTAGAAACGTGGCTACCTCGTTCCTCTGCTGGGACAGGCCATTGGCGTTGAAAAACCCTAACTTGAGTGTGTATGGTTTGACTCTGCCTGAGGTGTACGAATCCATTATACGGTAAACGTGTTTAGTTTCTCGATGACGGACGAGAACCGTACGGCGGTGTTAAGTAGGGCAAGACTATTGCCCTGGTTAGCGCGGAGTTCGGCCGCGACTTCCCTAATCTCGCTAAAATCTACGAGAGAGGCGAATCTAAGCACCAGGGCCAGATCCGAATCTGTGCTCTGGGGCGTCCTACCCGCTGGGCCTACGCCTACAGGTGGTGTCGGTGCTTTGCCCTGAGGGGGCTTATGTTGGCCCACGGTGGGCTTCGTTTGCCCAACGACTGGCGTCCCTACGGGCTTAATGTTGTTAGGCAGAGCTGGGAACTCTGCCTGGCTCGCTGGGCGTACCCAAGCGTTGCGGAGGGGTGGGGGTGCGGGGCGCAGGATGGGAGCGCTTCCCTGGGGCGGTCCTCTTGGTGTGAGGACAAGTGGGCGCCTAGCGGGTAACCGGGGGGCACGGGGGCAGCCCCGGTAGTTCGCCGGGTGACCCTTCTCACCGCATAGGACGCAGGAGGGGGGCTCTGTGCACTGGGTGCGGTCCTTTGGACGAGAGCAATCGGACGTAGAGTGGTCCTCTAGGCACTTGACGCACCTAGGGCGCGCGTAGCAGTGACGCGCAGAGTGACCGTACAACTGACATCTATGGCATTGTGAGACAATGCCCTTCTTGTTAGGGGGTTCCACCCTGATGTCGGACAGTCCGCAGACTGAGGTCATTTTATAAATGGCCTTGCCTTCCTTGGTGAGGTCTAATGTGACCATCACCAAGTCGTATGGTTCGCGGGCCCGACCCTTGTACATCCTGTGGACTTCGTGCACAGGCAGGTCTTGTTGGGTTAAGGATTGCTTAACCTCTTCGATTGACACCTCCTTTGGGATGTTTCTGAGAACGACTCTTAGGAGACGGTCCTCAGGGAGGGTGTAGGTGTGAAAGGAGATGTTCCTTTCACGTAGGACCTTTGATAGGGCCCTGTGGTCCTTGGACGAGGCCAAGGTGACCTTGATACCCTGTGGGGTGGAGCGGGCGGACTTGAAGTTGACGTGGTGCTCATTGCACCACGACGACACTGAGGTCCACGCCGTCTTATCCTGTATGAACAGGGGCGGTGGGACGGCCTCTTTCCTCTGGCCCTCCTTGGGCGCGGGTGGGTGCGGGGATGAAGACCCCTGTGCGCGTTGGGAGACAGGGGGTGCGGCAACAGTGGCCGGCTGAGCGGTAACCTGTTGTTCCACTATCTTGGGGGCCTTTTTTGGCTTCCCCTTCTTTTCTTTGTGGCTCCGCTTACGGGAGCTCACAAGAGTAAATTCGGTGTCGGAGGACGACTCCGCACTGGACAACTCGGACTCGGCAGAGCTGCTGGAGTCCGTTAGAGAGCAGGTAGTCTCCATCACACATGGTGGGCGACTACCCTCTGCCTCTACGGGCAGGGCCTGGGAAGTAACAGCCTCTACGGGCCGGATCGGGGAAGTTAGAAGTACCCGAGGTGGGCACTTGTCTCCGTAGCGAGACTTAATGAAGTCGTATAACACCTCGTCATTGAGGACGAGGTCAAAAAAGGCCTGATGGGCCATGATAGTTACTACTTTAACGAAACAACAAACAGATTGAAACGTATATCTCAGATCCCTATCGTCCCTAAGTCCTCGGATGGGATCGCCCGGGGATGTGTGGGTGAAACGTCCCTCCCAACCAGGTGTAGGTTGGGAGGATGTACTTAAATAATGAGCCCTAAGCTTGTACTCCCTCCGCCGATCTTATTGTGCGAAGGGTTCCTAACAGCCTCGGTGCCGGGGTGGTATGGGCCTTTGCAGGCCGGCACACCCAAACTAACACCAGAGGGATGGATTTAAGGTAAGGTAGGGTGGGAGGGGGCCTGGATTTATTTACACAACCTGCTCAATTTATATTATTTGGTTAATGTTCTACGACCAATAAGATTGCGTATAATTTGCGCACGACACTATTTTACACGTGGATCATTCCTCAGGTTGAATAAAACTGCGCGCGGTGTATTTCGCGATGCAATACATAGATAATATACTAATATAAAATAATGCAATAGGTCGATGTTACGTCACGCTGTCAACACGTCGTGCTGTGTCGCGCGGGTCACGCCGTGCATCGATGTCATGAAGCTGAAGATGCGTTTTGTAGTGAACATATGAAGATGTATATATTGAAGAGAAGTTATGAAGGTGTGACGTGTTGATGACTTGATGGTTATTTCTATTATAGCACTGAAAATGCCTGAACAACAGTTCTTTTCAGAACTAATCTTATTTCTATTTGCGTCACTGAAGAGTCTTGTTCGTATTTCTATTTACACAGAAGAGTCTTGTTCATAGTTCTATTTACACAGATGAGTCTTGCGTTTCGTCATTGTTCCCTGTCGGCTACAGCTATATTAGCTAGATTGCTAATTGCTTGATTCATTTATATACATAAAGTAAATATTGAAATTGCCTTTACTAATAAATTCGAAAAAGAAAAAAATAATTGAAAACGTAAAGTAACTTAGAGCTTAGGTGTTTACTTCGCAGAAAATACAAAACTGAACTGAAAAAGAATATTATTTGTCTAATTGTGTGCAAATTTATGTTTGCTATCCGCTTCCTTTATACCTCTCTCTCTCGCTCTTTAGAGAGAGACCTCTTCTATTATCTAACCTAGCGCCATAGTAAATAAAGGTGGGATATTTTTCACGAAAACCTATTGTTCGCACTGTAATATCTGACAGTACCTAATAAAAGAAAATAGGCGTGTAATCTTTACTCATTAATTTTATGATTAGTGAGTTAATTAGATGATCACATCATGCGGAGGTCATCATTCAAGTTGTCTTCACATTATATTAATGTCTCAGAATGGTCCATGAGTCAGCCTCAGTAATAATTAAGCCTATACACGTAAAAGATCAGATATATCTTGGTTATATACTGACAGGAATTAAATCTTGGAATTTGTTAGTAATGCAACTTTCTGTCACGCCAAAGGTGACGTGAAAACTTACGGCTTTAACGGCACTCGAACTTTATGAAGAATATTGTTTCATTCATCATTCATTTCATGCACTAGTTGTAAAGGAAAATCTCGTATTTGTCATTTAACTTAAGGAGTAATACATAGGTAATTTTACCTAAGTGATAATTCATTTGCCGTGTGGGGCCGGCTTTAGAATTCTCCCACCCCTCTTCACCCATGGGAGTCGTAAGAGCCGACTGAGGGAATACCGGGGGAGTTGGCAGCAGCACTCCTTCGAGTATTAACAACATCCACTGCGATCGCCAACCCGCCTGCCAAGCGTGGCGATTATGGCACTATCCCCTATTCTTGGGGAGGCCTATATCCAGCAGTGGACTTTAAAGGGCTGATGGATGGATGGAAAGATAATAAAATTCATAATTCATAACACTTTAATCGATAATAAAGTTGCGAGAATTGGCTAGGCTTGTTATAATTACCACTGAACTGAAATAATGTAACACAGTTCCAGTAACCCGCCAATACAGGCGGAGAGACGGCACACGACCGGTTTAGTTAGTGGGTGAGGGCCCCACACTACCCTGTTCGTTGCCCGGAACGACGGGGTGTGTGGTTAGGTAAATGATTTACCAACTCAACGAAAAATAAATAAAAAAAGGCTTGTTATAATTACTCGTACTTATATAATTATCAGGTGATGCAATTATACTTATTATACCAACGAGAAGAACGGAAAAGGTTCGTAAGTATTATTGTTTTTGTTTTTATATGTATGACTGAGATCACGTTTTACATAGTTGTTCGTTAACTTTTTTCAGATTGGATATACTTTGAAACTGGTCTCATATAAATTTGCAAACCCACCTTCATTATAGCATAAAAGTTTTTTCGTCCAACGGATTTATTGTGTTTAATATTATTATAAATTGACACTCGCAATTTTATTATTTGTAATGGTGGCAGCCGAGCTACAGTCCCCCTGAAAGTACTGTGGCTAATAGATGAAATAACTATCTGCTACACAAGTACAGCAACAAGGGCATAAATAATCGCCATCTGACGTAACAAAGTATAAACTGGATTGTGATATGTAAAATATAGATGGCGCTTTTAAAAGCCAGTTTGCCATAAGTAAGAAATCTCCCATCTCACCATTGAGCTGTAAACAGACTTACCACCCCTACCACCAGTGTGTTGTATCCAGCTTTGTTTGCATTTAGTACGCTTACATCCTTCTTCAGGTTTATTATAAATTCTAGATATAAAACAATAAGGCTAAAGTTCATATTTCCTTTTAAGGCTGCAGAAATGCAAATTCAATCTTCAAATGCCAGCCTAGTTCACAACAGACAATTGTATTGATAATTCCAGGTGGATATATCGCACAGTCAACATCAGTTCAGCATATTACAAAGCCGGCTGAGAAGCGGTCTCGGGAGAAATTCAATGGTATTGTTGAATTTTCGCAAATGGCCCGCGCCGCTCTCACAGCCCTTGCTGTCACGGCTAAGGGATGCGGGGTCTGGGACACTATTACTCGACTCATGAATACTTGTTATGTTGGATGTGTCGTCTTGTGAGTCTTTCTGTCTATATTTTGATTAGAAATGTGAATATAGAACTAAGTAGGTTGATGGTTTGTTTGTTAGATTTTTTGTCCGTGTAATGACAAAGAATTTAAGTGTGCGAAAGAATAGAGTGGTGTTCTTTATCACGGATGTCGTACGAGGCTGATAAAGTGAAGTAAGCGCTAACTGTGTCTTGCAATATTGTGGTGTGCCTTCTTGTATTCTGTTTAGTGAGGCCTGTGATAGGCCTCTATTGTGTAGATAAAACCCACAATAATTAGCTTTCAGTAATTCCGTACAAAATTTAATAATCCATAACAGTTGTTGCCTACTGAGTTTTCTGGCCGGATCTTTCTCAGTCAGGCCGCGTTCTGATCCGGTGGTAGCTTTTTAGTCTTAGCTTCTTGCAAAATCAACATATCTAACAATAAAAACTAAAAATCATGATTGTCTTCTTATTGGTAGTTATTTTTGTTATTAACATTTTAATTGGTAGTTTGTGGTAGAAGTTTTGAGCACTAAATAAAAACAAAAATTTTACAATTTAAAGAGGAGTATTATACTCATTTTAATATACTAGCTTAAAGTCTCATACATTGTAAGCATAAATTTGAAGTAGATATTTTAATTGTGTTTCTAAACGAATATTAGGTGGGTTAAAATAAATAAACCAAAAATTTTTGTAAAATCATATACTGTGGGTAGATGAAACCGTTGAAACAATATATCAGCCTTGGACATCTACCATCTACGAGTAAGTCCACCCGTGATCATGAATACTGTAAAGTATTCGAAACGTCGGGATAGTATAAAATCAAGTAAACGCGATAGAATCCGTAAACATAGTTTTATTTCAAAATGTAATATATGTAGGTATTATATCCGTAATGTAGTACCCATAGCACAAGCGTTAAGCTTAGTTCGGCACCAGAGGACGTTGTGTGAAATTGTCCGTGAATGTTTATAAGCAATAAAAAAAGGATTAATTGCTTTATTCCTACAATATCTACAAAGGTTCTTTTCTTAAAGTAGGTACTAATTGACACGAATGATATGCTGACTTGTGGTAAAACATTTTGATATAAGCGTGTCAGTACCACTAATAAATATTAGTCTTTAGTTTAGTTTTTCATTTTGAATATTTAATCTTTGTACTAGATGTAAGTTATTATATATATGGTGTTAATTCTAAGCAAATGTCATTGCTGGTTAATTGACATCCGTGTCGTCACTAAGGCCTGCATTGAAAATCAGCGTTGCAGTGCATCTTAATTGCTGCACTGCAACATCGCAAGCCACACATCGCAAGCCACACATCGCAAGACACCCTTTAATTTTCGTATTTTATATTTTGTTGCGTTTTTCTAGGTTAAGAGTATTTCTTTGGTGTCAATAAAATAATTTGTTTGTTTGTTTGTTATAAAAGAAGCCTGAATCTACTTACTAATTGCGTAACAAAATTTATTTATAATTCCGTAAAAATGTCTAAATACCTCAATAAATTAACAAAAACTAAAGTAATGTAAAAAAACTCATCCAGATAACGCAGATTATTTATAACCCATTCTTCCACATCAATCTCAGAATATAATAAGGCATTCTACCCCGACAAATGTGTCTGACCTTTCATGATACGATATTCCGATTTGTGCTCAACCTCCTGAATTTTTGTTACTCATCCACTAACCTGACCGGGCCTGTCCACTTAACTTGAATAATGATGTGCGAGGAAAAAGGATCGGTGAGGCGAACTGCGTGTACAATCCACCCGCATCACCCTATTCAGCCCACCGATTGAAATCTAATGTATAAAGTCCCTTTTAATGTTTTTAATCTTCGATAGTAGATTTTTTAATCCAAATAGTTTTTGTAAAATAGATCTTTTGAATTTCGAAAATATACTGATGAAATTATTAATATATATAATAATAATAATATTTAAAATTCGATATAATACTAGTACTAGGCGACCCATCCATATGTTGCTGTGGCACACTTAGGTATAATTCGTTTAATGATTATATATTAAAAACTTATTAGTTGTTTTCAGGTTCTGTCTCTGGACATAAAACTCGTTAATTTTGTAATAAAAAAAGGAAATAATCGGGTTAAAAACATAAAAACTATATTGTCTATAAAAAAAGTTCGAACAAATAACGTATTTAAAAAAAACGTTATAATAGTAGTAACTAATAGCTAAAGTACGAGAAAGAAACGCGAACGCAAACAGACGGATCTCGTGGCATAGTCGGTAGTGTAACCGACTTCGACATTTGTACTGCGTCTGAGTGTTTTCTATCTATTATTATTTACAAAAAAAATATATGCATTATATCCATAATCTGGTACCCATAGCAAGCAGTTAAGTTTAGTTTGGGACCAGAGGACGTTGTGTGACAAAAAACTTACCTAACCGCACACCCTATCGTTCGGGGCAACGAATAAGGTACCACAGACGAAGAACATACAGTCGACCATCGAAGACGTCTAGACAGCAATCGTGAGGTGCGGTGCGGCCGAACATTTGCGCTCACTCGTTCTGGAGCTATTTTTCAGAGCTATCGAAATAAATTATTTTTAAATAAAAATGGTGCACACTACGTGTGCGGTTACAATCTGCGGGACGACCTTATTTAAAATAAGGAATTGAAGTTTCATCAGTTTCCACGTACATAGGAAAGGTAAGAAAAAACTATTTTACGTAATATTTCAATTTTGAAATTTTGAATGTTATGGTAACTCGTGCTACTTTTTGAGAATATGCAAGATGTCCGCCGCGTACCTTACATTTTTTTTTAAATATGGGTTTTACTATTTAACTTTTACACTTAGGTAGGTACTTCGTTAGAAGTTTGTTTTTTTATTAAATCCAAGATGGCAGCCGCATACTTTGTGTAATTTTTCAATATGGGTGTCGATTGTAGGGTTATAAGGGGTGCTCCGTCCGAATTTTGTTTTTGTTTTTTATATATTCCAAGATGGCTGCCGCGTACTTTGTGTAAATTTTCAATATGGGTATCGATTATGGGATTGGTAAAAAAATAGAGTACATAACCAAACCTTGTCCATGCTTTCCAATTGATTTTTTAATTAAATTATATATAAGAATGCGAATACATTATATAATAAAGTTTAATAATAGGAATTTAAAATCTAGTAGTTCAAAAAATCGAAAGTATATATCAGTTGTACATTTGAAAATTATTGTAATTTTACGAGTATGTTTTGATTTTTATCCTAGTAGGGTATTTAGTTAGGTTACTTTTTCATGAAGGATTTTTTTTAAAGCCGGTACAACAGATTGTTAATTGCTACACGTCGCTGTACAATAATTTACTTAAATTCTAATTACTTAATTTGTTGAATGTATAGAAAAAAAGAATGTAAAAAAATATAGATATGCTAATATAATGTATTTTTATTTCTTGCCGATGTGACAACCATTTTTTTTTGTTAAGGTGGGAAGAAATGTTCCTAACCGCACACCCCGTCATTCGGGGAACGAACAGGGTAGTGTGGGGCCTTCACCCACTAAAGAAACCTGCCGTGTGCCGTCTCTCCGCCTTTATTGACGGGCCACTGGAACTATGTTACATTCCTTCGGTGGTGCCGATGTGACAACCCTAGCACTTTTATTCGTCGCGACGAATGTCTAGACGGCTACGGCTTTTTCGTCAACATCAAGGGTGAGGACTGACTGTATGGTTCTTCGACTGTGCTAGTACCCTCACCCACTATACATATAAACCATCCGTGTGCCGTCTCTCCGCCTGTATTGGCGGGCCTCCGGAGCTGTGAGTAGCACAGCTCCGGAGGTATATTGCTTCAGTGGTTGCCAGCAATATAGCACAGCTCCGTAGGCCCGCCAAAGGTATTTTGAAGGTTGTAAACCTTCAAAATACCTTTCTTAGTGGACACTTATGTTATTAAATAAAGCTCAGTACATTCCGAATTTCACCTCCGTAGTATCAGTAGTTTTGGCTGTACGTTGATCGTTAGTCAGGATAAGCAATTTTATATATCTACTTTAGCAGTTGCACGCGACTTAGTCAGCGATGATATTTTACATTTTAATACAATCTCCTATTTATTAGCCTCAGTGTATTAGCAGCCAGATCGATAAAATTATAGTATAGTTGCCAAATATCCGCAAGCCTGGCCTCTGCGTTTGGGGCAGTTCCGAAAAATTATTGAAATAGTTGCCTTGGTCTACAGACTCACTTTATGTACAAGACTTGTATCGAGATAGATATTAACTGTCCATCCATCCATCCATCAGCCTTTTAAAGTCCACTGCTGGACATATGTCTCCCCAAGAATGGGGGATAGTGCCGTAATCGCCACGCTTGGCAGGCGGGTTGGCGATCGCAGTGGATGTTGTTAATACTCGAAGGAGTGCTGCTGCCCACTCCCTCGGTATTCCCTCAGTCGGCTCTTACGACTGCCATGGGTGGAGAGGGGTGGGACAATTCTAAAGCCGGCCCCACACGGCTATTAACTGTATATTCCGTAAATATTTTTAAGAAAAAATATATAGGCACCGTGATTTAAGAGGTGCCAGACCATACTATCTTGCATATTTTCTAAGAAACAAAATATATGTATAAAGGTATTGAGTAGTGTTAGTGTTTACTTTGAACATAGGCCATCTTGGGCCGACACGTCGACTAATTTCCAGGTGGTGCTAAAATTATCTAAAATCTAAAGGTACTAAGTATACTCACTTTTTTAAAGCAAATATTCTGATTTTTGTGTATGTTTCGCAGAATAATATTAATAATTTAGCAGTGATGTAGGCAATAATCTCTATCTGTTACAAATAAAAAAATATAGGTATTTGTCAGGTTACCTAATTAAAAATGAAATCTCATGTGTCGTACAATTTGGAAGAAGCCTAATAATAAAATGTAAGCAGAGGGCGTTGTAGTTGCGATGCGTAACCCCGTGGAAAGAAAACGGCTTTCTTTACGAGCTATTCCGCTGAGCCAATATTTCTTCGCGACAGTGCGCGGCATCATAAAATAAAACGAAAAATTCCAACACTGCCTCGAGCAGTGATGAAAATCATAAGAGCAAGATATTATGCCTTATCGACTGATATACTTTGTCAGGTGATTAAAATCATGGTATTAGGTTACTTAGGTATCCCGGAACACACAACAATTAGTTTTAGAATCGTTGTCTGTTTGTCTGTTTATCCGTAAGTTTGTTCATCACTCAAAATTTACTGAATGGATTCCGATAAAACTTTTATGTTTGATAGCTTTTGACCTAAAGACTTTGCAGCCCGCTACTATGACCTGAGATATAACCTTAAAATGACGAATGTTAATTTTAACCGACTTCAAAAAAGGAGTTCTTAAATCAGATGTTTTTTTTTTATGTTTTTTCGGGCATAACTCTTTTTTAAAAATTATATTTGTAAAATTCTCTTTTTATTTGAAAGGAGTTTATTCCGAAATGGTGGGACCATTTAAATTTTGTCGATATCGAAAGAAAGGAAGAAAGAAAGAAAGAAAGAAAAAATGTTTAATGTCATGAAACAAAACAGAAAAAGAACAATATAGTTTTATAAAACAAATTACAACAAAAAGTTTCGTCACAAAACGTCACCAATTCAGCATAATGCAGGCATAAGCCTGCGCTGATCTTCCATTGGTGCGTATGTGCTGGCGTCACAGATGCCGATTATTTTAAAAGTAACAATATTATGCTAAATAAAACAAAAATATTTAAAACTAAGTTAGTACATTAAATAAATATAAAAACTATAATAACTAATAAAATAAAGTACACTAACTCTGTCTACATTGTCTATGACAATTGCCTCGACACCTCACAGAGTATATGTCACAGAACCTCACAGAACGATGTATTATATGATTTAGTCTGAGCCTGAGCACAGAACACGTGCGCAATGACACGTCAGTGATATCGGTGCAGTAGTTTTTAAAAAATCAACAAAAATCTAAAAGAAAGTATACATCGATGATAATTTTTCGTTTAGTCTGATTTTTTTTTTTTTTTCGTTTGGGAGGGCCTCCCCATCATGGTCCACCTAACCTAACCTACGCACCAATTTTATAAAAAATTACTAAAAAGCAAAAAAATAATTGGTATTTAGATACGATTTTCGTGCTCGACACCTGCTGATGTGTTTGAAGCCGGTGCCAAAAATGTTTTTAATGTTAGTATTTATATGAATTATTTTTGTTACTTTTGAACTCATCGTGATTGGGTGAGCTATTATTTCGACATCACGCGTCTATGTCTCTACCAATCACAAATAAGACGATGTTGATACGATTTTGTGAATCACATTCTAAGGGGGTTGGAGACAGATGCTGCAAAATCAACATCAGGCCCGATAAAAAGCAGTTCCTTGCTCTGCCGTGCCATGACAAAACACTGTAACTTCAGATACAGTGTTTTGTGCTAACATGAATAAATCGTATTTTCACACATGTTTACATAGTATAGCATTTAAATTTTGTTATGATGTCTCAAAAATACTGAGAAAACCGAAGAGAATAAACACTGTATTCCAAAAATTATAAGGATCAAATTTGATAAAACACTGCAACATCAATTACAGTGTTTTGTAAAACACAACTAACGGTATAGTCGCCTGCTATCTATAAGATACAGTATTTTGTCATAACAATCGGTTGGGTTGAAGTCAAATGTCGTTTATTATACTAATATTGTATCTCCATCATCCCCTTCAATATAAAAAAAAAGAAACGAGATAGAAAATCTCAAGAAACTTTGAAACTTTTGAACAGCAACGGCAGAAGCATTCTGTATTGCAATCATGCATCTGCAGCAAACTAAAATCATTTGAAAAAATTAAAGACGATAGAAAAAATAATTTTCGCCCACACCTCAGATATAAAAAATGTTCTGAAAGTTGCATTCATTCGGATTCCACTATCCTTTCTTTGTGTTCAGGCGGGAAAAAAATTACCAAACCGCACAGCCCGTCGTTCGGGGCAACGAACAGGGTAGTGTGGGGCCTGCACCCACTAAAGAAACCCGCCGTGTGCCGTCTCTCTGCCTGTGTTGACGGACCACTGGTCCACCACCTTCGCGGGAGATTCCACTATCCTACCCCGTTTTACATGATACACATTTATCCACAGCAAAATCCATCATAATAAATTTACTAAAAGTTTCAGTTACCCTAAGTCATTCTATTGAATGCATTCTGGTGAGAGCAAATTTGGGTCAGTCAATCACGCCTAAACGACTGAGAGCAAATGAGAGAGATTCGGTAGTAGATGAACACTCGATGAACATTATGGGATATTTATGCCAAAAAAATTGTCTCCGAAGGATAGCTATTTTTGGCATATGGACCTAACAACTAAATGGAGGTATACAGATAAATATTATGGTTTGCATAAACATGCAGAAAATTCTTATGCCGATAAGGAATTAAGAAAAAATATTTTTTGAAATATACGATCGGTCGCGGGCAGTAGTAAGTTATCAAAAAAAACACAGCATCACGCCTGTATTCCCCGAAGGGGTAGGCAGAGGTGTATTATACACCCACGATTCGCCAGCTAGGTATGTTAAGTCCCACGTAATAGGGCGAGCCTATTGTCGTCTACAAGTTAGTTATCAAATATATTTAAATGCCTATTTTTTGTAATCTACAATACCTATTTATAACAATAGTATCAAATAACTGCCTCAGTGGTGCAGCGGCATTATGTGCGACTGCTAATCATGAGGTCTCGGGTTAGATCCCCGGGTCGGGCAGGGTTATTGAGCTTTTTCATAAAAAGAGAAATTCTCAGTAGCAGACCGGAGTTTGGAAATGGGCGCGGTAGACGGCAATAGGCTCGCCTCCTATTACGTGGGACTTAAACATAGCTGGCGAATTGTGGGTAAGTAATACGCCTTTGCCTACCCCTTCCTTTCACAATACAGGCGTGTTGCGATGTTATGTATCGAATAACACATTCTGTCTTTCAAAAAGTATCAAGCTGTGAGATTCAGGCAATTTTCATACAAAAACAATTGTATACACAAGACAGCAATTAACATTAAGAATGAACGTGCAGAGTGCACTTATAATGTTGTGAGCTTAAGTATCGTACAACGACCGCTTGACAAAATACTCTGCCAATTGTGTCTGAGTACCGCCCTCAATTGTTCCACATGAAAAATGGCCTATTTGGATTGTTCCCGAACAAATGCGTGCTGTGCGGGTCATTACGCTTTGTTTTAGATATAAGTATGACAAAAAATTCACAGTGAATTTTTCGCTTCCGTTGAGGTAAGCACTGTAGAAAGCTATTATAACTAAGGCAATTGTTTTGCCGTTAAAGATTTTTTCCATGCAATCAAAAAATGAAAGGCAATTATTTGTGAGATCTAGAAATATAGTACCTATTATACTTGTTTTAAATCTATGCGCACTTTGTACCCTTTCGTTGTATGCTTGTGCAGTCTCCTCGACCTTAATTTTCTATTAATGGGATATTAGCGAAGAGACGACTCTCTTAAAACAATAAATTATAAACTACAATATTCTGACCGCGACTTCGTTCACGTGGACGTCCGAAAGCTCAGATAATATTATAAATACGCCGCTTTACGGCATATTAAATCTCTACGCAAAAATGCTGTAGGAACCGTCCATTTTTTGGTAGGTATATCGGTTGTCGGATTATCGGCACACTTCATAAAGTGTAACAAATAAACAAACGCACTTTCGCAAATTATAGTAAAGATACTGCGGACAAACTGAGAGACTATGCAAAAACTGTTGCGCTCTTTTGCAATCAGAACATGAAGTATAATAATATAAAACAGGAAAAAAATGTACGGATACCAAAACGCAAATTTACTGCTCAACGTCGCTCGTTGCCAGACATGGATTATTTTAGTTCTCGAACACTGAACAGGATTGAGACGATAATAACAATGTCGTCACTTCCTCAATCTCACTTCTTCAATATTTCCCGTTGAAATGACTCGCCATATTTTTTTATCTGTCCTGAATATTTTTATACGTCGCTTCAGTCAACTGTCTTAGTTTTATAAGTAGGAATTTAATGCTTTTTACAGAACAGTTTCATAGTATTTATTGATATAATACGTATTATATACTAGCTTACATAATATTCATAAACCTATTAAATCAATATTAATAAAAAAATATCGCTTCTTACAGATCCATTATTATTTTTAATTAAAATATTTACTAATCCCTAGCCATGGACGTACGTTCATAATCCTGGCATTATAAATGCAAAAGTGAGTTTGTTTGCCAAAATCTGTCCAGCGTTTTTGCAAGACAATTAATAAACATATATATATATATATATATATATATATATATATATATATATATATATATATATATATATATATATATATATATATATATCTACTATGACAACACTACAACAGAATATCCCGCTTTTTGAATAAAAATACGGTCTTGTTTTGTAACCAGGCGTTCCTTGAACTCCGTTAGTTAAGACTACTTAGAGTTTTCTTGCTTACACGCTCATTTGTTACACCTATGGAATAGACGTAATTATTCTTTTTCGTTGTTTTCCTAGAGCAAATTGCTCAACACCATTAGTTCCGAATGGCCAGCTACAGACTGAGTATTAAAGCATATGATATTGTAACAACACTGCTACGACCAATATACATGTAAGTACTGTGTAACACGGAACATGTAGTGAAGAAAGTTGATATCATATAGTTCTTAAACAATACAATAAAGTCTCACAATCAACAAGCTTATTTGAAGAACTCACCGGTCCTATCATATCATTCGATTGCCGACCGCCTAAGCACAGTAAATATATAAGCTAAAGCAGTAGTGAAACTAGGCTTATTCATTGAAATAATTACCTACGCTTCGTTGGAGCGTTAGGGATGTCCCCGTAAGTTCATACAAATTAGCATCCGACCAAATGTTGTTGTGGTTCGTGTAAAACAATGTTTATGATTATCCTAATAACTAAATCTGTAACAGAGCTATGTCTGTACATCGAAGATAGTAAATGTGACTATATTAGGCTATTTATGCGTGTCTTTTTTTTCTTCTTTCTTCGTTTCGTCCTCCATCCATCCATCCATCAGCCTTTCAGCGTCCACTGCTGAACATAGGCCTCCCCAAGAGAACGCCACAACGAGCGGTCCCATCATGGGGGATAATGCCGTAATCGCCACGCTTGGCAGGCGGGTTGGCGACTGCAGTGGATGTTGTTAATACTCGAGGGACTGCTGCTGCCCACTTCCCCGGTATTCCCTCAGTCGGCTCTTACGACTCCCGTGGGTAGAGAGGGGTGGGACAATTCTAAAGTCGGCTCCACACGGCCTTTCATCCTGCTGCTACTATATTGAGATATAACTTAATAAACTAGCTTTTGTCTGAGCTTAAGCCCCAAACAAAAGCTTTTAATGTTTTTAAAATTGGAAAGTGTTTTATTTTATACTAGCGGCCCGCCCTGCAAAGGCATTTTTTTTTTAATATTTTGGGATAAAAATAAAGTAAATGTATCATTATGCCGGATTTTTTTTTTCAAATTAATATTTATAGTAATAATATAGCCCGTTATTTGTATACTTACAAAATATTTCTTTATAATATTAGTAATAAATTTATTACGATTCATAGAACAACTCAAATAACGCATGACGCAACCACTCATCCCGACGTGACACCCGAGACTTTCAGCACTGCCAGGGGTGCTTAGATTCTCGTAGATGCGCACGTCTGTGTGAGTGTGCCGTTTCTAACGATTTGTTCTTAGTTTCCGTACTGGTTTATATATTTACTGTGGCCTAAATGATGATCTCCAATCATATGAATCGGCTAACAGAGTCTCCGCAATATCAGTTCATAGACTTTTATGTCAAATGAGTCAGCATGGTGCCAGTGTTGCCAGGCCGTTCAGAAATTCTTTATACAACAAAATGAGATCCTAAAGTTCGAAAATGTGAAATCGTAATAATAAATATTCACGGACATTTTCACACAGCGTCCTCTGGTCCCAGACTAAGCTTAATGCTAGTGCTATTACTGATATAATACATAGGTATATTACCTTTTTTTTGTAAATACATACATATATATACAATATAATACTTGGACAAGGTATGATAATTATAGACTCGCTACTATTTTGACACTAAGGATGAAGAAAAGTATGCACATATTAGGTTTTAGCAAGAGTGAGAGAGACACGTGTATAAGTATTTTATCATTTTCGCGTATGCGTTCTTTTTATTTGGACCCAATTATTGTAGTGCTTAGTTTAGTTGTAATTATTGTTATTGTGTATTTACCATATAATTGTTAATTATCGTCATCTGTGACGCCATCGTAAACCTACGCACCAACGGAAGATCAGCGCAGGTTTATTTAATCTGCATCATGCTGAGTTGGTGGCGTTTTGTGACGAAACTATTTTATAATTTATTTAGTTTATAAAAACCTTATTTTGTTTCTTTTTTTCTGTGCTGTTTTGTCGCAATAAACGTTTTTCTTTCTTTCTTTCTTTTTTTCTATATTATAATAGATAGAAAACACTCAGACGCAGTAGGTATAAATATCTGTGTTCATCACACAAATAATTGTCCTGAGTGGGAATCGAACCCACGACCTCGTGCACGGTAGTCGGTTACAGTACCGACTACGCCACGAGGCCCGTCATAGCATAGAAATATAAACCAAGACATTAAGGGGAGAAGTAAGTGGAATGTGTTATCGAAATTATTTTTTTATTAATAACTAGTTAAAGTTTTTTCTAGTTTAGGTTATATCTCAGGTTGCCGATATAGTGATAGGGTAAAATGTATACCTGTTTTTAAGTCTAATCTAGAGCTATCAAATAAAAAAATTACATCAACATCTGTTTAGTAATTTTTTCGTGATGCGCGAACGACCAAACAGACAAAAATCGAAAAATAAATAGTTTTATGTTCAGACACGTCTATAGTCTAATGCAGTCGTTTTTACTCAAATATCTTAAATGTACAGACAGCTCTGTTACAGCTTTATAATAGTATGGACTTGAAATGGCACATGCTCCTTCTGGATTCTGATTAACATTGAGGTATCATATACCTCAATGCTGATTAAAGCAAAAATTAAATTGATTCTGATTAAAGCAAAAATTAAAGTATTAAATAACGTAGTAGTAATTATGTACTTATGAATTAACCTTCCTAAACAGTCGTCATTTAACAAATGCATGGAGCCATTCAAGGTTGAATTACATTGAAATAGAAACTAATTACTCCAAATCTCGTAACACATCATTATCTTATAGTTTAAAATTTGTAACATCAAAGTTATCAGAGGATTTAATGGTAGGTAATTAATTAATTAATACGAACCCTTTACGATGTATCCCTGGAGAGCTATTACTTAATTAGTCGCGGGTCTCGATTTCAGACTACGATAAGATAAATGGCCTGGTTTGCATTTTAAATTTTTACCAAACTAATTGGGAGCAAATACAAGAACAGCTTACACTAAATTTTATTTTGAATGTGGGCGTATGAGTTAAGGTCCCTAAAGGGGCGGGGGGGCAATGTTTCCGCTTTTTTAAACGAACAGAAAAGTATCTCGGTGCCGATCTATCTGCAAATCAAAACAGTAAATTCTACTCTATCTTTCCTGGGCTGAATCTGTCTTTATCGGAATAGTTAAAGATTTACAAAGTTAGTATAGGTATGGCAAAAATCTATTGGTAAAAATATAACGCTTTGCCAATGTTTCTTCGCATAGAAGGAGGAGAGTAATATAAGTTATATTCCCGTGTAATAAACCTGTAACACCAAATATTTATAATAAATCACAAAGATAGTTTATAACTTGGATTAAAACATTGACTATTTAGTGTTAAATTTCATAATTAGATGGGATAAGAACTTCCTGTACTACAAAATATTATTCTCCCTTTACTTTTTCTCTGTGGAACTAATCCTGAACTTGGATGAAGTCGCGAGCATAAAATATTAGTTTTTTTTATTTCTTTACAATTTTAGCAAACCGTTTACGAGAGCGATGCCTCCCTGGTTAGGCCGACCTATTCATTACCAAAACCCTTTTTTTTAAGGCGGGAAAAAATGTTGCTAACCGCACACCCCGTCGTTCGGGGCAACGAACAGGGTAGTGTGGGGCACTCACTCACTAAAGAAACCCGCCGCGTGCCGTCTCTACGCCTTTGTTGGCGGGCCACCGGAACCATATTACATTCCTTCAGTGGTCATTACCAAAACCCTATCCCCAACAAAAGAATATATACATACTTAATTAATAATCTGAAACTCCCAACCCAACAGAACAATATCTTAGCACCCAAACACCAACCAAACTAGTGAGTGGCCTGTGTACCAGACAATGAATTAATAAAATTGTACAAAATATCGTAAAAAAAAAAAACATTTCTACCTACTTTATGAACATTATTTTGTTTAAATTATTTTTTTATTCATATCTTTAGTGCTGCAATGTATAATCTTGCTTTATACTGCTTTCCTCCTTACAGAAAGGAGAGCATTATTCAAAGCCTACTTACTTTACTAATGCATTTTATGACCGTGGATATTATTTACGAGGTAGGAGTGAGAGAGTGAGGAGTACGACCCAGGTGAAGGCATAAAAGTAAGCACCACGTGGATCCTGATAATGTAAATTAAACAAAAAAAAACACACAATTCTTTAGATAGAAAAATAGGTTTGTATAAACAGAAAAAAATATCTCTTTTATTTATTGTTATCGCGTAATTGCTTGTTATCTTTCTTTTAGCACCCAAGACTTAAGAAGCCATTCTATAATCCCTGTATTAAGAATTATACGTGGCGAGGGATTTGAAACGTGTTTTTCCCCTATTTTTGGGGCAAAGCCGTCGCGTCCCGCTATCCCTGAGGATTTCTTTCAGAAAAACCTCTATAAATATTCCTTACAGTATTTGTATCTGCCTTGGAGTATCGTTAGCTCAAAGTTTTTATTTTTATTTTTTGGTTATTTAGTCAGCATTTTGTTATAAAAAATCTTTTATTAAAGTTGGTGATACATGACCATTTTATATTTCATCCATCCATCAGCCTTTCGACATCCACTGCTGGACATAGGCCTCTCAACTCCACAGCGAACGGTCCTGAACAAAAACGATATATTACATAATTATTATAAATTAAACAGCAATATTAAAAGACGCGTTAAATATTATATTAAAAGAAGCATTTTTTATTTCACATTTTTTTATTATTATCGCTAAAAATGTCGAGTTCCCGATAAATAATTAAAATTTTAGAATACCATGGGATCGCAACCGAATGTAAAACTACAATAAATTATTTTATAGCGCAATCCCCGAAAAAGCTAACATTTTGTATCAATTAGTGTCAGTATCGAGCAAAATATTACACACTTTATATCAATGAGAAAGGTAGGCATTAATTCTAATTAACTATTGTGTCTGGCCTTATCCGAATACTTTGGAAAAGAATATTAGTAATGTTCAGGCTATCATATTCATCAAAGTTGCAGTTATATCAACATACCTACTAACATCTAAAGTATAAATATAAGCTACCTTACCTAGAAGCATTTTGCATAATATATAAAGCTTCCTTTAAGGAAAACTTTAAAAGTGATTTTCTAAATAAATATCCCTTTGATAGTTGCCAGAGTGTGCCATAAGTTTATATATAAGTCCATAATCTTAAAGACAGAAATTCATATTTTAATTAAGGAATATTATTGTGATAGTTTCTAGCAGACCCGATCAGGCGATTGGGTTACCGTTTCACAGGTTCTATCTCTGGGATCCCTCCCCGGTTAAAAATCGTATTATAATAACTATACTTGTGCTTAGAACTCCTACCGTACCAGACACTGACCCTGGCATATGTTAACCCCAAGACAAAGCATTGGAAAAAATAACATTAGGGTTTGACCTCAGTCAGACGGAAATATTTTACGCCCATCTGTATTTTTAATCAAAATATCATAATATATATAGATATAGTGGAGCGCTTGGAGGTTTTTACCTCGGATTTGGTAGTGAATGGATTTATGTGGTTGGGGTGGGATTTTGTTTTTTATAGTAGATATAAGTTACAAGGTATACCTACCCAATTTTGGTGCTCTTGATTTTTTCTTTATTTAAACAAAAGACTATAAAAAAATAATGTTTCTTGTTGCATAGAGTTTTATTTTAAACTAGCCTTTGCCTGCGGCTCCTCCGCAGCCAAAAGCTAGTTTTTGGTTATATATCAGGTTCCCGATATAGTAGCGGCTTAGATTAATTATTTATCTAGATTGAGTGTCACTCTTATAAACAACATAAAAATCCCGCAGCAGTTTAGCGTGCAAGCGAGAAGTATGTTAGGCGCTCGGGCAGTTACTGCGCACTGGCCAGCCCGTAAACTTGTGTGTTAGATTTGGGGAATTTAATTAATAATTTACTGAATAAATTAGTTGGTTTTTTGGGACTTATTGGTTTTCTTTATTCGCGTAGGGCCAGGTGCAGTAGCTCACAGTGCAATTAGGATCCCCACGCTCACTACAGTCAGGAGAACACGCACATTACATTCCACGTCACATACGTAGGTTATTAGGAACTAGGTTGTGACGTGAGGCATCTTACAGTATAATCACACATAGAGACTGCGGGGTATAGGCAGAGATAGTACCCCCCAAAAGTTAGAGAGCACCCGTACAGTCGCGTACAGTGGTGACCCGCGTTTTTAAGTGAGGCGTGTTTTGTGTGCGGGGATTGCTAGGACAGTTGCACTGGTTAGATTAAGGAGTAATTTAAGTGGTGAATAAGGACACTAAGTGTTTATTTATAGTGATGTTCCAAACGCCGTAAAAAGTAAATATAAGTGATTTGACATCGTCGGCTACAGGTATGTCTAACCCTAGTATAGAATTGGCTGCAATTAGTGTGCATTCGCGTCTACCGGACTTATGGGCGGAAAGGCAGTTCCAGAAATTAATGAGTGAGATGGAATTGGGAACGCAAAATCCATCTCAGCTTCTGCGGCGGATGCGTGACCTGGGGAGGAACGCACAGATATCCGAGCAGACTTTGCACAACTTGTGGCTCGCCCGTTTGCCAGCATCAGTTAGATCGGTGCTACTTGTCAGCCAAGACCAGACGCTGGAGAATTTGGCCAATATAGAGGATAAAATCATCGAGAATAGCCGGGGAGGTGAAGTAGTGGAGGTCAGCCCGGTGGCGGCCAGTGGTACCCAACTGCCGGTGAGCGAGATGTTGGTGCAGATGCAAAAGCTGAGCCTCGAAGTAGCGGCACTGCGCCAGGAGGTTAGTGAGCAGCGTCGCAGCGCTTCCCGGGGCCGAGGCCGTACACCATCAAGAGGGCGCTCGAGAACAAGATCAAGAACATCGGCGGACTCGGACTGGCTATGCAAGTGGCATTTTCGATACCGGTCTAGAGCAACAAAGTGTGAGAAACCCTGCGCATGGAAGACGGAAAACTAGACGCGGTACAAAATACGGCGGCGGTGAGTTTTGTGCCGAGGATTAATCACCGTCTTAGCGTTTATGATAGAGAAAATGGTTTTAAATTTTAGGTGGATACAGGCGTGAACATAAGTTATTCCTGCCACGAAGAAGCAGATGTTATCAGCAGCACATACGAACTATAAGTTATTTGCGGCAAATAGTAGTGAAATTAAAACTTACGGTTCAAAAACATTACATGTAAATTTAGGCCTACGGCGGCCATATAGGTGGACTTTTGTGGTCGCGGACGTTAACCAACCGATAATAGGTGCGGATTTTTTGGAGCAACACACCTAAGTGCGCGTAAATTAATCGATAAGTAGACGAATTTATTAACGCTGGGCAGCATAGCCACGTGTGATCAGGTGTCAATAACAACCATAGATAGGAACCACCCCTTTGTAGATTTATTAGCAGAATTTCCAGAGATAACTAAGCCGGTGTCATTTAAAAATATGGACCGTGATTTCAAGAATGATGTATATCATCATATTGAAACCACGGGACCTCCAGTTCATGCGAGAGCGCGGCCATTACCGCCAAATAGGTATCATAAGGTTAAAAAGGAATTTCAGTTGATGCAGGAAATGGGGATTTGTAGACCATCGAAAAGCGAGTGGGCCAGCCCGTTACATGTTGTGGTGAAGAAAAATGGGGACATCCGACCCGTGGGTGACTACAGGCGATTATACGCAATCACCAAGCCGGATCGCTACCCCATACTGAGGCTACACGACTTCACATACATACCGTCAGGTAAGAAAATTTTTTCAAAGCTAGATATTAATAAAGCGTATTATTTTGTCAAAATTGCACCTGAAGACATTGAGAAAAATGCGGTAATAACACCTTTTGGGCTCTTTGAATTTTTAAGGTTAAATTTTGGTTTAAGAACAGCTAGTCAAACCATTCAGAGATTTATGAGTAATACGGTTCTGGAAGGCCTAGATTTTTTATTTAATTTTATACATGACGTCATCATTGCGAGTGACTCAATGGAAAGCCACAGAATGCATTTACGAAAAGTATTTGACCGATTTTCAAAGTTTGGTATAACGATAAATTTAGCGAAGTGTAACTTTAGTAAAAAAAATATAGAGTTTCTAGGATATCAGGTTTTGACCGACGGCATACGACCACTTGACCATAAGGTCAAGGCTAGAACAGAATACTCTCGGCCAGAAACCATTGAACAGCTCCGAAGATTTTTAGGGATGATAAATTTTTACAGGGCTAGTATACCCCATGCAGCAGAACATCAATCGCTATTAAACGAATTTTTAAAATGTGCAAAGAAAAGAGATAATACGAAAATCGCATGGACATCAGAGTTGATTAAAGCTTTTGAACAGTGTAGGACAAAATTGAAAGACGCTGTAATGTTATCTCACCCAGTTAGTAACGTATCGCTGTTTTCAGATGCTTTTGACAATTTTGCCGGGGCGGCATTGCACCAATTGGTAGATGGTAAGTGGTTACCTTTAGGATACTTTTCGAAAAAGTTTACCAAAGCTCAACAAAAGTATTCCACATATGACAGAGAGCTTACGGCAATATTTTTGGCTATGAAACATTTTAGGTACATGTATGAGGGAAGAGAATTAATAGTTTTTACGGATCATAAACCCTTGACTTTTGCATTTAATAAAATTGAAACAAATAGCGAAACGCCAAGGCGCACTAGCCAGTTATTATTCATCAGTGAATTCACAACGGACATTCGATATGTTAAGGCGGATAGCAATACAGTAGCACTTTCGAGAATTGAAACCATACACAGCCCTACAGTAATTGATTACGCGGAATTAGCTTCAGCTTAAGCGTCCGGTGGCCGTGGTCTCCATCGCACTGGGCGGACGACCATCTCTTACCTCCGAGGGCAGGGCCGGGGTGGTTAGGAGTACCCGAGGTGGGCACTTGTCACCGTAGCGGGACTGAATGATTTTGTAAAGCTCCTCGTCATTGAGGAGAAGATCTATGAAGGCCTGTTGGGCCATACTAGTTACGGAGATATTCCGGAACAACAAACAAACAGAATTAAAACGTACAGAACGAAAATCCCTAGCGTCCCTAAGTCCTCGAGTGCGATCGCCCGGGGATGTGTGGGTATAACGTCCCTCCCAACCGGGTATAGGTTGGGAGGATGTGCTTAATTAGTGAGCCCTAAGCTTGTACTCCCTCCGCCAATCTTACTTTGCGAAGGGTTCCTAACAGCCTTGGTGCCGGGGTGGTATGAGCCTTTGCTGGCCGGCACACCCAAACTAACACACAAGGAATGGATGAAAGGGTAAGGTAGGTTGGGAGGGGGCGATGGCTAGGTCAGGCTGGGAGATCCCCCAAGGCCTGATTGTCTAGCCCCGTCCGATAGTGCGCTACCCTGAAGGGGTAGAGCTGGCGAATCGGGTCCTCGCCTCACCCGGCTTCGTTGACACCGTGAGGTTTCAACCGGGGAACCAATAAACAGTGGCTTTACCCAGAAGGGGCACCCTGAAGGGGCCAACTCTGTATCAATATAATAGAAATGCGATGTATATTTAATCAACGTAATGTACTTACTACAATACGTTAATCAAAAACCACCTAAGTTTTCGCCTTGAAAAAGACGATTGGAACTTGGACTGGCAAGTTGTGTGCGGCTGAACGAGCTGCGCGCGAGGGCGCAGATAGTGGCGCTGCGAGAGTGCGGAGCGTGCGAGAACGAACACAACACGTACGTTCGTCAGGATGGCTATGTTTTGTATGTGTCATGCAGTCATTTTTTCATACATATCTTAAATATGCAGACATAGCTCTGTTACAGCTTTAAAATAGTATAGAAAGAAAGAAAATAAAACGTGGATAGCAGTACGGCAGCGGCATCTGCAATGTACAACTAAAAGGTTTTTATTTTCAGCTAATTTAGTTATAGATGACACGTTCCCTGTGATTTTTTTTTTTTTTTGTGACGTTGGTTTTATCCTCAGATGGCTATGACAACCTTACCCGGACAATTGGTGAGCGCAAAGGGCTCTCAACCCGACATTTAAGCAACGCTACCCGGGGGCACCCCCTCTGGGGTAGGGTAGGTTTTTTCTTAATAAACCTACCTAACAGAAAATCTTGTAATAATTTCTAATAATTAATGGCATTATTGATGAGCATCATAAATATATTTTCTAAAACCATCTCGAGGTAAGTTGAATAAAATATTTTTTTTAAAACTTTTAGAAAATTGTTACCGAAATGTAACGCACATTTTTTTTTAACACGCTTGCGTTATGATGCTACACCTGCGTTTTCTTAAAAAAGTACAATTTACTGGTGGTGGGTACCAAGCGGGACTAATCACTTGGTATCGGGCCCGAGCGGGTTGGTACTTGGTACTACCATCTCCTGTGTGACCGGCCATGAAGCACATCGTTACGTTTTGGCTGTGGCAGGTGATAGTTAGTTTATTCTTTCATTTCATATCAGTGAAATGAAATGGTGAGCAGCGGCTTGACAATACTCTCGGTATAGTTGATTCCATGAGCGACGGTTACCATTTACCATCAGATGGGCCTTGACTCGTCTGCCACTATATGCAATAAAAAAAAACTGCGAAAAATACAAATGTTCTTTTATCGTCATTATGTAAATTCTTATGTAAATTTGAGTTTGGAAGTACATATTCCAAAAATGAGTTCAATAACTAGCTCCGGATATTCTATTGCAAATGTTATTTTGTAATTGCAAAAAGGGATGTGTGTTTGTGTGTGGTTTAGACTGTAGTGTAGTAGGTATGTAGATAAGTATATAGTTATAGATATATGCATTTATGAATGTATTATCTTATTAAAAAAATTAATAGGTAATCATTTTTATAATGTTATTAGCTAAACATACCATTTGCTTTTTTTATTTTCCTTCACTACAACAAAAGCTCGAGGTTTTTATATTTTTCTCACTTCAGGCGCTCCTCTAATAGGTTCTTAATAAAAATATGAACAAGTTTTCCAAAGAGCATAGTTCTTTAGAATTCCTATTTCTACCTCACATATAATTAAATATCTACATTATTACGTCAATGCTAACTAAGAGAATCACTCATATATTATAAAAGGTCACTGCACTGCACGCCTATGGATCCGCCCCCACTAGAGTTCATCGAAGCTTCGGTCTGTAGACTAGCCCTCACAGGCCATCAGCCTATAGTCGTAGTATCCGCCTACATCCAACCCGGAAGTAGCAATTCGACACCGCTCATAACCAGAGACTTAAAAACCCTGCTAGACTTGGGAAGCGCCGTCATCATCGCCGGCGACCTCAACGCCAAAAACACCTCGTGGAACTGCCACGTTACTAGTACGCGGGGCAGGGCCCTCGTGTCACTGGCTGAGCGACTAGGGTTCGACATCATAGCGCCTATGGAGCCCACTCACTACCCGGCCTGTGTTGATTACAGGCCCGATATATTAGACATGGCGCTTTTAAAAAACGTAAACCTACGTTTGCGTTTAGTAGAAGTGTTACATGAGTTAGACTCTGACCACCGTCCTGTGATCTTAGATCTCGCCTCCCCCTCACCTGGCCCCTCTGGCCAACAGGACAAAACGATGACGGTGACAGACTGGGGACGGCTGGAGAGTAAACTCCAGTCGTCGTCGTCTGTACACCTAGGCCAAGTCCCCCCTATTATTAGTACTGTAGAGGACACGGTGGCTGCGGTCGATTGTTTCACAAGCCACGTACAATCGTTAATTAACGATTGTTCTCGGCAGGTACCAGACACGAGAAATCGTCGATGGCGCCTACCCGATGACGTCCGTGACTTGCTGAGGCAGAAGAACGCCGCTATACGTGCCTATGATCGTCATCCCAGCGAGGATAACCGCATCATAATGCGCTCACTACAAAGGGCTGTTAAGAAATCAATTGACTCTCTACGTCAATCAGAGTGGGAAACCAAGCTGAGAGACCTAGAACCGACCCATCAAGCCTTCTGGCAACTGTCCTGCACTTTCAAAAACGACAGTGTGTCTACCATGCCTCCGCTTAACAGATCCAACCTTCCACCCGCCTTCGAGGACGAGGAGAAGTCCGAGTGCCTAGCCGATAGTCTGGAGCGACAATGTACTCCGAGTACATTACACGTAGACGAAACACACCACGCCGTCATTGATAGGGAAGTGGAGTCGTGGGCCTCACCCTCGGCCCCACCGGTAGACACCTCAGGTAGGGACCTAGTGGAACAGCCACCTCCAGTCACCACCACCGAACTGGAGTCTGTAATTAAAAACCTACATAGAAAGAAAGCCCCCGGTTCGGACGGAATATCGAATAGGGTGATCAAACTCTTCCCCCAGACATTATTAGTCCTTCTGACATGTATATATAACGCAGCGCTCAACAATAACATCTTTCCCCCTCAGTGGAAAGAGGCCGTGGTAATAGGAATCCACAAACCCGGCAAAAAGCGATCCGAACCATCTAGTTATAGACCGATAAGTCTGCTTAAAGGTTTAGGTAAGATTTACGAGCGATTAGTTTTGTGTAGGCTGAAAGCATACGCCGATGCTAATAATCTCATCCCCCACCACCAATTCGGCTTTAGAGCCAAGCACTCCACGTGCAACAAGTCCACCGCATAGTAGAGTATACCTACTCTAAAATGCAACAAAATAACCTTTTTACAGGTGCACTTTTCTTCGATGTAGCGAAAGCATTCGACAAAGTCTGGCACAACGGCCTAATATACAAGTTACTCCACCTAGGAGTACCGCGGTATCTCGTCTACATCATACGAGACTTCCTAACTTACCGCAGTTTCCGCTACGGAGTGGAAGGGGTACTATCCTCCCCCCACCCCATACTCGCCGGGGTCCCACAGGGCTCCGTGCTTTCTCCGATCCTCTTCTCGCTGTACACCAGCGACATGCCTCAGCATCGGGAAGTGCAGACAGCACTTTTTGCAGACGATACAGCTGTTTATTATGCAGGGTTTAACCCTATCACAGTGCATAGGAAACTCCAATCAGCGGCCACTGCCCTCAGTACGTGGTTTAGCAAGTGGAGAATAGAGATCAACCCCGAGAAAAGCCAGGCGGTCATGTTTCATAGGAGACTACCCCGACTGTATCCCCCGGAGAAGATCAAACAGATTAGCATCTTTGGTAAACCTATTCCTTGGAGTAGGCGAGCCAAGTACTTAGGTGTAATTCTAGACAACAGACTAACATTCGCCCGTCACATTCAGGTGGTACGCTCGCGCGCAGCCTTTGTTATGGGACGTTTGCACTATCTGTTAAACGCTAGGTCAAAACTCTCGCTTAGGAATAAGGTCAGACTCTACACTGCCTGCATACGTCCTGTCATGACGTACGCCAGTGTAGTATTTTCACACGCCAAGGCACACAGGATCCATAGATTACAAACATTACAGAATAGATTCATGCGCAGAGCTACGGGTGCACCGTGGTTCATACGCAATGTCGACCTTCACATAGACTTGCAATTGCCTACCATCAAGCAATTTATGAAACGGTGTTCACGTAGTTTCTTTGACTCCGCCATTACTCACGCCAACCCTCTAGTGGTTGAGTCGGCTAGGTACAAACCCTCTAACATATAGCGCGTACGCAGACCGCGACATAGCCTCGACGAAGTCGACGACGACATAACTCACGCTCAGATCAGAGCACACACAGCTCGCGCAGCTAATACAAGTAAATATCCACGGTTTCGTCTCCGCCGACGGGGGCGAAAGACGTGTCGCGGTCAAATCATAAACGTGGGAAATCCCACTTTGCCAGCAACAGCCCGAGCCGAGGTCCTTACCCCAGAGGGGGTGCCCCCGGGTAGCGTTGCTTAAATGTCGGGTTGAGAGCCCTCTGCGCTCACCAATTGTCCGGGTAAGGTTGTCATAGCCGTCTGAGGCTAACTACCAAAGTCACATAAAAAAAAAAAAAAAGACTAAGAGAATATCGGACGATGGATTAAGTTATATACCTACAATTAATTGGTTAGTAATTCTTGTAACTCAATTGGCAACGAGTAATTAGTAAGATGGGTTTTATTTACCGAATCTAGGTCCCCCTTGCAAGGTTTTCTTTGCCCGTGATTTTCGTTCTTTCAGCAGGTATGACCAGCCAAAGTTAGCTTCTCCAGCTGTTTCTCTAGCTCACTATTGACTGTCCTAATGAGATTAAAATTATAAATACGTAATGATATAATTACTCCTATGTATGATTAAGGTTCCTAGTTCATTTTTTCCAGACTATAAATATTATATAACCCACTGTTAGTCACGAGGCTCCTTCACAACTAGGGTTGCCACCCGTACTTTATTATAAAGTATTGTACGTTATTTATGGTAATTGTACTCTATACTTTATGAGAACAATAAAGTACGCGAAAATACTTTATTTCGCATGATTACCCAAAACAGAACGATAGAGTTACTGGGCTGGATGACGGTATCGATTGTCGCCGAATAGGTTCCCTAAAGTGCCGGTCGCCTCGTTACCGCTCATTTTTAAATGCAACCTATCCTTTATTAAACATTGTCATTTTGTCAATATCAGTATCAAAACTTCTTGTTTGTTTTGTGATTTGTTACAATTATATTCAAAATTTGTCTTCACCTGAACTGACTAGTATAATTCAATTTATTGACACAAGCTAGTTATTTGCCATTAGAAAATAAATTTAAGCAATGTCGAATTTGATAATTTTGTTGACTATATAAGTGGAAATTTTAAATCTGCTAAAACTTAATAATGTGGATTGTCTTTATGGATAAATTTCTTCATTAAACAAGTTATATAATCTAAGTATATAGTTCTACATGATATTCTGATGTTTTTAAGCATTTGACATGCTTAGACATATAAATTAACACAAAGTGTGAAAGTATAAAATTGAAAATAACAGTCACGAGCTAACGTGATTCGATTTTTGACGATTCGATTTTGATTACACATTTTCGCACTTTGTGTAAATTTATATGGTTATGCATGTCATGCATGCTTTAAAATATATAAATAGGTATATCAAAACTGATAAAAGAAATTTGATCTATATTGTTTTAGCATTTGACATGCTCCACTACTTTTTAAAGTACAAACTATTTGTGAATAAAGAAAAAGAGATTCTTTGTACGAGCGGGAATCGAACCCACGTCTTTTACAATCCGGGGAAGTGCTCTAAGCCACTGAGCTATCGTACAGACCTATTCGGTCATCCCAATGTCCTTATCACATTTGCCTTTACGACCAACGCCATCTATCGGAATGCATTTACATGCATCAATCCAATATAGTTCAAAATTCATACTATTTGATGGCGCGATTTTTTCTTAAACATTTTTGATCTATATTTTTTTAGCATTTGACATGCTCCGCTAAGGATAAGGACATTGGGATGACCGAATATGTCTGTACGATAGCTCAGTGGCTTAAAGCACTTCCCCGGAATGGAAAAGACGCGGGTTCGATTCCCGCTCGTACAAAAAATCGCTTTTTCCTTATTCATAAATAATTTATACTTTAAAAAGTAGTGGAGCATGTCAAATGCTAAAAAAAAATAAGTCAAAAATGTTTAAAAAATCGCGCCATCAAATAGAATGAATTTTAATTGCAAAATTAAACTTGCTATATTGGATTGATGCATGTAAATGCATTCCGATAGATGGTGTTGGTCGTAAAGACAAATGTGATGAGGAAGTTGAGATGACCGAATAGGTCTGTACGATAGTTCAATGGCTTAGAGCACTTCCCCGATTGCAAAAGACGCGGGTTCGTTTCCCGCTCGTACAAAAAAATATCTTTGACCTTATACACAAATAATCTGTACTGTTAAAAATTGCTAAAAGTAATGCAATTAAGTAAAAAGATAGAGTTAAATAAATCGTACTTTATTTTTGTACTATGTACTTTTTTTTTCCTACTTTTAATAACCTGTGTACTTTATTTTCACAAAAAAAAGGTGGCAACCCTATTCACAACGGCAAGTAAAATTGAAATATTACGCCACGCTCGTCCTACTTGTTGACATTTATTTCGATTTATTTTTGTTATAGTAGTATTTTTTTTCACTTCCTTATAACACCCGTAGAGTACGGATGGGAGATGCTAATTAGTACTACAACAGAAACGCTCACCGATAAAGGAGAAAATGCAATCACTAACTACACAAATTTATCCGACTTGTCCCATTAACTTGTAACAATAGTGCACAAAATTATAACACATCACAAAGAGACAATGTACGTGACAAGCAAAAACACTTTAATACATTTGCTCCAGCGTCATTACAGTTTATCGCTGCTTTGGCGCGAACCCGAAATAAATAGCGGCTATCAAACAACGATTACACAAACTGTTCACAACCTCATAAAAACACAACCGTTACGAAATCTCTGATCTCAAAGAAAAATAAATCACCAATAACATTTCATAGCTTGCAATAATATTATTATTTAATAGCAGTGATGAAACCATTTTTTGTAAATCTTGTAGGTACGTTATATAAAAATATAAGACCAGTTAACAATATTATGCTTTTTAAAGTACAAATTATTTGTGAATGTGGAAAAAGAGGACTTTAGTGCGAGCGGGATTCGAACCTGCATCCCTTCCAATCCGGGGAAGTGCACCACGCCGCTAAGCTATCGCACTGACCAACGGCCATACACAATTTCCACATCACATTTGTCTTTATGACCCACGCCACCTATCGGATGCACTTACATGCATTAATCCAATATAGTAAGTTTAATTTTGCAATAAAAATTCATAGTATTTGATGGCGTGATTGTTTAAACATTTCGATCTCTATTTTAGGACTTGACGTGCGGGGTGCGGGTCGGGATACCTCCGCGTTGGTGCACCCCGGGCAACGTCGGCACTTGGTGCCGGCGGCTGAATCCCGGCAGGGGACGGGTCTCTGCGTGTCCCTCTGACTAGCAGAGGGCACAGCGGATAGGCCAGACGTCCGCCGTGGAGGGTCAGCGGGGCCATAGTGGCCCCCCCGACTCTGGGTGGGGACAGCGAGGTCACAGTGACCTCCCCGTCCCCGGAGACAGGGCTTTCAGCCCGAGTGGCGACAGGCTCACTGGTTGCAGTGGGCCAACGTCTGCCGTGGAGGGCCAGCGGGGTCATAGTGGCCCCCCCGGCCCTGGGAGACGGAGACGGGGCTTTTGAGCCTGAGGGGCGACGGGCTCAACACTTGCCTTGCGAGTGATGGGCACGGTCTGATGCAGACCACCGTTCGGCCCGACCCGTAATCCTGGAGAACAGGACCGGGGGTCTTCGGACCGCGGGGAAGAAAACCCCTATAAAAAATAACCCCAATCCAAGCTCTGTCGCCCGGCGAGGGATGAATGGCTGGAGGGTATCCAGTCGCGAGGGCGGCACCACCACAGTCGAAGGACTTTAAACTCTAAAATGGCGGACGTTAAAAACTTATGTATACCTCCGGAGGGTACCGGGCGCAACGCGTCCGGAGAATCCCTCACAGGGCCGAGTACCAAGACCGGCCTTGTCAGCCCCGCGTATCGGAGGGGGGCAACCAACGCCTATGAGAAAAAGAAGGAGACGAAGAAGGGGAGGACCCGCGGGAGGAAACCTACACCCGCGGGGAGTCCTGTGGATAGCGGCTCGGCAGTCGAAGGCACGTCGGGAATGGAGACAGATGGCGGTGACGGCGGCGCAAAGGCCGTAGGCGCGACACCAATAGCGACGGAGTCTCAGCAGACGGCAGATAGACTAACGGAGCGGCCCTCACGACTTTTGAAGCGCTCGATAGCGCGGTCGGGAGGTGTGTCAGAGTCGGAGGGCAGCTCCATTGAGATGCCTCCGCCAGCGAAGCCAGGAAGACCAGCGAAGAGGGGCCGTGGCGCCACCAGGCGCACGGTTCCACGCGCCTTGTCTGTAGCGGACAGGGCTACAAATGAGGACCTGGGAACAGGGCTCTCAATGGAGGAGCGGGTGACCCTCCTCACATCAAGGCTCCAGGAGGAGCCTCCGGAGGGGGCTGCCCATTTAACAGCGGACGAGGTTGCCCGGAGGGTTTCCGACGCCCTGGCCATCGTTTCCACGGTGGCTAATGGGTCACGGGGCCTTCAGGGCAGCCTCGCTGATGCATTAAATAAGGCCACCAAGGTGGCCTATGGAGCAGTAGAGTCTCTCCGGCGTCATCCTGTGCCGGGGGGGACCGGGAAACTGGAGGCGCATTGTCGCTGCAAGGCGGAGGTGGCGGAGCTCCGGAAGGAGCTCGCCAGCCTGCGAGCCAATTCAGGGCTCACCTCTGCCTCAACAGCGGGCGCGGAGCCTCTGGCCCCAGGACTCCTCACAGAGGTGCAGATGCGCCAAATAATGGATCGCGTCAACTCGGTTTATGACCCGCGCATCGGCTCCCTAAACACTAGGGTGCCACCAGAGCCGCGACTCCGACCGCCGCTGGCCGCGGACAGGAAGAAGGATGCGCCACCTTCAGGCCCAACGCCGCTGCCCTGTCAGGGCGGCCGCGTGGCCACCTACTCCGCGACAGCGGCTGCATCGCCCAAGGGGCCGGGAAAAGCTGCGAAGGCAAAAAAAAAAGAACCGGGCAGCGCCCTAAGGGCCAGCCCAAGGAGGAGTTCCCTCCACTCTCGCGTGCTGGCCAGCCATCGCGGGCCCCAGCAACCATTCCCCGGGATTCTCGAATCCCAACTCCCGTACCGTCCGGCCCTGCGCCCTCTGAAGAGGGTTGGCACACAGTGGACGGCGGGAGGAAGAAATCCCGGGGCAAGAGGAAGAAGGGGACCGCGTCTGTGGCTGCTGTCCGGGCTGCGGAACCCGCTGCGTCGAGGAGCAAGCCCGGCCCCAAGAAGCCGCGCAAACTTCAGACGCCAAAAACGGCAGCGGTGGTTATTACCATGCTGCCGGAGGCGGAAGCGGGCCTGTCGTACCAGGCCATCTTGAGGAAGGCCCGGGAGAAAATCGACGTCTCCGATATCGGAGTCGTCGCCGCCCGGACCCGCCTAGCCCGCACAGGGGCTCGAATTCTCGAGTTCCCTGGGGCGGAGGGCCCTAGGATGGCCGACACGGTGGCCGAAAGGCTCAAGGGTCTGTTTGGTGAGGGGAGTGGAGTCCGCGTCACCAGACCGGTAAAGTGCGCTGAGCTGCGCATTTCCGGTCTGGATGACTCGGTGACGGCGGACGACGTCCGGGAGGCTATTGCCTCGAAAACCGGATGCTCGAATGCTGTCAGAGTGGGCTCCATTCGGACCGGTCCCGGCGGCGTAGGTGCCGTATGGGCGAGTTGCCCTGTTGCGGCGGCCAAAACCTTGGCCGACGCAGGCAGGCTCCTCGTGGGCTGGAGTTCCGCGCGGGTCACAGTGCTGGAGCCTCGGCCCGCGAGGTGCTTTAAGTGCATGGCGGTCGGACACACCCGGCCGACGTGCACTAACTGTTTTGACTGCAGCGGTCTTTGTTTCCGCTGCGGTCAGGCAGGGCACCGGGCGGCTACTTGCACCGCCGCTCCTCACTGCCCCGCGTGCGCGGCAGGCAACAGGCCTGCCAAGCACTGCATGGGGCGGGAGGGATGCAGACCCCCGACGACAGGCCCAAAAAAGGGGGGGATCAGCCAATCGGCCCAGGCTGCCCCCCCTAGCGTGGCTTCACCACCGTCTCGGGTGGAGGAGGATATGGTTACGGCTTAAAATTCAACCGTGACACTGTCCTCCTTCAGGCGAATCTCAACCACTCCGCCAGGGCGCAGGATCTTCTCCTGCAAACCATGGTGGAGCGGTTGATTGGTGTAGCCGTAGCTGCGGAGCCTTATTGCGTTCCTGACCGCCCACATTGGGCGGGCAGCCGCGATGGCTCCGTGGCAATCGTCAGCTCTGCGGCGCTTCGTTCTCCGCCCTTGTCGATCAGAGAAAAGGGCGTGGGATACGTCGCGGCCGATTGGGGGGGAGTCACGCTGTATGGCGTGTATTTCTCCCCCAACCGGAGTCTGGCTGATTTCGAGGTCTGGCTTAATAGCCTGGAGACCTCGATACGGCGACTGGCGCCTAGCCACGTCCTGGTCGTGGGGGACTTCAATGCCAAATCCACGGCGTGGGGGTCCCCAGCGACAGACGCCCGTGGAGCGGCGGTGGTAGAGTGGGCGGCGTTGACGGGCCTCTGTTTGTTAAATAGAGGCTCCGTCAACACGTGCGTGCGGCGACGGGGCGGGTCGATAGTGGACCTTTCGTTCGCTAGCCCCGACGTCGCAGCACGAGTGAGGAACTGGTGTGTCCTGGAGGAGGTTGAGACCTTGTCCGATCATCGGTATATCCGGATTGAGGTCTCCCGGTCCCTTCAGGGCCCCAGTAGGGGTCACGCAGCGCGCAGAACTCCCGCGTTCCCGCGGTGGGCTGTGGGCAGGCTGGATAGGGACCTACTGGTGGAGGCAGCCATCGTAGAATCGTGGCTGTCCTCACCAGCCCTGACCGAGGGGGTGGACGTTGAGGCTGGCCGATTTCGCGCTGCGATTACGCAGGTGTGCGATTCGGCCATGCCCCGTGTGCGACGTCCTCCTCCGAGGAAGGGGCTCTACTGGTGGTCCCAGGAGCTGGCAGACCTCCGTGCGGCGTGTATTCGTGCCCGGAGGTCCTACACCCGCAGTCGGCGGCGCAACCGCGATATGGAGCGGGAGGGCCAGCTGTACGAGGCGTACCGCACCTCGCGAGCCGCGTTCAAGTTGGCCATCTGCCGCGCCAAAGCTGACAAAAGGCAGGAGATGCTGGACGGTCTCAACCGTGACCCCTGGGGTCGCCCATACCGTGCGGCACTTAACAAGCTCCGCACTCAGGGCCCCCCCCTCACAGAGACCCTTCAGCCCAGCCTCCTCACCGAGGTGGTCGAGGGTCTATTCCCACGACGGGCGGAGCACACGCCCCCGGTCATGACACCGCCAGGTAGCGACCGGGAGGCCGATCTCAGTGTACCGCCCGTCACCGCGTCGGAAATGGGGGCGGCAATTTCGCGGATTCGTTCCAAGAACACCGCCCCCGGCCCAGACGGGATACCCGCCCGGGTACTGGCCCTGACTCTGGACCACATGGAGCCCCGCCTCAGGGGACTGTTCGACGCGTGCCTGGCGTCCGGACGGTTCCCTGACTGCTGGAAGGAGGGGAGGCTGGTACTCTTGCCGAAACCGGGGCGAACGCCGGATTCGGTCGGGACCTTCAGGCCCATCGTGCTGCTGGACGAGGCGGGTAAGTTGCTGGAGAGAATCCTCGCTGCCCGCATCGTCCGGCACCTGCGCGACGTCGGACCTGACCTGTCGGACGCCCAATTCGGTTTTCGGACTGGTCGTTCGACGGTCGGCGCAATCATGCGCCTGAGGGCCGCGGCCACGGCAGTCGTCGTCGGCGGTGGAGTGCTGTTGGCGGTGTCGCTTGATATCGCCAACGCATTCAATAGTCTGCCATTCAGCTGTATCAGGGAGGCGCTCCGGTATCACGGGGTGCCTGCATACCTGAGGCGGCTAGTGGCAGACTATCTTGAGGGCCGCAGCGTTCTCTATGAGAGCCGCATAGGGGACGTTGTGAGGAGACCTATGTCGTGCGGTGTCCCGCAGGGTTCGGTTCTAGGGCCGCTCCTGTGGGACATCGGTTACGACTGGGTGCTACGCTGTCGGCTCCCTCCCGGGTATGCGGATGACACGCTGGTCGTGGCCCGGGGCGGAAACTTTGAGGAAGCGGCGTTCCTGGCCACCTTAGGGACCTCGGAGGTGGTCAGGAGGATCGGGGCGCTGGGGCTTAGGGTGGCCCTGGACAAGTCGGAGGCCCTGCTTTTCCATGGGCCCCGACGTCGGCCACCTGCTGGCGCCTCGATCACGGTGGACGGGGTCCGAATTGGAGTGCAGGCCCGGATTAAGTATCTGGGCCTGGTGCTGGACGGGCGGTGGCGCTTTCGCGAGCACTTCCGTCAACTGTCTCCGAGGCTCGTCGGTGCGGCGTCCGCCCTTGCACGGCTCATGCCGAATATGGGCGGACCCAACAATGCGTGTCGACGGCTTTACGCGGGGGTGGTCCGGTCGATGGCGCTGTACGGCGCACCCGTGTGGGCGGAGTCCCTGGACGCACTAAACAGGGCTCTTCTGTGGAGGCCACAGAGAGTCGTCGCGTCCAGGGTCATACGTGGATACCGAACGGTGTCGACGGAGGCGGCCTGCGTGTTGGCCGGAACCCCTCCGTGGGACTTGGAGGCGGAGGTGCTCGCCGAGGTGTACCGGCGGGCGTCGCAAGAGCGGGAGGGGGGTGGACGTCCCCCACCCAGCGTGGTGGCCAGATGGCAGGGCGACGCCCGCCGAGCTGCCATGGCCAACTGGAGGGCGCGGCTGGAGGCGCCCCGGGCCGGTCTTTGGACCGTAGGGGCGCTTCAGCCAGTGCTGGAAGAGTGGGCAGGGCGACGGCATGGAGTCCTTACCTTCCGACTGGTGCAGGTGCTGTCGGGGCACGGTTGCTTCGGCAGATATCTGCACATTGTCGCAAGGAGGGAAGCGACTCCGGGCTGTCACCATTGCGGCTGCGACGAGGACACGGCGCAGCACACGCTCGAGTCGTGCCCGGCTTGGGCCGAGCAGCGTCGTGAACTTGTCGCAGCAATAGGGGGGGACCTCTCGCTGCCGAGCGTCGTCAGAGCGATGCTTGGCAGCGACAGGAATTGGGCCGCGGTCGCTGCCTTCTGCGAGGAGGTCATCTCGCGGAAGGAAGCGGCGGAGAGGGCCAGGGAGGCTGATCCTTCCGCAGACCCAAACCGCCGCCAGCGACTGGGGCGGCGCAGGCGTGAATATTTGCGCCTAATGCCGCCCTAGCTGGGGCTGCGGGTGGATGGACCGGGGAACGTCCACCACCCGCAAGGCCTCCCGCGAAGGTGCGACGCTCCGTGTACGGATGCGTTGCTCAGATGAGGGTACCCGAAAGGGTAAGCCGCCGGCGGACCACCGAAGGAATGTAACATAGTTCCAGTGGCTCGCCAATAAAGGCGGAGAGACGGTACACGGCGGGTTTCTTTAGTGGGTGAAGGCCCCACACTACCCTGTTCGTTGCCCCGAGCGACGGGGTGTGCGGTTAGGAACATTTTTTCCCGCCTAAACAAAAAAAAAAAAAAAAGGACTTGACGTGCTCAGCTACTTTAAAGTACATATTATTTGTGAATGTGGAAAAACAGAACTTTAGTGCAGGCGAGATTCGAACCAGCGTCCCGTCCAATTCCTTCTAAAAATGAAAATTTACCAAGTTACAGGTTATAAATTGTGTTGAAATGACAGTTTTCAATGACCATGTCGATAATACGCCACCTGCCGTGAAATGATGGCAGTCATCATCCCAATTACAATTAAATGAAAAATTTGTGCTAAGGTTAGGCAAGCTGGTGTTTTTGAATAGTCCCGCATCCTGATAGAATGACAATTGTCTTTTCATTTGATTGGAAAGAAGTTCTTATAGGTAGCATACAGAGAGAGGTTTATATTTTTAAAGAACACTAGCCTTTGCCCGCGGCTTCGCCGCAGCCAAAAGCTAGTTTTTGGGTTATATCTCAGGTTCCCGATATAGTAGCGGGATAAAATGTATACCAGTTTTTAAGTCTAATCAAGAGCTATCAAATAAAAAAGTTACATCAAAATCTGTCGAGTAGTTTTTGTGTGATGCGCGAACAAACAAACAGATAAACAGCCAAACAGACAAAAAATGTAAAAGATCGTTTTGTGTTTAGACACGCCTATATAGCCTAAATCAGTAATTTTTTCTCAAATATCTTAAATGTACAGACATAGTTCTGTTACAGCTTTATAATAGTACTAGCCTTTGCCCGCGGCTCCGCAGCAGCCAAAAGCTAGTTTTTTGGTAATATTTCAGGTTTCCGATATAGTAGCGGGATTAAATGTATACCAGTTGTTAAGTCTAATTAAGAACATTCAAACAAAAAAATTTGCATCAAAATCCGTCCAGTAGTTTTTGCGTGATGCGCGAACAAACAAACAGACAAAAATCTAAAAAAATCGTTTTATTAAACACAAAGTGAAAAATGTGAAATCGAAAATAACAGTCACGATCAGGATTATTATTTTCGATTTCACATTTTTCACTTTGTGTTTAATGTATAGTGCTAAGCATGTCAAATGCTAAAAATATATATAAAAATATCTAAATCGTTTTTCGTCGTCGTTGTTTAGACACGCCTATATAGCCTAATTCGGACATTTTTCTCAAATATCTTAAATGTACAGACATAGCTCTGTTACAGCTTTATAATAGTAGAGATAACAAGTTAACGAATAGCTTTCTACATATATATGGTTCAATGCGTGGAAATAACGACTTTACCTTGTGTCTTCATGTCTATGTTTCAATACTAAACAATTCATAAGTTATACAAAAATTGTGTTAGTGCAATGCGCACGATTTATATTGTTACAACACAAGTGCTTTGTTATAGTCTGAATCCCACTATGATACAAATCAAATTTGTAATTGTAATTTTATTGGGTATTTTTAAACCTAGTGACTTTGTATCCCATAGCTCTATAAGTTTTCCCAACTGAACAAAAAAAATAAAAACCATGTTGTGCCAAAAGAAATAATTACTATCATACATAGGTAAGGCTCGCCTCTAAGAGTCAATAATACCGTATCATTTACGAGCATCCGCAATAGGTTTTGTTTAAAAAGGTAGTATAAATTTTATCGCGTATATTTTGAAGGTATCGAAACTGGAGCTTAATTGCAATTCACGCCATTTCCGTTTATGTGCTTGGAAAAACATCTGGCCCCTTGATTGCCTTACGTTTTTATGTGCACTTAAGAACTCAAACACCACTCCGGTGAATGTACCCATGTACCTAAATAATGCAATCCGGGCCCTACATTTATTATGATAACGTAATTTTTATTTAAATCGTTAATGGGATCTTTTATGATTACCATATAGGGCGATTTCTGGTGTTTATGTCCAAACGCACGTACCTTTAGATATAAATTAGTTGTACAGTATTATACAATGTGTATATCTCATCATAACTTGAAAAAAATATAGTGTTTATTAGTATTAAATAATTTCTAGAAGTGGCTGTGGAAATCGAATTGAAAGTAAATTAAACTTCTATAGATTTGAGTTCCTTCCGAGTTACCTTCTACATACAAAAAGCAATTTCACATGGGTGTTGGTTTTTAGGCCTACAATTATGTCCACGGTGCAACGTCCTTGGCAAGCTTCCTTTATTTCTGTTCTTATGCTAAATAACTTCTGAACTGTTTTTATACGAAACTAATGATTGATATCCATTATGGAGTAAAAAAAAATCATCGTAATCCGTTCACTAACAACGGAGATAATATTGATTTTCACTGAAAGGATTTGGTACCTACCAAGTCTGACTTGCCCTCCCTTATAGACATACACGAACGGACTGTTACCCTCTTTTTTGGTTTAATCAACCGTAAAACAGTTCGATGTGTTAAGATTGTCGGTCCATATCCACTACTATCAATCGTGGTGGTTAAGCTTTATATTGGGCAGCAGCTTGGCAGGGTTCCTGGTATTGCTAATTCCTTGAGTAGCGGTCACTACTTACTATTAGTTGGCTCGTCTACCACCAAAAAATATACAAAAGAAGACATTGAAGATGAATTGAGATCGTCCATCTTTTTTAAAGTCAGTTAAAAATAGCGAACACATTTAATACTTCTCCAACATTTTTAAATTTTCTCTAATATTGAAAAAGTCCTGTCTCCAGGTACTTTATCTTGATGGTACTTTTTATAAGGAAATTCACCAATTCAAGTAGTTATTATAGGGTTGACCTTTCCGATCAAAATTACAGTTTCAAACTAATCTTATATCTTTGGACCGTCGTGCAGAATATCTGATCGCAATCTAATAAACTTCACACCTCCTTGAGTAGCTCCATTAGCAAATTAGCTGTATCTTTCATGCGCTAATGCCCGGTTCCTATAATAATAAAACGGATCGTTTTACTTACGATTGGTAGAATATTCTACCAGGCGTAAGTATAATCTGTGGGTCTAGCCAAGTTGCATTCTATGATCGCTAACGCTAATAGAAAACTATTAAAATGTATGGAAATTTGACATCTCTAACGTTAAGTCACGTGACTTAGCGTTATAGATATTGTTATAGAGTTAGATAAATATAGGTTCTTTATCTATGGTTAAAGATGTCATATTCTCATACATTTAATTAGTTTTCTATTAGCGTTAGCGATCATAGAATGCAACTTGGCTAGGCCCACTGTTCCTATAAAATACGAGTCGTAAGTGAATTGACTGATATTTTGCAACTAACGGATGGGTAACTGTTAACAATGACAATTCGTTGAATATAGGAAAAAATTAGGCATAAATTCGTATGACTGTTTTGCTTTTGCTTCTTTAACAGCTTTACTTTTAATTTGAGGATTCGTCCGTATAATATTGCGTGTATTATTGTATAGTACCTGGATGACCATGATTATGGTATTTTTTTTTTTATAAATCGTTTGTTTTTCTCACAAAATAAAGAATTGAAAAAAAAGGGAAAAAAATCGAACTGGAGACATCTGGACTCAAACCGGGGTCTTCTGGTTTTGGGACCGCCCGATTTCCCACCTGAGCTATTATAACCTTGTAGATGGTGGCGAAATTTACCTTCGTATTCTAATAATATTGTAGCAGTTTTTCATTGCCTGAAAACACGGATAAAACGATGTTTTCTAAAAATGAAACCTAGCTAGATCGATTTATCGCCCCCAAAACTCCCTGCATACTAAATTTCATGAAAATCATTGGAGCCGTTTCCGAGATTCAGATTATATATATACAATAATTGCTCGTTTAAAGATATTAGATAGATTCTTTAATGGTTACCGTTGTGAAGAAGATCTGAGGATGCAAAGAAACAGCGCAATAAAGCTTTTTTGAGTATTCATCTACTTCTTATTTTTTTCTACTAGTTTATGTCTAACTGCTGGGCAAGGGTATCTTCGCAACGAAACCAACAATTCCACAACCCAACTTCGGGGACAACTGGTGACCTCAGAACAAAATTAGAGTTAGATTTTATTCAGGACTCTGACAACCTGTAACGATTACCAGGGTATTTAGATATTTTTTATATATATTTTTAGCATTTGACATGCTTAGCACTACACATTAAACACAAAGTGAAAAATGTGAAATCGAAAATAACAGTCAGGAGCAGGATTCGAACCTGCATCTTCTGGATACCGTCCAGATGCTTTACCAATTCAGCCATCCTGACAATTGCTCCTGACTGCTAATTTCGATAACACATCATACTTAACGTCTTTGGGTGACGCCTGCGCCATTTGTCGGAAGTATTTTCATACATTATACCGACCAGGTAAACTTAATTTTACAATTAAGATTTTACCTAATAACTAATAACACTTAATTAATGTATAGTGCTAAGCATGTCAAATGCTAAAAATATATATAAAAAATATCTAAATATTTAAAGGGTTTGCGTCATTATTAGGTAAAATCTTAATTGTAAAATTAAGTTTACCTGGTCGGTATAATGTATGAAAATACTTCCGACAAATGGCGCAGGCGTCACCCAAAGACGTTAAGTATGATGTGTTATCGAAATTAGCAGTCAGGAGCAATTGTCAGGATGGCTGAATTGGTAAAGCATCTGGACGGTATCCAGAAGATGCAGGTTCAAATCCTGCTCCTGACTGTTATTTTCGATTTCACATTTTTCACTTTGTGTTTAATGATTACCAGGGTGTTACTTGGCAGCCAGGGCCCCTCTGCTTAGTGTTTCATCGAAGCACAGCTCAGACTGGAAATTTTAATGTAGTTCATGTGTAGATAGAACATGAAATTTGCTAGAAAGAACTACCTATTTCATTTAAATCGGGTGCCAGACCAAAAGTTATCCTCATTTAAAGATATTAAGGTAAAACTCAAGTTCACACAGATACAGTCACGGGCAACAACTGAGTTAAAATAAATAAAAAAACAAGTTGTGAAAGATAAATAAATATTGTGTAAGTAAATATATAGACAAAAACTTGATATTCCTAATAAGGGTCTCGTGAAAGCGAAACCATGTTCTCAATCCTTCAGGGGATTTTAAGTAACCGCATCGTGAGGGTCAACTGAAAGGTTTGACCATATGACGAGCATCCTGAATTGAAACAATGGGAATAACCACAATTCTACTGCACTACTTTGTTTTAAAATCAATATAAGTACCGTATCATTTTAGACATTAAAATTTTTTTCAACTGACTTCGAAAAGGAGGAGGATCTCAATTCGGCTATAAGTATGTTTATTTTATTCTTAATAAAGTAATGCGGGAACAAGTGTCAATAAATTTTGTATGACAATATTTATGTTGTTTTTCTCGAAGTAAACAAAACATTAGTAATTACTTAGTAGATTTTTTTTTTTTTTTTTTAATTGCATGTAGTGGCGGATGAGCCACGGTCCATCTGATGGTAAGTGGTAACCGTCGCCCATGGACTCAACTGTACCGAGAGTATTGTCAAGCCGCTGCTCACCAATTCACTTCACATACATAAGTATATGAAATGAAATATAAACGGCTATCTTCTGCTACAACCAAAACGCAACGATGTACTTCATGGCCGGTCACACGGGAGATGGTGGTACCAACCCGCTCCGGCCTGATACCAAGTGAGTACTCCCACTTGGTACCCAGCCCTACCACCAGTCATGCAATGGATGATAATTGCTTACTTTCCTTAGTCGCCTCATACGACATCCGTGGGAAATAATGGGGGGGTGACACTTGTATTCTTAGTCCGTCACCACACGGACAACATTTAGTAGATGTTTAATTAAAAATAATCTACTATATACTTTAAGAACATAAAAAGATCATGGGAAGTGCAAGCCTAGAAGAATGTAAATAGAAGAATGGAGTACTAATCTCAGACCATTATTATCTATGTTATCACAATAATTAACGTAGTTGCCTGAAATAAAGGAATAAAAATAATAATAATTATGAACAATATATTTTCTCTCTTTTTTTGTTTTTACCTTACGGGTACCCTCAACTGAGCAACGCATCCGCACACGGAGCGTCGCAGCTTCACGGGAGTTGAGTTGAGAATTGCCGCGACGAGTCCACGGCACTACTCGGCCCAAGTCGGGCACGACTCGAGCGTGTGCTGCGCCGTGTCCTCGTCGCAGCCGCAATGGTGACAGCCCGAAGTCGCTTCCCTCCTTGCGACTATGTGCAGATATCTGCCGAAGCAACCGTGCCCTGACTGCACCTGCTCCAGTCGGAAATATATTTTATCCCTAGAATTCATAGTCATTTCATGAAATTCATTAGTAAGTCTATGTTCAGCAGTGGACGATGAAAGGTTAAAGAGTAACATTATAAATTTAAGACTGACTACGAGTTGTATTATTATCTAGTAATATCTTCTATTATCCCCTCATTCTATAAACAAACGAATAGCAGCAGTTAAGAAGACATATTTTTATATAACTTGTACCATGTTAATATAGAACTGTTAGTAACAAACCTAACAAAACATATGAAACATAAATACGGGCTCGTAACAAAAAGTTAGCGAGACTATAAATTCATTTTTATGACGCCCACTAAATAAGTTATCCATGCAATATGACGTTAGTTATAAACAGAATGCAGACAGATGTTAGCACGCTACAACTACATATAAAATTTGAAACCTATTCTGTTCAGTAGACTTGAATCTTTTATTTTTGATGTTACAACAAGGAATCGTATAAACACTATTTTTTTTTTGCATACTTCTTATTCGTCGCTCGCTAATCGCTAAACCAGTCAAAAAGAATGATTAGTCTTCTGATTGCATATTATATGTACCTGTTTAATAATAAGGTAAATTTATTTTAGAAAAATACTTGGTGTGAAGTAGAAAAAGATGACTACGAGTAGCTAAGCAATTAGTAAGCTGTGAATTTCTGGAATTTCTTCCAAACTCTTTACCGTCTAAGCTATAATAAGCAACAATCACAGATATTGGGATAAGTCGAAACAAAATAATAACCAACCTCTCTACCCAACATCTGTACTATAAGTTGGCGAATTTACGCGATAATATTTAAAGCGACTTGAACTCAACATAATGATAAAATAACAAAGCAAAGTTTTAATTTATTTAGTGATTCCACACTCTGTTTTCTAGCTCGTAGTTTTCTCGTTTCGAATGTAAAGAAAAGCAATTTAATTTTATTCAGCTCTCTGAACTAGAACAGACTATAAATCTAGAAATCCCCCATCTCACTGAAACATTTGTAAAACTATTATAACGAAGATATTGAAGTGTGGAACAACCAGACATGGGATAAGGGCATTTGAATAGCCTCTAGGTGCGTTAGTTATTCAGCGCGTGACTCGGTGGGCGGCAGTCCGCCCGACCAGAGCGCTCGTAAATCAAACTCGCCATTCGCTTATACATTATACAGTTTTATTTGTGCCAGTCCGCTGAATAGGTAATAAACTATGGCAGGTGAAACGTTGTTCGAATGCGTCGAGAATTTGAATCATACGCAAACACGAATATAGGTATGACTGCCATGGTTCGTTCTGAAACATATAGTGCTGTACATTTTATGATTATTGGATTATTAGCAAATGTTCGGTGACATTTCATATTTTGACATGAAAGTTCAGTTTGAAAAGTATTGTATGACAATACAATCATAAAATTATAACTTAACACAAAGTGTGAAAATGTGAGATCGAAAACAACAGTCACGAGCACAACATTTTCACACTTTATGTTAATTCATATGAGCATGTCAAATGCTAAAAAAATACATTAAAAATATTGGATTTATTTTAATAAAACTTAGGAAATGGAACAAAATAAAATATTATAGGAATGTATTTTCTACAATTGCTGTAATATACAAGAATACCTATATCTTTTTTCTATACTCGGGATGCATTCCCTAATACGTAACCTAGTACGTGGGTGTTTCATCAAAATTGCCACAAGTGTGCTACACAACACTGCACTAATTGAAAATGGGTTACCTAGTTGTATATTAAGCTGGGCTAATGTAGATGATTCGCTTGATGTGGTTTGTCGATCTCGGGGCGCAACAGAGCAGATAATCAGTGATCTCCTAGATAAAGACATGCCTATAGACTTCGTACAAGCTCTAATTGTATCATTGGTGTTCATCAAATTTGAATAATGAATTTATGTAAGCATTTAAAAGCAATTATATATATAAACTACTCTCATTTATCATTATACTATCGCTTAAAGATCTATACTCCAATAAAACGTCCTATAATATGAACATTACATATTAGATAGACTATACCTATTGCCTACAAAGAATAATTTAAACAATTTGATCTGTATTTTAGCACTTGACATGTTCATCTAATTTAAAGAACGAATTACTTGTGAATATGGAAAAAGAGAAGTTTCCCGCTCCTGGTCCCGCTCGCACTGAACTTCTCTTAATCCACATTCACAAATAATTTGTTCTTTAAATTAAACAATTTATTTATTTACAAAGATAAAGTGAATGTCATCAGTGTTTATTGATTATATTATTGTGATTACCGGAGCTATAAAATCCGAACACCGATCAACGTTCATGTTAATGAAATGTCAAGTAAAATGATCGTAATTATTGCGAGCGCATTTATTGCTCTATTGCTGGCAGGGCTGTCATTGAAATTACCTGATATTACCGAGGCAAGAATATTTAACAAATAGCCTTATTTATTTCAATATCCCTGAATAACTTTCATGATTGCTATATTAAGGTTTTATTATTATTAATCTATTATAATCGCTTGTATTCTTCAATTTCCTGCCCTTAAACCAAAACGTGATCGGAGTAGCATTTCAACTCACTGATATTAAATAGTTTAACGGCATTTACGTAAGTAACTAAAAACTAACTAACTTATCATCACGCCATTTCCCTTGGGTAGGCAGAGAGAAGAGAGTGTCAGGAGGCTCTATTCTTACATACATCTCTCACTTCCTCAACATTCATAATTCTCTTCATACACGCTCGCCGGTTTCGGAGACTCCTGACTCCACCTTCCTTCAATATATGATTGATTTGATCTAGGTAGGTGAGTCTCGGGCTCCCCCTGTACCTACATCCTTTCTTTTTTTTCTTTTTCAGTCTTCTTTACGTAAGTACGTGGAACATAATTGTTTGTCATTGACGAAAGCGCTTCTGGATGATATAGATAGCCCTGTAGCGTGAAATGATGCATGACAGAAACGCAGCGATGATGGTGCGATTCGAAGTGATTCCTCGTCGTGGTTGAGTGGATAAAACAGAGGATAGGAAAATAGAATAGAGGATAATACAGAGAAACCTAAAGCTTCTCTATTGCTCTGAAAACTGCAAACGTCTAGGATTTGCAGGCGGAATGCTACATTAGAGGTCCTAGCACTGTGTATTTCAACAATATGAAATAGGTACATATATTCAACACTTCCGCTAATGTAACTGTCAGAACTGCTAAAATTATTAAAGAACGATAATTGAATTTCATTTTGCATGTCCTTGTGTGTTTGATGTGATATATGCATGTAGGTACTGTAAGCGACATCTGGATTTTGGCCCGAAGCATTAACCAAACCACCAATACCAATACCCACATAAACCAAATAATGTTCTTGTTTGTATAAGATGAATTTACAGTTTATTGTTAACGATAGCCAACAAACAAGGGGTATTTTTTAGTGTATTTTAAGTATTAGGGCACAGTTAAGCCTCTACTAAGGAGAGAAGTAAATACGAGATGAAATATTTACCCCATAGTCACAACAACAAAATACATTGAGATGCTCCATGACTGGTTGAAATTAACCTATACGGGTGCAGTAATTAGCAGAATCGTTCAAGTGCCAAACACTAAAACTAGTAGCACTTATAGAACAATATGTAACGTAGTATATAAATTAAAATGTAATAAATAGGTATGCTAGCTGCTATCCGTGACTTTGGCCGCGTGGCATTTAGTTATGTTCTTTTCTTATGCACCTATTTATTTAGACGGGACACCACTGGCTGTAATATATGATGTTATAAGAAGTAACTTATGCTAATTTTATTATGTGAACAATAATTAGGTTGCTGCGTAGAAAAAAGAAAGACAATAAATTGCACGCCGAAATAGTCGCGGGTAACAGCTAGTAATAATTTAAAAAAAGAACGGTGATCAAGAAGTATCTCAACGTTTCCTTCAAACCATGCATTATTTATCACAGTATCGAAATTTTTAAATGTCATATACGCATATTGCTAGTAAAGTCCAAAATAAAAATACATAAACAAATTATAATTTATGGAGGGAGAGTTGTCGTTTCATAAAACAAACGTGAGCTCAGTATATCGTGCAAGGTTTATATTGAAAGTTTGTGCACCGCCGCGCTGCCAGGACCCTAAGGACACACATCCTACTTTGTTCTTACACGAAAGTTCTTAAAGTTGTTTAACAGATGTTCCGCCTGACTTTTGTCCCCAAGTAAGTCATGTATTCTGGTAACATACGTTTTATTTGCGAGGAAATTATGTTTCTTCTCGATAAAATGTACCACATTACTGAATAAATATTCAATTGGGAATTACAACTTCAAGAATTGATTCTATAATAATATATATACTTATCTATATACTTACGTATACTTATAAGAGAATGGGCTTCTTCGAGCTTTTACGCAAATTCTATCCTCATTACTAGGACGCGAACGTAGCCGCGGGTAATGCGCTGATTTAGTATAAAAGTAAAGTAGATAGTAGTATAAAACTGTTACAGAGATGTGTCTGCACAAGAGAGATGTTTGATGAAAATGCCTACATTAGGTTGTTTAGGCGTGTACGAACTCAAAATAATATTTTTCTAGAACTTATGTTTATCTGAAAATTCCGAACCCTTGTAATATTGATGTATGTTCCTACTCTATACGTAAATGCATTAAGCTTACTTACTTACTCATAATCACGCCATCTCTCTTGAGGGGTAGGCAGAGAGAACCGAATGCCAAAAAGTCTTCTTGCAGACATCTCTCGCTTCCTCAACATTCATAATTCTCTTCATACACGCTCGCAGTTTTCGGAGACTGTCAACTCCACCTTCCTTCAATACTTGACCGATTTGGTTAGGCAGGTGAGTCTCGGTCTCCCCCTGTACCTACATCCTTCCACTTTCGCATTCTATATCTTCTTAACCAGTCGCTCGCCCTTTCTTCCACATCCGAACCATCGGAGCATTCCTTTTCGCATCTTTACACCAATACTCTCTTTCATGCCTACTCACTCTCTTACTTCGTCGTTACGATCACTAAGCTTTCCTGAGCATATCCAATGAGCGTACTAGTCATACTACCAAAATTAATTGAATATATTTTTTATAAATCTAATAATATTTCCATAAACTGTATCACATACACATTAACACAAAGTATGAAAATATGAAATCGAAAGTAACAGTCACGAGCAGAATTTGATACTGTATCTCCTGGCATACCGTCCCAGATGCTTTGCTAATTCAGCCATCGTGATAATTGCTCGGGCCTGCGAATTTCCATAATACATTCATTCTTAACGTCTTGGCATTATCTGGTAAAAATCTTAATTTTAAAATTAAGTTTTCCTGGTCGGTATAATGTATGCAAATACTTCCGACAGATGTCGCAAGCGTCACCCAAGATGTTAAGAATGAATGTGTTATTGAAATTTGCAGTCCCAGCAGGCTTTAGAATTGTCCCACCCCTCTCTACCCACGGATGTCGTAAGAGCCGACTGAGGGAATACCGGGGCAGCAGTACTCCCTCGAGTATTAACAACATCAACTGCGATCGCCAACCCGCCTGCCAAGCGTGGTGATTACGACATTATCCCCCATAATGAGCACACAACAAAAAATGGCCCCCGGTCACGGTAGCTCCGCTATTCCGTGGCCTAACGATAGCAGGTCCGTAACGGTGCAGCAGGGGGTGCAAAGAATCTCCGGTCGCGGAAAGGCTACCACAAACAACGACTTCTGGCCCTGGTAATGCACAACGTTCGGACACTTCGGGCCGATGGACGGAGAATCACCGAGCTGGCCCAATTCCTCGGGCATGATCCGCTGGGACATTATAGGGTTGTCAGAAGTCTGAAGAGAGGGTGAGGGCACGACAATCCTCCAGTCCGGACACTTGCTCTTCCACCGGGACGGCGACCACCAGTCCCAAAGAGGTGTCGAGTTTATCGTTCGCAGGTCTCTCGTAGGCAACGTGGAGAGGATTGAGAGTGTTTTGAGTAGGGTAGCGTACCTTATACTCAGAATAACCAAACGGTATTCGTTGAAGGTGTAACATACAGGGTTACGCACTGACCTCGACACACGCCGACGATGAGGTGGAGGCCCTATATGAGGATATCTCGAAGGCCATCCACTCGTCTAAAATCACTAAAAACTACTTCTCTACTTCTGAAGACAGGAGTACGAAACCGATCCAACTGCAGAGAGGTGTTAAACAGGGAGACGTTACGTCCCCAAAACTCTTCACCGCTGCACTGGAAGATGTCTTCAAGCTCTTGGACTGGTACGGATTCGGCATCAACATCAATGGCAAATACATCACTCACCTTCGATATGCCGACGACATTGTAGTCATGGCAGAATCGCTGGAGGACCTTGGCACCATGCTCAATGATCTCTGCAGGGTTTCCCGACTAGTGGGTCTCAAAATGAACATGGACAAGACGAAAGTCATGTCTAATGTCCATGTCATTTCAGCGCCGGTCCTAGTGGGAGTGCGCTTCTCGAAGTTGTCGACCACTATCTGTCACACTCTGTCTACCTGGGACAAACTGTCCAGTTAGGAAGGCACAACTTCGAGAAAGAGGTCAATCGACGAATCCAACTCGGCTGGGCAGCGTTCGGGAAGCTAAGGAAGATCTTCTCGTCCAATTTTCCGCAGTGTCTGAAAACGAAGGTCTACGACCGGTGTGTGTATTACCTGTAATGACATTTGGAACAAAGACGTGGTCTCTAAATATTGGCTTCGTATCAAGGCTCAAAATCGCTCAGCGGGCCATGGAGCGGGTTATGCCTGGTATTTCCCTACGTGATCGAATCCGTAATACGGAGATCCGTAGGAGAACGGGAATGACCGACATAGCACGCCCAATTGGCATGCTGAAGTGGCAATGGGCAGGCCATATCGCTCAACGAACCGACAACTGTTGGGAAAAAACGGTTCTCGAGTGGCGACCACGTATCGGACGGCGCGGCGTTGGACGGCCTCCTACTAGATGGACCGATGATCTGGTCAAAGCCGCGGGGAGCTATGTGACGTTCTCTTGGGGAGGCCTTTGTCCAGCAGTGGACGTTAAAAGGCTGATGGATAGATAGTTTTTCACATTGTTTGTTGCTTTTTCAAATCTACTAGGTTTAGCAGTTATCTTGTGAAAGCATAAAAATACTCACTTTCGAATTTTAAATAAGGATAGGTAACACAATTGCCAGACTTCATAGTCAATGTACTAAATTGTAATTGAATTATTCTTGTTTAATTTAGTTAAAATAAAAAAATACAATCGATTCTAGTTTAAAATTCTCGGAATGCAAAACCTCTTCGAAAAACTCTCTCGTGTAATGGAAATCGTGCTCGCTGGCCCCTAGGGCATCGCGGATTCTCTGCACAAAAGGCTCAACAAAAAGGTCCTGCCGTCACATGAACATTGTAAAACTCTGCCTTGTATTCACGTTTACACTTGCATTGCAACATAGTCTTAAACTCTTTATGTGTAAGAACTATTTTTGATGTACAAAGTTTGTTTTGTAACAGTTTTTTCCAATCCGATAATGCGACCTTAGCGTCGGGATCATGGTTTACTACAAATTGTATTAGAGTAGTAGATTTAACTATTTACGCGGTGTAGGGTCCAGTTGCGTGACTCTACTACTTTGCGGAATGTTGATTATTTGTTATCTCTATAGGATGATAAATTCTCTGTAAAAGTCTCTTTATTCTGACAAACAAGTGTGACCGTTGCTCATAGATTCAGAAAAACAATATACACAAAATAGTTAATTACAAATATTTGTACATATTTATATTACGAGTGTATTGTAAAGTATTTACTGGTATGCTATGAGAGGGCATGAGTACAGACTGCAATGTCAGATTGATGCTAGGTATTTGGCATAGTTTCGCCTCAAGCGCATCTCTCATCTCACGATCACTGAAGCTTTTGCCCCTAGAGAATAGATTATCCGTAGACATCTCACATTCCGCCAACACCGGCATCATCTTACCTAATACTAATATGATTATAATAAACGATTACATACAGTAATGAAAAATATATGATTATGTTTATAGAAACTAAATATATTAGGTTATTTAGAATTTTTATATATCTATATTTTTTAGCATTTGACATGCTTAGCCATATACATAACATACAAAAGTCACGAGCAGGATTTGAACCTGCATCTCCTGGATACCGTCCAGATGTTTTGCCAATTCAGCCATCGTGACAACTGCTCTCCACTGCTAATTTCGATAACACATTCATACTTACGTCCTGGGTGAACTGGTCGGTATAATGTATGAAAATATAATTAATAAATATATTTTCGATTTCAAATTTTCCACTTTGTGTTTAATGTAGGTATATGGCTAAGCATGTCAAATGCTAAAAATATATATAAAAAATTCTAAATATTTATAGGGCTGCGTCATTATTAGGTAAAAATCTTAATTGTAAAATTAAGTTTACCTGGTTGGTATAATGTATGTAAATACTTCCGACAGATGGCGCAGACGTCACCCAGGACGTTAAGTATGAATGTGTTATCGAAATTAGCAGTCGAGAGCAGTTATCACGATGGCTGAATTGGCAAAGCATCTGGACGGTATCCAGGAGATGCAGGTTCAAATCCTGCTCGTGACTGTTATTTTCGGTTTCACATTTTCCACTTTGTGTTTAATATATTAGGTTATACCTCAGGTTCCCGGTATAGTAGCGGGATAAAATGTACCAGTTTTTAAGCCTAATTAAAAGCTATCAAACAAGTTTTATAAAAATTGGTTCAGTAGTTATTGCGTAAAGCCCAAAGAAACAAACAGAAAAAAACCGACGATTATTCTAAAAAAACGACTTCAGTGACGACCTAATAGACTGATACTAGTTATTGTTGACGACTTGTTTTTACTGTGACGACAGATTATTAAGACAATGAGAACAGTTAGTACTTACGACAGTTAATATAATAATAAAACAACGACACGATCTAATTTTGACGGCAAATCGCATGCCGTTGCGACTATCTATATAATATCTATTGCCATTTACATAGTCTCGATAATCTGCCATCACAGCAAAAAACAAGTCGTGGGCAACAGTTAAACGTGCGGTCCTATGTCTATGTTAACACCTCCATTCAAATATAGGTACAACACACAAATCGTTTGTGAAAGTGGAAAAAGAGAGCTTTATTGCGAGCGGGATTCGAACCTGTGTCCCTTCTAAACCATGTGTGTGTGCTCTAGACCGCTAAGCCATCGCAGACGACGACGACTCCCAGTCTCCACTTCATGATTGCTTTTAGATGTCTATACGACTCACGCCATCTATCGAATGCATTTACATACATTATTCCAATGAAAAGTAACCTGTTACCTTGTAACCTGTGACGCGAAGTAACCTATTACCTTTCTTATTTGATGGCGGAGTGGTTTAGACACTGGCCTCCCGCCCGAGTGTTATGGGCTCGATTCCCACACAGACCAACTCTTTGTGTGATCCACATAATTATGGTTGTAGTGTACTTTGTGACCAATGACATTGTATGTACATATTATGTAAAGTCCTCCGCGGTACAAGGATTATAAAAAAAAACAAAACAACAAAATATTATCTGCGGGCATTATACTTCAGACTGGGGATCGACATCGATAGCTCTATTTGGTATTTCTCCGTGTTGTCACTTGCTGCTATTTTCCAATACCTTAATCCATCTTAAATTTATCCATCACATAAAAACTTTCTACGATTACCATGTAGGTATATCGCTCTGGGTTCCGTACCCGAAGGGTCAAAACGGGACCCTATTACTAAGACTTCGCTGTCTGTCTGTCCGTCCGTCTGTCGCCAGGCTGTATCTCAAGAACGGTGATAGCTAGACAGTTGAAATTTTCACAAATGATGTATTTCTGTTGCCACTATAACAACAAATACTAAAAACAAAAAAAAATATTTAAGGGGGGCTCCCATACAACAAACATGATTTTTTTGCCCTTTATTGCTCGCTATTGATAACGGCAACAGGTAGACGCTTGAAATATTCACAGAATATTTAGTTAAGTATATATTCACTTTAAAAATAAATAATTAAATTAAAATAAAACAAATATTCAAGGGGGGCTCCCATACACAAACGTGTTTCTTTACTCGTTGCGCATCTAAGTGAAAGTTGAAAACCACGAAATGAGTCAAATTTTACTTGCAAAATTTGGTAACAGCCAAACACCATGGTTACAGAAAGTTACAATTAAATAGTGTAATATTATTTACCTAGTCAATGGTACGGAACCCTTCGTGCGCGAGTCCGACTCACACTTGGCCGGTTTTTTAAATAGAGTTAAAACAATTAAAAATTTCTTACAGTCGTAGGCTTTTAAATATCATTTATCTACTAACCCCTACATGTTTCCGTGTTCGTTTACAGACCGCAGCATTGTTCATTATTTGTTTTCTACCTACCTATATTATTGATTATAAATTGTGATTGTTATAAGGGCTACTTACATACACTCATGTAGAAAACGGCTTCACATACCTACATACATGACTTAAATAATTGAGTAAATACTCCTTATTATACGATTATACATATGTATGTAGTAATACAATGCTATGAAAACCTCGACAACAAGCATTATCTCGCCAAAATCCTTGTATCGAGTTTTGGAATCGTTTCGCATTGTTGTCTTTTGTGTTCGAGTTCGCATTCGTTTTCCATCGTACACCATTATTCACATTAAGTGGACAGATCTCGGGTCAGATCCAGGCATAAGAAAAGCACAAAAAGTACCCGCTTTATCCGAGCATGATAAATCTACTTCAAATCCGAGAATAGCGTCTTTTATGAAGGAAATTGAAATAAACCGACCGTGCGGATAACGGCTAAGTAAGAAGATCGAGATCCTTTTAAAATATATTGGTGAATCATTTTTATTCATCAAGCCTACTTTGAATATTTTTTACCTCTATTTTTACATCGATAGGTAAGACTTTCAGCTAGCTCATACATAACTAAACGTATAAAATATTCAAAAACGCAAAGGGCTTCAGTCTTAACTTAGAGTCTAGACTGGTAAGTTATATTTACTTACTCTTTCATTTCAAAACCACACTGTCACAGTTTCTTATGAGCCTAAACGGCTTTACCTTAGTATTTTTTTGAACAACGTTTATTGATTGTGCTATTAACACTTAAAAAATATCCTTTTTATTGTTACCGCTGTGGAAATGCATTTACGCATCCCCCCGGTCTATTGAGACGCGGGGCTATGCGTGACTCGCCGGCCGCTGAAAAAATTACCCCTGGAATACACTAAAACCTACCGCGCTATTTGTAGAGGGCGATATTCTACACCAACGGGTTCTAAAATATCATAATATATAATTGCTATCAATTATAGCACACATATTCTCATTGCTTCACGTTTAGAATACCAAATACAATATCACCAAGATACCTATTCATTTTATGCTAAGATTAGTAGTGATCTATGATAAATTTTATTACAACGACTGAACGCTGCACAAAACCGAACATGTTGACAAAAGGGCCTACATATTTTAAAAAGTTGGCCGTATTTAAAAAAAACGCCGCCGGAATAAGATTGTGTTCGGTTTCCCGTAACAATAGCCATTAGCTACATATATTTTAATGTGTTCTGGTTTTAGGACCTCGATCACCAATTTATCTTTGCTTTTTAGAACGCCGTTAAATATTTAGATTAAACTGATCTGACAGATAATGTCTAAATTTCAATTAGGTATGTATCTTTAGTATATACTCCATATACTCTTTGGGTATGTACGTAGACTGCTTCATTATCAGTGGTTGTCCAGTGGTCAACATTCGACCATACACCGTACCGTACATACGATGAATCCTCTAAAATGTATTTTTATTGAATTAATTTATTTCTAATGCATATTATATAAAAATATAATGATTCTGCACTCCTTCTCCATTTAAACTTTAACTGTGCCAAATCTCACACTTCCCGGTGCGCGCAATGTGCAAAAAAGGGGTAGATCTATACTAAGTTTTTTCATCACGTATTAATATATAGATTCTGAGACGTAGACAGGGCTGGGGATAATTAATTGTCTATGATTAGGTATGATTTTTGCAGCTTGTTTGATCCAGTTTTAAGTCCGGAACATAAGTGTCCAGATTAATCGTTATGTTCTTTTTCTAAAATTAAAAAAATAATCCTTCGATATCCTTGCGAATACAATGTACAAAAAAATAAGGACTTCTAATTATTCCCTATTTTTCGTATTTTTTCTAGTAACATTTTCGTTAATACCCATAATTAATATTAAAAAAGTGGCTTAGTACGGGTATATACCTATATTGATTCATTCGTCGATTCGATACAAGATACAATAGTTTGTTAAAGGTACAAGACTCACTCTACACAAATAATTATGTTGTAGGAAATTTGAAAAATAAATATAACTAGGTAGAAACGATTGATTTTATTTATTCATCCACTTTCTAACATTGAAAGAAATTAAAGATCCTTTTAAAACGTTAAAATATTTGTAAGACATTACATATTAAAAAAACACTACACAATAAGTACAATACGTACCTAAGTACTATTGTTCAAGTACAAATCAGAAATATCTAATACGTTTACAGTACCTAATCGGCCAATGAATCCCTTATTTTCAGTCTTACTAAAACATTTACTTATTTTCGTTTCCTCTTATTCGACATAATGGATCCTTCAGAAGATATGTCCCTATTTTTAGTGGTAGAGATGAAATCGAGCGTGAAATGGTTACCACACGAAGCGGTTGTCTCGCGAACAAACGAAATACCAAATCGCCGTTTGCCGCCGGCGCGTTTGGCGGAAAATTGGCTGGCACACCACTACCTACATGTTCGAGCTTAATAACAACAATGTATTGAATGTCAGTTTGTGATGGGTAACTATCTGATACAATCGCTCTATTGTGAGATTCGCGACAGCCAATTAAAGCAGTATAGATACTAATAGTAGGTACATGCATACTTTCTTTTGTGTAGAATATTAAACAGTGAAATAAAGCTTATTTACGTTTGCATTATTTCCTTTTAAAATATAGTGAACGACATGTTAGGATATTAAATATGAATTCTGTATTATTTAAATAGAGGTAGTAACTAGCTGTTGAACGTGACTTTGTCTTATTTTTAAAATTTTACTAGTTACCTAGGTATATTTATAACTTTTACTTTGCACAGATGGCGAAGTAGTTTAGATACCAATCTTCTGCGCCGTGTTTTGGGGTTCGATTACCCACACAGAGGACAATTTAATTCTTTATATGTTCCACAAATGGTTGTTTATAGTCTAGGTGTAGGTACTTGTATGTCTGTCATTTGTATGTTTATGTTTGTTAAGTCCTCGCAATACTATATTAATCCCTAGTAAAAAATCAATGAGATACCGATGATGGATCGACGACATGATCAAAGTCGCAGGTAGCCGTTCGATGCAGGCGGCACATTTGTTGTGGCGCTCTCTTGTCCAGCAGAGGACGATGAAAGGCTGATGGATGGATTTAACTGAGGCTAACATTTTCCTGACATACGATTTAGCTAAAATAAGTCGATAGGTATATCTTTTTTTTTTCAAACTAATCTTAACGCTTGTGCTATGGTATCTGGTAGATAACCGATATAATACATAATATATTACTTTTTTTGTAATTACATACACATATTAGATAGACAAAACCCAGACGCAGTACAAATATCTGTGTTCATCACACAAATAATTGTCCTGAGTGGGAATCGAACCCACGACCTCGTGCACGGAGTCGATTACTCGTACACTACCGACTACGCCACGAGGCTATTCTACTGTTTCGATCCATGCCTTTTATATAGGTACCCTTGCAAACCATTCTATAATTTCAGAAATATGAACTAATAAACAAATTGCCAAAAAACTTGACGTCTTCTGTACGATTTGTGAGTAGGTTTGCACATAACGCAGTACATAGGTACTACAAAACCGGATTAGTGGCACTCGGAAGTAAAGAGTTGTAGCCCCCTCTCTATTTTTGAAATACATATCTTCAATGTACAGACACATAGAAATCTACTGTTTTATTATATTCAGTTAATAGTATAATTCAGATATAAAGACTTATCCCGGAGAATTTCTTTATCGCAATAAAACAGAATACTTTGTGTTATCCAAAGTATTATTATGTGTATACCAAATTTGTTAAAATCTGTAAGTTGTACACATCTGCTAAAAAGAGTTACTACTGGGACTATTCTTTTTATTTAATATATTTTGTTTCTCTGAAATTAAGTAGGTATTGTCTGGCCTCTTGAGTACTATTGTTCTGTGGGTCCGACAACTTTTTTTTTTTTTTTTGCACGCCTCATAAGCGAAGCGTTGAGGTGGGTACTACTCTCGTTTGGCACTGTACGGCGCGCCCGTGTGGGCGGAGTCCCTGGCCGCTCGCAATAGGGCCCTTCTGTGGCGTCCACAGAGGGTCGTAGCGGTCAGGGCAATACGCGGGTACCGCACGGTCTCGACCGATGCAGCCTGCGCGTTGGCCGGAACCCCCCCGTGGGATCTGGAGGCGGAGGTGCTCGCCGACGTCTATCGGCGAGCGTCGACGGCGCGGGCGGGGGGCAGCCGCCCCTCGCCGAGCGCAATATCATCGAGGCGGGAAGATGCCCGCCGCGCCACCGTCCTAAAGTGGAAGTCTCGGCTGGAGACGCCCCGGGCCGGTCTCTGGACCGTGGGGGCGCTCCAGCCGATCTTGGAAGAATGGGCAGGGCGGCAGCACGGGGTCCTCACCTTCCGGTTGGTGCAGGTTTTGTCGGGGCATGGTTGCTTCGGCAAATACCTGCACACGATCGCAAGAAGGGAGACGACCCCAGGCTGTCACCACTGCGACTGCGACGAGGACTCGGCGCAGCACACGCTCGAGTCGTGCCCGGCCTGGGATGTGCAGCGCCGGGAACTCGTTGCAGTCATAGGCGTGGACCTGTCGCTGCCGGCCGTTGCGCGAGCGATGGTTGGCAGTGACAGGGCCTGGACCGCGGTCACCACCTTCTGCGAGGCTGTCATCTCGCGGAAGGAGGTGGCGGAGAGGGCCCGTGAGGAATCCTCCTTCGCGGACCCGATTCACCGCCGGCGCGAGGGGCGGCGTGCGCGCGCTTACTTGCGCCTGATGCCGCCCTAGCCGAGGCTGCGGACGGTGGGGTCGGGGAGTACCCTGCCGTCCGCGGAAGCCTACCGCGAAGGTGCGACGCCCAAGTGCGCGAGGCGTCGCTCAAGAGAGGGTCCCGTAGGGGCTGCCGCCTGCGGATCGCGGTCGTAACGACGCGGTACCCGTGATCCGCCGTAGCAAGGGCGGGTGGAGGCGCACGGTGGGTTTTTAGTGGGTGAGAGCCCCATTCACCCCGTTGTCTCCCCGGGCAGCGGGGTGTGCGGTAGGACATTTTTGCCCACCTAAAATAAAAATAAAAAATAAAATAAAAAAAGGGTACTACTCTCGTTTCATGCAGAACAACTGATTTTTCAAACTTAAAATGTCTCTATTTGTCATAAATATATTGCACTTGTAAAATAACATATACACACACATATCAAGAAAAAACACTATTTTTAACACTTATGATATTTTTGATGCCATTTTTGTTATTTAAACTAGTTAAAAAACTGTTTAAAAAAGTTCTGTCTTGGACGTCCGTGTGTTGTAGGTAATGTATGTTTACAAGATAACGACTGAAATACTTTACTAATCGAGTCTTCTTTTTCTTTTACGCTTCAATATAGGTAATTAGAAATAGAGCCCTATCATTTTTCACGGTCTGATTCGATGTGGTTTAATTGTTATTAAATAAACAAAATAGTTTGAATATGTATGGTCGATTCGATCATAGACTAAAACCAGCGCTATCTACCTTATTTAGTGAGAACTACTTCTATAGAACCAATATACATAGTAGTACTTCTTAAAATTAGCGCCATTTCTGTTATTAAGTAATATCTCAGGCTCCCCGATATAGTAGCGGGATAAAATGTATATCAGTTGTTAAGTCTAATCAAGAGCTATCAAACAAAAAAAGTTGCAACAAAATCCGTTAAGTAGTTTTTGCGTGATGCGCGAACAAACAAACAGACAAAAAATCTAAAAAAAATCGTTTTGTGTTTAGACACGCCTATATAGCCTAAATCAGTCATTTTTTCTCAAATATCTTAAATTTACAGATATAGCTCTGTTACAGCTTTATAATAGTATAGAAGTACTAATGTACTTTTTAACTGCCTCGGTGGTGTAGCGGTAGTGTATGCGACTGCTAATCATGAGGTCTCGGGTTCGATCCCCGGGTCGGGCAAAGCAATTGAGCTTTTTCCTAAAAAAGAAAAATTCTCAGTAGCAGCCCGGAGTTTGGAAATGTGCCCGGTATACGTCAATAGGCTCGCCCCCTATTACGTGGGACTCAAACATAGCTAGCGAGTCGTGGGTGTGTAATACACCTCTGCCTACCCCTTTGGGGAATACAGGCGTGATGCTATGTTTTGTTTACTTTTTGAAATTAGCGCTATCTATGTGATTTATTGAAAACTACTTAGTAAGATCGATATATTATTAGTTACTTATTCAATTTAAATTACCACCCAATTCAACAGTAGTGACGCCTTGAAAGATCTTGAGACAGTACAAGAGCTTTGGCATATCCATCCATCCATCCATCCATCAACCCTTCAACGTCCACTGCTGAACATAGGCCTCCCCAAGAGAACGCCACAACGTGCGGTCCTGTGCCGACCGCATCCAACGGCTCCCCGCAGCTTTGACCAGATCGTCGGACCATCTGGTGGGGGGCACTCGAGAACCTTTCTTCCCCAACGGTTGTCGGTTCGTCGAGCGATGTGGCCTGCCCATTGCCACTTCAGCATGGCAACCCGGCTGGCTATGTCGGTCACTCTCGTTCTTCTACGGATCTCCGTATTACGGATTCGATCACGTAGGGAAATACCAAGCACAGCCCGCTCCATGGCCCGCTGAGCGACTTTGAGCCTTGATATGAGGCCAACATTCAGAGACCACGTCTCTGTTCCATATGTCATCACTGGTAACACACACTGGTCGTAGACCTTCGTTTTCAGACACTGCGGAATATTGGACAAGAAGATCTTCCTTAGCTTCCCGAACGCTGCCCAGCCGAGTTGGATTCGTCGATTGACATCTTTCTCGAAGTTGTGCCTACCTAACTGGACTGTTTTGTCCCAGGTAGACATAGTTTGCCGTGTGGGGCCGGCTTTAGAATTGTCCCACCCCTCTCCACCCATGGGAGTCGTAAGAGCCGACTGAGGGAATATCGATAGAGTGGGCAGCAGCACTCCTTCTAGTATTAACAACATCCACTGCGATCGCCAACCCGCCTGCCAAGCGCGGTGATTACGGCACTATCCCCCATTCTTGGGGAGACCTATGTCCAGCAGTGGACTTTAAAAGGCTGATGGATGGATGGATGGAGACATAGTGGTCGACAACTTCGAGAAGCGCACTCCCGACTAGGACCGGTGTTGAAATGACATGGACATTAGACATGACTTTCGTCTTGTCCATGTTCATTTTGAGACCCACTAGTCGAGAAAAAAACACCCCACCCCACCTACTCCTACCAATAGAGAAGCTCCTCTTGGATCTTGATAGAATCAAAGAGTATATACTAAAGAGATAGAATATTCTTTGACAGTTTGAGTCATAGATATTGTACTGACGTAGTACGAGTATATACCATGGTATCTCAGACTATCATGGTCTATCATGGTATATACGTTCTTAGTCTGAGGTATATACATCTATGGTTTGAATTTGAATTATAATGTCAAAATGATCAAATAGTAAATGTTTCAAAATTTTTGCGGCGTACCTGGATGTACCTAGGTTTCTTTATTATTTAATACAAATAAACTTTAAATCAGCAAAATTTTTAATGGGAGTAATATATTTATAATTTTGAAGACATTTATAGATTGGCAAAACATGGAAAACGATGATGATGTGAACGACGATATTGTGGAAATGCGATGCGTTTTATCGGCAATCGCTAATGAAATGCAAAAGTACGTACAAACTCGTTGTGATTATATTTTAGTTTCACATAATTACATTCACGACTCGTTATTGTTCCACTGAGACTAATCTTTTGCCCTAATAAAATTCTAAACAACACAACACACGCACGACATGCTCGTTGGAAACTCCAGGAAAAGAGATAGGATGTGCCGAGGAAGGATAACAGAGAAATAATGAAGAATGGGTTTGACTCTCTCTTTCAGTGAATGAAACATAGGAATACTTGTTTCACTGTAAAATGGTGCTCTAATGAAAAGTAATATTACAGATTTAGTAATGAAACCACGTGTCCCAAATATACAAATGAGACTGCTGTGATTAATAACACAGTAAGTGAAATTGTGAAATATAAGAATATGTTGAAGTCTAAGAAAGAACAAATTAAGTTTCTTAGAATAAATTTCAAGAAAACATGCAGTAAGTATTAACCTATAAACAATACTTAAATCGACGTTCTAGACTTATTGTATACTTACTTAAATCATTTTTCTAGTTGTTGTTAAGGCACTGACAACAGCAAAGGCTAATGAAACAGCGTTACTGCATAGTCAATTAAATGATGCAAGAAACCAATATTGGAATTTGGTAAAAGATGAAAAGGATAAAACAAATCTACTAATCACTTTGCAAGCGGAAAATGAAACTTTGCGCAATAAATTAGAATGCTATAATAATTTCATAGAACTCGGGTATAAAGAAATACAAAATTTACAAGAAGAGTATTCAGAGGAAGAAATTACTATTCTGACACAATTACAGAAGATTATACTTTATTGTGGACAGATTCACGCAGATTATCGCAACCAAATCGAAAAATATTCACGACTAGAACAAAGAAACAGATTTTTAACCAGCAAACTTATGATTTTAGAAAGCAATTTAAATGTAACCTCCGAGAAACTTAAAAATTGTTGTTGTTTTAGTAGCATTAATGATATGGCAAAAAGAAAGAATAAAATAGAATCACAATTGTGTAAAAGCTTAGGATTAATATATTCCGGCTATCAACTAGGACATCATCAAAATATTACAAATTTAAACATGATAGAAATAAAATTCAACAAAGATACCCTGCAAGAAAATTACAGCGGTTTAGACCTGACGTGTCATCTTAGTACAATTAAAAAACTTCTCGATGATCAAGATATTCTATTAGAAGATTTAAAATGTCTGTCCAATGAATTAAACTTAGACACATTTTTGAGTTGATTTTAGAGTTGACATTAATCCACTAGTTTTTTAATTAAATGCTCTTAAACGCTCAGTGCGACTTGCTAGTCATTTCCCGTTCGCGCTCTATACAGGTAGCGCAGGAACGTGTATTGCCTTCTTGCAAAAGGAGATGGCGAGAATTTGTTGAGACGCCTCAACCACCCTCGCTCCAGACCATAGCTTAAATCATGGCCTCTAGCGAGAGGTCATCTATATAGACTACCGCCGCGAGTTCTCTGCGCTGTTGCGCCCGAGCTTAGCTATCTACCAGAGTATGTAACGCCGTATCCTCAGGACAATCCCTCCTGTAATGGTACCGGGACGGCTCTTTTAGATCTATGCGGCACAGGTACTTCTCAGAGCAATCGTTCCCCGAGAGCACTTGCGTTAGCCGGTAAAAGGGCGCAGTCGCCATGTTGTCACTCAAGCTACTCCTCCAGGACGGAACCTACCGCCGCAATAGTGGTAGTGGCATAGCTTTTTTTTTTGTTAAGGCGGGAAAAAATGTTCCTAACCGCACACCCCGTCATTCGGGGCAATGAACAGGGTAGTGTGGGGCCTTCACCCACTAAAGAAATACGCCGTGTGCCGTCTCTCCGCCTTTATTGGCGGGCCACTGGAACTATGTTACATTCCTTCGGTGGCATAGCCTGAGCTTGCTCACAGAAGCTGTTCCTTCCATTTCACCGTTGATCCGGTGGAACTAACTTAGATAATATGTTGTTATGCTTCTTGATTTCTCGGAGTACCAGTTCTATCCCTCGCTCTCACGCTAACGGTACAGAGATGCGAGGGATTTCACCTCCAAATACCAATGTGGACTTCATGCGAGGAGGTTTGCTGCCTCATAAGAGTTGTCCCCTGATGATCTTGATCCTAAATCTTTTGAGGTTGTCGCAGTGTTTAAGGATTATGGGCCATCACTGTTGTGAAGTATGGGCAGGTGTTCCTACCCATACTTGGGCCTCGTATTAGACCATAGACTGCAATATCCTCGTGATACATGGGTACCTCCTAAGAGAGGTGTTGGGTCCCCTAAGCTCGGGCGCAACCAAAAGGTACTGCAGCCATGCGTGTTGGCCTGGAAGTCCTGTCGAAGACTAGGCCGAGATATTTCACAGTTAACTCGATGCCGATGTGTTCATCACGCCTGTTTTGCAGAGGTGTTTTTTAGTAGATGGTCTAGGGACGCCTAGGCTTACTCTCGCTCCAACCTAAATCTGGCCTCGAGCCGGCACTAGGTATAGACCAGACCAACTGATCAGACTTGTCCGAAATTTGGTATATTAATATTTAAAAATATATATACAGTCCTTTTATACCGTTAACTGCCTCTGTGGTGCAGCGTTAGTGTGAGCGACTGCTGATCATGAGGTCTCGGGTTCGATCCTTTTTTTTTTTGTTAAGGTGGGATAAAATGTTCCTAACCGCACACCCCGTCGTTCGGGGCAACGAACAGGGTAGTTTGGGGCCTGCACCCACTAAAGAAACCCGCCGTGTGCCGTCTCTCCGCCTTTGTTGGCGGGCCACTGGAACTATGTTACATTCCTTCGGTGTCGATCCCTGGGTCGGGCAGTGTTATTGAGCTTTTTCGTAAAAAGAAAAATTCTCAGTAGCATCCCGGAATGTGCCCGGTAGACGGCAATAGGCTCGCCACCTATTACGTGGGACTTAAACATAGCTGGCGAATCGTGGGTGTGTAATACACCTCTGCCTACCCCTTCGCAGAATACTGGCGTGATGCTGTTTTGAAGTCCACGCAGATGAAAGTACGGGCAGAAGCTAGTATGTTAATAAAAATAAAAAACCAAAGAATCGCACGGTACTAAATTGATTCTAATCTTACCATGTCCTTCTTACCTACGCTGAACAACATGCATGCGCATTCCTGTGCCTAGTATACGCCCTTTTCGTATAATTAACCCGCAGACCAGGCATATATATGTAAATTCGAAGAATACATATTGATGCCAACACCAGTGATGTAAATTGAATTCTCATGCTCTAAAATAACTTGTGTAGGTAATCCAAGAATATTTGATCTTACAGTCAAACTTATTCAAGAATAAGTCAAATTCTAGTTATATAATATAGATAGAGTATTAATCCAGGTTACCAAGACTTGGGATCCTCGGTATCCATATCTCCAGCTTAGGAATTCATCCTCATGTGGATCACTACACAGGCAGGCAGGCGCGCTCAAGTACCAGTTCAACCCACTTAACAACCTGTGATGGCATGCTATTCGAATTGTCAATGATCTCAATCACACGGACGGTTAGAGCCGTTGGAGCGGCGCACAATCTTTGAATGTCTGTGTGCTTTACCGATTTTTAATAAAAGCGAGAGGAGGAGTATATGATGAGGTACCAACGTCAGCTTTTTACCATCGAACCACAAAACATCGCAATTGGTTCATCCATATCACCTAGAAACGATCTCACCGAGGACGGTTCACTTTCAGTGCTCTTTTCTACCACATACGTGTAGGTTCTGTAATGACCTGCCTGCTGGGCTTTTCCCCAGTGCTACGATGTCCTAAATTAAGTTTAAGAAGTGCACTTTTGTCACTGTAGGCGGCGGTTTAGCTGTGCTTAATATTTTAATGTTGTCAAGATACTTAATATAATCATTTTTCTTTAACATTTGACATGCTCCGCCACTTTTTAAAGTACAAATTATTTGTTTATAATAACGCCATCAAATAGTAGGAATTTTAATTGCAAAATTAAACTTACTATATTGGTTTAATTCATGTAAATGCATTCCAATAGATGGCGTTGGTCGTAAAGACAAATGTGATAAGGAGATTGGGATGATCGAACGATCTGTACGATAGCTCAGTGGCTTAGAGCACTTCCCCGAATTGGAAAAGACGCGGGTTCGTTTCCCGCTTATACAAAAAATCTCTTTTTCCTTATTCACAAATAATTTGTATATTTAGATATTTTTTTTATATATATTTTTAGCATTTGACATGCTTAGCACTATACATTAAACACAAAGTGAAAAATGTGAAATCGAAAATAACAGTCAGGAGCAGGATTTGAACCTGCATCTCCTGGACACCGTCCAGATGCCTTCACCAATTCAGCAAGGCAAAATATATATAAAAAAAAATATCTAAATATTTATAGGGTTTGCGTCATTATTAGGTAAAAATCTTAATTGTAAAATTGAGTTTACCTGGTCGGTATAATGTGTGAGGATACTTCCGACAGATGGCGCAGGCGTCACCCAAAGACGTTAAGATGTGTTATCGAAATTAGCGGTCAGGAGTAATTGTCAGAATTGCTGAATTGGTGAAGGCATCTGGACGGTGTCCAGGAGATGCAGGTTCAAATCCTGCTCCTGACTGTTATTTTCGATTTCACATTTTTCACTTTGTGTTTAAAATAATTTGTACTTAATATAATATTTGATTATTGAAGTATTCTTTACCGCTAGATTAATAATATGTCTAGATGGAGTGTTACTCTTCCAAACGTCATAAAAACGGGAGGGAATTATTATGCTAGTGTGTGTTAGTGTGCGTGACAGCTATGATTACGCTGGTGTTTGTGTGCGTGCGTAATGATACCAGTTCTATTAAATTATGGGAGAAATTATGAAATAGATTCAATACATTCTTAAACTACAAAAAGTTTTGTAGGTATAATTATAGTCAATAGAGATAGAGATATCTCTTTCTATTAGTCCGTCATTACTTTTATCCTGAAAAAAAAACAGCATATTATATGTACATATATTATAATTATATTATATTTGAATGGGATTCGGAATTCCAAAACATTTTTTTTTATTTCTTTCTGTTTGTTTATTCGCACATTACGCAAAAACTACCGAATGAATTTTAATGCAACTTTTTTTTTTTAATAGCTCTTAAATAAGAAGAATTAAAAAACTGATATACATACTTATGTTTTACTTATACACTTATAATAAATACTACAAATAGTAATTTTATAATTAATTCTGAAAATGACAACTGTGCAGCTTTATGAATCCATTAAAAACGACAATAATTATGTTAAGTACTGTTTCTATCGTTAAACAATCATCAACATTGCAAGTTTACTTGGGAAATTTAAGGTCATAAACTGGTACCACAGAAAAAATATGAATACGCTTGATGACAGTAATCAAGTACCCATAGATATAGTATATACGTTACTATATGTATGCAAGTGCCTATCGCCAAAATAGAAGTGATCTATTGAAATAGGATTCAAGGATTTCGAAAAATGTATTTATTCTTATTTTAATGGCGAGATTAATAATATATTTGATTAAATAATCCTAGCAGAATACAACAATCCACAATGATAGCTTAAACACCAATCAGAGCGAATGACGTCACGCCTTAGTAAACGTTATTGTAAAGAAGTGTCTTACATTCTCTTTGACTCTATTAGTTTACTGTTCCCGTACTGAGGCGTGGCGTCATGACAAACGGAATGACATCGGCACGCGTTTTGACGTTAGTTGGAAATTTAAAATTTAAATTTCCCCGGAAAGGAAGGGACGCAGGTTCGATTCCCTCTCGTACTAAAGTTCTCTTTTTCCTCATTCACAAATAATAATTTGTACTTTAAAAGTAGCTGAGTATGTCAAGTCCAAAATATATAGATCAAAATTATTAGATAATTTTGAATATCAGATTTTGAAAAACAACAACAACAAACATTCCTATTAAAATGAATTTATTTTCCGAATAGGTTTTTTAATGAGTTATTTAGCCAGTCATGGTATGAAATAACGATGATAGGAGACATCTTTAGTGTTGTTACGATTACGTTACGATTTTTGTAGTTTCAGCACACTTTAATTACAAACGTTGCCATTTTAAATGACACACTTTCGCACTTACCCCCCCCCCCAGCCTGTAAATTTGAGATATAAAAATATACCAATCGACGTATTTTAAATACCACTTTCCAAATTATTTATTATGAAACCGCACCCTCCTAGTTTACGAGTAAAAAATAAATAAAGATACTATTTGTTACACCGTCGATATCACTGGAAATACTTCGAATTTCGTACTTTCTCCGCGGTGGAAAAACTGCACCCTACTAGAAATTAACTGCACTATCAGTAGAATTTCATAAAATGCAATAGTTATTGCAAAGATTTTTAAATTTTTATTTCCGTGTTATTGTTAAATATATATAAAAATATCTGAATATTTATAGGGTTTGCGTAATTATTAGGTAAAATCTTAATTGTAAAATTAAGTTTACCGGGTCGGTATAATGTATGAAAATACTTCCGACAGATGGTGCAGGCGTCATCCAAAGAATTAAGTATGAATGTGTTATCGAAATTAGCAGTCAGGAGCAAGGGTCACGATGGCTGAATTGGCAATGCATCTGGACGGTATCCAGGAGATGCAGATTCAAATCCTGCTCGTGACTGTTATTTTCGATTTCACATTTTTTCACTTTGTGTTTAATATATATATACTTTTTTTGCGTATGGTGGCAGGCAAGCCACGGCCCACCTGATGGTAATTGGTAACTGTCGCTCATGGACTCAACTATACAGAGAGTAATGTCAAGCCGCTGCTCACCATCTCATTTCACATATATGAAATGAACAAATTAACGGCTATCTCAAGCTACAACCAAAACACACCAATGTGCTTCATGGCCGGTCACTCAGGAGATGGTGGTACCAACCCGCTCGGGCTTGATAGCAAGTGAGTACTCCCCACCCAGCCCTACCACCAGCAATGCAATGGGTGATAATCGCTTACTTCCCTTAGTCGCCTTGTACGACCAAGCGAACTGTACGACCAAGGTCAGGTCGCAGGTCCGTTGAAACACTCATCGAACTTTGCGACACGATCTACCTTGTCGTAACGTGAGTGTTGGAGCTTGCAACGGTTCGAACAACCGTCTCGACCGAGGTACGTAGTAGGTAGTTATTTTGATTTTATTCTTGTAAATGATTAGATGTGCCGCGTCAACAGCATCATCCATCCATCCATCAGCTTTTCATCATCCGCTGCTGGACATAGGCCTCCCCAAGAGAACGCCATAGCGAACGGCCCTGTGCCGCTTGCATCCAACGAATATCTGCGACCTTAACCAGGTCATCGGTCCACCTGGTGGGAGGCCGTCCTACGCTGCGTCGGCCGATACGCGGTCGCCACTCGAGAACCTTTCTTCCCCAATGGTTGTCGGTTCGTCGAGAGATGTACCTGCCCATTGCCACTTCAGCATGCTGACCCGGTAGGCTATGTCGGTTACTCCCGTTCTCCTACGGATTTCCGTATTACGGATCTTATCCCGTAGAGAGATCCCAAGCATAGCGCGCTCCATGGCACGGTTTTTCATAATATTCATTTTGGCGAAACAAGAGCACTGTATCGCACTAAAGACATCAAACGACTGTGATGAATTTAAAGGGAACATCGATACGACAGAGACGCAACGTGTGTGTGGTAAGCGAAGTGTCACCGCGACGGTTCGATACGACACTCTCTGCGACCGTTGTAACGTGAATAGCACGCTTGCTGCCTGTGATCAGAGAATAACGATGTTTATAAGTTCCTGTTAGGCTTATGGTACTGCCAATGCCTCCTTAAACAAATTATTAATAATAATAATATAAAAGATGGGTTAATACCGATATTTGTCAATATCGCTGATATGAATATATTCTTCAAGCAATATCATGATATGTAAACTAATATATGAATATCACTAATATTTAATACGGAGGATATAGAGATATGCCGCATATCATAATATCATGTATGCATATCAGTTAGTTTGTGCTATTCGTTTCAGAATAATGTCTAACTATCAATATCGCTTATTCACATTAATATCTGTTTAATATTGTTACTTGTTTTTTAAATGTTGTGTGTTATTTTTAAAACAAGTAATAAATTTTAAAAAATCCATTTTTAAAACAAATACCAATATTAATAACTTGCTGTTTATAGGTGGACACTTTTCAACTTATCTCATATACAAGACGGTCCTCCTTACTTCTACACTCCATAATAGATACCACCATTTTTATTTCAATGATACGTACGATGTTCTCACCGATATGATACGTACGATGTTCTCACCGATATGCGATTCTATCTAGTCTATGGATATGGATATAGCAACACACCCATCTTCAGTGGTCACTGCTCACTGTTCATGTTTACGATATAGTGAATATGGTATATTAGCAATACGGCCGTATTAGCATATCAGATTGAGTCGGATTACTGATACATGAATACCTCCAATATCACTGATATCTTAATGGATATGAATATATCGGTTCCATCTTTAATATATACCGAAGAGTCCGGAGCCGGAGAGCACCGGAGAGTGAAAAAAACAAATAAAGAAAATTATAAATGCATATACGCATAGTCATGTTTAGATAAGATAACACATTAATCAAGAATTGATTTAGATAATATAATAATATTAAGGTAATTAGGTAGGTAGGTAACATTTAACAATAATGTGGTTTTGTACGTAATGAAACAAGCTCATATTTTATTAGCATAAAGCCGTCACTGCGTTTTCGCATGTGGCCCAAAGTCTTTGCAGCTGCTCTACTACAATACAGAAAAAAGTGTGCGTGTTTTAGTCAGAAAAGTTCTTTTTACAGTGCTAACACAATGTCTTTAGAAGAAGCTAAACGAGCTGCAGCAAATTATGCAGTTGATAACTTTGTAATAAATGATTGTGTTCTCGGCGTCGGTAGTGGTTCCACGGTGGTATATGCTGTACAACGTTTGGTAGAGCGTGTTGAAACGGAAAATTTGAAAGTGACATGTATCCCAACATCATTTCAAGCAAAGCAGCTGATCACTAAACATAACCTAATACTTGGTGAACTTGATACAACGCCGGTCATCGATGTTACTATAGATGGAGCAGACGAAGTAGACAGTAATATGACTTTAATAAAGGGTGGTGGTGGATGTTTACTCCAAGAGAAAATAATAGCTTCATGTTCCAAAAGACTCATAGTTATTGCTGATTACACCAAAGATGCTGTAAAACTTGGTGATAGGTACAAAAAAGGCATTCCTATTGAAGTCGTACCAATAGCTTATGTTCCTATAAAGAAAAAAATTGAAGCTATGTATGGAGGTGAGGCAAAGTTACGGCAGGCAGTCGCTAAAGCTGGACCAGTGGTTACAGATAATGGTAACTTCATCCTAGACTGGTTATTCACCAATCAGAATTTGGACTGGAATGCAGTTAACCTAGAATTAACAATGATCCCAGGAATAGTAGAGACTGGTCTTTTTGTTGATATGTGTTACAAAGCCTATTTTGGTCAGCCCGAAGGGCATGTTGTTGAAAGAGACCTGACAACATCAAGGATTATAAATAAATAATATGATTTTATAATTTGAATCATGCATGATTATGTATTAAGCTCTGTCATCAGTTTATTATGTGTGCAAGAATCTACTGTCTACAACAGAGATGTGGGTGATGTCATGCTATAACCATTATATCTCAATCATTTATATCTGTACATAACGAGTATATTGTGTATGAACCTTCACACTGTTGACAGATAAAACAAAGGTCATTGATAAAAAGTTGGGAATTGTAATGGGAATATTCTACTTTTTGTATGTTATAAATAAAATTTATCATAAGCATAAATGAGTTAGTAAGTTTCAATATATCAGAGATTTTACTTACATCTTCTACTTATTTAAAGTACCTTCTACTTCGTCCTTTCACCAGGGGTGAGGTATACACTACTCTACGCATGAGTTCCTCCACCCCAAGCAGATATGGCCCTCCATTTCTGGTGCCCCGTCTGTTTTGGAGGGCCAGGCCCTCCATCATTGAGGCGGCCGACCTGATTGGACCCCTCCTGTTCGTGCTCTACAGTCTCCTTTGCGTACATCACCTCCTATTTAAAGGACCTACTTAAATTTTAAATACATTTATTTTCAAAACCAAAATTTGTTAGAATAATAGTCATAGTAAAATAAAATAAGTATGCTAACTCATACCCCATGCGCGCGATATTTTTTTTCTCACGCAGGCTGGCCACTTTTAATTTATTCAATCATCATAATAGTACAGAGCTAGTTTTTATATACAAAATTAAATGAACTATCTTGAAACTTCGACAGAATATCAGGGATCCTTAATACAGTTTCGTGATTATATGTTTTTACGTATAGCTGCTGCATACGCTGGAGCTGAGTATTATTTTTTTCAATGATATCATGCTTGTAGTGTTGTGATTTGAGATATATATATATATATATCTCAAATCACAACATATATATATATATATATGTCATCCAAATATATATATATATATATATATATATATATGTCATCCAAATACATTAAAGAATTTTCTTTTCCGATATGTAGCCATTTTTGAGCTTGAATAAATAAATACCTAGCAGTAACGGCAATCAATGAAGCCTCGCACACATCCAAACCGCGCTTGGTGCGTTTGTATGAAGATAACTTACTTCTTTCCTTTTACTATGATAATATAGCCTTAATTTTAAAAATATGCAGCTTTGTTAATAAAAACGTGAAAGTAAATTATTTTGCATTGTTTATTTGTGATATACTTAAAAACTATTTTGCTTTGGCAAATTATAAACTTTAGAGGTAATTGTGAAGCATTACAAATATATAATACTATAACTTAAAAGCTATTTCCTTATAAGTACTTACAAACATTAACACTATTTGTGATCTTGATAAAAACAAATCAAACAGGCGGCAATTTATATATTACGAAATATAATATTTTTGCTTAAAACATAACATTTTATATAGGTGGATAGGATTTGTCTAAAATTCTTTCTTGGTTGCTCACAGAGTCAAAGAACCCATAATATTTCTGGTCCTAGCCACAGGAGTTTAGGCAGTGCGTTGATAGGTCAATCAGTTACTCCTTGTATATATAAAGATTTTACATGGGAACTAATGAACTGATTGTTGTAGAACTTTGTTCACATAATATATAGTCCGAGCACACTAAATGACAAGACTAATTTTATCCCAGAAAAACAGAGAGTTCCTGTGGGATAGCTATATTTGCATAGATATCTCTATAGTACCATATTTATATTATAATACAATTATAAAGCCCACACAGAGAAAGTCACAGGCAAAGTTTAGTAATCCACAATTAACGTGTGTTATGTTAAATGTTGTAATTAAGGTATTATACACTAAAATCAAGTTTATATCAGTCATGTGTATGTATGTAGATGTTTGAAAGTATATTATCACTTAATTTTGCTAAAACATGTTAGGAATGCTATTTCTTTGTTTAATTAATCAAGCAGTATTGTTATGTTTTAGATAAAACCAGTACTCACTTGACAAAATTTCACTTGATTTTAATGATATATAATGAACAAGAGTTAGCTGGTGACATATTGTATTCTTATGTCTATCCCCTACATCCAAAGCAACTACACTTTTCCACATACTGACCATGGCAAGTTCATTCTCATAGAACTAATATGCAACACTATCTCATGTGGGCTGTAAGTATAATAGTGAACATCAAGACATGAGATAATTAACACTACAGCGCACGCGCGGGATCATATGTACCCCAGTGTTTTGTTTTGACCAATAACTTTACGAGTTGAATTTCTTTGACCTTGAGCGCCTAGCTAAGCCTCACTCATAAACTACTCTATGCGTTTAGTAGTCCGCTGGCACTCGTTCGGCGCTGTCGCTTGCGCAGCGTGCATCTGAAGTTGTTTGGGGTACACATGACCCCACGCGAGCGTTTGTGGAACTTTTTAGCGACGATATCTTTGTGGTGAGTACTCATTTATTGCGACTTGTTTTTGTGTTTCGTATATGAATATAACCACAAATATTTATTTTATTTATAGATAACGAATATGCCGTTACCTCCAGATGAAATTGTACTAACATGGCTCGGAGAAACATTGTCCAATGATGATATTAGTGACAGCGAAGAAGAAGATCAAATTTCAGAAGAGGAGCATATCACTCATTCTCCCCATGACTCGGGTACGGATCAAGATGACACTGATGAGTTAGAACCTATCCAAGGACACTCACAGGAACAGGATATTGTTACCGATGATGAAGACAATGTGCCCCTGTCATTTTTACAAGAATACAAAAGTCGAAATGGCACAGTCTGGAAAAAACAACCTCCTCCGTCAACACGATGTCGTGCTCATAATATTGTCACTCGACCTGCGGGATCAAAAGATGCAGCAAAGGAAGCGACTAGTGCACTAGAATGTTTTGGATTATACTTTGACTCACAAATTTTTCAAATACTTGTGAACTGCACCAATATTTATATTGACCAAATCAAAGATAAATACCAAAGAGAAAGAGACGCAAAACCAACAGATCTAATTGAGATTCGGGCATTTGTTGGTTTACTTATAGTTATTGGAGTGAACAGATCAGGGCGACAAAATTTTCTAGATTTTTGGGATAACACGTATGGCACTGGAATTGAATTGGTATATACTACAATGTCTATAAATAGATTCAAGTTCTTGCTGCGAGCACTTCGTTTTGATGATGTCCGAGACCGCCAGCACCGTCAACAAAATGATAAACTAGCGCCTATAAGAGAATTTGTTGAAATAATCATAAGTAAATGCCTCAAATATTACACACCATCTGAAAATTTGACTTTGGACGAGCAACTGGTAGCTTTCCGAGGCAGGTGCGGCTTCATTATGTATTTACCAAATAAACCAGCTAAATTTGGTATCAAGGTTTTCATGCTTACAGATGCTAAGTATCCCTACGTATATAATTTTGAAGTGTACGTAGGTATGCAGCCTGAAGGCCCTTTTCAAAAATCCAACAAGGTGCCTGACATTATTTACAGAATTTTAGAGCCTCTGAACAATATGGGACACAATGTCACTATGGACAACTGGTTCACCAGTTATCCAGTCAGCCAGGAGCTACTAAAGAAAAAAATTACGATTGTGGGTACCTTGAAAAAAAATAAACCCGAAATACCACCCGAGTTGCTGACAACTGTCAATCGAGAGGAAAGAAGCTCTCTGTTTGGTTTTCAAAAGGACTGTACCATAGTATGCTATGTACCAAAGAAAAAGAAAATGGTGTTGTTGCTATCCACAATGCACAACGACGACAAAATTGATGATACTACCGGTGAAGCTCGCAAACCAGAAATAATCACCTTTTATAATCATAGCAAGTGTGGGGTGGATATAGTCGATAAAATGTGTCGACAATATGATGTGTCTCGCAATAGCCGACGGTGGCCACTGACATTATTTTACGATCTTCTTAATATTATAGGGATCAACGCTTTAGTGATACACCAACTGAACAACCCAACTGAAAAAATTGTCCGACGGCACTTCCTACATACCATCGCTTTCGAATTGGTAAAACCACTTATACAGTTGAGAATTGAAAAAGATAATATGCCGAAGAGAATAAAAATGAAAGGAGAGCTACTTTTAGGTATATCTGAAACAGTACGACGTCAAAATATACCTAGAAGAGGTGGAAAGGGCAGATGTGAGTTTTGCAGTCGAAGCCGAGATCGATGCACTCGTAGAGCATGTACTCTGTGTTCCAAGTGGATTTGCAGTGATCATCAGGTGATGATATGTCCAGACTGTCATCAAAGTGAATGATATTACAATAATTTCTATTTTGTAAAACACAACGCTGATTATGGTACAAATAGTTAGAAAAAGTAATGGTTTTGTTTATTTTTCTGTTTCTTCGTGTGATTAATATAAAACGACTTGTTTTCAAAGTAACATTTTAAAATTTTATTAAAAATAAAGTTTCTTTTTATAAAATAATAACTGTTTTATTAATTTAATAACATCAGAGTGAATAAACTGAAGTTAAAGATGGGGTACACATGTCTCCCAAGCGTGCTCTCACGTAACAAATAGAGGTGCGTGCGCTGTAGTGTTAATAAAAAAAAAATTTTTTTAATCCCATGATAATGGATTAGCATTTTTCTATACTATTACTTGTGTAACACATTAAATACTGTTTGCACTTGTGTCATGTTCTTTAACATTGGATCCATTACAAAACCAGTGTAAAGAATTTAAGGTGTAAGTATAAAAAATATTTGATGAAATATAATTAAATGCAACAACCTATAAGCCTTGCAGTTTTACAATGTAGTGTCAAAATAATTGCAATACATATTTTACTTACTTATATTAAACACACTAAGTTCAACGAGGCAATAACAATAAGCTATTAGTGTTATCTAATAAAGACTAGTCTTTTTCATAATACGTAAAAATTCATCCTGATTTATTTCACCATCGCCATCTCTATCTGCCTCATCTATCATTTCATGCAATTCTTCATCTGTCAAGTTCTCCCCGAGTTCCTTTGCCACCCTTTTTAAATTTTTAAATGATATCTTACCTGTAAAATTCAAATAAATGTATTCAGTATGAAGTTAACTATTTCTCCAATATTTTATTATATATTTATACCAACCTGTTTCATCATCATCAAATAATTTGAATGCTTTCAATATTTCTTCTTTAGTATCTTTCTCCGCCATTTTAACAGTCATCAATTCAAGAAAGTCTTCAAATGATACTTTCCCGTCTCCTTTATCAATTTCAGCTATCATCTTCTTAATTTCTTCTTTTTTTGGTTCAAATCCAAGTGCTCGGATAGCCACTTTTAATTCTTTTGCATCTATTTTGCCCGTATTTTCCGTGTCAAATAGATCGAACGCTTCTTTAATATCCCGTCTCTGTTCTTCTGTCAACTCAAACTTGGGACCTGACTTTTTTCGGACACCGGCATTATTAGGGCCTACCGGTTTTTTCTGAACATTAGCTACTGCAGTTGCCTGTACATAGAAATAAATTTAACAGTTTAATATTAAATAAACAGCGATTTAAGGGTTTTATTAGAAAAGTAAATATCGAACAAGTAGTGATCAATAATTCACAACTTACCATGGCAATGAGCAAAAATAGAAAGCTGTTCTGAATTCTGAATAGTCCACAGATACTCAATAAAATGCTTTTATATTATCTATCATTTCTTGTTTTTCTACAATGCAAGGTATTACAATAAACAGGTTCAAATAATGTTGGTTTTTAAATTAGTTATAACAAATTTTAATCTAACCAACACCTATCTGTTGACTTCATTGACAAGTCAATTGTTGACTTGACACTTGACAGAAATGAGTGATGATAACGAGTGTGTTCCGATATACACTGCGAGCACTGTAAGGTGTGACGTCAATTTAGTATACTGCGAAGGCGTTCTTTTATAGTTATATTTATCTAAGTTAGCTATACTGGTTACTGTTTATAATGAAACGGAGTCCAGTATACTGATCTGTCATTACTTTAATTGCATACAAAGTTTTGGTTTCAAATTGTAATAAACACAATTTCTTTAAATTTTCCAAGTTTCGATATCTTTGAATAACAATAATCAATGCCTAATAATAATAATTTTCAATAGTGCAAGTTCCTTATTTCTGGACGCTGTTGATCTTGTGATCAAACCGTTGAGAGCACCTTACCTCAAAAACGCCAGTGGCCAGTGCGGCCAGTGCTCACAGTACAAAAATGGCGACAAATTATGATGTCATATACCTATTTCCCTAGAACACTGTGACCTACCCCACCCCAGCCTGGAAATTTGAGATACAAAAAAAAATACCAATTGGAGTAAATAGCACTTTCGAAAATTATTTATTATTAAACCACACCCTCCTAGTTTACAAGTAAAAAATAAATAAAGATACTACAATTACTACATGCTACAGCGTCGATATCACTTGAAATACTTCGGAATTTCGTACTTTTTCCACGGTGGAGAAACTGCACCCCACTCGAAACTAACTGTACTGCCACATGGACGTATATTTTTATTAAGTCCATGTACTATCATTAGAATTTCATAAAATGCAATAGTTATTGCAATAAACATTGATATTAAACCATAGATGCACAGTTTCGAAGAAAAGAAACGTCCAAAACTGTCGCCAGTTGTACATAAGTAGTTATATAATATGATATAAATGCATTCTTTCTAAAATTCGACCTTACACGTTTAAAGTTGTATTTACAAAGCATTATTCAAAAGGCAATAAAATTTTGCGACCAAAATTTGCGGGCAGGACAAGGACGGAGTGGAGAAGAATATTTTTTATAATTTTCATGTATGAACATTTACTTAGTTTATTAAATTTGTTTAATTTATAAATATGTTCCACACTCATATTTATACTTTTACCTGATCGTATTAATATGCTTTTAGGTAGAATATTTATTTATATATAAATAAAATAAAACTCGTAAATATAAATTTTAGTTTTTATTCCCAATATAGTAATTCTAATATTAGGTAGTATTCCCAATATAGTAATATGGTAATTCTAATATTATTAGTAGTATTTTAGATCTATTTCTTTTAGCAATTGACATGCTCCGCTACTTTTTAAAGTACAAATTATTTGTGAATAAAGAAAAAGATATTTTTAGTAGGGGCGGGAATCGAACCACGCATCTTTTCCAATCCGGGGAAGTGCTCTAAACCACTGAGCTACCCTACTGATCCTTCGATCATCCCAAATTCTTAATCACATTTGTCTTACGACTAACGCCATCTACCGGCAAGCATTACATGCATCCAATATAGTAAGTTTAATTTTGCAATTAAAATTCATACTATTTGATGGCGCGATTTTTTTAAACATTTTAGATCTATTTCTTTTAGCAATTGACATGCTCCGCTACTTTTTAAAGTACAAATTATTTGTAAATAAAGAAAAAAAAAGAAAATGAGATTTTTAGTAGGGGCGGGAATCAAACCACGCATCTTTTCCAATCCGGGGAAGTGCTCTAAACCACTGAGCTACCCTACTGATCCTTCGGTCATCCCAAATTCTTAATCACATTTGTCTTACGACTAACGCCATCTACCAGCAAGCATTACATGCATCATTAAGAATCTAACCCCCCTAGGAAAACTAAAATAAAAATCATCATATAAATGACAATGTTATTGATATTAAAACTTTGTAAATAAAACAATGTCAACTAATTACTTAATATATATAAAAAAATACATTCAACAAGGTGACTCTATTCGTTTATAGAACCGAGAACGTCGTATTACACAGACTAACTGTCGTATTATGCGATCAAAGTTAGCAAAATGCGTTGAAGTATGAGCATAGTTCGAGACTGCCTTTGTTTTAATACATACTCTATTTGACTGGTTCATACAGGGCCATCGTCGATAATTTGAAACGAAATATATTGAAAAATTAAAAAATGCGACTTTAAAGCAGCAAACTATGTATGAAATAGAAATACTGTCTATTAATACTTACCGAAAATAAGAAACGCAATCCTTTTTTTGTACTTTTAATGCACTATTTCGGCATTTTTTTATTCATCGAACAATTAGACATTTTGACACGCTTTGTCTACTCGCTCGTCGAAATAATACTTAACGAAAGGAGTGCAGTAAAGCGTAATCTGCACATATTGATAGTGGACACTTTTCGTGCCTGATTGTGTATCTTTCCTTTTTTATAAATCAATGACTAATCGAGTCTTTTTTTTCGTTTACGAATTATTATGATTAGGAATAGAGCCCTATCACTTGTCACGGTCTGATTCTATGTGGTTTAATTGTTATTAAATAAACAAAAAAAATAGTGAATATTTACGCTCGACGCGGCACTAAAATCAGTGCTATCCTTATTTCGTGAGAATTATTTCTATTGACCAATGTAGAAATACTTCTTCTTGGCGTATAAGACTTAAGAAGGTACTTTTTGAAATTAGCGCTATCTATGTGATTTATTGAAAACTACTTAGTAAGACCAATACATTATTAGTTACTTATCAACTAATCAATTTTATTGTGAAAAATTTAGGGATTGTTATTGTATTAGTGTTATTAACTGATAAATCGTAAGATTTGATTCCACGTAATTGTATCATTGAGGTACCTATATGTACTACGTAGGTACGTACTAGCTCAATGAATTGTATACATACTTTGTATGTATAATACAGACAGACAAAATCCTATTACCTATTACCTACATATTGTTTTTGCTTGTTGTTCTAATAAAGACATAAAATTACTTTTATTTCAATATCTGAAATGCACAGACATCGGCTTGTTATATATTTTATTACATATATAGATATTAGTATTAAGTACCTAAACCTACATTTTTCGTTTGGATTTTTTTTTAATTATTTCTATAGGGATTAAATATTTATAAATATTTATATATATATCTTTAAATATGTATGAATTTTTTTTTATTGCATGTAGTGGCAGTCTAGCCACGGTCCATCTGATGGTAAATGGTAACAGTCGCTCATGGACTCAACTATACTAAGAGTATTGTCAAGCCGCTGCTCACCATTTCATTTTACCGATATGAAATGAAAGAATAAACGGTTATCTCCTGCTACAGCCAAAACGCAACGATGTGCTTCATGGCCGGTCACACGGTAGATGGTGGTACTACAACGCTCGGGCCCGATACTAAGTGAGTACTCCCATTTGGTACCCAGCCCTACCACCAGTCATGCAATGGATGATAATTGCTTACTTCCCTTAGTTGCCTCTTACTACCCCGTGGGAAGAATGGGGTGGTGACACTTGTATTCTTAGTCCGTCACCACACGGACAAAACTCTTTCGAATCTGTTTATATATATTTTGAATTTAAAAAAGCTTTAATATTAGCTTTTGAGTATTCCAAATTAAATAAAAAATAAATGATAAAATGTATATATTTAAAAAATAAAACAAACAAATGCAAAAAGGAAACTTCTTTAGAAGATTCGATCCTGGGGGTTAGACGGAATCTCATATCTCACATGTAGATCGTATTGTGACACCGTCGATCTGAAGCACACTAGCTGCTAAATCGACAGCGAACACAGCGTAAACTATGGTGAAATACTTGTATCATATGTTATTGATTATTATATTATTGCACGCCTTATAAGCGAAGCGTTGAGGTGAGTACTTTCTCGTTTTACACAAAACAACTAATTTTTCAAACTTGAAATGTCTCTATTTATCATATATATTGCACTTGTAAAACAATAAATACACACATATCAAGAAAAAACACTATTTTTGATACTCATGATATTTCTTATGCCATTTTTTATATTTATACTAGTTAAAAAACTGTTTAAAAAAGTTCTGTCTTGGACATCCATTTGTTGTAGGTAATGTATGTTAACACGATAACAACCGAAATACTTTACTAATCGAGTATTTTTTTCTTTTATGATACAGTATAACTACGAATATAGCCCTATCACTTTTCACGATCTGATTCGATGTGGTTTAATTGTTATTAAATAAACAAAAAAATACTGAATATTTACGCTCGACGCGCCACTAAAACCAGCGCCATACCTTTCATGAGAACTACTTCTATTGACCAATATAGAACTATATATTTCTATAGACCAAGATTACGCTAGATGGCGTATAAGACATGAAATCCACATTAGTACTTTTTTAAATTAGCGCTATGTGATTTATTGAAAACTACTTAGTAAGACCAATACATTATTAGTTACTTATCAAATAATCAATTTTATTCTGAAAAATGAAGATTATGAGGCGTGCAGTATTGGATTTTCCAAAATATTTTATTTTTATTAAGGGTTGTCCGTGCTAAAAAAAACATTAAATTGAGGAAAACATAAACAGGAGCCTTTTTTAAATTAATGAATTTTTTTCACAGATCGATAATGGACCAAACGTCCGTGTGGGGCCGGGTTTAGAATTGTCCCACCCTCTCTACCCACGGGAGTCATAAGAGCCGACTGAGGGAAGACCCGGGAGTGGCCAGCAGCACTCCCTCGAGTATTAACAACATCCACTGCGATCGCCAACCCGCCTGCCAAGCGTGGCGATTACGGCATTATCCCCCATGACGGGACCGCTGGTTGTGGCGTTCTCTTGGGGAGGCCTATGTCCAGCAGTGGACGTTGAAAGGCTGATGGATGGATGGATGGATGAATGGACCTAAACAATACAATTTCTTTTTATTTTATTTTATTTTTTTTATTCTGTTTGAATCATCCGTTTTATTTCAGGCCATCGAGGCTAATAAATTAACGAAAAATGTTTTTGTTTCACTCTAAAACCAAGAAATAAAAATCAAGTTTCACTAGGTTTTTTTTGTTTTTGTATTCTCACTTCAAAAAACAATTAAAATAAGAAATTATGAAAAAAAAATAGTACTTAATTATTTTAAACATTTTTGATCTATAGTAATTATTTTAACAATTTTTGATCTATAGTAATTATTTTACCGCCTGATTTGACGTGGAATCCTCCTATAGACGGCTGTTTTACGCGGTCAACCTTGAGAACTGTCGATCGTTTCCCTTCGTTCGCTCCGAATAGTACTGTCTTGCTCTCTCGTACACGTGTTTATGTGGTGATCCTCTCTTATATATATAATGTACTATGGTGTACAGTATATATCTAAATATTTAACGAAGGCAGGGGCCTTATCTTCATTTTCATATTCATCAGAATGATGGTCAGACATGAAGGTAGTCTTGAAATCACACGACGTTAGTGTTCAATACACTAATCTTTATGGATAGTTTAGTTTTGGTAACAAAATAACAAGTGATGCTCGCAATATTTTAGGATGTAACTTTCAAAATAATCACATAGAGTGCAGGTTAGTTGTATGGCGATCACGACCGACTGTGTTCACGTTCTTGCCAATCGAATCCCTAGTAGGACGTCTGTCCTCTTTTAAATTGACTAATTGACTAACTGCTATCTGTCAGCCGTCACCTACCGCCTGACGTCTGTCATCGCATCACAACTAAAAACATTGGCGGAATTATCAGGATCGCCACAAGTCAATACAAGAAGAAGAGTAGGTACTTATAATTTGAAGACATTATAAGATATTGAAGGTAAGTGACTCAAGCAATAATAAAGTAACACATAGCTGGCGAGTCGTGGGTGTGTAATACAGCACTGCCTACCACTTCGGGAATACAGGCGTGATGCTGTTTTTTTTTTAAATAAACCTTACTAGTCTACTAGTCGGTCAGCGTGTGACACGAATTTCACATACATTACGTCACTGCCAAAGTTATATAAGCTATCTTTTTTACTCCTATTGAGACTTCGAACAAATAGACAGAAATAACAATACTGTGTTTGACAAATGAATACAGAACGGCAACAGCGCTATGGCTCCGTCCAGTAGTATACTTAGTCTATGGCGTAACCAATTTTGATTTGTGGGTTGGATAGTGATGTAAGTTTTAAGAGTTAGACTGACTATCGATAAAATGATAAAACAAATCAGTTTCTTTAACGAACTTGCTCATTCAAATAATCATCTTCAGCTAATGAAACAAAACAGACATAATAAATTAAAACAAACATAATTAATTCGTTTTTATTTATTTCACCAGCAACTTCAGTCAACGATATTATGCATTTTATAATGGAATTATACACTCAGCTTTTAGCAACATAAAGCTACTTATAATTTTTAAATTAACTAAATCGACTTGACTAACAATATCTGCTGTAGAACTTTTATTGCATTTTTTCCATACATGTGTTAGGAGAAAATGTTCCAAACATTTAGGATAAATATCGACAATATAGCTTGTCGATAAAGTCAAGCCCTAGTGTATATGTACCTAAAAACTTTTCTACTAAAATCTTACAAATATGTAACAATGCGACATATTTCTATGTAAAATATAAACAGTAACAATGACATTGAAATTAATCTGTAACTGAAACAGAAAATATCAGTAATTATGGCCTAAAATAAAAATTTAAGTTGTGACATCCTGAGAACTTACCTGTGAAACATGCAATTATCAGGATTGTTTGCATGATTTACATCACAGGCACTCACGGAACAAACAACCATTGTATTTAATAGTTATAATCATATAATAAACAAGATTTATAACACAAATAAATCAAAAAATCGCGAAGCTAATTTCAAGCTAGAAGACTGTAGAATACCTGTCATTCAAATGGGTTACGATGACATTAGATTTGCTTTCCTCTTCCATCTTGCTATGTTGCCGTATAAGATTTTCTTCTCGCTCACACGCTTTGGTGGTCTATACGTTACGATATCTATGAGTATAATTTATATGTCGCAGTTAGATTTAATAAATTGCTGTTTACATAACCACAACTTTCTTTACAAAACCACTCTCTGCAAACGCACTCTCACTGTTAAGTAAAACAATATTTTATATAAATATAATCATTCGTTTAATGTGATTCATATACAATTTACAAATTATATGTTCGATTTTACTAATAGTATTTTTATTGTTATAAAATTGATATTGTTGATAATGCCAAACGTTGTACATAATATTTTAATAGCTCTCCATAGTAGCCATGCGACTACAAATTTAATGTTATTAGCAAAAGTTTCTAGAGCATTAATTTTTTTTTTAAACAAATAAAATTTTATATCAAAAGTAATATTATAACATTTTGCAATATCGATTTTTATACACATCTTTTTAGTATAGATCATTGTTTCCAAACCAGTGGTTAATGAGCCGCTAATAGCCCATAAGTGCTAAAACATGTCTGTGTCCAGTGGTGAGAACCACTGATCTAAATAGATATTAAAATGAAACAATTAGGGGGCGGATGGCATTGTGCTAATTGATTTCATGAGATGGTAACAGTGTGGCAGGCGACTGCGATGGCCGATTTTATGTAGAGTAGCAGCAGCCTGTGCCAGCATTCCAGCACGTTCCCCGGGAGCGGCCAGTACCGCCGCAGGCAGGTGCTTGCAAGCCATGTACAGGGCCACAGCCCGCTCACCGGAACCACCCCCGCCTTCCAACACGCGTTCTGTGAACAAGTACCGAGCCTGTTTAATAATAACGCGTAAAAGCGTACAATAAAAAATATTATTATTATCATAATTTTTTCACATAATATCACTAAATGCATTTATAAATAATATATTATAAAACCCAATACAAAATTTAAAAATATAAAGAGTGTCTAACCCACTGGCAACGGGTACAGGGGCCAAACTGCCAGTGGCTAGGGTCCCAGAGGCAGGAACTTTCGAACAATGCGTGCCGTGTCCAGAAGTACCGCTTTCTGCATCAGACCCTTGACCCAGCCATCCAATTTATTATTATTACCTTTTCCACAAATAATAGAGGATCGATTAAACCGCGGTCGCAAGCTGCCGTCTAATAGCTGTTGAGTACGGCGCGGGGCAGCTCCGGCCATCATGCGACACACCGCTGAGTGTAAGAATACCCGAGACGTCACCCACTGGAATATGAAAGAAAATGGAACTCATTATAAAATTACTTTTGCTGTAATTACCCACTGTCCCAGGTTCAGACCTCATTCGACACACATCTCTAGACTTTTTGATAACTTTCGAATTGTTTACAATTTATCACTGCTAGGTGAAGGAAAACATTGTGAGCAAACTTGCATCTCTCAGTCTGCCAACACGCAGTACACCAGCGTGGCGGACTATGGCCTAATCCTTGTCACCATGAGAGAAGACCAGTGTCCAATGGTGGAACAGAAAAAGGGTTGAAACGAAAAAATAATATCGTGTGTGAACCCAGTCATCTTAATTTGTCATTTATGAGTAGGTTGTAGGTCCACTGTAATGCATGTCATGGTGTCCGCAAGAATTTGGGTATCAAGTGAAAGTACTAACTTGTTATCTGGTCCGAGCATGTCGGTACCACCGCCTTCAGGGGTACCGACCGTGAAAAACTGAGTCTTTCTTTCTTTCTTTCTAATACTCTAGTTATAGTAGGTAGTCTAGTTAGGGTAGGTAGGTATAGTAGAGTCCATGAGCGACGGCTATAATTTACCACTAAGCGGGCCGTGGCTAAAAAAGTATTTTTGAGTCCATAAGCGGCGGAACCCACTTTTCATTAGGTGGGCGGTAGCTATCTGCCCACCAAAAAATCCTAAGGATTGTTTTGGGGCCTAAGAATTTAAGTCACAAAATCGTATCGACATGTATCATCTCGCTTGTGATTGGTTGCGAAACTGACGCGTGATGTCGCAATAATCCCTCGACCAATAACGGTGATCTGTCAACCAATCACAATGACACGATGCGATGTCGATAGGATTTAGTGAGATACATTCTAACCCCCCTGGACGTTGAAGTATAGTAGTCACAACGGATCTTTGTGTCTCTGAAGTTAGGCACAGAGCAAAAAGTAGCGATTGTGACGGAATCATACGATCAGTACTGACCAATTCAAATGTTATTATTCGATTAACAAAACAATCAAATGAGATCATAATGTGTTCATAGCTAATTGTATAGGTTCTATTTATTATTTTTATATTCAATAAATAGTATAAGAGCGATTTTATTGAATTAGCTTTTATACGTTATTTGTACAAAAGACTATATTTTTACTACCCGCATCTGTACCCTACACTGTATATTGTAGGCATGGTGGATTACAATATGTTGGCAATGCGTCGTAACACGGCCCTGGTAAGATATTTTTTTAGATTGATACGAGGGTTTACTTATAGCCCATTTTTACTAGCACAAATACATTTTAATGTACCACGCCGGTATATAGGTGCCCTACGGGAGCGACGCCGACCTCTATTGGCATCGGCTGATGCACGAACTAACATAGGTCGATTTGCACCTGTGCCCCGCGCCCTAAATTATGTAAAGTGTAGAAGACGCACGTCTTATAACACAAAATTGCTATTGCGCAGCGTCTTGCAGCCAACTTCAGAGATACAAAGATCCGTTGTAACTACTGTATAAATCGTTTCAAAGATTACTGACCGGTATCGTCTGCGAGAGCCACCGCAGCGAGTGCAGATCCCTCTGGAAGGCGCGCACTGCGCCTGCACCAAGCCCCCTCCCACACAAAGGCTACTGACCGGTATCGTCTGCGAGAGCCGCCGCAGCGAGTGCAGATCCCTCTGGAAGGCGCGCACTGCGCCTGCACCAAGCCCCCTCCCACACAAAGGCTACTGACCGGTATCGTCTGCGAGAGCCGCCGCAGCGAGTGCAGATCCCTCTGGAAGGCGCGCACTGCGCCTGCCCCACGCCCCCTCCCACACAAAGGCTACTGACCGGTATCGTCTGCAAGAGCCGCCGCAGCGAGTGCAGATCCCTCTGGAGGGCGCGCACTGCGCCTGCCCCACTCCCCCTCCCACACAAAGGCTACTGACCGGTATCGTCTGCGAGAGCCGCCGCAGCGAGTGCGGATCCCTCTGGAAGGCGCGCACTGCACCTGCCCCACGCCCCCTCCCACACAAAGGCTACTGACCGGTATCGTCTGCGAGAGCCGCCGCAGCGAGTGCAGATCCCTCTGGAAGGTGCGCACTGCGCCTGCCCCACGCCCCCTCCCACACAAAGGCTACTGACCGGTATCGTCTGCGAGAGCCGCCGCAGCGAGTGCAGATCCCTCTGGAAGGCGCGCACTGCGCCTGCCCCACGCCACCTCCCACACAAAGGCTACTGACCGGTATCGTCTGCGAGAGCCGCCGCAGCGAGTGCAGATCCCTCTGGAAGGCGCGCACTGCGCCTGCCCCACGCCCCCTCCCACACAAAGGCTACTGACCGGTATCGTCTGCGAGAGCCGCCGCAGCGAGTGCAGATCCCTCTGGAAGGCGCGCACTGCGCCTGCCCCACGCCCCCTCCCACACAAAGGCTACTGACCGGTATCGTCTGCGAGAGCCGCCGCAGCGAGTGCAGATCCCTCTGGAAGGCGCGCACTGCGCCTGCCCCACGCCCCCTCCCACACAAAGGCTACTGACCGGTATCGTCTGCGAGAGCCGCCGCAGCGAGTGCAGATCCCTCTGGAAGGCGCGCACTGCGCCTGCCCCACGCCCCCTCCCACACAAAGGCTACTGACCGGTATCGTCTGCGAGAGCCGCCGCAGCGAGTGCAGATCCCTCTGGAAGGCGCGCACTGCGCCTGCCCCACGCCCCCTCCCACACAAAGGCTACTGACCGGTATCGTCTGCGAGAGCCGCCGCAGCGAGTGCAGATCCCTCTGGAAGGCGCGCACTGCGCCTGCCCCACGCCCCCTCCCACACAAAGGCTACTGACCGGTATCGTCTGCGAGAGCCGCCGCAGCGAGTGCAGATCCCTCTGGAAGGCGCGCACTGCGCCTGCCCCACGCCCCCTCCCACACAAAGGCTACTGACCGGTATCGTCTGCGAGAGCCGCCGCAGCGAGTGCAGATCCCTCTGGAAGGCGCGCACTGCGCCTGCCCCACGCCCCCTCCCACACAAAGGCTACTGACCGGTATCGTCTGCGAGAGCCGCCGCAGCGAGTGCAGATCCCTCTGGAAGGCGCGCACTGCGCCTGCCCCACGCCCCCTCCCACACAAAGGCTACTGACCGGTATCGTCTGCGAGAGCCGCCGCAGCGAGTGCAGATCCCTCTGGAAGGCGCGCACTGCGCCTGCCCCACGCCCCCTCCCACACAAAGGCTACTGACCGGTATCGTCTGCGAGAGCCGCCGCAGCGAGTGCAGATCCCTCTGGAAGGCGCGCACTGCGCCTGCCCCACGCCCCCTCCCACACAAAGGCTACTGACCGGTATCGTCTGCGAGAGCCGCCGCAGCGAGTGCAGATCCCTCTGGAAGGCGCGCACTGCGCCTGCCCCACGCCCCCTCCCACACAAAGGCTACTGACCGGTATCGTCTGCGAGAGCCGCCGCAGCGAGTGCAGATCCCTCTGGAAGGCGCGCACTGCGCCTGCCCCACGCCCCCTCCCACACAAAGGCTACTGACCGGTATCGTCTGCGAGAGCCGCCGCAGCGAGTGCAGATCCCTCTGGAAGGCGCGCACTGCGCCTGCCCCACGCCCCCTCCCACACAAAGGCTACTGACCGGTATCGTCTGCGAGAGCCGCCGCAGCGAGTGCAGATCCCTCTGGAAGGCGCGCACTGCGCCTGCCCCACGCCCCCTCCCACACAAAGGCTACTGACCGGTATCGTCTGCGAGAGCCGCCGCAGCGAGTGCAGATCCCTCTGGAAGGCGCGCACTGCGCCTGCCCCACGCCCCCTCCCACACAAAGGCTACTGACCGGTATCGTCTGCGAGAGCCGCCGCAGCGAGTGCAGATCCCTCTGGAAGGCGCGCACTGCGCCTGCCCCACGCCCCCTCCCACACAAAGGCTACTGACCGGTATCGTCTGCGAGAGCCGCCGCAGCGAGTGCAGATCCCTCTGGAAGGCGCGCACTGCGCCTGCCCCACGCCCCCTCCCACACAAAGGCTACTGACCGGTATCGTCTGCGAGAGCCGCCGCAGCGAGTGCAGATCCCTCTGGAAGGCGCGCACTGCGCCTGCCCCACGCCCCCTCCCACACAAAGGCTACTGACCGGTATCGTCTGCGAGAGCCGCCGCAGCGAGTGCAGATCCCTCTGGAAGGCGCGCACTGCGCCTGCCCCACGCCCCCTCCCACACAAAGGCTACTGACCGGTATCGTCTGCGAGAGCCGCCGCAGCGAGTGCAGATCCCTCTGGAAGGCGCGCACTGCGCCTGCCCCACGCCCCCTCCCACACAAAGGCTACTGACCGGTATCGTCTGCGAGAGCCGCCGCAGCGAGTGCAGATCCCTCTGGAAGGCGCGCACTGCGCCTGCCCCACGCCCCCTCCCACACAAAGGCTACTGACCGGTATCGTCTGCGAGAGCCGCCGCAGCGAGTGCAGATCCCTCTGGAAGGCGCGCACTGCGCCTGCCCCACGCCCCCTCCCACACAAAGGCTACTGACCGGTATCGTCTGCGAGAGCCGCCGCAGCGAGTGCAGATCCCTCTGGAAGGCGCGCACTGCGCCTGCCCCACGCCCCCTCCCACACAAAGGCTACTGACCGGTATCGTCTGCGAGAGCCGCCGCAGCGAGTGCAGATCCCTCTGGAAGGCGCGCACTGCGCCTGCCCCACGCCCCCTCCCACACAAAGGCTACTGACCGGTATCGTCTGCGAGAGCCGCCGCAGCGAGTGCAGATCCCTCTGGAAGGCGCGCACTGCGCCTGCCCCACGCCCCCTCCCACACAAAGGCTACTGACCGGTATCGTCTGCGAGAGCCGCCGCAGCGAGTGCAGATCCCTCTGGAAGGCGCGCACTGCGCCTGCCCCACGCCCCCTCCCACACAAAGGCTACTGACCGGTATCGTCTGCGAGAGCCGCCGCAGCGAGTGCAGATCCCTCTGGAAGGCGCGCACTGCGCCTGCCCCACGCCCCCTCCCACACAAAGGCTACTGACCGGTATCGTCTGCGAGAGCCGCCGCAGCGAGTGCAGATCCCTCTGGAAGGCGCGCACTGCGCCTGCCCCACGCCCCCTCCCACACAAAGGCTACTGACCGGTATCGTCTGCGAGAGCCGCCGCAGCGAGTGCAGATCCCTCTGGAAGGCGCGCACTGCGCCTGCCCCACGCCCCCTCCCACACAAAGGCTACTGACCGGTATCGTCTGCGAGAGCCGCCGCAGCGAGTGCAGATCCCTCTGGAAGGCGCGCACTGCGCCTGCCCCACGCCCCCTCCCACACAAAGGCTACTGACCGGTATCGTCTGCGAGAGCCGCCGCAGCGAGTGCAGATCCCTCTGGAAAGCCCGCAGCTGCGCGTGCGGCGCCGGCGCACACTCCGCCTCCACCTGCCCCGCGACCCCCTCCCACACCCCCGCGCGCACCTCCAGCACCCAGTCACAGCATAACACTTGCATCAACTAACACACACAATATCGTGATTACTCACACTTATATTCACAAATAATCATTTATTTATTTATAATAATCTATAAACTAATAGTCAATTAGAAATAGATCACTACCGGCGAGATACTCACGCTTTGAAATAGAAAAAAGCACTACGGATTAAAACACCCACTATTTTGAAAATCCATGTTTACAACAATGGCGTAAGGAAAGAAAAACGAAATAAGAATTGGTTATTGCTAAACTACTCTATGGTACTAAGGATAAAATAGATAATCACATTTTTAAGTATTGAGAACATAAACTACGTGTTGTGTTAAAATATTTGTGAAGAAAAATTTAATTTAAAGGCAACTTTTTATTGGTATTTTTTTAGTATAATCTTAACATATTTTTTCTTATATTATTTATATGTAATTTGAAAAATTTTAAATTTGTACATATGTATCTCGTAACAATGTAAAAACTTACTTGCACTGCAGGAAAACAAAATGATTCTTTTTGGATACGAAACTTTTTTAAAAGCTACTTTACCAATAATGATTGTACACATAGACAGAGGGTATAATAGACTCGCTACTATTGTAAGACTAAGGATGAAGAAAAGGATGCATATATTAGGTCATAACAAGAGTGAACGAGACACATGTAAGTTTTTATCCTTTTCGCGTATGCGTTATTTTTGTTTGGACCCAATTCAACTGGGTCCAAACAAAAATGTACAATAAGGTGGCCAACCGTCCCCATCATAGGTATGTAAGCTTGTTTTTATATTTGTGTGAAAAAACATTCATTAACCACGTTATATACGCTAATGTTACACGTTCTAATACATTTTAAGCAAAATATAAGCATAGCTGCAATTTCTTTTATAGTTATCCGGCTAAAACAGGTAGTGCATATTTAGTCTACAACGTTATAATCATAGTTATCTTCTAAAATTGTTCCGGTTATCATACTCGTATGTCAAACTATTGCTATCTCGACGCTGCATACACTGAGAACGTGTCTATGATATCCTCTGTCTACGATTGTACACGTCTTTTTTAGACAAATAACCTATATAAAGATGTTATATTTGATTAAAGAAGTACTTAACGTAGCATAATAAATAAATAACATGCAAAAACAACAGCTGCGACGCGTCGGTCGTAACTAATGCGAGATTTGCCTTGTAGTGATATTGCACAAATCATTGTAACCAGTGCAATGCAACTACAATGCACTCCCGTAATAGTCATTCAACTTCTCTGAAGCTCAGCTATGTTTCTAGAATATAAACTGAAATAAGCATAAAAATTATAATAACATGCTTTTCTTTTAATAAATAAAAACAATAATGCATACATTAATCTAGAAAACTAAAATTACATTGATTAAAATTATTATTTAATTTACCTTTATAAAATACTAACTGAAATATTTTTAATGGAATAATAATTTCCTTAGTTTTTTTATATTCTGTAATTTTAATCAATAAACATCAGATTTCACTACAAATGCGCAAATAAAGCAAAATAAATGTATTATAATAAGAAATTAGATTTACATTTACCAGCATCAATTGCGTTGGCTTCCGGCAACAGTAGTACGCCAATGAGTCGGCTAACCTGGTGCCAGCGATGTCGCACACCTGAAAGGTAAACCGGTCATAAAGAACATAAACATGTTTTAAAACATGTCTTTAGTAGTATAAATAAGACTTTGTGTTTGTTTATTATGCTTTACGCTGTATTTACTCAAACAAATCATCATGAAATGTATCATACATATAGTGCAGAACCCTAAATAAGGATATAGAATTTTTCTTTATCCTGAAAAAATGTACGGTTCCTGAAGGATAGCCATTTGTATATATTTTGTATGTAAGTAATTAATGTGCCGAAAGTACGTCTGAAGACAGAACAGACGAAGTCATGGAGTACGCGCAGACGAAGTCAGAAAGCAGAACCTAGTATAAATATAAAACATATTTTTTATTTTACGTGTTGCAATTGAGTTGGTGCAAATTTAACACATAAAGGTAAGCTTATTACTAATAGATACTGCAAGCTCTTACTACCCCTTGAACTTCAATTATAGCTGGAACTCACTGCTTCTAGAACTACTGAATACATCTATATCTATACTATTATAAAGCTGTAACAGAGCTGTGTCTGTACATTTAAGATATTTGAGAAAAAATGACTGTATGAATAGGCTATATAGGCATGTCTAAACACAAACCAATTTTTTTAGAATTTTTGTCTGTTTGTTTGTTCGCGCATCACACAAAAACTACTGAACGGAATTTGATGCAACTTTTTATTTTTATAGTTGAAAGGCCTTAATTAGACTTAAAAACTGGTATACATTTTATCCCGCTACCATATCGGGAACCTGAGATATAACCGAAAAACTAGAAAATTATTTAAACTAGATTTTTTTTAGAATTTATTTAAAAGAACTACTAGATGGATTTTGATGCAACTTTTTTTATTTGAAAGGACTTGATTCGACTTAACAACTGGTAGACATTTTATCTCGATACTATATCGGGAACCTGAGATATAACCCAAAAACTAGCTTTTGGATGTGGCGGAGCCGCGGGCAAAGGCTAGTTATTGAATATAATACTAGTTTTTAAAGATTTTATTCAGTTTCAGTCAGCAAAAAACTTTGTTTTCACCATCCAATAAGACAGGTTGGGAATGACAGCAAGTCAGGGAAACCTGGTTCCTAATTAGGAGCTCTTTATGTCCCTAGTTAGGAAATCTATTGAGACACACATCCTTATTCCCAAGCAGATAAAAAAGTCCACATCTACGTCTAAGTTTCACTATGGGTCCGTTTAGAAACTTTATTTCATGCGGCAGCGGACCTCACAACACGCGACATAATTACCTTAATATTGAAATAATAACAATAATTTATTCACATCTCACATGGAATGTACAATAAACAATTTAGTCATTATTTTTTTTGCCACTTGAAGAGCTTAGAAGATATATAATAAACACTCACCTTAAGTATAGTTTCTGCCGTCCGCTGGAATGAGTGTTCATCTCGACACTGAGCGAGGCTCAACAGTCCCCGTCGGCTTTTGTATGCCATATGCAGTGCCCTACAAATAATAGTACAATAGCTATATTTTCATTTATAAATGTTTATGCTATCACAGACAATAGATATTAATACAATACGTATAAACTATACACTCTTGTTTTATAAACACGAGTGTGACGAGCGCATCTAAGTTCTAGCGTGTATGAAAACATTCTTATTGTTAATTATAGCGCTGTTAGATAGTAATGTCTTTCAATAAGAGTGCATCTGAATCTGTAAATTCTTTTACATCTTTGCGATTTCAAGTACAAGGAATATCTATAAACAATTGTACAAGATTTCAATCGTAATTTTATAGTTAAAGGCTAATATTATAAGTTAAATCGTATAATTTTTGTATAAAATGAGATATAAATATAAAAACTAAGTGGACCCAAAATGCCAGTGATGGGTTGAATCAGAGTATTAAAAAAATTTAAGAAGGCCGCCTGATACTCGAGCCTTGACTATGGAAATCTTTTATTTCATGGAGTCTTCCCTTCACAAATATAGAAAATATATCATAAGGCCAATAAAAACAAAAACATACGAAGGTAAGGGATCGTCACAGTTGGCTAGTGGTTCCGGTAACATGTTCAAACGGTCACCGATCTCAATCGCCTTGCCCGTGTCAGCCAGTAACCACGTGGCGGCCACCCCGACTATATTTGCCCACCATTCCATTACGGGATCCCAGCACCCTGCAGATAAGTATACAAAACAGTGTTTTATTTGGGAAAAATAATTATAGTAGTAATTATCAACATAATTTTCAGAATTACGACAGTTTCCCTAGAACTTTTAATAAAAAAAGCTTAAAGAATGATCACTCAGATAGATCAGTTGTATAGTTCAAGTCAGTTATGCAGACAGTTGCTATCTTATGAAAATGCAGGCATGTTGCAGCTCCCAGTGCAATTAGCCTTTTCTTTCAGAGAACTCTGGTTTTCCGTGTGGTAACTAAAAATATGTGTCACCACCCTATTTTTTCAAGGCTTGTCATAAGACACAACTAAAGTGAGTATGTTTTTTTATTGCTTATGGGAGCAGACGAGCCACGGTCCATGGGTACCGCTTGTACCCATCTCTATAAAAAATATAAAAACTCATGGACTCAACAATGCTGAGAGTGGTGACAAGACGCTGCTATACCATTTCTTTTGCGAATATGAAATGACAATCTCTCGGACTCAATGACAAGTGAACATGAAAGCAATTATTACTGCACTAGCTGTTACCCGCGAATTCATCCGCGAGGAATTTCATGAAAATAAATAAAGCAACCCTTGAAATGGCAAATAATTTTTTTTATCTTTCGTAAAAATTATTTTTTTAATAAAATGTATTTTATGTTACTTTTAATACCTCCAAGAATATTTGTACAAAGTTACATGATGATCGGTTAAGTTGTTTTGGCGTGAAAGCGTAACAAACAAACTTACATTCACATTTATAATATTAAGTATTACTGTTTGTGGGTTCGTTACCAAGTGGGAGTACTCATATTTTATTTCGTCCGAGATGGTCAGTACCACATTCTTCTGTGTGGCGGACCGAAAAATAACAATCTTGATCAAATATAAGCTGCACAAATGGCAGAGTGAGTACTCATATTTTATTTGGCCCGAGCGTGGTCGGTACCACAATCTCCTGTGTATCCAACCGAAACAGAAAACAATCTCAATAAAGCAATCAATCAAATCTTAATAAATATAATCTCAGTTTTTACACAGATGTTGGAGTAGTTAAGATAATGACCTCCTGTGCGGAGTGTTGTGGGTTCGATTCCCATACATGACAATACTTTGAGTGATGCACGAATGGTTGCCCCGAGTCTGGCTGTACTTTGTGTCCATCAATTGTATGTTTGTAAGGCCACCTCCATATAGGGATTAATCCTGAGTACAGGGTGTTGTTTATAAAAATCGGGGTAATTATGTTTCCACGAACTGTGTTACTGAACTGTCTCACAAATTTATTTCTTTGTTAGTGGTCTTATGCGTTAATGGCACATGATAACAAAATAATTGCATGGAAATAGTTGTTTTAGAAAAACCATGGCGGGTTGAAGATAATTTATGCTACTGTTTTACATCCTCTATATCGTCAGAACAAGGATTCGGTTTTAGTGGACAATATACCCAGCTATGCATGAGATTCTTGTTGTTTACCAATAGTTTTCCCGATCAGGGAAATTCATAGTAGAATCCGGCAGCGACAGCGAAGGGACCGGTATCATTCTGTCATTCTATGAGGACGACGTTATATACGAACCGATAGCTTTATATACTTACCTATTATTTGCGTATCATCTGAATGCGTAATAATCGAAAAATATCAATGAAAATACATTCTTAATATTATTTAATTATGATAAGTGGCCAATCAAATTGAGCATTTCTGCACCTTTTAGGTTAACGAGGCGACACCGCTGGCACAGAAGCAGTTAAATCACACGATGAATTCAAATTACGAGCTACGATGCGTAAGCGTCGTTGTAACCGGATTAATAAATTAATTACAAAGGTAAGTTAGATCTTTTATGTTTCCTTTTCAGTATCATTTACTTCGTATATACCAACACAAATAAAGGGTCCTGTGAACCTGATGTTGGCTGATGCCAAAGAGAATTAGAATGGTCAAGAATGTCATGTCCCAGCTAAATAAAAGTTGGATAGATAGGAAGATATTACTCAAGACGAATATTAAACTAATACGAACTTCTTCTCCATCGTCTTTTATGGGGTGGAGACATGGACTCTAAGATCGTAAAGGGATTGAAACTATTGAGATGTGGTATTGGGGAAAAAATGCCCTATATCTCATGGACAGTATTTCAGAGCAACGCCTCTACGCTAACCAAATTTAAAATTAATACAAGGCTCTCTACCATCTGCTTCCAGCAAAAGAATCCTGGAGTACTTCGTACACTATGCCGAACACAGAGATAATTTGGAAAAACTAGGAGTAACTGGCAAAGTGGAAGAAAGTATTGGTCTGACTAGATCGCACCACATTCAGCACTACCACAATGCTCTTCGAGAAGCGGAAGGCAGGAAAAGATGGTGTATCATCGCGAGAGATCAATTCATAAATGGAGGCGGCCAGAACCCTCAGACTTAAAAGCAGGTACACGAGTGGGGGAGGAGGATATTGTATACCAAACTTGAGGTTTAGGTTACGTCGTTTAAAGCAATCTGTTGTTTTAACATTTCCATGAGGTATTTCACGTATTGGCTTTTTTTTTAAATGTATGTTTTATTAGAACTGCCTCGGTGGTGTAGCGGTAGTGTATGCGACTACTAATCATGAGGTCTCGGGTTCGATCCTCGGGTCGGGCAATGTTATTGAGCTTTTTCCTAAAAAGAAAAATTCTCGGTAGCAGCCTGGAGTTTGGAAATGTGCCCGGTAGACGTCAATAGGCCCCCTATTACGTGGGACTCAAACATAGCTGCTGCTAGCTGTGTAATATACCTCTGCCTACCCCTTCGGGGAATACAGGCGTGATGCTATGTAGAACTGGCGGCCGAAACTACTAGTTATTATTTAATCTTAAATAATAACACTAACCTGTGTGATGCGGCGCGTCGGTGGAAACATCGTCTGTGATCAGTTTAACAATTTCAAGCACATCTCGAGTGTTGCTTCGTTCGTCTCCGCATAGCAACATTTCTAGTCCTTTTTGTAATAGTTCCAAGTGATATGCCTGAAAATGTTGACATTCGAAGTAGAATTAGCTACATATTTTCTATTCTGTTCTCAGAATTAAGGGATTCTGCTATAGTCGCCCATAAGTGTTGGTTGTTTTTATAAGACGTGGATACATCGTCCAGGTCATGCTTGCAGGTTTTTTATATATTGGGGGGAAGGCAAGCACGGCTTCATGACTACTGGAGTAATGTCACATAGTTCCAGTGGTCCGCCAATACAGGCCGAGAGACGCCACAAGTCGGCTTTGTTTAGCGAGTGAGAGACACTACCCTGTTCGTTGGCCCGAACGACGAGGTGTGCGGTTAGGAACTTATTTCCCGCCTTAATAAAAAAAAGATAAGCGCGGCCACAAGTGTCCTCGTTATACTTTCATTGTGACTATAGTAGCAATGTGTGACATCCTGATCAGCGAGTGTAAAGTGTGCAAAGGCGTACCCTCATGGCGTAGGCGAGCGGGTCGGCGACGTGCGGCAGGCGACAGAAGAGCGCGGCGGCGGGCGGGCTGCGCTCGCGGGGCCAGCGCCGCGCGCGCAGGAAGTGCGCCCCGCGCGCGCCGCCGGCCCAGCGCAGCCGCAGCGGCCACGCCGCCAGCGAGTCCGTGCAGCGCGACCGGCTCACGCGCAGGTAGTACCTGCACGCGCATTGCGATATACTACGAGCCGGACTCACCATCAGCGTCCGCGATGTGCGGGATAAACAATACCACCGAGACAGGGGCGTGCGCGACAAACCACCGCGTCTTGCGTCTTAGCCTCCATGTATGTCTTTTGGTACAATTAGAATTTGAATTGCGAATTGAAAACCAAGACACTATTTTTCTTTTTTTTAACGTGCGCGACAAACCACCGCGTCTTGCGTCTGCGATGACCGCGATTAGCGAAGGTATGTGTTCTCTTCGTCCGTGCGTATTTTTCATAGTGACTACTCGGTTTGTGTATTTCCCAATGACTTATTTAGAGTATATTTTCTTCTTCACATGTAAGTTTAATCCAACAAACAAATCACAGTCGAAGTCATATAAAATTCTGTCCGTGTGGTGACGGACTAAGAATACAAGTGTCACCACCCAATTCTTTCCCACGGATGTCATATGGGAAGTAAGCAATTATCATCCATTGCATGACTGGTGGTAGCGCTGGGTACCAAGTGGCCCAAGTGGGAGTACTCGCTTGGTATCGGGCCCGAGCGGGTTGGTACCACCATCTCTCGTGTGACCAGCCTTGAAGCACATCGTTCCGTTTTGGCTGTAGCAGGAGATAGCCGTTTATTCTTTCATGTCATATTGGTGAATTGAAATGATGAGCAGCGGCTTGACAATACTTTCGGTATAGTTGAGTCCATGAGCGACGATTACCATTTACCAACAGGTAGGCCGTGGCTCGTCTGCCACTACATGCAATAAAAAAAAATATTGGACATAGTCAAGTCAAAGTATTGCCTCAGTAAAGTGGTGGTGAATTTAATGAGAAGCTTCTATGGAGTTTAGTAACCATGTTACGCCGCATTACATCGCATCACTTATCAACACTTGTGCATACATAGGTACAAATAGTTAATTAGCAAAATACCACCACTTTTAATACTTGAAATAACACAAGTGTTGGAAAATATTGTAAGCAACGACACGACTCTTTCACGTTCCCTCCAAAACTCGCCAAACTCTGCTTATTAATATGCAAAGTATAATTGAGGCTTTTATTATTGAAATAATGTTGCCGTTATGTAATACAGTGTATTGAAAATGATCACAATAACAAAACATTAACAAGAAAATTTGAAAGAGCATTTCATACTCTCGGTTAAATTATTTTAATACTTACCCACACAGCCAGTTTCCAATTTTGGGCATATAATCCTTAAAGACCAGAGCAGCAGTAACATAGGTGTCCGCCAACAGTTGCCTATTCCCAGTCACTTCGGCCAAGTTCATTGCTTGAAGAGCTAATAGTATGCGTTCACTTCGACCATTGTGAGTTGACAATAAATCGAGCTGAGCTAATCGATGGGATACCGTTGATACTTCGCCCGCCCAGTGTTGTGTCGCTCTTCTGGATGGGCTTTAAAATTTAAACAATTTTATAAGAGAAGTGGAATTTCATAAAAAAAAAATAACATTGTTGGACAAACAGCAAGAAAATATATTTATTTTAACCAACTAAATGAGATATTTTTACACAATGATAGAAGAATGCAATAAAACATTATTAGCCTCCATGTATGTCTTTTGGTACAATTAGAATTTGAATTGCGATATATTCAATCTACCGCAAAGTTAAATGAAAACCAAGACACTCTTTTTCTTTTTTTAAAAAAAAGAAAACTCCCTGGACTATGGAATAATCCTTAAACAGCGAAGGACTTTATAAACTTACAATTTACGGAAAAGTACACCCAGACTCAGAAGAACCATTTGTGGATCACAAAAAGAGTTGTCCTATTTTAGAATCCAACCCACAACACTTGGGCGTGAGGCCGGTATCTAAACAACTCTGCCATGTGTGTGTTCGATTTTTCCTGACAAATGTAGGCCCAATTATTTTTATACTTTTCCTTATTTACAGACCTATTTACTTCGACGCCATAGAGACTACAAAGACTGCGTCAAGCGCGACATTGCCGTTTTTAGCATACATGCGCGTATCCTAAATCCTAGGGGATTGGGACGAGGGCAGCGAGATGACAATTAATGTTTTATTGTTTTACCTGTCTCTCCACAAATCACCAGCTCTTCTTGCCAGGAATGAGCCAAATGGCAACCTCTGCAGCAATTGTCGCAATACAGCTGCAATCAAAGCAGGATACTTAGCGCGACCATCAATACCTGCTTGAACGCTTTTACCGCATACAGCCAAACTTCTATGTAACTCTAATCTTGCGTTTACTAGATCACCCTAAAAATCATCGCCCCGATTGAATAAATGCTAAATTGTATATATGATGTGTAATGGATCATACAATATCACTATTCTGTTCATGCACACGCATGGTGTTGCGAGAAGCAACTAAGGAAATTAAACTAACTGCAAGAAAAGAAAAAGTCGAAGAATAAATTTTAACTTCTCCTAGAGCTCCTTTTCATTTGTTGCCAAAAACAGTGGAGGAATTTCTAACATCTGCAGTTTTAATTTTTATACACCTATATTTTTTTTGACGTAAGTACAATTTTCATGATCAATCTTATTGCCAAGCCAGGAACCCTAGTATTACACATTAACAATTAATGCATTTTAATCCCGAAGTGATATTGTTAGGAAATGAATACGGTAAGGATTTGCACTATCAATATAGACATCTAACTAGTGGACTCTCGTGACCAAGGCTGGTGTCTCCTCCATTGAATTGCCAAGGTTTCAAAGAGATGGTATTTTGACAGGTACAGACCCGTTAGATATATTATAATAATGAGTAATTATAAATCGATTGTCATTACACTTTTAACCCAACGGTTGGTGGAGGATCCATAGATCTAAATTAGTCATGTGCCACTGTTATACATTATAGAATAAACAAATAATTACAGCTCCCTTAGAATTTAAAACGAAACCTTAAGCGAACGCTCGTTGCGCTTCACTATCTTTGGTCGCGTAAATCACGCGTTAAAATCTCGACCAATCAGGACTAACGCAACGGACTTTCGATCAATCATAATGAAGCCAAACGAACGCACGACTTCTACTTGCTTCGTTTTACATTCTAAGGGGGCCCAGCATAATACTACAAATTTTGTTATGTTTACTATGATAATATGTCAAATTGATACATATCAACGAAACGGCATATAATTTCGTATTTTTTGATTTAAACATAGATAAATATATTTTTTACATACATAAGATACACGCCTGTTTCCTAGAGAAAAGGCAGAGACAACACATTTCCACATGGCATCCTCCTTATTCACCTCTTGTGCCTCATTCACTCGCATTACATTCCTCATATACTCGTATGCATACGTCAGCTATGGGAAAAGGGAATTCCAAGAAACTTTCTGATTTGGCCAGGGTTCAACGAGGTTACCCATCGCAACTGCACCATTCACGCTCGCCGTATACATCTCTTTTTTTTTCATCCTTTTTTCATCCGTCATCTCTGCCCAAACAATCTTAAAATTCCTTTTCAATAATCTATAGATTTTCTAATACCTTTTTAAATACATCATAGTTTCTAACAAAATTAATAATGGTTATAATACCTTTTTCAGGAAATGATCAGCTTGTTGTTTGTGTTTGTAAAAAAGACCAGCTTCTTTCGATTGTGATTTGGGCACAGAGTCTCCATACACCAGTAACTTCACAAGGCAACCTCCCAGTATGATACAATTTAAAAAGTAAATGAAGAATGTCGTGAAGAGCCAAGAGCCCCATGAAACTCCAATAGATTCTAAAAGATAAAAATATTTGATAGCTAAAGAAAAACACTACAATGCTATTGGTGTTTTTTATTGCTAATTGTGACAGACGAGCCACGGCATCTTATAGTAAGTTGTAGCCGCCATCCATAGACTCAACTATATTAAGACTACTGCTAAACCGTAGCGGTTTAGCAGTAGTCTCATTTCATTCACCATTTAATTTCGTAGAAAAAAATATTATTATTTATATTGACGGGCCTCGTGGCGTAGTCGGTAGTCTAACCGACTTCCGTGCACGAGGTCGTGGGTTCGATTCCCACTCAGGACAATTATTTCTGCGATGAACACAGATATTTGTACTGCATCTGGATATTTTCTATCTATTATATGTATTTACAAAAAACAAGTAATATAATGTATTATATCCGTAATCTGGTACCCATAGCACAAGCGTTAAGCTTAGTTTGGGAACAGAGGATGTTGTGTGAAATGAGGATGAACTACCACTACAACAAAAATACACTGAGGTGCTTTACGGTCGGTCACACCGCACACGGCAGCTGCTCGAGCCCGATAACAAGCGAGTTCTTTTGAGTATTTGAGATGCTTGGCTACTGCTTAGGCCTGATTGTGCGTAATAGAAAATAATATGCAAACGGGATTCAAACCATTCATTGGAATACTGGTACGCAATCAGACCTACTAAAAATTACCAGTCATTTATTTTACAGTACATGATGTCTACAGTGTGTGGGGTCGGCTTTTGAATTATCCCACCCCTCTCCACCCATGGGAGTCGTAAGAGCCGACTAAGGAAATACCGAGGGAGTGGGCAGCAGCACTCCTTCGAGTATTAACAACATCCACTGCGATCGCCAACCCGCCTGCCAAGCGTGCCGATTACGGCACTTTCCCCCATTCTTGGGGAGGCCTATGTCCAGCAGTGGACTTTAAAAGGCTGATGGATGGATGGATGGATGTCTACAGATCTATGCTATACCAGTGGTGTCTCTTGTTGCAGAGTCCAAAGCTTCAACAAGTGTATTAAGAATAGGTACTTCAAAAATACTTGTATGTTATACATACACTCCTCACCTAGCAGTTTAATTTGTTCTAAAAATGGTATAAATCTCTTTGAGACTTACCAAAGTCGTCATCTGCCAATATTTTCCTTTGATCTACTCTTGCGGAGAAATCCGTAACTGATGATTCCATGATAAAGTTTCCAAAGAACATACTGAATGGGTTAAAAGCTATTAACCCAACCATGAAAGCACAAAGTGCCAATCGAGAATGGTCTCCCATACCCATTACTATTTTAGTGGAATACTTCTCTTCAACCTTAAAATAAATAAATGTTAAATTTTATATGAGATTGAAAAAGAACGCCATTCCATCATGCCATCCTGATGATTCAAAATAGTATCCTTACTTAATAGTAAAAATAAGAAGGTGCATTTCTTTATTTGTTACGCTTTCACATTGTAACTACTCAACTCATGAAATTCAGTACATGTACATAAAAAAAATATAGCATCACGCCTGCATTCCCCAAAGGGGTAGGTAGAGGTGTATTACACACCCACGATTCGCTAGCTATGTTTAAGTCGTAATAGGGGGGCGAGACTATTGCCGTGTACCGGGCACATTTTCAAACTCCGAGCTGCTACTGAAAATTTTTCTTTTTACGAAAAAGCTCAATAACACTGCCCGACCCGGGGATCGAACCCGATACCTCATAATCAGCAGTCACTCACACTACCGCTGCACCACAGAGGCAGTTACATATACTTTGTTTTATAATAGGTATAAACACTGATGTTCATTAGAGTAGCTTTGCAGCTAGAGATAAGTACTTAAAAAAATATGAATAAAATATTTAGTGATCTCTTTTTACAGCATAAGGGGAAAAAAGAATGTTCCAGATGAGTGGCGGCTGCGTTTGCCACATTTCTGAGCTGCTTTTTAATGTTAGCAATTGGATATTTCACTTGCTACTAAGAGTAATGCTAACTAGTATTATAAATGTGAAAGTATGTATGTTTGTTAAGCTTTCACATCTTAACTATTCAATCAATCATCATGAAAGTTGGCAAACATGTATTTAAAAATCCAGAAAATGACATTGGCTGCTCTTTTTGTATTGTAACGATTGACTGTTCCTGTAGGATAGCAATTTTTGCATAAAGATAAATTTACCTTCACCAAGTCTAAAGCCGCACAAAGTTGCAGTATTTAGTAGAAAATTAAATACACAATGTTAATAATATTGACTGCCGTGTAGGGCCGGCTTTAGAATTGTCCCACCCCTATCCACCCATGGGAGTCGTAAGAGCCGACTGAGGGCATACCGGGGGAGTGGGCAGCAGCACTCCTTCGAGTATTAACAATATCCACTGCGATCGACAACCTGCCTGCCAAGCGTGGCGATTACGGTACTATCCCCCATTCTTGAGGAGGCGTATATCCAGCAGTGGACTTTAAAAGACTGATGGATGTATGGATGGAATAATATTGACTAGTGTAAGTAGTATAAATATTTTTAAAAATTAGGGCCCCCATCAATTATGTAGCATAATTAAACTTCTAGAAAACTTACCTTATATTCAGGAGAAGATGGTGTATCACTATCAAATCCATGTGGAGAGGCTAAAGGTGATGATATATCACTCCGTGGAGGTGTGTATGTAACATCAAACTGTGGTTCTTTAATACCAGACTTTTGGAAGGCCAGTTTTAATGCCATGTTCTCTTGCTTTAAACGAGTATTTTGATTTTGCAGGTATTTAATATAATCAATAGTTTTACGGAGTATTGCTGATTTATTTAACTGAAAATATGTAGGTACATAAAAATGTTTTATTGTTGTTAATTAAACTGACAGCTCTAATGATTAAGAATTCAAAGTGGAATAAAATTGTTAATTTCTTCGATCATCAATTAAAATAAGATACAGTGTCACAAACAAACTCAAGCTAAAAACTGTCCGTGTGAATATATACTTATACAGCTACATCTGTTTACTAACGAACTGAGACAAAGGTTTTAAAACGGTTTTAAGTTCTACATTATTACAATCATGGCACTTAGTAATAAAGTCACAAATCTTTAAAATATTATGTCCGTCACAAAAAATGAGCAAAGCAATAATTTATTACTTAATATAAGGACAAATAACATTTACTGTGAAATCAAGCTTAAATAGCAAGAAATATAACTGTGAAATCAAGCTTAAATAGCAACAAAAAAAGTACTTTTTGAACTAAACAAAATAAGAGCTCACTTCTCAAGTGCGCTGTTATTTACCGAGACGGATTTGGCCGACGCGATGTCTATTGCATTGTTGATCGAAGGTCAATATGAATAATTATACATATAAAGTACTAGCTTCTGCCCGCGACTTCGTCTGCGTGGAATAGTTACTTTGGGCTAACGCAAACTTCAGTACTTGATCATTAATTTGGATGTTATTTTAAAACTGCAATATCTCCTAAGATATTCATAGAAATCGAATGATGCAAAGGAAATTTTTGTTTTAAATTAAATACTTGTGATGAATAACGTATTTATTTGGATAAGGATTAATATCATGTTTATAAAAACACCTTCGCAAATAATGCATTAGAACAAATTTGGTTAGCATAAAAAAGGTTATAGTGCCAACCTTAAAAGATAGACATATATGCTGTCGCTGACTTTTTTTAGAACTTTTAAAGGTGGACAATTGTGTCATATATGATTTTTGCGAAACTTTAACCGTTTACGCAGGGCATGCAACGGAAGCTCTCAAAAGGAAAAAAAAGACCCCGGTTTTGAAACATTCTTCATTGGTGGTCCACTCCTATTGGTCATAGCGTGATGATATATAGCCTTCCTCAATAAATGGGCTATCTAACACTAACAGAATTTTTAAAATCGGACCAGTAGATCCCGAGATTTGCGCGTTCAAGCAAACAAGCAAACTCTTCAGCTTTATATATTAGTATAGATAGATCATAGAACTAGTTATAATAAATACATTTTAAAAGTGGAATATCTTTATGAATACATACTTTTCCTTCTTCTCCCACTAACATATTCTTTAGCTCCACTATTCTATCATTAATACTGGTCCTATAACGCCTCTCAATTGCATTGTGCGCACTTCGTTTCACTTCCTTAACTTTAGGCACCCCTCCCATATTTGGAACTTGGCTTAATGCTATTTTCTCACTACCTTCCAGGACCACTGGTATTCCCGTTAATAATGTTCCATTGTTACTAGTGAAAAAGGTAGGTATTTGTCTGTTTTCTGTGTTAGTGTTTGCATTACCAATGATTCCTTGAGTACTACCTAAACAAATCAAAAATTAATTATTATGACATCAAAAAAATTTTTGTTTAATTACGATGATGAATTATTATTACATTTATGAATTACTACTGATAAATATATACTACTATTTCTGAATTACTATTAGCTCTTCCATGAATTTATTCACACTGTTAAAAATTTGTAGTAAAATTTTTGAATGAATGCTAGCTTCAATGTTTTTGATTTTTCTGAATGAATGTATACAATTAATCCACTAAATCAAGTAGCCAAATAGCCATATATAAGTGAAAAGAGGCATACAAAAGGACATGGTCTAACCCTTTTTTTTTCTTGTTAAGGCAGGAAAAAATTTCCTAACCGCACACCCCGTTGTTCGGGGCAAACATGGTCTAATCCTGGCCTGCTAATAATTGATTTCTAAGCTATAGGCATGCCAGTAAACTAACATTCAGAAAAGCAAAAAATATCAATGAGCATTTCAATTCTTTTTCAAAATTATAATAATAACTTAAGTACAAAATCACAGTTCTACTTAATTAAACTGAAAACCATGAAGTATTTACCTTGTATAGGGGCGCTTGCATACATGAAAGTTTGTGTATCTGGATTTATAACGTTTTGCTGCAACACAACTGGGGAGAAATTAGCATCTGATGTTTTTAATATAAGTGGAGTAACTCCTTTAGGTGTGTTTTGTATTAAAAGAGGTTGGTGTGTAGCTGGTTTGGATTTATTCTGCTTAGTCACTAGAGAGGTTCCATCTACTTGCATTACTGTTCTACTATCTGGTATCTGTGATATACTTGAAGGTGCTAGATTCACATATAAAGGACTTTGTATCACCTGCTGCATAATCATAGGCGGTTGTGGTGATATTCTTTTTTGTCCCAGTTGTGTAATATCTGGTAATGGTTTACTCTCATTGATATGCAAATTGTAACTCTCTTCTCTTCCATACATTCCCTGAACTGGGCTACTCTTCACCTGTTGTGCTGTACTTGGCTGAGGCTTGGCTCTGAATGTATATTGTGATACCATTGGATTTCCTGTTGGATTATAGCATGGTGAAATCTGAGGTTGATTTGAAGCTTCATCCTTAATTTTAGTATCAACACTGAGTAACAGGGGTTCATTATCTACACGGGCCAGCTCGTCTTCCAACGTTCTCATAAAATCTCCATCACAACCACTTAGGAAATCTAAAATAATACAATATTACTCATACTTTTATGACATTAGAGTCAGTCAAGTCTAACTAAATTGTCTAAATTTGATGTAACCCTACCTTCTATTTCAGCAATGTCGTTCACATTAAATACATTGGAATTCATAAATGGATCATCTTGATCCATTATGCCTTGATTTAATTTTCACTTATAGTATTAAACTTAGATAATATTGTCAAATTCTCGATGAATAATAAACTTGTTTACATTTTTTAGCATTAGTAATCACTGGGTAATCTGGATATGCAATTGACACTAATGACAGTTATCTGATGATAGATTTACACCAATTACAGTGAGAGAAAAGAGGTGGTGTGATATTGCGTCCATAGATGTAGGATATACTCCATAGATGAGCAATGTCAACTACCGAATGACACCAAAAAACAATTATGTATGTGTGTGTGAGTTGTCAATGTGTGCATTGAAAGTGCTGCGCATGAAGTTATGATTGTTATCGATATCGATAAAAGTGTACGATACTAAAAAATACTTTTGAAAAGGTTTTGAGAGTAACATAGAAAGCGAATAATATTCCCTGTGTATTTCCGTCAGTCTCACTGGTGAGACGATCGGGAATTGTTTTTTTTTTACCCGATCGTATAATTAATCTTGTTGGGGAAACAAAAGGGATAATTTTATTTCAAGTCAACAATTTCAGATTTTGCTTCTAGCAACCTTCTACAATTTCCTGCTACCCTGGTACTTGAATGCGTAAGTCATAAGTATTTAAAAGAAAGATGATTATTGATCGACTTCCGTGCACGAGGTCATGGGTTCGATTCCCACTCAAGACAATTATTTGTGTGATGAACATAGATATTTGTACTGCGTCTGGTTGCTATTATTTATTTATTTTATTTATTTAGATGCATTTATTGTAGGTAAGTAAGTACATTAGATAAGTAGTAACTTGCAAGACCAGTAGTACAAACACAGACATCGAAGGAAATTGCATAAGTTACATAAAGTAACAATATTTTCCCATTTGTCTCACTAAAATGTTAGTGAAACGATTGGGAATTTAAATTTAACATATTCCTAAATTCTGAATCGTCTCACCAGTGGGACGAGCGATAATACACGAAACTGCCACTGTAACCAGAAATTTATGGAAGAGGCCAGAAAATATAAAACACAGATTTAATAAAATATTTATTAATCATATAAGTATATCAAATATCAAAATAATGAAATAGACGTCGCGGACGTCTACCAGATGTGAAAACATCCAATTTATTTTGTAGAAATAATGAGTAGGTAAAATGATCATAACTTTTTGAATTATGACATGTAAAATAACAGAAATGGACATAAATCATCATATTCAAGGCGGATATCATCTAGGACTAAAGTACTTGTCAAAACGAATGGTGTTTCACATCAATAATAGGTAGTAAATTAGATACCCTTAAATATAACCCGTGGGTAAATTAGATACCCTTTTATGTAACCAAATAGAGCCGTGTAGGTTGGCTTTAGAATTGTAATGGGAGTCGTAAGAGCCGACTGAGGGAATACCGGGGGAGTGGGCAGCAGCACTTCCTCGAGTATTAATAACATCCAAGATGCGAAGAATCTCCGGTCACGGATAGGCTACCATAAACAACGACCTCTGGCCCTGGTAACGCACAACTTTCGGACACTTCGGACTGACGAGAGAATCACCGAGCTCGAAGAGGAATTGAGCAAAATCCACTGGGATATTATAGGGTTGTCAGAAGTCCGAAGAGAGGGTGAGGGCATGACAATCCTCCAGTCCGGGAACTTGCTCTTCCACCGGGAGGGCGACCACCAGTCCCAAGGGGGTGTCGGGTTAATCGTTTGCAGGTCTCTCGTAGGCAACGTGGAGAGGATTGAAAGTGTGTCGAGTAGGGTAGCGTACCTTATACTCAGAATAACCAAACGGTATTCGTTGAAGGTCATACAGGTTTGTGGAGGCCCTATATGAGGACATCTCGAAGGTCATCCACTTGTCTAAAACCTATTTCACGGTGGTTATGGGAGACTTTAACGCGAAACTAGGCAAAAGGACAGACGATGAGCTGAAGGTGGGGCACTATGGATTTGACCGAGGAACCACAGGAGCCAGATGCTGGCTGATTTTCTGGAGAAGGAAGGCCTCTTCATGATGAATTCCTTTTCCAGGAAGCAGCCCCAGCGAAAATGGACCTGGATGAGCCCTGATGGTTCAATGAAAAACGAGATTGACTTCATCCTGTCGGACAAACGACACATATTCAATGATGTCTCAGTGATCAGCAGGATTAAAACTGGGAGTGATCACCGACTAGTCAGGGGCATCTTGATTATTAGAACAAAAGTCGAGAGGTCGCGTTTGATGAAGTCTACGCTCTGACCAACACCTGCCCATTACCAGAACCCCGAGAGCTTTCAGCTCGAACTACAAAATCGCTTCCAATGTCTAGATAAGTGTGAATCAGCGAGCGATATGAACAGCAGGTTCGAGCAAACTGTCCACGCGGTCGGGTCGACTTACTTCAAGGCCCGTCGCGTCAGTAGGAACCGTAAACTCTCGGACCATACTCTCGAACTCATGGAGAGGAGAAACGAAATGATAGTCCAGTCCTCTGCCGATTGGTCCTGCCTAAGGCGGTTACACAGACAGATCTCCAAGGCTGTGCGGCACGATATTCGCCAATTTAATACTACCCATCTTAAAGAGGCGATAGAGCGGAACCAAGGCTCGAAAGTGTTCGCAAGAGATCTGTCTGTTGGCCAAAGTCAGTTGACTAAACTGAGGACCAACAACGGCACTATCATTTCTTCTCGAGATGAGATCTTGGGAGAGGTCCAGCAGTTCTATGGACAGTTGTACAGATCCCAGAGCCCTGCCGTTGGCTTGGTCCAAGACCCCAGATCCAAGTTAACTCGGCACTTTACCGAAGATATCCCGGACGTCAGCCTGTACGAGATCAGAATGGCTCTCAAACAACTAAAGAACGGAAAGACACCGGGAGACGACGGAATCACCACAGAGCTTCTGAGAGCAGGCGGAAAGCCGGTCTTAAAAGCTCTTCAGAGGCTGTTCAATTCCGTCGTTCTAGGGGCGACGTTCCAGAGTCGTGGACCAGAAGCGTGGTGGTGCTGTTCTTCAAGAAAGGTGACAGAACCCCCTTGAAGAACTATACACCCATCTCCCACTTGAGCCACGTCTATAAGTTGTTTTCGAAGGCCATTACAAATCGACTCACGCGCACGCTTGACGACTTCCAGCCTCCCGAACAAGCCGGTTTCCGAAAAGGATATAGTACCATAGACCACATTCACACGCTACGCCAGATTATACAGAAAACCGAGGAATACAATCGGCCTCTGTGTCTGGCGTTTGTGGACTATGAGAAAGCCTTCGATTCGATCGAAACTTGGGCGGTGCTGCAGTCCCTTCAGCGGTGCCAAATTGACAATCGGTACATCGAAGTGCTGAAGTGCTTGTATAGAAACGCCACCATTTCAGTCCGTGTTCAGGACAAGAGTACGGGACCGATCCAACTGCAGAGAGTTGTTAGACAGGGAGACGTTATGTCCCTGAAACTCTTCACCGCTGCATTGGAAGATGTCTTCAAGCTCTTGGACTGGACCGGATTCGGCATCAACATCAATGGCGAATACATCACTCACCTTCGATATGGCGATGACATCGTAGTCATGGCAGAATCTCTGGAGGACATCCACACCATGCTCAATGATCTCAGCAGGGTTTCCCGACTAGTGGGCCTCAAAATGAACATGGACAAGACGAAAGTCATGTCTAATGTCCATGTTATTTCAGCACCGGTCCTAGTTGGGAGTGCGCTTCTCGAAGTTGTCGACCATTATGTCTACCTGGGACAAACAGTCCAGTTAGGTAGGCACAACTTCGAGATAGAGGTCAATCGACGAATCCAACTCGGCTGGGCAGCGTTCGGGAAGCTAAGGAAGATCTTCTCGCACGAGACTTTTGATTGCATTCCGCAGTGTCTGAAAACGAAGGTCTACGACCAGTGTGTGTTACCAGTGATGACATATGGAACAGAGACGTGGTCTCAGAATGTTGGCCTCATATCAAGGCTCAAAGTCGCTCAGCGGGCCATGGAGCGGGCTATGCTTGGTATTTCCCTACGTGATCGAATCCGTAATACGGAGATCCATAGGAGAACGAGAGCGACCGACATAGCCCGCCGAGTTGCCATGCTGAAGTGGCAATGGGCAGGCCACATCGCTCGACGAACCGATAACCGTTGGGAACGAAAGGTTCTCGAGTGGCGACCACGTATCGGACGGCGCAGCGTAGGACGGCCCCCACCAGATGGACCGATGATCTGGTCAAAACTGCGGGAAGCCGTTGGATGCAGTGGACGTTAAAAGGCTGATGAATGGATGGATGGATGGGTGAAATATAATCATTTAGTTATAAAATTGTCAAATGCTATCTTTATTTACATTTCGCAATTTGTGCTCAATTTCTCCATTCACCAAAATCGATTCAGCAATTTAGTTATGAAACCGTAATCATACTTGTAATTGTATTATGTATGTTAATAATAGTTAATATTGTTGTTATGCGACCATTAAAGTCAATATCAACAAATAAATCAAGGCCTTCGCATCACTAAAAATGAGGTCATAAATGTCCTCATATTTCCGTATTTGTAATTTCTCAAATATGACTGTTTTGTGTACCCCAAATCATTGTAATAATATAATAAACAATTTTCTCATAATATTTTCTCCAAATCTGATACATTTGCGTAACCGTTATTTTGAATTGAAGATAATAAACAAATAGTAAACTTACTGGTGAAATGAGTAATCCTGTGGATTATCATTCTTTGAAGAATTACAACGAAAGAAAGAAGAAAGAAAGAAACACAAGGACGCTACAGGCCGGTAACAAATAAATTTAGGTCTCGTTGACAGCATCACTCTCTCTCTCTCGTTCTAACACATCACGGTACCATTAGCTTCGGTGGGTCTCTTTTACTCTTATAGCCTATCTATGGAGTATATCCTAAATCTATGATTGCGTCATTATATTAATATTATCATAAATGTGGTCTGTGTCCACGTAGAATGTAAATATACTGAATTGAATTATATCTTATAAAAACAATATTTACAACATATTGAGGCAAGTTCACTAGGTTTCTATAGAAGAATAATTTATTAAGTAGATTCTGCTCGCAACTTCATCCGCGTGGACTTCAATAATTGATTCAATAAAATTTAAATACGTCTACAGCAGGCCCTGTCAGCTTCGTTCTAAAAATTGTTTATATGTGGGTTTCGTTTTAGTAAGAGACAATGCTATTAAAAAGGGACAATAATACCAATGTAAAAGATCATCCGCTGTCGGCACCGGAACGCGGCAACAATCATTAACATATGTGGCCCTAGATGTCGCTTGTGGCAATTTTAAAAGCCGCTATCGTTGTTCGCTGTTTGGTGTTTATAAGATACAGCCTTATAAATGCGATTTGATTGTTTTGAGTTACGCTATCTTTTTGGATAAATATGAAATATTTAAACAAAGTATATTAATTAGATGGAGGCATGGAACAGGTTTATGTTTATGGCTGGTGGCTAAGCTGCCTTTATTTTATCTATCTAGTTAGTTCAGACTTCAGGTTCCTGATATAGTAGCGCTAGCGCCGCTAGCGGGCTAGCTGGGTAAAATGTATATATACCAGTTGTTAAGTCTAATTAAGACCTATCAAACACACGGATATACAGACAAAAAATCTAAAAAAAATCGTTTGTGTTTAGACACGCCTATATAGCCTAATTCAGTATTTTTTCTTAATTTTAATCTTACCCCGGCTGTACACACTTGTCTATTTGTCTCGCAAACCTCTCGTCCACTCTCGTCTCGTAGAAGCTCGACACGAGAGCACACCATATGTACACTATCTAGTATCTCTTCCTACGTTTTATTATTATTACTTACTTTATTAGCGTTTGCCCGCGGCTCCGCCGGCCCGCACTGCCCGCAGCCAAAAGCTATGTTTTGGGTTATATCACAGGTTCTCGATATAGTAGCGGGCTAGCGGGATAAAATGTATACCAGTTGTTAAGTCTAATCAAGACCAATCAAACAAAAAACGTTGTATAAAAATCCGTTCAGTAGTTTTTGCGTGATGCGCGAACAAACAAACGGACAAACAGACAAAAAATCTAAAAAAAATCGTTTTGTGTTTAGACACACCTATATAGCTTGGATGGTATCCAGGAGATGCAGGTTCAAATCCTGCTCGTGACTGTTATTTGCGATTTCACATTTTTCACTTTGTGTTTAATGTATAGTGCTAAGCATGCCAAATGCTAAAAATATATATAAAAATATCTAAATATTTATAGGGTTTGCGTCATTATAGCCGTGTGGGGCCGGCTTTAGAATTGTCCCACCCCTCTCCACCCATGGGAGTCGTATGAGCCGACTAAGGGAATACCGGGGGAGTGGGCAGCAGCACTCCTTCGAGTATTAACAATATCCACTGCGATCGCCAACCCACCTGCCAAGCGTGGCGATTACGGCACTATCCCCCATTCTTGGGGAGGCCTATGTCCAGCAGTGGACGTTAAAAGGCTGATGGATGGATGGATGGATTGCGTCATTATTAGGTAAAATCTTAATTGTAAAATTAAGTTTACCTGGTCGGTATAATGTATGAAAATACTTCCGACAGATGGCGCAGGCGTCACTCAAAGACGTTAAGTATGAATGTGTTAATGAGCAATTGTCACGATGGCTGAATTGGCAAAGCATCTGGACGGTATCCAGGAGATGCAGGTTCAAATCCTGCTCGTGACTGTTATTTTCGATTTCACATTTTTCACTTTGTGTTTAAGCGCTTATATAATAAAAATAATCGAAAATAACGCTTGCCTGGTGAAATAAATAACGGGGCTATAGACTATTTACAAATAGCAAGTGATTTTATTAGTTATTTAATATAACGAACACTCCTATTAGTTATACAATCTTAATGGTGTGTGATTACATCCCTCGCGGTTCTAATTAGTTCTGGGGTTTCGACCCAGATGGCGCAGGTCGGTAAGAAAAAATGTCCTCAAAAAAAATGTATGAAACCGTCATTCTTCTCGTAGAGTAAAAATGTTCTGTGGTCTACAGCCATTGACGTATATGTACTACGTACTCTACAGCACAATAATAATAAATAATATCTTTATGCAAAATCAGCAGATCACAGAAACTATCCATTTTCCGGAATAAAAAAAGGGTATGAAAAGTTCTGGGTTTTGAACTTAGACGAAGAATAATATATACTCGCTACTATATTGACATTAAGGATGAAGAAAAGGATGCACATATTAGGTTTTACCAAGAGTGAGAGAGACACATGTATAAGTATTTTTATCCTTTTCGCGTATGCGTTATTTGTATGTGGACCCGATCAACTGGGTCCAAACAATAAGGTAGCCAACCGTCCCCATCATCGGTATGTAAGCTTGTTTTTGTATTGACGTAAAAAAAACCTTCAATAATCACGTTAAATACGCTAATATTACATGTTCTAATACATTTTAAGCAAAATATCAAACTGTTTTGCTTGTAACGCCGTAGTGGTACAAAGACAAAAAAATTAAAGAAAAATTTGCTATATTACGCTGTAAAATACTTTTTACTGCTAGATGGATTTTGACCTAAGGGTGGAGCTATAGTTGTACCTCGTCCCCCGAACACCCGCATTTAGCGACGCTTCGTTCTAAAGAGATTTTGCCTTGAAACACCTCCGCTATTTTTTGAGAACAACCATTTGTTGATCAAATGGTTGTTCTGAGTCTGGGTGTATCGTACCTACTTTGTGTCCGTGAAATTGTATGTTTGTACAGTCCCCCGAGATACAAGGATTATTCCTTAGGGCTAAAAAAGGGCTAAAAAAAAAAAGAAAAAGAATATGACACATATCTTGGTAAACATTTTTACAATAAAACTATTTCATGCTTCCTAAAATATCTAATAAATAACATACCCACTACTCATTCTTTCAAAAGAATGAATAATATCTCAACATTTTTTTTCAACATATAAGATTCTAGTAAGAACCAAATAATTTCTTCAGTTAACCTCTTTGAGAAAATGAGTTGGTACCATCTGACGGCCAGCTCTAGCACCGCAAAAGCTCATTGGTCAAATCAAATAGCGCGCGCTTGCCCGGCTTCCTGTTACACACTTCCATCCTTAGACAAAGAATATTATTCCATCCCATTTCACGAAATTACTCCCACAGATTGTGCAGTAAAGCGAGAGGAAAAAAAACATCGAAAACTCTTCACAAGTCATATTATTTTTTAAAAATCTTGAAAAGTCAGAGTTGTATGTCGTGTGTAGACCTTGGATTAGGCTTCGAACTCGTTGCCACTGTCTTTGCAGGCCGCTATCATAGCTTGCTTAGTATACAGTTTATAGTGATACCTATATATTATATATACATCCATCCATCAGCCTTTTAAAGTCCACTACTGGACATAGGCCTCCCCAAGAATGGGGGATAGTGCCGTAATCGCCACGCTTGGCAGGCGGGTTGGCGATCGCAGTGGATGTTGTTAACACTCGAAGGAGTGCTGCTGCCCACTCCCCCGGTATTCCCTCAGTTGGCTCTTACGACTCCCATGGGTGGAGAGGGGTGGTACAGTTCTAAAGCCGGCCCCACACGGCAAACCTATATATATATAGGTACCTATATATATATAGGTACCTATATATATACATATATGTATATTTATTCCGCCAACCCGCACTGGGCCAGCGTGGTGGACTACGGCATAATCCCTCTTACCTATCACGAGAGCAGACCTATTTCCCATTTCATAGTTTCCACTTCATATCGGTGAAATGAAATGGTGAGCAGCGGCTTGACAATACTCTCGGTATAGTTGAGTCCATGAGCGACGGTAACCATTTACCATCAGATGGGCCGTGGCTCATCTGCCACCACATACAATAAAAAAAAACAAAAAGCAGTCTAAGGACTGCCGACAGAAGTGAAAACTTAAAACTATAAACAAACAGTTGTTATTTTTAGTTATCGAAATTAATTGTTCGATCTTAAATTAAAACTTATCAAAATTATTCATTCAGGCATTTAAAAAAATAATGATCATAACTTCACAAAGTACTACTTAAGACGAATTAAACGAATATAAACTTCATGGGTTCGGGTCGTTTCATTATATAGTTACTGTGGCCTCCTTCCAGCTCCATATCAGACCCTGGATACCATCTAGAGACAAAGTACTCGTCAAGACGAATCAAACGAGCCCAAACTCGATGGTGTTATGTCGTTTTATAACGGAGTTCCTATGGCCACCTTCTAGCTCCATCATTAGACCCTGGATACCATCTAAAGATAAAGTACTCGTCAAGACGAATTAAACGATTCCAAACTCGATGGGGTTGCGTCATTTCATTACAGAGTTACTGTAGCCACCTTCCTGCTCCATCATCAGACCCTGGATATCATCTAGGACTGGAGTTCTAGTCAAGACATTTCAAACGAGCCCTAACTCGATGGAGTTTTAATTACAGTTTCACATGGCCACCTTCCAGCTCCATCATCAGACCGTGGATACCATCTAGAGACAAAGGACTCGTCAAGATGAATCATACAAGCCCAAACTCGATGGGGTTGCGATTTATTATAGAGTTCCTAGGTCCACCTTACAGCTCCATCATCAGATCAGCTCCATGTCATCATAATATTGCATTGTCACGCGATATACATATGCGTGTAAAATTTCAGCTCAATCGGAAACCGGGAAGGGTGTCAAATTTAATTTCCAATGAACACACTATAGCTGAGTCTCGTGACGGTGTCGCGAGTAGCTGCGTCTCGTAACGGTGTCGCGAGTCCAGAGATTTTATCTCATCTAAAAATATGCGTACCGCGCTAAAAGAAGTTTTCACTTCAAAAATTATGTAAGTTAATTTATTTTATTTTTTTTACTAAATCGCTTGGTTAATATTGTAATACTGTGGCATTTATAAGAGAAGACACTGGTTTCTGTGATACAGTTTATACTAGCACAGAGGCCAGAGTATTTGTAGTTGGTGTAACATGTAATTAAATAAATAAAAATAAATATGTAAATTAATAAATACTAAGGACCTTCAGATCAAGCGTATAGTCAGTAGAAGCTTCCATTTTTGACTGTGTTAGCAACACAGTGTATGACAGCATTCATTATTTTCTGATTTACCATCAGATCCTTTATCTTAGCTTAGACCAGGGGTCTCAAACTTTGAAGCCTTAGGGCCATAATGATTTTTTCAGTATCTTCCAAGAGCCAAAACACATTTACATAAATCACATTAGTGTTTTTTTGTTTTACTGTGATTAGTGGGATTCATTTCAATGATTTGTTAGTTATTAATATGCTTAAGCTTACTTAGATAGGTACTTGAGTTAAGTTTTCTGCGTCATCATTTTTGTCGTTAAGTTTTACCTTGCAAGGAAATAAAACCAAGTAATTATCATTCTGTTTTCTTCTTTAACCGAGCACAGCAATAGTAACAACAATAATGACATTGGCTGTCGCGGGCCAGATTGATGACACTAGTATTTTAAGCTGTCGCGGGCCGGATTGATGGCACTGGCGAGCCGGACTTGTCCCGCGGGCCGTGGTTTGGAGACCCTTGGCTTAGACCATCAGTCACCGACAGGGTATTTTTAATCCTTACGCAAAAGTATTAATTGTGCACCCTCGAGGGTTTTGGCTGGACGTCATGTAGAGTGGTTGAAGTTCTGTAACAATTTTCTGATAATTAAAGATATGTACAACGTATTATATAATAATATAATGAAATATTCCACTGACGAACATACCTAATTTTCATGGCAAAGAAATGAAGACCGCTCTATTGATCACAGAACATTCATTACTTACAGGTAGGTACTCTACGAGTTCTAGATACAACGCCATCTAGCATTCATATGTCAAACAAGAAAGAATACGAACCACGAACTTTACTTCATAAGAGAAGCTGTTGGCATACACGTATACATAGATGTCGTTACAATTTTTAACTGAATCTATTTAAATAAAAAGTTAAAAGGTTTATTTACCTCTTCTGACTTTGTCTCTGTTTTAGGTGATTTAAATAATACAAGAATGGAATAGTGTCACCACTTTTGCCATATTTGTACCTAAGTACCTACCTAAATAGAAGTTCACTTCACAGTCACGGACTGGTGGAGTTATGAGTTGTGACAACAAATCGCAAAGCCATAGGGCATAGACCAATAAGTTCGCAATACCCACCACACATAGTAATGCTCATTATATATACAATACCTACTTAGGTTTTGATGATACTACCTATTTCATAGGGAGATGTGATGTAAAATTCGATTTTTCGTACCTTATAGAGCTAAAGGCATTATAATTTGTTTAAAATACTTATATAAATTTAGGAACGTAGATAGGTACTTACTCTTATAACGTCCATGCCGGTTACGATCAGGTGGATTCTGTACCTTGGTCGCTGTTACATCAGCCACAGATTGGAAAATGCGTAGGTAGATATAATATAGATAGGAATCTATATTTATACTATAGGTATATGTAGGTACTTATACTTTTCTAACTACCTATACACTGCGCGTCTTGAGGTGGCAATTACAGCTACGAACTTAAGGTACTGCAGACCTATACCATTACATTACTAGTAGGTAAGTACGTACCTACAAGCCTCATTAAAAACTAGATATATATATACCTATACCTATAGGTAGCTATAATTTAATCAGTAGTCATTTACAGGCCACTATAAACAAAAATATAGATATCTAAATAACACAGGTTTTCAGCAAAAGACCAGAGAATATTACTTTTTATCTATGCTTTCTAGGCTTAAACGTTGCTTTATCCATTCATTGTGAATAACTTTATTTATTATCTCAATACCTATAAATTTATTTTAATGCTCATGAACCATCACAAATAATTTTAGTCCTTTATTTGTTATTTTCTGTAGGTATTAATAGGTTGATAATCTTGTATAGTGCAGCATGCCTGAAGCCTCCTCCTGCTTTAGTTTGGCACAGTTTGAGACAAACCGCCGGGCTGTAGTCCTTGCGTACCATGTAACCGATATCAAACGGCAGGAGCAGGAAAGGTGCCCAGTATTCTGTGTAACCTTATAGTACCTAAACATGAATTTTATTATTTTTTAAATTTTTCGTTCGTGGGGCAGGTGCTCATACCTCCCTGTCGTTTAAGGGCTTCAATTCAGTTTAAGGGTAGGGTAACTATATTGTGTAATTATCCCTGTTTTCAATAGATCGGTCAATGTAACCTATTTGTATAATAAGTCAATGATGATTCTAGTAAAGAAATAGTGATAACATTTCAAAATATTGAACTAAAGTCGTCAGGAGCCAGGGGGAGGCTGCAATTGTAACTACAAAAATAAAAATGCTAACTGGAAACCAACTGCAATTGACAATCTCTTTTTAAGGTAAATTTGCGGCTAAATCTACTATGGCTCATGTAAATATCTACTACAGGCTTTCTTCCTTTTCTTTTCACCAAATGTCTGCTCTAAGTATCCTCGAATAATAAAATATTATTATGATATTAAACGTTTAATTTATATTTGTAACATTATATTATCTGTAAATAAGAGTTCTTACTATAATAATATGTAGTTACGAGATAAACAAACTCGATCTAATATAACTTAAATGTATAGATACAATAGCAACTACATAAAGTACATACGATATTTCAAAACCCAACTTAATTGATGAACTATAGTGCAATAACATGATACTTAATAACATATATTTAGGCACAAAAGTGGATATAATATAATAATTATAGTTTCAACATTTATTTTAACAAAAAATAATGAGGTATATAGGTAATATTATGGCAGGTAAAACACCTGGGGAATAGACTATGTACACATCAGTAGGTTTAGATTAAGGTAAAAATATATCTTAGCTGATGTTTAGTTATATAAGAACAGAAAACGACAAGGTACACCTACTGGAATGTCCTAACAAACAATGTATAATAACAAAGGCACAAAATAGTGATACTACCAAAGTGTAGCTTCTCTACACACACCATATCGTGATTAGCTTAATTAACACATTTACATGCGTAAAATTAATGTAGAATACAATCATAGATATCTATGGCATTTTCAAACTAGACTAAAGTAACAAATCAGTCTTCCAATCAATTATATCAAATAATAAGTAATGTATAACTTAATATGATAAAGTTATAAGTTTACTCTTAGGAATTTATTTTACAAATTTAAAAGTGAAATAATAAAGTGATTAACACGAAAACACCAAAAGTCAAAGTGTGCAATGTTTGTACATTTGATTTCTTAGAATTATAATTTATTTATCAAGACACCTTAATAAGCTACAAATCGAGCGAAACACACGGTAATACACTCATAGATCAGATATTAAAAATAAAGTAGACATTTTTACGTATGTATGACAGCCCATCGCGACATTTTCATCTAATTTACCACGAATCTAAATATAACATTGAGCATTCTTAACTAAGGTGTTTATGAAATTTCTTAACTCTAATATGAACCACCGTGCTTGTGCTAAACAATATTATATTGAGGATAAAGTGAACACCACTAGATATTTAACAACGAACATTTATGGCAATCGACGAACAAATAAATTAATCTAACCCGTAACGTAAGGAAACAATAGGTTTTCATAGAGACTATGGAGACACTTCACTGTCCGCGGTGACATGAGCTTTGCACGTCGCACGTAACTTTACCTTCCGTGTTTAGCAGACAACATTAAGCATATCCTATTAACTCGACCGTTTCACGTGGATAATATGGCAAAGTGCGACGTCATGGACTAGAGTAGCTGTAGCGAGCGTGAGGTAGTAGCGGCATTCAGTCTATAAACATCACAGTCGCGGACAACACATTGCACATAACTTATCTAGGCGAACCTGCCAGAGGCGCGGCGGCGTGGCCAGCGCAGCCTGCTTGCCCTTCGGCCCTAATAACTTGTCCAACTAAGGCAACATTACATGCTAGTTAAAGCTAACTTATTCTGCTATTATTAACAAAGACGTAAATGTTATATAAACAAAAACTAAAGAAGATATAAACAAAAATAAAATCACAATAAGGCGTCGCCCTGCATCAAAAGGAAATTTTATTTCGTTTTCAGGCTTTGATGACGCATTGAAATAAATATAGAAGAGAAATAAAGAGGTAGAAGAAAAGTGGCCGCTGGGCCCATTGCAATCGCCCGGCCGGAGCGCCCGGTCATCGGCTGAGTGCGCGCGCTGCGCGTCCTGCCAGCTTAGCCTACCAAATAAGTTTCTTACTTCTAACTTTGTACGCCTAAGTCAGTCTTTTCGAATGTGCTTTCAACGATACATTTCTCAGTCCCTTTCACTACCACAATCTAATGCAAAATTACGAGGTGGGACTATAACTCCAGTCTGCTGATCTAAGTCACGTCGGCGAGGAACTGAGAGGTCTTCGACGTGGTCATCATCATGTGGCGGTGACCTTGGCGATTGGGACGGTGATCGCGGTGGCGTACGGGGAGCTAGAGCAGCATGTGCAGCAGCGGCCAGTGCCATTGCATGGAGGGCTTCTCGACCGCCATCTCTAGAGGCTCCTTCTAACGCTTGCTGAAGGAATGAGGGATCAATAAGAGGTGTTGTTGGATTTCCATCTTCGCCTCCGCCTCCTGTCCCACTTAAGCCATAGGGGAACGCAGCACCGTTCGGCTCTCTTTTAACACCTCGGCTCATTGGACGACTTGTCGTTATTCCAAGTTTTTTGACTTTATCATATAACGTACGTGAGGGAACTCCGTATTTGCGCGACGCTTGTAATGCGCTCATTCCATTACGCACACATTCAATAGCCGATAAAATATCAGATCTGGTGTATTGTTTGTACCGTTTCCATTCTGGTTTCTGTTGCGGTGGAACGTATGGCGCTAGTCCGGCTCTAACATCTTGTTGGAAATTCGCAGGTGGAGGGGAAGGGTGGAAAGTGCGCTGACTCTCGTCTTCAAAAGATCTTTCAGTGTATGGAGAGTGAGCATCTTCGGAGCGGTCTGACCTATTGAAATGTGGAGAAGAAGCTCGTGAAGAAAGCCTACGGGGGCGATAGTCAAAAGCACGATGTGGGCTAACGGCACGTTCATTTTCGTGTGCTGAACCATTGGAATGAAGACGAGGTGGAGCATGCTGGCTGACTGGGTGGCAAACCAACGACATTGGTTGAGATGAATCTACAGGGGAGGTCTGAGCCAAAACGTTCCTTAAAATTGGTGTGTCTCGAGTTGCGAGCATGCTAGAGAGTTTCTTACGTTTGAGCGGGTTCATGTCAGCGGAGTCGTAAGCAGCGGAGAGAACTGGCACGGCAGGTGGTGGTGGCCATCTAGAGGGAGGTGCGGGTGCCGGCGGGGATGCGCTAGAGGGCGCGGCGGGTACTACGCGTGGGGGTGAAGCCGCTGAACAGCGCTCCGTGCTCCCAGGTCGCCGACGCAACTCCGTCATATCAAACAGACCCTTTACCTCGAGCTGCTCAGCTACCTTCATGATGTGTGGTATATGCGCTTGGGTCACGTTCACTTCACCGGTGTACATGTATTCAAGTAGTGCGCGCATCTCGAAATCCTTAACACCAGGGAAAAGGATGCTACAATGGTCCATAGGAACATCAGCTAATATAGACTGAAAATAGGGGGAGTTGGCAGCAAGAACAACTCGGTGTGCCTTAAATGTCACCTGATCATCGACCACTAACGTGCAATCCACGTACGTCTCCCCTTTGATCAATGCTTCCAGGATTTCCACTAAGTTTGTTTTGTGGTGGTTCCATTTCAAACAAAAAGTTTGTTGTCCTTCGTTACTGCCCATTTTTTTCAGATGTGATTCTGAAAACAAAAAACAATTATTATAAATATTTTAAGGTGTACTGTCTACTTAGGTATGTTGTTATTTTATAAATTAACTAGGATCTCAACGTAAACGTAACGTTTAAAAAAAATAATGTGTAGCAATAAGTCCTCATAATAATAAGTTAAAAGATAACATAATGAGTACTATTCATATATTTCTTGGAAAAGAACCAATTTCAACAAAAGAAATAAGACTTAAGTATGTATGTTAAGTGTTAATTAATTGCGAATATTAATTTAAACTGTGGTTATAAAGTCCAATTAGGTGTAAAGTGTTCACAAATCTTTTGCACAAACACGAAACAAAGAATCAGCAACTTTATTTGATTCACAGTAGAGTCATTTATTTATTTATCGTGAATTTAATGACAGTAACTATTTTCATGTTGATAAAAAATATACCTGGAACTATTCCTTCGTACGTCGACGCGGGATACATAGTAGATAAATATTATATTCGAAATAAACACAAGTCCGTAAACTGATAACTGTTGCGTACATAAACGTGCAACCTGTGTGCGATGCGCGCCGTTTGACGACTAACGACGAGCATGAACGTATGTCGCGGTGTAGCGCTACTGTTTGACTGCACCGCCCTTCCCCATTTACATATAACGCTCTGTAGCCCTTCCATACTGCTAAATTGACTTTTTACCTTTTATTCGGCAGGTATAATCAAACTTAGGGGACTGATGAAAACAGTTATTTCGGATTATCCTTTAAATTTTTATCCATATTCGATATAATAGTCACTCTCTTATTTTCACCTTTATATTTGTCAAGGCATAAGCGTTAAATTTTAAGCATTTTTATACTACCTAATTAACTCATTATTAATCTAGCAAAGATAATTAAAAAGCCCGCCTTGCTGATTCCAGGTTCTACAACCCGTAGCACGGCTACGAAACGAAGTTATTTATTTTAAACTCACCCCTTAGTAGTAATCCGGAATCTGCACGACAGCAGATTTGTTGTTATGAATGTTTTGATGATAGAAAACTCATAGGAATAGTTCAGCACTTGCACTTTACAAAGTTCGTAGCACGTTCGGGGTTGTTTCGCGCGATTGTAACAGTCTACGACTACGCCCTTTTGTGGGGGCGGCGTGCTCTTTCGAGCGTCTGGCTGTGACTGTCTGTTGGTGGAAGGCGGCTGGCCGCGGCAGGCCTGTATTCTCCGGCACCACTCCGCGCCCCGCACCTCTTGTGTGTGCGCTTTTTACGCACGCAGCGCAGCGTGCCGGAGTGCAGTGCAATTGCGTGCGGGCGGGAGGGCGCGGGCCGAGGCTCGCCCGACGAATTGCAGCGCGCTCAGGAGGGCGCGCATCTCTGTGTGCGAGAGTGCGCAAGCGCATGTACACAGCGCCTGCGTTAGTGTGCTTCGCGAAGCCACTCTGCTGCCGCGCCAACGCTCGCAGCCGAACCACGTCAATGTGATAAAATAAAACCGAAATCAACTTATAAAAAAATATAGCCGCGCCTCAGTGGCCCTTTGTATATTAACGCTGAACTTCGCTTCGTGATTTCTAAATACGGAATTAATTCACTGCCTAAACCTATTATTGCATTGTATCAAGGTCTGCGGTTTACCATAATGCTTACGCACTTTATATTTTTTGTATTATTAATAGGAAAATGTTATTCTTATTGGATATAATATATGTAGGTACAATTAAAAAAATAACTACCTAGGTATTTCGGTATTTTAATATGCAGAAGCAGTATTATAAAAAGCAATGACTCAAACTACACTCACTTTCCTATGGTACAAAACCTCAGTAACAAAGTTAGAATAAACGTAATTTTTGTTAATAAGTCCGTATTACCATAAACTTGTATTGTGTAGGTAGATACAATACGACTGTCCTAAAATTCCCAAAAGTGCGTGAACGACGTCGACAAACGAGGTCATTGACACATTGCTTGTGTAGGGAACGCCAAAATAGCGCAAAATGCACTCAAAAATAGACCAAGCTGTGTGTGCAATATTTTTTGTTAAGCGATGCTTGTCTTCCGCCAAAACTAGGGGATTTCTTTATTCATGTGTGACGTGACTTTACAAATAAGAATACAAATCTAAAATTAACTAAATAAAAGAACCGCGACGTTTGTATTGAAAGTAAAATGCGTATACTTACTACAGACAATCTTTCAGCCCTAATACCTATTAATATTAGAGCTGAAAGAATAATTTATGTTTATTATTGCAAAGTAGGTACTCTATTATAAATCTTTTGAACACATCAATGTTTAAAACAATAGCTAACAGTATATACTTAGTGTAGTCTACTATGTAGAAAAGTTAGTTATTGGACTTATGGCCAAATAACATTATATACGAGTAGGTATACTAACCTTACCCCTTACCATTAAAAGCTGGATTTAAGGTTATATCTCAGGTTCCCGACATAGTAGCGGGATAAAATGTATACCAGCTGTTAAGTCTAATCAAGAGCTATCAAATAAAAAGTTGCATCGAAATCAGTTTAGTAGTTTTTGCGTGATGCGCGAACGAACAAACATATAAACAGACAAAAAATCTAAAAAAAATTGTTTTGTGTTCAGATACGCCTGTATAGCCTTATACAGCATTTTTTTTCTCAAATATATTAAATGTACCTATAATAGTATAGATAAAACGAGCTACGTATAGGCTTACCTACAGCTGATGGTAGGTACATAATATATGGCTTTGGTAACCAGCGCTTGTGGAGCTAAATGCTAAAAAACGTCCAAAATACCATATACTATTCGGCTGTGCAGCGTTAATTTCTCGGTCCACATTAACTGAATAAAATGTCAATCTTCATAATCGGCTTGTAACCGAACAGTTATCAAGATGATACGGGACACGAGTGCTCTCCTGTCATCGAAATAACAAATATTAACAGATATATTATAGTAATATCATACATGCTTACTTAAAATAATTTATTGATTAATAATAAAAGTATTTATTATTTATGCATACGACATCGACAATTTTTATATTTATAATTTAATGCCATTATCTTAGGATCAAAATTATTTAGTCTCAAGAATGAATTTCTATCTTTACATATTTTAATTGATATAAAAATCCGATTTAAGCCCTTTTTAAGTAGACAATAACTATCAATTGCTGTGTAATAAATAGCATAGATGTTAGCTAAAATTTTATTTACATTATTAGAACTTAGTTATGTAGTACAGAGAGAGACATTCTAAATAATTTCTTAATTAATTTCAGTGTTCATAAAAACTAATCTCATTTTACGTTAATAATTGATGAGTTGAATTGGTGAATCCTTTATTCCGAAAATATGGGGTAAAATGATGACTAGGGACAAGTTACATAATAGGATTAAAACAGACCACTTTACTAATGTTTTTGGGTTCGCGATAGAGTCACACCACGATGTGGTATTTTTTTATTAATGAAAACAAAACCAACTGAAAAAAAAATGGCAAACATAATAAATAGAAAAATATTTTTACCAATATATAACAATCAAAATGTTTAATAGGTTGATATGTGTCTTTCTTTTCTACTTTGTATTACAAAGTCGCGGTAAATACATAATAATTTAAACACGAATGTTAAAACTACTAAATATTTTTCTCGTTAGTTAATTAGCAACGTCGTTTTTTAACGATTTTCGGTCATATGAACGTTTCTAACGGATATGCAATACCACATATTACCAAACAATGGTAGTAAAAGTCAAAGCAATTTTTTCGTATCAATGGCGAAGTGTGGAGTGCACTTGATGCTTTTCAACGACCATTTGCATATCGATATCGACCTCAGTTTGAGTACCAATTCACTACAATATCAGCGAATGTGGGAACTGCTCGAGATATTCAGGTGTAAAGTGGTACTCTGATATGAGTATGACAAATTAATATTTATTTAATTATAATGACACACAAAATCGAATAAATTTATAACATAGCATCACGCCTGTATTACCCGAAGGGGTAGGCAGAGGTGTATTACAAACCCATGATTCGCCAGCTATGTCTAAGTCCTACGTAATAGGGAGCGAGCCTATTGCCGTCTACTGGGCACATTTCCAAGCTCCGGGCTGCTACTGAGAATATTTATTTTTACTAAAATTCTCAATGACACTGCCCGACCCGGGGATCGATTCTGAGACCTCATAATTAGCAGTCGCTCACACTACCGCTGCACCACAGAGACAGTTATATTATAAATTTTTAATAATAATAAATAGCTTTTAACTAAAGAATGCTATAGACATCTATCAATAGGTATAAGAATAAATCAATTAGCAGTTCTTCGATAACATTCTGTATGCATATCATAATGGAATTAAAAATGTTTACTTGCAACATTTGTAACATCAGTGGTCAACCACACAACCGTTAAAATTTCACGATAATTTGGCTATAGCACCGGACACACAAATGCAAATGTACCATTGTCAAACTAAACAGTTATGACCTTTAGCTCAAAAGTTGCTTTTGTAATTAGTTCAATGATTCGCGTACCTGCCTTACATATTTAGGCCTGGGGGCTAATAACCTCTATTTTTACAAAACAAATAACTGGTCTCCCTAATTTATTACATTAAATACTTCTCTGCCTCTAAAAAAAATGAAACATTTTCACAAAACTACTCAGCCCAAAAATCAAATCTCAGCGACATCCATTATGACTGATCTGACTATTATGGATCTGATCATAAGATAGGTAGTGTAAATATTTTATTTCAGATGTGAAATCTTCCATATCTCGCTCCAAATACACGAATATGCAATGGGTATGAAACCTCATAATTGCGGAAGCTATAAAATGAAAGACTACACACTTATATTCAGGGAACATTCCAAAAAACAATTGCAATTCACACTGACTTATCTATAAACTCGCGACAATTGGTGAACAATGCAGATATCATTATGCTAATACCAGCATAAAGTAGAATGCATCGCGACCTATCCCACGAACGCACGCGTAACAAAAAACTGCGAGACGGGGGATAGAAAAAGCTAATAAAAAAGCAATAATGCGATCCCGCATGGTGGCTCGTTGAGTTCCAAAATTGACGCAACTGATGAACCGGCAGTAAGGGATAATATTGATGTACGTATGATAACGCGCACATCATGTATACCACCAATTAAAATCTACTATTTACTTCATATAAAGAAAGTAAAATGCATTATAAATTGTTATGCACTTTTATATGCCTCGTGTTTTGTAGTGAAAAATGTTGATCATTAGATGTAATCATTATGTTTACTCGTAAATATTCTGTTCGTAACTGCATACCTACTTATATCAAATTCCACGCGAATAGGACAAAAATGAATACGTAATTATTCATAACTTGATATTGTACACCATTCTTGTGATTGAATGCTCCGATGGTTCGGACATGTGGAAAGAATGCCGGACGAGCGACTGGCTAAGAAGATATACAATGCGAAAGTGGAAGGATGTAGGTACAGGGGGAGACCGAGACTTACCTACCTAGACCAAATTGGTTATGTATTGAAGGAAGGTAGAGTCAGGAGTCTCCGAAACCGGCGAGCGTGTATGAAGAGAGTTATGAATGTTGAGGAAGCGAGAGATGTATGCAAGAATAGAGCCTCTTGGCACTCTCTTCTCTCTGCCTACCCCGCAAGGGAAATGGCGTGATGATAAGTTAGTTTTTTAGTTCTTGTGATTGAAAGTTTTTAATTTGACAATATTATTTTCACACAAAAAGCTGGTTTTAAAATAATTGTGTTCACACAAAAAGGTGGTTTTTAAATTATACCTCAGGTTCCCGATATAATAGCAGGATAAAATTTATTTATTTAAGACAACCAATAATTGTTACATCTTAAACTAATTTTAAAAAAACATTATTGGGAAAATAAAACTAGATGCACAATTTTTGAAGGTGCCACAACATGCGTAATAAAAATTGGATTGACATTGAATGACTATGAGGAAATGAAGATGAATAAATACAAAATACAAGTTTTGAAGTCTAATCAAGAGCTATCAAATAAGAAAAGTTGCATCAAAATCTGTTCAGTAGTTTTTGAGTGATGCGCGAACGAACAAACAGATAAACGGACAAAAAATCTAAAAAAAAACGTTTTGTATTTAGACACGCCTATATAGCCTAATACAGACATTTTTTTTTTCAAATTTCTTAAATGTACAGACATAACACTGCTACAGCTTTATAATAGAGATAGATATACTAAATGTACCTATGTAATATTAATTTGACTACTAATGGTTCATGCTACAATTATACAAAGGTCACTTTTATTTTCGGTAGAGCAAAAAAACAGGAGAAAAAAGCAACTGATCTTCATAATTATGTACTAGTATATTTAAATAAGTGTTATTAATATAAAAGTAAACATTAGGTACAATTAATGGTATAACTTTGCATAATGAGTCAAGGGTTAGCCAGTACAAAGAGATAATTGTAATTTCACGCGACCTCGTCATTTGTCACCAGCATCCTGCCACGCGCCCTCACCGAATTTATTATTTTAATATTATCTGGGGTGTTTTTACCCTTAGCTACAATATTAACTAAATAGATATTAAGTATTACGAATATGATTCCAAGGCCAGATTTTGCACACATTTTAGTTGGCTCTACTTAACTAATATTGTCTAGTTAAATATAATGAGGGGTCATTAATAATATATGGTATTTCTTAAGTGTCAGTTTAAAAAATACAAGGAATTGTTATTATTAACTTTTAATTATGTAGTTTAATCTAATTAAGTGGCAAACTGTTAAGTTTACGTCACGTTGTTAATAGAAGTTTGTTGAATTTTAAGAGTTGGAAGGAATTGCAATTATATTGATATATCGACATTTTAGGCTTACAAAACATAGTAAATGGCTGTGTCCTAACCTCATCTTCTGGCTAACTTTGAGATGTTGTAAATGTTAAAGGGTAAAGTAGAGTAAATATAATAATAATATTTGCTTACGGAAAGCATTCCTGTAGGGTCCACTCTTAAACTTTAAGGCTACCTACTGTGCCTATCTACTTGAGAAAGAATTGGAGAAATAAAAAAATACTCAAAAGGACCGTTTAGAAGTTCGAATAGATAGATGTTGAACTCTATGGTATTATTCATTCACTGATATAGACGTAGGAATGACGGAGGCGTATAAGGTCGAGTATTATATAAAGTTTTAATCAAGGACAAGTTTCATAAATGATAGTGACTAAAGGATTAGCCACGCTATCCAGCGAGGTAATGCTGCCAGTATTTTGGGCACATTGCCGGCAGTGAAATGTCACTTGAATGAATTTTAGTCCATTTAGTCTAAAGTCTTTCCAAGTGATCATACCAGTCTAGTTTTTATTTATAGAATTTGTTTAGTTTTTATCTTCTTTTTTTAAATAACATTTGTAATATTTATAGTACCTACGTACCTACGATAAAACTTTAAAGTACTGTAATAACTCAGTTTGCTGGATTATGATAGTGTAATGTAAATATTTAGTGAAAGTCAAGCATATTATGGTCAACATTGTGATACCATCAGAGATAGCATACCTAATATATTTTGGGTTATAATGCGGACTCCGCGTCCACGCCCGACCCCGGATGCGGTTCATTGTAGCGAAACTCCCCGGACCCCAAGTACCCGAAATGAAACAATACACTCTTTCCTTCTATTGTCTATACCCACATGAACATTGCTATTCAAAGTAAATTTTTAATTGTATGCTTACGTTACACAAAAATGCAAAATTAATAATCTTACTATTCTAAGAATAGATATTACACACGTGACTTTTGTTTCGACAATCGTGCGTAGCTATTGCCTTATTATTATATATTATGTACTCGTATTATCAATGTATTTATTTGTGGCATTACAAAAGATATAATCAAAACCAACCCCAAAATAATAGACATAATTTAAGACATGAGATATGTCTTTTTTTTTCAAATGACGTCGGTGGGTATAAAAACGGGTCAAGTGGATGCAGAGAAAATATATTAAATTAAAACAGGGTGGTTCTGCTAAGTATCGTTGTCAAAATATTCAGCAACCACCTGCCTCGCAGACAGGGTGGCGCGCGTTGCTATAACTCTATTATATCCAGGTGATAATAAGAAATAGGTATTGTATTATTTCGAAGGCTCAGTATGGCATAAACATAACAAAACTTGATATTTAATAATTGTATATAGCTTAAATAATTTTAAATACCTAGGGTAATCAGGGGAATTTAATGAAAAGATGCACTTTACTTAAATTGAATAGTTTACAAGTTTGGTTCTTCCAAAACTATGATAAGCATCGTATAAAGTATATCCAGATGTAATTCGCTTTCAAGTCGCGGCCATGTTGCCTTCGACTGTAGCATTATAAAATAAAACCACTGCGACCCGCTGCTTTTTGACTTTTTTTATACAGGATCATTTTTCTTGCCGACTCGACCAAGGGATTATATCTTTGTAACGCAACATTGGAAATTATTACTTACGTATTGGTGATAGAGTGGTTAGGTCCATGGAGGCTGCAGCGGAGTGGACGTCCTTGGGCGGACTCGATCTGCTAGCCGAGAGATCGTCCCATCGCGCCGACTGGTCGTTGCACCGAAACTATACATTTAAAATGCATTGGAAAGTAGAAAACTTCTGGTGATACTTTTTAAACATTTGCTTCATTAGGGAGCGCGGACAGTCTATATATTTTTACATTAGGCACACACGAGACGTTATAAGATATCATTAAAGGTTTATTGAGTATTACCAAATGATTTATGTAAAAGTAGAATTGATTATTCATAGCTATTAGGGTAAATTTATTATCATTTATTGAATTTAAATTAGTTTACTTTAAAAGTTTTACTGTAGATCTACACAGAATGTCGTTAACTTTATGATCTGCACTCAAATGTTACTTTGAAATTATAAAGTTTCAAAAGGAAATTTTCAGGAATGGAATTGATTTTAGGAATCAACGAAAACCAAAGATTTTTATTAGCATTTTCATGAATACCAAAATCTATACAAATAACTAAAACTAAAGTGTCTGTTTGTAAAAACCGCTTTTTAATAAGTTCATATGAAACGTTTTACCTATAACAAAATACCATTTTTTTAAGATGTCTGACTGATTTTTCTAGCTAATCTTTGAAATGGCAAATAGCTGATGTTTTAAGAAGTAGCTTATTCCTGGAAAATTAATTTAATTAGGGTTCTGGCCAAACGAAAAGAAAATAACCTAATTCCACGTGTACAAAGTCGCGGGTAGCAGCTATTAATTATTAAGTATGTAATAACCACTTGAAACAGTAGCTTAAAAATCTTTTGTCTAGATGAATGAGTTCTGTCATTATGAGGATAGCTCATATAAGCCAAGTCAATTCATAGTCAGAAGTTTCGCAGAACATGAGTTTCTCAAAAAACATACGTTTATGCTTTGATTGTAGGTAGAGTTACAAGTAGATTTCACACGCTTTTCACAATAATGTAATTTAATTTTTGAATGAAATTTCACGGTATTTTGCATTACAGTAAAGAATACCTATATATATTCTATTCACCCTACACAGTACATTTTGTGCTATGTTCAAAAATCTTTTTTAAAATATAAACTTGTTTATATTTGTCCATAAAATAGCAGTAACCGTTAGTTTTGTAACACAAGAGCATTTTGAATTTTTTTTTTCGTTTAACGCGCCCATTACTAATGAGACAAGATGTGTGTTGCCTTTGGATTTACGAGCGAGTTGATGTCGCTAAATGTTGAAAAAACTGCTTCAGTGTCGTAACTGCGACCGTACATCCCATCACATGGACATATCCATACCCATGTAGCAAGTAATAAAAAAAAACAACTTTCGCAATACACTTTGTTAAAACTGTACGCAGAAATATGTTAACCATTAGCAACTATTTAAACTTTAATAAAACACATAATGTAGGTACCTACGTTGCGTATGTGTCATTTTATGTAATGGGTTTCCTTCCTATCGGTGTTTCACCATTGAGCCCTTATTAGAGCTGTGTGTTTCACTCAATTATTTGACATAGTGTAGGTATAAGTAAATACATTCAGTCAAGAAATTATTGGGAATGGATGATTTGTTTATGGTTCCAAATTCAAATATTTGTTTTTTTGTTGTTGTTAAATTGGCACAACTGTTATCCTTTTTGGCGCGGAGTTTTAAGTTGCATCTGTTATTTATATTAAATACAGTGGCTGTTTTTAGTTATATCATATCTAGTGTGTATTGCGAATTTCATAATGGACAAAAACATCGAACAAAGAGTTGGTCTTAAATTTTGCATCGCCAATGAAATTTCGTATTCGGAGTCACAAAAATGTTACAGAAGGCTTACGGTGAATCGACTTTATCAAAAACACGTGCTTATGAGAGGTACAAAGCGTTTAAAAGCGGTCGAGATGTGATGGAAGATTTGGCTCGCTTTGGTAGGCCATCAATGTCTGCAACTGAAGTTCACATTGCAAAAGGAAATAGTGACTGAAAATCCTCATTCAACTTTGAGAGAGATAGCCGCCGAACTTTCTGTGTTTCACGAGTCGATCCGTACCATTTTAAATAATCACTTGAGTATGAAACATGCTTCCGCTCGGCTAGTCCCGAAAGACCTGAATTTTTTCCAAAAACTCAATCGCATGAGAGTCACTGAGGACATGCTAGAACGAGTCAATTCCGACCCAACATTCATGAAACGCATTGTTACTGGTGACGAGACGTGGGTTTACGAGTTTGACATGCAAACTAGACAACAAACTTCGAAGTGGCGACTTCCAACTGAACCGAAACCGAAAAAACCACGCCAAAATCGATCAAAAGTCAAAGTCATGTTGACTGTTTTCTTTGACTATCGCGGTGTTGTGCACTCGGAATTCTTGCCAGAAGGTCAAACGGTAAATAAAGAATATTATTCGGCGTTATGTGGCTTTTAAGAGAGAAAATTCGACGAATATGGCCAGATTTGTGGAAAGAAAATACTTGGATTTTGCACCACGATAATGCGCCTTCGCACAAGGCCATCATTGTGAATAAATTTTTGTCCAAACAGTCAACAAATACCATCGAGCAACCACCATATTCACCAGATATGGCTCCAGCCGACTTCTTTCTTTTTCCTAAACTCAAATTACCACTTCATGGCACCCGTTTTCAATCGGTAGAAGACAAAGGAGAATTCGCGGTGAGAACTGAACTCAATTCCGGAAACAGCGTTTAAAAAATGTTTTGATGATTGGATTATTCGTTGGCGTAAGTCTATCGTTTCTGAAGGAGCATACTTTGAAGGTGATAAAATAAATTTGGATGAATAACAAACATTTAGTATATTATTGATCTTTTCCCGGTACTTTCTTGACAGAGAAGTACGATGCAGTTATAACAAGAAAATGTCCAGTCTTTTTACATTTCTGGTAAATAATTTTATTCATAACAAATATTAATAGGTATGTACCCATCTTCGTGGAATATAGCTCAAGTTCTCCCTATTCCGAAAAGGGATGACCAATCAGACCCGCGAATCACAGGCCAACCACGATGACATCCTTGCTCTACATGGTTTTGGAGAAGGTCGTTAATCCCTGACTTCTGCGGAACCTAGAGGAATAATCAGCTTATCAGTGATTATCAACACGGTTTTCCTGTATCTAATTCACTGATGGGCAGATGTCCTGTCTGGCATGCCCTGTGAAGCTCTTTCAACAGAATCTGGCATAGGACCCTTCTATGGAAACTACTTTTTTATTCTTATTTAGAATTCCCGAGGGCCTCTATAACTGAAACGCTATGTTTCTGCATGGTCGGAGCATCAAAGTCGTCTTCTTGCGCTGGCATACCATAACGTTGGGTGCCAATGCTGTGCATACTGCATATCAATAATAATAATTAGAAATATGGATGATGTGCGATATAGAAAGTTTCTCGGAATATGACAGAGGAGAGATTCACCTAATTTGTGTCTGAAGTAGAGGGCTGTCTAGGGCGGACTTTGGAATGGGATTAAAAGAAGTTCAATTTAATCCATCTCATCACCTTTTACGATCGAACTACGAGACGTTACAGTAAGATCGGAAGAATAATTTGTTTAAAATTGAAACCACACAGCCGCCTAATTAAATGTTTTTCAAAAAAAAAATAGCCGGTATATGTCACTCGGGATGATGTAAGGATTCAAACGACACCAAAATCTGTTTAGATATGTAAAAGTTATGATAGAGTAAAGGAACTCACATTCATAACCACATACACACCTACATGAACTTTAAATTAAAAAAAAACATTACATTTCTTTTATGGGCAGTCGTGTAAAAAAAGACAATTTCAATATGAATTTCAATCTGACATGATATTCAATGAATTATTTCCCCTGTACTATCAAACATTGTAGGGTTGAAATGGTTTTGCAAAATCAATAAACTGTTAAGCACACGTTATTTCCGTCGCCCGATGGTAATAACTGTTCTACTGCACGTACAGTGCGAATAGATGGACAATACGATACGCCCGGGGCTCTAATTACAGGTATCATTTGCAATAAACTCGTCCACCCTGGCTATACATGTGTTGTGCATAGAGTACGCTAAATAATACGATGACTCAGTTCACCGCAAAATTGTTTGATAAGTGTTGGGTTTGTTTTTATGACATTTATGTTAGTAACCCATAAAAATTAAATTTGCAAAAAAATACTCGTTTATGTAAAGCTTACCAGATTAAAATTTTGTTTTAACTAGAGCCGTTTATTGCATAGTCTAACTAGCTCTCTGGTTAGTTTTGTAAGCTGGTAGCACAATTAAAATAATACAGATTAAATTGAAGGCGAATGTATTTGTGGTAGTTGTATTTAACAATTACACCTGTGATAATTGCACACTACATTTTAAAAGCTACTATAACATTAGGGGTAGGTACTAGATTAGAGGGCAGAGACTCAGTCAAAGTTTCTATGTATTAATCTTTGGCATTTAGACTAGATAAGGAGGGAGTTGGGCCTTCGGTACTCTCATTCACACAACACAGCAATAGGAATACCTATCGTTCTTTCACGCTGATCTTCTGTGCGAGGGTGGTACTTATCTGGTCAAGCCAGCCCTTTTGTGCTGGGACATGCCAGGCTCTACCAAGTCTCACTCCATCCCTCCTTTTTTGTTCTCATGGTACTCATTCCCTTACGCTCTTTGTCCATCTATTACCTTGTAAAATAAATATGTGTCTTGCCCATTTCTATTTTAGTTGTTTTATGATTGGTTAAGGCCTTTTAGTTGTACTTTTTATGTAATTGTTGCTTATTTAAAACTTTGATTTTAATATGCTCCTCGTCATTTTTCCCTGAAACAGGTATAGCAAGCTTTTCCTCATTATCTTTTGTTAGCAACCATGTTTAAGAACCGCACATTAATTACCTATATTTGCTATAGCAAAAACTTGACTATAACTTTTCTCTTTAGCAAGTGTCCAATATCAAATATTTAGTTATCTATCAGTCAACCGAATTTATATGTATAGGTATAGTAAGCACAACAGCTTATCTAAAGAAAGTATAATACATTTTAACATTAAATTTACCAAATTATTCGACCACAAATATTTATAACAACACAAAAACGCAATTTGTATCAAAATACCGATAACGTATGTCAATACTTGCTCCTGCAATGTTAGAGCTTTATGTTCGCTTTATTTGCAAGCACCCCTCTACGCGTTGCCATGGGGTTGTGGTCAAAATTGTATTTTATTATAATTGCTCCGCTTTTATTGAGAATCCGATAGGGTAAACATTACCACTCGTTATAGACAGCTTGTTTTGTTACAAGCTAGAAACTACAAAGATAGCGTATAATTAGTTTTGTATCACAGCTACCTACCAACACAACTAATTATACGCTATGGTAGTTGTCATTCATATAACATTACCTATACGTTTTGCAATATATAACATAACTGAAATCCTGTACTAACGTTTATTAACTGCCAGTTAAAATAATTATGAATGCAATATTTTACTCCTTTAATTTATTATTTAATAAAAAAAAAATAGAAATAAGCTTCTGGTCCAGCAGCCAGTATCTGTTATACTAGATTTGTCTCGTAGAAATCCTAAGATCCGGATGCAAATTTCGGCAGGCATCCATTCTTAAAAGAATTAAACGTCTTTTAAAAAAATATAACGTAGAAAATGTTGCCACCCCTCAGTCGCCCGTTAAGTTGCTTAGAACAGGTGTGTTATTTATATTTTTGCTCAATATGTTAACAAAATCATATCCTATATTAATAAAAGTTATGAGCTAAGTGATTTTGTTGCCAGATATGCATTTCAACACGACCCAACTCTGAACCCCCACGAATACGAAGTCGCGTACAGAAGTCAGAACCTAGTACCTAATTGCATAAAATCTATAAACTGATTAACATAAATTGACTTTTCTCTCTCAAAACCACACTTAAATTCAACTTGTAAACGTGTGTTACATTTATCATAATTTCGCAGCAAAAAAACAAGAAAAGGAAAAAATAAATAAATATCAATGAAGCGTAAGATAAAACTGACAGTTTTACTATTCAAATAATAGCAAAAAAGGCGAATACGTCCGCCTGTCCATACTCAATTCGACCCGTATCAAACAGCTTAGTCTAAACCCCTTTTCTCATTTTTATATCACGAAGAGATTGCCCATGACTATTTTGTTGGCAAATATTACTTGATCCCTATTGTCCGATATAAAACTATTCATATTGGATATAAGTATCGTAAAATGCGGCATAACGTGGAATAACAACGCATCTATTATACTGTAAAGTAGTTCAATTTTAAATTTGTACTTATTTTTCGTCATTAGAAGCAAAAAGAAAATATTGACATGACATAGCATATAATAATTTTAATCCAGTATTACGGAATATATCTAATATTGTCAAAAACAAATGGGCAATCATACGTAAGTACTCGTAGGTGTATAGTTGGATTTCATTTTGTGTTGGGATTATGAAAAATATGCTGCTTATAATAATTTTACAAACAAAAATTACTTGCTGTTGATATAATATGTAAAAATTATGTAAATTTTATATTGTAGATATTTATACGCATAAAAGGTGTTAGTGCTGGTCTATTTTATCCTCTACAACCACTGCACTAAATAATTTTATGAAAAACATATCTGACTTTACGAGTAACTAAGTAATATGTATTGTGGTAATAAACTAGATTAAGATTATCGTCTAGTGATCGCATATACTCACATAACTGTAGATATTATTTGCTTCATTATTATATCTCTATTGAAACTACCATTTCAATCAAATTCATACTTTTTTATGTACCAATTTCACCATCGATATTGCAATTTGTCATTTCGTTATCATCTGTTATCGTAATGCATTGGTTTCTGAGTATAGATTGTGTTATCGCTAGCTAGAATTTGCCGAGCGATTATATAAACGAGACTTAACGCATGTACAGTGCAGATTTTTGGTTGAGTTGTAAAACTCTACAAAAATCTGCGCTATTTATGTATTGTATATTTATTATGTTAATAGATTGGTTCATCTTCGTAATTGATTCAAAAATAATATTTTAATAAAGCTTTGTTAAAGTTATCCATTGCTCTTGAACGAAGTATATAGCGGCGAACCTTTAGCTATGAGGTGACGTATTGGTATGTTATAGTTTCTCTAACCCTGGCAGTTCTGGGCCTACGTTTCTGGTTGCCCCGTCTGGTTTGGAGAGCCTAGGCTCATTTTTGTAAAACACTTCAAACGTGCACTTGAGGTAAGCATTTCAACGAATCTTGTGCCATGTATAGTACGAGCTACCTATACCAAGTTCAGAGTGTATCGCTAAGAACTGGACAAGGAACTTTGTGACATTTAAATTCCTTAGTTTTTCTGTTATTATTTGTTAACTGTACCTACAGCGGCTGGATGGAACTGGCGGAGTGGATGGCCGGTATCTAACGATCTCCCACGCTGAGTGTTGTGGCCTCGATTCCCAAACAGGACAATTATTTGTGGGAACCAGCTTAGTCCACAAATGGTTGTTCTGAGTCTGGTTCTGAGTATGTCCGTCAATTATATGTTTGTAAAGCCCCCCCACGATATGGGATTTAGTATCTAGATCATGGCATCATTTAAAAAAATAATAAGGCAAACTTCAACCACTTTAACAACTTGACTCTGTATACCTATACCTACACACCTCTATCTACCTACTTATATTTTGTGTAATATAATCTATCTATACCTATAATATATAAAAGAATAACTGACTGACATATCAACGCACAGCCCAGACTCCAGGGGCTAGGACCGTGAAAATTTAGATAGGTAGATAAGGGTTTTTCGGTACTGTAGGGTGAGTACTAAGAAAGATTTTACGCAAATCCTATCCAAAATGTATTTATCACTATGATGAGTGAAGCCGCGGGCAATGGTGATGGCGGTAGTATATTATAATCGATCACAAAAAGGAGCATAAATACTTATTTAAACAATAAATATAATATTACCTAATAAGTCTTTGGACGAACGTAACCAGTTTAAATTTCATTTAGTGTAATGCAATCGCTAGGTGAGAGTGCAGTGATAGTCTAGCGATAAAACCAAGAAAACACAGTGGTGTCCAGTTCGTTCCCGAGTCTAAGGATCAGCCATCACAACACACCTCTATTTTTAGAATTTTTCTAATTTATGTGTGTATTTGTTAATAAATTATTGCTGCTCTATGATTGAAAACATCTTGGGGAAACCTGCAAACTGAAAAGATTTTCTCAACAGCTTATGAAGTCTAACAACCCACACTGGGCCAGCGTAGCGGGCTATGACCTAAATCCCTCTCACTTTGAGAGGAAGCCCATGCCCGTGTATGTAGAACAGTAAAGGGTTGGTAAAAAATAATCGTTAGATATATATGGTACCCACTGAAGTAACGTCACACAGTTCCAGTGGTTTTTTTTTATAGCGTATGGTGGCAGACAAGCCACGGCCTACCTGATGGTAAATGGTAATCGTCACTCATGGACTCAACTATACCGAGAGTATTGTCAAGCTGCTGCTCACCATTTCATTTCCCAGATGTGAAATGAAAGAATAAATGAAGAATAAATCTCCTGCTACAACCAAAACATGTATCTCTGATGTGCTTCATGGCCGGTCACACGGGAGATGGTGTCACCAACCTGTTCAGGCTCAATAGCAAGTGAGTGATCCCACTTGGTACCCAGCCCTACCACCAGTAATGCAATGGGTGATAATTGCTTACTTCCCGTAGTCGCCTCGTATGGAAAGAGTGGGGTGGTAACTCTTGTATTCTTAGTCCATCACCACATGGACTGATCATGCCAGTACAGGCAGAGAGATGCCTCACGGTGGGTTTATTTTGTAGGTGAGGGCTCCACACTACCCTGTTCGTTGCCACGAACGACGGAGTGTGTGGTTAGGTACGTATTTTCGCCATAACAAAAAAAAAGTATGTATGTGTGTAGTGGTACATTTTATGCTTAATAAATTATTATTGTGCTATATTCCAAGAATAGATAATAACATATATATATCTATTATGTTTTGCAAGACAAGGTTGTATCACTACACGTAATAGACCTATTTCTAGGTTGCTATACAAACACCTTCGCGTATAACTATGTTACTAAAGTATAATTTACTGGAAAGACATGTTCTATGCACAATATGTAGTGTTAGTCAACGTACAACTATACCCGTATCATCATAGTTTTATATACCTATGCGTAACGCATGGATTTCACAATCAATCTCACGTATTGTGAATTCTATTAAAAATTGGTAATTCGTTTGCGAAAGTGGTATATTTATGCAACGTTTACAGTTGGGTACGTGTGGTGAGCCGAAGTGCGTATCGCGCGAAACGCATCGCGCACGCACGATTCATACACACAGATACAGTGCGTTCGTCCGATAAGAGGCACTGAAGTGATAACAAGCTATCCGTGTCGATACTGCATAATTGTAAATTTGCTCACACAATCACTCTACTGGACTTTTACCCACGCTATCTATCACATAGATTCGTATGTAATTCGTCAAGTAAAACGTAGAGTTGACATTCAAAATCTACGCCATACGTTGATAATATTTGAATATCATTACATTCATTATTTCATTTTAAAAGATTAATAACCGCGTACTGCCTATGAGGATTGGTTATTGTTTATACGTAAAGTGTCAGCACAAGTGTTTAGTTAAAATTGAAAAAAAAAATAGCCTATGTACTTCAGTATTGTGTATAATAACGATGATATTTTTAAATACTGCATTATTGTAAAGCTCTCATTATCACTGAACTGGACTGGAACCACGCTATCTATTACATAGATTTGTATGAAATCCGTATAAAATCTACATTTTACTTGTAAAATGTAGAATTGACATCCAAAAAAATAGAAAGTTGCATTTCGTTAACATTATTCATTAACTCAGCTTCTTTCGTGCTAATATCAGACTTTAGGCTACCTATATATTAATTGACAAAACACCGTGCAAATTATGTAACTTACTTTCATGTATTTCCATAAATTCTCTCGAATCGATCTCGCCTCTTGAAAGATATATCTCTTTACTGTGAATAACGGCATAGATGGTACTTACGCCTTTATTATAAATGGCTTGCCTATAATAATATAAATTACTAGCTTGCACATGACTTCTTCTACGTGGGCTTGAAATTTAACAACTATCAAGTCGTTTACGCGCATAGGAAGTAGTATTACCTGATCATAGAATATTTTTGTCATAATAAAATATATTCAGTGTTCATCTATAATTTAAAATTAGCTAGTTTTATTTAAAGAATAGCTATTCTACGCCAACTATTCATTATCTAAAGATAAAAATATTCTATAGATATCTTGATTTGGTGTATCACTTATTCACCTATTTTTCTCCAAATCCGCTCAGTCGTTTAGACGTGATCGACGTACAAACATTCGAAGATACAAACATCTCATTTTAACATACTTTTACATTTATAATATTATAGTAGAACTAGTGGGATAGTAGGAATAATAGTCATCTGGGTACCTACCTACGTATCCACTTCACAGTAAAACATCTTACATCCGAAACGTATCGAACTCTAATTTAAAGACATACCTAAACATAATACCTACTTATCTTCATATAATTTATTCATATAGGCCTTTATTCAGTTTCACACATGCAAATAATTACGCACACAGTAGCGCAAGTGTACCACAGACAGATGATGTCTAGAGGAGAATTCGCACAACTTGTGAATCATAGGGTATCCCCAACCTAGAGTGAATGCATCATAAATGAACCTGCAGATCACTTTTGTAGTGCAGTCACCGTAATGATGACATAACAATGACGAATGTCTGGCACGTGGGTTTGCAAAAAGTTTACTTTGTTGTGGCGGGCGTGAAATTACGTCAATTTCGCACAATTGTACCAGGGGATCAGAAGACTGTAAGAAGTGTGTGTGTTCTGGTACAAAGGCTTGCGAATTACTACTGTGTTTTTTTGCATGGAATCTATTGTTTTATTAGCTCATTGTTTGTAAATGTGATTGTCCTTTCCCTTGTACTTACTCAAAATGTTAATGAAATATTATTGACATTTTAATTTGTATTATTTATGTAGTAGTAAAAAGGTAAAAAAATGGAGTTCTCATGTCATTGCTATAATTTTATACAGGTACTGCCTTACTAATAAACGTTGTATAACCTCTGAATAGTTATTCAGTGTTTTGTCTTTGTCACTTTTATGACAGTTTGACGTTGAAAGAACGGAACAAAACACTGAATAACTACTCAGAGCTTATACAATGTTTATTAGTAAGGGGGTTAGTCAATATTTTGCACGATAAATAGCTATTGTTTTAAACATAATTATTAGATTAAAATCCAATCAAATAAAATAATTTCTTCGCAAAACAAATGAAACTATAAATCCTATTTCATAAGATTCGCGTAATTTTACTAGGAATACATGAGTAAAAGAGACCCATGTCGTTTTAAAATGGCAACATCATCATTACTGTAGATGAATTAAGTTAAAAAAACATTTTAATTCAAATATAAATGGGAAACAACTAACAAAGTTTGAACAAATCAGTACTAGGACATCAGATTATGCAAAGAGTTTCGCTAGGTATGTGGTGGGCGCTCAGACTAAGAACGGTGGGCGTTTTATTTTATGTAATATCAGTATATCTGTTATATGCTAGTAGTAGGTATTTGCCGTATCAAACGATGACCGTGAGTCATTTTGGCAACCGGAACGCAAGGAGGCGTTGCCAGTTCGTTATCTCACAATACTCACATTATATTCGGACACACACTCAGTCTTGTGATAAAAATTCCTGATACCCTAGTACTTTATTATACCTAATATTTATACACGATTTAGGCTTGTAAAATTATTGAAAATTAGGTAGGTATAAGTTTACGTGTATTTATAACACGAAGATAATAAATAAATATATAAAAAAAGATTTAAGCTCTTTTGTGTTTGAAAATGTGCAATCGAAAAAAAAATTACATTGTGTTTAAAGTATATGGCTAAGCATATCAAATGCTAAAAATATATATAAAAATATGTATCTAAATATGTATACATAAAAATTGATTCAGAATAGAGAAAAATTAAAATAAGTAGGTAAGTAGATAGATATATAAAATTTTTATCAATTCTGTTGCGATATTTTTAACTAAAACAGATTGTTGAACAACACACTGCCGAGGTTGAGATTTTGAGGCCAAGGTTTAAACCACTAATATGTGGATATTTTAATGTAAGATACATATATGTATATATAAATATATACCTACACCTGTGTTTTCAAAAGTTGAAAAAATAATATACAAATTATATGTAGATACACACACTGCATAAAGTTAATACCTAGTAATTTAGCTAAATTAACTTAAGGTTATTTCGTACCGTCTCTAACAACCCTTACCTAAATTATGTCTCCTAGCGAGTATATTTCTCCTTCATTAATTTGTAAATCAACCCTTGAATAACATGGGTACCTATATATTGATAGTCTAAACTCTAAAAGGACGGTCAGTGTGGGCCGCTTAGCCACGCGTCCTCGTGACCAAAATACGCGTTGTGAATAATTTAGGTATAGGGCCATACCACCACAACCCCCTCCAAACCACTCAACTTTCAATAACTTACAATTACATAAATAAACCGCAAATCATTAAAGGCAGACCACGTGAAATGTAAGTATTTAGGTATAACATGTGTTATTAATAAATCTATTATATCAAGAACCTAATAAGAAATCTTTACTCTACAACATTTTAAGAATGTAAAAACCGATAAATAGACGCTTATTTATTAACAAAGTAAACAAAAACGAAGGTTATTAGGTAATAACGACAGGTATAAGTAAGTATGTACCTACAAATTACAAATAGAGGTAGGTATGTAAAAAATTCTAATCTAGCTTTCTTACATTTATATATGTACTTAGATGAGTACAATAAACTTCGCATCTCGTTCACTTTAAACATGTCATTTCTTAAATGAATAAAATAACATTAAATTTAGTGGTAGAGCCTTGCTTGTCCCATCATGAATAGACAGGCTCGATCGGAGAAGTACCACCCTCTCAGAAAAGCAGCGGGAAATAACGATAAGTACTCCTACTGTTGTATTTTAAATAGTATGGGAGAGTGCCGGAAGTCCAAACCCCTCTTGTTACCCTTCTTCTCTAACTTCTATCCCTTTCCTTGCAGTTGACGACGTGCAAATGATGTCACTGATATTGCTAGCGTCTATAGGCTATGGTCATCAGGTGGACGGTGTGCTTGTCTGCCACCCACGTAAGTATAAAATAAAATTCAGTCCAAAAGCTTGATAATTGCTTGGCAGTATTAACGGAGCATTAAGGCCGCACGCACGATTATTAAAGCACAAACAAAGTCTAGTAGAGCATTTACACACGAAGCTGCTATTGACAATGCGATACCTTAGTATATCGGTAATTACATAGAAAGATTCGGCCGGTAAGCTCGACTATCTATTTCTCTTCCACACGCAAATGTGGTGGGGAAATTAGTGTGAATAATAGATACGTGTCATTTGGCAACCACCCTATATCACCGCCTCATGTCACCCAGCTCAAACACCCACGCTTCTCTCTTTAGATAAGGGTTACCATTAAAGGAAACATAATTTGTCGAGTTATGCCCATCATTATGTATAAAAGACGACTAGGTACTAAGTTCCACACTAATCTGGGGTAATTCTACCACTGGTCGACGACTACGTTTTTACGGAGGGTAGACGTCCAGTCACAAAACCAAACTAACAATACTTAACTTATTTTTGGTTCTTATTTCATATTATGTGCAAAGAGACATGCTACATACCCCATTATGTAGATACGCATAACTGATGATACCGGGATATGTTTATTTCTTTAATTTCTTTATTCTTGGCTTATCTTTTTAGAAACTGTGGTTTTCCCCTTCTTAAGTTAACTTAACTACTAGATAGGTATGTTTTTTTCTCTCTCAAGTAGTTATGTTTTTATTATACTCTTTTATAACTTCAGAATGAAACCCTCGCCCAGTTTAGATTCTAAAATCTTTTATATCTGTAGATATTTAATGTTTAACCACTTTTTACTATGTGAAAAATATAGCAGCCCTAGTTTAGATAGATTACATAATTATGTAGCTTGTAAGCTAATTGTCCTTTTAAGCAGCTTGTAGGTAAATTGCCCTTGCTTGCTTTCTAGTTTAACTAATATACCCATTGGGATTAAATTACATTGCAGAAATAAGATTATGTCGACACTTCTGCTTGACCGTTAAGGATAAAACGAATAGAGTAGGTACGCAGATGCATGGGTTTATTATTATTTTGAAAGTAATCTTTCACTTCTGGATTTAAAATACCTAGGTACAATGCATAATAATATACTATGTGAATCATGTGATATTTTGTGAGTGATTACAATCATCGATGTATAATCACGCCTTCAACAATACTACTAAACTGCACTTACATTGCAATAAATCATCTCGTCGTAATGTGCAAATTGTCGTTTGCTTTAGGATATAAGGGATCTTCAATCGATAGCTCTAATGAGCATTCTATTTGTTTGGTATATAATTATCTATAGCTAATAAGTTACAATATGTACTTATATCGAACGTAAATATGACTAAACCTTACCTATCCGTAACTAATTTCTAATCGCTGCGTCTTCTCATATCATGGGAAATTGACAATGATTAGACATAGCGAGGGGTACAGGCGATAATTACTTATGTGTAGTACATATGGCCGATGAAGACGCGGCGTCCACCACGCACTTTATGGTGGTGGTGGTGGCGATGCCCCACTTCGATACTTCGTGCATTATTAAATAGTTGCGTGTTGCCTACCGAATTTCCAATGTTTGGCGATTGGTGTGTAGATTGACTTTTGTCATTTGCCTCGAATATGTCAAATAGTAAAATGTTTTTTATGCCTTCTTCACAAATAGTAGTCGATCGAACCATAATGGACTTGCGATTGATTGAAGTATATAAATATTTTGGAAACCTCCATATCTGATTGGCATTGCTGGGTGAAAGTTCGTTGTTTTCTTTATTCACATAATGGATTGGTTGATGCTTTTTATTCGTTTTTACATATTGGTACACGATCGATAGTAACATAAATAATGACCACACAGGATAATAATCGAATACTAATAGGTAGGTATGACACGCAATTGTTACACATCTGCCTAATATCTAAGTTTTCGTGTTGATCAATCATATGTAGGCAGGCATTTGTTTTCTTTATATTGCCAAGCGACTGGCCTATTTTTAATCTAAATATCACTCAACACTTAAAACGCTGTTTACTATCAAATTCCGCTAATAGGCGCAGCAAAGGATTCACTAATTCCTGTACAAATTAAAGTACATTTTTCTTCATAACTAATTAGAACTCTCACTGCGCATCAAACCTATGCAGTTGCATATTTTGCTATCTTTAGGCACCTCCAAGCTCTTCCCGCTGCTAAGAATAGAGTCGTGAGACTTTCTATAAATAATCTTGTAGCAGATTAATAATATAGTTAATCCGTCACTCACAGAATGAGATACATTCAGCTCGCTTTGCTAATCTAACTCCAATATGCTTTAAAAATGTAGAGCTGCTACGGTGTTTACAATAAACAGCCATCAATATGTTGCTAATTAAGTACATACGGATCTATCAAAAATTGTAGAATACAAAGTTAATGTTAGAGAAGTTCCTGTTAATTCTATTGTGCCTCTGTGTACTCAGTATAATGCATGTATACAGGTAGGTACCTACTTACAGTACTTATGTATAGAATTTCAGGTACCTATAATAATCGAGATAAAGATTGTTATGAAATGTGTTAACTCCGTTATACAAGACAAAAAGGCTTAGCGATAAGAAAATTGCACAAATATAGTGGGTGGTCAGAAAATATCTATTCAACATCATAAAGGCGGTACGTTTGAAGCGCTGATATAAAATTGCGGTGTCTTTGTACAAAGCGCTATCGTATATAGTTTTTTAAAAAGAAAGTTTTATTTCCAGAAACAGTTATGTTTTTTAGTAAAGCCATTATGAGAATCAGCAATTGCAGAAAGGGAACTTTGAAAGAAAGGTTTCGTCAGACCTCTGTTATGCATAAAGGATTGAAGACAATGGTAAATCATATTTAACAGTTGGTAGGTGTAGTATAATCGTTATTCTGATGTTTCACTCAAACACAGAGTAGGTAAAACTAATTTTATAATCATAAAACGAGACCAATGTTTTTCTATGATTGAATTTAGAATTAAAAGCTGTAAATATCACAAATGTGATTAGGAAATTGGGATGATCGAAAGATCAGATAGGATAGCCCAGTGGCTTAGAGCACTTCCCCTGATTGGAAAAGACGCGGGTTCGATTCCCGCTCCTACTAAAATCTCTTTTTCTTTATTCACAAATAATTTATACTTTAAAAAGTAGCGGAGCATTTCAATTGCTAAAAAAAATAGATCTAAAGCTGTAAGTAGGTTACCTCATCCTATCATTATGAAGATTATGATCCTACCAAATATTTTTCCTCATAGTTTTTCTCATAGTGCCCTAAGCCATTAAAGCAAAACTAATGACTATATTCTTAACTTATTACAATTAAGTAAGTATATTGCCAATTACATATCCAATTACTAAATTATTTAAACACAAGTAAATCAACTATTTACAAACTTTATAAGTTCAACAATGCCCTGAATATATTCCACAATTAAATAGTTCGACAGATAGTAATGTGTAAGAGATGCAACTATACCCAGCTTCTGGTAGTGGAGGTGAGCCCAATAAATAAGTACACGTAAATATGTACCTAATTATTTCAAATTTGGAACTGTTAACATGTCTTTCATATAATCTTTGCTTTAAATAGCTTATAAAATATCCATAAAAAAGTGTAATAGATATAAAACAATCATAGCTATGTGAAACATGTGTCCATTGAGTGGTTTAATGGACTCAGCATATAAAATATCTAACCAATTTTTCTGTAGAAGCTTTTACTCGAAAATCGACTACAAGCATTCAACGTTTTTAAACTCCGACTGCAGTACACATGATAAATAATAATACTTAAAATGTTTCATACATTTGACTTATCCCTCGATAGTGTAATATGCCGTCCATTAGGTGTACACAAGAGAAATGCTTTCGAAAACTTTTACCGTTACGGTCCTTCATACAGTTTTGAATAAAACTAACCATTACCCACAACATTCAACCCTTTTGCGCATTTTTTCTGCAGTGAATAGCGCAATTTTTATTGTTTTATTGCACAATCCTAATGTTGCAGATACTCTGCAAAGACGCCGACAAACATTGACGGCTAATTTAGAAGGGTAAGTGCAATAAAACCAAACGGAAAGGGTATACAACAATGCGGAAAAATTATGCAATAACTAGTTTTTATGACTTAAAAAACTTTGCAGGTACTAAAAGGGTTTCTTTGTTAAGTTTTAGGCCAAAAAAATGAAGTTCGTACGGCGAATATAAGTGTCATTCAGCGTTATAATAATATTGTATGCAAATAGATTGAAATGTTTTTATGACAGTCTTTCAAAGTTACAATGGCCTTTGCGTATTTACGTCGAGCTACTGAATTCGATTATGAAGGTTGTAAACATATTACCCCCCAAATCACCTTGCAAAAACAAAAACAACGAGCACAATTAAAAATACCACAGTTAAATGCTTATGCATTAAAATAGACAATGCTACTAAGCAAATACTATGGTTACAAAAGAAGGAAAATTTAAAATGAAAAGGCACTTGTAGCATGCTCCGGTACCTACTTTTTTATCCGTGTGGTGACGGATTAAGAATACAAGTGTAACCACCCCATTCTTTCCCACGGGTGTCGTATGAGGCGACTAAGGGAAGTAAGCAATTATCATCCATTGCATGACTGGTGGTAGGGCTGGGTACCAAGTGGGAGTACTCACTTGGTATCCGGCCCGAGCGGGTTTGTACCACCATCTCCCGTGTGACCGGCCATGAAGCACATCGTTGCGTTTTGGCTGTAGCAGGAGATAGCCGTTTATATTTCATTTCATCTGTGAAATGAATTGGTGAGCAGCGGCTTGACAATACTCTCGGTATAGTCGAGTCCATGGGCGACGGTTACCATTTACCATCAGATGGACCGTGGCTCGTCTGCCACTACATGCATAAAAAAAATTTAAAAAAATACTTGATCGCATACCTATAGTGGTACCAACTACTATTACCGTCTTCGAAGACTTTGTTTTCCATAAAAAAATGTTGTAATAAATAGATACTTAAGCACACGCTAATACGTTGCTGATAGAGTTTGGGCTGATCAGAAGTAATGTGGGTATATATATTCCAATCCATTCTGGCAGAACCCGCTTCAGTTGCTGTAAGAAGGGTAGGTATTTGAGATGGTGGGTGCTTCCCAGCAGCTCGTCCCTGCTGCTTAGATTCATCAGGTTAAGATAGTAAGAGCACAATGGGATTGGCATATCCATGTTAGATAAATGTCCCGAAAGTAAATAAAGAATTAAAAAAAACGCTAATAAATATAAATAAACACAAAATTATTTAACAATATTAATAATTACATAGAACTATTAGCAACAGTCGTTAAGCCCTCTATCAACTAAATGTTATAAAATTACGATTAGAAGGACAGGTAGGCACCTATACATAAATCATTCGCAACGTCTTTTAATTGATTTTATCATTACGTTCTAATATTCCAATTGATGCTTTGTTTGTTGTAATGTTGTGAAATTTAAATTTAAAACAATTTATTTTGTGCCCCCGACTGGATAATATGGTTTATTGTATACTTCCATCATCAATACTAACAAGATAGTGTCCCGAACAAAATCAAGCTAAAAACTGTCCGTGTCAATAGGTATATACTTATACAGCTGTGAATAGGTTATACATGTTTACCTACTAACGAACTGAGATAAAGCTTTTAAAACAGTTTTAAGTTCAACCTAATTACAATGGTACTTAGTAATAAAGTCACAAATCTTTAAAAATATTATCTTACATTTACGGTAATTCGTCACATAAAACGAGCAAAGCAATAATTTATTACTGCCACTTAAAAGTGAAGAGACAAATGGCATTTACAGTGAAATCAAGCTTAAATAGCAACAAATATAGTACTTTTTGAACTATACAAAATAAGAGCTCACTTCTCTAGTGCGCTCTTATTTACCGAGACGTATTTTTCGGGTCGACGCGAAATCTATTGCATTTTTGATCGAAGATTGTATAGAAGAGAAATACAGTTTGAGTAAGTTCAACGATAGGGCTGAAGAGAATAAGTAGCCATTTGTGATCATCTAGTCAGTCAGTCGTTATATAAATGAAACCTATCCCTAAATGCACTATATAAAATTGCAGTAACTTCGTGTTTGTTTATTTGTCAATGGAGAAACAACATTACTGACTCAGTTATCTATCTACCAAATATCGGAATTGGACTACGAATCAGTATGTCTCTGGACTATTTTGTCCCGCAATAAACGTAGAAGGTGTCAGGTTGGTTAGGTGAGGGTGGGTAGGTAGGATAGTCCTTGATCTCGTGCACGACTATCTAAAGCTCCTTCTCTCTTTAGCCACTGCTCTTTTACTTACTTAGAATTCGATGCCGTTCTATAATGGAAGGTACTAGGTACAGACTGCTGCAAGCGGTGCAGTCCATCTACATGGACTGCAGAGCTTATGCAGACGATGGAATGTCGCCCTGGTTTAATGGCAATATCGGCGTTAAACAGGGCTGCGTTCTATGAGCCAGTTATCATATATCTAGATAAAGTCTACAAAGGTTGAATGAAATGAATATGGAAGTTCAGATGGGCGACTTAGTGGTTCACTCTCAGCTATATGCAGACGATGCGGTCCTAAGAGCGCTGTCCGCGACTGACCTGCAAACCCTAGTCGACGTAATGGCAGAAAATTGTAAGAAAAAGGCCCTACGTGTGAATGTGAACAAAACCAAAATAATGGTTTTTGAAAGAGAAGAAGCCAGAACAGATGTTAGAGTTGCAATAGGAAATGGTGTGCTAGAACAAGTGGATGAATTTGTATATCTTGGATGTGGATTCAGTCGGGATGGAAGGTACACCACTGATGTAGAGAGAAGAGTGAATGCGGGAAATAGAGTGAACGGAGCATTGGGACAACTTCACGGCAGCCAGAAGGCACGTGTCGCAATACACAACGCAGTGCTTGTCCCAACGTTATTATATGGAAGCGAGAGTTGGGTATGTAAAAAGGAGCATGAGAGTAAAATCAATGCGGTCGAAATGCGATCTCTGCGGAGAATCTATGGAGTGAGGCTGACTGACCGCATTCGTAACGACGACGTAAGAGAGCGAGTAGGTATGAAAGAGAGTACCACCGAAGGAATATAACATAGTTCCAGTGGCCCGCCAATAAAGGCGGAGAGACGGCACACGGCGGGTTTCTTTAGTGGGTGAAGGCCCCACACTACCCTGTTCGTTGCCCCGAACGACGGGGTGTGCGGTTAGGAACATTATTTCCGGCCTTACCAAAAAAAGAAAAGGTATGAAAGAGAGTATTGGTGTAAAGATGAGAAAGGGAATGCTCCGATGGTTCGGACATGTGGAACGAGCGACTGGTTAAGAAGATATACAATGCGAAATTGGAAGGAATGTAGCATGGCCCAGTAATACAGGCCTGCTCAAATCGTTGACAGATTGCCGCAACTACGTCATAATGACATCACATTTTCCTTGCCGTTTTTCAAATAAAATTATTTAGGGTAAATAATAACAGACGATAGCGTTTAAAAAAAATAATATCAATCATTTACTTATCAAATATGCTCTGATAATAAATGTTTAATTGTTTACAGTAATTATAATTTCAGTATTTCTACTCTAAATTGGTTTATTTTTATAAATTGGAACCATAGTTATTATTATGGGCAGAATCGTAATTATTAGTCTGGCAGCATAGCGTTGACGTTGTATGTGACAGAAAATGACAACTATCGTTTTTGGCGGTTTCTCTTTCAAACCAACGAGAAAACTAGCTCGTACTCTTTCTGTTAACATTGAATCTCAAAGTTTTTCCAACCTTGGTGTCAACACCATCATCATCATCCACCACCATCACCATCGGCATCAATGCCTGCGAGTATTTTCATACATTATACCGACCAGGTAAACTTAATTTTACAATTAAGATTTTTACCTAATAATGACGCAAACCGTATAAATATTTAGATATTTTGCGTCACCCAAAGACGTTAAGTATGAATATGTTTTCGAAATTGGAAGTCAGGAGCAATTGCCACGACGGCTGAATTGGCAAAGCATCTGGACGGTATCCAGGAGATGCAGGTTCAAATCCTGCTCGTGACTGTTATTTTCGAGTTCTCATTTTTCACTTTGTGTTTAATGGGTGATAATTACTTATTTCCCATAGTCGCCTTGTACGACACCCGCGAGAAAGGATGGGGTGGTGACATTTATATCTTTTCATAGAGGTACTAGATAAAGGAACCAGCTCATGGCGATAAATTGGAGTATATTTCAATTTTTTTTATAATTTTGTGCGCCAAATAAAAATTCCACCATTTTTCTAATACCAAGTCACGTTTATAACTCGCGACTTATCTTATAAATTTTTAATCCTTACCCTTACTATTAATATAAATCTGAAAGTGACTTTATTCGTTAGTTTTTTTTTTGTTACGCTTTCACGACGTACCTACTGAACTCTTGAGTACTGGAGCTCAGAAAAAGACACAGGCTACATTTCATCCTGGAAAAATGAATGATTTCTTCGGGTTAGCTGTATTTGCATAAAAGTAATTAAAGTGCAGTATGGTGACATATTTATATTCTGAAACCACCCGGACGGAATTGTGGGTAGAGTCTAATTTAGTATATTTTAGCTTTTATAGTCAGTAATGCATTTTAAAGTATAAATTATTTGTGAATAAGGAAAAAGAGGTTTTTAGTATGAGCGGGAGTTTTCCTTATTCACAAATACTCGTAATTTATACTTTAAAAAGTAGCGGAGCATGTCAATTGCTAAAAAATATAGATCTAAAACAGTAATGCTTTTTTATTTTGGACATTTAACCTGTCATACTTTAAGGAGTTTGTGGGTAAATTGTGGGGAAATAAAATTTGAGAGCCAACGCTACCTTGTTGATGACGTATGCACGGCAAAATTTTGTATGTCATTTCGCGATTTGAGCAGGCCTGTATTATTGGGCCATGGGATGTAGGTACAGGGGGAGACAGAGACTCACCTACCTAGACCAAATCGGTCATGTATTGAAGGTGGAGTCAGGAGTCTCCGAAACCGGCGAGCGTGTATGAAGAGAATTATGAATGTTGAGGAAGTGAGAGATGTAGGTATGCAAGAATAGAGCCTTTTGGCACTCTGTCCTCTCTGCCTACCTCGCAAGGGAAATGGCGTGATGATAAGTAAGTAGGTAAATCTTGTGAGTTTTATTTCAGGTTCAACCCTTTATTTTTCGTATACGTGTTAAAAAATGAACCTAACCGCACACACATCGTTTGGGGCAAAGAATAGTGTAGTGTGGGGCCCTCATCTACTAAATAAAGATTCGACCCTGGAGTAATTACTCGCCAGAGACAATATGCCCGCGGCGCCTCATGCGTTTGGTTGACTAGGCGAGATTACGGACGGGCTGATGATTTTGCTGTTAAGCCAGCAGTATTGTGCTTCAACTTCTAAGTGGTAGAGCACCACCAGCCACTGATGGGATCTTATGTGTACTAAAGAGTTTAACATAACAACGGCAACTGTCTGACAGATAGATTCATTTAATATTGTGGGTTTGGGTGTCGCAAAAAGGATTCATTGTGTACTTAATCTATTTGCCTATATCTTTTTGAAACATTTAATTAATTTCGAAATGTGAAATGTTAAATGCTTAATTACATTATCCCTCCAAACACCAAACACCCGTGAGAGATTTTTTATCTGAGCCATAGCATGTCTACCAACCTATTGTGGAAACCTGCATTGTGGAGTTAACCTAGGTATGTCTAACATTAAGATATTCGCGTACTCAAATTAGATAGTATTAAACTTTTTAGATCTATTTTTTTAGCAATTGACATTTCCTTAATCACAAATAATTTATACTTTAGTATTAAAGTTTTTGATATTTTTATATATTTTTGTAGCATTTGACTTGCCCAGCCATATAAATTAACACAAAGTGTGAAAATGTGAAATCTAAAATAACAGTCACGAGCAGGATTTGATTGAACCTGCATCGTCGTCGTGCTTTGCCAATTCAGTCATCGTGACAATTGCTCGGTCTGTGAATTTCGATAACACATTCACTCTCTAGGTCTTGGGTGACGAATAACAGTCACTTATTTCCCATTTCACATTTTCACACTTTGTGTAATTTAGTAGATATTAAATTGATGTCTAAATATTTTTTTTGTTATATTAACGTCAATATGATACTATATGTAGAGTAGAAACACGGTAGTTTAAATAAGTTTTGTTCTTCCAAAATAATTAATACATAATTTCTTTTACAGAACCACAACACAAATCATATCTACTGCACGATGTTTGCCCCTTTTGAACTTGATCTTTTTATCAAATGTAGCTACGAGCCCAAAAATTATATCAGCGGCGCCGTCGCATTCCGCGTTTACACACCCACACATACACACTCCCTTTACAAAATACACATACTTACATAACAGATATGCACACATATGCATTATACTTTTATTTCAATTGAGGTGCAGTGAGTTCAGTGTCAGTGTCAAAACGGCATCAGATTGCATTCTATCTACATACCTAATACTCGTAACATGAATATTTGTGTCATTGGAAGGTTATTTGTTACAACTATCCATCCTATTTTTTTGGTTATGGCGGGAAAAAATGTTCCTAACGGCACACCCCGTCGTTCGGGGCAACGAACAGGGTAGTGCGGGGCCTGCACCCACTAAAGAAACCCGCCGTGTGCCGTCTCTCCGCCTTTGTTGGCGGGCCACTGGAACTATGTTACATTCCTTCGGTGGTTACAACTATCCATCCTGCGCTTGTCGCAAAGTAAATAGGAATTATATGATTTATAAAAAAAAAAACAATATTACCTCCATAGACACACTACATACTACAGACTTTACAGGCCTTACTTAAAATAATAAATTAATTAAATAACGACATAGGCAAATATTAACACAAATGTCAATACTGGTACCTATACTCTTTTGAGATGTTAAGGACTTTGCGAGACAGCATAACATATAATGTACATATTCATAAACACATGAAAAACAATGTTTTAAAATGTTGCAGGCAGAGGCACTGACGTCCAATCCAATAATTATGCTCAAATACTCACAGCCCACAGAGTTCCGCTGTCAAATAGTTTTCACAACAGTGTTATCACTGTTATGAAAATGATTTTTCCATAGGGAGTTCTTAGAATCCTATATGTTTTATGATAATATTCGCACTCGTCTTTTTAATACGTCTAGTGTAATGCCCTGGCACCTATAAATTTTATTAAGTCACGATAAGCTCGAGTTATTTTTTAAAATATTGCTAGCTAAATGTGAAACCCCTACTTGCTACCTAATTTTATGTTTTGACAGTTTAAAAAACATTTATGTAATTTTGACATGTTACATTAAAGTGAGTGATGGCCTCGTGGTAGAGAGTCCTGCATCTATACGCACACAAGGGATTGGCTAGACACGAATATTGCTCGCTATGCTAATGCAGCGGAGATTGGACCGGTCGATGGCCGCTCCCGGACGTTACGGAGTCATTCGGCAGAACCCGTCGCCGGCCACCCTTGCTCGCCCTCGCAATCATTTAATCGTCTCCACCATCACATCTTAAGATTCCATTTAGTTTAGTATACATTTTCTTAGCATGTGTCAGTCTTCCAAATTTAATTTACATCACTTTGCAGTATGGAGAATGCTTTAATTAGTTTATGAAATATAACTACGTTTACGGAGTCTATCGCGTTTAGTTGATTTTCTACTATCCCGACCTTTCGAATACTTCACAGTATTCATGGCCCCGGGGGGACTGGGTAAATATCAAAAAGTATGAAATAACTTTTGCAATCATAAGTTCGTTATTTAATTTTGATAATGTTTGTCTAATGACTATAATTTATTACACTTAAATACAGTATTAATAGGTAGCAAGATTAAAATAAGATACCTATTATCTAGATAATTCATTTGGGGACAAGTACTTTTGTAATAGGTACAGGTAGGTACATATGCACGAGACAGGAAATGCATCAAAATAATGTAAATGTTCAAATCCTAGACTAATGTATATTAAATGAGAAGTCGTGTAGAGCTGTGTTTCTGTTGGCCAGTGACCTTGACTGTGCGAGCGCAATAGATCAGGCACACATGCAAACAACCCCATTGTATCTGTAGGTGTACATGTGTTGATACTGTACGTGCTTGTGCTGCAGTCAAGTGAAGTTTGGGCTGAGTTATATTTTACTAACAATTCATACTCTCATAATTATCAGGAGATGTGTATGATGTATTATTAGGAGATGTTAATGCCTATCAAAACAATCATTTATATAATTGCCACTAAATAATTCTAGCTTTTAAACTACACACTAATTTAACATGTATTATCTAGGTATGGATGGTAAAAACGCTCTTGGCGTGGGTGTTTGACAGGAGAAAAGACAGCCGACGACGACGTCGGCGCATAATGGATGCATAATAATGGTGTGCCACATCTTGTGAAAGTGCATCGGCTGCAGCCTTGAGCAGACCCTTTCCCTCGTCCATCATACGGGCGCGAGCGAGCGCTCGCCGCTTGATATTACACCGTGCATTAGTCTATCGAGCGACATCAATTGCGCATCGGTAACTTTTATACATGACACCCTTCATTAAAACTAACTACTTGTTATATTGTAGGTACCTAGGTATATAGGTATAAAGATAAACTTACAAGTAGATATCATTGTACGGGTACTTAGGTACTATTCGTATACTGCGAAGAATGTTATCCATAATGGTCATTTACAAAATCATAATAAAAATTAAAACAATAATTATGTGTGTCTGTGTAACGAGTTTTCTAGGACCATGTTTTTAACCGACGTTTTTCAAGGGAGTTTGAAGCAAAGCATTACTTCTGGACCTGAAAGGGTTCGTTGTTTATAATGTAATGAGTAACAGAGCTCCTTCCCCTTGCAGTGGTGTGTGATAGGCGTGCCATGCATGGCTATAAGGCGAGTACATCCTGGCGGAGGGAGGGTGCGGGCGGGGCGACTCCGAGCGGTTATTTCGGTATGCACATTGCATGCAGCGACGCCGCACGCTGGCCTCAGCTCGCCGCACTTGCCACTCGAAATAGTCAGGTCAGGGACCGCGAGTATCGGCTCGATCCTGCCCCAAGGTCAAGTCTCTGCAGCTCCGCCACCTCCCACCCTCCGCCTCACCCGTCGCGTCTATGCACATTAATGTGAACGCCTCAACAGTCACGCCCGGCGATGTTCTCCATACGAAATTCGGTTACGGGGTCCACTTTTATATCTGATAAAACTATCAATTTATAGTCGCTTATAATTTTATATGTATCTATAATTCTATACTTCTAAAGCTTCTAATACTGGGTAGTTATACTAGTTATAGACAATAGTTGTATAATACTAATATATTTATAAAAATCTTTCATATAGTTATATGTAGTATAATAGTCAAAGAGATGTAAGTAAATAAAATTTGAACAAATGTCTCTACGCGTGATCTACCTAACGACGTTTTAATCGATTCTTAATAGCAAATAGTCCATTAAACGTTGCGAGATAAATGCGCAGTGTGCAGGTTTCCTAACCTAATGATACCTACTGGTAAATATTAATAATTGCTGATCAACAATAAAAACCGATCAAGTTCAAGAGGAAAATCCTTCAAAATCAGAAAATTCAAAATGTTAAACTAGTCAAAACATTCCTAATGTAAGTAATATAGCGTACTGTTAAATTACTAATCTGCCTAATATTTGCTTGCACCATGAGTAGGTATTGTAAATTATCGTAAGGTTAACTTTTTAAATTAATATTTAGATATTTTTATATATATTTTTAGCATTTGACATGCTTAGCACTATACAATAAACACAAAGTGAAAAATGTGAAATCGAAAATAACAGTCAGGAGCAGGATTTGAACCTGCATCTCCTGGATTCCGTCCAGATGCTTTACCAATTCAGCCATCCTGACAATTGTATGTATGTATTTTCTGGTCGGTATAATGTATGAAAATACTTCCGACAGATGGTGCAGGCGTCACCCAAAAGACGTTAAGTATGAATGTGTTATCGAAATTAGCAGTCAGGAGTAATTGTCAGGATGGCTGAATTGGTAAAGCATCTGGACGGAATCCAGGAGATGCAGGTTCAAATCCTGCTCCTGACTGTTATTTTCGATTTCACATTTTTCACTTTGTGTTTATTTTTAAATTAAGTTTTATTGGCAAATAAGTAAGTGTCAGAAGTATTAGAACAAAATGACTGGATGAAATTCGTAGTCAAAGTATTTTTTCTAACCCATTAGGTAGGTACTATCTCACAATGGGGCACACACTGACAGGAGTCTAAGAGTGTAAGAGACGTTGCAAAATATTTCCAAAATGCTTACTTTAATTTATCAGCATCTTAGGTTTACGTATTGGTCTGAAAAGTTTTATAATTAGATATATTAAATGTTTCACGTCAATAATACATTTTGTTCGTTTTTGATGTGAAACATCTAATGCGGAAGGAGGGTCAAATCGGCTGTTAGCGTGGCGACGCTTTTATTTTACTTGCCCCGTTCAAATCTTGCAAAATTTGACACACTTCCCGGTTTCCGATTGAACTGAAATTTTACACGCATGTGTATATCACGTGACAATGCAATATTAAGATGACATGGAGCTGATCTGATGATGGAGCTGGAAGGTGGACATAGGAAATCTATAATGAAACAGCGCAACCCCATCGAGTTTGGGCTTGTATGATTCGTCTTGCCGAGTACTTTGTGTCTAGATGGTATCCAGGGGCTGATGATGAAGCTGGAAGGTGGCCACAGTAACTCTATAATGAAACGACGCAAACCCGTTGAGTTTGGACTCGTTTGATTTGTCTTGATGAGTCTTTATATGGTATCCAGGGTCTGATGATGGAGCAGGAAGGTGGCCATGCAAAACTCTGTAATTCAATGGTGCAACTCCATCGAATTAGGGCTCGTTTGAAATGTCTTGACTACAACTTCAGTCCTAGATGATATCCAGGGTCTGATGATGGAGCTGGAAGATGACCACAGTAACTCTGTAATGAAACGACGCAACTCCATCAAGTTTGAAATCATTTGATTCGTCTTGACGAGTACTTTGTCTTTAGATGGTATCCAGAGTCTGATGATGGAGCTAGAAGGTGGCCATAGGAACTCCGTTATAAAACGTCATAACTCCATTGAGTTTGGGCTCGTATGATTTGTCTTGATGAGTACTTTGTCTCTAGATGGTATCCAGGATCTGACGATGGAGGTGGAGGTGGCCACAGTAACTCTATAATGAAACGACGCAACCCTATCGAGTTTATACTCGTTTGATTCGTCTTGAGGAGTTTTTTGTCAAGTTATGATCATTTTATTTCTACAAAATAATTTCGATGTTTTCACATCTGCTAGACGTCCCGTGACGTCTATTTTTTTTTCTATCCTACTCTTCCTCTACTGCATGATAAATATAATACATGTGAATTTGAAAGCTTGTAACTAGCAATAATAGTTTTAAATATGTATGATTATTAATTAGTTATAAGTCTGTAAGCTTTCTGTAAAATTAAATAAATGAATCAATAATAACAAACATTACTAGTTTTTTAAACTTTATTTTATCGCCAAGGTGATTTTAAGAATACCCTGGGGGTCTAGCCAAGTTGCATTCTATGATCGCTAACGCTAATATAAAACTATTTTTAAATGTATGCATTTATGTATGGAAATTTGACATCTCTAACGTTAGGTCACGCATGACTTAGCGTTATAGATATTGAAAGACTAATTAAATAAATATAGGTTCTTTATCTATGGTTAAAGATGAATTCCCATACATTTAAATAGTTTACTATTAGCGTTAGCGATCATAGAATGCAACTTGGCTAGGCCCACTGTATAGAAAACTTAACAGTTATATTGCTGATGTGTTAACCCAAAAAGTAACAGGATTCACCCGCACTAATACGGCTTCAGTTTCCCCAAGGTTTAGTTATCGATACCAAAATGAAGGGAGAATATCGCCACATGTCCTTAATTTGTATACTTACACCTCCACTGTTACGTAGTCTTATGTGCAATATACCTAAGTACGCAACAGTGGTGTATAATTTTATATTTATATACCTACATCAATTTCCTAAGTATATTTACTACGTATGCAAATCGAAAGTTGCTAATCTATTTCACACACTACAATAGTACTAACCGCTATCAAAAAATTCCGCGATTAAATATTTAAAACTAGCTAGTTTTTAAGGTTATATCCTAGATTCCTGTTATAGAAGCGGGATAAAACGTATACCACTTTTTAAGTCTTATCAAGAAGTATCAATCATAATCAGCTCATTAGTTTTTACGTGATGTGTGAACAAACAACACCGATAAACAGGCAAAAATGTTGTTTAGAGACGCTTAAATAGATTAATAAATACAGTATTTTTTTCTCAAATATCTTGTATGTAGAGACACACCTCAGTTACAGCTTTATAATAATACTTATGCACAGTTTTTGCAAGAAGAAACATGTAGCATATATAATAACAATATTTAATTATTTAATTTTCTTATTGTATATATTATACCATTATAGTATGAGGATACTGTAGAGCCGCCAATGTATACTTATACTTAACTATTTATTATTACAATTTTAAATATTTTACAAACGATTAATAAGGTGATAAAAACTAAATTTAGATACCTACCTATTTTGATATTATTGACTTTGACATGCTTAGCCATTTCGCACTTTGTGCCTCACATAGGTACTTACGTGAACAGAAAATGCAAAATGGCTATACCTACGCTAATTTAGCCTTTTGAAAAAAAAATATAGGGCCAACACGCCCGTCAAATTTTATATTGTCATCGGTCCTTGATAAGTGTCCAAAGTTTCAATTTAATCCGACATCCTAAGGTAGATCTATGGTTCAACTTATTAATAACATCAATTTTTTAATTTATGCCCGGTAAAACTTTTATAAATCTACTTCGGATCTGCAGATTTGACTGCTAAATAAGGAATTGATACCACTGCTGTAACGCTCAATTGTAGAGCTAAATACTTTGTCACAGGTAGGTACATAAACAAGTAAGATTAATAGATACACTCTTTTTAATAAAGAAATAAAATTATTCAAAATAAGTCTTACTTTATGGGTCAAAATTTCAATAGCATTTCCTAGGTCATAAACTATAAATAAACCTCTAAATGCTTCTATCAAGTATTTGATCGCAGCCTAAGTAAATGTGGGTTTTTATTAGGACCATAACAGAAAAGTGTCTATGGTGCAACTGGTATATGTATAGTTCTAGTAAAAATGTAGTTTCTACAAATTAATCAATATGATGCTAGGCAATTCTATGTATATTTTTATTGAAAATTATAATAATACGTAATTGTAACTGTATCTGTCATAATACGCAGTTAAGTGTCTGATCTTATCTTGGCCAATCGTTCTAACATTTTTGTTTGAAAACGTCGAAGTTTCTGGACGCAAGGAGAGATCAAGGCGGCCGTTAGTGAGGACATTGCACTTCATCCCCTCCCTCTCGTCCCTTAGGTCCTTCCTCCCACCGACCCTGCCGAAACTCGCTAACCAGTGTTACTGTCGACCGGATTTCAGTGTTTAGTCACTTGCATTTGGTATGTTTGTATTACCAGCATTAATTATATGGTACTGAGTTCGGGGCTGAATATTTTAGTTTCTAATGAGGCAGATAAAAATATCTACGTAAGTATTTCACCAATTAGACATAGTACACAAAAAAATACATCAAATTTTTACTAGATAGGTACCTAATAATGTTTATATGATAGTCAGCAGGCTATTATAGCTTTACCTGTCAAGGTAGAGCTATAGTAATTTTGAGAACCATTCTTCGAGAGTAAATGCTGCCCATTTGTTTTGCAATTTTAATTTTATTATATAAGCTTTTTATTAAAATATTTACTTTTGTCTTTCTTAAAATATAATGTTTTTGCTGTAAATTTCACATTCATTTACTTATTACTGGAAATTTCATTTTAAGATATTTGAACTAGATCTAAATTTAGGACAATATTTTAGGAAACCGTGACCGTGGCTATATAGCCAATATTGGCAGAGAATTGATAACAATTTATTACATAGTGTGCCATACATCCATCTTATCTCACTCCATCTTTACGAAGTAGAATGCTGATGCTATAATTAATGTACAATTAGGTATTTGTCGATTTTATTTTAGATACTTACCTCACTTACATTTTGGTAAGTGGTTAACATGTACCACATACTCATGGACTCCACAATAGTAAGTAAGAAAAAACCAAGCCTTTGCTCACCATTCAATGTCGCTCATTCGCTGATACGATTTAAAGGGAATTAAGTAGATAGTGAGCACCCTAACCATTCACCTTAGAACAAATTTGATATATTATGAATCAAAACTGATGGTAATCTCAATCGTTGAATCTTATCAAACATTTAAATTCTCAATGAAAGGGCATTGCATCAGAACGCCAGACGTCGCATAGGCTGCAGCGAAGCGGTGCAAGCGTTGATTCCCGTTACTGCTATGTAAGTACATACATACAGATGGTATGTAAATGGTACTGTACGACGATAAACTACATAGGAATTGCTTAAATGGTCCTTCAAATTTGTTTCAACATTATTTAGAATAACAGTCTAAAGAATATTGACACAAAAGGTAATGAGAGAAATTACGTAGGTCTTTTTTTATTAAGGCGGGAAAAATGTACCTATGCGCACACCCTGTCGTTTGGGGCAACGAATAGGGTAGTGTCAGGCCCTCACCTACTAAATAAACCTGCCGTGTGCCCTCTCTCCGCTTGTACTGACAGACCACTGGAACTATGTGACATTAATTAGATATTTTTATATATATTTTTAGCATTTGACATGCTTAGCACTATACATTAAACACAAAGTGAAAAATGTGCAATAGAAAATAACAGTCACGAGCAGGATTTGAATCTGCATCTCCTGGATACCGTCCAGATGCTTTTGCCAATTCAGCTATCGTGACAATTGCTCCTGACTGCTAATTTCGATAACACATTCATACTTAACGTCTTTAGGTGACGCCTGCGCCATCAGATGGCATGACAGATCGCATTTGGATGGTATCCAGGAGATGCAGGTTCAAACCCTGCTCGTGACTGTTATTTTCGATATCACATTTTTCACTTTGTGTTTAATATGTGACATTAATTCAGTGGTTACACAGGCCTACTACATTAGAATGAGATGTAGTAGCACTATTTTCATATAGTTGCCTACTGAGTTTATTACTTGGTCATCTCTTATGCTACGTCTTGTTATATATCATACATATTTCCGTCATCTCCAGAAACAACGTAAGGATAAACACAATTCCTTGTCTACATAGCTACGCTTTAAGTATGCTTAAAACTATATTTGATTATAAACAACCATGTACGTCAAACGCATACGGACAAGTACTATGCACTAATTGTATACGATAAGAAGGTGAGACGTGTTCACCGCAATCAGAGTCAAGACTGTTAGTGATATCTATAGTAAGCCACTGTGTCCTCAAGAAAACCACGTCAGTAACAGTGATTCTAATAAAAATATCGTACTTGTAACAACAAATACTGTGACAATAATAATGTCTAAAACACTTCCTGTTACCGTAGACTTTATTTTGTTGGCTGTACATATCTGTCTACATATGAGAGGAACTTGTAGTGGGGAGCGGGACGAGCCCGGCCTGCCTCAACACGCGGTGCGTAGCGATGCGCCAGCGACTACGCGCGTGACGTCGAAGCTTCCTGAATAGCTGTGAACTTATACATATTATATAATATAACCAACTGATTCCATTATGGAAGTGTCGTAAGAGTCAAAGTAAGTAAATTTCAAAATAATGGAATTCGAAAGACAACTCTAGTCTTTAAGCTAACGGGCTTAGAATTTCCGAAAAATCACGCAAAAAAAAAATTGCCCAGGAAGAAATTTAATGAAAACTTTGCACGCATCTTATACATTTTGTATCATTTATTAAATCTTACAAAACCTACAAAACGTAAGAGAAGATTTAATAAGGTATATATACATTTTACCTTGTATCTGTTTACTACCAATATGCCTCTAGCAACATTACTCGTAATATTTACAAAAAAAGATCATGTGTTTTCGCACGTAGACATCAAGGAGTGGCACTAAAACATAATTTCAAGTACCACATGCAACAAGCCTACAGCCCAGCTAATTGGACATGTAGGTAACTGTTGTTCATAGACTCCACAATACTAGGATCGTACCTACTGGCCAATTACCTATTTAAATTCACAAAATAGTAAAACACACGCACATTTAAAATATCTTCGAAAATACAGTTACTTATATTTAGTTTGACTGCCTCTGTGGTGCAGTGGTAGTATAAGCGACTGCTGATCATGAGGTCTCGGGTTCGATCCCCGGGTCACAGGCAGCTTTATTGAGATTTTTCGTAAATAGAAAAAAATGTGCCCGGTAGACGGCAATAGGCTCGTCCCCTATTACGTGGGACTTGAACATAGCTGGCAAATCGTGGGTGTGTAATACACCTCTGCCTACCCCTTCGGGGAATACAGGCGTGATGCTATGATGCTACGGACATTTCACACAACGTCCTCTGGTCCCAAACTAAGCTTAACGCTTGTGCTATGGGTAACTAAATTATGGATATAATACATATATTACTTTTTTTTGTAAATACATACATATATTATATAGAAAACACCCAGACGCAGTACAAATATCTGTGTTCAACACACAAATAATTGTCCTGAGTGGGAATCGAACCCACGACCTCGTGCACGGAAATCGGTTACACTACTGACTACGCCACGAGGCCCAGTTTCCAGTAGGAAATATATCTTCGGGTTAATAAGTTATTTAAGCATACTTTTTTTTTGTTTAGGCGGGAAGAAATTTACCTAACTGCACACCCCGTCATTCGGGGCAACGAACAGGGTAGTGTGGGGCCCTCACCCACTAAATAAACCCGCCGGGTGTCGTCTCTCCACCTTTATTGGCGGGCCACTGGATTCATATTACATTCCTTCAGTGGTATTTAAGCATACCTAAGCACTTGTCCTTGTCCTGCTAGCTATATTAATAGTCAACATTTACCAATAATTGCTTTACAATTAAGTTTTTTTCAAGATACAAATCTAATGAGACATTTAATATGACGTTTTCTCCAAATAATAACTGCCATTAGAACTAAATATTTCGAGAAAAATCTTCAATTAATATAAATAGTCTTCGAATAGAGACAAAAGATAATCGATACGTGAATGTTATTAAATATTGACAGTAGATGACCTACAACAAAATTGTACTATCAACACACGTATTCTCTTTGTCTGCGAAACGCAACCTATTAATTAGCTTAGCGATAATTATTACTTGCTATCAAACATCTCAAGCACTAAACTACGTTAAAAAAAGTAATTTAAAAATGAGTATTTAGCTTTTTATAATTTGAATGTGTGTAAAGATCTTTCAATATAATTTTAGAGCAATTTGGGAAAGACAGCGCCTGGTATAGTCGCATTGTTACGAATTTATACACTACTTTTTTAAATCTTTATTTAAAGGACTTCGTCGTTACACGAAATGCGTAATACGAGTACTACTACTATTAATTAGAATAACAAACTAAAAATGAAGTACATTAGTTAAGGTTCATTCTAGTTATACCTCATATAGGTAATAGGTCACAGGATTCTAGCTACACCCGACAGAGGAGCTGCTAAGATGCTTTCGTGTAGCTCTTTATACACTACTTACATATTAATAAGAAAATACATTACTTACAAATATTAATCACTCACCTTTACAGTGAAAAGAACTAAGTATAACTACTTTGTTGTGTCGTATAAGGTGACTAAGGGAAGTAAGCAATTATAACCCATTGCATTACTGGTGGTAGGGCTGGGTACCAAATGAGGGTACTCACTTGCTATCGGGCCCGAACGGGTCGGTACCACCGTCTCCTGTGTGACCGGTCATGAAGCACATTAGTGTGTTTTAGCTGTAGCAGAAGATAGCCGTTTATTCTTTCATTTCAATGAAATGACGCGCAGTGGCTATACTCTCGGTATAGTTGAGTCCATGAGCGACGGTTACCACTTACCATCAGGTAAGCCGTGGCTCTTCTTTTTTTTATTTCTTTTTGTTTATTGCGTGTATGGGCAGACGAGCTACGGTTCATCTGATGGTAAATGTTAAGCGTCGGCCATGGACTCTACTATACTGAGAGCATTGTCAAGCTGCTGCCCTTCAATTCATTTCACAGATGAAATGAAATATAAACGGCTATCTCCTGCTACAGCCAAAACGCAACTATGTGCTTCATGGCCGGTCACACGGGAGATGGTGTTACCAACCCGCTCGGGCCCGATACCAAGTGAGTACTCCCACTTGGTACCCAGCCCTACCACCAGTCATGCAATGGATGATAATTGCTTACCTCATACGACACCCGTGGGAAAGAATGGGGTAGTGACACTTGTATTCTTAGTCCGTCACCACACGGACATCTGCCATCATGAACAATAAAAAAAACTTATGAATACACATATATAAATAATATAAAGGCAAGGATTACCTAACAGAGAAGCTCAAATCACGCTTTGTATGTAGGTAGAGTACCTAACCCTAATTTCTATTTAATTATCATTAGCTAATAAACAGTATATTTATTGAGTGGGCCTACGACAACAGTGTCCTGATTAATTCATGTTTGTGAAGGGGCGATAGTGCTATCACTCAATGCAAATTGTCGCTGCATAGCCAAATCGCTAATTGTAGTGTCCACTCCAACATTGATAACGACTTGAACAAAGGAAATATTGTGACATAGGACCAATATTGTTATTATAATTCACATTTGAACGTGTTTTGTTTTATTCGGCAATTTTAACGACAAAAATTGAGAGGTAGCTATTTGTACTACTGCATAAATCTGTGAGTACTATATGTAACTCAGTAATTTCATTTTTTTTTTCAAATTTTGTAAATGGTAATCATTTTAAGACTTACTGATTCCAATTCTACTATTTTCTGTATTTTTGTCTGTATATTCTTTTATATCTAAAATACGGGTTACTAATGAAAATGAGTATGTGGAAAGAGCATATCATCGGACACATGACAGGCTTTATATAAATTGTATAGTCTAAGATCCCAGGTCACCAGACCATACTTCTTCAGCTGAGTAACATTTTTTTTTCAAGATTGAGTTGTGTTATAATAAATTTACACATACTTGACTGATACCCAAACAACCGAAATCCAAGTATCAGATTTAAAACTTACATAAAGCATTAGGTACTCATTTTTCTTGGAATCTGGAGGAACTAACCGATAAAATTGTGTGTAAGCTTTTAATGATAGTACATTCAGATTCAGGATTTAGAATTAAGAGTCATATATTAATATATCTTATGATTCGTTTCACTCACAAAACATTACTTCAGTGGTCCGCCGATCTTTTCATTTAATTTTTAATTCGTATTGTACATAGTTAACAAAAAAAGTAAATGAAGCCTTGTTCCTTCCCATGCCGAACGGATGAAGCTTTATAAAATCAAAAAGAAAAGAGTTCAATTATATTTAGCAATCGCCCCTGTAATTACAGCGTAAGTTTCCTTAATTACAGTCTCCAATAAAAGGAGAGGTGCTTCCTACTTCCCATGTGGGGGTGAACGTGCATGCGCGACATGTGCTCGATACGGCTTATTATTATATAAATATAAGATTATATTTACATTTACCTTTGTAGGGTTAAGAATGCTATGAAGGTATATTTTTAATTATTCGTGCTTACCTTATAATTCCCATAGAGTATACGTGTAAACTTCGAAGTTGGATTGTAAATTAACTACTCCATTGATATAAGTGCAGAATGTTTTATGTCTGCGTAATTTTTTAATGTATAAAAATTTCGTGTCACGTTGTTTGTCCGCGATCAACTCCTACACTAATGAACCAATTTTAATGACATTTTGCACACTGTGTACAGTTTGTCTCAACTTGAGCGATAGAATAAAAACTTTTTACCCAGATTATTTTCTTTTTGTTGCAAAATTAACGACTTTTATTTCTGGAGAGGGATTCTGGAGAGAAAACTTGAGGAACAGTTACCCCATCAAAATTAAGTATTTTAATATATACCTAATTATAGTTTTAATAAAAAAAATGTATATAGGTACAGTAAATAGTTATATCACTATTGAATATGATTGTAGTGTTTACTTATTGCTAAATGTAACTTTCGCTATATCTAATATGATAGGTCTTACACACAGCACAGGCTCACAGCTAGGGCTAAAAGTACTTGAATTTTTGTTACATTTGTTAGCGAACCAATAATAAGTAAATAAATGAACGAATTGTAAGTGTGCCAAAGCAACGCGAGGCCGGGTTTGCTAGTGTATATATAATCTTTTTATACGGTGGCAAACAAAAATACGGCGAACCTGATGGGAAGCTGCTACCTTACGGTTTAGACGCCAGCGACACTAGAGGCTTCATTCACGCATAGCCAACTGCACGGTGAGTTATAAGAGATGGAGAGGAGTATCAGTACCTAACGTTGTTGCCCGCTGATCTTCTGTGAGAGGGTGGTACTTTTTTATAATAGTTATTAGTACTGTATAGCATTGATTCACGGATTTTTCTGAATACTAAAGATCTACCTATATGAGTTACACATTTTGCAGTGGATATAAGTATTCGACGTTGAATATTTTGTCCAATTTATTGAATTCTAAAAAAGTGTAGTGTTGCAAAATCATGCATAAAAATTATCGAATTTGAAAAGTAAATTTTTTTATGCAGACGAACGCCAACCGACTAGGAGATAACGTAGATTATTTGATTAATAGTATTTTTTAAATGTTTTATAAGCAAAACTAAATAGCTGAGCCTTCTCTATTTTATATTAACTCTACTTATACAATTACTTGTGTCCATAAAATAATATAGAAAGACGTGACAGTTCCGGGTGTGTGCAAGACCTGCGACTTGCGTCTATTTCCAGCGACAGCCACAATTAATTGATCACGTGTTAAATTACAGATCCATTTATATATGTGCACTTTGCCCATGACTTATATCATACATGAACCTACTATTTAACATCACAACTTCACCTAAAAAATAAACCCTAGCCTACACGATGTACTACCAAGCTACCAACACTAAAAACTAATTTCATAAAAGTTTTACTTGCAATTGCTATCGATGGGCTAAAGTTTTTTAGGTTTAAAAGGGGCACGATATGGGCAGTTTTAAAATGGCCAAACGTGGATTGATATTAAATTATATTAGTATCTCTAATTCTTTTAATACTGTTCAATCAATAATTTATTTATTTTATATGTATTTAAAAACAAGTAAATTATCTTGCATACGACCTTTAATAGAGGGCACAGAAGTCAAATGGATCAATGAACCACCAGTATCTACCTACATCGTCTTGCAAAACTCTATTAACATATGCACTTGTTTATAAATGACGTATTTATTTAATTAAGATCGAAAGATTTGTACTATAGCTCAATGGCTTAGAGCACTTCGCCGGAATGGAAAAGATGCGGGTTCGATTCCCGCTAGTACAAAAAATCTCTTTTTCCTTATTCACAAATAATTTGCACTTTAAAAAGCGGCGGAGCATGTCAAATGCTAAGAAATATAGATCAAAAATGTTTAAAAAGTCGCGCCATCAAATAGTATGAATTTTAATTGCAAAATTAAACTTACTATATTGGATAATTGCACGTAAATGTGTTTCCGATAGATGGGGTTGGTCATTAAGACAAATGTGATAAGGAGATTCGGATGATCGAAAGATCTGTACTATAGCTCAATGGCTTAGAGCACTTCCCCGGATTGGAAAAGACGCGGGTTCGATTCCCGCTAATACAAAAAATCTCTTTTTCCTTATTCACAAATAATTTGCACTTTAAAAAGTGGCGGAGCATGTCAATTGCTAATAAATATTGATCAAAAATAATTAAGTTCTGTTTAAATTCAACTTATTCAAATGTATGTTAAATAGGTGAACATTATTAATAAGTAAATTTGAATTTTAGATATGTTAATACAAGATTGTGAATCGCTTTTACCCCAAAGTTTTCGTTTGACCTCCAAGGAATTGAAATCGTATATATGCATGCAGACGCTTATTCATATTAAAAACAAATATAATGAACATTGTGATCTGTATTTTAGCACTTCACATGCTCAGCTACTTTAAAGAACAAATTATTTGTGAATGTGGAAAAAGAAAACTACGAGCAGGATTCGAACCTGCGTCCCTTCCAATCCGGGGAAGTGTTCTTGACCGCTAAACCATCGCAGCAACCAACGGCCATTCGCAATCTCCACATCATATTTGTCTTTACGACCCACGCCACCTATTGGATGTATTTACCTACATGCATTAATCCAATATATTAAGTTTAATTTTGCAATTCATTTTTGTACTATTTGATGGCGCGATTTTTTAGCGTCGATAGCGTTGGTATCTGTGATGGCTTAGCGGGCTAGAATACTTCCCCGGATTGGAAGGGATGCAAGTTCAAATCCCGCTCGCAGTAAAGTTCTCTTTTTACACATTTACAAATAATTTATACTTTAAATATAATGAAGTTAGTAGGTACCTACTACGATGCCAAATTAGTCCCAAATAATGATATGGTGAAAATAAGACTCTACAGAACGATTCCTAGCGAGAGAGCGGTTTATATATTGAATGTTAATAAGTAATAACGTGGTGGATACAGTACATCCTTACTATAATAAAGCTGTAACAGAGTGTCTACATTTAAGATATTTGAGGAAAAATTACTGTATTAGGCTATATAGGCGTGTCCGAACACAAAACATTTTTTTTTAAATTGTCTGTTTATTTGTTTGTTCGTTCGCGCATCACACTACTGAACGGATTTGATGCAACTTTTATATACATTTTATCCTGTTACCATATCGCGAACCTGAGATAAAATCTAAAAACTAGCTTTTGGCTGCGGTGGAGCAGCGGGCAAAGGCTATAGTTTTATTATAACTACAGTACCTAGTATTTTATTTTAAACGTGATTAATCTTAACTTTTTCTGCTTATTAACACTGCTTATTTTGACTAGCAATTTTAAAAAGAGATCGGCAATGCAGAGTAACCTACCTACCTACTTAGGACTTCTGCAAGCCATGCATTAGCGCTATTAGGTTACTGATTTTCAGCGTAAATCTATAAAATAGGGTTTTCTTCTTCTTCTATACTAGGTATTTTAAAGCTGTAGATAACTGAGCTGACTAGAACTGTGTTTTTTTGCCTGTTCTTTACAAATGCATCACGCAAAAATTACTAAACGGGTTTGATAAAACTTTTTGTTTTAAGCTGTAGATTTGACTTAAAAACTAGTAGGTGTATATTTTGTCTCGATATTGTATCGGGAAATTGAGTCAAAACCTAAAAACAGATAATAGGCAACAATATACCTCATCTATCGCCTATTCATGCACTTCGCGTCCTTTCAAAGTGCATAAATAAAAGGATATTCAAGGGCTAGTCGCAAGTCGTTGGCGGGTCATAGGTGACCAACGTCCAGTGCGCACCCTTTTGCAATGCATTCAATAAGATGGGAGACCAATCTATCGGCCGTTTCTCATTTTAATAACAATGAAATACGTGAAATACAACATTGAGATAATCGCAGTTTATAACGATCAAATATGAACAGATCGGAAACTTGTTTATTTAAAAAAAAAAAATTGTCTCTGTGGTGCAGCGGTAGTGTGAGCGACTGCTGATCATGAGGTCTCGGGTTCAATCCCCGGGTCGTAAAAAAGATAAAGTCTCAGTAGCAGCCCGGAGTTTGCAAATGTGCCCGGTAGACGGCAGTAGGATCGTGATCGTGGGTGTGTAATACACTTCTGCCTACCACTTCTGAGAATACAGACGTGATGCTATGTTTATTGTCTGTAGATGCTTTGGCTTAAATAGACATACATTAATGTAAACGCATAGAATTCTCATATGTTCGACTCCCACGCAAAAAAACATCTGACTTTCATACATGATTATTGCTACTACATTTAGTGAAAATTTTATTTTCTTTAACCTTACATGGACGTATCACCTTAAAGTGTATTTAAAATGTGTGGAAGTTTGTAATAATACATTCGAAATAACACATCTAAAGGGTAAATAAGTGTGTAATATGTATCAAAATAGCTTTAATTTGACTAACCATCGTTTACAAATTAAATCAGCCTAACAATGGAAATTACCATGAGTGTTAAAATATATTTTAGTTTCTGTAATGATAGTTAAAATACAATATTATACACTTTAATGATAGTGTAATTGGAACGTTAAGTCGCATAATATGTTACTAATAAATTATTTAATCAATTTACCAGTCCTGCTATTGATGCTACGTGACTATTAATAAAAACATTAATATGTGATTGCAAAGTTCAATGTCAGAGACAGCTATCACACGTAAGGTAGTACGAGCATTGAATCCCTTAAGGTCAGGGGTGATCAACGGACATCCAAAGGGTTGCAAATGGGACTGTTTGGCCATGACCAAGTAAGTATTCCTTTATAAGACTTTTGTTATTTTTTACAAAGTAATGTTCGTGATTCGCACCATAATTGTAGCGCTTTAACTAGGCTCTAGATACATACTAATTAAAATAAATGTCACGCACAAATAAAGTATACAAAACATTGGGGTTAACTTAGAAATATTACTAATGTGTTTTAGTTTTACCACGAAACGCAAATACTCTTCGATTGCTATCGTTAGCAGAGGTACCTACCTCAATGTAGACATACCCATACAATAAACCTAAGTAAATTGTTAACAGGCATATTTCAGTAATGGGACACAGTAAGTAATGCTTCTTCTTTCTTTACACCTTTTTATAATACTAAGCCAGCGCTCTTCTACGATACGAGAGAAACTTACCTTCTATCTTATGACGTTTCTGGTTAGTTTTTAGGTAGGTAGGTTTAGTCCGTGTGGTGACGGACGAAGGATACAGGTGTACCTCATTCTTTTACATCCATCCATCCATCCATCAGCCTTTCAACGTCCACTGCTGGACATAGGCCTCCCCAAGAGAACGCCACAATGAGCGGTCCCGTCATGGGGGATAATACCGTAATCGCCACGCTTGGCAGGCGGGTTGGCGATCGCAGTGATGTTGTTAATACTCGAGGGAGTGCTGCTCCACACGTCCAATTCCATTCTTTCACACGGGTGTCGTATGAGGCGACTAAGGGAAGTAAGCAATTATTATCCATTGCATGACTGGTGGTAGGGCTGGGTACCAAGTGGAGTGCTCACTTGGTATCGGGCCCGAGCGGATTGGTACCACCATCTCCCGTGTGACCGGCCATGAAGCACATCGTTGCGTTTTGGATGCAGCAGGAGATAGCCGTTTATTCTTTTATTTCAAATCTGTGAAATGAAATGGTGAGCAGGGGCTTGACAATGACCATTTACCATCAGATGGGCCGTGACTCGTCTGCCACTACATGCAATAAAAAAATGTATGTACCTATATCGTGGCCACATCTTAGAATTGGTCACTTCATGTTATAGCCAACCATTTCATGAAATGATTGGATTTTGTTAGGTTATCTAGGTTTCATGAAATGGTCGGCCACATCATTAAAAGGCCAATCGTAAGATCTGACTACGACATATACACAATTAGTCACCTTTCACAAACGTTGTGACGTTAAATAAGGTAATGACACGCTATATTCTTAAAGCATCATCGAATAAATTACAGTAATTTAAAGGAAAATAGCACGAGGAATGGCTCAGTCAGATTTTATCGAGATCTCTTGATGTCTGCCAATATAAGTACTTAGATATAACACGGATTTTAAGTGTTACCTATACTTTTTTTTTTAGATATTTTTTATATAGGTATATTTTTAGCATTTGACATGCTTAGCACTATAAATTAAACACAAAGTAAAAAATGTGAAATCGAAAATAACAGTCACGAGCAGGATTTGGACCTGCATCTCCAGGATACCTTCCAGATGCTTTGCCAATTCTAGCTAAAAATATATATAAAAAAAATCTAAATAATTATAGGGTTTGTGTCATTATTAGGTAAAAATCTTAATTGTAAAATTAAGTTCACCTGATCGGTATAATGTATGCAAAAACTTCTGACAGATGGCGCAGGCGTCATCCAAAGACGTTAAGTATGAATGTGTTATCGAAATTAGCAGTCGGGAGCAATTGTCACGATGCTGAATTGGCAAAGCATCTGGACGGTATCCAGGAGATGCAGGTTCGAATCCTGCTCGTGACTGTTATTTTCGATTTCACATTTTTCACTTTGTGTTACCTATACTTATTCTTATTTACTTACTTATCATCATAGCATCTCTCTTGCAGAGTAAGCAGAGAGAACAGAATGACAAAAACTCTATTCTTGGATACATATCTCGCTTCCACAAAATTCATAGCTCTCTTCATGCAAGCACGCTGGCTTTGGAGACTCCTCCAACTCCATCTTTCTTCAGTACATTACCAATATGGTCTAGGTTGGTTGGTATTTTATCTTCTTAACAATTCGCTCATCCGGCATGTTTTCCACATATCTATCCCAACCATCGGAACATTCCCTTTCGCATCTTTACACCAATGCCTTACTCTCTTTTTATAATATAAACCTCTCAAATAAGATACAGCTATATTTACTTATTTTTTATTTATTTTGCTATGTCATATTCGTAATGTCTGGATAACGCGTATCTTCTGTAATAGGTATAGTTAATATTAGGTAAATGTACTGACATATACCTACAATAGAAACAGCAGCGATGGCCTAGTGGTAAAACCAAGGACTACAAAGACAGTGGTATCAAGTTCGATCCCCAGTTCAAGGTTCAGATCTTGAACGGCAAACACCTCTGACTTTTCGAGATTTTTCGAAAATATGTTATGTGTGTATTTGTTTACTATTTATCACTGCTCGTTAGGCGTGGGTTATATCGCTTTTTCTGAGAATCGTATCGGAATCAGATTTCGATTTTCAATATCAGATTTCAAAATCTTATATTTTAATATCTAGATATTTTACGTTCGCATATCCATCATACGAGTAGATTCAGATTTCAGAAATCAAATCTGATGCGCATCTTTAAATAGGATACGACAATATCATAGATTTCAATACAAATCGGTACTGTAGATATACTCGTACTTATATAATAGATGTATAATTCGGTATTTATTTATCACTATCTGACCCGGCAAACGTTGTTTTGCCATATAAATTATATCTAGAGTATTTTAGGGAATCTCTAGCGTAGCAAAAAATAACTAACTTATTAAAAGTGTGTGAGGATGTGGACCCACCTACATATTAATAAAAAAATCCATTAAAACAATCCCCAATGTCCATAATACACAAATCTTTCAAAATTTTAGAACGCGAAGGAAATTAAAACAAATAAAAGGAGCTTCCGCAACTATTCAGACACAATTAAACAATAAGTACCTAATAAAACTATTACGTGCATAATAGTATGGTCCATAAGTACCAAAATTCGCTCAAGTTCAAGGCTAAATAATTAAAATTTTAGACATCATTGATATCATGATTAGTACTTAACAGAAAGTAAGCTTTATTTGCATAGCATTAAGATTTAAAATTACTTATTTATAATATTTATATAAAATCTGTTCAAAAATCTGATATTGTGATATTACTGTACCGCTCTAACTAGTGTAATATTTGTATCTCACGCGCTTTGTCGCACGCATGTGGCCGATGCGTATCATATCGCATAGGTACAGACGAGTGAGTGAGTATTCAGTACCTGCATCGAAAATCTGATATTGTGATATTGCTGTACCACTCTAACTAGTGTAATATTTGTATCTTACGCGCTTTGTCGCACGTATGCAGCCGATGCGTATCGTATCGCGTAGGTACAGACGAGTGAGCGTGTATTCAGTACATCGCAAATCTGATATTGTAATATTGCTGTACCGCTCTAACTAGTGTAATATTTATATCTAACGCGCTTTGTCGCACGTATGCGGTCGATGCGTATCGTATCGCGTAGGTACAGAGGAGTGAGCGAGTATACAGTAAATCGCAAATCTGATATTGTAATACTTAGATTTCGAAAGAGCCAGTAAGTGATTTTTAGATATTGTACCAATATCAGATTTCGTATCTTTATACGATTTGTATCGCCCACTTCTACTGCTCGTTGAAGGAAAACATCGTGAGGAGACCGGCATGCCTGAGCGATTTTCTCAGCGGCTTGTGAAGTCTGCCAACCCGCACTGGGACAGCGTGGTGGACTATGGCCTAATTCTTCTCACCATGAGAGGACCCATATCCAATAGTGGGACAGAAAAAAATACAATAATTTATATGTCGCTATGCTATAAGTAGTAAGCTGTTACAAACTTGGAAACATGAAATCGTAAACTAGGAACTAGAATTGGGTACCAGATTACGTATATAATATATATATATTACTTTTTTTGTGTAAATACATACCTACCTACATATAATAGATAGAAAACACTCAGACGCAGTACAAATATCTGTGTTCATCACACAAACAATTGTCCTGAGTGGGAATCGAACCCAAGACCTCATGCACGGAAGTCGGTTACACTACCCAACTACGCCACAAGGCCTGTCAACATCATCATCATCATCATTATACAGCAATCACAAAATTTTACTAAAAACGCATGGTGTTCGTGTACTTGAACTTCGAGTAGAAATTGTACATAAATACAATTTTCAAAAATTACGTCTAGCGGAAAATATATAAATAAATGCATAAATCATATCTGCAAGTTCAATGCCAGGATTAAGTTCAAGTTCCCAGTCCCATGAGGTCACCGTCCAGTGGTCAGAGGTGACCAACGGATAGCTAATTCAATGTCCGAATGGGTTCGACAATCCCTTCGTTTTGCAAGACCACCTCACCCCACACCTGTTAAAAAGTCCATTGTAATAATGTAATATTAGTTTATGAAATGAGTTATCACAACTCGCAAATACCTATGACTATTACCTACTTACTTTAAGAAAAAATTAGATGTCTGTATTTTTTAGCGAAAAAATGCTGATGGTATTCGAGATAAAATAGTTTCATTGATCCAGGAACTCCTTACAAATATGACAATGGATACTCACTTTTTAACAAAAATATTAACACGCAAGTCTGTATCTACATATTTCCCAGAAAACTAACAAAGCAAAATGCTCTAAAAAGTTGGCTGTGAAGTGTTTATAATTGAAATGTACGGGAGGGAAGAAATCGCTCGTTTGGTATAAAACCGGGCTCGTATGTCCGTTCGTCACCTATGACCCACGCTTGACCGGTTGGTGTGATGGTCCGCCAATCTTTTAAATTAGCAGTCAACATTGTGAAGACATTTTTCTATATAAAATAGTAGCAGACAACCTTGTATTCAAAGACAATAAATTGGCTAACAAATCTTGTTTTCGTTTAGTTTCCGTGATGATAACAGTTATCTTTGTAGGCAATGTTAATTCAAGGGAAGCGAAAATTTTGGCGCCAAAGTCCATAGACTATGTTTTGTCACGTACCTATAGGTATAACTGAGACTTTTTTTAATATTTTTATTTTAGAGCTCAAAACATTTTAACTAACTAGTTGACACGTGTTATTATTATATTATCTACGGTATTCGTGTTCTTTATGGTGTTTATTTCGATACGAAAATTGCAAATACCTATAGAGAGAAGTTGTTTTACATCACTACCTATAGTAGTCACAACGGATTTTTGTATCTCTGAAGTTAGGCACAGGGCAAGAAGTGGACATTGTGACAGAATCATACGATTAGTGCTGACCAATTCAAATGTTATGTAAACTGCAGAAAATGCACATGCCTTGCGACACAAAAATGGCTATAACGCAACGTCTTGCAGCCAATTTCAGAAACACAAAGATTCGTTGACACTAACACTACTGTACTCATTAATAATAATATAGGTATGCCTAAATATCTATATCTATCTAGGTAATACAAATGTAAATAACTTTTGTAATTCTATTAAATATTATCTTCAAATCACATTTTATCTAAAGTATAGATAATGTTAGGGTAACTAAAAAAATTAAACACCACTGAAGTAATGTCACACAGTTCCAGTGGACCGTCAGTACAGGTGGAGAGAAAGCACATGGCGGGTTTATTTAGTGGGTGAGGGATCACACTACCTTGTTCGTTGCCCCGAACAACGGATGTGCGGTTAGGCACATTTTTTCCCGCCTTAACAAAAAAAAGGGTAACTAACAACAATCTATTCATAATTTAATAATAAACGTCACATCAAATTTCGCAGTATTACATCACACGTCTTGGACAGTGGTCAGTGTTTACGGTTCCTTTATTTGTTCTGAGCCTATTAAACCCCGTCTATTGTCCATTCTCGGGGGTAATTAATACTGAGCATTGTGCAAAATATTTTTGTTCCACCTTTGTGTTACCCCTTACGTATTGTTTGAGTTTTTGTTTACCCATCATTAGCGCAGTGGGCAGTTTTGCGCTGACCGTTCTCAATAGATTTTCTCACAGATATGACCGTTAGAAAAATGATGCCTTTTTTGTTTTTTTTTTGTTAATGCGGGGAAAAATGTCCTAACCGCACACCCCGTCGTTCGGGGCAAGAAACAGGGTAGTGTGGGGGCCCTCATCCACTAATGAAACCCGCCGTGTGCTGTCTGTCCGCCTTTCTTGGCTGGCCACCGGAACTATATTACATTCCTTCAGTGGTAGAAAGTTACTCCTTCATTAAAAATAAGAGATTGTTTTACTTCAATGAAACTCTAGGTTGGGGTCATATTTTTTGTATCGATCTCTCCCCTGTGTATTGCGGGTTCGATTTCTTACGCAGAGTATAAGTGTTGCCATTTTTATTGCTATCTAATTGTGAAAGATTGGCTATTTCCCACTTGAGCGAGAGTGGTCTATCGATAATCAAATGAGGAGTGATAGTAAATCCAAGTAATTTATCTGTATCTAAGTATATATTTTTTAGTGATTTTCTGTGTTACCTACAACAAAAAGCATATGGGATGGTATCCAGGAGATGCAGGTTCAAATCCTGCTCGTGACTGTTATTTTCAATTTCACATTTTCACACTTTGTGTTAATAAATAAAAATATATATATGATATATGTAGATGATTTCATGATTGAAATAGCAAATATAATGTTTTTCGTTACATTACGAAATATTTGCCGCTTCGAAGTCAACAAATCCGTTTTATTAACAACAGAACAGCTAAAAGAGCCCTTAAGCTTTCAAATAGTTTTCTTTTTTTTTTTAAGTCTATATTAAAATATAAGTCAGTGTTATTAAGTCAGTGTATTAATAAAGATGACAATAAATCTATTAAAGTACATTAGTGAACGATGAAATAGGGAACTTTAGTGCGAGCGGGAATCGAACCTGCGTCCCTTCCAATCCGGGGAAGTGCTCTAAGCCGCTGAGCTACCGCACTGACCTTCGGCCATAGCCAATCTCCTCATCACATTTGTCTTTACGACCAACGCCACATATCGGATGCATTTAAATGCATTAATCCAATATAGTAAGTTTAATTTTGCAATTAAAATTCATACTATTTGATGGCGCGATTTTTTAAGCACTTTGATCTATATTTTAGCACTTGACATGCTCAGCTACTTTAAAGTAGGTACAAATTATTTGTGAATGAAGAAAAAGGGGACTTTCCCACTCTTTGATTCCCGCTCGTACTATAGTTCCCTTTTTCCTCATTCACAAATAATTTGTACTTTAAAGTAGCTGACCATGTCAAGTACAAAAATACAGATCAAAAATAAATCTATTATTAAAAGTCTATTAGATTTTACCAGCTGTATTTTCTTAGATTAGGTATCATACCTTTTTTTTGTTTTTGTTATGGCGGGAAATAATGTTCCTAACCGCACAACCTATCGTTCGGGGCAACGACCAGGGTAATGTGGGGCCTGCACGTACTAAAGAAACGCGCCGTGTGCCGTCTCTCCGCCTTTATTGGCGGGCCACTGGAACCATGTTACATTCCTTCGGTGGTTAGGTATCATACCTAAATGCTTACCTACCGTTTGGTTCTCTAGTACGTACATAATCATTTGCTTTCCTATAAAATTTTACATGCTTTGCGTAAATAATTGGAATATGTAGATACCTAATGTATTTTATCGAATTTACACTATAACAATAGACTTAAACTGCAAACGTTCAACTGACCATTGCACCACTATTGACCTCTCACCTCAGATGCGTCCATTCTAGCGTCGATAACTTGTGCAGAGACTGGTTTCCAAACATTTATCGTAAAATCCGTGTGAATTCATCAATCAAAACGTTTTTTGAACTCATAATAGAATCGCAGTTAAAACCGGATAGATAGATATTTACATATTTTTATTAATACGTGTTATGTGTAAATACATAAATGAGGTTATAGTAGTTTAAGTTTTATTTACTTTTATTGTAGTTTCTACTCAATGAATTAATAAACTTGTTTGAGTCTGATTTAGATGAAATCAAGAACGACCTTCACCATTCAAATAATACCATAAAGTTCAAATGCGATACTAGTAGTAAAATTAATAATATACATCAAAAGACTTAAATGCACTTAAATGTCAATTTATATTAGTCAGACAATGACAATAAAATTGCATGCATCCATACTGTATAGCTAAGTAACATAAACTTGATACCTTATTCATCTTCACTATAAATGATTGTTGTTCGCTATTAATTGTTGACATAAAATACTGATTTCATTAAAAATTATCCTCTAGTCAAAAACTTAATCAAAAAAAATCTGACATTTTACATAGTGTCCACTATTGCTTCACATTCTTATTTTAATAACAAACACCTTAAAAAGCAGACAGTTATGCTCTCCTGGTATTTCTAACACACACAGATATACTCATATACCTACAGTTTACAAGTCACAAACAACATAAAACAGTTCGAGAGACTTACATATGTGTGGGTGTATAGGTATTTGCGCAGGACGCGAAGCGATTTGCCATAGTTGTGTATGTAGTAGTTCGCGAATCAGATCAGACGAGAGGAAGGAGGATCGCCCTCCCTCGTCATTAGCCAATGGGAGGACGTCTCGCCTTGAATGAACTCCGTATCGGGTCGTGGCGATGTCGCGAATATATTAGCACATGTACAAAGTTATATAGTATTTTGGTATATAACTAAATGTTATCACATAGTTCTTTGTATACATTATAGATATCACTGTATGTGTTTGTATATAGTGAAATCTCATTGGCCACAAGCTCTACGAATACATACCTAGTTATATACCTATCGCTGATGACGCAGCTCCGTTCAACTCTTCCGTATTCTGTAGCCTTGGTACCGAGACGCGAGCGAAGTTCTCTACTAAACGACGGTTTTAAACAATAGTTTATGTCAAAACGTCAAAAATCATGCAATTCCCTACCGGAAACACAAAAACAAAAGGCGAGGGGTGAATTCTATTAGGATGAAGGATTATTTATTTCTAATGAGATTCTAAAACGCGAAAGGGTGCACCGTGGTACTATGGAGTATATTTAGCGAATGCATCAACCCTTCGGCATCTTGTAAAATATATCTCAATTTAAGTGTTTAAACACGTGTTCTGCTGTGTAGGAATCCCTGGGGAAGACAGCAGGATAACCTATAGGCTACCGTTGTAATAAATTATTTCGGTAAAAAACAACGTCTTGCATCAAAACAAAACTGAATTAATGAAGAAGACGCTGTCTTTCAGCTGCATTTTAGCAATCAGTAGATACATTTACGTATAGTAGACAGTTACAAATAAACATACCTATAACATACTCGTACTTATGCTAACAAAAATTCTTTATTTGTTTTTATAACTAGCTGGAAATCAAAAATCATACAAAGTAATTTTTTCGCATGACATTATAATTTGTGCTATATGTACGCACCGAAACGTTATTTTTTTTAAGGCGCGGTAAATTTTATTTCCTTAATATTATTCTACATTATTTGAAATTATACGAGTAGTATTGGTTGAATCGTCAAAATTCTAACGATATATATCAAAATTTAAGCGTCAAGAATGCAAAGTTTTATTATTTCGTACGTTTTTTTCAGCTCTAGCAACTCTATCTATGTAAAAGTGTGATTAAATGTTAATCTTTTTGAATTTCTCTCATATAAATTACAGGATATATACCTATAGGTATACTTATATTTACGTGAGTAGGTAGGTACCTACACATATACTATACATGCACATTACGAAATAAAACTTCTTTTGCGGAATATGTAGAGTTTTATAGAATCTCTGGTCACGGGTCTGTACCTGGCTAGTACCATAATTTTCTCCGAAACGTATGTAGTTGGTCCTCTAGTATTTCTTGCTCTTTGTGTAGAATTTACCACCTCTATCATTTGCTACGGCTATAAAAAAATATAATGTTATAAATTTTTAAGCTTAAATAAGTACCGACGTCTCTACATGATAAGGGACATAACATAGGAGCTTCATACCCAAATACTAACTTATTTTTAAAAAAATATCATTTTTGTTTAGTCCCGCTGATTAAATAATGGTTTCACATTTTGCGTTGTAAAGCTGGTAGATTGGTAGCTTGACGCTATTCTCAGCACAGGAATGTTGCTAAAGAAAAGTTGAAATAATTAAGGAATACCAACAGGGAATACCGCAACCCCTTCATATAATTAATGGCAAAAAACACTAGGGTTGTCGCGAGATTAGCCCTCCACGTCGCGCGGCAAAAACTCCTTGCACATGGGCGTATTTCAATTAGCTGTCAGTTTGTCAACTACACTGCTATTCTTTTTAAGCGTTGCGATGTCTCTACCCTTCCCTTGGCGATTCAAATATAGACCACAGACAAAAATGTGGTGCTTTTTTAAACTAGGTACTTTTTTACGCCATATCAATAGCTTTGTAGTTAGAATAGTTTAACAACAAGCGTATTTAAATAACTGGTAGCCAACAACCATATAGGTACTCTACCCTTGTAAATCGATTTAATATTTATCGGGGAAGTTCAGGTCAGTAAGTAACGCTTACAGATATATATACTATCTAACATGTTGTTATGCAGCGGTATCGAGGTATTATTTTATGGTCTAACTAATCCTATATTACGTAACATAATATAGGTACCTATATTTAGGCTACTATAAATAGCGTATAGGTATATATGACACGATAAAACGTAGGAATTAATAAGTAATGCCAAAAAGATCTCAATCATAACAAAATTGATAAGTGATCGTGGAGTATCCTTACTTTAATAATATTATAGTTACGAAAGTGACTTTGTTTATTCGCCTTCAAGCCGGAACTACTTTACTAATAATCATAAAATGGTGTTCATATTTCGGAATAGAGAAAAAGAAATAGAATTTCATATTGGGGAAAAACGGACGGTTGCCGTCAGATCGCTATTTTTGCGATTACATTACCTATATCAGAATTAAGAGGAGGACTTCTAGCTTATGCACATACCTACATTATTACCTACTGTGGGTTTAACAATCTATGTAATAAAGAACTGCACGTGCAATAAAGGGTCTAGACATGACCTAATTATACCAATATCAATCAATTCCCCATAAAATTACACCATTTTAATAACTTAGATAGTATATACAATGAAATATCGCGATCTGTTTTACTCGTAGGTACGATATAAAATAATAATTCCAACATAACTAAAAGATATTCCGTAAATTAAACGGTAGCTTGCGACTATGATTTCACCACTGTGAAAACAAATCACGGTTGATTTTTTGCCGTACAAATACGCGGATATTCAATAAAACCCTTTAATGCAGAGGAAGTGTGTAAGTAGGTCAGATAGTACCTCATTGCACATGTTGTGAAAGCGGGGTAAAAAAATACCCCTTTTATTGCGCTTTGTTTTTGTACATAAAAAACTTATTATTGGCTGCAATTTGTACTCTTGAGATCGACTAGTAGGGTTGCTATGAATTGGCTGCTAAAATAATAAAAAAAACTAAGTAGAGTAAGTTGTTATTATCTTCATTACTACTGTGGATACTTCAGATGGTCTGTACCACTGAAAACCTTATTACATTGTTAAAAAAATACTATATTTCTAAGTAACTGGTATCAAAACTCCATAATTGGAAATGTTCGTATAGTTTGTCCTTTAGTTCAATATCGTGTGGCAGTACTATACTTAATGCACTACCATTTTTACAATTTTTTACTGTCTCTCGCATACATTCTAACTAACCCTTCTCGCGGTCGAGACAGCCATTCTTTGCCTAACAAATCATTTTTTGTTCAATCCTTTTTAAATGGCACATGCAGTAAGAGACTGCTTTTTATGCTCAGTTATTTTAGGAAAACGCAATCTCATCAGCCTACCTGGATTGTCTCGATGGCTTTCTTTTAATAGACATCCTTAATCGATTAAGCTTGACAAAGGTGTATTCAGGATTAGGGTGGAACACTTCTTACATGAGTGTAAAAGTCTACTTGTACAACCAGTTTTTTTAGTTTTTACTTAAAATCTTGCGAACGTTTTGGTAACATGAGAAACCTTTCACCGCGATTTAAATAAAAAAATCTCATACTTCAAGAAATATAAACCGGTCAAAATGTATTTTTTGAGGGCAGCTAACAGTTAACCCAAATCCGAGGATATCTTCACCAAAACAAACGGTCTTGCGAAATGTCAGATGGGATACGAAAACGTGACAAAAAATCGCAGGTAAAAAGTCATATACCGGTATAATTGTCACAAATTAAAGCAAAAAATTTTTAACAAAAGCTATCAGAATCTGCAAGCCACACGAGCAGGTAGAGAACTTTTATAAATTTAATATCTTTTTGTGAAGAAGTTGTGCAAAAGCGTGGGACGGGTCGTGGAATAACTGTACTCTGCACGGCGCGATCCCAAACATAAATCATGTATCTGATTACTAATGAAACACATATTTTTTATTAAATATGCATTTAATTTATACTTATGGCTGCTTGCGTCTTTATGGACTTCAGAATAGAGTCAATATTAATGTAACTACTTTTTTATTTTTAAGGCGGGAAAAAAATTTCCTAAACGCACACCCCGTCGTTCGGGGCAACGAACAGGGTAGTGTGGGGCCCTCACCCACCAAACAAACCCGCCGTGTGCCATCTCTCCGCCTTTTATTGTCGGGCCACTGGAACTATGTTACTTTACTTCAGTGGTATTAAATTAATGTGACTACCTAAATTACGGTACGGTACGGTTATGGTGCCTACATTATTTGTTCTCTATGCTATAAAACAGTGGGATGGCCACATAAATCTAACATTTTTCCGGAATCATAAGTATTATACCTATGTGTTAATCCAGATAATAAACTATCTATGTGCCAATTTTCACCAAAATCCGTTGAGCCCTTTTTGCATGATTGAGTTTGTTACTCAATAACTAACAAACTTTTTCATCCAAACTTTCACATTTTTAATATAAGTAGGATAGGATCGTATCAAGAGGCCACACGAGGATTTTGGATATAAACAGTAGTTCATTATTTTTTATACTTTTAGGTAGATCCTATAGATTTATAGTTATAGGTAGAGATGTTATCATAATTATATAGTTAAGTACTCATAGGTATTCCAATCTCTAACTATACCAGCCCTTTAAAAGTTAATTGGCAACTTATATTCATAGACACGGATCACTAAAAAAATTGTCGAACTCGCTTTTATCATAAAAGTAAACAATTCCATAGCGACTTAAAGTATCTTAATCGTTTTTGTAAAAGAATTTTGTGCAAAAACTATGAACAAAAACGAAAATCTGCTTCAGTTGGGTTCGTAACGCGATAAGTTTATTTTGAAATAGAGATCAGATTTAGTTTACCAAGGATCATAAAAAATATAATATTTATTTAGTCTGTGTGGTGACAAACTAAGAATACAAGTGTCACCACCCCATCCTTTCCATTACTGGTGGTAGAGCTGGGTACCAGTGAGGGTACTCACTTGCTATCGGTCGGTACCACCGTCTCCTGAGTCCATGAGTGACGGTTACCACTTACCATTAGGGCCCACAATGGCTCGTCTGCCAACATTAGCAATAAAAAAAATATGTAGGTACACATCATTTAAAAAACAAAGAGGAAGACCCAGATAGACAATTAAAAACAGAGAATGGATAATTAAGACTCACAATGTCGTCTTGTAAAATTTACATACCTAAACGATAAACTTCACGGTATTCAATATCATAATTAAGATTTAACCTCAGTAATAATAATTGCGAAGAATGCCTCATAATAAAACGTACCTACTTAACAACTCTACATACCTGAAAGTCAAATATTCATTTAAATTTTTTATTTATGTTTCGTTAGTGAATATGTCGGTGAAGTCAGAGTAACGTAAAACATTTGCGTACTGTGGTAATGTCATTGAACCTTCCTGAACAAAAACTCCCCCGCGAGTTTCAGTATAGCTCCCGGGCCTGTGTTCTCACGCTGGGAATGAACTTTGACACCGGTAAAAACTTGCCAAACTCTACGTGATGTAAAGAACTCGAATTTTATCGCTTACATTATCTTTTACTTTATTGGAAACGCAGATTTTTTAATATATTACAAAAAATTCATATTTAGTATATTTTTTTAAAGATCTATCTTTAAAAATATATACTAAATATAAAGAGATTTTAATAACATATTTACAGCCATGTGTTTGCTGTATTTTTGTTATCAGACCGATTTATTTATAGACTGATAGTGATAACATTCTAATCTGTTTACAAAAGTATAATTCGTATAAATCTTCAAATTCAGCAGTAATTAGAGAGTAGGTAAGTATTTCCCTATCGTAAAGTGTAAGGATGTTCTCTAATAATTATATTTTAATTTGAATTCAGAAAAGCCCATAGATATCTAAATACGTAGGTAGGTACTTAAGTTCTCCTATATAACAATAAAAACATTATAACTGATAGACACAATATAAATAAATAAATACCTATTCACGGACATTTTCACACAACGTCCTCTAGTCCCAAACTAAGCTTAACGTTTGTGCTATGGGTACCAGATTACGGATATAATACATAATTACTTTTTTTTTGTAAATACATACATATAAAAGATAGAAAACACCCGTTTGTGTGTACATCATGCAAGAATTGCTGAACTGATTTTGATAAAAGCATGTTTGATAGCTCTTGATTACACTTAAAAACTGACATACCTACGTGTTATCCCGCTACTAAGTCGGGCACCTGAGATATAACCTAAAAAACTAGCTTTTGGAGGGAAAGATTAGTACAAAATATAAGCTCCTACTATGGCTTGCACGTTGTGTTTGTATTCCAACAACATTCAACATTAGAAGCTATTTGAAGATTGCCAAAGTTACTAAGTATCTCGCGATAATATATAAATGAATAAGTCAAGATCATCAAGACTTCCAGCTACGTATAATATTAAATTAACGTTAGCATATGACGCCAAAGGAAGTAGTTTTACTGCGAACACTCCACATCCGATACAACCCGCGCCCCCGCCGCGAACTCTCATTATTCTTTCAGCAAACATGTTTTGACTACCCTTTACCTACTTCTAAGCGGACGTCGCAAATGACTCGTGTTGCTGTTATATTTAATACATTATTATTGATCATTAAAGGGTGAATGTGACGCCACATGACGTTGAAGCTTCTAGGCCACAAGGTGGATAAAAAAACATACTAATAGATAAATAATTATGAAGGTTTCTATAATGTGTATTATAAAAGAATACAAAAATAATGTCTTATTTGAATCGTATATTTCATTCTGTTTTCTAATTCCGACGCTTTATAAAGGGACCGAATCTCGATTAATTCTTAAGATACCTATCGACAAGATCTTCTTCTTTCTGTGATCTTTATATACTTGTTCTGATTCTGGGTGTATTTTGTGTCCATGAATTGTGTTTTTGTAATTGTTCAATTACGATAGACGATGGACAAATAAGTGTAGAATATTATTTTGATGTTATAAACCCGAAGGATATCATTACCACAGGCTCTACGATAGGTTCCACTGAAGGAATGTAATATGGTTCCGGTGGCCTGCCAACAAAGGCGGGTTTCTTTAGTGGGTGAGGGCCCCATACTACCCTGTTCGTTGCCCCGAACGACGTGGTGTACGGTTAGAAACATTTTTTCCCGCCTTAACAAAAAAAAAAGTTTAAGTCTAATCAAGAGAAGTCAAGAGCTATCAAACAAAAAAGTGTCATTCAAATCCTTTGAGTAGTTTTTGCATGATGTGTGAAGAAACAAACAGACAAGAATATTAAAAATTATATATTTTGCACTCAGATACGCATTGCCTAATACAATATCTTTTCTTGAATATCTTAGCATACAAAAATTTAAAATAACGCAAATATGACTACACCATGCCAGCGGCCATCTTAGGACTTCCATGGAATGAAGAAGAGCCGTTCTCAGTGTTTGAACTGGGCCTTCGGTATTTTCTATGACATAGAACTAAGTTTCTCGATACCTACTATGAATTATCAGATCGACCAAAATTATGCTGAACGAGCATTTGTGATAGGTAGCTAAATATAGGCTGACACCGACTGAAAAAATAAATTATAGGCTTTAGACTTTTAGTGAAGATTTGTATATAAGAAATGCAAAGTGTTGAAGCGTGTTTTTTTAATTATTTTATAGTAGCCGCACAGTTCTTATAGAAGATATGAATAAAGAAGATATGAATATCATGAGGTCTCGGGTTCGATCCCCGGGTCGGGCAATGTTATTGAGCTTTTTCCTAAAAAGAAAAGTTCTCAGTAGCAGCCCGGAGTTTGGAAATGTGCCCGGTAGACGTCAATAGGCTCGCCCCCTATTACGTGGGACTTAAACATAGCTGGTGAGTCGTGGGTGTGTCATACACCTCTGCCTACCCCTTCGGGGAATACAGGCGTGATGCTATGTAAGATATGAATGCATTATGTTACTTCACTTATTCACTTAATTCCTCCATAAATATCTTCTACCTCAATGCACTTTGATTTCATTCAATTTTTAGGTTTAGGTATAGACACAACTTTTTCTTTTTACCTTAGCGACATCGACACTGTAGTGACAGTTGATTTCAATTGTTTATTCCACTGGTTATATTTGAGCGAATTTTTCTTGACCCTGTAAACTATGTGCGTCAGTCGAATACTTCATTCAATTTGGTTGATTTTAAATTTGCTCGTTGATTCGATTACCTATTTAGCCTACCTACGAGGTAGGTATGACTCCGGTTGAGAATATTAAATTACACCTAATTTTTACTTATTGTTGTTAAGGATCTGTGATTTGTTTTTCAATTTTAACATTAAGTTTTTTTTTATACTAGGTGGGTAGCAAACAAGCATACGGCCTACCTGATGGTAAGCAGTTACCGTAGTCTATAGGCGCTAACTAGGTACACCAGAGGCATACTCGCGCGTCGCCATCTCCAATGAAATGGATAGGAGGCGGAGAGGAAGATAATAAGAGGATAGGATGGATATTAAGGAGAGGCAGCTCATTCATGTCATTTTTCATTCATCATTACGTATGCCAAATAAGGCACTACCAATAAACAAATGTTGATCATTTATTTAAAAAATAAAAAATATTGAAATACCTTACCCGTTAGCTGCCTATTATGAAAACTACTACCGGATTGTAATAAAATCAAAAAAAACTTACACCTTGCACAAGTAATAAGTATGAACGCCGTTACTACAATAGAATTTTGCACAAACCATAACGGGAATATCGAGTAAGTGATCTGAAGCTGTCATCACTTCCCCGATCTCAACGAATTGTGGGAACAAATTATCGCAAACACTTCGGCAATACGCAAAAAACGATGTTGCATAAAGTGCACAAAAAATACTCCCACGCTATGAAAGGGTTGCGTATGCACCTGACCTATATTGAATTGTGTAAAAAAATTATATGTTTTCTTTTGCATTTTTTGCTCATTATTTTCACTATGGTAAATGCGTTTTATTGGTACTGTAACCATGGATTTAGATTTAAATTGGCAGTCTATAGGTACTAGCTTAAAGCTTAAGAATTTGTTTTTGTCTGTCAATTGCTATTTATGAAATTACGAATTGAATTTTAAAAGCTATTGTTTTCATTTTATAACCCATATATTTTAATTGTTTGATTAAATTATAAAAAGAAATCAATCTGCCTAATTATAAAATATCTAAGGAGATGGATAAGATACCTACTTATCTATTATAATAGATAAGTCCATGAAGGTATTAGGTACTTAAGAATCTCTTGCTAGGAGGCTTCGCGTGTTAGCTTACCTATTAGGACCTAATTCCTTGTTCTCGGTTGCACCAAACGAGTCATTTAAATAACAAAATAATATTGCAAACCGATTGTACAGATAACAAATCAGCTTACAAACACACAATACAAAATAAATAATAACAACTACTTGTCCTGCACCACTCCATATTATACTCACCCCACTTGCGCAAGAGACGCATACAATACGGGTATTGTTGGCGATGCGCAGGTAGCTAAAGGGTTATCCGCTTATGCAAAAAAAAAAAACTATCCGATTAACACTTACCTACACAAAATACGACTTAGTAGAAAAACGTAAGTACGTGTTGATTCGCTAATAGATTTATCCTAAATATTTTAATCGTGCAAGGTTACCTATATTAAAAAATTATAATATACTCACCGTTGTGTTAAAGCCTAAAGAAATAACGAATTATATAGGTAGAGAAGGTAGAGCAGATTATTTAATATAATTTAGAAATTTGTCCATATATGTAGGATATTAATTTTGGAAATTTCTAACTTTACATTCACATGTATCATATACCTATATAAATGCACGTAATCGTGTCTAACAAACTATAAACTTTCGCTAAATCAACAGTGACGCAATTGCAGATATTTATGTAAAAAAGACTTTTATTTCACTGCCTTTTGACGCTCGATTATCTACACCGACTTTCTCTGTAAATCGAATAATAAATAAATTGCCGTATAGTAAGCCGTGTGCGTGTCTCTATTTTGGTTCACGCCTCGACATTATGGGGTTTCGTGAATTTGGCGGCCTTTAACGAAGGTGCTTCATTAACTATTCATCGGCGAGAACGCGTGAGTCGACAAGGGAGGGTGAAAAGTCCGACGGGCGATGTATTGCAAAATGAATAAATAGTGGCGAGAAATAGGGGCAGTTCGCTAGGTAACGACCGAAGTAACTCAATAATGCAACCAATCGTACCATACTTGTGTTGAGCCGCTAGCTCCAATACACTCCAGCTTATAGAGAGGTCCACTAATACTGGCAAGTAAAAATACTATGCGAAACAACATGAGTAGTAAGAAACGCTGACACGATAATGCCATAGCAAACAGTTGCAATCGACAGTTCGCAACCACCCCTTTCTTGTCAAGCATTCATTATACAATTACAGTTTTAGTCACAGTTTTGTTGTACTTGACATCATTGTTAGTTTTGTAATTTTAGCTCATATACTGCCTTCCGAAATTCACTAATTCTACAATCTCAATGTCCCACTATTAGTCACAATCCTTCATGATGATAAGACACAGCCTACTCGACATATTTAGATAAAATTAAATGCATATATTTATAATAAGTAAAAAACTGCATTAGACAGATATGTGTGCGCGAATGTATAAAAAACGGAATGGTTGAGCACCATGTGCAGTCGCAGGTGCCCTCCGTTCCCACACAACCCTTTCAGCGACCGACCTCTCGCTTCAAGCTACCCCCGCCCTTCAGCATGCCCTGCCAAACTGCATAAAAACTATAAACATATACACACAAGATAAACTCGACTCCATATAACATTCCCCTTGGTATAAGGTCACTACTGAAAGTTTTATCCACTTAAGACTTTTTAACATAAGGCAATCATTAGTTCCAAATTCTACCTGTTCCGATTTATAGAGGCTGTCGTGTCATTAGATTTATTGTGGATATAATGCACTCCATATTTTTTTCCTTTGAATTAGTCTAAGTATGTGCAGTTCTGATAATAAAAAAAGATATGCTGATTTAAGAATTTTGTATAAATTGAGTTTGCATTGAACTTTTATAGCTAGTTGTATCAAATCATTGAGCTGTTAGTGTCCTATTGACGATTGATTGATCTCAGTAATTTCATCTAGGTATGTCTTTGCTAGGAGGTTACGAAATATTTTCTGGCTTAAGTACTTACATATTACGTTTGTAGAAATCAGAAATAAATTGAATTTACGTACCTATATCAGTGGACCTAGCCAAGTTGCATTCTATGATCGCTAACGCTAATAACGTGAAGTCACATGACTTAGCGTTATAGATATTGTTAAAGATGTCAAATTCCCATACATTTAAATAATTTTCTATAGCATTAGCGATCATAAAATGCAACTTGGCTAGTCCCACTGTTATTTACAAAATATTTTAGACAATCTGTACAAACTTGCAAGCTTTAATGCATCATCTTCCATTCTTTCATCACTCACTACGCCAAACATTAACCTATAACCAACCTAAACCTGAGTTTCTACTGGCACACAAGTGTAGAATTATTTTTTGCTAACGGCAGATAAGTCAGCAAATAAAACGTTATGTCCAAATTAACTCTTGCCCATAAATCGTAGAGTAGGGTTTAGAGGCAATTAGAAAAAATCCCCAACGTCCCGTTATCTCAGTCTGTTTTGTAAATGGGATATGTTTTGTAGCCAATTAAAGGTAGAAAGGACACCGGCTGTCATCCGCAGTAAATCGCAATTCTACCACTGTAAAGAGCATCCGCCCAGCGGACGACCTCTTCAGTTTTGAAGCAAACATTTGCGTTATAAATATAGCTGAGGTGTCGTATTATGTAATTGTGACATTTAGACGCTTACATATACGTCACGGTTGTAATTACGTTGGTTATCTAGCGTTCAATAGAATAGGTAAAGGTTTTAACCTCGATATGCTTTACAAGACTGATTCATAGATACATATCTACAAATACTTGACAATTAGCTAAAAGCTGTTAACATTTAGATCAAGGATCAACAATGACTAGACACTTTTATCCGGGAGAGGAGGGTACTCGGAGCATGGCTGGATCGCAGACCTGCGTTACCACAGTACTAAAGCATTCAGCCTTGACGTCCACCCCTTTAATCAGCGGTGTTGAATACAGCCACGCAAGCATGAGCAAGAACACCTTAAACACAAAGTGAAGAACACCTTCATAAATTATGCTGTGTATGTCATTAATACTCTTCAGTAGAGATAAGTCTTCCTATTATAAAAGCAACATAATGACACTTAACCGGTAAACATAATTTGATTGTGGAATAGAAAAAGATTATATGGCAGAGGCGATCATGAGTTAGGTATTACTATCTGTTAGAAATAGAACGCAACCTTAGCCATTTTTGTAAGCTCTGTAGAGGGCAGGGCGCCTCTGCCCTTTTTTTTCTCATCTGTCATCTCTTGCGTTGCTCGTACGTGATTGTATTCTGTATAATCTAATAAAACTTAAATACTGTGTAAAAACTCTTTATTTGCTCAAAATCCTACATAGTAGCAGAGCGTGGTTGCAAATAAAGAATAAACAACAAAAAGGTAACAGTGATTGCGAACTTTTACCGAAGATTGAAATTGATTTAATATACACGTGACGAATACGGCGGCAGTGTATGCAAAGGTAATATGTCGAGCTCAAATATGTTTAATCTTGAGAAGTTGGTTGGTCGAGAGAACTTCACAACGTGGAGATTTTGTGCCAAAACTTATCTGGAGCATGAAGATTTATGGAGCTGCATAGAACCGCGCACGGGATGCATGGTTGACCCGGTGAAGGATGTAAAAGCCAAATCAAAACTTATTCTACTTATTAACACTCAAAACTATGTACATGTTCAGGAGTGTAATACTGCGAAAGAAGTGTGGGACAGTCTCCACAAAGCATTTGATGACAATGGGTTGACAAGAAGAGTAAGCCTATTAAAGGAATTGATAAATACTTCACTTGATTCAAGCATCGATATAGAAGACTATGTTAGTAAAATAATGAATGCTTCACACAAACTTAGAAATATTGGCTTTGAAGTAAATGATGAGTGGCTTGGTACATTAATGTTGGCCGGTTTGCCAGATGAGTACAAGCCGATGATAATGGGGCTGGAGAATTCAGGTGTTAAAATTGGTGCAGACTTTATTAAAACCAAATTACTTCAAGAAGTGAAAACTGAAGGTTCCAGCAAAGCATTTTATTCAAACTTCAAGAAATATAAGAATGATCACAAGCCAAAGCCATCTATGAAGACTAAAGGTCCTCGATGTTTCAACTGTAATGGTTATGGACACTTCGCGAAGCTTTGTAAAAAACCAAAGAAATCAACATATAAGGAAAGCAAAGACCAAGAAAGTTTTACTGCCGCTTTTTCAGCTTTTTCAAGTAAAAGTATTCAGAAATGGTATATCGACTCAGGCGCTTCCATGCATATGTGCAGTAATAGAGAATGGATGTGTAATGTACGTGAGCCATCAGCAAAAACTATCACAGTGGCAAACAGAGAGCCATCGTCTGTAGAATGTGTTGGAGATATCAGTATAAATATCTCACAGAATGATAAAATAAAAATAAATAATGTTCTTTATGTACCTGGACTTGCCGCCAATTTATTATTCGTCAGCACTATCACAAAGAATGGATACAAGGTATCATTCACTGAGAGAGGTTGCAACATAAAAATCAGTGAAGGCAAGGTACTATGCTCTGCGACTTTAATGAATAAACTATATATTCTGGGCACTCAGATCAACAAGATGAAACCGCCCATCCATCCATCCATCCATCAGCCTTTCAATGACGTCCACTGCTGGACATAGGTCTCCCCAAGTGAACACCACAACGAGCGGTACCGTCATGGGGGATAATGCCGTAATCGCCACGCTTGTCAGGCGGGTTGGCGATCGCAGGGGATGTTGTTAATACTCGAGGGAGTGCTGCTGCCCACTCCCTCGGTATTCCCTCAGTCGGCTCTTACGACTCCCATGGGTAGAGAGGGGTGGGACAATTCTAAAGCCGGCCCCACACGGCCAGAAACCGCCCACTTAGTGTCAAATAAACTAAATCAGAATGACATTAATTTATGGCATCTTCGTATGGCACATTTAAATTTTTCAGCTCTCAAAAAATTACCAGATTGTGCAGAAGGGGTTAAATTGATTCATGGCCTACAGGAAGATATTCAATGTTCTACTTGTTTGCAAGGTAAACAAACAAGGTTGCCGTTCAGCATGCTGGTACCCGAGCCATAAGGCCACTACAAGTCATACACTCTGACCTATGCGGGCCGATGGAAACCACTTCTTATGGAGGTATGAAATACTTTATTTCTTTCATCGATGATTACTCTAGAATGGTCTATATATATTTCATGAAAGATAAACAAAATGTACTAGAGGTTTTTAAAAACTTTAAGAGTAAGGTAGAGAATCAATTGGGTTGTAAGATTCAGACCATCAGAACTGATAATGGTAAGGAGTATTGCAACTTAAATCTTGAGAAATATTTAACTAATTGTGGAATTGTACATCAGACTTCTACCCCATACACACCTCAGCAAAATGGGCTTGCTGAGAGGATGAATAGAACACTAGTAGAAAAGGCAAGGTGTATGATGTTCTATGCGAATCTAGCAAAACCTATCTGGGCTGAAGCTATTGCTACTGCTGCATATATAGTCAATAGATCACCAACTAAGTGTTAGGGTACTCTACACCATACAAAATGTGGACAGGAAAAGAACCCAAACTGGATCATATGAGAATATTTGGTTCAAAGGTGATGGTCCGCATACCAAAAGAAAAATGTCTGAAATGGGATAAGAAATCGGTGGAAATGATCTTCATCGGTTACTGTGAAAATACAAAAGGATACCGAGTAATGAACCCAATAACACACCAAGTAACATAAAGCAGGGATATTGTTTTCTTTGAAAATATTTATCAGCGCAGTGAACGTGCAGTTTTTGTTAACCCCATTGATAATGAGTCTGTTGAATTAGATGAACAGTTGAAGGAGACTCCACAGTCCAATGAAACTGCAATTAAGTCTATAAATGAAGCAGTTGATGAAAACTCTAGTGAGTATGAGACTGACACTGGTGACCTTGACGACACCTATGTACCACCGAGACAGTTACAGCAGCACGAACAGGCTAATAGTATGACTCTCAGACCTCATGATAAAACTGTAATTACAATAAGAAGGGATTATTTTGTCTATATACAAATGTTTCAAATCCACAAAATGTAGAGGAAGCTCTGTCATCCCCACATGCCCAAGAGTGGAAGAAAGCGATGGATGATGAATACAATTCCCTGATAGAAAATGAAACATGGCAGCTTGCCAACTTACCTGTTGGCCAAACAGCATTGCCAAACAAATGGGTATTCAAGACCAAGACTAATCAACAAGGAACTATATATAAGGCAAGACTTGTCATAAAAGGTTATGCGCAAAGAAAGGGCATAGATTACCAAGAAGTCTACTCTCCAGTAGTAAGGTATGCTTCCATTCGTTATTTGTTTGCTATGGCAGCACGGCACAGTCTGCAGATTAACCAAATGGATGCTGTATCTGCCTTCTTACAAGGAAAAACAGACACTGAAATATATATGCTACAGCCTGAGATGTATGCAAAGGGAGAACAGGTATGCTATTTGCTTAAATCTATCTATGGGCTTAAACAGGCAAGCCGACTGTGGAATATTAAGTTAAGCCAAGTTTTGAAAGAGTTAGGGATTGAGCAGTCGAAAAAAGATCCTTGTATTTATTATGATAATAAAAGGGGAATTTATATAGCAGTGTGGGTTGACGATCTAATTATATTTAGCTCTAAACCAATATATACTAGAGAGATTAAAGAACAATTGAGTAAGAAACTCAACATGAAGGATCTTGGTCAAGCTAAACAATGTGTGGGCTTGAACATAACTAGAGGTGTATATACAATTATGTTAGACCGGGAGAAGTACATAATGGAGATATTGTCAACATTCAATATGACAGATTGTAAGGCTGTGAAAACACCAATAGAAGTTGGCTTAAAGTTCACCGATAATGATAATGATATCTTAGACTGTCCATATCAGCGTGCTATAGGTTGTTTATTGTATATAGCTCAAGGCACAAGACCAGACATATCGTTTGCTGTAAACACCCTTAGTAGATATAACAAAGAACCCAAAATTGAACATTGGACAGCTGTTAAAAGAGTACTTAGGTATCTACAAGGTACTAAACATTACAAATTGACCTATGACAAGAATGGTGAAAACGATATCACAGGCTACTGTGATGCAGACTGGGCGAGTGATGTGCGAGATCGTAGATCGTGCACAGGATACATGTTTATGTTGCAGGGCGGTGCAGTGTCATGGTGCTCGCGCAAACAGCAGACTTTGGCCTTATCTACTGCGGAGGCCGAGTACATGGCCATGGCATCAGCGGCACAAGAAGCGCTATGGCTGCAGCAGCTGCAAGGAGAACTGGGAGGACAGCGCAACCACACACTAGTAATTCACAGCGACAATCAGAGTGCAATCAAACTAACCACTAATTACTGTTTTCTGCCTAGATCTAAACATATAGATATAAAGTACCATTTTTTAAAGGAACATGTGAATAATTCTAACTTAAAGTTTTGTTATGTAAAAGGTCAAGACAATATTTCCGATGTATTAACTAAGAGGACTACTGTTAATAAGCATTTGTATTGTGTATTAAAAATGGGATTGCTTTCTGGGGTGGGTGTCAGAAATAGAACGCAACCTTAGCCATTTTTGTAATCTCTGTAGAGGGCGCCTCTGCCCTTTTTTTTCTCATCTGTCATCTCTTGCGTTGCTCGTACATGATTGTATTCTGTATAATCTAATAAAACTTAAATACTGTGTAAAAACTCTTTATTTGCTCAAAATCCTACACTATCCCTTTGAGATAGCTGACGCCAGCGCCGTTTACGTGGTGATCTTTCGAAGTTCTTCCAAGGAGTCTTGAAAAGTTTATGTGTTCCAGCTACTCACGCAGAAATGTTTCCTGAATTGACAATTAAGTTAAATTTCTAAAATAATGTTGAAAATAAGTATAAATAGTAGGTATCCACAATAACACTGACTTGTGTCGTCTTTCAGTAGTTTTGGTTGTATAATGTACAAACGGAATTGGTAGGACCCTTGTTTAGAATTCCAATTAATGAGCCACTTATAACGAATTCCACGTCCTTAGACATTGAATAAAACGAGCAAAACCCCCCTGGTTCAAGAACAGTGAGTGGTGAATTAATTCTACGCATGGAACGCCTTCCTATTGGCCAGTGCACTCAAGCTGCGCCCGGTTGCAGATCATGACGATATAACGCCTATTTAGACTTCGCATCTGCCTTACCTAGACTCTGTAATTACTTATCATAGTTATCATATCAATATTTATTGCCCTCCCCGTACAGGAGGGTTGTTAATTATTGATAAGTTTGCGTGCAATGGTCATTTACTTATCTAAGAAGATATGATATTCCAAAATTGTCCGTAACCTTTTAAACTTAAAATTAAAGATAATCCATTTCCGGTTTTGACTACTGTATATTGAATATTAAGGCTGGCTTGTTCCGAGGTGAAGCACGGAGATCAAAATGGAACGTAATGGTGGAGTACTGTAGACAGGACTGTAGGAGCCTGTGCTCCACCTAGGGGGCATCCTTAATAATATTACGAGTATAAATGCGAAAATAAGTTTGTTTTTTAGGCTTTCACGCTGTAAATATTGAATCAACCATCCTAAAAATTTTAGGATGGTTGATTTAATTTTCAGTTTTGCCCACATTAGGGTATATGCTATTATTCATCCTAGAAAAATGGATGGTTCCCATGGATAGGTACTTTCACATAATGATAATTAAGGTGTTTAAAGTGTAGTATATATGTAAATCCACGCGGACGTAGTCGCGGACAGAATCTACTAGCAAATACAATATGATTATAAGTGGTCTTTAATAATATTATTTCTTAGGAAGCAGGTACCTCAAGTCAAAGATCTCATATTCTGACAAGTTCTGCGATTGGTTGGATATGAGACAATCATCAAAATGCTCATTAGTGTTTTTTTTTAATGACGGGATTTTAAAACATAACCATTGCTTTAGGAGGGCTACTTAATATGATGGGATGGTAACATATATTTGTATTCCTCGCAGAGAAGAAAAGCTGTGTCTTGAAAATACCCATCAAGGAATGATTCCAGAGGATCGCCGGAACAAATCTTCAGCATTGTGAACATATTCAATAAATTTAGTGTCTTAAAATAACAAATTACTTGTGAAACTGGAAAAGGGAGCTTTACTGAAAGTGGATTAGCGCTCGCAGTAAAGCTCTCTGTTTCCACTTTCACAAATAATTTGTTCTTTAAAGTAGCTGAGCATGTCAAGTGCTAAAATATAGATCAAAAAAAGTGTTTGTTTTAAATACTAACCAGTTCGTGGGATCCTACTCAGGACAATTATTTGTGTGATGAACACAGATACTTGTACTGCGTCTGGGTGTTTTCTATCTATTATATGTATGTATTTACAAAAAAAAAGTAATATATTTATGTATTATATCCGTAATCTGGTACCCATAGCACAAGCGTTAAGCTTAGTTTGGGACCAGAGGACGTTGTGTGAAATGTCCGTGAATATTTATTATTATTATTATTAGTTTAACAACCCGATATTTTTAGAGTGTAATGTCATGTGTCTATTTATTTAGGTATACTTTGCTTTTTGTCTCGAATGTAGGCTCCGCGTAGGCACATTCTACGTGATTACAAAATGCATATTTAGTATAATATATAGGTACTAGTTTAGCATTAGTAACTTTTATTATATGTATCTCAAAGATATGGCCCGAAATGAAATGTAATAAAGCTAGTGACATAGGGAATACTTGCACCTAACCGGTACTACATCTAAACCTAGAAATTGTATCTCAATCGCAACCTTGCATAGAACTGGGGCATTACTGCTGTAACTATTACATAAGCCTAATACCTACAGGATTATTTGTATTAAGCTAATGAAGTAGTAATTGCACAAGCGAGGTGTCGTATCATTATAATCAACACAATACATATCTGCGTTGATATAACTGAACCCTGAAACGAAGGTCGAGATAATATCAAAGCAGAAAAACAATTTTCACACCAAGTAGTTATCTACTACTAAAACCTAAAGGGCATAAACAAATATTTGACAATACTATATGTATGAGTGTTTCCGTAACCGATATTTCTCATTAGATTCGTGTTTGACGTTCGATAAAAAGCTATGACCGTCGATGGCCGGTGGCCGCGGGAAGGGTTGACTATCTCAACCCTTGATTACTGAGGAGGCAAACAGCAGATGTTCCCGGCTACAATTACATAATCAACAGTTATCATATTTAAATGGGAGTGCATTCATTTCAACTGCAATCAAACAATATTGTTTGCAAACGCAATTCAATAAAATATCATATTTTAACGAATTCGTTAGGTATTGTATAAAAAACTGTTGTTGTCTAAAATGACCCATAAATAGCCTTAATCCATATTGTCGCATCGTGGCCGCGAAGTGTTATACACATCTTACTCGTAGCATCTGGCAATGGGTCTACTAAATCGCTGATGAATCCTCGTGTGATGAACTGTTCCATTTAATATGCATATTGGTCTAGCCAATGCAGTGCTCACAAAAGATACCTATAGAATGCCTCTGCTAGTGTTCCACGTGAAATATATTTTTCCTCTAGAGAGACTTCATAATTTATACAACAATTATTACGGCTCCAATAGGTAGTCTTGATGCAAATATCTTTAGATAATTATCACTATGTGCATATAAGCATACAAAATAATAGACATTATTGTTTTGTATTTTGATTTTTAAAGTTAGTTGATAGCAGTGACAGAATTTATATATCTAAATAACTATTCAACTGAGAAAAAAACAAAGAGTTCTAATTAGCAGATGGAAGTGCCGATAACTAACATTATCTCATCTCTTACAATTGAAATGTGTTACTCAATAATTGAAACCGAAAGTCATAAAGAAAGCAAAAGATATATATTATTGTAGTCACTGGAGCACCGAGTAATGATTGTTATATTCGTGGCGGTAACTAGCCTGTATGTTTAGGGAGTCCTACTATACAATTTTATTAAAACCGAATCGGAATTTATATTATCTTACACTGCTGTATTTATAAGAAGTGTGAGTGAAAGATAGTTTGAAACGCGTCAATGTGTCTTGTTGTTATTTTTTTGGGGGAATTTAGGGAGTATGGTTATACAAGTGGTGATCACGATGCGCTATGTAAGTAACGGTGCAGTGATGTCTGAGTCACAGGGAACTGACCTACGGGCATGCAGCCGAGTGCATTGACGCCTGCCTCGATGCACTTATCACTGGCATGCCGCTTTAAAGATAATGTTTAGAACATGCCCTTAGACTGATGAATAACACATGTTTTCTTGACTTTTTAGAATCACATTTGAAGGTCAAAAACATTGTATTTATCATAGCAGACGGCAGCATTGAAAATGTTTACATTGTACGAATTATAACTTTAATCACAGTCTGAGGCAAAGCGGGAGCGGAACTAAATAATGTTTTCATAAATAACTTATGCCTTGAGTTTTGTTTAATAATTTGGTAGGGAGCTGACATTGGTAAAGTATTTTGTGGTGATTATTAACACGGAATTTGATAACAAATAATATTTTACAGAGTATCTAAATATTATATTTTTCTAAGGTTTTATTGGCTCTGAACTATTATGCTCTGTAGGTAATCTATAACAAATTATAATAAAACACGTTCGCTTGAGTGGCAATAGAGCTACACATTTAGCAAATTCAATTCGTGCATATGATACACAACGTAGGTACCTATTAATTATGTAATACTCATATATTCTCATGTAAAACATGTATAAGTGCAGTACATATGTGTCTAGCCCTACGTACGTAGTCTTAGCCACAACTTGTATGGAACATCATTTTTTCAACCCTTGTTCACTTGCCAGTAGTGGGAACTGGGCATGGCATTCCTCGCCTAGTAAAAGGAATTTAGGCCGTAATCCACAATGGCCCAATGCGAATTGGCAGACTTTACAAAATATCTGCAACATGGTTTCGTCACTGTTTTAATTTTTTAATTTTGTGAAAAATGCAGTCATGTCAAAAAATCTCGTAAGTAAAGATATGTGTGCCATGCAAGGTCTGGACCTCGGACTAAGGGCTTGAACTCGATAACACTGTCAGTCTGTCTTTACAGTCCTTAGTTTTACTGCTAGGCTATCTAGGTATAGGTAAAATATAAATATTTAAGTATAAAAGTAAGTTGCTCCATGAGTTTCTTGCGTAGTTTTTGTCGTATTATGTAGCTGCAATCGACTCTACCGTAATATTAATTTTAAATGTTTAAAAACCTAGTTATAGGTAGGTATATCCATTTCAGCAAGACGGAGAGATGACAGGGATTTCCCTGCCTGCCTCCTTGTTTTAATTAAAGAAAAATATACCTCTTCTTTTATAGCTATACCTACATTTCTACTATCAAAAACACGACATTATATTATCTGTAAAAAAATTGCAAATCTCATACGCAATTTTAAAATCATTTCATGTTTTTTTTATATCAGATATTTTGCTGTTTAATGCAAAGAATAAGGAAGTAGGGAAAATTCCGTTCGCAACCTTGAGCGTCTACAAATTCTGCGCAGAAAAACGAGACGAAAACAAAATTCACTCAGTTCAGGAAATGAGCAGGATGTATACAAACAAAAAATGGTTCAACTCTTGAAGCGGTAGAATCATGTAATTTTTATTTAATTATATCTCAACAAACTTAATTTTTCGTATTTTCATTATTGTGAATTTACAAGCATTGAATTGTAGTAGGAATAAGCAAAGACTGGGTATACTAAGGCTGGACCACACCATCCATCCATCCATCAGCCTTTCATCGTCCACTGCTGGACATAGACCTCCCCAAAAGAACGCCACAGCGAACGGTCCTGTGCCGCCTGCTACACCAGTAAGGTATATTTACCTATGTGAATTTCTAATGACACTAATAGGTACTAGTGAGGGGATCATTCTCATAACCGAGGACAAGTGAAGAATATAAGCAAGATAACCAATTTAAAGCATAGCTATAAACGATATATTTATCATAAAACTTTAATGTGAATCATGAAATCGTCAACTTGACCGTAATTCGTGTGATGTAGCCAAGGCCTCGGCGTGTGATAACACTGGTGTTTCACAATAGCAGAATTATTTGCGGCGGAGGGCCAGCCGTCGCCTTGAGATGCGCGCACAAACAACTGTAGCAAACGAACTCCGGCGAAAAGCTACAGTCGGGCATACAAGTGGATGGAATCAATTTATAATGGAAAACACAGGAATTACATTTTAGCATGGCAAGTAAAACTTTAATGTCACACAACTTTTCTCTTGATTCGCAGGTAACAATACAGTAGGTACCTATTTAGATAGATACGGATATCCGGTCGTTAATTTCTTAGCTAGAGTTCGTCTTGTAATACGTTTGACCATTAGGTATCTACTCAAGGAGTTTGTATTTCCACCAACAATTTGTTTTATAGATTTGTGATTATTCTACATATTTTGCTAATTCTATAATTTATGTCAGTGACTGTACAGTGCAGTCCGGTGTCGCAAAAACTTTCTACAAGGCAATAGAAAAGAGATTCTTCTTGGCGATAGTTTATTATAATTTGCTAAACGACGAAGGAAAACAAACAAGATTGGACATGGAGTAGTTGAATACTAGAATTTTAAGGGTACCTACTAGAAAAAGATTTGTGCCAATATTAGCACAGTAATGGATTGATGACATATGCTGTGTGATAAAGGTATGTAGGTGTGAACAGATCACAGCACAATCGTTTTTTAGCTCTTGTTTTGCTGTTTTTGTAGCGAGTGCGGATACAAATCCAGGAAATATAAAACAGATAAAAATACAAACAAAGTACAGATAAAAATAGATAAAACTGGATATTTCCAGTTTTGTTTCATAATCTACCGATATTTTGAAATCTTGGTTCATTATAAATATCGCAAACATTTGCCTCAGCGATAACAAACAAACACGTGCGATATTGTGGGCTTGAGTCCTATAAAATTAAACTTATGATTTTTTTTCCACTGCACGGGTCTCTTTCAGAGTGAGAGGAACTTAAGCCATAGTCCACCACGTTAGTCTAATGTGGGTTGGCAGACTTCACAAATAATCAAGAAATTCCTCAGGCAGGGTTATCTTTCGGGTTTCTGGGTATCTTTCGGGTTTCTGGTTACCTTTTGGGTTTCTGGTTATCTTTCCTCCAGAAATTTTTCTTTACCGATCAGTGATAATTTGTAAACAAATACCCTACATACATCATTTAGAAAATTTTTGCGCAGTTAGAGATGTGATCGGCGCCAGAATCTTTAACTAGGGATCGAAATTGATGCCACTGGCTTTGTTCTAGATGTGACTGTATTTTGTTTTCATTTACAATTTAGTATGTTGCCTGCATATACGTGGCCCCTGAAATTAATATTTAGTTCACGAAAATAAACTGTTTGATTTGATTAAGTAATGTTGAATCTTGTCGCGACCAAGGAACTGTTTCTTTTCTCGTACAAACCTCTTAACGATGGACACATTGGACACGCAAATGCTTCAACATTAAGACATACTAGTAGATAGTCATAGGCTAATGGCGCTCCGGGACTAATTAGGTACATAAATTTTAATAGTTCTATAAAATCGTAAAAAGTAAACTCAAATAAGGTACCTACGTGACAAAGTCAGTTGCAAAGGGCTTTCATCGCCGAGTGTACGCGGTGCGCACACGCCGCGTAGGTATGTGTAAGTAGGTCAATGGCGGCGCGTGACGCTGACGCGGCCCTTTGCGAGCCGTAGGGTTTGCCTTGAACCGTCCCACTAAAACCGGCAGCTTTACTCTATTAATTTGCGCTCGATTTTCTGCTAAAAATAAAAATAAATTTAAGTCTAGGCCATCGAAAGAAACAGTATCCGCTCTTCTTACACGGTTTTCAATAGCTGCTAGTGTATGGTACAAATATGTATAATCATTCGCGTTCGTAATTTCAGATCTTTATTTCTGATTCCTGCTTTAGTATATGTCCCGAGGATTACGGGGAGGAGCAGGTTTTTTTTAACCCTTTTTCTGTCCCGCGATTGGCAAACCGTCGAGAAAATTTCTCAGGCATACAGGTATCCTCAGTATATCTTTCTACACAGAGCAGTAATAAATCTACTTATACTGTTATAAAGCTGCAACAGAGCTGTGTCTGTACCTACATTTAAGATATTGGAGAAAAATGACTGAATTAGGCTATATAGGCGTCTCTAAACACAAAACTATTTTTTTTAGATTTTTTGTCTGTTTATCTGTTTGTTTGTTGGCGCATCACGGAAAAGCTACTGAACGGATTTTAATTTTAACTTTTTTTGTTTGATAGCTCTTAATTATACTTAACAACTGGTATACCTACATTTTATCCCGCTAATATATCGGGAACCTGAGATATTACCTAAAACTAGCTTTTGACTGCAGCGGAGCCCTGGGCAAAGGCTAGTTGTAAATAAATACCTACACATATAATTTTGAAAAATCTCGTACGTCAGGGGGCAGAGGTCTGAACCTTGGACTCGGGATCGAACTCGATACCACTGTCTTTACAGTCCTTGGTTTTACCGCTATGCTATCACTGTTATGGTTTTTGGTAATCGAAATATCAATATTTCATCATCAACAATATTTAGTAGGAACCTATATATTTTTTAATGTGGACATTTTTCTACTTCAATTTATTAAGATGACAATACTTAAGTTATACAAATTAAAAGTAAGTGCATCTCTTCATCAACTGAATCTAACATGCCAATACACCACATTCGAGATAGTTCTTTGGCAAAGTCACTAATTTCATGATACATTTCATTTAACCTCCTCAGCCAATTCGACGAGGTCGTGCAATGTACCTATTAACAGACAAAAGCTAATTATATTCGTGTGTAATATGATATAATAATAACGATCAAAACGATCCCAAAGAAACAATTCTGCAATGATTTTGCTGTGCTATACGGGGTCAACAAGAATAACTCAGCTTTTCGTAAATATTCGTGTTTTCGGTTGGGACCTATAATATTGGTGGGGGTTTACTGGTGGTAGAATTGGGTACAATATAATACGATTCCAAATACAATTCCCGCCTTACCTCGTTTGCCATCATAAGCAATTATAACGAAAGAAACACACTACTCAATATTGATTATACCACTTGTTTACAAGTAAGTGGTCAAATATTCACCCGTTATGGGGACATGTTGAAACTGGCACATTTTCCTGCAGATAAGTCGAGGTTGGTAGCAGGAAATCACGTTTGAACAAGTACTAACTAATCATGGATGCGCTTGTTATTGAGGGTTCTGTGAGAGAGGCATGGTTGAAACGCTTAATTATAAAGTAAAGGGCAACGGGTGCTAGGTATCTTACCGGTAGTGTAGGTAAAACAAGCACGTGCAAAGACGATTTGCATAAGGGCCGCTGTCAATGCTAACACCCGTGGGCAATGGACAGAAGGTCTTAGCGACCTTCCGCCATTAAAGCGAGGCCCTTTGATTTGCCATGACGCCAGCGCTTAGCGTTGTGATAAAAAAATATAATTATGGAATGCATTATGGTAAAAAAAATTATTTCGCAATCAAAACTTTAAACACGATTTGAGGATTTAAATAGGTATGTGGGAATTTCTTCCACATCACAAATTACATAATGTATGAAATCAAGATGATTTTTTATTCTACGTGGATCGCAAACAAGCATACGGCACACCTGATGGTAAGCGGTTGCCGTAGCCTATAGACGCTAGTAACAACAGAGGCATCAGTCGCACGTCGCCAACTCCAGGGGAAGGGATACGAGGTGAAGAGGAAGGCTAATAAGGAGAGGATGGAGGGTAAACAGCTAGATTTGGGCCTACAGCGCTTCTCACAATACGCAACACAACTGTAGGAGTACCTATATATAACACCATTGTTTCACGCTGGTCTTCTGTAAGAGGGCGTTAGGTAGGTACTTCCCCGATCAAGCCAATCCATTCATGTTGGAACAAGCTTGCTAGTACCTATACCTAACACACGAATGTGATGGAACTGATTTCATATTTAAGAGCAGTTTAAGAATTTTGAGTAGGTACCTTAACCATAATCATTTTGATACTATATCAATGAGTCACTGCACCTAATTATGAAGCACGTATTACACGTGCCGGTAATAATTTGACGTTAACAATATATTAATAACATATACAAACGTTAAATAATATAAGATGCCACTAATATACATGTAATTAATAGGTTTTGAATAGCTTAAATAAGTCACATTGATATTGTCAACATTTAAATACTTACTTCAATAAGTATTATAGCGTACTTTTATGATATATTACAGTTATCTTGAAAAGAATAACCTTCATCGCACGTGTTTACGTCTGAAAATTTGTAATGCCATTGGCGAGTTGTTTAAATGATAATAATTCAATGTTATATATAGGTACTACATATCTAGGTACATGATTTTTAACGTGATAAATACAACTCTTACGTTCTTATCCTGAATTTTTTAAGTATTTTAATGTAATGAAATCAATTTAATTTAGGTAGCTGATGACAATTATGTAGAATAAAATGAATTAAACTTCTAATGTTTAGATATTAAAATCTATTGTTTGGATCTGAGTGACAGTAGGTATATGACCGAACAGAAGAAAGAAAAATATCTATCAGCAATGTAAGAATGACACCAAATCCTTAGCGAAAGATAAGCGTAACAGAGCAAATATGCAGAAAATAGGCTAACGAAAAACTTCTAGTACAATACCAAACTCTTTTGGAGGGAGATGAAGAAATCTCGGAGTGGTTGTTACAACCTTCAGAATGAATAAAATAAGGTCTAAAGGTGAAGACATTCTTAGGCAAACGCAAGATGTGTTAGGCCGATGGGATGAATATTCAGGAGATATTTATGTAGATGTCCAGCGTGATGCTGCTGTCACTTGCGCAGCATTGGGTACTGGCATCCTGTGTCTACAGGCTCCTGTGTCCGGGAATCTTCCTAGTGGGTCTTAATTTATGTTGGAGCTTAGGAATGGTTCCAGCCAAAGTATATGGTACGATTATTATATTGATTACTTTAGATAAACATCTTACATTTCGGCACCATATAAATAAATAAATATTCACGGACATTTTTCACACAACGTCCTCTGGTCCCAAACTAAGCTTAACGCTTGTGCTATGGGTAGGTGCCAGATTACGGATATAATACATATACGACATTTTTGTAAATACATACCTAGAGATAATAGATATCAATAACTTAACTGCAACAGTGCGCAAACTTATAACACTGCGTCGCCTTGCAAATGACACATTATCAAGGCGTATTATGCAATGTGCCTGTCTATCATCCCATACTGCATCACAACCTGGGGTGGAACTGCTAAAACGATTCTCAAACATCGTGTGGTTGCCCAGCGGCTATGCTTAAAATTGCAACTTTGCGGCAAATGTTTTATCCCACTGGAGAGCTATACAAACACCGTAATATACTGAATCAGAAAACTTTATTTGCTTAATCTTAGAACGTTATTAGGTATATAATTAGCATACTAGTACAGCACTGAAAGAGCCATTCACACTACAGACACAGATTCAAAGACGCAAACATAGCATTTGTAAATTACCACATCCCCAATTTACATTTACTAAGAGGTTCTTCGGTCCATTCATCTATACTATTATAAAGCTGTAACAGAGCTGTGTCTGTATACTTAAGATATTTGAGAAAAAATGTCTGTATATAGGCTATATAGACGTGTCTCAACACAAAACAATTTTTTTTAGATTTTTTGTCTGTTTGCCTGTTTATCTGTTTGTTTGTTCGCGCATCACGCAAAAACTACTGAAACGGACGGATTTTGATGCAACGTTTTCTATTTGATAGATCTCGGTTAGACTTAACAACTGGTATACATTTTATCTCTCTACTATATCGGGAACCTGAGATATAACCCAAAAACTAGCTTTTGGTTGCGGCGGAACCGCAAGCAAAGGCTAGTTTATAATAAAATCAACAGATTGTTGCCTGTTTTCAAATGATTGCACTAAATGTGTAAAAAGCAGCATACTTTTCTCTTATTAACAAATACTATGCTGAAATGGAATCTCTTCTGTCGTAAGTGATAGACTCTAAGGCAAATTCTGTCGGCAGGTTCATTGTCCTTTACTGACATCAGCATCATAGAAGAACCAGTAAACCTATACCTAGCTAAAAAATCCTGAAATACCGGTTATTCTATAACCTACTAGAAGTCAAAATTCAATTAGGTAATTTATTACAAAACTATGTACTGAACTTTTGCTCTATGATACAGTCTGGCTCTAGGCCAGAAGGTTTAGATACCTACTATAGAACCACTTAAGGTTGTTCGAAAGGAATTTTGGCAGTATTTTGCCGGAGTATGATATTAACGAAAGACTGATGCGAGCAGTACAGTTAAATTACATGGACTGCAGGGCTTGTATAGATGATGGAATGTCTCCCTGGTTTAATTTAAATATCAGTGTTAAACAGGGCTGCGTTCTATCAACCAGACTGTTTATCATATATGGATAGATAAAGGTTTCCAAAGGTTGAACCAGAAGATTGTAAGAAAAGGGGACTTCATGTAAATGTGAGCAAAACCAAAATAATGTTCCACCACCACTCACCACCTCAGCCAGAAAGACGTGTCACAATCCTATACTTGTCCCAATATTATCATATGGAAGCGAGAGTTGGGGACGCAGATAGAAGCATGACAATAAAATGAATGCGTTCGAAATGCGATCTCAGCTGAAAATCAATTGAGTTAGGCTGATGAAGAGTTTTGATTATCTGTCTGAAGGAGAGTTTTGATTCAAAAGGGAATGCTCCGATGTTTCGGGACTGCGGAAAAATGCTTAGCGATTGGTTACCTAGATCAAATCAGTCATGTAAGGTGGAGTACGCTCTCCGAAACCGGTAGAATTATGAATGTTGAGGAAGCGAGAAATGTGTACAAGAATAGAGTCTTTTGGCACTCTGTTGTCTCTGCATGATGATAAGTTAATAAGTATGTATTAAGCAAACATTTTAAATTTTGTTTCTAAATTTTTCGTTGGGAATCCTTTTCAGGCGTTCAGTTTTCCTCAAGGCATTTTCAGCTTTTTTTCACAATTTTAAATAAACAACAACCATAAATGAAGTATGTAATAGTTAGTAGACACGCCGATGCTTACAAAAAGATAAAAGTACTGTTCTTGAACACAAAATGCAAACTAAAATCCTCCGACTCAGCCTACTTGTAATCTAAGTACCTACTAGCCTATGATATAGGCAAATGTACAAGTCAAAGGAGTTCTTGATAAAAACAGGTCATGTCCGCAATATCCTGGCTGATTGGCTCCATGTCCCATTTTATTCGCGACAGCAAGGTTTTATTACGCAATGCTTACACGTGTCGCGTTCGGCGCGACGACCTCTTCCAAACACTTCCGATTCGCATGCAACAAACAACCTCTTGAATATTTTGAAAGTTGAAGGTGATCATCATACGGAAAACGCAAGGTTATATAATAAGAATAATTATTTTTATTTAATACCGCTTAATTATACAATATTTACATTATTATATTTTCTTAGTTGTTTTTTTTATTCTACAATATTATTGTGCTTGCAAGTATATGTATACCAATACCTATTCGTCAATCTATAAATATAAAGGCTAAATTGATTGTGTCAGTCTTAAAAACCTCGATCTCATGAACCGCAGAACGGCCCCTCGGCATTCTAAGGACCCTCAGGAATTGCAGGAATTATTTTTATCTCCATCATCCCTTTGTTATGGCGGCAGATGAGCCACGGGCTACCCGATAGTAAGTGGTGACCATTGTTGATAGACTTAATCATACTAAAAGTACTTTCAAGCCGTAGCTCATTTCATTTCACGGCTATGAAATGAAAAATATAAAGCCTATCGCCCGCTCTCCTCAAATACACGGGAAATGCCTACTCCCACTTGATACCCAGTGCTACCACCAGGAATACAACGGGTGATATTTGCTTACTCCTCCTCGTACGACACCCCAGGGAAAAAATAGGGTGGCGACACTTATTGAAGTTGAAGTAGACAAGACTTTTTTATTATCTTTACCTATTGTCAGAATTTCGTAGATGAACTACTAAAGGTATATATAATCGTAATTAGGTGGCAATGGTTAGAGAATAAAAGCACCGACTGCCATTCAAGAAGAATGGATCTTCCATGACCGCCATTAATGGTAAATCTGATGAGGTTTTATTTGAAACATTTTAGTAAAAATCAGGACTATGTTCAATATTGGAATTATAAACTTAATAACAGTGGTGGTGATGCTAATAGCTTGTATCTTCTCAATTTATACTAGTTTGGTTACAAATCACCCATAATTTCAACAATATCTAAAATTCTGACCCAATACTTAGTTTGTCCTTCGTGAAGCTTCGATCGACAAATTAAAGGCAAATATACCTACGTACGAGTACTACCTACGTAGATACCATAATTACGTGGCCATTTTATTAAGCACATACATTGTAGAAAATTGGATTTGTACAATTTTTTTTTATTATCTACCTATATTAGTTACATGATTTCTTATAAGGACCTCATAGATTCAGCTTAGCACGGGTTAGGAGCAGCCCCCTTAGAATGAAAAACGAAACGTTAGACGAACTTTCGTTTTGAGTCATTGTGATTGATCAACAGCCCCACGCGTGATTCCTGATTAGTCAAGATTTCGACGCCTGATTCAGGCGACCAATCACAATGAAGCGAAACGAAAGTTCGTCTAACGTTTCGTTTTTCATACTAAGGGGGCTGAACCCTTTAAAAAACTACCGTGTCCCTTCATAGTCTAAGTAAGTAGGTATAAAAAAATTAAGGGACTATTATAAACAGCTATAGCAAGTAATTATTCTGTAGTAGGTACTATAGGTACCTGCGTTTTGAAGAATTTGAAATGAGGCTATGATACGAGTAGGTACCTACGTGTTACATTTAATTTTAACATAGAAATCAATATGCTCTGCCTCGGTGGTGCAGCGGTAGTGTGAGCGACTGCTGATCATGAGGTCTCAGGTTCGATACCCGGGTCCGGCAGTGTTATTGAACTTTTTCTTAAAAAGGAAAATTCTCAGTAGCAGCCCGGAGTTTGGAATGTGCCCGGTAGACGGCAATAGGCTCACCCCCTAGGTATTACGTGGGACTCAAACATAGCTGGGAATCGTGGGTGTGTAATACATACACCTATGCCTACCCCTTTGGGGAATACAGGCGTGATGCTATGTGTTTTAGAAATCAATATAAAATGGCTTCATTCAATATGTGAATAATGAGGCGTGTTATCTTCATCTCTTTTAGATACCACACAGTATAAGGGCTTTATTGGTGTGCATGCAAATCCGTTTGTATTGACCTACATTTGGACATCACTGTGTAGCCCGTATCGCTCCATAACAAAATGAACTATAATCGTCATATGTCGTAAAATATATCTACTGGGCTTTTAATATAGATCCAATTTTCGATTGGAGTATACACAACTAGCCTTTGCCCGCGGCTCCGCCACAGCCAAAAGCTAGTTTTTAGGTTATATCTCAGGTTCCCAATATAGTAGCTTTTGCGTGAAGCAAAAAAAACAACAAACAGATAAACAGACAAAAAATCTTAAAACATCGTTTTGTGTTTTGACACGCCTATATAGCCTAATACATTCATTTTTTCTCAAATATCTTAAATATACAGACACAGCTCTGTTACAGCTTTATACCTAATAGTATAGATAGGTATACATACCTGTTAACAACATGTAGGTAGCTAAAGTACACAAAAAGAATTGAAAATTGTAAGTATATTTCATTTGCGTAAGAACGAAATATTCATTTACGTAAATAAAAAGTAGGTACCTATCTATTTTGTTAGTGATGTCATAATTTGCCTCTAAAGAAGTATTTAATTTTTCCAAATGTTTTAAAGTTTTAAACTACATTTAATTTTCACGTACTCGTTCGTACCTACACCAAAGTCAAAAGATAACCTTTAACCCTCCTCTACTGTCAATTGCCTTACGAGTGCCTATGTGTTTTAGCGATAAGCACAATATGACGGTCTTCCAGTACCTTTATTCTGGTGTAGTTATATAGGTATTGTTTTTATTATTGAAATACTTATGGCGTAACAAAACGCAGGTATACCTTTTTCAAATAAGAATATATTTTTAGGACCTTGAGTTAATTAACCTACCAGCTGTGTTTATTGATGGGCCAACGAAAACAAAGTTAAGATAATTTTGTGTGCTTTTTATTATCCTTAGAGCTCTATATATTCCTATGAGGTTAAATTTAATGAAAAAAAAAAATAGTATTTGTTCAAAATTTGCAGGCTATGAAACCCTTTTATTCGTGTAATTAAAAAAAACCGGTTAAGCGTAGGTATAATCAGACCTAAAGCATTTAACTTCCTTAATGAATGAACCTCCAAATTCGAGGTTGCCTGATAAAAAACATGACGAATTACGATACTACGTTTGGATTATTAGATATATGCACAAATTATATTTACAACATCATGTTTCTGTCTTCCCGAAAGCAACCGAACAGCAAACGTATAAATTATTAGACTTGTCGGCCACATCCAACGACAAAATTTCCAATTGTACGTAATAATTGAAAATTTTGCCGTTGGTTGTGGGTGACATGGGATTGCACGTTGCAGCGCTGTCTTGAGGAGGCCTAAGTCCAGCACTGGACATCGATAGTCTGATGGATGGATGACAGCATTGATAATGATAGAGATCGCTAAAATTTGTAGAGCCTTTTTCTGCTCTATCTATTCAGATTAATACTCGCGTAGATCACTGTTTAGCCATGAATTAGTATGTTATCTATGTGCATGTTGATATGAAGAATAGAATAGACTATTGCATAAATTCCTCTCTTCCTGATGGGAGACCTTTGCCCAAGAGCGTATGAGTCTAAGGTCTGGTCTCGCTGTAGTCTAAGGGGTTGTGAGAAAATCTCTCATTATGTTCTCAATTTAAATAGGTAGAGGGTGTTGGAGTGGTTTCAGATTATCAACTCGCTGCCACCTACTAGCTCATCTTGACAGACGAGCTGACCTATACGTTACCTCAGTTTGAGAAATAAAAAACTGGGTCAAGTTGGTTGGTTGGTTTAGCATTCAACAAAGATAGGAAGTATTACCATAATTAAATATTATTTAAGCAGCGTAGTAAAAACATGAATTGTTCTACTTTTAGTAATTAATTATTTTAAATGGAATTAACTGAAGCAATCTGCGCTATTTTACTGTGCCCCACGTGGTAGAGCTCACAAATATTGCCGATGCTCTCTGCAAGTGGGCGTCATGAACTCCAATTACGAGACATAGATTTGGTCCAATTTCGCTTAGTGTCATCTAGTCAGCGATTACATTCTAAAATAGGGTTGACTTCAAGCAGAAGTAGGTAGCAAAATTAATAGTATTTTTTATGTCTTTTGCATTTTATCGACATATGAGTAAGGGCGTATCTGCACACGAAAAGAAAATATAATTGCAACCACATTAAAGTTAGATCAAGAACAAACTAGATTGATGACATTATTTATCTCAGTAATTAGCAAATCGTAAGAAGGTATTTCCAACAGCATACCTATATATTTCCTAATATTACTTTCCAATGCAAATTCGGACGCAACACACAAAGTGTCGTAAGACCTTTAAATTCACCTACATACGAATTCGGGTCGCTGGACCTTTTTAAACTGTTATTTGAAATAGGTAGATACCATGAATTAATTGTAACTTTCTTTATGACCACTAGTTTACTCCCGATTTGAATCGGGCTTTATATAATCTATATAGACAACTTTTTTAATACCTATGGTGGCAAAAGAGCCATGGGTCATGCGGTACTGACGGAGACGAGGGGAATAAATTATCTGCTCTTGCAACCGAACACATAGAGATGCATAACATAAGAAAGAAGGTGGTACTCACACTCACTCTCATATCCAACAACAAATGAGTATTCTCTCTTGGCACCCTATTGCCTCGAAAAAAAATACCTAATTATACCTAATCTACTAGTTTGTGAGTACAATGGCAACATCAAAGCCGTTTAACCTCACTATATTTTAGCGATTAGTAAATGCTATTACAACATCTATAGTGCTAATTATTAATCATTGTTATTAAAGCAAACTGCAAGACCGACTTCCAAATAGCATTCCAAAGTAACCGTATTGTGCATGTATTGTGTTAATGGCCTCAAGTTTATTAAGGTCTGCGAATGTCATGTCGCCCGAGTTCGTACACTGCGCGTTTAAAATAACGGGACCATTTCACATTTCTGACTTTAAAACCAGTAGGTAGTTCTGCAATGCGGTCTAGTTTAATCGTGCCAACGGAAATTTTACGAATTCACTTACCATGCTATTAAACAGTTGTTTGTATATTTGTCTCCGATAATCCTATACCTACATTATTAAAGTGTTAGCATTTGGAATGAGAACAAAATAGTTAATTTCTGTTTATGATAGGTATCAACATGCGCTTTGCTTTTAGTAGGTACGATTTTAGACTTGAATTATGAATAGGTAACTAATTAACTATCCGCTCAAATATTTTGCAGGCAATTACGTAACGCTTTTTATCTGTGTCCTAATTACAAAAAAAAAACCTTTAACTTGAAACGTTAAATATACAAAAATCCTTCATCACATCAATTAAGGAAAACTCAAAGCAAACAACTATTTATCATCAAATTAATCAGCATTGCGGTCAACTGCTCTATAGTTGAAGCCCTTCACACACAGATATAGCTATTACTCTAGGTACTTATACTTACTGCACACATATGTAAACAAACCCAATACAGCATCCATGTGTGTGTTAAAGGTACACACACGCATATACACTTTATATGTTGGTCGAAGACTTTGTTTTGCTGTTGAGATTCGCGCGTGCACTTGCGCAAGCGCCGGTGGAGGCCATTGACTCGTACGTGGCAGCCATGTTGAGGCGAAGCGCGGGCGCGGTAGTGGAGCGCGAATCCAGCGACTTCTGTTCCGCGCCATGTCGCAATCGTGTGTTTACGCCTCAACGACGCCAAAGCCGTCGCCATTTGGAAAACATTACAGCTAATTGCAATGACTAACCATTATTAAGTTTCATCTCATCTAATGAAAAGTTATATTAAATGGTAGATAGTATAATCAAGTAGGTATATCATAGATACCTATAGGTACAGATAGTAGAGTTATACCTAAATTTGGTTCTAACAGTTAGGAATTACATGTCATAATTACCTATCATTAGCGCCAACAGAAAGAGTCACCTATCATTAGCACAAACAGAAAAAGATTTATTTAAAAGTTAGTAATAGGTAGGCTGTATAAGATAGGTACCTAATTACCATTATTAGGTACCTATAGTTGGTACCTAATAATGGTGTGCAATTTTTTCAGTCAGAAAGTTACATGCTACCGTACCTATTTCATAATATTTTCTAGAATGTACTAATAATATTCCACCCAATACACACAATACTGATATAGCGAAATTTATGTAGAGTCACTAGGTGAGTACCTACATAGTTATTTATTGATATTACATATACTGCAAGAAATTTTGTTTTAAATTATTATAAACGTGTCTTGTGTCTAAAGTAGTCAAAAGAATGTGATTTCCGAACCTATAAACGCAATAGCACCCAAAAATAACAAAATTTTCACCGCCGCTTACAATGAGCCAAACATATAATTTAATAATTCGTGTCGCATCGATTAAGCCCGTTTTCAAGGCAATTCGTAGTACAACCATGGACAATCAATGATGTACATCGACACCGAAGGAGAATTTGACCCAAATCGATGGTCAGTATATCGATTAAGGCGTTTGAAAAACGTAAATTGCTTCAGTTAAAGATGAACATATTCGCACTGGTGTACATTACGCAACAATATTCGCGAACAGATAACGGAGTAGGTATGTATAGCGAAGCCCCTCCATCCTCTGTCCTCGCAGAATCCGGTGTAGTGCTACCTCGCTCACACTCGCGCTAGCTTGCTATTACTATCTCAACACTATGACATAGATACCAGGCGAGTTGCGAAACAGCGCGGATTATATAGCAGGTGGATTGTGCCGTAAACAAGTTTAAATAACTGCTTTCACATGCCTCTGAATACATAAATACATAACATGCCATTTTTTCAATAAATACCGTTCAGTAGTTGCGATTTTCTGAACCAACTCCTTATCTTCTATATAACAAAAGTATAAACGCAACTGCCCATATTATTATAAAATACATTTAGGTATATACCTATTTAAATTACATGAATGAAATATTCATGTTGGGATTAATTAGAAAGATTTTTATACCACCTAACGTACACATAATTGCTAGATATAGCGGTTCAGAGGTATCCAGTTGTTTTAGTCATGATTTTTGTTTGTACCAGGCGAACATAAATATGCTATATAGGACAGCTATCACCCATGATAACGACGTTCACCGTTAATCGTATCAGCGCTACGTAGGTACTTTGAAAGTGTGTCACAATCAACCTGACGTAATCGGATTTGCAACGCGAATTGCAAATAGTAAGAACGGAGGCGGAGTCCCCGATATCCAATGCAAAAAGGCTTGCAAGGCGCATGCGCCTTAGTACTTAGAGATATTTATTATTTCTACTAAGAACCTTGTCGCCTGATATTTCTTGAATATTTATTTTTATAAAGTTGTAGAAAAGATTATAAGGTTACTTTTTAATGTTAACACAATATATTTGTTGGCGAGCCTCGGAAGACGTATACCAACAGTAACTGCGAGAGCAGTTACTGCGAGAGCAGTTACTGGTCTAGTGGTAAACTAATTTGGCTGTATATCTCGAAATCCTGGACTTAAATCGCAGAGTAGACTGGTATCTACCACCGAAGGAATTTAACATAGTTCCAGTGGCCCGCCAATAAAGGCGGAGAGACGGCACACGGCGGATTTTTTTGGTGGATGAAGGCCCCACACTACCATGTTCGTTGCCCCGAACGACGGGGTGTGCGGTTAGGAACATTTCTTCCCGCCTTAACAAAAAAAAAAGGCTGGTGTCTACTATTCGATTTTTTCTGTTCTTAATAGCAGTCCGGAATTCAGGAAAGCTGGCGATGTAATATCATCATTCATCCGAGAGTATGTAAAACCACCAATACCTACGTTCTGCGGTGATTTCATTTGCCTTCCCATCGCCTTATAAGAGTGAGAGAAGGGAGAGTGCAATTATGTCAACTCGCACAGTTATGCAGTAAGTATGCGTAATATGTGAGTATCTATCCCACACAGATGATAAGCGTGATTGAGTTACATGAAAGTTTAATAGATACCTAGTGACGAACTCTTGGCTTTTATAGAATTTAGCGCATTTTATAATATTACGCATATAACCGAGCCACCATCTCCCGTAAGTTCTCGCTACTACATTTCCTTGAGTTATAGGAGATAAGATATTAACTGACCCTTAGACTGTGGTCATTCTATTTCATGATTTAAAACACAGACAAAATGTTATTAAACTTAAAATATTAGTTTGTAGAACTAAGCGTGAAAAAGAATTAAAATTGTATATCTGTTAGAATTGGAAGCAGATAACAAGTACTTAGGTATTCCGTAAATTTCACTTTGCCATTTGCAAAAAAACGAAGGATTTCTTATTTAAATATCCAAGCAGTGTAGAGTTCTGTTATATCCTATTATGCAGAGATCTCTACCTCGGATCTAACGAAACTCATTTTTGGCTCACAAACCAAAAATAATAAAAATTGTGAAGTTTAAATAGATTTTTGATATATAAATACAACCAAGTTGAGAATGAGCACCCGACGTGTGCGTTTTGATTCCCATTTTATTCGTAGCGACACGCCACCGATAGCCACCGATAAGATAACCATAATCGATAATTTCGCGCGATTTGCTGCCCGCTCGCACGAAAGGTCACTCACGTTGCGAAATAATGTAAGAAATGTTGTTGCTTACAAAACTTGAATATTAATATAGGTATGTGTACCTACCTACATACCTATATTATATTATAATCTCGAATAAAAAATAACCATGAGCGACGGTTACCACTTACCATCAGGTGGGCCGTGGCCCGTCTGTCATCATTAGCAATAAAAAAAATGGTATACCTACTCTCTGCCTTGATTCTTGAATGCTTCCTAAAATACCGAGGACACCTACTCGTAATCTACATTTAATTTTGTAGAGATAAAATAAAAATTTAGATAGATTAGATTTTGTAGTTTTAACAAAGTATCTAAACACTATATAATCGTATTATCAATCAATACCGCTCAATTCGTTTGTATTGTAAATTTGTAAAAATATACTGGAAATGTGCACGAATTCGCCATATCAAAGGAAGAAACAGTATTGCCGGGATTGCCAAACTATCAAAACTGCTTTTACAAATATTTTTTTCATAAATTGTAATCCAGACTAAAACGACGTATTTAAAAAAAAAACAGATTTTGTCATTGTCAAGTAATGCTCTACGACGTTGTACACGTTTCATTTTTATTTATATAATTGCAGAAAAATATATAATAAAAACTTTCTACTTATAAATAAGTAGGTAAATGAATCGAGTAAACTGCAATATTTTGTAGTCGTCAGAAGAGCGCTAATCGTGAATAAATAAAGGATACCGATGGGGACGGTTACTTGAACTATTGCTAATGGTTGGTGAACTGTTTCACTTGTCTATGAGACATTGACATGGTACATTATATATGAGATAATCACAGTAAACTAGACCGTATTACCAACCCGGCTGAGTAGAGACTGACTGAACGATTGTGAAACGAGTTGATAGATACGAGTAATAGACATGGACTAAATAGTCTGTCAATTAGCATTAAGGATTTGATGTCTCCAAAATTTCTACGAATGCAGCAATATTCTCAACCTATTTTTGTTCCACGTTCGGTCACGTGTCTTCTCTTAGAGTGAGAGACTTTACACGCAGGAATCTCTCATGCATGCCGGTTTCTCTTCTCACGATGTTTTTCTTTAACCGAGCAGTGATAACTTATAAAGAAATAAAAAGAAAAGCCAGAGGTGTGTACCGTACGAGGCCTGAAACTCGAACTCGATAGCCCTGTCTTTGCAATCCTTGGTTTTACCACTAGACTCAGGTCAATGCCAATACCTATATACTCTACCTATGGCATGAATTTGTAGGTTCGTTTATCATATTAAGATAAAAATTTCTATCCTGTAGGTTATTTTTTTTATACCTACCTAGTATGAGGGTGACAAACAAGCATGTGGCTCTTTTGATGGCGATGTGAGGCATCACTAGCCTATCGCCACTTCCAAGGAATAAGAGGTAGAAACAAGAAGAGAATACGAAACACGACAGTACAAATAACAGCCGTTGTTTCACGCTGATCTTCTGTGAGAGGTCGAGCCTGTCCATTCATGCGGGAACAAAAGGCTCTACTCTACCACTACACTGTATGCTGGCTATACTATGTTAAATATCTGTTTTTGGAACTAAGTTCCTTACGGCAGGCTTGGAGGGGATAGGGATTTTCCTGCGCGACCGAACTGAAAAAATGTGAGACTAAAACCGTAAGAAAAACATATAACGGAAGTGCTATAGTCGTTGATCTTATTTTAGTTACCACAAGCCAATAGTTTCAGCAATAGAATTTAATGATGAGAATTGATTAATAAAAATTAACTATATTAATAAGCTTTTATTTTTAAATTTAATTATGTAATTGTATATTGTCAAAAAAAAAATAAAGACATATTTTTTTATTTTACTTAATAATTTGTATTACATTTTTTTTTTCTTTGTTGGATTTATTTTATTTAACGTTCTTTGTTATAAAAAGTAATCAGTAAAATATACATGAGCAATTTTTTTTTAACAAAATAATAGTGATCGCTTTGCTAGAACTATATATAGGTACATTTATAGGTCCTACCCTCATTCAAAACCTGCGTCAATATCATCGTTTCAATCGCATCCTTCAATCAACTTGAATCATTAGCTACCGAATAATTTACCATTTGTGGTCTTAGTGGAGCCGTACTCCATGATTAATGACTGCAGTTACTTAAGTCAGGATTTGCGATATTTTTTGTTTACCTCAAAACATATAATTGAGTGATTGATGAACTTTAAGCCATTAGATTTGACACGGCTTGTTGGAGAGCTGTCGAAAGAATTCGTCTGACACATGCGTCGGTTTTGCTATAGGTACTCGTAATTGCATGCATTTAGGTACTAAAATAACAATTCCACTAATGGAATAATGACATTGATCATGCCTGTTTATTTCTTTTTAGTTACTTTTCATTGTTCGCAAGTATAAACTTGGTACCTAAGTATCTACTTAATTTATTATTATTAGTCTGAAAGGCATCGTCCGAATTACCATACCTAGATGTAGTACCTATTAGCCTACATCTATGCGAATTACTAAGTTTCTTCATGAACTTAATTTGTCTTGTGTGACAAGTGTAAGGTCACTTTTTAATATCAACAAATGATAACGTTATAAATATTTTATTACTTTTACGTTGTAAATATTTTATTACTTTTATATATGCTCGTGGCTATCATTTTCAATGTCACATTTTCGCACTTTGTGTTGAGATAACAAAATGTTATTCTATGAAACTTGCTTATAGAATAAATTCTCATAATATTTAAGCTAGTGCCATAATGTTACTGAAGATACGAAATAGGTGTAGTTTGAAATCAGACTTTTATGTACCTACTAACTATAAACTAACTTAATAAAATAATTTTAGATCTGTACCGATCATAAACTTAAATCATAAAAAATAATAATATTTCATGAGGTTTACTTTATTTGACTCAACGTACCTACATTAAACTGATTTAACAAATAATTAGATATTATAAATGAACACTAAGTTATTTAGATATATATATAGGTATTTCTATTCTCGGTAACTTCTTTAAACTGGTCTTTTAACTGCCTCGGTGGTGTAGCGGTAGTGTATGCGACTGCTGGGTTCGGTCCCCGGGTCGGGCAATGTTATTATGCTTTTTCCTAAAAAGAAAAATTCTCAGTAGCAGCCCGGAGTTTGGAAATACGCCCGGTAGACGTCAATAGGCTCGTCCCCTATTACGTGGGACTTAACATAGCTGGCGAGTCGTGGGTGTGTAATACACCTCTGCCTACCCCTTCGGGGAATACAGGCGTGATGCTATGTTTATGTTTATATATATTTTTATAGCAGATCCTGCTGTGACTGTTATTTTCGATTTCACATTTTCCACTTTGTGTTTAATGAATACTAAGGTTTTATGTTATAAATCACTATATAAATTTAAGCACTACAGAGTTTATTTCACTACCACATTCTGCTATTACACGAATATACCTCTCTGTTTTTACTTTTCGGCACACGATACAACCATTATTTAAACTCTAAATAATGGTTGCTCTAAATTTTAGAGCATTATCATTCACTAAACCACTCGCGCATTTATGTAATAAATATTACTTTATAACACTATTCTCAATGAGCTATGGAACACTATGAAAATATGTGCGGTTATTTCAAATAAATCACTGCTGTAATAAATACGTATACTGTAATTACTTATTTGTGACTCTCGAGAGCTGTACCCTATTGGCGATAAATAATCGTATTATTCTCGTTACGAACGAATATTCATTCAGAATAATATCAAGGTGTACAAACATCGTAAACGTGAGTCCTTAGCTTTGTAAAATAGCTTACTTCCCCCATGTGTTATCAATAAACGTTATTAATTACGCTTGTGCATTATGTAAACTAAACATGCTTAGTTTGTAACTCATTAACATGAATGCCTAGGTATAATTAGAAAAGAAACAGTTATGATCTAGTGCATAAACCACACCCTCTCCTGACTGGAGAAAAATATCGATTTCAATCCAGATTTGAAGTTTGTATATCTAGCTTCTCACCCGTAACTTTTCAAATGCACAGCCAGATGGCGCAGTGGTTTAGATACCGGCCTCCCGCCTGAGTGTTGTGGGTTTGATTCCCACACAGGACAACTCTTTGCGTTAATATCTACAAATGTTTATTCTGAGTGTGTGTGTAAGACTTTGTGTCCGGGACATTGTATCTTTGGTAAAGTCCCCCGCGATACAAGGATTATTCTTTAGTGCAGAATGTCTTTAAATAAAAAAATATATGTTTATCTATTCACAGACTATTACCGCTGTTTTAAAATGGTAAAAGAAATCCTTGTAATGATACCGGCATGCCCTAACGATGATATGAACTCATGTAAATGGCCATGTAAAACTACTAACCTGTACAGGTCGTTGGTTGGTGTCCTACTGACAAAACCTCTCTTATTCTAAATAAAGATGTCAATTCGTCTCACTGAATTGCAATCACAACACTCAGTGATGTGCGCATGTCATGAACATGATATAATGCGCACCGACTCAGATACCGTCTGCATTCTCTTATCCTCATAATCCGATGTGACGTCAATCTGACACGACCATGTCAGGCGCAGGAACGACGGCTCTACATAAGGCATAGGGTCATTTCATGGTCAACTTTCCTGCCACCTACTCGACAGGAAATGGCGGTACATGCCACCGATAAGTGATTGATACTTAAAAAAAATATTTAAATTTTTATAAACATAGTTTGTTTTGTTAATTTTATTTTACTGACATTAGCAGCAATTTGCAAAAAGAGAACAAGGAAATTGATAAAAGAGCGGCTTTGTTCATTTGAATTAAAAATAATCAAATAGAAGATTTAAACTTAAACAGAATATTTTCTTATTTAATCAATTTAAGGATTATGGACACATTAATGTAATAATTTCTCCAATAAGAATCATATTTGTATCAGGTTTACATTCAGTTTTTTTACAATGTGTTAAGATCATATTTCGATCAGTTGATCTACTTGTAAATCCATCATCGGTTAGCGTATATTTACTTTTTAATTTCTTTGGTAAAGGTAAATCACACACGAAATGGCGGGAAATCTCACTGTCATAGCATCTAAACCTGCTAAGTTTTTACTGCATTTTTTCGTCGTATATTATACAAACAGGTCGACAGAGACGAACTGCATGGCTCAATATTTCATTCGTCTCATTTGCATTAAAATTACTAATTAATGCAGTAGAGTTGTGTTACACTGATATAATGTTTGAGAAATATTTGATTTGGCATTATTTAAATATTATAAAGTAGGTTTTTATAAATAATATATTGGACACTTACTATAATATACCTATAAGCTTCGATCAACAATGCATTAGATATCGCGTCGGCCCAAAAAAATCGTCTCGGTATATGTATAACAGTGCACTTGAGAAATGAGCTCTTATTTTGACTAGTTCAAAAATACTTTATTTGTTGCTATTTAAGCTTGATTTCACAGTAAATGTTATTTGTCTTTTCACTTTTAAGTGGCAGTAGTAAATTATTGCTTTGCTCGTTTTTTGTGACGAATTATCATAAATGTAAGATAATATTTTAAAGATTTGTGACTTTATTACTAAGTGTGATGATTGTAATTAGGTTGAACTTAAAACTGTTTTAAAACCTGTGTCTCAGTTCGTTAGTGAACAGATATAGCTGTATAAGTATATATTCATACGGAGAGTTTTTAGCTTCATTTTGTTCGTGACACTGTATCTTGTTGGTATTGATGATCGAAGCCTATAAGTAAGTATACTAACCTATATAAGCTGGAACCGTTAAGCAGTAGCTGGTTATTAAATAGTAGGAATAGGTACTTACTTAGCCCAGATTCGCACAGGTGTATTCGCACAGAGCTTAGTTAGGTACATGTATACAGTATAATGTAACTATGTATGTGTATTTTTACGACATCCAATCCTACCAAAATAATAAGTATGAAAGTTTGTGATGATGTGTAGATATTTATCCGTCATTCACGCATATACGACTGAGCTAATTTGGATAAAATTTGGTAGGTGTATGAGCAGGGCCGGCCCGCCCATACGGCGAACGGAGCAGTCGCTCCAGGTGCCAAATCCTAGGGGGCGCCTAAATGGTAAAGAAAAATAAAAGAAGTTTCTTTTTTTTTCGATTGTCTATATGTATTTTAAGCGAAGAGATGAACAAGACGCGCGCGAATTTAGTGCGCGGTTCACACCAGAGTATGGTTGAGATCTTCGCGTTCCATACTTACTTTACACTCACAATTGGTATAGGTACCTATATATTATGAGTGCGAGTGCGATTCAGTGAACGATATGAACAACAGGTTCGTGGAAACTGTCCAAGCGGTCGGGTCGACCTTTTTTAAGACCAGTCGAGTCGATAGGACTCAAAAGCTTTCGGACCAAACTCTTAACCAATCAGTCTTCGGCTGATTGGTCCAATCGGAGGCGAATAAACAGACAGATTCCCAAGTCTATGTGACGAGACATTCGCTGATTTAATACCTTGCGTATTAAAGAGGCGATAGAGCGGAACCAAGGTTCCAAAGTGTTCGCAAGAGATCTGTCTGTTGGGAAAAGCCAGCTGACGTCCACCATCAGGTGCTTGTTTGTCACCCACATAGTATAAAAACAAAAAAACATTTTACATATCAAGACAAATGTTTGCAATTCATCAAAATTGTAGTAGGTAGGTAGGTACCTACCTAACGAGTATAAATGTACTTTATGCCCGTTTGTTTGGCTAAAAGGCTATTGGGATACCTATAAGAATTATTATTTGCGTGCTTTTATTGTTTTTTTTTATTAATATTCAGTAGAGATTGTGAATTTAGGGCTTTATTCGAAAACTTACATACGAAATACTAAAATTGAGATATTGTGTATATTTTTTTTTAATTGGCATTGTTTAATCGCACGGCAAATCGTAAGTTCATACAAAGTACCTAAAGCACAATAAAACATGTAAAATTTTTGTCGCAAGAACTAATTAAACCGTAGGTATTATTATAATTTGAGCGATATCGCGATCACGAATCCGCCCCGCGGGTCTGTTGAGTTATTTTATAGAGTTTTTTGTGCGGGCGGGCGATTGCGCTCCGCGGCTACGCCACCCTCGAGGTTCGCGCAAAAAACCCTCTGCTTCACAAATACTTAGAATGTTGTTTTGTAGGAGAGAGGGGTGCGGGGAGCAGAGCTTGAGGGGCGCGCGGAGATCGCTATCGCACGCACCCTATGCACGCACTATCCTAAAGCTAGCCACTTAATTGTTATGTATGACGCGAAGCTTAAATAAAATTCGCCCTCACTGTACTTTCGGACAATGTAAAATTTTCATGAAATATGTACCTACTTACGTAGTCTTAGCAGCAGGCTTTACAAAGAATCAAAGTGAAAGTCAAGAATTCAAACATGTATGTACCTACCACATGCATACATAGGTATACCTATGTATAAATAAATGTATTACTATTTTAAGTACCTGCTTATTACTTACATAAAGCTGATTTACGCATGGAAACAACTAAGTAAACAGAGCGGGTTATCTAAACAGATTATCGAGTTAGGATTTTTTTTTATTATGAACCAATTATATTTTAGGTAAACCTCCGTATACAACATCGTTTTCAAATAACGTCTTGGAAGAAATTAGATAACGCTTTAACTTGCACATAATCAGCAGATACATAAAAAATAGATATAGTGTATAGTGATCACAGTATTGGAGGCAATTGCAATATAGAATAGGTACTATTTCTTTTCGCGAAGGTATTTCGTGGTCTTTGTAATTGGTATTATATTTGGGTTGGATTTTTTTTATGATAAAATCAAATCAATTACCTACCTCATGCAATACACACTACAGAGCCTCTCCTAATTTAAGTCACAACGTCCGATTCTCTGCGTATCGCATCCCGTCTCCCACTGCCTTTCTCAGGCAATATTTTTTTTTTAATGTGCCGTGTGGGGCCGGCTTTAGAATTGTCCCACCCCTCTCCACCCATGGGAGTCTTAAGAGCCGACTGAGGGAATACCGGGGGAGTGGGCAGCAGCTCTCCCTCGAGTATTAACAACATCTACTGCGATCGCCAACCCGCCTGCCAAGCGTGGCGATTACGGCATTATCCCCCATTCTTGGGGAGGCCTATATCCAACAGTGGACGTTAAAAGGCTGATGGATGGAATGATAACTCAAATTAGAAGATAAGTCTTATTATATAACTAGGATATTCACGGTATGTAGCGGCTAAACTATGGTCCTATCCATCATCATCATTCATCGGCCTTCTATTGTCCACTGCTGGACATACACCTCCCCAAGAAAGCACCACAACGAGCGGTCTTTTGCCGTCTGTATCCAGGTGGCTTTGACCAGATCATAGGTCCACCTGGTGGAAGACCAACGTACACTGCACTGTCCGAAATGTCACCACTCTAGAAGTCGAGTGATGCAATCTGCCCATGGCAATGTCAGTCACTCTGGTTCTCCTACGGATTTACGTGTTGCGGATTTTATCGTGTAGAGAAATAGAGCGTTATGTTCTTTCCATGGCACGTAACAATAAGCTTGTTTTTGGGGCCCATATTTAAGGAAAATTTTTTTCTCCTGTATGTCACAATTGATAACACACACTAGTCATCGACTTTCGTATAAACCAATATTATTTTGATCTGTATTTTAGCACTTGACATTCTCAGCTACTTTTTAAAGAACAAATTATTTGTGAATGTGGAAAAAGAGAAGTTTAGTGCTAGCGGGATTCGAAACTGCGTCCCTTCCAAGCTTGCTACGATTGGGAATGGCCATTTGTCATTGCGATGGCTTGGCGGTCTAGAGCACTTCCCTGGATTGAAAGAGACGCAGGTTCGAATCTCACTCGCACTATACTTCTCTTTTTCCACATTCACAAATAATTAGATCTTTAAACGAATATTATTTAATAATAATGCTGCTGGTGTTGCTAAATCCATGAACAGTAATTTCAGACCTCTTCAAAGCTTTAGGGTATCGTTTGAAATTCAAAAATATATTTTTTGTGGGCTAATATTCAATTATAGTTAGGAATACTTCATAATTCATAGAGAAAACCTCAAAAATATCGGCGACGTTGTTTATCTATCTGAATTTCATTTTATGCTATGTTGAAATCATCTATTTAGACGAAAATACTCCTGATACAGAAATTTCTACAATTTCATTATAGTTGAACACTACTTAGTCATCATACTCTAGGGTCTAGTACTCATACTCTAGGGTGATAGTCACATACTTACACATAACAAAAAGACTGTATAGATAATATAAATTCACATAAAAATACATGCATACACCAGACGACACGACAGGTGGCTGGGTAGCAACCTGTTCTTTCTCAAAAATGACGGCAAAAACACTCACTAACCCTTTAAATATAAGTAGAGACGACTCTACTGGCCTTATATAATGAATATGTACAATATGCCAGTAAAAAACCTGTAATAAATGTAGTTAATTTTGTTGAACATTATATATAAATGCTAATGGAAATAGTATGTTATCCTAATTGTTACTTTGTGAGATAGCTGTGCTAACATTAGATAGATCTACATAACTATTATATACTAGCCTTTGTCCGCGGCTCTGCCAAATCCAAAAGCTAGTTTTTAAGTTATATATCAGGTTCCCGATATAGTAGCGGGATAAAATGGTTACCAGTTTTTATGTCTAATCAAGACGTATCAACTAAAAAAGTTGCATCAAATTCCGTTCAGTAGGTTTTGCGTGATGCGTGAATGAACAAAGAGATAAACAGACAAACAGACAAAAATCGAAATAAATTTGTTTTGTGTTTAGACACGCCTAAATAGCCTAATACAGAACCAACTCAAATATCTTAAATGTACCGACACTGCTCTATTACAGCTTAATAATAGTTAGGTAGGACAAATTTTGCGTGAAAATGGCATTTACAACTGAGGTCCATAAGTTTACCACCTGTATGTATCACTATCAGATTCACTAAAGAAATACATAGGATTAAGTAGACTGAATCTTTCGATGTTTTTATATATATATTTTTTTAGCATTTGACATGCCTAGCCACATACATTAGCACAAATTGTGAAAATGTGAAATCCTGCTCGTGACTGTTATTTTCGATTTCATATTTTCACACTTTGTGTTAATAGACTGAATCTCTTGGACTGGAATGGATTCGGCATCAACATCAACAGATACAGCTACACCTTCGATTTGCAAATGATATCGTGATCATGGCAGAACTCTTGAAGAATTTAGCACTATTCTCAACGACCGAGCAGGGTTTCGCCGACTAGTGGTTCTAAAAATAAATATGGGTAAGAGGTATTAGTCGGGAATGCGATTGGTTCACTATTTCTGCCTGGGACACTCCATGGATCTTCTTCAACAACTCCGAGAAAGAGGTAAATCGACGAATCCAGCTCTGATGGGCAGCGTTCGGGAAACTGAGGAAGATCTCTATAATCCGATATTCCAGTCTGAAAACGAAAGTCTATCACCAGTGTGTGTTACCGGTGAAGCCTTGCGAAACAAGAGGAGTATAGCAAAGCTCTACGTCACTCAAACGTATAAACATCCAAATAGGTAGAGTTTACACCCCTTTGCAAACCTTCACATTTATAATATTCATAGGGTAGGTCCTTCTGATTCCAATAACGTTCGTTTCGTGTTTGGTATCCACTTTTATACCTAGCAACTAAAAAAGTATTGAGAATTATTTACTTGCACTCAACAAACCTTAGAAAGACTTAAGAAAATTTTAAGACACAAAATTTAAAAAAAGATATTATTTTTTTAAAAACTTCGTGGCTTAATCTACCGGAAGTATGAAGACCATCAGTGCTACGGATGTGTCACCCTTGGTCACTATTCGTCCCCTATCTATCGTTCATCGCTATTACATATATTACTTCTTTCTACCTTTAACGTTGCCCTCATGGAATTTGTTGAATGTGTCCCATAGGAATTATTTGTAATTGATAGAAATTCTCATGCATAATCTAAACAATTTTGATAGTAAGTTTAATTATATATTTAAAAAATTACAAATAATGAATTTACAAAGAGAGCCGCTAGGATTCTATGCTAAAAAAGAAATTAGGTACCCAGTTATTTTAAAATTTATATAATTTAATAGATTAAAATAGTTTTTTTTTTCTTTTACACTACTGCATTGGGATGTGATCCTGTAAAAGTAGCTGTAAGTTTGGAGAATAAATAAATAAATATTATGACGCTGTTGTCAATGGTCACTTTGGCGATTTATGGTGTCGATTTCAATGAGCAATTACTTTCACTAACTCTTTAAGCGCAAATATTTTTGCTATTATTAGGTAGGATTTATGAACCAAAAACACTTACTTTATGTTTATCCATAGAAAAGCACAATTAGTTTTTTAAATCATTGCTGTGGTGATAAATGTAACAGAAATAATCGGTCTATGAATCGGTAAACTTTTGTCTAAACTTCCTACGCCCACTGGCACACTGTAAGGCGCAGGTCTCTTGCCAGACAGAGAGAGTTGGACCTACTACTAGTAGAGAAAATATCGTAGGTACGCAGGTTTCTTCACTATATTTTCCTAACCAAGTAATTAAATAAATACACATAGGTACCTATACTTTCTTTTGTTAAGGTGGAAAAATATATGCCTAACCGCACACCCCGTCGTTCGAGCCAATGAACAGGGTAGTGTGGGGCCCTCACCCACTAAATGAACCCGCCGTGTGCAGTCTCTCCGCCTGTGTTGGCAAACCACTGGAACTACGTTGCATTACTTCAGTGATAGGTGATAGGTACTTAATTCCGAAAAATTTTGAAAGACGGAGGTATGTGCGTGTGAGAAATGGACCTCGTAAATACGAGGGATAGAACTTTATACAACTCTCATTACCGTCTGTTATCACTGCACTACGTTTTTTTTTAATGTACAATAAACTAATGCACTGCCTTTACTAACGTAGATTTTGTTCAAGTCGGTAAAAAAAGCCTGTCACCTGATAACAATTTGCACCGAAGGATTTTTGTTATTGTACGAAAATACCTATTAATTCATGAACAATCATAATTAGCCTTTCGCGCAGATTGTTTCGATCTTTGATATTTTATTATATGAATATTAAGCACAGTAATATTTCGTTCAGCTTTGCGTTAATTTTGTTGTGTACATTTTTATGTTTGGCATTTTTTCGTGTGATTTGGGGTAGCTGCACAAAAATGCGTATTGGTGTCGTGTGCGTGTTACGAGAAGCAAGGGGGGAGCTCATTAAGGTAAAAAGCCGAGTGCAAACGGCGACTAATGGCGAATCACACGAAGGGGAGCAATAGTCGACGACTTTTCGACCGTCAACTCATTGTTGCTGACGGCTTTCTTCCGATTCCTCGAGCAAGCCAAAAGTAAAATTTTTGCTCAGCTTTGTGTTTAAGTATAATGCTATATAATATATTAGGTAGGTTAGGTATTCTCTTTTGCTCATATCCATTTGGACATATATTTATATGTAGAATATAGAAAATATAAACAATACCGCAGATCAATCGGCGGGATAAATTTGTACCCATCCCCTTAACCGTTGATCAGGGTAGTATGGGGCCTTCACTCACTAAATAAATCTCTCTCCGACTGTGTAGGAACACTGCAACTAAGTGAGATTACTTCAGTGGTTAATGAAAATGATTTGACATTTTGATCTGTATTTTAGCACTTGACATGCTCAGCTACTTTTAAAGAACAAATTATTTGTGAATGTGGGTCGTAAAAACAAAATATGTGTTTTGGAGAATAATGAATGGCCATCGATCAATACGATGGCTTAGCGGTTGACGCAATTTCCCAGATTGGAAAGGATGCAGGTTCGAATCCTGCTCGCACTAAAGTTCTCTTTTTTCACATTCACAAATAATTTGTTCTTTAAAATAATTTAATTTTAAAAATTAAGATTGATGACATACCTATGCGTTTACTGGCCCTTAGTAAATTTTAAAATTTTGAGGACGCTGTGCTCTAATGACAGTTAAGATAGTCTTTTTATTAGTCGCACATCATCCACTGCTAGACATACCTACTCGTATCCCCCGAAAACATCATCTTGACGGTTCTATTTTCCCCGAGCCCCTATGTCTACTAAATAGTTTACTGTCTTCATTATAATTATTTAAATGTTTTATAGGTAAGGGTATAGGTACTAAATATAGAACACGGCGATAGCAAGTATTATAAACAATCACCACTTCCTCAAGTTTCATTTTGTAACTAACCTACACTAACATAAAAAGATGTGCCACAAAATATGAATAGATTTGGATTGCAATCGCTAAAGCAAGATGCGCGAAGTGTTTGCTCTACGCTAGACAGCACAAGCCAGGGTGCAGTGAAGTAGACAGAACAGGAGTGGTAGGGAGGTATGCGGTGAGGAGGCGGGGGCGGAGGCTATCAGCATTTCGGCGCGTCCGCACTCCCCCCATCCCGCTCGCCTCGCCCGTACCGCGCCGAATTCGCCCTGCACCTCACTACCCGCGACGTTCCCCTCCAACCAGGGCCTAACCTTGAAAATAGTTTTTACCGGCTTGAGGGTATTCACCCCGAACCCAAATTCCAGAGCCTGCTACACACTAGTGACGTTTACGTCGCGCCACTCATTTTCTAATAAGAATGAACTCTGTTATTGATAAATCACCTAGTGTAGTGTGGGCCGCTTGCAGTGAGTTTACGCGGACCGCAGCAGGCAAAGGATATTTGACTATGTACTTTTTTAGGCAAGTCGTGAGCTCGCCGGTCGCTGTCGGGATTTGTTTGTGACTTGTATCTTTTATTCGGCTTAGGAATTTTGATGCGATCAAAATAGCCAATCATATTATATTAAGATGGGGACATTCCTTAATACAGGCGTAAGAATTATATTCTTACGATACAGGTTTTATTACCTATCAGTAGGTATCATTTTTGAACCACGTGCGATAATGTTTTGATCAAAGGGTAAACTAAGAGCTATTTATAATAAATTTCGCGGGGGCGACAATTTTTTCTGTATAGAAATTATAAAACATGATGCTTATAGGTAGTGAAAGTGTGTATTTGTCTGTGCACACGTGTCTAATTCCTTTTTTTGCGGGCTAAACGATGAACCTCATGCCATCTACCAGGCACAGCTTTGAGTTCCGTGCTACTACAAACGGAAAGACCCCATAACATTTTGCATGACCCAGAACTTGGCTCTTATGCGTCGTATTTACACGTGTCACACTTATCCCACTAGACTCATGCGGTTATAATCTTTAGCAAGACATAAGTACCTATATATGGATACCTAGGTCTAAAAATAGGTCTTAGAGGGCTTCATAGCTGAGTTGGCAGAGCATCCGGAACAGTAATTCAGAAGACGTGGGTTCATATCCTACTCGTGGCTATTACGTTCTATTTCACATTTTCGCACTTTTAAAGTCAAGTTTTTTTTTATAATACAAGGGTGATAAACAAGTGGCTTGTTTTGGTAAGCAGTTACTTTATACACGATAGCAACACCAGAGGCATCGCTCGCGCGCGTTAACTCTAAGGACAAGGTTGGAGCGAAAGGGGAGGATAATAATGAGAGGATAAGGTGGAAGGTTTTTGCCTCCACCTTACAAAACACAACAGTAAGAGTAGGTATCTACCGCTGTTTCACTTTTATCTTCTGAGAAATAGTACCTAGTAGATATTTCCCCGATGGAACCGACCCATTCATGCTGGGACAAGCCAGGCCCTACCACTAGCATAATATAATACGATTATATACACATTATATAAAAAAGACTACATCCTTATATTCCAATAAAATACCTAGTCATATAATTTAATATAAAAATATCATTTCCTCAATTCCACAGAAGGCAACTTCATGTTAATAATTCTGTTATAAGGTTTAGAAAAGGAAGGGTATTTACCTGTGGTGTGAAAGAAAATAAAAAGTTAGTGATACATAGTAAGTGAGTCCACTGGGCAAGAGTAACAAGGCAAAAAGGTTTAGTATAAAACAACGAGTTTGCCCGCCTACGCAAGCACGCGAGCGGGCGACGAGTGGACCCGCCCTTCCCACATTATAAAATGCAAACTGAATTTACGCATTATTATAGTTATTTATTATTATATTTTATGTAAGTATATTATGTTGTTCATACCTCATATACGCATGCACCAATATTGAGCACGAGTCCTGTTTACAATGAGTGGGAGGGAGGTTAGTTTTCTAAAAATACCAAACAGAAACTAGTTAATTGATTTGGCAAAGGGTTTTCTTTTACTGTGTGTTGTAATTCCTTAGACACTTGCAATAGTTAATAATTAATGTAATGATGATGCGCCATCAAATAGTATGAATTTTAATTGCAAAATTAATCTAACTATATTGGACTAATGCATGTAAATGCATCCGATAGGTGGCGTGGGTCGTAAAAATAAATGTGATGTGGAGATTGAGTATGGCCGAAGGTTATTGCGATAGCTCAGCGGCTTAGAGCACAGTCCCCGGATTGGCGACGCAGGTTCGATTCCTGCTCGCACTAAAATTCTCTTTTTCCACATTCACAAATAATTTGTACTTTAAAGTAGCTGAGCATGCCAAGTGCTAAAATACAGATCAAAATGTAATTAATATTGTATAATTAACAATTAATATATTTATCTATTTTATACTTATTAAAGAAACGCTAACCACTGGAGATACGAGAGTCAATTGCCAAGGTCTACAACACGAACCTTTAACTTTATGAAGCCATGTAGGTGCATACATTAATAATAATTTATTATAACTTGCGTAAATGTTGAAAGGCATTTACATACTAAGAAATATTATTTTAGACTGCTAATTAAAAATAAACCAAAATTATTTTTGGTCAATATGAAAAAAATCAGCTAGATCTAAACTAAACTAATCAAAAAATATAATTCACAATCTAAATAGAGAGAGAGCGGGAGATGTATGCAAGAATAGAGCCTTTTGGCACTTTGTTCTCTCTGCCCACCTCGCAAGAGAGATGGCGTGATGGTAAGTAAATAAGTAGTTGACTACTTTACTGACATACTCTATTAGTAGTAGATTACTCTGATACGCGCTTAGTTTTCTGCGACGCGACGATACGAAATTAAACAGTTTTAAAAAAATGCTTCCATTACATTTCAATTTGCTATTATGGCCACAATCGAGAACGTAAGTAAAACGGTTCGTTATGCTATTGATAAATCGATATCGGATATGATTTAATTACAAAATAAAAGAGATATACTTATATATAGCTCTACCTATTAGTAAAGTATTACGATCGTGCACTATTCACGAGCATTTAGCCTTCATTACTCTCAAAAGGGTGTTCTCTGACAGAAATATAGGATCATAGATACACAATAAAATTTCGATTGGCGTTTTTATACGTCGCACTAAATATTTTAATTACTTCATTATTACATTCTAGAAATTTGGCAAACTGCGTGTAAGTATGTAAGTATTCAAGTCACCTACCCCAAAATGCTAGTCAGACATAGGTTTTCAAAGGCTTATTAAGCTAGCTATACCTGGGACACGATGTTGCAAGTCTGAAAAAGTTATCGAATTATAGCTACTATATGAGTTAGCTGCAAATGCGTTTTCTAAAAATTAAGAGAAACCTAGGTCCAGCAGTGTACTAGCAGATAATTTTACTTATTTGTAATAGCATTTTTTTTAATAAAGAGAACACCCTGCACTAAGGAACAATCCTTGTATTGCGGGGGAATTTACAATCATACAATTTTGCGGACACAAAGTACACCTGTAAGCAATACAAATTGTAAGCAATGACCACCGCAACTCTACAATCCCTGCATTTTTTGCAATTTATCTAGGTAGAACCCGTTTATTTTGTTATGCTTGGTTTTCATTGCACCAATAATGAAAGGTTAAATTGTATTAATGAAACGGGAATAGTATCTACTGAACTAAAACTTATAGATAGTCTACGTTTCATCAAAACATCGAACAGTCATCACTCGTCAATTAACAAAGCTACCCCAACGCAATGCACATTTTGATTGGTGGGCAGCTGGCGTAGCGGCAAAAAAACTGCTTTCTAAATTACTACTATGAACCGCGCTTCTATCTGCAGTGTGCACCCGCCTTACTTGAGATCATAATCGCAGTCAAAACCATACTTCCGTAAAAAATATACGTTAGCACAGCTCATAAATTAACGAACTTCATTGTAACCGTTTCTTATGTGATTCACACTAAATTACGTGAATAAGAATCCAAGCAGATTTTATTAAAACAATTTGAATCCAAAACAGTAAAATCTTTTAAAAAATGCAACAGAATAGATACTGCTTTTTAATAGGAATTACAGTTCGTCTGTCAGTTTCTACAATAAAAAATACAAAGTATATTTGTACAATAAGATGGAATATCACAAGATCTAAGAGTATAGATACTAAAAGTAGAATAAATTCTCCCATTCACAGAGACAATCAGACAATATTTGAGACCCACGTTAAAATCATCAGTTTATAAATTTCACTAGGCTTTGCCTGCGGCTTCGCCGCAGTCAAAAGTTAGTTTTTTGGTTATATCTCAGGTTCCCGATATATTAGCGGGATAAAATGTATACCAGTTTTTAAGTCTAACCAAGAGCTATCAAATAAAAAAGTTGCATCAAAATCCGCTCATTAGTTTTTGTTTGATGCGCGAACATACAAACAGACAAAAATTCTAAAAAAAATTGATTAGTATTTAGATATTTTTTTTACTTTGTATTTAAAATTGATTTGTGTTCGGACACGCCGATATAGCCTATTACAGTATTTTTTTCTTATATATCTTAAATGTACAGACACAGCTCTGTTACAGCTTTATAATATTATAGAAAATTCATCAGCTTACGATGAAATCAATATCTTTATAGGTACCTATAGTGACACTAAAAAGTATTTTATGATAATGGAATCGACCCGTAACACCCATAAGTATTGATAAAAAAACTGCATAAAGTCGTATCCGTAGACTTTTAGAACGATATTCAAAAACCAAGAAAACAACGCATAATTTTGTTTTTAAACGGTTGAATAAGACGATGCCCTTCATAATACCTACACGTTACTAACTAAAATTCTGTTTTAGTTAAAAGCTGCGAGTAAGTCGGCATCGCTGCAACCAAGCTTGAGATAAGGAACTGTTTACATTGCTTGAGTCAATGTCCTCCTCCTGTATGAGCACAAGGAAAACCTTGGAGTTGACTCTTCCGCCTCTATTTATTAGAAACCTTGCCGCAAAGGCAGAGGGCATTGATCTATCATTGCCAGTGTGGCATTGATCGAACATAAATAAATACGCAATTACTATTACAAATGACACTACATACTTATGATAATATTAACTAGTCATTAACAATGTGACTGTTTATAACAAAGCAAGCCTATTAATATTAATTTCTCGAGCATATTAAAACTGTAATACGTAAGGTAAAGACAATTATTTTAATTTATGCAACTCCTTCAGGAAGTTACATTATCTGTGGATAATAAATATTTTATACCTATAGGTATATTACATATTACGAAATTTGTTTTATATTACATATTGCCGCGTGGGGCCGGCACCAAGAATAGCTTCACCCCGTCTCTAGAACTGCGTCCCCGTCGTGGGAGTCGTAAAAGCCGACTAAGGGATTACCGGGGGACCGGGCAGCAGCGTTCTTCTGTGTAGGTGCTAAAAACATCCATTGCGATCGCCAACCCGCCTGTGAAGCTTGGCGATTATGGTAAAACCCCCATTTTGGGGAGGCCTATGTCCAGCAGTGGACGATGAAATTCTCTGCAAAAATGATGATTTTAAAACAAGTTGAAGTGTTTTATTTTAAAAGTAGGTAACAAGTTAATAAGATCACACTTCGAGTGTCGACTCTAATGTAGATTTGTATCTATGTTCTCATTCGCCCCTAGCGACTAGCTCGTAAATAAATTGAGCCTGCATTAGTGGCAATTGTTCGCTATTGCCGCTGCCGCCGCAGCGCCGAATGCACCTTCGTAATATGTATACTACGTCACTAAGAGTTATGGGACCAAATATGACTGGAACACGTCATCTTTTATGTAACACTAGCTTAGCGATGGCTTTGCACACGTATCGTGTTTTCAATTGTAGAAAAATATATAACCAAAAAGGAGCTATACCTATACTTCCCTCTAATTGAAAACCTTTTTACTTCACACCTTTAGAATATAAATACCTATAATAAACATTTAAATAAAAACATCTAAAAAACGGTACGTACCACTGATTCCTCTCCCCTTAATATATGTAATAACCCTGACCCACATTATATTTATTTATGAGGAGACAATACCAATGGTCTTATCCTTAAAAAAAACACTCCACAAAATTCCCTCAATTAAAAACTTAAACCCTGAAACACAACACTATTTATTTATAATAAGTAAGTATATAGGATACGAATTTTTAAGTTTCCATTTTAAAAAAGCGATACTTCCATAATTACATAATTTTATCCCTCGTTTCCTTCCCATAAAAAGTAAACCTATACAAAAATCTAAGAAAAGTAATTTATGCCCAGCCTAGCTGTAATTCTAAGTTCCATATTAGTACCTAATTTCTAAAAACGACTTTTATACAAAGTTATTCCAAAAATAATTGTCAAGATAATGGTACCGTTATAAAATAAACCTATTTCAGTTCCATATTTCAGCTATCTAAACTTAATAGATTTAGCTGTACGTTAGTTGAGAGAAACGATTTTTACCACGCGACGAAAAAGCGGGGTGTTATATCTGAAGTACCAACAACCAAGTTACATTCGAACATTTGATAGCTTACAAGGGAAACATTATTTTTATGTTAACAGTTAACTCGCTGATTGCCGTTTGTTTACTTAATTTGATAAATGCCAAAAAAATATTATCTAATAAAACATTTAGGTATAACTAGTTCGTGTAGTTATAGCTACCAGCCTTTGCTTGCGGTCACGCCGCTAGTTTTTAGCTTATATCTCCGGTTCTCAAAATACTAACGAGATAAAATGTATACCAGTTTTTAAGTCTAATTATAAACTATCAAAGAAATTACTTTAATCAAAATCCCTTTAGTAGTCTTTGCGTGATGCCTGAATAAACAAACAGACAAAATTTCGAAAAAATATTTGTGTTCACTAATAAAATATCTATTAAAAAAAATACAGTCATCTTGCTAGAATATTTTAAATGTACAAGGCATTGCTCTATAGCATAGATTCATAAGGTTAGAGGATGATAAGCTATTCATAATAATTAACAACATGTCCATAGAGCATAATTCATATATAGGTATCATAGTATTTAAAAAAATTTGATGGAACACACAACGTTTGCCATTATATTGGAATGCGTTCCTATAGCTAGGTACCGAAAGTGTTTGATCCAAGGAACATTGAAACTTTATCCCCGAATAAATAAACAGATGTTAGGCACTATTATATATTCTTCTATATCATTTTGTCCTAATGTACCTAATTGGAGACGAGCCAACTACAGTCTATCAGACACAGTTCCAAACTCCGTGGTGCTAATGAATAGCTATAATATACTTCCTTATGGAAAACCAAATTTTATGGAAATTCCTATCCTTAATCATTAGAAATTGCAAACTTGTATCACTAGCTAGACTAAAAAGAAATTTTGAAATATAAGTATTACTGACTACATTTTGGAAAAACAAAGAGAAAGCTCAATGACTGTATAAGTAAAATACTTAGGTATATTAATAAATACAAGAGATTGGCATCAATAATAAAAAATAATAGTAGAAATATTATTTGGCGTGTGTTTTGTAGATAAGAACTCTACCACTCTACCAAAACGGTGGTGGTGCAATTCTAACTGATTGCATTATCTCACGAACTAAAGCGTTTTATTAAAAACTACCCCACAGTTTATTAAAACTCAACTACTATTTTTGACCACAAAATGTACACCGTAATCTAAAATTATTATATAAATAGTGTACCTAATATCTCTAAAATTTACCCAGAGAAACTGCATAACTTTAAAATATCAAACTCATTGTGGGTTATTGTAACGTTCTCAATCTAAAAACCCCTACTGAGCCCATTGAGCTTAAACAAAATGATAGCGCTTTGCGAAAAAAAGAAACAAATTCTTTGGAAAGAAATCGCAGGCGCACCGGCCATTAACTTTTTTAGATAAGAAAAAAACATTTCAGATATAACGGGACTGGCTAAATTATTGCGTATAATCTTTTGCCTTTGTTTTTTGTTTTTAACTTCATAAAAAAATTTGTTCCCACACTATTTTATGATTTGATTTGAAAATATTGTGCTAAGTTACTTTTTTATCTAATTGGTGCATATGATATAAACATCTTTTGGATGTAATTACCTACCCATGCATAAGGCTTTATTAAATAGAAGCCTTTCGATACCACAATCGGGTGTGAAAAAAAAGAACGAATTTTTTATTTCAAATCGTTATTGAATAGAAATCTTTAGGTACTTATCCAAAATAAAAAATATAGATCGTTACACGCAAATTAAAATAAATATTATGAAAAGATGGTCCGCGGATCCCACGCCGCCGCCGTTGCACAAAGAATGCACAAGTCACAGCACCTGTGTCACTTAAACTGTGTCCCTTGCGGATTCAATAAAAATTATAGAATTTAACAAGTAGGTATCTATCAGTCAAATATGAAAGCCCTATATCACATAATAATCTAAACAACAATGTGTATCAAATTACACATTAATCCGGTGTGGAAAACGAACCCGCAGCAACTCGACACGAGAAGTCGGTACCTAAACGGTTACGCCACTTCTGCAATCCTTAGTAATTAATTTATTCCCTGTTGTTACATTTAAGTACTTTTTAACTTCATTTATCCAATTTAATGAACCTGTTCACCAGTAAATATCGTCTACTAGTTACCTACTGTATTATATAGTGTCGAATTTCCTTAACAGTAAAAAAATATATAAAAGCAAGTCAAATCTAAAAGCCTTTCAAAATCAAAACGTGTTTTTATGTTAGGCGAATAAACTTTATTAGGAAAGCGGGATAAAGGTTTGATACAAAAAAAAGTTGTATTGTAAAAGGTCGCCTGTGTCTCTTCACAAAAAACGTTATCGTAGGTCGTTCATTTATGTTTTTTTAAACATTTTGATAGAAGTATCTATGGAGCAGGTAGATGAGCTCGCAAACATGTAGATGTATATTTTCTACCAACATCCAATATATACACCAATGTTTACATTTGATTAAGTACGAATAAGAAGGAATAAATGTTACATACTTATTAGATATTTTCGAATGAAAACATGACTCCATGTTAAAGCTTCTAAATTAGGGAATTAAAACCCGAAATTACTTATGATCATCATTTATCATCGTCGTTTTAAATAGTTTTTGCCTACAGATATTTTCGATTTAACTGAATATTAATTTAGTTAACATAATAAGAACTTCAGAGACAGTAAAAATATTTATTTATCCAGATTTCGACTACATGTGAAAAATCCGAGCGCCTATTATTTTCGAATGTGTAATCTATACTATTATAAAGCTATAACAGAGCTGTGTCTGTACATTCAAGATTTTTGAGAAAAAATGGCTGTAATAGGCTACATAGGCGTATTCATTAAACACAAAGTGAAAAATGTGAAATCGAAAATAACAGTCAGGAGCAGGATTTGAACCTGCATCTTATTCATTCTTTTTTTTTTCACTTTGTGTTTAATGTATAGTGCTAAGCATGTCAAATGCTAAAAATATATATAAAAATATCTAAATATTTAAAGGGTTTGCGTCATTATTAGGTAAAATCTTAATTGTAAAATTAAGTTTACCTGGTCGGTATAATGTATGAAAATACGTCCGACAGATGGCGCAGGCGTCACCCAAAGACGTTAAGTATGATGTGTTATCGAAATTAGCAGTCAGGAGCAATTGTCAGGATGGCTGAATTGGTAAAGCATCTGGACGGTATCCAGAAGATGCAGGTTCAAATCCTGCTCCTGACTGTTATTTTCGATTTCACATTTTTCACTTTGTGTTTAATGTATAGTGCTAAGCATGTCAAATGCTAAAAATATATAAAAATATATCTAAATACATAGGAGTGTCTAAACCCAAAACAATTTTTTTTAGAATTTTTGTCTGTCTGTTTATCTGTTTGTCTGTTTGTTTGTTCGCGCATCACGCAAAAACTACTGGACGAATTTTGATGCAACTTTTTTTATTTGAAATACCTTGATTAGACTTAAAAACTGGTATACATTTTATCCCGCTACTATATCGGGAAACTGAGATATGACCGAAAAACTAGCTTTTGGCTGCGGCGAAGCCGTGGCGCAAAGGCTAGTGCTCTAATAAAACCGAGATTGCGCTCTGACGTGAACAGCTTATAAATTATTTTATTATGTTATTTTTTTAGCATGACTCTTTTGATTTTTGGCATCTCAGCAACAAGCAACAGCTCCAGACTATGTGACAGCAATACTAACCAATGAGATAATCATTTGAGCATTGTCCTGCCAAGCAGAATCAGTTCCACATACAAAATATTTATGAAAACCACTAATTCCAATAAAATACTATTTGAATGCTGGGGGCTGCCATCCAATAAAAAAAAATTCGTAGGGATTATAAAATTATTATTATTAGGTATATACTCGTAAAACGTAATTTTTAGAAATAAGGAACGTCTGTGACACCTTGCGCCTTACAACCATATTATTTTACTCCTTGCTTACAACTAGGTATTACTATAATATTCTTCGTCTAACTATTGAGACATCTCATGCGTTCTAGACAACTAGACATTAGTAAACCCCAAGACCATCGATAACCAATACGCCTTCTGTAGAAAGGGAAATCTCTGGTCATCATATTACCGGTCTACGTATCTAACTCTTGCAGAAAGGCACAACTGTGTACCATCCGCGTCCTTTGCGTAGGTACCAGCTTTTCGCAGAAGGATAAAGCGGCTCATCGCCTGCTCTCGTAACGAACCATATTCGCCTGGACTGCTATGATGAGTTCTCACCCCGCCTGATGATCTACCAATGGAGTTTCAGTAAAGAGAAAACCTACTTAATAGGGAATCGTAACGTATAATATTATCCGATGACCCTGAAGGCCATGCAGTCGTAATAGAATCCTACCCTAAACCTTTTCTTTTAAGGCGGGAAAAAATGTTCCTAACTGCACACCCCGTCGTTCGGGGCAACGAACAGAGTAGTGTGGGGCCCTCACCCACTAAAGAAACCCGCCGCGCGCCGACTCTCCGCCTTTATGCGGGCCACCGGAACTATATTACATTCCTTCAGTGGTCGCCCTACCCTAAACCTAGCAGATGTGACTATAAAATCTATTAGCTCTCAAGCAGTAGACCGATATTTTGTAGATAGACCTCGATGCTGGATCCTGTTGGTTCCGAGATAAATTTAAAATAAAGAGGCTCTCAAACGACAGTATATTTTATTTCAACTATACAACCATAGTCGAACATAAATCGGCTGTGTATTGGTTTGTGATCCCTCGCACCATACCAGGATGTCATTGCCGAAACCGTTGCCGCCATACCCGAAGTGACCATACAGCAGTCAGTCGTGTCTAGTGGTTCACAGAAGCCCTGTGGAATAAGTTATAAAAAGTAGACTGTTAAGTTGTCCTTAGTACCTATCTTTCCTCTCCACCTTCTATCGCATTCCTTGGAGATGGCGAAACGCGACTGAAGCCTCTCATGTTAAAATAGCGTCTATAGGCTACGGTAACCGTTTACCATCATGTGGGCCGTACCTATGCGTTTTTGCCACCAACAAAATATTAATAATAATAATAATTTAACAAATGACGTAACCACTGCAGTCCGTTCGTTACCTAACTGGAAAACAGCGGGACCGGACGGACTGCACAATTTTTGGCTCAAGTGGTTACGCTGTTCACATGCTCGTTTGGCATCTCAACTTCAGTTATCTTTAATATCGGGTTCGTTACCACAACTTTTAACAACCGGTACGACCTACCTTATCTATAAATCCGACAGTTCCACAGACCCTAAAAATTATAGGCCAATAACATGCCTGCCTACCTTATATAAGCTCCTCACATCCATTTTGACAGCAAAAATATCTTCGCATATTGTGAAAACATCAATTTTGGCTACGTCTCAAAATTGATGTAGGAGTGGGGCACGTGGAACTAAGGAACTCCTTACCATTGACACGGTCATTAGCCAACAGGTTCGTCGCAGCCGGAATAATAAAGCTTACGACTCTGTTCCACATACATGGCTCTTGAGGGTACTAGAGTTATATAAAATAGATCCAACTCTACGTACCTTCTTGAAGGCATGTATGAGGCAATGGAGAACGGCGTTTTGCTATCCAGGTTGTCACTGGCTTCAGGTTGATGGCGGACTCATCAAAATTGAGCAAGGTATATTCCAGAGGACAGCCTGAGTCCATTGTGATTTTGCCTGGCCCTGAATCCTCTTAGTACTCTACTAGAGAATTCAGGCCTAGGCTATCGGTTATGGAGAGAGAGTCGGGGCCTATCCCACCTACATGGATGGATGTATCCAATACATGCATGACTTAAAGTTGTTTGCCCCCACCAAACCCCAACTGATGGCATTATTAAAGGTAACTGAAACCTTTAGTAAATCTATCAGGATGGAGTTTGGTGTGGATAAATGTGCAGTCTTACATGTAAAGACAGGTGGACTCGTGGAATCTGAAGGAATGCAACTTTCAGATTTCACACAATTCCGGTATCTGTCTGCTACTGAGACTTACAAATATCTGGGTATGTCACAAGCGTTATGCATCTCTGAGGCAGACATGAAGCAAAAGTTGCAGGAGCGCTTCTTTTGCCGCTTAAGAAAAGTACTTAATAGTCTACTTTCTGGCGGCAATAAGGTGCGCGCCTGTAACAGTTGGGTCACGCCTGTCTTAATGTATTCCTTTGGCATACTCAGATGGACTCAGTCCGAGCTGGACGTCCTCGACAGAAAGGTACGTACACATATGACTACATACCGAATGCACCACCCACGATCATCGGTTTTAAGGTTGTGTATCCCGCGGAAATGTGGAGGTCGTGGTCTCCTTAATATCAAGACCCTTCATAACCGCGAGGTATACAATCTCCGAGAATATTTTCTCAATACTGACGTGGGAGTGCATCGCGATGTGGTCAGAGTGGACCAAGGACTAACCCCGCTCGGTTTAGCAAAAGTGAACTGGCACAAACCTACGGTACTTAGCACTGAGGACCGTCGGGAGATATGGAGGAGCAAGGAGCTGCATGGGCATTTTTATCGGGCCTTACACGGGCCTGAAATTGACTTTGCTGTATCTACTGCCTGACTACAATTCAGTGATCTTTTCGGAGAAACTGAAGGTTTTCTCTTTTCAATAATGTGCTATGGGTACCAGATTACGGATATAATACTTAAATTACTTGTTTTTTGTAAATACATACATATATATAATAGATAGAAAACACCCAGACGCAGTACAAATATCTTTGTTTATCACACAAATAATTTCCTAAGTGGGAATCGAACCCACGACCTCGTGCACGGACGTCGGTTACACTACCAACTACGCCACGAGGCCCGTCAAATATAGACAGAGCATTACGGACAATCCAGCGAAGCCATATAAAACCATGCGCTTACGCACAAAAATACAAACAAAGCCATGCCAAAACGAAATGTCATAAACCACGAGTGTTACCAGAGTATGATTTAAAATTACCCCAAATTACTCGACGATTTCGTACGTACTTTACGTAGGTACATGAATACGTCGTCAGCGCCATAATTTTCTCTATACCATTTGCTGTAAACTTACTTTATCCTTTTACTTCCTTTACGTTTTAAAAATAAACAATTTAAAAATTTACCCAAATTATAGAGATTTTTTCATTCCGGTAACAAAACTTTCACGCGCACATCTTTTAAAGAGTGGCTTAATTTTTTGGTTCACAATGCGTTGCCTTTATTTTTTAGTTAGTCTGAGCCCACTTAGTCAAAAGAAGTCATTCTAATGATCTCTACCTATGTAAAAATAAATATCCCACGGGGACCATTCATTTTTCAGAATATAAAGTTGTCTATGTCCTTTTCTGGGAGAGTATGACACATACACATATTCACACTATATGTGTGTAAAATTTCATGATGATTCGTTCAGTAGTTACAGCGTGAAAGCTTAACAAACTCACTGTCAACTATGAAATTTTGTATAATAGCACTTTTCTACATTTTTAGTAGATTTTATCCAATGGCACTCAAACTTATGTAGAATTTACTTCAGTTTTACGATTAAAATGTAAGTATTTATATAAGAACCTACTATTATAGTGGTAACTTATGTATCTACTACTTATGTTACTATAATTATTGGCGTAGGAGTTTTGTTTAAAGTATTTTTATATAGAATTTTGGTAGAATATTGAAATAAGAAGTTAGAGAACATTATCTACATGCATAGACCAACGCGGACCCCCGGCGATCTACATGAAAAAGATTACATTTTGTTTTCGCTGGTTTTAGTATGTTGTATCTGGAGCGGATTTTTTCATAACCACGTATACTATGTACGTCAGCGGAATACTTTATCCTTATAGATTTCAGTAAAATAAATTTACTGGAGTATGACCGGATTTCAACCGCTCGCCATGACATCCCGCCAAAAACTGGTAATAAAAGGTATGTCAACTGTCAATTGTCACACAGAACAGTCATGTAGTGTTATAATATATGCTTAGACCTCTAGTCTGAGGCTTAGACCTTACGTAGTATACTTAGTCTATGGACCTTACGAAGAATGTTATATGCACAGAACAATAGTAATATTACAAGTAAGAACAATACAAGAGGTTATATGCTCTTTGGAAGTAGTATAGTAGTCTGTGCTCTTTGGTCATACCTGTCATCTGTCATACCTCAATACATTTTTATTTTTAATTTTATATCAATTTTTAATCAAGAATTGAATTGAATTGAATTAATTATTAAAATTCCTAAATTGGTACTTGCCGGTATACCAGGTAGTGTTTACCTGAGAGAAACAGTAATATTTATTCTAATTTGTAAAGAGATTTATTTTAACATAGCTTGTAATAAGAAATAAAATGGAATATACTACAAAGGTAGGTATCATTATTTTCATATTTATGTTTTTCAAGGTGTAAAATAATATTATTATTATACGCAACGTATAAAATGGTTATTCAGAATTTTCCAGAACTGAAAAATGATAGATTACTACGTGCAGCACTTGGAAAAGAAGTTGATAAAGTTCCAGTATGGGTAATGAGACAAGCCGGTAGATATCTACCTGAATTCCAGGAGATTAGAGCAAAACACGACTTTTTTACAGTATGTAAGACACCCGAGTTGGCATGTGAAGTAACTCTGCAGCCACTCCGAAGATACCCACATTTGGATGCTTCAATTATTTTTAGTGATATTCTGGTGATACCACAAGCTCTCGGAATGACTGTTGAGATGCACCCTGGAAAGGTAATCAATTCTAATAGTACATTAGGGATTAATTGTAACAAATAAGTATTCGGTTCTGAATAAATAACTGTCAACCAATGGTAGTAAGTTTCAAAGGAGTTAAATATTATGATGCAGTGATATTAACAAACAAACAATAAATGTACCTATTTATGTATATGTAATACACCCAAAAAACACTGCTTCTGTGGTCCTGTGTGAGTGTGTAATTTTCGGGTCAGGCCAGCAACAATAGGATTATTCTATCTAGAAATTCTCTATAGCAGCTCGGATTTAGAAAGTTGGGGGTGTTTCAGACCCATGCCTTAAATAGCATGAACCTATAGCCGTTGAGACTGAGAGTGAGGGAATAGAGTGCACTTGTGTTTTTGCACACATATGCACTATAATATCTTGTGTCCATTTTTTAAGCTTTATCTCTATACTCTATCTAAAACTGTTCAATATTTTTAGAAATGTGTCCAAACAGACAAAAAGGAACAAAAATTCTTTTAGCATATTCTTTTACCACTGTCAAATTTTACCCTCTTCCTTATTCATAACTTCCACACTTAACACACCAGGTTCTACATATTTATTTAAATAAATGATGATATTTATTACATTGTGTTACCATCTGTGTATTTTATTTACATATATTAAATTTGAATTGAATTTCAATTCTTAATGATCATTAATTAAATCAGGGCCCAGTATTTCCAAATCCGCTTCAAACTCCATCAGAAATAGATCAGTTACAAGAAGATGGTACAGTTTCTAGATTGCTATATGTGGGTAAAGCTATTACATTAACACGACATAAAATTGAAGGCAAGGTGCCATTGATAGGATTTACAGGAGCACCGGTGAGTAACTAAGAATATATTTATTACATTTACATTTCATATTGTTCTAGCTTCTACCTGCGTCTCTATTGTAGACAAAACAGTGGGTTCCATAAGACATATCTGTAGCAAATTTCAAGTCAAGATGCTCTGTGCAATTTTTTTTTTTATAGTCCCACAATAATTTTTATATTTCCTAGAGTAAAAACTGTGTTGATTCACGGAATAGACTGTCTTTGTTGCAAATCAGCCTTCAGCAAAAGCTTAGCCATTTTTGAGTATAGTAACAAATATACAAACATCCAGATTTATTATATTAGCAGGATTCCTAATTGTCTGGCCGCCTTGTCGCACACCTGGAAGGAGTGGGGCTGAGTCTAGCTGCAACTCAATTTGGGTTCCGTCGAGGGCGCTCCACCGTGAATGCGGTCATGCGTGTAAGAACCCTGGCGGAGGAAGCAGTTGCCCAGGGCGAGGTCGTGTTGGCGGTGTCTCTTGACATAGCCAACGCCATTAATACTTTGCCCTGGAGTTGCATCAGGGAGGCACTTGTTTACCATCGGGTGCCGATCTACCTCCGCCGTGTTATCGGGGCTTATCTATCGGAGAGGGCCGTGATCTACCCGAGTCACAATGGCTGGAGTCGGTGGGAGATGTCGTGCGGTGTTCCACAGGGATCAGTCCTAGGGCCGCTTCTGTGGAACATCGGATACGATTGGGTGCTGCGTGGCGTGCTTCCTCGCGGTGTGGCTATAACGTGTTACGCCTATGACACGTTGGTTACGGCGCGGGGAGCGATGCACCAGCAAGGCCGCACAGGTCATTGACAGAATTCGGCGGCTGGATTTAGAGGTGGCCTTGCAAAAAACCGAGGCCCTATGTTTCCACGGGCCTCGGAAGAAGCCGCCTATAGGGTCCAGCATTTTAGTGGGGGGTGTTCGCATTGGCATCGAGGCCACTATGAAGTATCTTGGCCTAGTCCTCGATAGCCGATGGACCTTCGAACCTCATCTCCGAGGGTTGGTCCCTAAGCTAACACGCGTAGCGGCCGCGCTTTCGCGGCTGCTCCCGAACTTGGGGGGGACCCGACACCTCCTGTAGGAGGCTGGCTCTACATGGGAATCGTACGGTCTATGGCGTTATATGGCGCCCCAGTTTGGGCAGGTACCCTGGCGGCCCGCAATGCTGCAATTCTGCGGAAACCGCAAAGAACAATGGCCGTTAGGGTTGATCAGGGGATACCGTACGATCTCTTATGAAGCGGCGAGCCTCCATGCCGGAACTCCACCGTGGGATCTGGAGGCGAAGGCCTTGCGTCACTTTTTTGGTGGCGTGAGGAGGCGCATGAGCAAGGGGTGGATGCAGCACCCTGTGAGATATGGGCTCATCGATATGAGCTTTACCGGATCCTGCTGGTGGAATGAAAGGGGCGACTTGTGCGACCAAGCGCAGGGCACGCCTCTATAGAGGCGGTAAGTCCCGTCATGGACGAGTGGCTGGAGAGACGACATGGTGCTCTCACTTTCCGACTGACGCAGGTACTTTCAGGGCATGGTTGCTTCGAAGTATCTGTGTCCGTATAGGCCGGGAAGAGACGGCCCGGTGCCATCACTGCGGGGATTGCCCCGAGGACACGGCGCTGCACACGCTGGTGGACTGCTCAGCTTGGGCAGAGCAGCGACGTGAACTGACCGCGGCAGTCAGGGTGGAAAACCTCTCGCTCCCGGCCGTGGTAAAGGCCATGGTCCGGAGTCAAAGCGGGTGGGACGCCGCCATCTCCTTTTGCGAGCAGGTGATGCATGCAAAGGAGGCGGCAGAGCGTGAGCGCGAGATGACCAGCCGTCTCCCGTCCCGCAGAAGACGCACTGGGCGTCAAAGGGCGCTAGTCGATCTCCAGCCCCCATGAGTGCAGGCCTGAGGGTGATAGGGGCAGTCTGTCACCCTAGCAGAAGCAGGCCCGAGACGGCGGCGCACGTGTTCCGCGAGCGCCGCGCTGTGGAGGAACTCAAGCGTAGATCGTATACCTCACCCCTGGCGAAAGGTAGTCTGAAGGAACACCGCGTGGTTTTAGCAGGTAGCCCAGTTCCACTGGTAGTCCGGCATAACCCCTCCGTCTGCCCGGCGGTCGGGTATCCATAAAGGATTTACAAGGGGAAAAAAAAAATTATTCCTAATTGTAATAAATCCTACAATAGCATAGCAGGCATGGTTAGTTCTTTTTGTATCATGGTATTGGTAAGTATTTTAAAAAAAAACTGATAACAAATTCCATTATACTTATTTTTTTTTTCAGTTTACACTAATGGGATATATGATTGAAGGTGGGGGAAGTCCCACAATGTCAAAAACCAAAGAATGGCTCAAAGAATATCCTAAAGACGTTCATAAACTGCTGAGGTTACTAACCAATGTTATTATAGACTATTTGGTTATGCAGGTAAAGTTGAAATCCAAATTGTGAGATAGTTTATCAACTTAATTGCACTATTAGGTATGTGTTATGTAATCATTGATATTTAAGAGTTTAAAAATATAATTATTAATAGTGTCAGTATAATGAATTGAATTATGTCAAGATAACTGGATACAATGTATTTTATTATGGTCATGTAATGTATTTATATTGTTGTGTAAGCTCTTGTCTCATTCTGCAAAACAGTACTTGTTTTCTTGTGAAAGGAGATAGAGTTGTCTCATTGTATTGTTGCAGAGATAGATTATGAAGATATTATACTATTTCCACTTCTTTATTTTCTTGATGACAGTTCTAATTTGATAGTTGTAGTGTTGTGACCAAATAAGTAATGATATTGATTGCATATATTTATTATATTTTAAACAAAGACAAATATAACAAAAACATTCAAATATATTTTTTCAAGGAAGAGAAAATAAAGAAATGGAAATAGTATAAGTAGTTGTATGCATTGACCTAATAAAAATGGAATTTTTACAAATATTCAAAATTTAAAACAAATTCTTTGTTTTTAAGCAAAATAATACTTCCATCCATCCATGCATACTTACTGAAAATATTCTTTTTTACTTTATTTGAGTAGTTTTTACACGTTTTCACAATACAGTAAGGCATATTGAACGTATAGTCAAGTCGGTCGACCAAACCAGACTGGCGCGCGATTGTTTCTCTTTTGGTTCACTCTCTTTTAAGCGCGGACACGAGGTCCATTTGGTAGGTCAATGGTTAATGGGAAACAAAAAAATTTAAAGTATGTATGAAATTTCATGGAAGTACCTGTGTAACGTAACCATCTACGCATATTGTGTATAATTGGATATGATTGTAACTGCATCAGTAGTCTAGCGGTAGCGCATCAAGAGGGCGAACGTTATTGGATTTTTGCGTCAAGAAATTCACAATAGGGCAGCTCGGAATTGAAAGTTGTAGAAATTGGCGGTGGTTCGCCTCCGTGTCTCGATAAGCAGTCCTGCGGCTGATCTCTCTCCGGTCGTGTCGGAATGGCGTTCCATCGGACTATGAGAGTGAGGGAACGGAGAGTGCACTTGTTCTTATACACACATTCGTGCACTACAATATCTTCTCTCTGTACATGACTAGCGTCTAATAATACTAGGCGCTGTGACATAAATTACGGAGATAATTATTAATATCACTAGCAAAAGATGAGCTTTGTAAGGGCTCGCGAAGTTTTCTATTTTCTATTTCATTTATAATTTTCGACAGATGGCGTTAGAAATACAATAAAATTCTAAATAATAAAAATTGTTATATTTTTTATGTGTATAAAACAGATAAACACATCTATCTACATCTAAATTGAAATTACTATGTCAAAGCCCAAATCTGAAAGTGTGATAGTTTCTCAGTAAAGTGTACCACAATATATGCATAGATTGTGGGATAGTAGTAGTTAATTATATGATTATCGTAAAGGAGTTTCAGACACTGTATAGATAACTTCTGTTGTGTCCAATTTCAAGGACCCATAAAATAAATGTTAGGAATCAATTTATAATGTGCTATTTAATCAAATGTTTCTTTTTAGGTAGAAAGCGGCGCACAGCTATTGCAAGTTTTTGAATCCAGTGCAGATCATCTTACAAGGGAACAATTCATAGAATTTTCTGCTCCATACTTAAAAGATATTAGGAGTGGAATAAAAAAATCTCTTGAAGGGAAAAGTATGGATCAAGTTCCCATGGTATGTACTACTCTGTCAAGAAAGTACCGGGAAAAGATCAATAATACACAACATTTTTGTTATTCATCCAAATTTATTTTATCACCTTCAAAGTATGCTCCTTCAGAAACGATAGACTTACACCAACGAATAATCCAATCATCGAAACATTTTTTAAACGCTGTTTCCGGAATTGAGTTCAGTTCTCGCCGCGAATTCTCCTCTATGTGTTCTACCGATTGAAAACTGGTGCCACGAATAGGCCAGTGCCGAAGCCTTTGAAAATGGTAAAAAGTGAAAAAAAAAAATAGTAGGATGAAACCCATTGGAAAAGTAAGAAAATATTACAAAAATAAAAGGAAAAATAATTTACGGGCGATTTGAGGTCGGGAAGGGGGTGGGGGTGGGCTTTTAAGGGTAAAAATCGGTTTATCACGATTTCCGGCAAAACTAAGAGTTCTATCGAAAAAAGTTAAATGGCAAAATTGTAGGCAATAAAAAGATCTACAACTTTTGTATAAACACTTTTTTCACATAACCTTAAAATATATGTGAAAAATCTCAAAAACCGACTTTTTGGTTTTTTACTTTTAACTTCCACAAAAAATAATATTTTTTTGCGAAATTTGGTGAAAACTTACCTTTTTATATCTCAAACACATTGTAATTTTTACAAAAAGTATGAAAATACTTCTGACGGATGGCGCAGGCGTCACCCAAAGACGTTAGGTGTGATGTGTTATCGAAATTAGCAGTCAGGAGCAATTGTCAGGATGGCTGAATTGGTAAAGCATCTGGACGGTATCTAGGAGATGCAGGTTCAAATCCTGCTCCTGACTGTTATTTTCGATTTCACATTTTTCACTTTGTGTTTAAATTAAAAAGTATTATTTTTTGTGGAAGTTAAAAGTAAAAAACAAAAAAGTCGGTTTTTGAGATTTTTCACATATATTTTAATGTCATCAAATCAAACCATCATCAAACTCATCATCCATTCCCAATACTTTCTTGACTGAATGTATATCATAGAAGTTATAATAAATAGATAAATAAATATTCACGGGCATTTCACACAACATCCTCTGGTCCCAAACTAAGCTTAACGCTTGTGCTATGGGTACCAGGTTACGGATATAATACATATATTCTTTTTCTTTTTTTGTTAATACATATAATAGACAGAAAACACTAGAGATTGCAACCCGGTATGTTTCTCAACCCGGCCCGGCCCGGTCGTATTCGTCGCCAACCCGGCCGTTAGCAATGAAACCTTTAAAGTATTTTATGAAGCATGTCTATATATGAATGGAAAAAGACAATGATTCAAGGTTAATATTTATTTCAAACTGGCAAACAATTATCACAATAATCAGTCTCACTCAAGTCTCACTCACAAAATCACACTTAATACAAAATTTATTACTTTTACTTATGGACGGAAAAGTAACATTAGTAAGTACCTATTAGTAATCATTCATTTTTATAAGTTTAAACAAGCAGGTCTTTCTCTTTACTCCTTATAGTGACTATTTGAAAATATAGTATTAAAATAAGAAACTAATAACGCAGCTTAAAGTACTACACGTGTCATAACAACTTAGATTAGATAGATAGATAAACTTTGGTAGCTTTGGTATAAACAAAACAAATTCTTATTTGCTAAAAGTAAAGTATTATGTTTTTCTTAAACTTTGGCTAAGTTTTACTATTACTAATTGAGCAAATAGCGAAATCTTTTATGCTAGGCTGTACTGTAAAACTTGTATAGTCATAACTAACAAAATGTAACGTAAAATTGGTTACGTCACGTAGGCTTCATAAGTATAATATAACAAAACAAAAAGTATATTCTAACTTGCATTAGGCAAAACAATTATTTTTCAGTCTGAAAGAATGATCTTAAAAAACAAATTGTATTGATAGTTTTATCACCTAACCTGGTTCGCAACTTACTGCAGATATACCCTGCCGCCGAAAAAGCCCTCTCAGCTTCAACACTAGTTGGTTTTATGGACATTATGTAGTCTTGAATAAGAGTTAAATAGTGACCTTTCTTGCCTTCAGCTTCATACAGACTCGTCTCTTTTTTTAAAGTCTTTTCTAAGCTATTGTTGAGGTTGTGTCCCAGATTTATCTTTTTACTATATTCTTCTTTTTCTTCTAAAATTTGCTTTTCTAATTCTTCTCTTAGAGTCAATGTCAGTTGTGATTGAAACGAGTCGTTTTCAGAATTCAGTCTACCATTTTCAACTCCCAAGTACTACCTCAATCTCACCTTCTGGGACTTCGCTATCGCCTATAACTCTATTCAATATGTTTTTCATTTCCTGCCTGATTACATTTTTCTTTGGCATGGGAAACGCTTCGTCGGCTTGTCTCATGTTCTGATCGAATTTTTTCAGATTGTTTAGATAAACTAATATTCCTGTTATCACAGTAGAACGACGTTCTCTTACTCTGACACGCAGGGCTTCGGATAATTGTACGCTGAGGTATGAATTTTGTTTGCTTAATTTTTCGAAAATGAATTTTAAAGTAGACACTACAGTAAGAAGGCTAGCTTCCCTTCTACACAGAGCATCTACTGCTAATTTAAATGGTTCCAAACATTCTACAAGGTTTTTAATCGACAACCACTCTAAGTCGGAAAACTTGATCTCAGATTTCACGTCGATCAACGCCTTATCCACGCAGTTTTTGAGTTTGTAGACCTTTCATTTTTGAAAAAAGAAGCAATTTTTTTCTGTTTTTTTGTAGGTATTTCATTTACTGAAGTCTTATTTTCATCTGGTTTAGTCGTAGATGCAGTGGGAATTAAATTCGTTTCACTACTTGCACTACGTTTCAATTGACATCCTCCAGAAACTAAGGTAATGCTGTGCTTCGATGCTAAATGTGTTTTAACACCTTTGTAAGATCCATTAGTTACTTTGTATACATTATTGCACATAGAACATTTTGCACCCTTTCCATTGTTCACTTTGGTGAAGTAATTCCATATTGGATGTTGATGAAGTGGATTTACATTTTCATCTTTTTCGCTGATATTAGGATGACTTGGACCTGGTCGTGATGGTTTCGAAAGTGACATGATTGATATAAAAACGGTACGACCTGCAAATTAAAAACAAATAGGTTAATTTTTAATCTTATATTATATAGGTACAATTTGTAGATAGGTACTAGGTAGGTACTAACTAGCTAGCATGAAGTACCTACCTAGGGTTACCTACCTAAATTTTACAGCGCGAACCACAGCATAGCATAGCATTAATTATACAGATTTATATTATAACACTACACATTGAAATATTGGTTTGAATTAATGCACAAAATCACAATAATTCTGCAAGTTTTTATACCGCAATTTGCAATTATATTAAGAATACAACATTTGTGTACTTACGGTGGCGATGAAGCACGGAACAATACAACGCAATCAACGCATATTTTGTCAACCAAGAACAAACGTCGACTACAAAGAGTAAAATGAAGCGAAAGCACGTATACACCGAGCGGGTCGAAGGGACGCGCGGCAATAATGGCGAGCGGCGATTGGCGCGTCAGGACGGCAACGACGCAGCTTGCAGCGGTTGCCATGTCAACGTACATTCTATGAGTTGGCGCTCCCGCTCCGCGCGCCGCTTTTTACTGGTTTTACTTACCGGGTCCGGTGACCGGGTTTGCAATCTCTAGAAAACACCCAGACGCAGTACAAATATGTGTTCATCATGAAATAATTGTCCATCAGGAAATAATTGTCCTGAATGGGAATCAAACCCACGACCTCGTGCACGGAAGTCGGTTACACTACCGACTACGCCACGAGGCCCGTCAAGCTGGCAGTAATTTAAATTTAGTTCCATCGCCACTTTTGGAAAAAGTCTAGTATAATTATGCTGGTAAACCTAAACTGTATTTTCAAAACATACATAGCATTATGTATACTTTTCAGACGGTTTTTGCAAAGGGAGGAGGACATTCTTTAGATATTCAAGCTCAATTGGGATATGAAACCATAGGTCTAGATTGGACTGTTGACCCCGTAGAAGCCAGGAAAATTGTTGGTAATGACATCACATTACAAGGAAATTTAGATCCTCAAGACTTATATAAAACACCTGTGAGCATTATTCTATGTTATAAACTATTTTTTATTAACTACAAGATTCTGCTATTATTGATTCTGCATTAATTCCATCCATCCATCAGCCTTTTAAAGTCCACTGCTGGACATAGGCCTCCCCAAAAATGGGGATAATGCCGTAATCGCCACGCTTGACAGGCGGGTTGGCGATCGCAGTGGATGTTGTTAATACTCGAAGGAGTGCTGCTGCCCACTCCCCCGGTATTCCCTCAGGCGGCTCTTACGACTCCCATGGGTGGAGAGGGGTGGGACAGTTCTAAAGCCGGCCCCACACAGCAAATACATTAATTATTTCTGCAAAAATTGCTCTCGCACAAGAACCATCCATTATTGTACTTTGTTGAGCTCCAGACTGTATGTATGCAAATTTTTATTTGATTATGATCGGTTCAGTAGCGACAAACAAACGCATTTTCGCATTTATAATATTTATTACTAGCAAAAAGCTGAGCTTTTTGAGGGCTCGCGAGGCTTTTTAAAGTATAATTTTTATAGGTATAAAAGAATATTTTTATGACGGATAACATCTAGAAATAAATTGAAATTACTATGTCAAAGCCCAACTCTGAAAGTGTGATAGTTTCTCAGTAAAGTGTCCTACAAAAGTGCATAGATTGGGGGATATATAATAATGATTTGATTATTTCTATAATTTTTGTAACATTGTGTACTTATTTCAGATGAGGCAAGGTAAAATCTATACAAGAATTATTAAAAGAATATTGTTATTATAGAGTATTAACAATAGTATTTTATAAAACCTCGTGTAATTTACATGTCCTTTTACTTCTTATCTTATTATAGATATATGCAAAACATCACTTGCGTTTGCACGCGGCCCCGCCGCAGACAAATACTAGTTTTTAGGTTTTATCTCAGGTTCCCAATATAATATCAACGAAAATCGTCTAGTGTACGATTTTGAAATATAACCAAAAGCAAGTTTCATGAAAATCCGTTCAGTAGTTTTTGCGTGATGAGTCTAACAGAAAAATAGACAAAAATTCTAAGACATAGGTTAATAAGTAGTCATTTTTACTCAAATAGTCAATACACAGCTCTGTTACAGCTTTATAGTACAGATAAATACGAACGTTTGGATGAATGTTTGATATGATCAATCATGCCAGAACGGCTGAATGGATCTGTATGAAATTTAGCCCAGAGATTATAGACTGAAAATAACAGTCCTGTGGAATAGATCGCCATAACTACTGCACCGATTATCATTCAATTTAACATACATAGTCTAGAATCCAGAAAAGCATAATAGGCTACTTATTATCTCGGTAAAATTGATGATTCCTGTGTAATAGCTATTTTTGTATGGCGTTAATATTCTGAAGCCCACGCGGAAGAAGTCGCGAGCAGAATGTACTAATAACAATAAATATAGTGAACACACTTTTTTTTGTTAAGGCGGGAAAAAAGGTAACTATCGCAGCGAACAGGGTAGTGTGGGGCCCAGCCCACTAAATAAACCCAGCGTGTGCAGTGTCCGTCTGTACTGGTGGTGTAAGTGCGTGACACTACTTCAGTGGTATAGTAAACACCCTGCACTTAATTCTTGTATTGTTGGGGACTTTACAAATAGAAAATTTAACGGACATAATAGAGAACAACCATTTGTTGAATAAAGTTATCCTGTGTGGGAATCGAACCCCCAATACTTTGGAGCGAAGTCCAGATATTAAATCACTTAGTCATCTGTGCATTGCACTTATTTTTTAACGCCTAAATGTAGCTAGAGATTTGACGGTTATTTTAAGCAGAAGACAAATGTTCAATGTTTAATAAATCACTAGTAGATTATGCACCAATAAAATTGTTATGGGAGCTTATTTAAAAATCTTAATAACAAATTACAGGAAGAAATAAGAAGATTGACTACAGAGATGGCGCTAAAATTTGGAAAAAGCAGATATATTTGTAATTTGGGACATGGTATTACACCACAGACACCATTGGAAAGCATGACAGCTTTTACAGAAGCTATTCATGAAGCATTATAAATATTGTGGGGTAGAGTGATTGCAAAACCACTCCACTCTCAAGTTGTAGCAGACTGAGCGTCGCGTTTGAGTTTGTGAAAATAACGAATGCTTTGATTTACACCTAGTTAACTTTTGTCTCATGTATAAAAGAATGATGGACCAGGATTTATTATAGGGCAAATAGTATGTTGTAAGTTTATTGTTGTTACGTATTTTTTGTTATTTATTTTAAATATATATCCATTGTATTTGGAAATGTGGGGAATTAAATACAGGTAGTAAAAGCACTATACATTGTTTTCTTCGTAAATATCCTATTGTATGTAATAATGTAAAGAGTATTCTGCAAGTTACATAGTATAAGTAGTTTTTGAATTCTGGCTTGTAGCTGGCATATCTTCATCATGACTCCCTGCTGATTTTTTCACATACTGGAAACGAAAATTGCAATTTAAAATAAGTTATTTTTATTGCTATAGTAGCAGTCGAGCCACGGCGCATCTGCTCATGGACTTAACTATACCTGGAGCATGGTCAAGCCGCTGCTCACCATCGCTGACAGATGTGAAATGAAAGAACAAACGGCTATCTCCTGCTACAACCAAAATACACGGATGTGCTTCATGGCCGGTCACACAGGAGATGGTGGTACTAACCCGCTCGGGCTCGACAATTGCTGCTTCACTTAGTCGCCTCGTACGACACCCGTGGGAAAGAATGGGGTGGTGACACTTGCATTCATAGTCCGTCACACAGATAAACACTGAAAAGTTAGACTATTTCATATTGCGCTATGTTTTAGGGATAAAAGAAATATAAAAAATAACCATATTCATACAAGCGCCATCAGACTTCACAAAATTAAAATTGGACTACGGTGACGTAAAATATAAAAAAAAAACTGATAAGCAGAATGGCGGCCATTCTATCCAGCCGATTTGCTTATTTTTTATAATGAAAGGTTCATGAGAAATGCAGATTTGTTATTAATCATTTCACTTTCAATCATGTAAGTTTCACCCTTGTCAAGTTATACTCAAATGCAATTTCTTCCTGTACATTTCTAACATGTGCATAAACCTTTTTACTTATAATCAAGCATACGGTCCACCTAATAGTAAGCGGTTACTGTAGCCTATAGACGCTGGCAACACCTCTATATCTCAAGTTATAATTGAAGTACACGGCTTGTTGTGGTCTAAGAACACTCGCTAGCTTTAATATGAGCTTTTGCCCAATTAAATTCGTCGAGTTGAAGGGAAGCTAGGTTAACTTTCGATATGCTTTACAAATTAGAAAAAAATCACATACAGCTTATAAATTTGCTGTAAGCATGTTTACTAAAACAGTAACATATTATTATGGTACATGTCACGTGACAATGCTTCGCATTAGCTCAGGTCGTTAGTAAATTATTAATTATATTCTTATTTATATCTATCTACATCAATAAATTTACCTGAGGATTAACTTGAATTTGTTCGTCCATTTCTTGGATGTACTGATGTAACTTTGTGCATGCCGCCATTTGTTGTTCGAGAATACACAGTGTTTCGGGTGACGCGTATTTCTCAGGATTGTCCAAGAATACGACCATTCCATCCTTCTGGTTTATCATCGCGTAAATTTCGCCTTCTTCGATCTATGGAAGATATATAATATTACCACAAGAGCAGCATTAGGACTACCCAGAAAATTAGTGTAGTATGTACAATCAAAGTGGATTATTGTGATCATTCGCTGATATTATTCAACTAGTGCACAAAAACAAAAGAGAAAGTTGATTCCGTGCCCAGTACAGTGATATTAATGGCATGAGTAAGAAAATTTGGACTAGGTACGTTTACCAATTGGTTATAAGATGTCATTTTATATATATATATATATATATATATATATATATATATATAGTGTCTTATAACATATACGGTCTCAGATACTATGAGAAATCCTCTTGGATAGTAGCAGGAGCGTGTCACTCCGCAGTTTATGTACGTTCGGCAGGCGCACCTTTCGGGCAGTAGATTGCCGTTGCCACTCGGCTCGCACACTAGCCGCGTCATGCGTAATGCATTTTTTTCTGTGATTTTTACAATGGTCGTTCTCTGCTTTTCTAACCCCCAAACTCCCCCAAGTCCTAAACTTATAATTGCGCATGTTTGTAGTTATCTAGCGATAAACTTCTTTTAATTGGTTGGTCAGAAACAATATAATGAATAGACAGGTATTCGGCGTATTCGGCTACTTTTATTATATTGGGTTATCTAATATATAAAATTCTCGTGTCGCGGTGTTTGTAGTTAAACTCCTCCGAAACAGCTTAACCGATTCTCATGAAATTTTGTGTGCATATTTGGTAGGTCTGAGAATCGGACAAGATCTATTTTTCATCCCTCTAAACGTTAAGGGTAGTCCAGCCCTAATTTTTTTTTTTCATTTTTAGGTAATTTTTTATGATACACCATTAAAAAATACATACAACCCTAAATTTTCAATCCTCTACGATTACCCCTAATTTTTATTTGTTAATTATAAACTTTAATTTTTTTGGCAAGATTTTTATTCTTATTTTGTCATGACTTAGAATTAAAAAAATTATATTACACTCGATTTTCCACCCCTCTACGATCAACCCCTATTTTTCCATCGCGATTTTTTTTTTTGATTCCTTTTTTTTTATATTTTTTCTCAATTCAATTTGATCTTCCGCCTTCACCGGTCGATAACTGATTAACTATCAATCGATCCTCTCATCCAGCAAACATCATGGAGTGAGGATGAGAACGAAGCCGGTCTCCTGTCTTACTCACTATACAGTTTTCGACCATTTTTTTTGGTTTTATTTGTGTATCGATCGTAGCAGTGACTGTTATACGTATTATTTTAATTTTTCTGTGCAACTCTCATATTAATTTTACTATCATCGTAAATTTATTATTTATTTCCAGTGCAAATTTATTCGCAATTTATTAATAACTGATAAAGACAGTTTTAACTATTAGTTAATTAAGTGATCTCATGTAAATAAACACATCGCACCTTTAGAATTATAGAGACCTAATACGAAATTTTTGGATTTTGACTTAATCATAAAAGGACCTAAAATGACTGTTTTAATTGACTTGTAATCAAAGAAAGACCAAAAACAGCTTAGAAAGGGCCAAACGTATACTTCGGTCGCTTTCAATCTAGTCCTTCCCACCACGTCTCTTTAGTTCCAGAGAGGCACAAACATTAATGTGCCGTTTGTAGCATGACTAGATTATAACGTTTTCATTATTGTGGCGACTTAAACCGTATTAGGCCAGTACGAGACTGAACATTAAGATATTTGGATGTTACTATTTTTAATAAAGTAAAGACTTGTTTTCTGATTGGGTCTATCTCATACTAAACTTGCTATAGGCAGCTGTGACTTATTTATCATTGAGACACTCTTTGACTGAAAATATGTTTAAATTAAAGACACAATTATTAATAGGCTTATGTCATTCCGAAATAATATTTTTTATAGAAACTTATTAATGATTGCGCCCATTTTGTAATAAATAGGATTCTATTTGCACTGACTTTTTTAGGTATGAGTCTGTCTAAACTTTTTATTGACTTGTTAAATAAGTCATTGTTACACTGAACACTTGTACGAGCCCCGATGCAAAATAGTTCGTCTAGTGTGAAATTTTCTCTGTGAGACTTTTTCTAACTTCATTATTTTTGTATATCTATATAAAATATTAAGCTGTTCTACTATCAAATGTCGCGTTACTTATGCCATTTTTTAATTATGAACCAATAAACTATTTTAGCTTTTTAAATTTATACATATCCTGTTTTAAATTCGAAGAAGTTATAAGCAAAATAGTTCGTCTAATTGTTAATCGATGCAAAAGAGTTCGTCTATTGGTGAGTTAAATAAGATTATTCCTTCTTTGTACAATTATGTTGCATAATTTAAATTCGTAAAAGTAATTCTGTGTCATTTGTCAAGTGAGACAGTATAAATTCTGAAAATTTCAGTTTTTTTTCATTAATTTTCAAATAACAATGGGTCGTGGCAAACTTGTGTATGAAGAGCTTCGAAAGCGAATAGTTTGTGGGGTCGATGCTGGTAAATCAAGTTACCAAATATCTAAAGACTTGATACTTCCCAGGTCTACGTCCAATCTATCATTCAGCACTATAAAAAGAAAAGGAGAAACCACTGTTGACTGCTGTACAAAAGAAAAAGAGATACTTTGTCTTCCAACGGCTTGATTTACATGAATTCTGCATTCATCATTGAATAACTTTTTTCCATTGGTCAGCGTTCTAATATTGATGTTCCCTGGGGAAAGCCAACCAGTTTCTGCGATGATATACCTCAAGTTTTGAAGGATACAAATGAACTTAAATCAGATTCTTAGTCTTTTTTCGTACTGTACCTACGCTCACTTACTGCCACACCTGGAACTTCCTTAAGCTCATTTCTAGCTTGGACAACCGTTATACGTTACATAGGGTTTCTGCGGATGAGAAACTGAACAAAACGGTCATCTCTGCTCATAGTACGCCGTTTTCTGCTCTGTCCTGGACTTCTCACAAAAGAATTTGTCTCCATATACCGTTTGATACTGCGATACACTGTGAAAACAGGTCTACCAAGAATTCTAGAAATCTTTTTGAAGCTTTGTCCATTTCTGCGTATCTGAAGAGCCCTCATAGTATCAGGTGAGGCCAAATCAAGCATAATTAGGGCCTTAATTTTCAAAATTGTTCAAGAAATATGAGAAAACAATTAAAATTTAAAATGTCACCAAATTTTACAATTATTTAAATTATGAAATAACTTGAGAGGGAATTTTGTTCAGTAGGTACTGTGCAACTATAAACAAAACAGAAAACTATATAATAAACAGTGACTTTCAATTGTTATAATATAATAATGAGGACTAAAATACATAAAATTTCTTATACATACTTAATATTATTTTTGAAATTATTATTTAAGACATAGTTTTCTTTTAAGAGTTACTGTGCTGTACAGTTATATGATGACTTGCGATTATTGTGATTTAACGTATCTGACAAAAAAATTCGCCACTATTATAATTTTTTGTACTACCTAAGCATAAAATGTCCCTCAAACAATTTGATTTTTACCGTGAAAATGGCTTATTTAGGAATAAAACAAGATTTTAAATATAATTTCAGAACGGGATAGACTTAAATAATAAAATGTCTTTTTAAAAATATATGGTTTCAGTCATATATAGACCTAACTAGCAACTGTTTAAAATAAATTAAAAAATATTTATTTTTCATTCATCAGCCTTTTAACGTCCACTGCTGGACAAAGGCCTCCCCAAGAGAACGCCACAACGAGCGGTCCGGTCATGGGGGATAATGCCGTAATCGCCACGCTTGGCAGGCGGGTTGGCGATCGCAGTGGATGTTGTTAATACTCGAGGGAGTGCTGCTGCCCACTCCCCCGGCATCCCCCTCAGTCGGCTCTTACGACTCCCGTGGGTAGAGAGGGGTGGGACAATTCTAAAGCCGGCCCCACACGGCTAAAAAAATATATATTGGTAATAATTTTTATTTACTTTTTTAGTTAAGATCGTGTACATAAATAACTGGAATATGATATAAAATTAAAATACTACGACTTTTTTTAATATACATTCGCTTTCTTGCTAAATTTATCAATATAATTATGTTACGCAAACTTTATTCGACGTTTTCCAAAAGACTACTTTTTCTAGTTAGGTCTCTATAATCCTAAAGGTGCGACATGTTGTAAGCTCCCGCCAACAACGGCCATTACCGTACCTGTATATATTGTACTTAACATTTTTGGAAATAGTTTTAAATCAAAACGAAAACGTGTACGTGTTTAATAAATATACCTGTTTTATTATTGTGAAAAGTAAGTCAAATAATAAGCAAACGAATACAATATTAATTCACTGTTTTTCACCAATACACTGATAGAAGGATTTATTAATTATTAATAATTTAATTTATTTGAAGACAATTTCAATAAATATTTTTTTACATTCAATAAAAAATTATTTGGGAATGAAGTACAGCCTAAATAAAGCATACTTTCATTGTCTACAACGCTTTCGATTATAAGTAAATCCCCGCACACTTATAGTAAATAGTTATTTTTATTGAACTAAAAAAATGTTTCCTAGAAATAATATACACGGCAAAACAACGTTTGTCGGGTCAGCTAGTTTAATATATAAAATTCTCGTGTCGCGGTGTTTGTTACCAAACTCCTCCGAAACGGCTGGACCGATTTGTATGAAATTTTGTGTACATATTGTGTAGGTCTGAGAATCGGCCAACATTTATTTTTCATACCCCTAAATGATAAGGGTGACCCACCCCCAAAATATTTTTTTTTAATTTTTGTACAACATTTTCAATTTTAATTTTATTATGATTCAGCATTCAAAAATACATATTTACCCTAAATGTTGTTGCTTCTACTGCCGATGTGTAAATAATTTATATGGCAAAACAACGTTTGCTGGATCAGCTAGTATCTTTATACAATTCGGCCGATAAAATAAAAGAAAGTATTGATTTATTTTATAATAATGGTATTTCTGTATTACAAAAATTAACAAAAAGAAAACTAAATGAATGTCATCGTGAATTCATTTGAATTATCAAAATTCTACGCGATACAAACATGTAATGTGGAAGGAACCCCAAAATCACAACGTGCAATATTCGCAAAATACCGATAACAAATTATATTTCGCACACGAGGCGTCCTCAGGACCCCCGCTCCGTTGCCGAGTGCGTCTGAGGATGATTTTTTAATTTTTTTGCATGTTACCTTGCTATTATCACATTCCCCTCTATCCGTGAGAAGTACAGATAGGCAATCTTTAACCTATTGTGTGTGTTAAAATAGCCGGGATTGACAATCCGAGAGTGTGTCAGATGGCCGAGTGGTATAGATACCGGCTTTTTTATTTTTTTTGTTAAGGCGGGAAAAAATGTTCCTAACCGCACACCCCGTGGTTCGGGGCAACGAACAGGGTAGTGTGGGGCCTGCACCCACAAAAGAAACCCGCCGTGTGCCGTCTCTTCGCCTTTATTGGCGGGCTACTGGAACTATATTACATTCCTTCGATGGTAGATACCCGCCTCCCGGCCTAGTGTTGTGGGTTGGACTCCCAGAGAGGACAACTCTGTGTGCACAAATGGTTGTTAAGAGTGTGGGTGTACTTTGTTTTTGGGTACTTGGTGTCTGTTAAACTATATGTTTGTGAAGTCCCCCGGGATGCACGGGTTACTACTTAGTGAACAGAGTTGTAAAAAAAAACATGATGGCGAGTGGGAACCGTGTGCTCTTGACGCCAAACCCGCCAGCAACGCAATATGAACGCTCGTGTCACGCTACATTATGATAAGTTTCAATGTCGCATGCAACCAGGTAACTGTCGTAACTAGGATACTTTTTATACCTAAACTTGAGTTGTGTTCCAGAGTGAGACTTCTGTATACTTGGACTATTACTTATTCTGTGGTACGTGTGGTACCTAAATTATTATAAGAAACATACCATGTTTAATATATAGCCCTCAGCCTGTACAGGACCAGACAATTGAACTCGAGCTGCAACATCACTTAGTGATAGTGTCAAAAATGTTTTCGTAAGCCTCTGAATGTTCTTTTTGTACATTGAATGAAGAACCTAAGGATAAAATATTATTCACAATCAAATACCATAGATTCCGTTTTTCATTTTTTTTGGAGGCTTGGGTGCACCTTTAGTGATCATATCAGCCTCATGGGTTTTTACTGATGGGATGTGTTTTGCGACAGCTGTGTGTTGTTACCTGACTGAAGAGCTTGTTTAATAAGCATAAATATTTTAGCTGCTACTTTAGTCAAAGGCATGAGATAACACAACATTCACTGTGCTAATTTTGAAGCTTCAAATTAAAAAGTGCTTGACACATGTACCATTATAACTGTTATAAATATAGATTAGAAATCAAAACAAGTACCTGATTAACTAAGCCCATGTTTTTGTCTCTAACAAAAGTATCTCGATGCTTTATAGCAGCATGTTGAGTTGTAGCCAATTCGTGATAAGCTACTGACAGTGGCTTTAGAAAACGGCTCACAACTTGTGAAGTGTATTTTGGCATTTGTAATACCTAGAAAAGAGAAATTAATTATTTAAAACATGTTAAACTAAGAAAGTGCTAGTAGACAGCTGTTTCAGAGTTATCAATAGTTAGGTTAGCACAGGTGTAATAGATGATCTTTACTGATTTTGTATATATATTTACCTTTCCATGTAGAATAAATGATACCAACACATATTTCTTGTATGCTTCTAACATAATGTGTGAGACAGCCATTGCAGGCACAGTTACAACTACTTCAAAGAAGTACAAAGCTCTATCAAAATTCTTCATAGCTGTATATATCATCCCACCGTAGTAGTAATATAGCAGAAAATGCTTTGAGTCATTGTTACCGCCAAGCTGAAAACAAAAACAAAATTACTACATTTTTGATCTGTATTTTAGCACTTGACATGCTCAGCTACTGTAAGCTAAGCTGCTTAGCGGTTAGAGCACTTCCCGAGTTTGAAAGGGATGCAGGTTCGATTCCAGCTCACACTAAAAGTTCTCTCATTCCACATTTTCACAAATAATTTGTTATTTAAAATTACTACAATTGTAGATTAGTATTTGAAGCCTACTAAGTAATAATGTGAGGCAATATACGCAATAGAAAAATGTTACAAAACTTCCTTCTGTATTGGAACTTCACAAGCATTCTCATAATCTGTACAGTACTTTCAGACTCAGTTCAAGTGGTTGTGGGTTATACTTATAGTGTATCTCTTAAGTGGGAATCCAACTAACAACACTCACTCACTTAGCAAGTTGTAATTAAACCACATTTCTATGTGTTACAGAAAGATATTTATACAGCAACATATTTCCCCTCGCCGTCTACAAGAAAATATGAATAAAATAATACTGACCTCAGATCCTATACCAGTAACATCTGTATCCAAGAATTCTAGTGCAGGCTTCATACACTTAGAGAGTAGACAAAGTTGACATAAATCAGCATGGATAGATGTTAACTGGGAATCAAACAATTGTATCTTTCTAATAGCTTTCTTAAGAATCTCTATCCCCCTAATTGGTTGTTTTATTTCTACTAGATAATTTGTGAGAAGATGGCATAGTTCAGCATCTGAAATTAATATATATTTAATTTATACACGGAATTGCTTGTCCTACTAAATATACAGAACTGAAATTTGGAATGTAGGTATATTTTATGACACAAGCTAAATAACAAATTTCGGAAATTCAAACTGTGATGGTAGGGGAACTTTGTAGGAGTCTTTGTTCATTAAAGATATAAAAGTAAACACCTAAATTTGAAATACACTTACTAAAAATTCAAAAAATTACAATGCTCTTCAGCTTTTGTGTATACTCACATATTATGCGAAGGTACAGAAGGGTAAAATTTTGCATGGAAGTATTGGTTCTATTAAAGATAGGGAAAATTGCCATTGTAGCTACAATAACAAATAAATGATTAGGCTTGTAAAGCCTGGTCTACATTGGCATGATAACCTAATACCTTTTCACTCTGAGGAAACCTGTACCCAACTGTCCTGCAGTCCTTACTGCCATGAAAATAAAAAAAAACAACTCACATAATTCAGGTGAGAATCTCACTTGTTCTCCATTACAATTGGTTATAAAGTCATGAATCTGTTGGTACATTGTTGATTTGTCTGCATCTGGAACTCCCTGCAAATATGAAGTAAAAATAAAATGTACCTTAAATTATTAACTTATAAAACTGACACAATTATTGTCTTCGATGATGGGCATTAAGATTTATTAACTGTTCCATTTACAAAACAATTGTATAAGAAAGTCCATATTCCTTTCCTTGAAATGATCAAATTAATTGGGGATAAAACAATACTTTGTCAGTTAACATGTATGTTCAGCGCTTCATTAATGATAATATGATTACTATGAGTCACATATTGTGATCTGAGTATAAAGGAAATTAATGCAACTCCTGTGAAGGAAATTAATCCAGCTCAAAGGACCATAGAGGTTGTACACACTATTCTATATTCCTTTTATATGAATTACGTTAATCAAACCAATACTCCCACATATATTTGGCACTTGACTAATGATAATATGATTGCTTAGAGTCTATATTGCAAACTGCATATGAAAGAAAAACAAATATATATAATATAAAATTGATGATGGCACAAAGGTACAATGTTCGGTTGTGCCATACAACAATGTAATTGAAAAAATAAGTATGAGGTCAATTAAAATAAAATTATACTACAGTAAAACCCGCTCAAGACGATTTTTAAGGGACCTAGCCAGAAACGCGTCTAACGCGGGCAAACGTATTATGCGGGAACGGCAACATTAAAGATATTGTTTACAAATTTTGTGTATCTAGTATTGAATTATAGGTATACTAGCTGACCCGGCGATCTTCGTATCGCCATATATTTTATTATTATTCATGAATAAATAATAAATTCAGATATAAAGTATCCTAAGTTGGAACAAAACACATATTTAAAAAAAGAAGTTAAAATCGGTTCAGTAGTTTCGGAGTTCATTCCGGACAAACATTGTGATACTGGAATTATATATAATAGATATATATGTATTTATACATTTGTTATAGATACTACTCGTGCAGATAAAGAATGGGATTATAAATGGCGTCGCCATTATTTACTTCTCCGTCACACACTATTGCCATCTATACTCACACCTAATGGTATAGACAGCAAAAAAATAGCAGTATTCATGTTGCGTGAACTATTGTTTATAGTTACGCTGTAGTATGCTGACAGTATAGGCTCAATGTGCCGCCATTTATAATCCCATTCTTTATCTGCACGAGTAGTACATAGATGTTGTATGTACATATTTATTACATTATATCATAGTTTATAATGACATTACTTAAGGTAATCTCTTATTTAGGTATGACAAAGAGATTTTGATGCATTAGTAATAACAACGCTTTCAATGTAACTTAACTTTTGCAGTACCCGCGTCTCCACTTTCCCCTAAAAAGATATTCAATTGTTTACTACTGATAATGCCTGGGCATTTGAAAAAATCAGAGTGACTCTACTTCATCTTCATCGTCACCACTTAGGACCTTTTTATGACTTTATTCACATCTTCAATAAGATATTCAACTGAACCGGTTTCATAGGATGCAACATTGACGTCAATGGAAAAATAATTAGTAAAATCCTGCAGTAATGTGGGTACAGAAGTATCTATTTGAATAGAGTTGGTTATTAAGTTAAATGTTTATAAAAATATTTAACATTTCATACCTGCTGTACAGTATATTTTGCAACAAGTACAGCTAAAGCAGCCAGTGAATGTTGTTGAATATCTAAAGTCTCAAGAACATTGTTTAGATGAGCACTGTTGCGTTGTAACACTTCGTCTGACTTTCCAATAATTTCACACAGTTCACGAAAGGAACCTGTAGGCAGCGATAATTTTTTTTTTAAACAAATAGATTATTTTGTTTTGTCGTCTTGGTTATTCTGAACAATAACAAATTACTTGCCTGAAGCCGACATTGTTCTAACATTGTTAACGAATTGCTCTAAAGGTGAAGCCATTTCGTTTGAAACGTCCAGTGTTCAGTGTTCAGATTTTAGTGTAAGTAAAAGTAGGTACTTCAATTAACGATGGATTTTACTGTGCGTATTTTTTGTCCTTCTCCAGGTTATACAATACACGCTAATATTGTCGCTAATAATAAATATATCCCACATCTACAACAACAAAATTTAAAAATTGATAATCTGTCTGTCTGTTTGAATCAGAATCTGTCTGTGGTGCAAAGCACAGAACATTTTTACTCTATAACCAGTGCTGTGTGACGCCACAGACTAATTAGTGTTTGACGCTGTCATGCCTGTCATATTACAGCATAGAGCTCTACTAAAGGGGGAGGCGCCCTAATCTTCATATTAGCAGTGTCCGCAAAGGCTATTTGTTAAAAACGTTAAAAAACGATGTGCTATTTTTAAAACGTCCATTATTTTTTACGCTTTAATATATATTATTAAACGATATCTTTTGACTATCGTCGTATAGCACATCGTGCGCTATTTGAGGTTACGTTATTTAATATAGCTATGTACGCGCGTTGAGCAGTTAACAAACTTAACAATAGGTTACTGTCTACTAAGTGAATTGAAATTGTGATCTAAGATATATGTATTTAGATTCTGCCCAAGGCTTCGTCTGCGTGGACTTCAGAATTGGGTCAATCCTTACTAATACACTTTATACACTAAAATGTCCATAACTACTGACCCAATGACATTTTTGATTAAATTTAAGTAGACTTTTAAAGATATTATCTAACCGAAAATTATTTACACTATACTACAACAAAATTTTATTTACAGTTTTATAACACACTAAACAAACGGACACAACAAACCAACACCACGAATAACTTAAAATCAAAAACTATAAGTACATCTAAACAAATAACGCGCGGCAATCGCTCAAAAACTCAGGATAATCATACGTTATTCCAGCTTAAGCGAGTTATCCGTACTGATTGATTATATCATTGTTCAAAAATATAACGAAATAAAATCAAATAACCAAACGATGTTTTAGGTACTTAGATTATTTAACACGTTAATTTTTATAATTAACAGAAATATAGTTCATAAGTGGTAAGTTTAAAGCATAATTTCGCATGTGACAATGATAAGAACGGGTCAGGGTCATTCCGCTCTGTCCCTTTCTTTCGTGGTATGACTGACTGTTCAAGTGTGCATGTGACTCTGATGTTTTGTTAGTGTAGTCAGTGTAGTGTAGAGGTGAGACGTACTAGGTAAAATGCGTACTGAGTCTTAAAAGTAGGCGTCCGTCTAAAGACTTATTCCAAAAACTAGGTCCACGAGTATTTAGGCGTCTTAAATAGTCTCTCAAGTTTAATGACGTTTCCATAACTAGCGTGTCCTCGTAACATCGTGATCGAGTACCTAATGAAGTATTTTCGGTTTATGGATTATTATCGTCTATTAGACTAGGTACGTGTAGTAGTTAGTTTTTTTTTATTTTAAAACACAAAATTAATCGTATTGATAACTTCCCTTCATATGTTGGTACGTATTTGTTATATACGTACCACCAGAAAAGCTGGCGTATTTAGGTTTCAATTGGTCTTATGTACAAAATCAAATTTACTATACTATTTACATTGGCCGTGTGGGGCCGGCTATAGATTTGTCCCACCCACGGGAGTCGTAAGAGCCGACTGAGGAATACCAGGGGAGTGGGCAGCAGCACTCCCTCGAGTATTAACAACATCCACTGCGATCGCCAACCCGCATTCCTAGCGTGGCAATTACGGCATTATGCCCCATGACGGGACCGCTCGTTGTGGCGTTCTCTTGGGGAGGCCTATGTCCAGCAGTGGACGTTGAAAGGCTGATGGATGGATTTACATAAGGGTTTTTGTTTTGTTTATACAAAATCAAATTTACTAGGCATACTGTTTTTTTAATATCTTCAAATGCTTTCTTCTTAATGTTTTCAAAATTATTTATTTTTTCTTTTATAAACAGTACCTATTTGCTGTACCTTTCCTTATTTGTTTAGAAATTGTTTTGGTTAGTAGTAAGTACTTATAACGAACAAATAATAATGCACGATCCTTACCAAAGTAATAGTGATTCTAAATGTATGGACATTAGGTTTAGAAACGCAAAACAAATAACGCGACTCGCAAACATCGAGTCCCGGGCCGAACGTCTCCGAGTACCGACGAATGTTACCGGCGTCAGCGCCGTACGCGTACGCCTAAATACTCGAGACGCGTTTATGTGGTGAGCACGGAATAAGTCTTTACGCGTCCAGCCAAAAACCTATTACAAAAACCTATTCCAGTATATACGTCTCACCTCTAGTGTAGTGTCATAGTATGTCGTCGACGTCGTGGCATAACGGTTGTGGTAGCGCTTATATAATAAAAATAATCGAAAATAACGCTTGCCTGGTGAAATAAATAATGGGGCTATAGATTATTTGTAAATAGCAAGTGATTTTGTTAGTTATTTAATATAACGAACACTCCTACTTCATATACCTAGTAAAAGTGACTTACTTCGGCTGTCGTCCGCCATCTTAATAGTTACGATGACAGTGTAATTTGGGTGTGTTCCGATAAACTCTGCGAGCACTGTAAGGTGTGATGTCAATTCAGTATACTGTAAAGTCGTTCCTTTATAGTTAGCTATAATGGTTACTGTTTTTAACGGAATGCAGTCCAGTATACTGATCTGTCATTTTTTTCTTTTCATACAAAGACACTGCAATAAACACAATTTCTTTACTTTTGGCATATCCGGGTATCTTTGATTTACAATATTCATTAATAATAATAATATTCCATAGTGTGTTGTTATTGGGGTATATGGGGACACCAGAGAAGGAAAAGTGTTTATATGGAGAAATCTTTTATTATAGGAATGCTACATGCTCTCAATACTACAAGCTTATTTCGCCATCTTAGTAAAGTTAACTCAGTACAGTAGAAAATGTTACGACGAGTATAGACTACAGACAGCCATAGACAAACTAGGCTTTTTTAAGCGATGTGCACATTGCACTCTTACAGTTGTATTAGTCTGTGACAGTTGTTATATTTATGGAAGCTGTTGATCACGTGATATCACAGTGCTCGCAGTGTATATCGAAACAAGGCCTTTATTTGTTGTATGTCAGGGATGCAGGAAGAACCAACAACTATCGATATATCGATGTTTTAAAAAATATTGATATATTAAATATTCTTTATTTCAAAATATTTAATTTGTGCTATTTAGGTTCCAGCCTAGCATCCACCACTAATAATATTATTTATTTATTTATTTAACCTTCATGCACACTATACGTACAAAGGCGGACTTAACGCTAAAAGCGTTCTCTACCAGTCAACATGTCATGCAGAAAAAGAAGTAGTTAGGTCAAAAGGGATATATATATATATCTATATAAATACATAAGCGATATATAAACATACGCATTACATACTAAATACATACTATATACTTATAATTATAGCACATATATATATATATATATATATATATATACATATACATACATATATTACATAAAAAAAACGTACATGTGAGGGTCTAGGCTGATTCATCCGTTGTCAATAGATCAATGTATAGCTTCCGAACATTTAATTTAAACACATTCCGATTTGAGGACATCTTGATTTCAAGAGGGAGAGCATTCCAAAGCAGTATAGATTGGATATAGAAGGAAGAGTGAACAAGACTAGAAGTATGTGAAGGGCAGGATAGTATTGGGGGCATTGAGAGAATTCAGTAGAGAGTAAAGCATCGTCAGCGTATGTAAGCTACGTCGCTGTCGAATGCGTAGCCAGCTTAGCTCTTGACGAAATTTTGAGACATGATTATATTTACGAAGGTTGTAAGCGAACCGAATGCAATTATTGAGAAGTCGGTCTAGCTTATTGCGTAGATCTGCATTCAGGTCGAGATAGCACACATCACCATAGTCGATAATTGGAAAGATTAAAGTTTGCACGAGCATTTTCTTTGTTTTGCAAGGCAGAAATTTTTTAAGCCGATATAGAGAGCCCTATGCTCTCTATATCGGCTTAAAAGCACCAGTAACTTTTCTGCTAACATTTGTAACCTGAGTTCGCCAATCTAATGTTGCGTCAATATGTAGACCAAGGTTTTTAACAGAAACAGTTACAGGAATAATAGTACCATCAAACATCACAGGTGGCACAGATGACCCGTCGATTCTATTAGTTATACGAGAACTACCTAATATAATGGCCTTGCATTTAGATGGATTCACACTAAGGCCAAACCGGTCAGACCATTGTTTTAGTGAAGCCAAGTCCCGGTTGATGAATCGCTGTCGAAAGGTCATCGATTCCCGTTTGTGTATAGAGTTGCAGATCATCGGCGTAAGGATGATACGCACATTGAAATTCTTGAGTGACCGTATTGATAAATAATGAAAACAGAAGAGGAGAAAGTATACCGCCTTGAGGAACACCGCAGTCAAGAACACGCCAGTTAGAAGTGACTTCCTCATTGCGAACTGACTGCCGGCGACCCCGAAGATAAGAGGAGAACCAACCCAGTACCTCAGGTGAGATCAAAAATGGGAGAGGATAGAAAGAAGGATATCATGATTGATCGTATTAAAAGCATTTGAAAAGTCCACCAAGACCATCAATGTTACTTTAGTCTTTTCAATTCCCGACCTTACGTCACCAGTTAGTACTTTTAATAAGGCTGAAATTGTGCTGTGCCCAGGTCTACAACCCGATCGAAACGAAGAGCAAGGTAGGATTAGGAATCTTAGGCAAAGGACAGACAAAAGCCATATGCCAGAGGGAAGGAAAAGAGCCAGAAGAGAGCGAAAAATTTAGAATATGTGCTAAGGACAATAAAAATTGATCCAAAGCGGTAAACATCATGTGACGGCTGCTGTTCTCATATCCCATGGCCTTGGACTTTATAGAAAGAATTGTTTTTTTAACCTCACCTGGAGCAATCGGGGTAAACTGAAATTGATTATAGTTGGGACATGGTAAACTCCCTACATAGTTAATAGTACTATGTTTGGTTGTAACATGGAGAGTATCCATAGTCGTAAACTGACTGTTAATATCGTCTAAAGTAATTGTTTTAGGCAAATCTGAGTGACGTGATTTGCCGATCCCTAGGCTCCCTAAAAACTTCCAAACACCAGCAGGAGAAGTGGAAGAAATACTATCAAGGATATGTCGGCGTTTAGCATTGCGTATCATCTGATTGCAACGATTCCTAACTTTCTTAAACCTTGTCCAGTTACCGTCACAACTATTTAGCTTAAAGTTACGAAACGCACGATCCCTACGTCTCATTTCGGTTCGAATCTCATCTGACATCCATGGTGCCGGCAGTCGCTTCAGCTTAACTCTTCTGATTGGCACATGAACATCATAAAGATTGACGACTGCATCGTTAAAAATGCTCACCTTCTCATCAACCGTAGTAGCCACAAATTAATTTTGTGTGCTCGGAATGAAGTGGTGAACAGTGGCTTAGCAGCATACCCTTAAATAAAATAATTTTTATTAATTTATCGAATTGATTAATCATTTGAATTGTATTATTATTAGCATTCAAAGCAAGTAAATACTTTTGTTACACAAGATAAGAAAACCAAAATAAAAAGGAACAACTATAAAATATCAATAGTGTAACAAAGGTAGCCAGCTCAGTTTTTGTAGTGCTAATTGCAAAACACTGATTTTCAGCTGGCCCTACAAAAAACCTTCAACTTAACTTATTATGACAATTTTACAACGAGCATAATCCTGTAAAGTTCTTCAATCTAAATACGTCACTCTCTAGCATAAAAATAATCTACACAAAAATAGCCATCCCAGCCAGGAGACCTTCTCCACTTAAACAATAGTTAGTAGCCTTTGTCCTAATCTGTACTCCAGAGTTTTAAATAAGTGACAATTCGTGATGATTGGTTAAGTAGTTACGGTGTCAAGAAATAGCAAATAAACGAACGTACTTTAACATTTATAAAAATAGTTAAACTGTCATCGCCGTAAGATTGCTGGAATTCAGTCATAAGAAAGACCTCGAAATTGTATGTTTATAAAGTGTAAAGTGAAAAAGAATTTCACCGATATATCGATATTTATTCTGCAAGCCTATTGCCAATATGTTCCGTGCTGTCAACAATATATTTATAATAACGATTTTTGCCTAAAGTCTGCGGAAATACTGTTATTTTTACAGAGATAAAAGATAAAACAGATGACAACATGCCTTCATGTTCAGTACTTCAATGCAGCACGAAGAAAAGTAATACCCGATTATCCATCCATCGTACTCGTCAAGAGTAACCATAAGAGCCCAAAATCGATGGGGCTCTGTCGTTTTATAACGGAGTTCTTATAGCCACTTTTTAGCTTTATCATCAGACCCTGGAAACCATCTAAAGAGAAATTACTCGTCAAGACGAATCAAACGAGTCTAAACTCGATAGGGTTGCACCGTTTCATTATAGAATTCCTATGTCCACCTTCCAGCTCCATCGTCAGACCAGCTCCATGTCATCATAATATTGTATTGTCACGTCAAAGTGTCGCCACGCTAACACCCAGTTTACCCTCCCTCCGCATTAGATGTTTTACATGTTTCACAGGAAGGCGCAGCATAGGACGGCCTCCCGCCAGAAGGCCTGGAGACCTGGTCAAAACCGCAAGGCCCCCTTGGATGTAGTCACTATAGCGTCGGTGTGGAATATCTGTAGTCGATCCCATGACTCTCCATTATGACGGAAGAAGGCGCCGCAGTCATGTTTTTTTAGTCGGTATTGTGGCTCATGAACTCAACACAAGAATCGAGCCTGTATGACATCAAGCTCGACACTCCCCCTGGATCCTGTTGGTACCCCAGTTACGTGCGTAAACTTGCATTTTGGACCATGTTAACAAAAAAAAGGACCGCTTATTGTGGCGTTCTCTTAGGGAGACCTATTATGTACAGCAGTGGACGTCGAATGACTGATGGATCGAATAAAATATTATTATATACTTGTTTCTAGTTATCGTAATACCTCACTTTCAAATCTTTTTCTCCCGATGTCATTACAACACAAACTTATATAGGTATGTTTGGACTTAGAGTTAACGTCTATACCCAGGATTAAATTATTATTTATTTCTTTACGCTTTTTACAACCCAAATCTATTCAATAGAGAGTTACGCCCTTAATTTTCTGTTTGTTTAAAAAGAAGGCATACCTGATTGATGTATCAACCACTAGCTCATATGACTGAATGGATTGGATTATTTTTATATATATTTTTAGCATTTGACATGCTCCGCAACATACATTAAACACAAAGTGAAAATGTGAAATGGTGAATGATGGCTGAATTGGCAAAGCATCTGGACGGTATCCAGGAGATGCAGGTTCAAATCCTGCTCGTGACTGTTATTTTCGATTTCACATTTCACTTTGTGTTTAATGTATGTTGCTAAGCATGTCAAATGCTAAAAATATATATAAAAATATCTAAATATTTATAGGGTTTGCGTCATTATTAGGTAAAATCTTAATTGTAAAATTAAGTTTACCTGGTCGGTATAATGTATGAAAATACTTCCGACAGATGGTGCAGGCGTCACCCAAAGACGTTAAGTATGAATGTGTTATCGAAATTAGCAGTCAGGAGCAAGGGTCACGGTGCCTGAATTGGCAAAGCATCTGGACGGTATCCAGGAGATGCAGGTTCAAATCCTGCTCGTGACTGTTATTTTTGATTTCACATTTTTCACTTTGTGTTTAAACTATATTCATCTATACTATTATAAAGCTGTAACAGAGCTGTATCTGTACATTCAAGATATTTGAGAAAATATTGCTGTAATAAGCTACATATGCGTGTCTAAACCCAAAACAATTTTTGTCTGTTTATCTGTATGTTTATTCGCGCATCACACAAAAACTAATGGACAGATTTTGATGCAATTTCTTTTATTTGAAAGGCCTTGATTAGACTTAAAAACTGGTATACATTTTATCCTGCTACTATATCGGGAACCTGAGATATAACCGAAAAACTAGCTTTTGGCTGCGGCGAAGCCGTGGGCAAGGCTAGTCTCCAATATTTTTTTGTTTTTGTGAATCTTGAGCTCGTGAATTTATAACGTCGAGCTCAAACCTCAAATATTAATACGTATGGTCAAGCTGAAAACTCCTTTTCTGTTTACAAAATAGACAAAATATTACCTTACCTTAGCTACTAATATCGCTAACTGCCTCTGTGGTGCAGCGGTAGTGTAAGCGACTGCTGATCATAAGGCGAGACCTTAGGTTTGATCCACGGGTCGGGCAGTGTTATTGAGGTTTCCCGTAAAAAGAAAAATTCTCAGCAGCAGCCCGAAATTTGGAAATGTGCCCAGTAGATGGCAATAGGCTCGCCCCCTATTACTTGGGACATAAACATAGCTGGCGAATCGTGGGCGTGTAATACACCTCTGCCTACCCCTTCGGGGAATACAGGCGTGAGGCTATGCTAGATGTTGCAATAATATATCTCAAGTGCTGGTAGACCCAGCTTTACTCTTTGCATTCCATTCCACCATTTCCACTGATCTGACAAAGACAGCCACAGCAGTCCACAGAATCATTGTGCTCTATTAAGGCACAGAATGTATTTACTCTACGAGGCCCAGTCAGGCTGCTGTCAAAATAATCAATCTTATCTTATCTTGTTTAATGGCTCTTGTTGTGGCAGTGTGAGCATAATTTCGCCAATATCGAGTATTAATTTAAGGTAGACCGTCAAACGAAGGAGATTTGTTCGATGAAAGATAAATAAACGGTGAAAAATGATTCTAACACGACGGATTACCATGAGATACACTGAAACAAAAAATACAACTCTAACTAGGTACATGACATACAACTACTTACAGGAATACAATATTTACAAAACTAAAACTATTTCTTTTTTTTATAAACTAAATACCTCTATAATATATACATGCATTTACTATTTAATCTTATTAACTTTTATGAATTTACAAAGTTTAATAAATGGAGTAAATACAAGAGACAAACGAAGTTTAAATGATGTAGAACGAGAGATTTCAGTTGGTTAAATATTATATAAAGAACAGTTTAATTTAGGGCAGCAAAAAAATATATGATTTATATTTCCTTGAGCCAGACCACATTCGGAAATGGAATTATCTCTAATCCTAAGTTTAGCAAGGAATACCGGAGTGCAAGAATGGTTTAAACGTAACCGACAGATGGTAGAGGTGGTAGCCTTATAAGCCTTTTTGAATTTATAAAACCAAGGTTTGTGGGGAATCTCAGGTAGAATATCACCATAAAATTTCCCTTTAACGTTTTTAGAAATATGCCATTGTTCAGTCCAATCCTGAAATAGGACTGATTTCAGGGAGGCACAGATGTCATATGAATATACATGAAAATGATCAAGGGAACCTACAACTGCTGCAGACTTGGCACACCAATCAGCTGATTCGTTACCTAGAATACCCATATGACCAGGAGTCTAAGCCAAAATAATATTAATACTAAGTTTATGACACTGGAGCAATTCATCTTTTATTTGAAAAATAATTGGAAAGTTTGATTTAGACCTGAAACGTTTAGATAATATTTGCTTGTAGACAACTTTTAGAATCTGAAAATATTAATGAATTGTTTAAATTATGTGATTTCACAAATTTAATTGCTTCTAAAATTGCAATTGACTCTCCAGTAAATACTGATGAAGCAGATGGACATTTAAAATTTAGCATGATTCTTGTAATGGGTATCCAAACTGCTACTGCACTATCTGAAGATTTAGATGCATCAGTGTACAAAGTGTACCAGTTCTCAAATTCACTTTGAATTTTCTGTTGGAAAATCTTATTGGCCTCAATCGTATCTTTATCAATACCGAAATTCAAAATAATGTTGGGCTGGAAAATCAGCGCATCATAATCAAGAGAATATAATGGTAGACTGGGATTTTGATAAACTGGATTGGGAAGATTGTTAGATAAAAAATAACTGCGGAGAATACAAGGGAAAAGGTGAGATGATTGTGTGTTATGAGAGTTATAAAGTTCAGACAACTGTCTCAATTTAGGGATAAGGGGATGATCAGACTTTTGAGTTAATTTAAAAAAATCTGTTGGCAAGGTATTGCCTACGTAGTGAAAGAGGAGGTTCAACACCCTCTACTTGTATCGCATTAATAGGTGAAGACTTCATAGCCCCTAATATTGTACGTAAACATTTGGCTTGAATTTTGTCAAGTCTCTATAAGAACAGATTTATTACAAGGGTCTAAAATAAAAGAGCCATAATCCATATGGCTACGGATTATGGCATTATATAATAATTTCTGAGTAAAAGGATGAGCACCCCACCATACCCCAGAAAGAAAACGGAGGATATTAACGTTCTTTTCGCATTTCTGTATAACATAATCAAAATCAGAAATACCAGATAATTTTGAATCAAGCCATAATAATAAAAATTTTACTTTGGTCTCTTGAGGTATTACATTCTCATTAACTCTAACTGTGATATTAGGGATAATCCGTTTTTTAGTAAATATCACTAGTTTACTTTTAGAAGCTGATATAGAGAGACCATGCTATAGGAGCCAGTCGGATAAGTACCTTAGAGCAGAGTTTAATTGGATTTCTGCTTCTTCTATAGATTTAACTGAAGTATAAAGAGCTATATCGTCCGCATATTGCAAAATTTGACAAAAAGATAGTACTGTAGACTCTAAATCGCTGGTGTAAATACTATATAATAAAGTACTTAATACAGAACCTTGCGGTAAACCTTTCCAAATATATCTGGATGGAAGAAAAGAATTTTGGTGTTTAATTGAAAAGGATCTTTTCATAAAAAGATTACATATAAAACGTGTCAACTTTGTGGGAATATTCAAATGTAGGAGTTTATTTTTAAGCACAGGCAATAATACATTATCATATGCTGATGCAATGTCAATAAAAACTCCAACTAAATAGTGTTTTTTTTAAAAAGATATTTGAATATCAGTAGATAGTATACTAAGACACTTCAGCAATGCATTCAATACGGTAGATTTTAAGATATTACTCTCTCTACTTGGCTCTCTTAACATATCTCCAACGGCAATAGATTGGTTTCGCAGTTTCCTGTGTGACCGCCGACAATGTATTCGCATTGAAAATACATATTCCTCCTGGTGTAATACGTCAGTCGGTGTGGCCCAGGGTGGCGTTTTATCCCCTCTACTTTTCGCAATTTTTATTAATTCCATCTCTAATAACCGGTTTTCTTCCTACTACCTTTACGCAGACGACCTTCAAATGTATTTGCAGACTCCGTTTTCTCAACTCAGAAACTATAAAGACACTCAACGACGATCTCAATAAAATTAGCGAATGGAGTCAATCTTATGGTCTGACTGTGAATCCGCTTTAGACGCAAGTAACCATTGTAGGTAGCTCTAGGATGATCGCAAGAGTTGATTGGACACTGTTGCCTCAGGTCGTTTTTGAAGGTATCACTATCCCTATAAGGTACAAAGTTAAAAATTTAGGCTTAACAATTGACTCAAATTTTACTTGGGGGCCACAACTCCAAGAAGTTAGTCGCAAGATCTTTGCTTCTGCAGGTTCTTTAAGGCGATTGCGCAATTTTCTCCCTACTTCTACCAAAATTACGCTTGCAACTTCTTTACTTCTTCCTATCCTTGACTACGCAGATGCCAGCTATCAAGATCTCGCCGAAAACCAATTGGATAAACTTGAGCGCCTCCAAAATTTCTGCATAAGATGCATATTTGGTCTACGCAAGAATGATCACGTTTCTCAATTTCGAACACAGCTTAAATGGATACCAATACGACATCGCCGGAATACTCATATTCTCTCTTTACTATATAATGTACTGTTTAACCCTTCTACTCCTTCCTATCTCAAAAATCGGTTTGAATTCCTCCATGATACACATAGTAAGTGCTTAAGGTCATCGCAAAACTTGAGGTTAAAAATGCCGTTGCATTCCACAAATTTTTTTGGCAAATCTTTTACAGTCAGAGCGATAAGCCTGTGGAATGCCCTACCGGTAGAAATAAGACGGGCAGAGACTATATCCAGATTTAAATTATTAGTTAGAAATCATTATCTAAATGAGTAAATTATATTCCTTACACAAACTTATCATTGATGAATTCTTAAGAATTAATTCGTATACTTAGCTAAGTATTTATGTTATTTTGATAATATTTGTGTATCGTAATTTATTACGTACGTTATTATAGCTATATTTATGTATATATTTAAATTATTTGTATGTAGTATATTTTGTATCTATTTATTTATATGTATTTAATAGTTATATATGCAGGTATTCGTTATGTTACACCAACAACTACCACTCTCTCTCTCTCAATCGTGTCCATCCAAAGGTTGCCTGGTAGAAATTACTTTTAGTAATAAGGCCGCCCATTGTACCACATAATGTAAGATTTGTTTCTGTACTTCTCTACTGCAGTAATGGTGTACAATAAAGTATATAATTAATAATAAATAAATAAATAAGACTATCTACTGTACTCATACCCTTCCTAAATCCAAATTGTGATTTTGGTAATAATTTTTTGTTCTCTACCAACCATTCTAAGCGATGCTTGACCATTCAGAGATTTTAGATAATACAGAAGAAAGGGCTATGGGTCTGTAACTATTAAAATCTGATGCGTTGCATCCAGAATTGAGCAGGGGGATAACAATTTGATTTTTCATGTCCTGAGGAATTATACCATTTTCAAAACAGATGTTAATGCGATCTAGATAATATTTCTTTGTATATGGGGAAGCATTTTTTTAAAAAGAATAGGGAATTCCATCCATCCCGGGCGAGGAGTGTATTAAACCCTCTAAAGCGAGACTGCGCTCGGAAAAAGAAAAAGGATATTCAAAATTATTAAAAGAAGGAAGGGAACATGGAAATGAGGGAAATACATTTAAATTTGGAACAAAAGGAGGCGAAAACTTATCTGCAAATGCCTTGAGCCATATGGAGGGATCATTGGAAGAGATATTGCTATTTTTAAAGGATCCTCTAAACTTTTTAATATGATCCCATACTAAAGATAATGGAGTTTTCGGAGACAATTGTTTACAAAAATGTATCCAATCTTGTCTTTTTCTTTTTTAGAATTCTCGTAGTTTGTGCAGCAATATCTTTATATTCCAAAAAAATTTCCATTGTCATATTCAAATTGTAACGTCTTTCAGCTACTTTCCTATTCTTAACAACTTGCGAACATTCAGGATCCCACCAGGGAGGGGAAATTTTGAATTTGGATTTTTTTTTTCGTCTGAAAAGACTGATCAGCACTTGAAGTAATTGAATCAACAAATTTAGAATAAATTTCAACAATATTACTGGAAGTTACTGGTGGAAGGGAAACTACTTTACTGTCAAGTGAAGATGCATAAGATGACCAGTCTGCATTTTTTAAACGATATTTAAAAGAAGGATTGAAATCAAAAATTGGAGTGGATCTATTACAAATGTTGATAAGGATAGGAAAGTGGTCAATACCATATGTGTGATCCAAGACGTTCCAAGACAAAGTAGAAGCAAGAGAAGAGCTACATGCAGTAAGATCCACTACACTTTGAGGGTTTTGTGATGGAAATATCCTCCTAGTAGGAGACCCGTTATTAATAATACATAAATCAGCTTCATCTAAAATTTCTAGTAACAAACGTGCAATAGAATCGTCATGGCTAGAACCCCATGAGGTGTGATGAGCGTTAAAATCACCCATCAAAATAACAGGAGGAGGAACAGATGATATTATGTCCAAAATGTCTGAAATTAAGGATGAATGAGGGTGAGGGATGTATAATGATATAAATGAGATGTTAAAAATATTAACAGCGACAACGTTAATGTTAGGAGAAACAGGAGGAAGATGAATTTGTGAGAAGGGAAGGTAACGCCTTACTGCCCTATCATCCCGAAGACAGGAGTAACCTGAAACCCCAAAATGGGAATTAGGAACTAACCATGTTTCCGAGATGGCAATGACAGATGGTTGGAATTTTCTAATTAAAAAAAGAAGCTCATGCTTCTTATGTCTAATGCTTTTTGTGTTCCATTGCAGGATGGGAACTTGGTCCATTATTGGAAGTTAAGGAAATGATTTGGGAAAGTTTTTGGGCAACGTGGGACGGTATGTTTGAATTTGATTTTCTTAACAAGTCAAATATCATATTAAACAGAATTTCCAGGAGATTGTCATCCTGGAGTACCGGTGGAGAATTGGAAGAGGAAACAAGAGATATAGCACAACCAGTTGACATAGCTGATTGCGGGTTAGCAACGAGAGCCTGATGGGATGCTCTTATCATATGCTTTTCCCAGAGGCGTATGGGGGCGGGGAGTAGAGAACACAGTTTTCCTGTATGATGAAATGGGAGCGTGAGCGGATGGTTGTCTTAGTACTGATGGATGATGAGGGCTATTAATGATAGCACAGGTTTGTGCAACTTCTGTATACGATTTAGTGGATTTGGGTATTGATCGGGATGCTTCTTGGTAGGATATATTTTCTTTTGCCATTAATAATTTGATGGACCTCTGCCTACTTTGCTCGGGACAGTCCCTGCTATTAGCATAGTGAAGTCCCGAACAATGCAGACTTCTTGTCTTTCTTCCGCCTCAATTACACTGAATCACCTACATGCGGCTGGGCACAAAGGTAGCAACGAGGCTGAGATCAGCAAAGACCTTTAACATGACCGAATCTACAGCAGTTATAGCATTGGATTGTCGGGAATTGATATAATTCAACAGGAAGGCTGGTGTGAAAACAATAAATTTTGCTGAGAACTTGACCTTGGAATGTTAGGACAACTGTTTGTGTAGGGGACCAAGTTACCTTACCATCTGCGTTAGTCTTCCTGTTGAGCCTGCGGGCCTTGAGAACAGGACCACATCCATTCGGCAAAATGATAGATTCCACAAATTCATCCATGGACAAATCAACAGGGACTTAACGTACTACACCCATCTTAGTGATATTGTGTGTGGGGATTACGGGAACAAATTTAGAAATTCCTAAAATTTTATTAACTAAGAATTTATTTGCATCATCCGCTGTTTTAAATTCAACTGAGATTTTACCTCTACCAACTTTTTTAATACCATCTGTGCAGATATTATTTATTTTATTTCGTGAGAGAAATTGGCAAAACTTGATTGGGCGAATAGCTGTTCCAGCGATCGGGTCTGCTTCAGCCCGGGTAATATGAATAATATAAGGACTACTATCAAAATTCGTGGAACATTTAACACCCACTACTAGTCTAGGATGGGTATAAATATTTTGAATTGAGGCTACTGCTAGATTTTTGTCAATAATAGTTTTTTTTTAAGCGACTCGCATTATTGACTCGCCTGATTATCAATTAATCGGCGTTTAAGTCCGGGAACTAAAACTTGCTCAGGTGATGTAGCACCAGGACGGGGGTCTGGAGGGTCCGGAGGATCAGGAAGTTCAGGCTCCTGAGTATCCGACCAAATATCCTTCTCCATCATATAAAAGCTAAAGATTTACACAAAAGAAAAACGTAAAACAAATGAATGAATGAACAATGAAACAAATAACTTACCTATTAGAAATCAGCAGCGGTGTCAACGAGTTCCCGGCGGGCACTGCGGCTAGCGTAGCGCGCAGCTCGGCTTGACACATGTGCGGGCGGCGGCGGGGCGTTACATGGAGATGGTGCATGCTCGTCGCTGCCGGCGGAGCGTTGTATGGAGATGGTGCATTTTAACAAAATCTCTTTGACACATGTGACAACCATCACCTTTTTTTCTCTCTATTTCCCCAAATCCAAATAAAATACAGAAACAGAACGTCAAGATCAAGATAGTAGATACTCTATCCAAAATAATCAATATAGGTAGGTACCTAAATAAAGTCAGATTCAGATGTCATGTCTCATGTCAGCGAAATTGACAGCAAAGCAAATATATGTGCAATTCTTAGATAAAGGATAGTAATAAATATGACATACGCGTACACCCGTAAGGGACAGATATAAAGTGCATGCAAAAACAGTGATGCCAGGTTATAATAAATTTTCCCCATTAATAATTATTAACTACTAAATACGCAGTTATATACTGACTACTGTGTCGTTACAGATATATACACATAGAGCAAATACTCGTGGCCATCACGCATATATTTATCATGGGTTAGAATCAAACCCACGATCTCCAGTTTCGCGGTCAGGGTCACTAAGCACTAGACCGCCAGGCCGGTTAAGGAATGAGTGAACTATATACAAATAAACACACAATAACTGCGACCATAACTTGACCACTGCTTGCTGCCAAGCGTGGTCTAGTGCCATGCTTGACGGCGAAAGTATAAGTGGAAACGCGATATATGGCGGATATAGAGGAAGGAGGTATTTTGCCCTCTCCCGCATAGGTGAGATCAGCGAACAGAGGCGGAGTCTATTAATATTACAATATATAATGTGGCAGGACTAGGGTAATATAGTAAGGTAAATTAATTTAAAAAAATGTTTATTATCCTTTATTAACTATCTATTTTCCATCCATCCTAATAATTTTGCAATAGGACAATTTGCTGAGGTCTTTCAAAACTTCAAGTCAATATTCACTGACCATATTTATTTACATCTTTACTAGGGATAGTGTTTGCTTGACCCCTCGGGAAATTTCCAGCTACTGTTTAAACAAGTGAGCATGAATACTAAAACTTCTCTGGCCACAGGTTGCACATCATCTTCTACGTGCTGCCATAACATCTTCTTCAATGTAGTTCTAAAATGCATATAACATAATTGAATTAAAAATATAATATTGTGATATAGTTGATCATTACTAATATTACAAATGTGAAAGTGAGTTTACTTATTTGTTTGTTAAAAATTTGCCTAGTGCTGGTTGAAAGGCTTCACAAGCTATCAAGAATGTCTATTAGGTTTACAGGCTCACAAATAATCACTCCACCACCTATACCGGGAGTATTGTCAAGCCGCTGTTCACCATTTCATTTAAGTTATGAAATGAAAAAATTAACAGCTATCTCCTGCTACGACCAAAACACACTGATGTTCTTCATGGTCGACACGTGAGATGGTGGTACCAACCCACTCGGGCGCTATATCGAGCACTCCCACTTGTTACCCAGCCCTACCACCAGTAATGCAATGGGTGACAACTGCTTACTTCCCTTAATCGTCTGGTACGATACCCATGGGAAAGAATGAGGTGTTGACACTTGTATTCTTAGTTCGTCACCATACGAAAACCAGCTAATAAAGCAATAATAACCAAAATGAGGCGTTATTCCTGATCCCGTACCAACGGTATAAAAATACGTACGTGCCAAATACTACCCAAATCCATCTAGTCATATTTTGCGTGATTAAGTAACAAACAAATAAGCACATATGGATTAGTAGTATTTAGTTTAACAACATAAATTTAAATATAAACTATTTTTTTTAAATATCAATTTCATAGAACTTGCATGTTTCAATAATTTTGGAAGTGCGGACTTATCCAAAAACACCTTGCGCTGAGTTTTGCAAAAGAAGTGACTCTCAAAGTGCTTTGAAGAAGTGTACGTGGGGATTTCTACTGCGTACACCCACGCAGTAGAAATCCTTCTTAGCCACCCAGTAGCCAGCTCATCTTTATCCATAGGTCGGGCACTTTCTTATCTTTATGGAATCTGAAAAATACACAACGAACTATTATAAAATCTCTAGAAACGAAGTCTTCACACTGGTGGTAGGGCTGGGTACCTAGTGGGAGTACACACTTGGTATCGGGCCCGAGCGGGTTAGTACCACCATCTCCCGTGTTACCGGCCATGAAGCACATCGTTGCATTTTGGCTGTAGCCGTTTATGCTTTCATTCAATATCTATGAAATGAAATGGTGAGCAGCGGTTTGACAATGCTCTTGGTATAGTTGAATCCATGAGTGACAATTACCATTTACTGTCAGATGGGCCTAGGCTCGTCTGCCACTAAATGCTATAACAAAAATAGTTACTATAATTTATCCTTAATATGCGTAAAATGCTGGATAACTTGCCTAAATTGAAGAAGCCGCTTACCTTGACTTAAGACGGCCAACTTCATTAGTCAGTTAATATTATAAAAATTTAGCAATCAATTATACGATTTATTCAATGTATTTAAGATAATATTTCGTATATTTATTTTTTATTTGATGAATTTAAGATAATATTTCGTATATTTTTGTATTTAGAATTAAATTATTTTCTCCACATAGATGGGTACTATAATTCATCTTAAGCGGTATCCCTTAAATACTAGATAACCGGGCTAAATTGAATTTACTTAAGAAATACCGTCACCTTGACTTTGACGAAAAACTTCATTAGTGGGTTAATACTATTGAAATTTTGCATTATTAATGCACACCATTTAATATAATTAACCGTTTTTAGTATTGTTTACTTTATTATTTCGATAAAACAATATTTTATTGTACTTACGTGTGAAAGGATATATTTTCATATTTTCGTTCGCTGCGATTTTTACAGCCGCAAACACAACACTGTACCATGTTTATAAAGTTTAGTAAAGTGGAAACAGTCCAAATATTTGAATTAATTCACTAACCTTAGTCTAAGCCGCAATATTCAGGAATAATTTCAAATCCGCTTTTCTCACTGCTTGGAACTTATGTCGTGTCAGACAAATAAAAGCATAGACGATGACAAGGATAACAGGCACTATACCTATCTCTACCGCACTTAGAGAAACTTTGTATTCTGTATCTCATTAATTCCTGGTATTGTCATTAGCATGTCATATCTTATATTACTATCCTTTATCCATGGAAGTAACATGTATACCTTTATCAGTAGTATAGTTGTCTGTGCCTTTATCTAAGGTGCAATTACTTTAGTACACTACTAGTCTGTGTGCAATGCTCAGGCTCAGGTCATAGAGTAAAGTAATCATACGGTTCAGGTCATAGAGTAAAGTAATCATACTAAAAGTTCAGGTGCAATCACAGAGTACCTTATTATAAACAGGAATGTGCAATGCAATTTTTGACTTGTACAAAATTGGAAAAAGTATCGGAAAGAAAAATACCATATTGTTATGTTACTAATAACCTTATAGACTGCTGTGAATTCTGAAGTGCCAAATTACATATAAACGAATGAAAATGGCAATTTTGCACAGAGCCTTGTTTACTTGGTTCATATTTCTAGTTTTCCTAATATTACTATGTCTCCGATTAGAGTCAAGAACCCATTGGAATTGGTTCATTGTTTTTATACCGATGTGGGTTTACGATAGTATTTTATTAATTTACGTGTTGTTTCACATGGTGTCGCATTGCAGAAATGGTATTGAAAGATTTAGAGGAACAATCAACAAAAATGTGTGGTACATAGCTGCGATAGGGTTAAAGATGGCAGCACAAATAATTATATGCATAAAATTGGAATATACCAATCCAAGAGTATCTTTACCAATATATGTTGTGATGACTCCAATTTGGATGTTATTGCCAGTATTATGTGTGGAAGTATTTATGCATTTAATTAAACACTCTAGTGGCAGCAGTAGATACTAGATGCACATTTATTGTAATTTTAAGAAAAGGGTGTCCTTGTAAACTTGGTGGACTATACTATAGTGATCTGAAGGCCAAACATGTGACATACGAATGCTGTAGATATTTTTAAACTTGGCACAGATTCAACGAAACCGAGTTTGTTTGCACATGTCAAATCATTATTACCGTAGCTGACTATGATGATATAACTATACTTTAAACGATAGTTAATAATTTCAACATGCCATCTTTAGATGAAAGCCTATCAGCAATTAAAGGTTTCATGGTAAAAGAAGTACCAGCAGGAAACACAACCATCTTAAAATGTCTTAGTAATGATAACTTACACAATTTTATGTTTTGGTTGTTTAATGGGACAGATGTGATTGGCCCTGGCAATCCATACAATGAACATAAATACAAGTATGAAGTGTTATCTGGCAATCTTCACATACATGTAAGTCTCATTAATAATTTATCAAGGTTAAACAATGTCAACGCTATTATGCAGTTTAATATTAGAATAAAAAATAATAATTTGAGATTTCATTTCTTAAGTTGGTGTGCTGCATTTTTATCTAAAATGAAATGTTAAGAGTATATTACCTTAACAAAGTGCAAAAATGTGAATTTGAAAATAAATCACAAGCAGAATCCAGTATAGGCAGGTTTAAACCAGGAACCAGGTTTAAACCTGCCTATCCTGGAATACCATCTCAGACGCATTGCCAATTCAGCAATTGTGATAATTACTTTTGACTGTGATGCTCGCTAACACATTCCTTCTTAATGTCTTCAGTGATGCCTGCACATTCTCTCTCTGGCTGTTATATTTCACATTTTCGCACTGTGTTAATTTATTTGGCCAAATATTATGCTTAGAAATATCACAAAATAGTATGTTATCTAGTGATAAGCTGCAATTTAGTATGGTTTAAGCCCTATTAAAAGCATATATGCACTCTAAACTGAACCCTATAAATAAGATAACAGAACATGTCTGTAGCTGCTTTGTTTAATTTTATTCTAGAGTCTGCCCACAAATCTGTCTGCTTGAACTTCAGAATATAAATTCTCTATGGCATAACTAATTACCTCTATGTAACTATAGCTATCCTACAGGAACCATTCTTTTTTCCAGCATCAAAATTTTGGTGTTCCACACTATTAGCACAGAATAACTAACTAACTAGTCCTACGAACAGGAACAGAAACGTCACTTCCATTAAAACTTGTCCAAAATCTCTCTATAATAGCCTACAAAATCTTAATAATAATAATACTAATTGTTTGTAACGAAAAGAAATGTACCTTATAGACACAAAAATACAGTTGAGATTATTTTGCCCGCCGCATGATCCACGGGCAACTGCATCTCAACATTCATAAGTCTCTTCATACACTCTCCGGTTTCTGCTCGCCGGTTTCGGGGACTCCTGACTGCACCGACAGCAGCAAAGCTGTGTTTATAAAACTTTAAAAATTTTTTTTCTAGTAGATTCTATTTAATTACTTTTTATATCATTTTAAATGTTATTTTCAAGTCGGATTATTTCTTTATACATTGGTTTTTTTGTTGATCATTTTCGAACATTTTATTGTCGAAATACCGAAATACCCTAAATCGTGTAAATAATTTTATTTTAATCAATACAACAAGCGCGAGCGCATAGCCACGCATGCGACAGTCTTTAGTCGTTGTACCGTGGTCGGTACGCGAAGCGGTAGGCATTTAACTCGGGGCCTTGAGCGAGTGATGTACGCCTGCTATTAGTATGCAAAATTACAGTACTTAGTTACAGCTAGAAAGTGTAACATATAAACTCTCTATTTAGAATTTTTTTTTTATATATATTTCGAGCATTGGACATGCTTAGCATTATACATTAAACACAAAGTGAAAAATGTGAAATCGAAAATATATTCGATTTTTTATTTTCGATTTCACATTTTTCACTTTGTGTTTAATATAAACTCTCTTTCACTATATATACATTTATAGTATCAGTAAGGATAAGAATTTGACTAATTGATGAACACCATGAATTTCAAAACTAAGTTTATTATAAAAAATTGTTACAATACAATTAAACAGGTCCCAGCAAAATTATTCTGTACTATTAAAAAGCCATAACAGAGCTATGTCTGTACATTTAAGATATTTGAGAGAAAATGCTGTATTAGGCATCACTGAACACAAAACAGTTTTTCTTAGAAATAAGACATCACCTTCTATAGACTGGCTATGCTAACATCCCTAGCTTTGTAAAGCAATATACTAATACTACTACTAATATTTATGTATTTGATTTAACTGTTTCAACATCTATTTACTTACAGAATGTTTTGCCTAGTGAATCTGGTTACTATCACTGTGTATCAAAGAACATTCAGGGTGAGGGATATACAGTGGGACAAGTTGATATGATTGTTACTGGTACAACATTCACACCAATGGATGCTGTGAAGCTGGTGGCCATAGTGCTGTCTTTACTGGTTATGATCGCTTGTACTGTACTGTATGTACATTTCAAGAAAGACTGGAATAAGTACGAGGACAGAGTAGTTGTACCTGGTAATTATTTAATTTACATTATTCCTTAAAATTTATTATGGAGTTTACAAAATTTGCACCTTAATTTAAGGATGGACGTCCAGACTCTTAACTCCTATTCCTTTTCTTTGAGACGGCGAAGCGCGAAAGATGCCTGTGGTATTGCTAGTGAAATTGGTAATGTACAGGCTATGGTGTATGGCCGTTTACCATAAGTTGGGTATGTTTGCCAGCCACATAGTATTAAAAAAATGGATTGTTTGGTCATATTAACATCAAACACCATAGAATTATTATTATCTGAAATGTTTATTTACAGCTCATCATATTATGTCCCATTGTTAAGTTTGTTTCTCCTCTATGGTACTAGTAGCAGTAATGGGACAGTAAAATAAAAAAATTAGGAAGTAATTGCCAACCATACTAACTGGTCAAATGGGTTGGCATAGCATAGGGCAGGGCTTCCCAAACTTCCCTGCGGTGTCTCCGTGACGTGTTACGCCGACGACACGTTAGTCATGGCGCGGGGGATGACGCACCGGCAGGCAACCGAGCTTGCTATGGTCGGGGTTGCACAAGTCGTGGAGAGAATCCGGCTGCTGGGCCTTCAGGTGGCTCTGGACAAAACCGAGGCTCTCTGTTTTCATGGGCCTCGGAAGGGGCCACCGCTTGGGTCCGGCATGGTGGTGGGGGGTGTTCGCATCGGGATCAAGCCGACCATGAAATATCTAGGTCTGGTCCTTGATAGCCGGTGGACCTTCGGGCCTCATCTCCGAGGGTTGGTCCCCAAATTGACGCGGGCGGCAGCTTCACTTTCGCGGTTACTGCCCAACCTGGGGGGACCCGACACCGAGAGGCTGTACGTGGGGATCGTGCGGTACATGGCCCTTTATGGGGCTCCAGTGTGGGCGGATGGCCTGACGGCCAGAAATGCTGCTGTATTGCACCAACCGCAGAGAGCGATGGCCGTCTGTCATCAGGGGATACCGTACGGTGTCCTACGAGGCTGCGAGCCTCCTTGCTGGAACTCCGCCGTGGGATCTAGAGGCGAGGGCCCTCGCGTCACTTTACCGGTGGCGCGGGGAGGCGCTGGAGCGGGGATTACGGCCTCGAGACTTAGAGGCGCGCCGGTTGGAGCTTCGCCGGATCCTACTGGCGGACTAGAGTGCACGGCTCGTGCGACCGAGCGCAGGGCACGCCGTGATCGCGGCGGTAAGTCCCATCATGGAAGAGTGACTGGAGAGGCGTCATGGCGTCCTTTCATACCGGCTGACACAGGTACTGACCGGACACGATTGCTTCGGGAAGTACCTGTGTCGAATAGGCAGGGAAGAGTCGACCCGGTGCCATCACTGCGGAGGTTGCCCGGAGGACACGGCGCTGCATACGTTGGTGGAGTGCCCAGCGTGGGCATTGCAGCGCCGTGATCTGATCGTGGCAACAGACGTGGGAGTGCTCTCGCTACCGACCTTGGTCCTGTCCGTGGTCCGGAGCGAGAGGGCATGGGAGTCCGCCGCCTCATTTTGCTAGGAGGTGATGTACGCCAAAGAGGCGGCGGAAAGGGAACGGGAGGCTACCACCAACCTCCCGACCCGCAGAAGACGCACCGCCCAGTGGGCGCTGAATGATCTCCGGCCTCCATGAGCGCTGGCCTGAGGGCAATGGACGTAGGGCCGTCCGTTGCCCTAGCAGAAGCAGGCCCGAGAAGGTCGCGCCCGTACTTTTGTGGAAAGGTGCATAGATGTAGAACAGGCTGGCTATAAAATATTTTAGTTTGTCACCGGATCTTAAATAATAACAAATAAAGTACAAATTATAATTTGTGAATAAGGAAAAAGAGTATTTTAGTACGAGCGGGAATCGAACCTGCGTCCCTTCCTTTCCGGGGAAGTGCTCTAATCCATTGAGCTATCGTACCATTTCTAGAAATACCGAATTTCCTCATCACATTTGTCTTAACGACCAACGCCCTCTATCGGCAATGCATTTACATGCATTCATCCAATGTAAGTTTAATTTTGCAATTAAAATTCATACTATTTGATGGCGTGATTTTTCAAACATTTTGATCTATATTTTAGCATTTGACATGCTCAGCTACTCTTAAAGTACAAATTATAATTTGTGAATAAGGAAAAAGAGTATTTTTAGTACGAGCGGGAATCGAACCTGCGTCCCTTCCTTTCCGGGGAAGTGCTCTTATCCATTGAGCTATCGTACCATTTCTAGAAATACCGAATTTCCTCATCACATTTGTCTTAACGACCAACGCCCTCTATCGGCAATGCATTTACATGCATACTAGTATGAATTTAAATTGCAAAATTAAACTTACTAACATTGGATGAATGCATGTAAATGCATTGCCGATAGAGGGCGTTGGTCGTTTATATTAAATTGCCAACCACCAATAAATTGTTAGTGTTACTTGTAGAAATGGAGAATCTACTGAACAAATATTAACTAACTATAATTGTATTTTATATCAAAAAAGTACTGTCATAGAGTCAATGCCAAAAGAAGCTATTAAGCATTACAATCTTTTTTAATAACACAGAAATAAGAGTATTCAGTTGCATAAAAATGTAGTGATCTTAATACTTTTCATGAAATACTTATTTTTAGTGGATGAAGTTGAGGATGATGAGGATGGTGGTGAAGATGTTTACAACAGCACAACTACTACTATAAACCAAACGACGCCAGTACCAGGACCTAGCAGGAATCTGTCATCGGAACTCCTGTATGGCATAGACAACCAAGGATTAGATACAGATTTCAATTCAGTATTTGAAAACATTCAAATTAAGTCAACCCAAGGGAGCCTAATTTGAACATAGCTTATATACTTAATCAATTGTTATAGGTGGTAAATTTATTGACAACTATCAAATATTGATTACTAAAATAAAACATTCAGTTAAAAATAATCTTTGTAAATTAGTAATAAGGATTTTAAATTAAAGAATAGTTTTTATTTTAGGTAAATTTATTGTCTTTATTTTTTTATTATAAGAAGCTAATTGCCGTTCATATAAAAAATATCGTTTAAAATGTGACATTTCCAGATGTATCAAGCTTGTTGGAAGTAGATTGATCTGCAATATTAAGTGAATTTGGGGTGCTCTCTAAAGTTTCGTCTTCTTCATCTTCGCCATCAACTTCCATTTCAAAAACTCTAACTTTTCTGTAACTCTTTGCCAAAACAACGGCTACTTTACGACCACCAGAGACGGCTATCCGGAAACCATCCATTTTGTCCAAAACTTTGTGTACGCCTGAATCAAGTAAAGGCGAAATATCTTTCCTACTTATCTTGTCATTGAATAAATAACTTTTCGACTTTATATTGCATTCAATCGAATTCTCAAGTGCTATTTTCACTGGCAACTGAATAAATATAGAATTCTCTATGTTCTGGGGATGTTGTGTAAGTACAGATAGATATTCAGCAGAATAAAATTCTAAATCCATTATGGCAACATTTTCATTACTGTAACTCTTATCTGCTAGAAAGCACGACGAAAAATAATACGTCATAGCATTTACTGAACAAGACTTATCTAAAATGTTGACCGAAGTAAATTGTAATCCTTCATTTTCACTTCCAGTATCCTTAAATGCAACAAGAAATCGATTTTCAGTTGCATGGTAGGTTTGGCATATTCGTATATTGTCCACAAGCTTGCCATTACTTGGGTCTTGATAACACTTTATATTGTAAAGTGAAGAGAAATATCTACAAGTGTCTTTTTTCGCCACATCAAAGATTTGACTTATAGTGGTTTTTAAATGTCTTTGTTGTTGAACAAGGGAGAATTTCCTAAATTCAAACAATGAGAAAATTGTGTCATTGTCCTTGAGCAAACAAGAATTGTCTTTCAGGAATTTATGCCAAGGATTGTCTTCATCATCAGGCAAAATAGTTAGATCTTGATCTTCTAAATATTGACCAAGTCTTTCAAGGTTAAATTTGACAGGTTTATCAGGTACATTTCCACTGTTTTCTACTTGTACATTATCAAAATTGTATAAGAATTCTGCAATGTGTCCAAGCTCTTGTTGGGTAATTTTAACTATTTCACTGGGTGTTTGTTCACCCAATGATCTCACTATTACCACGAAAAGCCACCTGAAGAAAGCTTTGTAGTTGCGCATTGAGGAATCAATGACTTGTTGCAGTTCCAGACATTTGTTTAAAAATGCGTAAGATGCTCTTATGGCTTGGGTTACATCTGTCTCACTTATATCCAGTATCTGAAAAAAAAAGTTTATTGGTCCTTCAAACAGTTTAACAGTAATTAACTTCTGTATCAATATGAATTGATATGTTTGTCTGTGAAAGACAACGGGCTTCGTGGCGTAGTCGGTACTATAACCGACTTCCGTACACGAGTTCGTGGGTTCGATTCCCACTCAGGACAATTATTTGTGTGATGAACACAGATATTTGTACTGCGTCTGGGTATTTTCTATCTATTATATGTATATATTTACAAAAAAAAAGTAGTATATGTATTATATCAGTAATCTGGTACCCATAGCACAAGCGTTAAGCTTAGTTTGGGACCAAAGGATGTTGTGTGAAAATGTTCGTGGATATTTATTTATTTTATTATATTTGAAATCCAAGTTCGGAACTTTAAAGCACGATAAGAACACCATGAAGGTTATTACAAAGGAAGGACTTAGCAGTAAAGAACAAAAAGTTAATCTAGGTTAGAACAAACACAGAATAAACGTGCATACATATAAAAAATTCAGTTCTTGCAGTGTTATGGGGCTTTTTCGTAAAAGAGAAATTCAGATTATGGAAATGTGCCTGGTAGATGGTAATAGGCTCGCCCCTTACGTCCACTGAAGTAATGCAACATAGTACCAGTGGCCCGCCAACACAGGCGAAGAGACGGCACACGGAGGGTCTTTAGTGGGTGAGGGGCCCACACTACCCTGTTCGTTGCCCCAAACGACGGTGTGGTTAGGTACATTATTTCCCACCTACACAAAAAAAAGGGTGTGAATACACCTCTGCCTACCCCTTAAGGGATACAGCCGTGAGACTGTTTTTTTAGACATTAGAATAACTTTAGTCGTCGATAAACAAATTAAGCCCTCGTGTGCAAATACAAAGCACTCTGACTTACGTGCTTTTCAATTTAAGAAAGTGTCGGGTCAACCTGTATCTTACTTAAACTTACGTTCGAATTACGTCAAAGATGACAGAATGTTGGGTAGTTTGTTGTCTTAACGTCATCTATATTGTAGTTAAACACAAATGTACGCTATATTAGATAAACATCGAATTGCATTTGAAAAAAATAATTGAAATATACTGTATATACCTACGCGCCCAGAGTTGAAATTGTAGCGCAGCAAAACAATATAAGTATAAGCACTACAATTTGGAGACACTAAAACAGTTTAAATGTAATTAATTTACAAAATACCTTATATCTATCTGGTATTCTCGTTAAGCCTCTAAGTTCTGACAGGTAATAAGTCAAACTTTGTCCAACAATATTCAGTTGCTTCAACACTAATTTCTGTATAGTTGAATAGCTCAATTCTATTGAATTTCCAAACTTCTTCAAGTCGTTAACAGTCAGGTTTTGTAGTAAATTTATTTCTAATTCAGCTGATATTGATCCTGTAGAAATACATTTAGATTAAAATACAATAGTTACAGTCATTCTGGGTAAATTTGGCAGATTACAGCGATATTTTTCACAGTATTTTAAATGTTTTAACATTTAAATGACAATATTATACTTTGTTAGTGTTCTCAGAATGTGTTTTATCCATAGACAACAGGGAAAGACTATAATATCCATTAATTATAGAGAAAAATCTATTTTTGTAGTATGTCAAAGTTACCACCCACAAAAGTGTAACTTTGACACACTTTAAATCCGTCACATAAATGAGGTAATATTTGATTATTAAATTACTTTGGGTAACATTGGTTTATATTATTCCCAAATTAGGGATGTGGCTGAGGCGATACAAACATAAATTTGTAGTAGTATCATATCTATTTGTAAAAAAGGTCCATCAATCAAAATTTAGCAGTTACAAGTGTATATTTTTTTAATTCGCATCAAAACCCCGTTTAAATCCTGAAAATGAACAAACTGTTAAGCATATTAAAATGAAGACAAACTAAAATAATTAAAACAAACAAAAAATATGTAAACACTGGTTTGATGTATCTATTCGCCCTACTAGATATAGAGTAAATTGTCATCTATATAGTAAGTGTATGGAGTGCCATACAATCACAAAATATCAAAAAAGTTATTCACTGTTTCACATACTCAAATTCGCGCGCTAATTTCAGAAAAAGTTTTGACATTAACTCTGTTTAACAACTTCGTTTTTATTTTAAGGTGTCTACGGAGCTTGTTTAAAAAATAAAATCTAAAGCAAGCATTACCAAAAAATATTGATTTCATAGGGAAAAAACATTCTCATAGTCAATGTTACCCGAATGAATCAAAGTTACCCAGATTGACTGTAGTTTAACTGCTTTATCTTATTAATTTTTCTATATTTATTCAGGTAACTAGCTATTCTATATAAACGCTCTAGCTATTTATTTACACGAGGAAACAAGTTACGTTGTATGCTTCGTAAAAGACAAGCACACTTACTTGTTAAACCAATATACCCCGCGCGTAAATTTGGCTACTTTTTTATGCCTACTCTACACAATATTTTTCAGCCCTTTTACTGTCTAGGGACTTGGCCGTAGTCTACCATGCTGGCCCAGCGCGGGTTGGCAGACTACAAACCGTCGAGAAAATCTCTCAGGAATGCGGATTTCCTCTCGACGTTTTCCTTCACCGAGTAGTGATAATTGTGTAAACAATACATACACAATTTCGAATAATATCGAAAGGGCGAAGGTGTGTGCCGTGCGAGTACTGGACCTCGGACTGGGGATTGAACTCTATACCGCTGTCTTTGCAGTCCTTTGCCGTTTTACCGCTAGGCTAGCACTGCTTACACAATGTTTCATATCCCGCGATTCCCGCAACCGGTAGGCACTATTTTTGTTATAAACTTTGTATTTGACTAAGGAAGGTCAATGTCGTCGATCAAGAATGCACTCATTTAATATATCAATTTAATTTTTCGCTTTCTTCAGGTCTTGTCAGCCTATAGCGAGGGCGCCTCCTTCGGGCAGCCTCTAGTATTCAACATTTTCAAGAGTGTATAACACAAAAAAATATTGAACTAATGATATTGAAATATAACGTAAACAAAGATATTATACAATACCTAGCATAAGCAATTCCAACAAATCCGCGGAAACACCTCCTTCAGCAACTGACGCTGCATAATCAGCCATTTTGGTGTCCATTTCCAACAAGATATGCTCCCATGCCTCAACAATAGAAACCATAGTCTGGTCTAGCTGTGACACTAATCTCGAGATTTCACTATGTTTTTTTGCAACGATAGCAATTTCTTCAGCATATGCAGACAAAACACTTGTATTCATGAGTAATATAAAGAGACTATTTGTGAAACAATCTATGTAAAGAACTTGCATCAAGCTAAAGTCGTCTGACATACAAATATCTAGTATATTGTAGCCTCCAAGATCATCTTTCGCCACTTGTGCAAGATGTATAGTCGTCAATGGGTACCTCCCAAATATGTTCATGTAGATATAACCTGACCCATAACCCACCAGTAGCATCGTCAATTGTTTCGGCGCTGGCATCTCTTTGAATTCTTTGGCGTTTTCATCAGTGCCTTGATTTTTATACTCTCCACTAACAGGTACATTTTGTAGGAATAATGAAGCATCATCCTAAAAATCAAACACATTTATGATAATAAATATATATTTGTGTATTATCGCTTTTTAAATCTATCTGAAGTTCGTTAAGTTCAACAAAGCTCTTCGGATTCATGTTTTTACGTAAATAAATAGATTAAAAATATGATACAAATGATCCATTTTGTCGTTTTTCAATAATTACAAATTACTCTTCAGTGGTGGATAGTCACATGGACTTATAAAGTTAATGTCTTGGCATAAGTAATCATAAAACTCGAGTTTTAAGTTACTGGTTATGATGCGTCCCGAGTAACGGCTAATCGCGTAGGGTAGTTTAGCCGGTTTTCGTCCATTTAGCGGAGTTGCCAGCTTAAGGGCTTAAAAATTATATGTTCTACTTGCTCAGCTCTAACAAACCAATTTTATATTGGAAGCTAATATAGTCTATTTTAGGTTTATATTAAGTAACAAATAATTATAGTCAACATGTTTTTTATATAAAATGTTTTAGTGAAAAGTACCGATTTCATTAGTTTTCGTCCAAAAATCTTAGTTTTCAACCTTGTATAGGCTAGTTTTCGTCCAGTGTTTAAAGAGGGATATAATATATTTCCTAAATAAAAAATGCTTTTTAATTAATTTCAAATACTTCCCAATACGTTTTAATAGAATAACATAAAAAGTTATATAAATACAACCTGCAAATTTAAAGTTAATAATTAAAACTATCTATTTTTAAAACTTATTTTTAGAAAACCTAAATTAATGTTTTGTGTTAGTTAAATCAAGTACGAGTATAATATTTGTTTGTAATAGAGGTAAACTAAAAAAAAACAAAAATAAAACTAGACGTCGCGGGACGTCTAGCCGATGTGAAAACATCGAAATTACTTAAAATAAAATGATCATAACTTGATAAAGTACTCCTCAAGACGAATCAAACGAGTATAAACTCAATAGGGTTGCGTAGTTTTATTACAGAGTTACTGTGGCCACCTTCTAGCTCCATCGTCAGACCCTGGATACCATCTAGAGACAAAGTACTCGTCAAGACAAATCATACGAGCCCAAACTCGATGGAGTTATGTCGTTTTATAACGGAGTTCCAATGGCCACCTTCTAGCTCCATCACCAGACCCTGGATACCATCTAAAGACATAGTACTCGTCAAGACGAATCAAATGATTCCAAACTTGATGGGGTTGCGTCGTTTCATTACACAGTTACTGTGGTCACCTTCCAGCTGCATCATCAGACCCTGGATTTCATCTATGACTGAAGTTCTAGTCGGAACATTTCAAACGAGCCCTAACTCAATGGAGTTGCGCCATTTAATTGCAGTTTCGCATGGGCACCTTCAAGCTCCATAATCAGACCCTAGATACCATCTAAAGACAAAGTACTCATCAAGACGAATCAAACGTGTCCAAACTTGACGGGGTTGCGTCATTTCATTATAGAGTTACTGTGGCCACCTTCCAGCTTCATCATCAGCCCCTGGATACCATCTACAAAATACTCGGCAAGACGAATCATACGAGCCCAAACTCGATGGGGTTGCGCCGTTTCATTATAAGAGTTCCTATGTCCACCTTCCAGCTCCATCATCAGATAAGCTCCATGTCATTATAATATTGCATTGTCACGTGATATACACATGCGTGTAAAATTTCAGCTCAATCGGAAACCTGGAAGTGTGTCAAATTTAACTTGCAAGATTTGAACGGGACAAGTACACTAAAATCGTCGCCACGCTAACAGCTGATTTTACCATGTCTACGCATTAGATGTTTCACATCAAAAAAAAAAAAACAGCATCACCCCTGTATTCCCCGAAGGGATAGGCAGAGGTGTATTACACACCCACGACTCGTCAGCTATGTTTAAGTCCCACGTAATAGGGGGCGAGCCTATTGACGTCTACCGGGCACATTTCCAAACTCCGGGCTGCTATTGAGAATTTTTCTTTTTAGGAAAAAGCTCAATAACATTGCCCGACCCGGGGATCGAACCCGAGACCTCATGATTAGCAGTCGCATACACTACCGCTACACCACCAAGGCAGTTAAAAAATAATAAATACTTACCCAGTATTACTTTTCACCTACTTACATTAAAGTATATGGACGGAAACATAAAGCAATTTTCAGCGCATTTTTTAGTTTTCGTCCACAATATCATTTATGTTTTATGCATGCAATACTGCTAAATTAGCGGATGAAAACTAAATATCAGACTAAATAACCATCAAAGATCATTCCATAAAGATTTCAACAGAATTTCTTGGCATTCCTTATTTTAAACGACTAGTCAAACTTTACTTGTATTTTGCACGTCTCCTAAGCGAAGCGTTGAGGTGTGTTCTACTCCCGGTTTACACGGCACAACTGATTTTTCAAGGTGTGTTCTACTCCCGCTTTACACGGCACAACTGATTTTTCAAACTTACAATGTCTTTATTTATCATATATTGCACTTGTAAAATAATATCTACACACACATATAAAGAACAAACACTATTGTTAACACTCATGATATTTTTGATGCCATTTTTGTTATTTAAACTAGTTAAAAAACTGATTGAAAAAATCTGGCTTGGACGTCCGTGAGTTGTAGGTAATGTATGTTAACACGATAACGACCAAAATATTTTCGTGAATTTTTTTTTCGTTTACGAATTGTTATGACTAGGAATAGAGCCCTATTACTTTTAACGTTCTGATTCGACGTGGTTTAATTGTTATTAAATAAACAAAAAAATACTGAATATTTACGGCATTTACGCTCGACGCGACACTGAAACCAGCGCCATTCATGAGAACTACCTTTTTACGTACGCATAGCCACCGGTGGTTTTACTATCGTCAACAGAACGCCGTTCGCCCGGCCGGTACATTGTTATTTGTTAAAAGAAAGTTCTTACCTTTGCTTGACAAACTGATGATATTTGTCAAGTATAATAACTATTTTATCCATAACAATAATTAAAAACACTAAACACACGTAAATAATAACACGTTAAAAACACGAAAAAAACATATTTTTACATTCCACATTTTTTTTTGCGTGGCCTTGGCGTCACGTTGTTTTCACTTAGAACAAAGTATAAAATTATAAGGCAACCAAGTTAGGAAGATAAATGGTTTAGAGATTTCTTGTTGAACTCATTGATTTTTAAATAAGTCGTATAATATTGTCCAAAGTTGCAATTTTCTATTGATAGATGTCGCTGTTTTAAAGTAAAAGAGATATTGACAAATGCAGCCCTAGATGTCGCTAGTGGCAATTTTAGATGTCGATATCATTGTGTTCAGTTGCTGTTGTATATAAAGAGCCACAATATTGCTTTTTTTGTAAGGAAACTAGCGACGTCTTTTTGTTTTCTTAAATTGTTTTTGTTTACAGTTTAATAAATTATTCAATTTTACATGTTTATATATATGCACTTATACAGGTATATAATATATGTAAACTCATGGATTGTTGTTCTTACTAATTGCCAGATGCCGCCTTGCAATATAGAAGTACTTCTTAAAATTAGCACTAGATGGCGTATAAGACATGAAACCCACATTAGTACTTTTTGAAATTAGCGCTATCTATGTGATTTATTGAAAACTACTTAGTAAGATCAATACATTATTATTTACTTATCAAATAATCAATTTTATTGTGAAAAATGAAGATTATGAGGCGTGCAGTTTTGCATTTTCGAAATTTTTTTGTGTTATCGTCCACGCGGGCGAAAACTAAATAAGTAATTTAATAGTTTAATTTAAATGAGTACGAAACACACATTTTAATGTGTTCTTTATGTATCAACTTAGTCATTAATAGGGCATTAACATAAGAACATAAGAAATACATTCTAAAAACAATTTTAAAAAAATCTGCGCAGTTAGCTTGCACCACTATTTTTCAAACTGATGTGACATTTTCGTAGCTTAGAAGTAAGCCGCCAGATTGAAGAAACTATTCTAAGTTGGTAGACGTGCAGATTTGATATTAAGGTACGCAACGAGTCCAAATTTGCGCGGTTTACAATTTTTATGATTCTAATCTACGTAAATGTTTCACGAGGCGCGTGCTAGTGGACGAAAACAGGACCTGGACGGGAAACCGGCTAAATTACCCTATAAAGAATCCGCTAACGCACGCTAACTGTTTAATTCTCCGTCCAGACAGCGAGCTGGCGCGTAGATTCAAATAGGCCGCTTTTGCTTTGCATTCTATCTGATAAATTTGGATGATGTCCGGTATACAAAGTATAGTAAACTAGCAGACCCGGCCAAGAGGTTGCTGTGGCACACAAAATTCGTTTGGGATAATCTGTTTTAGTGCGAAAGTAGAAGGATGTAGGTACAGGGAGAACGAGACTCACCTAGCTAGACCAAATCGGTCATGTATTAAAGGAAGGTGCAGTCAGGAGTCTCTGAAACCGGCAAGTGTGTATGAAGAGAATTATGAATGTTGAGAAGCGAGATGTATGCAAAAATAGAGCTCTTGGCACTCTGTTCTCTCTGCCTACCCCGCAAGGAAGATGGTGTGATGATAAGTTAGTATGTTTTAAGTTGGACCAAACTGCACACAGTGTGCAAAATTTTATTAAAACCGTTTATTAGTTTAGGTGTTCAGCATGGACAAACAATGTGACACAACATTTTTATATATAAAGATATGACATTGAAAACAATAGCCACAACCAGTATTGGAACCTGCACCTCTATGTGCCAAAAGGATTAGATAAGACATACTTACATATATATTTGATTCTGTAGCACATTCCAGTGTGTCAGATTTTATTGCCCATGATAAGCATGTGATTCCATGTTTAGTGGAATCAAATTCATTGTCCTGTTCCAACTCATATCTCTCAAGTTCTTCTTTATCTTCTATGTCAACAACAAATATTACCCCTGAACTGTAACCAATTGCTAGCGCCTGGAAGTAAGGAGGTATATGCCTAGTACAAAATCATTATTATCACCACCCATCACCAAAATGATTACTTTATTAGGGATTTGAATGGTACTTTTTCTATTAAGCAGTTTCAGTGTGTTTAAGTCTTTTTTGTCCCCTTTTTCTGTCCCACTATTGAGCATGGGTCTCCTCTCATCGTGAGAGGGATCAGGCGATAGTCCACCACGCTGGACTAGTGCGGGTAGGCAGACACAAGGCGTCGAAAAAACCTCTTGGGCATGCAGGTTTTCTCACAATGTTTTCCTTCACCGAGCAGTGCTAAATTGTAAACAAATCATCCATCCATCAGCCTTTCGACGTCCACTGCTGGACATAAGCCTCCCCAAGAGAACGCCACAACAACCGGTGCTGTGCTGTTTCGCTCATATGGGGGATAGTGCCGTAATCGCCACGCTTGGCAGGCGGGTTGGCGATCGCAGTGGTTGTTATTAATACTCGAGGGAGTGCTGCTGCCCACTCCCCGAAAAATTTTAAAATGTCAAGGGGTGTGTGTCGTACAAGGTCTGAACTTTGGATCAAACTCAATACCACTGTCTTGTACAAGGTCTGAACTTTGGATCAAACTCAATACCACTGTCTTTGTAGTCCTTGGTGTTACCGCTAGGCTATCACTGCTGAGCTAGTTTTAAGTCTACAAAGAGGAAAATAGGGACTTTATCATGTGTCTGCTCTTAAGTACATTGTAAGACCATTATAATAGATTGCATCTTGGCTTTGCCTATAGGTCCAGTTCAACGGCTACAATACAACAAAGCCACATTGCCAATTTTGTATTTGTTGCAATAACTGCCAGGTACATTTTTTCTGGCTTAACAATGAAAGTGCAGATAAATGACTAAGAAATAATATATATTACCTTTCCATCAGGTCTCCAAGCCATTGCTCGAACTGTAACATTCTCTTTTGGAGGTGGTAAATTCCATACTTTTTGCCAATGGAGTCTATGAACTTGAACTTCACCTAGCAAAGAAAAAGAAACAGATATAATCATGCTGATTAAACAAGTATATTTATGTTTTATACTAACAAATTTAACTAATCACGTAAGCGGATAGCCTAACATGATAGCTTTACATAATCTTTAAATGCAACCAAACTGTAGTTATGCCAGTAACAAGCCTTTTTGTAATCAGACAAAGTGATAACAGTCCTAGGAAAACACAGCCAGTTATTTTGATCTGCATTTTAGCACTTGACATGCTCAGCTACTATTACAGTATAAATTATTTGTGAATGTGGAAAAATGAGAATTTAAGTGCGAGCGGGAATCGAACCTGCGTCCCTTCACAAAATAATATTTGTAACACCAGTCATAAAAATTTGTTTATATTTTTTTATAATGTAAAATATAGATGCTACACATACATTGTTCGTGTGGTGATGGACTACAAGTGTCACCACCCCATTCTTTCCCACGGGTGTCATATGAGGCGACTAAGGGAAGTAAGCAATTATCATCCATTGCATGACTGGTGAACAGTTACTAAAATTCCAATAAATTAAAACCAGTGACTAATAGGTTTAAAATAACAACCATAGCATCACGCCTGTATCCCCGAAGGGGTAGGCAGAGGTGTATTACGCACCCACGGTTCGCCAGCTTTCTTAAAGTCCCACGTAATAAGGGCGAGCCTATTGCCGTCTACCGGGCACATTTCCAATCTCCGGGCTGCTACTGAGAATTTTTATTTATACGATCGAGCTCAATAAGATTGTCTGACCCGGGGATCGAACCAGAGACTTAATGATCAGCAATCGCACACACTATCGCTGCACCACCGAGGCAGATATAAAACAACAATGCATCTAACTATTATACTGCTACACTTTCTACGGGGAGGCTTAAGGTGTAATTTGTTATAACAAAGCAACTTTCAGAGGAATATATCTAACCTTTAAAATTACAAATAGCCAATAAATCAAGACGGTGACTCCATACCATTTTATCTACTTTGTATGCAACATGTCTTTCTCCAACTTGACGCATTCCACAGTGATACATAGTGTACGGAGCGCAAATAACTTATAAAACAAAACTAACTCATAAACTAAATTTTTAGTAAAAAGCAAAGCAATCATCACGTACACACACGTATAATTTTATTATGACAATATCATAAACAATAGTTATTCTATGGATGTTAATTTTAATTCATAAATAACCATTGAAATAACAGACTGGCTGGCGACCACAGACTACTATTATACTACTTGTGCAACGAGTAATATTAAAATATAACCAGAAAGTAGAAACTGAAATTGTCATTTCTTCCAATCATGACGCGTATAATATTTTCTCTTATGTACTACTCTACTCTGTAAACGTCAAATATCATTATCCCGCTGTCATTTGTGTGTCGTCGATTTTTTCTTCAGAGTAGGCGTGGGTCATATCGCTTTTTCGGAGAATCGTATCTGAATCAGATTTCGATTTTCAATAACAGATTTCAAAATCTTATATTTTAATATCTAGTTATTTTACGTTCGCGTATCCATCATACAAGTAGATTCAGATTTCAGAAATCAAATCCGATGCGCATCTTTAAATAGGATACGACAATATCATAGATTTCAATACAATTCAGTATTGTAGATATACTCGTACTTATATAATAGATGTTTAATTCGGTATTTATTTATCACTAGCTGACCCGGCGAACATTGTTTTGCCATATAAATTATATCTAGAGTATTTTTAGGGAATTCCTAGCGTAGAAAAAAATAACTAACTTATTGTAAGTGTGTGAGGATGTGGACCTACGTACATATTAATTAAAAAAACTATTAAAACAATCCCCAACGTCCATAACACACAAATCTTTCTAAATTTTAGAACGCGAAGGAAATTAAAAGAAATGAACTATTCGGACACAATACAATTAAACAATAAGTACCTAATAAAACTATTACGTGCATAATGGTCCATAAGTTCCAAAATTCGCTCAAGTTCAAGGCTAAATATTAAAATTTTAGACATCATTGATATCATGATTTATACCTAACAGAAAGTAAGCTTTATTTGCATAGTATTAAGATTTAAAATTATTTATTTATAATATTTCTATAAAATCTGTTCAAAAATCTGATATTGTGATATTACTGTACCGCTCTAACTAGTGTAATATTTGTATCTAACGCGCTTTGTCGCACGTATGCGACCGATGCGTATCGTATCGCGTAGGTACATAGGAATGAGCGAGTATTCAGTACATCGCAAATCTGATATTGTAATACTTAGATTTCGAAAGAGCCAGTAAGCGATTTTTAGATATTGTACCAATATCATATTTCGTATCTTTATACGATTTGTATCGCTCACTTCTAGGCGTGGGTCATATCGCTTTTTCTGAGAATCGTATTTGAATCAGATTTCGATTTTCAATATCAGATTTCAAAATCTTATATTTTAATATCTAGATATTTTACGTTCGCGTATCCATCATACGAGTAGATTCAGATTTCAGAAATCAAATCTGATGCGCATCTTTAAATAGGATACGACAATATCATAGATTTCAATACAATTCGGTATTGTAGATATACTCGTACTTATATAATAGATGTTTAATTCGGTATTTATTTATCACTAGCCGACCCGGCAAACGTTGTTTTGCCATATAAATTATATCTAGAGTATTTTTAGGGAATTTCTAGCGTAGAAATAAATAACTAACTTATTGTAAGTGTGTGAGGATGTGGACCTACCTACATATTAATAAAAAAATCCATTAAAACAATCCCCAACGTCCATAATACACAAATCTTTCTAAATTTAGAACGCGAAGGAAATTAAAAGAAATGAAACTTTCTTACGCAACTATTCGGACACAATTAAACAATAAGTACCTAATAAAACTATTACGTGCATAATGGTCCATAAGTACCAAAATTCGCTCAAGTTCAAGGCAGTGAGCGAGTATTCAGTATATCGCAAATCTGATATTGTGATATTGCTGTACCGCTCTAACTAGTGTAATATTTGTATCTTACGCACTTTGTCGCACTCATGCGGCCGATGCGTATCGTATCGCGTAGGTACAGACGAGTGAGCGAGTATTCAGTACATCGCAAATCTGATATTGTGATATTGCTGTACCGCTCTAACTAGTGTAATATTTGTATCTTACGCGCTTTGTCGCACGCATGCGGCCGATGCGTATCGTATCGTGTAGGTACAGACGAGTGAGCGAGTATTCAGTACATCGCAAATCTGATATTGTAATACTTAGATTTCGAAAGAGCCAGTAAGCGATTTTTAGATATTGTACCAATATCAGATTTTGTATCTATATACGATTTGTATCGCCCACTTTTACTCACTTCTACTTCAGTCAGAGGTTACGGCCATAGAGTAAAGTAATCATACTAAAAGTTACGGCCCATGTGATATCCATTGAATCATTATGAAATTATCAAAATATTTAGCCTATAGAAAAGCGAGAAAAGCTATGCCTTCTTTAATAAGCTAGTTCTATAAGCTATATGGATTGCCCCACATATATTACGCAGAAAAAAAGAAACTACAAACAAGAAAATATGGAACAAAGGCAAGTTTATACACTTCACATCTTGGACTTTATTATAACCTGATTCGCAGCAAAGTTACAACAAACAGTTTTTGATTATTGTAAAAAATGGCTGCAAATGAAAATAAAGCAGTTTGTCAGGATATTTCCCTGAAAAATACCGTTAGTGAGTGCTTAGCACAACAAATGAGTGAATTCGAATTACTGGAATCAATGTATCCAAATCATGGTGAAATAGTACTTAGTGATAAAAATATAATAGGTGAAATCAATAATTTTTTAAACCATAATAGTGAATATATTCCTAATCATCTTGATTTTAAACTCAACATTCTCGTAAATAAAATGAAACTAGAAATTTTTATCACCTTGCCAACTTCTTACCCAAAGGAAGAACCAGATATTTATGTTAGATGCAATCAATTGAACAGACAAAATGAATCTAGATTAAATTCAGAACTTACGGAATACATAAAAGAAAACTTTAGTGGAGAAGCATGTCTTTACACAGCTATTTCATGGTTGCAAGAAAACATTGACCATTATGCAGTTGCTGTGCAAACACCAAGCACTAATCCTGATATTGAAATTCCTGAAGAAAAGTATCAATTTGCTAGATTTTGGGTATATTCTCATCATATTTATAACAAAAGGAAGAGAGAAGAGATAGTGAAAAAGGCTAAAGAATTAAAATTAACAGGATTCTCAGCACCTGGTAAACCTGGGATAATATGTATTGAAGGCTTTCACCATGACTGTAATGAATGGTGGAAGGACATAAAGAGCATGACCTGGAAAAAAATTATGATTAAAAAAATAGAAGTATTTGAGTTAGATAAACAAGAGTTACATACAAAGTTTTTGAACTTTGAAGAATTAAATTTAAATATGAAAGATTTAGCTAAATATATGAACCAACTGGAATTTGGCCATGTATTTAATGAATTATTTGGACTATGCAATGATGATTAACATTAAACTTAAAAAGTAAATATAGCACATGTAGTTGTTAGATTACTGGAAACTGTGTAATAAAAACTACATTTACCTATGAAAATAAAAACTAGATATATTTTTATTAAATTAATGTTATTTTCTTGAAATCTATGAGTAATATACTCATTGTTAGCAAAATTTAATATTTATTTTTACATTAGTGTTGTAAGAATAAACAATATTATATTAAATCACTATTGTAATAGTATTGGCTTAAAGCATTGATATTTTATAAAATTTGTGTTGTAATAATCTGATAATCGATTAAGTCATTATGACATTTTATATTTGATTGTACTTATAGCATTATTATTAATTTAATTGTACATATTGTATACCTACAAATAAATGGTGTCTCTTTGTAAAGTTTAAATAACAGCTTTTTACTAAATACATGGGAAAGTATATAGGGTAGGTAATTATAACAAAAAAGCAATTATAAATATTTTGACCGTATTTTTGATGTGAAACATCTAATGCGAAGGGAGCTGTTAGCTTGGCGACGCATTTTTTACTTGTCCCGTTCAAATCTTGCAAGTTATATTTGACACACTTACACGTATATATATCGCGGGAGAATGTAATATTATGATGACTTGGAGGTGATCTGATGATGGAGCTGGAAGGTGGACATAGGCATTCTATAATGAAACGGCGCAATCCTGTCGAATTTGGGACTCTTTTGAGTCGTCTTGACGAGTACTTTGTGTTTAGATGGTATCGAGGGTCATAATGGGGCTAGAAGGTGGCCATAGGAACTCCAATATAAAACAACATAACCCCATCGAGTTTGGGGTCCTATGATTTGTCTTGACGAGTATTTTGTTTCTAGATGGTATCCAGGGTCTGATGGTAAAGCTGTAAGGTAACCACAGTAACTCTATAATGAAACGACGCAACCCCATCGAATTCGGACTCGTTTGATTCGTCTTGAGGTCGCGGGCTCGATCCCCGGGTTAGGCAATGTTATTGAGCTTTTTCCTAAAAAGAAAAATTCTCAGTAGCAGACCGGAGTTTGGAAATGTGCCCAGTAGACGGCAATAGGCTCGCCCTCTATTACGTGGGACTTAAACATAGCTGGCGAACCGTGGGTGTGTAATACACTGCCTACCCCTTCAGGGATACACGCGCGAACGCTGTTTTTTATGCCATGCTCATCTTAAACTCACTAACTTATTTTCCCTTAACCTTATTTTGCTATATTTTTTTTAATGTTTTTAATTCATCTTGAGTACTTTGTCTTTAGATGGTATCCAGGGTCTGTGGTCGACGAGCAAGCCCACCTGGTAAGTGGTAACCGCCGCTCATGTACTTTAGCAACATCAGGGTCGCAGCCAAGCCGCCGCCGACCGCAAGTTAAGTAACTACTCTTCTCAAACCTCTTTTAAAGTTAAGCACCGTAGCAGGTAGGTTATTCCAGAGCTTACACAACATAGTAGAAAAGAACGCGGAAAGCGAACTGTCTTGAAGTAATCGTTTCCAAGTGGTGTGGATCATAGATATACCTAGTATTTCGTCAGTAGGGTAAAGACAGTCATTGGCCAATTAAGCAAATAGAATAGTTAAATATTTTTTCCCTCGACTATTATAGTATCGTAGATACTATAGAGATATTTTGGAACTAGAGAAATTGAGCTATCATAAGAATAATTTAAAAATCTTCTCTTATTAATAATAACAAAATATCGCTGTTCTAAAAAATATGAACAAAAACATAGTTAATAGACAGTCAGTTACAGATAATGGACAGTCTGTGAATGTAGGGAAATAATAGTTATACAAGTAATAAAACGTCACAAGAACGCTTTGTTTATTATTAACAGTACACAAATTTCTTTTCTAAATCAGAAAATTTTCATAAAAATGTCTAAAAACTAAACAGTGAGCAAATTATCTTAGTCTTGATAATTGGAGATAATTGAAAAATATCAAGGTGTCTTTTTAAAAATGCTTTAACCCACCCATCCTCAGGATAATTTTATTATCGTTAAAAGGATCTGGCCGACGATTTTCCTCAAAAAATGTGGCTACAATTCGTTCCGAATTTTCAACTTCTAAAGAGAAACCCTTCCTCATGAAACTCTTAATCCAAAGTCCTAAGATAGACTCTTATTATTTAGATATTTTTATATATATTTTTAGCATTTGACATGCTTAGCACTATACATTAAACACAAAGTGAAAAATGTGAAATCGAAAATAACAGTCAGGAGCAGGATTTGAACCTGCATCTCCTGGATACCGTCCAGATGCTTTACCAATTCAGCCATCCTGACAATTGCTCCTGACTGCTAATTTCGATAACACATTCATACTTAACGTCTTTGGGTGACGCCTGCACCATCTGTCGGAAGTATTTTCATACATTATACCGACCAGGTAAACTTAATTTTACAATTAAGATTTTACCTAATAATGACGCAAACCCTATAAATATTTAGATATTTTTATATATATTTTTAGCATTTGACATGCTTAGCACTATACATTAAACACAAAGTGAAAAATGTGAAATCGAAAATAACAGTCAGGAGCAGGATTTGAACCTGCATCTCCTGGATACCGTCCAGATGCTTTACCAATTCAGCCATCCTGACAATTGCTCCTGACTGCTAATTTCGATAACACATTCATACTTAACGTCTTTGGGTGACGCCTGCACCATCTGTCGGAAGTATTTTCATACATTATACCGACCAGGTAAACTTAATGTTACAATTAAGATTTTACCTAATAATGACGCAAACCCTATAAATATTTAGATATTTTTATATATATTTTTAGCATTTGACATGCTTAGCACTATACATTAAACACAAAGTGAAAAATGTGAAATCGAAAATAACAGTCAGGAGCAGGATTTGAACCTGCATCTCCTGGATACCGTCCAGATGCTTTACCAATTCAGCCATCCTGACAATTGCTCCTGACTGCTAATTTCGATAACACATTCATACTTAACGTCTTTGGGTGACGCCTGCACCATCTGTCGGAAGTATTTTCATACATTATATCGACCAGGTAAACTAAAAACTTAAATTTATAATTATCTTGGGTTATAGTAGAATTCTCATTAAAGAAGAGGTTATAATATGGTATATACTTTTTTATAATATATTTTAAGATTATGAGAGTAAATAGAAAGAGATAATATATAGTCATATACCTACGAAATATTTTGTAGTATAAGAATGTCTCGAATCAATGATAATATAATTTTCCCATAATTTACTACTGAATACTGAAATACTGAATACTGAATACTACTACTGAAACTGTATCATTACGCACGCACACAAACATAAATTGCACAAGCGTAATGACAGCTGTCACGCACACTAGCATAATAATTCCCGTCCGATTTTCATGACGTTTATAAGAGTGACAGTCCATCTAGATATATAATTTAATCTAAGATACTACCTATATCTATGGTGTGGATGAACCCTACCGCGACGTCTCGTGATTCGGTGATAAAATTTTGATGTCGGTAGCACCTCAAACAGATATATATTAGAGAGTCGATAGAGATAGAGCACATACGTCATAGAGGGACCCGAAGTCTCCGGCGCACTATGGGCCTTCATCTCTGGTGCTCTCACTTTCAACCTTTGTTTCACGCTGGTCTTGTCTGAGAGTGTGGGACTTCCTTGTTTGCTCCGGCCCATTCATGCTGGGATAAGCCAGGCTCTCATCCATCTATCCATCAGCTATTCAACATCCACTGCTGGACATAGGCCTCCTCAAGAGAACGCCACAACGAGCGGTCCCGTCATGTAGGATAATACCGTAATGGCCACGCTTGGCAGGCGGGTTGGCGATCGCAGTGGGTGTTGTTAATACTTGAAGGAGTGCTGCTGCCCACTCCCCTGGTATTCCCTCAGTCAGCTCATACGACTCCCGTGGGCAGAGAGGGGTGGGACAATTCTAAAGCCGGCCCCACACGGCCAGGCTCTACCACTAGAAAAATACATTCATTTATTTTCATAATATTTTTTTATTACTGGAACTTGTGACAGGATTTCAACTGCTATTTTCACGGTGGCTATGTTCACTGCGCCATGCTGGTCCCAGAACTAAAACGTAGTTATTATCAGTGTTGCTAACCCTACAATTTTAACTGTAGATCTACAGTTTTTCGGAAATTCTCTCAGTATTCAGTTTAGGCCTTGAAATCTACAGTTTTTATGTAAAATGCTAGCGTCATCTATTTTATTAGTCCCTACTAGTGATGTAAAGAATGTTAGTTTATAAGCATTCGCGTATGCGGATGCGAATGTTTCCCTCCAACATTCGCAAATGCGAATGCTAATGTTGATTTTCAATCATCGTATCATCCGCATAGCAGATGACCACCAGCCCGGGTGGGAGCCAACAGCGTAGCAACCTAGTCGTAACCGATATCCTACTGGAGTGGCCCTAGAACCGAACCCTGTGGGACACCGCACGAAATGGGTCTCTTCACAACGTCTCCTATACGGCTCTCATAGAGAACGCTGCGGCCCTTAAGATAGTCTGCCACTAGCCGCCTCAGGTATGCAAGCACCCCGTGATACCGGAGTGCCTCCCTGATGCAGCTGAATGGTAGGCTATTAAATGTGTTGGCGACGTCAAGCGACACCGCCAACAGCACTCCACCGCCAGCGATGACGGCCACGGCCGCGGCCCTCAGGCCATGATCGCGCCGACCGTCGAATAACCAGCTCGAAAACCGAACTGGGCGTCTGACAAGTCGGGTCCGACGTCGCGCAGGTGCTAGACGATGCGGCAGCTCTCGACCACCTTGATGAAGAGGCTGGGCTGAATGGTCTTTGTGTGACCTGAGTGCGGAGCTAATACAAAACTAAGCCTAATGATTCGTTTTTATCGTATTCTTACGAGTATTCAAGAACTCCGTCAACTTCGGAGGGCTGTAAAACCCAGATAAATTAATGAAATTACACAATTTTATAGTGGAAATTATTCGTTGAAAAACCAGAGGGTGCTCTAATGTGATTTTATTTTAAACTGACCAGGAAAAAAGCTGTAACAGCCAAGAGAAAAGTTGTTCAAAAATTTTCAGTTATTTTTGTTTATAACTTTTTTGTTTTCGATTTTAGGATAAAAAGTAATAGAGTAAAGAAGTAGACATTTAATTTGCTACAAATAATGTTTAACAGAATTTTCTGTAGGGTTGCCAGTTTACGAGATGCAGTGCGAAAATCTTTTGCATCCCTTTTTCCAAGATGGCGGCCGGGGGACAAGGGTGGCGATCCCCAAAAATTGAACTAATGCTTATACTAACCCCCCCTACACATCAACAAAAATAAAATTGCGTACTCCAAAGAACGCAACCCTAAATGTAACTTATCAATGGACTAAATATATTCGCAGAACATTTGCATCGTTTCATGCGAATACGAATGCGAATGCGAATTGTTGAAAACAGGCGAATATTCGCGAATGCGAACGTGAATGCGAACATTCGTTACATCACTAGTCCGTACACACAGTACCGCTACGGTAGAAGGCTTGTTTTCGAGCATTAATGTTATGAAAACGAAACTAAGAAATAAACTTTCTACGACCACAATAAAAGGTACCTGGCACACATAGTCAGAAATTAAAAATTATTTCAAGTTCAATGTGACAAATGACCATTTCAAAAAAATATGTACGATTTCCACAAAAGTAAAGATGAAACTGAAAATGAAATAGTAGCCAGTCTTCTAACTAGGCACTGGAAAAATTGCAACTTTGAGACTCTTGATTATGACATTTAATTTGATTAAAACCTTGGTAATTACATGTTTTTCTTGTTTTTAATGTCCTCGCTATAATGTATTCTATTTATTACTATCATTAAATTATACAAAATATAATATAAAGATAAATATGTAGATTTACTGTTTTTTAATTTGATATTTACAGTTTTCTACAGCTTTTTTGAAGCATATCTACAGTTTTGCTCTATGCTGGGGTGGGCGACACTGGTGATTATATACTTTTTGCCCAGAACCTTTGTTGGATATTCCAGGGGGAGAGCAGGTGCGCCGAAATGAAGTGCAGTATACATTTAATTAACCACTAAATAATTATACATAGGTAGCTAGCATTAGAACACAGTAATTTAGAAGAGAACTCACAAATGCAGGCAGCCATTACGTAGTACATATTATATTTAGTCTTTAGTATATACTCTTTGCATATTTAGTGATCTGTGGCAGCCATTACAGAGGTACGAGCAAAACAAGTAAAAATAAGATGTCAATACAAAGCAGGCATAGATAATATTTTCAACAGTATCGCTAAGAGAACGCCACAACAAGTGGTCCAAAGTGCAAGTTTACGCACGTCACTGGGGTACCAACAGGATCCAGGGGGAGTGTCAGGCTTGATATCATACAGGCTCGACGTCGTTCATGAGCCACAATAGCGACTAAAACATGACCGCGAAGCCTTCTTCGAGTAATATTGTTCTGTGCCTTCTTCCGTCATAATGGAGAGTCATAGGATCGTCTATAAATATTCTTCACCGACGCCCTAGTAATTACATCCAAGAGCGCCTTGCGGTTTTGACCAGGTCGTCAGTCCTTCTGGCGAGAGGCCGTCCTATGCTGCGCCTTCCTGTGAAACTTCTAATGCGGACGGAGGGTGAAACCGGGTGTTAGCGTGGTGACGCTTTTATTTTACTTGTCCCGTTCAAATCTTGAAAGTCAAATGTGAAACACTTCCAGGTTTCCGGTTTAGCTGAAATTTTACACGCATAATTATGTATATTGCGTGACAATGACAAATTGACAATAAAATTTTATTTTATAATGAACTAGCTGACTCGGCGAACTTTGTTCCGCCTTAGGGGCAATAAATGAACAGATTTTGGATTTTTTTTTATTAGGATAATAAATATAAATAAAAAAAAACTAGATGTCGCGGGACGTCTAGCAGATGTGAAACATCGAAATTATTTTGTAGAAATAAAATGATCATAACTTGACAAAGTACTCCTCAAGATCAATCAACGAGTATAAACTCGATAGAGTTGCGTAGTTTCATTACAGAGTTACTGTGTCCACCTTCCAGCTCCATCGTCAGACCCTGGATACCTTCTAGAGACAAAGTTCTCGTCAAGACAAATCATACGAGCCCAAACTCGATGGAGTTATGTCGTTTTATAACGGAGTTCCTATGGCCACCTTCTAGCTCCATCACCAGACCCTGGATACCATCTAAAGACAAAGTACTCGTCAAGACAAATAAAATGATTCCAAACTCGATGGTGTTGAGTCGTTTCAATACAGAGTTACTGTGGTCACCTTCCAGTCCCATCATCAGACCCTGGATATCATCTATAACTGAAGTTCTAGTCAAGACATTTCAAACGAGCCTTAATTCGATGGAGTTGCGACATTTAATTACAGAGTTTCGCATGGCCACCTGCCAGCTCCATCATCAGACCCTGGATACCATTTAAAGACAAAATCTACTCATCAAGACGAATCAAACTTGTCCAAACTCGACGGGGTTGCGTCATTTCATTGTAGAGTTACTATGGCCACCTTCCAGTTTCGTCATCAGTCCCTGGATACCATCTAGACACAAAGTACTCGGCAAGACGAATCATACGAGCCCAAACTCGATGGGGTTGCGCCGTTTCATTATAGAGTTCCTATGTCCACCTTCCAGCTCCGTCATCAGATCAGCTCCATGTCATCATAATATTGCATTTTCACGTGATATACACATGCGTGTAAAATTTCAGCTCAATCGGAAACCGGGAAGTGTGTCAAATTTAACTTGCAAGATTAGAACGGAACAAGTAGGTACAATAAAAGCGTCGCCACGCTAACAAACGATTTTACCCTCCCTCCGCATTAGATGTTTCACATCAAAAATATCAAGTATTTTAAAAGATTCTTTATTGGCATGTATTTTGATGCATGGGTTGCACTCTTCAGTGAAGCACCTTGTGACTCTTGTGAGACGACATTTTTCATTTTATTATCAGGCGCAAGAACAAATAACGCAGGTGGTCTTCCGACCCGTGAACATGCCACATATAATGGACCATAGGAAAAAAATGGATTTTCTATTTTGAAATAAAACTACGTTTACGGAATCTATCGCGTTTACTTGATTTTTTCTACTATACCGACGTTTCGAATACTTTACAGCATTCATGATCACGGTTGGACTCTTGAGTATTATTGTTCTGTGTAGATGATAGACGTCCAAGGCTGATATGTTATTTCAACGGTTTCATCTACCCACAGTATATGATTTTACAATATTTTTTGGTATATTTATTTTAACCCACCTAATATTCGTTTAGAAACACAATTAAAATATCTACTTAAAATTTTTTATGCTTACAATGTATGACTTTAAGTTAGTATATTAAAATGAGTATAATACTCCTCTTTAAACAAAAGTAAAATTTTTGTTTTTATTTAGTGCTCAAAAATTCTACCACAAACTACCAATTACTACCAGTAGAAGACAATCTTGTCTTCTTATTACAATTAATTAAAAAAATGCGAAGCCATTGCGGAGTGTTTTGCAATATTACATGTTGGTTCTTCAATAGTTTGAAGATTGACTGAATGAGCCATACGGCATCCTTCTAACAATGTGGCTGCTATTCCAGAAGAAACAACTGCAACCGCAATGTTGGATCTCGCACGAACAGTGGCTAAAACTACTGACATGAGGGATGCCTTACCAGTTTCACCAGGGGCATCCAGAAAATATAAACCACCATTTCCATCATCAATTTCCTTCATTAATGTATCTTAAACTTCCTTTTGTTGCGGATTCAACAGGGGTACATTCGTTTGAATTACTAAATCTAATTCCTGATGATCGTATTCACGTTCCCGTTCCAATTCTTGATTAAATGTGTCATTCATTTCACTATTCGGCGTTGGCATTCCTAACCTGACTAATAAGCTACCTCACATGAGGTAATTGTGAGGTAACACATGTCTTCGATCAAGAGCAAAGCCCGATTATGTATGTCTTCATTCATCTCAAGATCGGGATGTCTTGAACTGACACGAATTTTAATATCTTCTGACATATTATCCTTGTATTTGTCCTTTTCCTCCGGACCTCTGAACTAGTCAGACGTATTTTGAGTCAGATAATAATTAATTTTTGCAAATAAATTCATAAATTTGTGTGGAATATATTTGGGACGGAAAATAGGATTTCATAACTGCACAGGTGTTAGCACCAGCCCGTGTGCATGCAATAGCAACAAGATCTCATTCACACTTCGGTCCTACTAACGTTAGTCCTTTTCTTTGCGTAAATTTAATTGCACACCTTGAAACTTGTGTTACAAGAAAGAAGGAGATGCAGCTGTCTTTATTCCACGCGTACGAAAGAGATAATCATACTTTACTACGGTTACGATGTGAGGTATCTACTTGGACTGGACAGAAAAGGATATTGTATAGAAACGTCGCTGCTTGACCATTTAAGTAGACCTCTATAAGGTTATTTCAACTTATTTGCATACCGCTTTTGTGTTCCTGCGCGCCTGGTACTGCACAGTACTGTACTCGTGGGCATTTTAAATTGACTATGCTTATGAAACGTACACCCCCCCTCCTCCCCTGCGCCGACATCATCTGTCGCTGGGACGAGTACCCTTAAGCTACCTACTACTACACACGGTCTGTCGAATCCAGAACCTAATCTTACAAAGAGTGAGCCGGCGGTGACTCAACGAAAGCGCAAACGTTCTACGAATGATATTGAATTACTTCAAAACTTTATGACTGAGTTAAGAAAGATGCTTAACAACTATAAAGAAGAGCAAGAAGCAAGATGTGATAAACTTTTTAACGCTATTGAAGACTTCCGCTCGTCTGTCGATTTTTTGGCACATAAATATGACTCTCTTCACTCACGCTTGGAGAAAATGGAAGCGGAAAAAAATCTGATGCCTCCTATATACAGTCCCTTGAGTCGAAATTAAATAATTTTGAACGTCTTTCCCGAGCGACTTGCCTAGAGATAAGGAATGTGCCGTCTGATATCTCAGAATCAAAAACTTCTCACACAACTTAACACCTTCATAAGAACTGCTAAGATCTTGGACATCCCCGTTCAAAAACACGACGTAAAAGACATTTTTCGTACCAAGACTAAAAATCCGGCCAATTACCGCACCATAATGGTGGGGTAATTGGCCGTAGAGTTAAATAGTGCCCTCTTCAAGGAGAATATAGTTTCTATGTTTAGGAAATACAATAAGGGCACAAATAAGCTTTCAACTGCCCACTTGAAACTACCAGGTCCTGCTAAACGTATCTATATGTCGGAGAATCTCTCATCAAAAATGAAAAAGCTATACTACCTTTCTAGAGAGTTTGCTAAAGCCAACAACTTTAAGTTTTGCTGGGTTTCCCACGGCAAGATATTTCTACGAAGACAGGAAAACGGGCCTCAAATTCGAGTTGAGGATGAATCCACTCTTAAAGATACCAAAATACTGTTGTAACTATCTTTCTTTCAATCACGAATATTATTACTAATTTTACAAATATTTGTTTCTTTTATTTTTTGTTAAAATTCTTTAGAAAATGTTATTTGTATAAAAGTTACTTTATAATTATGTAAACAACTTACCTCTTGATGCGTTTGCCACTTTATCTGAATACCACACGCTAATCACGCACTGTCGTAACCTACACACTAGCAGAATACACTCACACACCTATCAACAAACATAAATTTTATATTATAATCTCTAGGGATATATTAAACTCTTTCTAAACACAGTTATATTCACTTATTACTTGTGCCTACGTTCATTTAACAATAACTCTTATGGATGACCTATCGATCATAATTAATGACTTGGAGGATACTTTGGTGTCGACATCATTTAACTGTGAGCCTGAAAATGTTACTTCATACATCAAATTAAATAATCCCGGCCTAAAATTTTCCATGCTAATATAAGAAGCATAAATCAAAATTTTGATGATTTACTTCTTCTAATTTCTAGAATAAATATATCTCTGGACGTCATAGTCCTGAGTGAATGCTGGTTAAGTAAATTACCTAATGTCCCTTCTGTGTTGGGATATAACTCTCACAAATCTAACTTTATAAACCAAAATGATGGTGTTGTTGTATTTGTGAAATGCAGCTTAAATTGTAGTGTGGAATTTCTGGTTTTTAATGAAGCAAACTGTCTAATGGTAAAATTACCCAACGATACAGTAATTCTGGCCTTCTATCGCTCCCCATCTTATAAAAACTTAGATCCATTTTTGCAAAGCTTAGATACAACACTAAATTCACTTAAAAATTTTAGCACTAATATAGTCATTGGTGATATGAACATAAATATTATATCAGACCCACCTAACCGTCATGTCGATGAGTACCTGAATTTGTTGGCTCTATACACTATGTTACCAGCTCATAATTTCCCCACAAGAGAACAAACTTGTATTGATCATGTGATTATGCGATCCCCTAATCTTGCCACTACTCTTGTAATCAACTCTACCACTACGGACCATTTACCTCTTCTTTTATGCTGCAACTTCGCCATGGCTCACAACAAGAGAAAAAGCTACCTCAAAAATAATAGCTATAGTTGAGGAACTAGAAAATACCGATTTCTCCGCTTTGCTAAAGCTAGAAGACCCCGATGCAGCTGTCAATGATCTGATTAGCATTATATCCACAATAATAAGTAAAAATAGCCACCATGTTCCCATATCTAGTCGTAGACGAATAATTAAGCCCTTGATCACTCCTGGTCTTCTTAGATGTATTAGACATAGAGACAAGTTGTACCGTAAACTTAAGAAACATCCTTCAAGCGAGATCCACAAAATGATATACCTTCGCTATTGCACATACTGTAACAACCTACCAAAAAAAGTCAAAAGTGAATACCATAGGAATGAGTTTCTAAAGGCTAAGAAAAATCCAAAAAATCCTGGAATATTATTAAAGAGATTGCTAACCTTATTGATAAACAATATACAGCGTCTTCAGCGCCACTTTTAAATCTAGAAAACAATCCAAAATCCTCTGCCAATGCAGTTAATTACTTCTTCGCAAATGTGGGGAAAAATTTCGCATCTCAGATTACTTCTGCCCCAAATACTGTTCTATATCCTTCTTACTGGCATAATGTTTCTATTAAATCTGTGAATTCTATGGCTCTTCTAGATGTTGATAATAAAGAGATTGAAAATATAATTATCAACCTTGAAAATAAATCATCTGTTGGTTGGGACCAAATATCCTGTGCAGTAATAAAATCTGCGAAACATGTTCTTACTCCTCTTTTAAAATATATATTTAATATCTCTTTTGCCTCAGGCACCTTCCCTCGTGCATTCAAAAAGGCCGTTGCGCACCCCATTTTCAAGAGTGGAGACCGACATAGTGTCACAAACTATAGAATGATATCAGTTTTAACTAAACTCTCTAAAATCTTTGAAAAAGTTATTACCTCTAGACTTATTCATTTTTTTAATAAAACCAATACACTATCACAAAACCAGTTTGGTTTCAGAAGTGGTCGATCGACTGAAGATGCAGTCCTTAATCTAACTGAAACTATAATCAAATCAATTGACAAAAAGCAAAAAACCGGCGGTATTTTCTTAGATTTATCGAAGGCATTTGACACTGTCTCGGTCCCCAAATTTATCCAGAAGTTGGAACACGTAGGCCTAAGAGGTAATGTACTTAACCTGTTTCGCAGCTATTTAGTAAATCGAACACAGTATGTCTCTATTAACGGTATTGAGAGTGAGGAGATAGCTGTCTCTTTTGGCGTCCCCCAAGGCAGTGTCGTTGGCCCTACCCTCTTTCTCATTTATATAAACCAACTATGCGATCTTCACCTCCCTAACTGCAAATTGTTCACTTACGCGGACGATACCGCTCTTATCATTAACGGCAGTAGTTGGGAAGAGGTTAGTTATTACTCGGAATATGCTCTCAAAATTATTATGAATTGGTTAAGGTCTAACCTTTTTATCCTAAACGTGACCAAAAGTTATTTCATCCCCTTTTCACCTAACCTTAACTCCCAACCTCCCCCAACACTCTCTATTTGTGCTCATACTTGTGACATTATTACCCCTATTTGCAATTGCCCGGAAATAATACGAGCGCCATCCATTAAATATCTGGGAGTTGAAATCGATTCTACTTTAAGTTGGAAGTTACAAATAGACTCCCTTGTTTCACGTACTCGTAAACTTATATTTGTTTTTAAAAAAATACGATCAACTCTATGCTATGATGCCTTAAAAACAGTATATTATGCTTTAGCTCAGTCTATTTTATGTTACTGCGCTACCACATGGGGAAGCGCAGCTAAAACAACTCTGTTAAGGGTAGAAAGAGCGCAAAGGGCCATACTCAAAGTTATTTATAGTAAACCCTATATTTTTCCCACTGTTGAACTGTACTCTCTATGTTCGGTTCTTACAGTCCGAAAACTCTACGTCCTAAACATAATTGCTCGCAAACATTCACAACTTACCTTTGACCCTACCTTTATCACCTCTAAGCGAAGATCTGATAAAGTTTGCATAATAGAAACGCGTCGTACGACTAGCAAGTCGCCACTACTATTACATTAGCTCTCTGCTTTATAATAAAGTAAACAAACTACTTAATATTTATCCCCTGACTCATCATAAGTGTAAAATGATATGTCTGGAATAGCTGTTATCCCTATCATATGATTCCACTGAAGATCTCCTTAATTAATTTAAAAAACAAATACACATTACTCATACACCTATATAAACACACACACACACACACACACACACACACACACATGTGCGCGTGGCTTTATATTTTTAACATACAATATGATATTTAGTTATTTGTTTTCTATTTAATTTTTTTTTAATCATTATGTATACTTACTACTATAAATCACTTTTGGAATTGATTGATTCGGAGGAGGGCGTTGGTGTTTGCGACACAGTTTTATAAACTTCTGCAGATACCACCATTTCCTCTTTATAAGTTATTGTGTCCGACAGTACTGAATTGGCAAAGCATCTGGACGGTATCCAGGAGATGCAGGTTCGAATCCTGCTCGTGGCTGTTATTTTCGATTTCACATTTTTCACTTTTTTGTTCTTTCTAATCTTGTGTAACAAAAGTAAATGCTTTGAATACTAATAATAATATAATTCAAACGATTAATCGATTCGATAAATTAATAAAAATGAATATTTAATACTACGCCGCTAAGCCACTGCTTCATTCCGAGGACAGATAAATTGATAAATGGACGGCTTCTTCCCACTATATGAAAAACTATAAGAAATTCCCACTAAATTAAAATCTTTCCATTTGCTACTGTGGCGCCACCTTAATTGGCTTCCTTTCAGCGGACACTTTTTAATACACTGAGTTAGTCCTCCTTACTTCTACCTTCCATACATACAACAGATAAAGGCTGTGTTCCGATATACGCTGCGAGCACTGTAATATCACATGATCAACAGCATCCAGAATATAACAACTTGCACTATGGAAAATTATTATTATTATTAAATAATGTAAGCCAAAGATACCGAAACATGGAAAATGTAAAAAAATTGTGTTTATCGCAGTTTAAAACCAATACTTTTATGAAATGAAAGTAATGACAAATCAATATACTGGACTGCATTCCGTTATAAACTAATAATATGAAGATTATGGCGCCTCCATCTGTTTCCTATCTCCAGGGCCGGATTTAAACTTAATGCCGCTCCTGGGCTCCGGAAAAAAATCCACCCCTGGAATACTGGAATTTTACTTAAACTTATAGTTTATATATTTTATTTTTCATCAACATTTTTTTGAAATTCATTGATTGATTAAAGTTTTGAATAATGCAAAAAATAATATCGATATTTTTTTTAAATTTAAAAAAAAAATACTAGGTAATTAAATTTCTTTAATTCCAGAAAATAGAAAAAATAATTATTATTTTGAATCTCCAAGGAAATAAATTGATTAAATCATTTTGATTATTAATTTTTAGTAAAAATGCCAAAATTATAATTCACAAATAATGAATGAATTGAATTTCTTGAATTATCAATTAAACAGAAAACGATTAATTAACCCTTGGTATTGGTATTGGTTCGGCGGGCTGTTCTCCGCAACTCCACGTCTGAGCGCGTGTTTTGCCTGTAGGTGGGTGTGAAACCTTCACTCAATCCACCCCAGCTCCCGGAAGAACGCCAACAGCCCCTTGTTGTTGCTGGTGAACTCCCGGAGAGAACTTGAGCTCCCGAAGTATTTGGTCCTGTATGTGGCGACCTGCGCACAGTGCTGCAACACATGGACCGCAGTCTCCTCCTCTTGCAGGCACGCTCTGCAAAGTGGGCTGTCTGTGATTCCTAAGACAAATAAATGTTTGTTAAAGGATCCGTGACCAGTGATAGCTGCCGTGACTATCCGCAGTTGCTGCTTAATTAGTCGAAGTAACTGTTTAGTAATTCGGCTGCCTAACAGCGGTAATGCTTCCTTGGCCTGTCTACACTCACCGTGACTGGATCAATAGAGTTGATGATGGTCCCTAGTTCTTTCCCTTACCAGAGTCCGCAGCTTGGCAAAAGGCAAAGCTATGATGGGTTCCGATGCGACAGCAGCCATATAAGAACCTCTTCTAGCCAGCTCATCTGCTCCATCATTGCCTCTGGAGCCATTGTGTCCCTTGATCCATTGTAGGGTTATGTTATTGAAGTTGCCTACCTGATTTAGTCTTTGGTGGCATTCGCGTATGAGTCCAGATGTGACCGTATGGCTGTTCAGCGCCTGGAGCACTGCCATACTGTCTGACTGTATTCGGAGATTCTTACCCTATAACTCTCTGGATGTGATTGCAGATGCTGCAAGGGTGATACTCAAATATTCTTCCTGAAATACCGTGTTATGCCTACCTAGTGGCGTAGCTATATGTACATTGAGATCTTCTGAGAAGACTCCGGCTCCAGTGCCTGTACCTATTTTTGATCCATCTATGAAGATACGGAGTTCACTGGGCCTTAGTCATGGGGGATAACGCCGTAATCGCCACGCTTGGCAGGCGGGTTGGCGATCGCAGTGGATGTTGTTAATACTCGAGGAACTGCTGCTGCCCACTCCCCGGTATACCCTCAGTCGGCTCTTACGACTCCCGTGGGTAGAGAGGGGTGGGACGATTCTAAAGCCGGCCCCACACGGCCAGTAAACGGTCACTTACCGCTGTGATAATAGGGAGCTCTTCGGTGAGCTCTTCCAGTAAGGCCGTATGCGCTGTCTTACAGTATCTCCATAAACCTAAGGTTTTGAGTCGTAGAGATGCTAAAGCTGCTTCCTGCTGTATGTACAGTAAGAGCGGTGGTAGATTTTATATGGCCTCTCCTCTATATCTATGTGTTAAACACAAAGTGAAAAATGTGAAACGGAAAATAACAGTCACGAGCAGGATTCGAACCTGCATCTCCTGGATACCGTCCAGATGCTTTGCCAATTCAGCCATCGTGACCCTTGCTCCTGACTGCTAATTTCTATAACACATTCATATTTAACGTCTTTGGGTGACGCCTGCACTATCTGTCGGAAGTATTTTCATACATTATACCGACTAAAAGATGAATGTGAGACCCAAACATGGCAAATGTAAAGAAATTGTGTTTAATAATAATAATAATAATAACGTCTTTATTGTACACCAGATAGCAAAACAAACAGTAACTTATAAAAATAAAAATAATAATATTGTACAATTGGCGGTCCTATCGCACAGGGCAATTTTTTCCGGACAACCATTGGATAGAAAAGAATATGCAGACTAAAAGTTAGGAGGGTAGCTTGTGGTGTAAAAAGAACCATTTTATAGTATATATACATATATAAACAGACATGAATACACTTAAATAAATACATACATACAAATAGATACATATATACAGATACATACATACCAGTAATACCAATAGTTATAGATTAATATGATATAGTACATAAGTATGATACATAACTACCATATAGCTACTAGAAATCAGATGATACTATCCGAAAGAATCTCAAAAATTGGAATTGAGATAGTGTTTTTTTACTAACTTTTTAAAAGTAGCTAGTGATTCAGCGTGGCGCACACTTCTAGGCAATGGATTCCAAAGATGAACTGCTTGGACAGAAAAGGACTTGGCTTGAAATGTTGTTGAATGCATGGGCGTTTTTAATAATAAATTCTCGGATGATCTAAGGAGTCTCGAATGCGAGTCATGCAAGAACACAAAACGTTCTTTAAGATACGAAGGAGTAAGAGGGTTAAACAAAATATTGTAGAGAAGAAATAGGATATGAGAATTCCGGCGAAGTCGTATCGGCAACCAATTGAGCTTATTACGAAATTCAGATATATGGTCATATTTGCGCAATCCAAATATGAACCTGATACAGAGATTTTGAAGTCGCTCAAGTTTATTAAGTTGGTCTTCTGTGAGGTCAAGATAGCTGGCATCAGCATAATCAAGGATAGGAAAGAGAAGGGACTGAGCAAGCGAAGCGCTGTTTTCGTAGTAATTGGCAGAAGATTGCGTAATCTTCGCAGGGACCCAGTAGAAGCAAACAATTTTTTGCTTAGTTCCTGGATTTGTGGACTCCAGGTTAGGCACCTATCAATATATATACCCAGGTCTTTAACATTGTCACTGTACGGAATGAATACTCCATTAAACAGGGTACGTGGCAATTGTAACCAGTTAATTTTTGATACCATCCTAGAGCTACCGATTATTATGGCCTGAGTTTTTAAGGGATTTACTGTTAAGCCATAGGATGAACTCCAGTCACAAATACTGTCAAGGTCTTCATTAACTCTTCCAATAGCTACTGTTAACCTGCTTAAAGGAGCTCGGCAGTAGATTTGCAGATCATCAGCATAAAGGTGGTAGGAAGAAATGAGTTTGTCAGTGATAGAGTTTATGTAAACTGCGAAAAGTAGCGGAGAGAGAACGCCGCCCTGAGGCACACCAGCAAGCTTAGAGCACCAAGAAGAGACATTGCCTTCAATATAAATGCGTTGCCAGCGACCATACAGGTAACTATGAAACCAACCAACAGCTGTTGGAGATATGTTAAGGGAACGCAAAATGCCAAGCAGGACATCAAAGTCGACGGTGTTAAAAGCGTTACTAAAGTCAAGAAGAGCCAAGACTGTTAGTTCCCCTTTCTCCATAGCTAGCCTAATGTCCTCCGTAATATGAACCAGGGTTGTAGTGGTGCTATGACCAGGTCGGAAACCCGATTGGAGTGGGTTAAGGAGTTGGTTATCTGAGAGGAAACTACTAAGCTGGGATTGGATAAGTCGTTCTAGGATTTTGGAAAGGAATGGTAGAATGGCTATGGGTCGGTATTCAGCAAAGTTGGAAGGGTTTTTCTTTTTAGGTATGGGAGTTATGTGGGCATCCTTCCACGTGGATGCAAAGACACCGCTGGATATGGAGTAGTTTAGAATGTGGGTGATTACAGAAAGGATGATATTAAGGATAGGAAGGATCATATTACGACTGACACTGTCGCTACCAATCGCATTCGATGTAACTGACATTATGCATTTCCTAACATCACAATCAGCAAATTGATTAAAAGAGAATGGGGGCCATTGAGCAGTCGGAATTGAACAGAGATTAATAAGTGTATTAGTTTTTTTAATACTGTCAAACTTGGGAGAAGCAGTGAAATGTTGATTATAGTATATATACATATATAAACAGACATGAATACACTTAAATAAATACTACATACAAATAGATACATATATATACAGATACATACATACCAGTAATACCGATAGTTATAGATTAATATGATATAGTACATAAGTATGATACATAACCACCATATAACTACCCCCGAACAAAAAAACAGTTTATTGCAGTGTAAAACCAATATTTTGTATGAAATTAAAGTAATGACAGATCAGTATACTGGACTGCATTCCGTTATAAACAGTAACCAGTATAGCTAACTATAAAGGAACGACTTCACAGTATACTAAATTGACATCACACCTTACAGTGCTCGCAGTGTATATTGGAACACATCCAAATTACGCTGTGATCGTAACTATTAAGATGGCGGACGACAGCCGAAGTACCTAAGTCTGAAGTCACTTTTACTAGGTATATGAAAATTAGGGCGCCTCCTCCTTATTACGTTAGTCTGAGTTACGACTGAGCTCAATGATCAGTCTTGATCATAGAGTAAAGTAATCATACTAAAAGTCTTGATCAGTCTGTTAGTCTGTTTTTGATCCTCTTGACTTTGAGTAATATTGTTCTGTGTTTTGATCACATCTCGTGTTTGGCGGAATAATAAGTAATAGTCTACTTAATTATCCGAGTTATAGTTAGAGTTGACACGATAAATACTCGAGAAGATTAAATACATATGAATGCAGAAATATGTTGCAAATAAATTAAGGCAGAAATAAGTAAATATTAATAATTAGAACACTGGCCTGTTCCAATTACAATGATTCCTCAAATTGTTATTATTGTTACAACTATCAAATTCATGTTCATACCTTTGTAGTAAGTAATAAATTATTTTATTAAATAATAACGCTGGGGCGTACTTACATCTGTTGTATAAATTACATATTTTTTAAATGATACACTTCAGATAATGTTTTGTCGGGTACTACGATATTTTAATACAATATGATAGCCCGTCACGCCGTCTACTCTGGTAGCTTTCAACTTGCAATTTCTCTTTTCAGCCACTCAACAGATTTTGAGGTACACAGAAATTGGTTAGCTATTACACACAACCTAACATTAGACAAATGGTATTATGAAGACACTTCTGAATGGACATTGGATTATCCGCCGTTCTTTGCTTGGCTGGAATTGGTTCTATCATTCATTGCAAAATATTTTGATGAACAAATGTTGTATATAACTAATCTAAACTATAAATCTGACATGACTGTACTGTTTCAAAGGTTGTCCGTAATTCTATTGGATTTTATATATATTTTTGGTGTGAAAAGGTTTGTATATGTCAAAAATTACGATTTGTATACGATAAATATTATTTACTTAGATAATTTAGTAGCTGACTTGTGTTCTAGTTGACCATTTGTCTCTTGTAAGTTTCTATTAATTCCAGAGGTATATCTTGTAAAAGCGAATAAGCAATTCTTATATATGCTATTTCATTTGTATGCTTCTAGAATTTTATTGTTTTGCTATATTGTGGTATATGAAATTTTCTGATTTTATTATTTCTTTGATACCCCAGGATCAACTTAGTGTCACAACAGCTAAATACATTAGCTCTTGTAGAGAGAATTGGGACAGAGGCTCTAATTTAGCACAAGCCAATTATATTAAGATACACATGCTTTCCCTTGCGCCTTGACAGGAGACAGATTGAAGTAGGAAATACAAAAAAACACTTTGAAAATGAAATGCAGTATGTAACACTATATTCTTACTTTTCATTTGCAGCTGCTCAAATCTAATTGGAAATGGAAAGCTTCTTGTGTTTATATTGCTGATGACAAATCCAGGCCTTTTGATGATAGATCACATCCACTTTCAGTATAATGGGCTTTTATATGGTATACTGTTATTATCCATATCACACATAATAACAGTAAGTTGTTGCTTACTATTTGATTTTATGATTAGTGGAAATACATTGTATCTGCTCCAATCTCAATGCATGTATTAGGTATATATATATATATTATACTTTCCATGGAGGAGATATAAAGACAGCAATTATAAATAGCACCTCATTATGTGTGTCAGTGAGAGTGTGCACAAAATAGGTGAACTGAGGGGTTCCTATATTCTCATACTAGTCTTAATTAAGTATCATAAAGCTACTTCTTATGTTAGTACCCAAGTAGTCTAGTACCCAAAGAGCGAGATAAATGTTAATATACCATTATTTCAGTCTAATTATGACAGATCTAACAAGAAATACAGATCAAAATTCATTCAGTAGCTTTTGCATCGTAAACAAACAAACAAAAATTCTAAAAAATAATACAGTTGTGATAAAAATAGCATGTCATTCTTTCTCAAATATATTTAATGTGCAGGCAGTCTGTTAAGAGTTTTATAATAGCATGGAGATAAGAAAAGATATAATATGATTTATCTATATGGTAATATAAACTTAAAATTTTTTCAAGTAATTAGAAGATTGTTTTTATTACAGTGTGACAACATTACAGCAGCATTTTGGTTTGCAGTTTTGCTCAACCTGAAACATATATTTTTATATGTGGCACCTGTTTACATAGTGTACTTACTGAGAGCACACTGCTTCACAGTAGCATCAGTGGATGGAGTCCATACCCCTTGGTACTCATTCTCTATTATCAATCTGTTTAAACTTGGACTAACCGTAACTGCAGTATTTGGACTTTCTTTTGGACCATTCATTCAACAAATACCACAGGTAATGTTGGAATGGCTCCTACTTATTGGTATAAAATATATACACACTAGCTAGCATCTACCTGTAATATAAATGTTATATCACTATCTGACAAAATAGTCTATGTACAAAAATTGCCAACCAATAGGAATCTTATTGGGATAACAGGTAGCTTATGTCTGGTACTTTGGATTATTATGTACAGTAAATGTCATATTTATCAGTTAATTAGTATCTATGACCAGCAATAAACAAAAACATATTTGGAAACGGTCTTTAAAGCAGTGTCGTAGGTCTGACAAAAATAAATTTGCTTTTTGTGGTAGACTGTGGGCACAGCTAGTATTGTGAATTTTGTATTTTCCACTCTTAAAAAATGTAAATTAAGTCTGCTTAACTTTATTGTTTTCCGACAAAAAGATCAACAATCTATGGTTGGTAGTACTTTGTGTAGACTCTTAATGTTGAAGGAGATTTTAATGTTTGTTGAAGCAAGAGCCCTGGAGTAGCGTTTAGTGTTGGGCACAAGAGTATGCCAAATGCTCTACCAAACTATAAAGACCAGACGGTTTACCTAGCATACTAATATACAGTTGGTTAGCATGACCTTTTTTCATTGTTTTACATTTTTGAAAGTAGTTTTGTATATTTAATTTCATTTCGTTAATTTTCTATGGTAGATGTTGAATGGAAAACAGTTAACACTGGGTATTTAAAATTGTGCTATATGTTACCAAGAATCATAAATTCTAATTTTAAATTACAAACATTAGACTATATCTGCACATGTTATTCTTGAAATATTAATTGCTGAATTTTAGGTTCTGTCAAGATTGTTTCCATTCAAAAGAGGACTGTGTCATGCATATTGGGCGCCAAATTTTTGGGCGATATACTCATTTGTTGACAAGCTGTTGCAAAATATTTGTAAGTGGTGATGTGTTTCTTAAATGTTAATGTTATTTATATCCCAACAATAATGATTATCAAGAATAGAATCAAAAATAATAGTAACCAGGATGTCTGCATAATGCAGTGCTGCTGATGTAATTTTTAGGATTTACAATTGTAGAGATACCAAAGCATATGTCTGTGTATCTGATGCCTGTATTGTGGGTTCAATTCCCATGGTTGTTCTGAGTCTGGGGGTGTACTATGTATCTTTAAATTTGTATGTTTGTAAAGACTATGCTGAGCAGATCTTGTCTTAAAAAATCAATTTTTGGTTTGCACAATTGAATTTGCAATTACACTCATTGTAGATGTTTTTACTTAAAAGCTACTGTGAACCTAAGACTTCTCTCAAAGACCAAACTAAGAGCTACCTGATATGCTATCCTGATATCAAATTTTCATCATAGCATCACGCCTGTATTCCCCGAAGGGGTAGGCACAGGTGTATTACACACCCACAATTCGCCAGCTATGTTTAAGTCCCACGTAATAGGGGGCGAGCCTATTGACGTCTACCGGGAACATTTCCAAACTCCGGGCGGCTACCGTAAACTACCACAACATTGCCTCTGATACCTAGCTTTGCCTAATACAATTAGATGCTAATAATCTGTTCGTGTTTTACATTTGCAAAACAAAAATATAGTAGTTGTATTGGCTATAAATCTGGCAACCCATGACATCGGCCAGCATTTTGAAAATATAATACCTACAGTTAACGTCAGGGAGTCGTCAAACAGGATCGGAAATGGTAAGATTTTTTTAGGCGCTTATAACTTTTGATGTAAGTCCAATAATTTTACTGTTAACTTATTATATTCAGCATACACTCAAAGCTTTGAGACTTTTTTATAAGATTTAGTAACTATTGTTGGTTATATTTGTGTAAAATTCGAATAAAGTACGTTTAGGCAAAATTAAGAAGATAAATCCAAAACATAGGTTCTATCTTTACACCAGGTAATAGGGTTGTCACATACGAGTGTAAAAAAAATATTAATATTGTACCTATTTTTAAACTGTGATCTGTAAAATATGTCATTTATGACTACAGGGGTAGTTTTTTTTTATTGCCAACGGTGGCAGACGAGCAAGCGGCTCACCTGATAGTAAGTGGTAACCGCCGCTCATGGAATTTAGCAACACCAGGGGCACAGCCAAGCCGCCGCCTACCGCAAGTTAAGTGCTCCTTTCAAACCTCGTTTAAAGAGGGACATGTCGTAGCGCCGGGGAAACACCGTAGCAGGTAGGTCATTCCAGAGCTTACACGTACGTGGTAGAAAAGAACGCTGAAAACGAACTGTCTTTGACGAAATCGTTTCCAGGTGGTGTGGATGAACTTTACCGCGACGTCTCGTGGTCCGGTGGTAAAATGGTGATGTCGGTACCACCTCAAACAGCTCCTCCGAGCACTCCCCATTGTAGAGCCGGTAGAGCACACAGAGGGACCCGAAGTCTCTCCGCCGCTCCAACGACTCCAGACCCTCCGTGAGAACGGGATCATCGACAATTCGCACGCCTTTGCAGGGAGTCAAGTGGGTCGAGTTGGTACTTAGGCGCACCTGCCCAGAGATGTGAGCAGTACTCCATATGAGGGCGGACCTGTGCTTTATATAGCACAAGTCGTTGCCTCGAGTTAATGAGAGTTATGAATGAAAAATAAATATAATAGTGTGATTAAGTAAATAAATGATTAAAAAACAATATCTTGGTTCGGACATATGGAAAGAATGCCGGACGAGCGACTAGTTAAAAAGATATACAATGCGAAAGTTAAAGGATGTAGATACAGGTGGAGACCGAGACTCACCTACCTAGACCAAATCGGTCATGTATTGATGGAAGGTGGAGTCAGAGGAGTCTCCGAAACCGCCGAGCGTGTATGAAGAGAATTATGAATGTTGAGGAAGCGAGAGATGTATGCAAGAATAGAGCGTCTTGGCACTCTGTTCTCTCTGCCTACCCCGCAAGGGAAATGGTGTGATGATAAGTTAGTTTAGTTTTATCTGACAACCCTATGCAATAACAATTGCTTGTATGGAAACTCAAAAAATATCTGTCCTAACTTTGCCTCCTCGTTTATATGGAGAAATAAAACTTGCATAACTATAAAGGATTATCATTCTGGTAGTCTGATGTTTAGGCTTCATTTGAACTAAATTACTTTAGAGATTTTTAACAGATTTATGTCTAATATGGAATTAGGCAATGTTGTGGCAATTTGTACCTATCTTTGCCTGCTAACAAAATCGGCCATAACGTAGCATTTTGCAAAGATTTATTGAGAACTAAAGCATTTATTTAGTAGATCGACTTTATTTCTAGTATGATAGAACTCATAATTATATAGTCATTTTTGGGATATACGCCAAAATGTTCGAAATACAGGCAATGTGGTGGCAGTTTACGCTACTGAGAATTTTTCTTTTTAGGAAAAAGCTCAATAACATTGTTCGACCCGAGGATCGAACCAGAAACCTCAAAAAAAATTTAAATTAATTTAATTATCAAATTTTACCTCTGGTTTATCTTATTATGAAGTTTCCTAAATATTTATAGGGATATATTTTCAGTGATCAAGTTGGGTGTACATGTAGTGAAAGTTGAAGCGTCTATGACTGGTGGATTAGTTCAAGAGTACGATCATGCTGTGCTACCAACTATTACGCCGGCTTGTACATTCGTTTTGACGTTTATGACGATGTTGCCAGCACTTGTTAAACTGTGGCATCTGTGTGCCGATCGAAGATATCGAGTTATAAGTTTTGTGAGGTACCTACTTACAATATAAGTTGTACTACCTAAAGACTCTTTTGTGCTTGTACAATAACTAAATCGACCTTTTGCGATCCGGAAATTGCACGCGGTTCCCCCATTGTCATCCGCTGCTTTAAAATCTTAGGCTACATACAGATTTTTTTATTTTCGCTAAGTATCGAGCTTCTGAAAATTAACTATGGAGAGTATAGGAAGGATAATAAGGAGTGGATAGGAAGTATATAGTAAAGAGAGGATAGGAACGTTGGGGGGAAACGGTTTGGGTCTCCCGCACTCTTATTCACCATACGAAACACGACGTTAGGGGTGCCTACTCAGTCGGCTCTTAGGACTCCCGTGGGTAGAGAGGGGTGGGACAATTCTAAAGCCAGCCCCACACGGCTAAGAAATCCATACCAATGTAAATTTAACGGTCCTAGCTAACCTAGCGAGGGGCTGTGCGTTGATATATCAGTCAGCCGGTTGTTCTTTTATAGATTATGTAGAACTTGAAGTCTGTGCTGGAATAGTACAGCGCGAATCAATTTAACTTATGGTGTAGGTCGCAATGTCTAGTGAACTTAATATAGCAAGTAGGTACGAGGAGGTATCAAAAAGTAGTGAGAATGAGATAGAATATAATGACTATTGATAACTTAATAATTTATTTTTCTACATAGTCTCCGAGTCTCTACACACCGAGTCTAGCGATTTTTCAAGGCTTCGGATAAAAATTGCTAGGCGCCAGATCTGGTGAACAAGGGGGGTGGTCAATCAATTCGAAGCCAGCTTGCTGAATGGCAGCCATCGCAACTGCCGACCTGTGCGCGGGTGCGTTGTCGTGATGAAACAGCACGCCCCTTCGAAGTTTCCCTCTCGTTTTCTCTTTGATGGCATTCCTCAACTTGGGAACTAAAGCTGCATAATATTGGCCTGTAATAGTGGTTCCACGCTCTAGGTAATCAATCAACAATATCCCTTCTGAGTCCCAAAATATTGAGGCCATAACCTTGCCAGCCGATGCCACGGCACGAAACTTCTTCGGTGTCGGTGATGATGGTCGTTTCAATGCAAAGATTGCTGTTTTGTCTTGGGATCAAAATGATGGAGCCATGTTTCGTCCATTGTTACGAAACGAGACAAAAAGTTTTCAGAATCTTCTTGAAACTTGTCCAACAATATCTTCGAAATGTCAAGTATATTTTGTTTCTGATTGTCGGTTAACATTCTCGGCACCCACCCTGCGGAGACTTTTCTCATATTCAAAGATTGTTTCAATATGGATTGAATACTTCCATATGAAATGCTCGTTTCTTGAATTAAGTATCGGATGGTAACTCTTCGATCGCTCAATACAATTTTCTCGACTTTCGCAACATTTTCTTGGGTGATCGACGTCGATGGACGGCCGCAACGATGTTCGTCTTCCATGCTCGTTCTCCCTACTCGAAATTGAGAAGCCCACCTTGCAACAGTGGAATACGGCTGAGCAGATTCTCCTAATGTTGCCTCCAAATCGCAATTAATCTCTTGCGTCGTTAACTTTTTTAAACAGAGGTATTTAATAACGGCTCGTACTTCGTTTTTCTCCATTTTCGAGAACACGTTCCGACACGAAGCAAACAAATGACTACATTCAGAAAAAAACAAAAGAGAATTGAATATTTTTTTCTTTATTATTATTACAAATATGTATCTGAGCTGTCTGCCAGTTTTTTTTTTCTTACCAAGGAGTATGTCGTTCTCACTACTTTTTGATCACTCCTCGTACTAAGTGTGAGCCAACAGCAACAGCAGAGATGACATGTATTCAAGAATAGAGCCTTTCGGCACTCTGTCCTCTCTGCCTACCCCGCAAGGGAGCTGGCGTGATGATAAGTAAGTAAGTGTGAGCCAACTAAAGGCGTAAGCAACTCATAGCTCGGTCACTGCAGTGTAGTCGTTGTGTAATGTTTCAGTACGTTATATTTGCTTTGAAACATTCATCAAATGTATTTATTTCAACAGGTGTATAGTGATATGTGCGACTTGTTCCTTTCTGTTTGGCTGGCATGTGCACGAGAAGGCGATTTTGATGATGTTGATACCTCTGAGGTGAGTTGATTTGCCAACTGTACAAATATGAATATACTAACTAGTTTTAATTAAAAACAGTTTATAATTATTTTCTAACACCAATTATGATAAAAAAATATAAAGAAATCTCTTAAGTTCCTTTTTATAGCTTTATTAAAATAATTATCTATATATGCTTCATTCAATGCATCTACCAATTTTAGTCCACTACTGGAAACGACCTCACTCATCAAATTTTTCTCACGACGTTTAGTTCAAATATAGTACATATATATTCAAGAAGTATTAAATACTTTTAAAAATTATATTTAAATGGAGGACGACAATGGCAGTGGTATCTAGTTTGATCCCATTGTGAGGTTGAAACCTCGGCAAGACACGTACGATTTTTCGCAAAACTTACGCTTGCTTGTTGTAAAATCATCTCTTTTCGGTGAAGGAAAAAATAATGAGGGTAATAGGTGATATAATATATAATTATCTATACTATTATAAAGCTGTAACAGAGCTGTCTCTGTACATTCAAGGTATTTGAGAAATAATTACTGTATTAGGCTATATAGACATGTCTGAACACAAAATATTTTTTTTAGAATTTTTGTCTAATTGTCTATCTGTTTGTTTGTTCGCGCATCACGCAAAAACTACTGAATGGATTTTGATGCAACTTTTTTTATATGGTAGCTCTTGATTAGACTTAACAAGTGGTATACATTTTATCCCGCTACTATATCGGGAACCTTAGATAAAACCTAAAAACTAGCTTCTGGCTGCGGCGAATAATAATGGCCCCGTGTGACCGGCCATGAAGCACATCGGTGTGTTTTGGTTGTAGCAAGAGATAGCCGTTAATTCGTTCATTTCATATACCTAAGTGAAATGAAATGGTGAGCAGCGACTCGACAGTAGGTACTCTCTGTGTAGTTGAGTCCATGAGCGACAGTTACTATTTACCATCAGGTGGGCGGGCTAGTGGCTCGTCTGCCACTATAAGCAATAAAAAAAAAACTATATAAAGACCGTTAATTCAATAAAACATTCTTTTTGTTTCAGTTTTTTATCGGTTCTGGGAGACGTCGATGGAAAACTATTCTTAATTTTAACTACTGTAGGCAATTATTCCATATTCCCATTATTATTTCCAAAGAATTTATTATCTATAAAAATATTTATATTATTAACACATATAGCTATATCATTCGTGCACGTTCCTACTTTATATGAACCACAGGGCAAAGTTAAAGGAGGAAGGCGGCGTAGGGTTTTTCGTTTGCCCATGTTGAAGCATTCAGAGTCATTCTATTTATACGGTCTTATTGTATTATGTGTGTATGAGAACGCGATCCACGGTATTTTGGGTATAGACAAAATATTCCCGTTTCTACCATTAATGTTAACATCAGTGTATTGTTCAATAGGAATTATATATTTTTGGTTATGTTATTACTATTATTTCTTAACATTTAATGTTAGTAAAGTGACTACTTTGTGTACAGTAAACTTAGCAAAAAATTATAAGAAGACTACGTAAAAAGTTCTTTAAATTAGTGGTAGTTATTGGTTTGGTACCTACATTCGATTCCATAAGCAGTCATCACTTATCAGCCTTAGAATTCAGAAAATCCTATCGACATCGTATCGTCTTATTTGTGGTTGGTAAAGACGTAGACGCGTGATGTCACAATAATCGCTCACCCAATCACGGTGATCTCTCCACCAATGACAATGAAACGATGCGATGTCGATACGATTTAGTGAGTTCTACGGGCCCTGGATCGAAGGGCGGTACCCTTTAAGCGACTATAGACAACAAAAATACGCCATAAAATATGTACTACTACGAGCCTCGATGCAAAATAGTTCGTCTAGTGTGAAATTTTCTCTGTGAGATTTTTCTCGAATATCTCTTTTCTTGAATATTTATTTTTGTATATCTATATAAAATATTAAGCTGTTCTACTATCATATGTCGCGTTACTTATGTCATTTTTTTATTATGAACCAATAAACTATTTTAGCTTTTTAATTTTATACATATCCTGTTTTAAATTCGAAGAAGTTATAAGCAAAATAGTTCGTCTAATTGTTAATCGATGCAAAAGATTTCGTCTATCGGTTAGTTAAATAAGATTATTCTTTCTTTGTACAATTATGTTGCATAATTTAAATTTGTAAAAGTAATTCTGTGTCATTTGTCAAGTGAGACAGTATTTTGATCTATATTTTAGCACTTGACATGCTCCGCTACTCTTAAAGTACAAATTATAATTTGTGAATAAGGAAAAAGAGTATTTTAGTACAGGCGGGAAACGAACCTGCGTCCCTTCCTATCCGGGGAAGTGCTCTAATCCATTGAGCTACAGTACTCTTTTTCCTTATTCACAAATTATAATTTCTATTTTAAGTGAGACAGTATAAATTCTGAAAATTTCAGTTTTTTTCATTAGTTTTCAAATAACAATGGGTCGTGGCAAACGCGTGTGTGAAGAGCTTCGAAAGCGAATAGTTTGTGGGGTCGATGCTGGCAAATCAAGTTACCAAATATCTAAAGACGCATCACAAGTGCAGTAGAAAACAGAATCCTGAAGAAATATAACAAAAATAACTCACGGTGCAATGGAAGGACATGATTCACAAAGACGTCTCAGTTGATACTTGCAAAAGAGTTCTAAAAAGAATGGGTTACGGATTTTACACCGCTAAGGAGAAACCACTGTTGACTGCTGTACACAAGAAAAAGAGGTTGAAGTTTGCTCGTGATCATTATAATAATAATAATAAACTGGCAACACTACACGCCAAGAGTCACATCATAGATAAATAACTATACTTGGAATAGATACGCCATTAAACACAAAGTGAAAAATGTGAAATCGAAATTAACAGTCACAAGCAGGATTCGAACCTGCATCTCCTGGATATCGTCCAGATGCTTTGCCAATTCAGCAATCGTGACCCTTGCTCCTGACTGCTAATTTCGATAACACATTCATACTTAACGTCTTTGGGTGACGCCTGCACCATCTGTCGGAAGTATTTTCATACATTATACCGACATCAAGCATCTGGACGGTATCCAGGAGATGCAGGTTCGAATCCTGCTCGTGACTGTTAATTTCGATTTCACATTTTTCACTTTGTGTTTAATGTATGTTGCTAAGCATGTCAAAGGCTAAAAATATATATAAAAATATCTAAATATAGATACGCCACTTTGGATTCAGTTTTGGAGATTTTGTTCCGTGGTCACTAGATGGCGATATGTACAATGTATGAAGCGCGGGGATACCGCCGCCGCTAGATGGTGCTTTAGTTAATATTTTTTGTTTTTAAAATTGCGTGATCCGTTAGTAATAAATTGATCACACAATAACTGAGCTCACACTTGATTAGGGATTTTGTAAATTGTTATTAAATTTTATTAAATTATTGCATTTTAAAGTATTTTTGGAAATATTTAATGAAATAATGTGCCTCTATTGAGAAAAGCGCCATCTATATTCGTTTGTAGACACTAAACTGCTAAGTTAGTACTGTTCCTGCACCACCAGACGGCGCAAAATAGCACACTATTTTTTGGTGAGCCAATGTACGGCAGTTGCACCCCCCTGAGTCACATTTTCTTATACTTTCCAATATTAATTCAAATATCAGTTCACATTGCTTTTTATAATAACTTTACAACAATATTTACAAACTGTGCAATAGAAAACCTCAAAAAATGGAAAAAATAAACAACGCAACCACAATAAATTCATAAATATCTACCTATATGAGAAAAATGATAGATGTCAAGAAATAACATGTTTAATAGCAAAATGCTTTATATGGAAAGAAAATGTTAACTCGGACAAAAGCCAGACTCGCTGCTGCACTAGGGACAACTCCGGACTCGTCGCTCAGTTCCACCTCGCAACTACCGAATCCAGTTTCAGTGACAGCGGTTACTGCTGAGGTGTTGAGCTCAACATCAAGCGACGAGTACTTCTCCCGACCTACGTCGCCGCCACCAGTACGCAGGAAGAGGAGAGGCCGGCCGCCGACACGCTTGGGACCCAGAGACCAACAGGTCTCAAATAGGGCCCCGCTGCCGGTGGTGATGTGCGCCGCATGAGATGGTCTCAAAAGATGAACGAAAATGTCATGCGGGCATATTATGTGGCTACAGAGGGAGGAAGTAACCTTACAGCGTACCGTGATCGTATGGTATCGTATATGTATATCGTATCGTATGTATAGGTTTCAGGAGTGGAAGGGGATGCATGGATCAAGTGTTTTCTCTGCGCAACATTGTGGAGAAGCGTCTGGCTGTAGGCCAGAGGGTTTTCTGCAGTTTTGTGGATTTGGAGAAAGCATTTGACACGGTTATACTAAAGGAACTGGGACATTTTGCCGGAGTATGGTATAAACGGTAGACTGCTACAAGCGGTGCAGTCCAACTACATGGCCTGCAGAGCTTGTGTGCGGCTGGATGATGGAATGTCACCCTGGTTTGACACCAACAACAATTATTGTTCCGATAGTCATATCGGTTAATGGACTGATTGCCAAGAGTCTCGACCAACATCTAATGAGACTCTCGTTGGACGGCTGGCTTAAGGGCTTGATGCAAAAGGCGGTACTCCTCGACACGGCACGTATTGTGAGGAGGTTCCTTACTCTGGAGCCCTAACCACCGGCAGCTTGGTCCCTGCACCCGATGTCGGTGGTCTACTATTTTATACATTTTTAAATTTGTTATGTTTAGTTGTTTGTGTTTTTGTTTGTATTTTTATAAGCATGTTTGTGTGTTTGTTTCTTTTCATAATATATTTAAAAATGTATATAATGTGATATAAAATTAATAAAGAGAATAATAATAATCTTTATTGAAACCAAACAAAATACAGAAATATAATTACTAACCTTATTATGTAAGTAAGTAAATGTATGTATAATTACTTGAACACTAGCATCTAAACTAGGCCGAGCCTGTATTATAGACGCTAGTTCCTTTCTTTGATACTTGTACAATACGCAATACTACAATGAATTACCTAAAATTACCTATGTAACTTAAAGATTTACATAGAGAAGTTACAACCACTTAATATAATATTAAGTGGACATTTAAATTGGACTTCCGATCAGTGGCGTAGTATCATTTGGAGTGACGAGTCTAAATTTGAAGTGACAGTCGGCGATGAAAGGAAAAAAGTGATTCGGAACAAAAATGAGGCATTTCATACTGATTGTCTCAAACGCAAAGTGAAGTTTCCGGCGTCTCTAATGATATGGGGCTGCATGTCTACACAAGGTGTTGGTGGTATGCAGTTTGTGGATGGTTCTATCAATGCTGCAAGGTATCAAAACCTTTTGGAAGAGAATTTACTGCCCTCTATTCCGTCACTTAAGCAACAAGATTCCTTCATTTTTCAACAGGATGGTGCTTCCTGCCATACTGCAAGGACAACAAAGACGTGGCTACTGGCGAAAAGCATCTCTACAATCGAATGGCCATCTAACAGCCCGGACTTGTCGCCGATCGAAACCCTATGGTGGAAAATGAAAAAAGTTATCTGTAAAAATTCATCAAGATCAAAGAGCGACTTAAAGGCTAAACTCTTGGCTGTCTGGGAGTCAATTACGCCTGAGGAGTGTGCAGCGTTGGTTGCAACCATGCCTCTTCGCATTAAAGCTGTCATTGAGAGCAAAGGCGACACAACTAAGTGGTAGACGAACTATTTTGCGTGAGTGACAAGGGGGGTTAGGCAGAATCTCATATCTCACATGTCGATCGTATCGTGATCACTGTGATTGGTTGAGAGCTCACCGTGATTGGCCATAGGATTATTGTGACATCACGCGTCGGTTTCTCAACCAATCACAGTGATCGCGATACGATCGACATGTGAGATATGAGATTCTGCCTAACCCCCCAGGGTAGACGAATACTTTTGCGTTATGTTTTTTAGAATATTTTTTTAAATTTTTTATGTTATGTAAAGTCATGAAAGAATTTATGTAAAGTCATGAAAGAATTTAAGTTATGTTAAAATAAACTTTAAAATGTTTCTCAAATTGCGGTTTATCATGCGGTGCTGCACGTCCAAGTGATTGCCTTCCTGATTTGTGATCCTGATTTGTTTTACGTGGAACGCAGTCGTACTGTAGCACTTTCTATGTCACCGCTAGTAAGCGCTCGCCGTCTCTTTAACACACTTCTCATTGCCAACACCGATCACAAGATATTACTTGACAATTAGAATAAGTTAAAAACAGACCATCATAGAGCATATAACACTACGTTTACATGGCCCAATAATACAGGCCTGCTCAAATCGCGAAGTGACATACAAAATTTTGCCGTGCATACGTCATCAACAAGGCAGCATTTGCTCTCAAATTTTTTTTGTCCCACAATTTACCCACACACCACTTAAAGGTTAGGAGTCTGAAATAAAAAAGTATTACTGTCTATAAAAGCTAAAATATATTAAACTAGACTCTACCCACAACTCCGTCCGGGTGGTTTACTTTAATTAGCTTTATGCAAAAATAGCTAACCCGAAGAAATCATTCATTTTTCCAGGATGAACTGTAGCCTGTGTCCTTTTCTGAGCTATAGAACTCTGGGGTTCAGTAGTTACGCCGTGAAAGCGTAACAAAAAAACTAACAATAATTTATCGCCATGAGCTGGTTGGATATTATAATACCTCTGTGAAAAGGCACTTCATAAATTAGCCTGTTTTAAAATTTTCTATTTAAACGTTCTATTCTGCATTCTAACCAGCATTTTTTTTATAATATCAACCAGATTATGGTTAGCGGTTACCGTAGCCTATAGATGCTAGCAACACTAGAGGCATCACTCGCGCGACTCCTGCTCTAAGGAAAGTGATAGGCAGTGCAAAGGAAAGATAACAAGGAGAGGATAAGGAGGGCCTCAGCGCTCTCACTCACCATACGAAACAATAGTAGGAGTACCTATAATTGTTTCACTTATTAGTTAGTATATTTTTCATGTAACATATCACTATGGTTGGAAAAACTTTGAGATTCAATGTTAACAGAAAGAGTACGAGCTAGTTTTCTCGTTGGTTTGAAAGAGAAACGGCTAAAAGCGATAGTTGTCATGTATCTGTCATATACAATAACCACGCTATGCTGCCAGACTAATAACTACGATTCTGCTCATATTAATAACAGATTCCTTTTTATAAAAATAAACCAATTTATACTAGAAATTCTGACATTATAATTACTGTAAACAATTAAACATTCATTTTTGAAGAGTAAATGATTGGTATTATTATTTTTAAAATCTGTTATTATTTACCCTAAATAATTTTATTTGAAAAAAGGGCAAGGAAAATGTGACGTCATTATGACGTAGTTGCGGCAATCTGTCAACGATTTGAGCAGGCCTGTATTATTGGGCCATGCCTTAGACAATGTCTAAGTTAAAAACCTTTTTGACATATTGTGAGAATTTAACAGCAATGGGACCGTGGTGTTTTTACCACAATTACCATGGTAAAACTGACAACTCGAAACACGCACACTTAAACATATATATGTCAACAAATTTATTTATAAAGATTTATTTGTTGACATAGTATTTTAACGTGTGTCATAATTGTTATTTTTAATTAATTCTTTTATATTGTATGTGATTGTGAGATGAATATAAATGGTACATACACAGTTTTTATCTGAATAAATAAATTGCATTCATAGGAAACTAGGATTTAATTTATTAATAAAATAGCTTTTACCCTCAGATTCTCCGGTATACGATAGTGTATGTGACTGCTGATCATGAGGTCTCGGGCTCGATCCCCGGATCGGCCAGTGTTATTGAGATTTTAGGTAAAAAAAAAATAAGAAAAATTTTCTCAGTAGCAGCCCGGAGTTTGGAAATGTGCCCGGTAGACGTCAATAGGCTCGCCCCCTATTACGTGGGACTTAAACATAGCTGGCGAGTCGTGGGTGTGTAATACACATCTGCCTACGTCTTCGGGGAATACAGGCGTGATGCTATGTACCCTCAGCTTCGCCGAGTGCGTAAGATAGTTATTTTCTTAAGACTTTTGGTTTAGCCGGCGGAAGTCTTAAAGTCCTAGTTGGTATTTTATTTTCCGACATCTCCAATAGTCATCAACATATTGCAGTAAATTTATCTAAAACTTTAATGAATGATATACATAAAGATTCAACTGCCTCGGTGGTGTAGCGGTAGTGTATGCGACTGCTAATCATGAGGTCTCGGGTTCGATCCCCGGGTCGGGCAATGTTATTGAGTTTTTTCCTAAAAAGAAAAATTCTCAGTAGCAGCCCGGAGTTTGGAAATGTGCCCGGTAATGTGCTTGGTGGGCCCCCTATTACGTAGGACTTAAACATAGCTGGCGAGTCGTGGGTGTGTATTACACCTCTGCCTACCCCTTCGGGGAATACAGGCGTGATGCTATGTTGAAGATTCATATTATATCAATACATACATTGGTGAAAAGCGCATGAAAATCTGTTCAGTAGTTTATGAGTTTATGCGTTGAAACAGACAGATGCTGCTGGGAGATTTAATTTATAATACGTTTAAATTATTAGGTACTTAAATTTCATTTATCGTTCATTGTTTGCTGATTGATCTTGTCGCTATAAGTTGATAAAAATCAATTTTTTAGATTTGATAATAAGTAATAAATTAGGTATAGGTATTACGTAGATGGCTAGTTGAAACAATAATAAACAATAGCATTTATTTATCAAAGAGTGCATGGGAAATAATGTTGTAGAATCTTTTAGGAATAATAAACTTATTTTCTAAGTTTCAGATATTGTGAAAAAGCCTAAATAAACAAATTAAAATAATATACGGAACACAGAAACGATACTGTGTAAATCTTGTCTGAAAAGAAACCTAAAAATTAAATAATTCCATTTTGAATAGGCATCTAACCATTGATGGGCTTTGGTCAAGCAGATAAAATTTAAAAATGCTAAAATTTTAAGTAGTACCTAGGTGTGCCATATTTCATTTCGCGGATGGAAAATGAATGAATGGTCTCCCGCTACAATCAAAATACCCCGTGTGGTTGTTCACGGTCGATCGCACGGAAGGCTCGGACCTGATAACAAATGAGTACTCCCACCTGGTAGCCAACCCTACATCAGTAATACAATGGGTGACAATTGCTTACTTCCCTTAGTCGCCTCGTATGACACCCACGAGAAAATTCTTAGTCCGTTGTAACACGGATAAACTGCTTCCTACTGGGAACGACGTTTACATTCAAGAGAAGAGTGTCGTTAAAACCTGTTAGGCTTCTCTCCTATCCTAGATGTCTCGCGGTTGGGTAAGACCAAGAAGCTTATAATATGATATTAAGCTTCTTGGGTAAAACGTATATACACAATCGTCTTGGTTGTATATTCGTTAGCATTCGGCTTTAAATGAGGACTCATTTAGTACTGAACACAGTTACCCTGTGCGGTTTCGTTTATTATACATCGTTTGCTGTCACTAGCTTCCTTTATTTTAATCTATCTAGCACGGCATCTGCGGGAATTAATGAGATGAATCTTATTATTTTTGTTGACTTATGGGTCTTACTAAAGTTACTTGTGTGCCGTTTTAAACAACTTGACAGTGGTATCTATGATACAATCTGTATAATAACTACACATGTTCTAAGTAGGTATGTAATGCCTTTTTTTTGTTAAGGCGAGAAAAAATTTAGGTACCTACTACACCACGTCGTTCGGGGCAACCAACAGGCCAGTGTGGGGCTTTCACTAAATAAACCCTCCTTGTGCCGTCTCTACGCCTGTATTGGCAGACCACTGGAACTTTGTGACATTAGGTAAGTACATCAGTAGTAGGTGTATAATGCCTATGGCTGAAATCATAAAATTTTAGCAGACAACTTTAAGATTTTACAATGCCGTGTCACTAGACACTTATAAAGTGTGCATACCTATATATATTTTTTATTGCATTTAGTGGCAGACGAGCCAGGGCCCATGTGATGGTAAATGGTAACCGTCGCTCATAGACTCAACTATACCTCTCGGTATTATTGTCAAGCCGATGCTCACCATTTCATTTTGTCAAATATGAAATGAAAAAATAAACGGCTATCACCTGCTATAGCCAAAACGCAACGATTTGCTTCATGGCCGGTCACACGGGAGATGGTAGTACCAACTCGCTCGGGCCCGATACCAAGTGAGTACTTCCATTTGGTACCCAACCCTACCACCAGTCATGCAATGGATGATAATTGCTTACTTCCCTTAGTCGCCTCATACGACACCCATGGAAAAGAATGGGCAGGTGGTGCATGCCTATATACAAATATTTTGGAACAGTTATCAGACCTGCGTGATGTTAAACCATAAATTAATATAATATTTACGTCTTTAATAAACTAACCATTTACAATTTATCATTATACTTATTTGTGATCTTGTACCTATGTAGGTACGGCTGAGTAGAACTGAAAGGGTTCACAGCTCAAACGTATTACAGATTGTGTTAGGCATATTATAGAATAAGAACGTCTTGTATTTGTGTAATACGAGGCAAACTTGAAAGGACACGTACGCATGTTTACACAGAATAAAGCAAAGGCGTACGTCGATCGCGGCATGAATATTCAGAGGCCTCTAAAGACAGGCATCGCGAACCTTATTACACGAGAATTGGGCCTGAGGTGTGAGACAAAGTGTTTATTATCTTTACACATCGCCTTTAATTAATTGCTCATATTACATAATTATGTAGTGCAACAATTTCAAAGATAACTAGGAAATTATATAAATAATAGATAGGTGAAAGGACACGTACCTATAACGATGTAAAGCTAAAGACACTTCAACTGTGTAGGTTTTAATTTATACTTACGCTTATGCTATTTTACATACACTAGTGGTAGAGCTTTCCTTGTACCAGCATGAATGGGCCGGCGGGTAAAAATGTACCTAACCGCACACCCCGTCGTTCAGGGCAACGAACAGGGTAGTGTGGGGCCCTCATGCACTAAATAAACCCGCCGTGTGCCGTCTCTCCGTCTATATTGGCGGGCCACCGGAACCATATTACATTCCTTCAGTGTTCATGGGCCGCCGTACCTACTATGGTCAAAACGGTGATTCTCGTCTCAAAAATCGATATCTTTTTAGTACTTTAATAATTTTTTTCTGAAATTTTGCATAAATATAGTTTAATATATAGTCTATCAATAAAAGAAATAAACAGTTTTATTCAGTGTTTAATATATACTTACTAAAAAATATTAAGTAAAAAGTTCAAACATTTTAGTTAAATAATCTAATTGAAAACATATTTTCTGTAAAATTTAATTGAATAAAACTATTAAATAAGTAAGTAAAATACCTTTGATCTATATTTCTTTGCATTTGACATGCTCCGCCACTTTTTTACAATCCGGGGAAGCGCGATTTTTTAAAAATTCATTTCAAGACGCGGGTTCCATTCCCACTAGTACAAAAAGTCTCTTTTTGTATAATCACAAATTATTTGTACTTTAAAAAGTGGCGGAGCATGTCAAATGCTAAGAAATATAGATCAAAAATGTTTAAATAATCGCGCCATCAAATAGTATGAATTTTAATTGCAAAATTAAACTTACTATATTGGATAATTGCATGTAAATGCGTTTCATATGTAGGTATATTCTCAGGTTTTTTAAATTAACGGGCATTCCTGATGATATGGTTTGAAGTAATATACATATACAACCGCTTTATTAAAACTTCATCCACACCTGCAATGTCCGCGGAGCAAGGATAATTCTGGAAAAATCTGGCAGTATTTCCGTCATTATTGTTTCCACTTCCTTGACGTGGTGACGTGGTTTATCAATGTGTAAGCCAAGTTCATCGCGAATTTTTACTGCGGTTGTAGGTATAGTAATTATCAAAATATTATTTAATCAATAAAATGGTCAAGATACCATCAAAAAATCAATGATATGATTTCTTATCAGCACATTTAAATGTGGTTACAAAAAAAACTAAGGTTATTTTTGGCTACGAAACCCTAAAAATAGTGCAGGGTAAATATCGTAAACTACAATTACGAACATATAAATACTGTAAGTAACCTAGTCATTTCATTTAAATATCTTGAGGAAATAAGAATATTAAAAATCAAGTGAAAATAGACGTTCTTATTTGCGAAATATTTTAGCCATAATAAAAAAAGGTGCAACTATGCGAATGTTTTTTTTTTGCCCTATACAAAGGACTATTTAAGGCACAGCTACACAATATAGGCCACCAACCAATACCAATACAATAAAAATCTCAGCATCGCGAGACACCGATAACATAGAAACCCTCAATGCAAAACAAACTTTCTGCAAAAAGTTATGCAATTTAAAAAAGGCGTATTTTATTCTATATAGATTACCTAATTGTTAAAGATGTAATAAAGACAAAAAAAAAGGTGAATGTACACGCTTTTTAAAAATGTAGATATCCCTACTGAACTTAGAATTAATAAAAAAAATTTGACATTAGGGCGGGTATGGAGAACACCCTTATAACAGTGCTGGTTCTAGTAGACTTCTCAAATGCCTTTAATCTATCCTTTCCCATCTAATGATCTCGTCGGGTGCCTTGGAATGGTTCTCATCTTATCTTCAGGGACGCCAGCAATCTGTTCGCATAGACGACACATCTTCCAGGTGGTGTGACTTAAGTTCTGGTGTCCCTCAAGGCGGTATACTTTCTGCTCTTCTCTTCTCTCTTTTCATCAATCTTATAACTCATGAACTTCGATGTGCATATCATTTGTATGCTGATGACCTACAAATATATACTCAAGCCAGGGTGAGTGATCTTCAGTCAGCAATTGCTGCTATAAACAATGATTTAGCAGCAATTAAAAACTGGTCTGTAAAATTTGGTCTATGTATAAACACAGAAAAATGTCAGTCCATCTTACTTGGTAGTTCTCGCTTACACAGTGTTACCAATATAACCAGTCTGCCACCAATAGTCTACGACGGTATTGTCATACCATACAGCAATTCTGTTAAGGACCTTGGCCTATTTGTAGACAGTACGCTTGAGTGGAAAACGCAAGTTACTCATATTAGTCGGAAAGTTACAGGATCACTTCGCTCACTCTATCGTTTTAAGAACTTTCTTCCAATCGCGACCAAAGCAACGTTGATGCTGGCCTTAATTTTCCCTATCATCGATTATGCTGATGTGTGTTACCTCGACCTGAATGCAGATCTGCTCAATAAACTTGACCAACTTCTCAACAATTGCATTCGATTCGTTTTTAATCTTCGCAAATTTGATCAAGTTTCAAAATTTCGCGCAGAACTAAACTGGTTACCCATTCGGCAAAGGCGCAGTTTACACGCAGTGTCATTGTTATATTCTCTCTTAAATTCTCCTAATGCTCCCATTTACTTAAAGTCCCATTTCCAATTTCTCTTTGCTACTCATGACCGACTCCTTCGCTCTTCTAGCAATCTTCTTCTTCACTGTCCCTCTCACACCTCTAGCCTTGTTCATTCTTCCTTCAATGTGCAGGCTATTCTACTCTGGAATGCGTTACCATTAGAGCTCAGAATGGCTACAAGTCGTGTAGCATTCAAATCCAGGGTGCGGGAGTTATATTCCCGTATTTTGGCTGAGTCTTCTCTAATTTAATAACACATCTATTCGATTTGTTATAAAATATTTATGTAAGTATATTGTTTTTATATATGTTTACATCAGCATATATTTAAACATATATATATATATATATATATTTATATATATGCATGTATATATATATGGTTATTTTATTTTATTTGTCATATAAGTACTCGTAAGTGTATTATAGTATTTGTTTATATATCTTGTTTTCTCGTCTTTCTTCACAAGCACCTACCATAACACATAAATCTCTGTTCTGCTCCAGGTTGACTGGTGAGGGGTGCTAATTTGTCCGGTTTACCTCCTAGTGGTGCACCCCGGGCAACGTCGGCAGTCGCCGGCGGCTAAAATTCCGGACAGGACGGGTCTCCGCGTGTCCCTCTGACCGAGCAGAGGGCACAGCGGACAGACCAGGCGTCGGAGTCGGTGGGGCCAGACTGGCTCACCGGGCTCTGGAGAGGGGGGACAGTGGGGCCACAGCGGCCCCCCCGTCCCAAATCGTAAACCTGAGCGCGTGCCTGTGGTTACGTCTCGCGGGCATACAGGAACGAGGGTCTTGGCTTAATCGCCCGGACCGCGAGGAAGACAACCTCTATAAAAAATTACCCCGAATCTCAAGCTCTGGCGCGCGGCGAGGAGATGCGTGGCTGATGGGTAGTTCAGTCTCGAGCGCGGCCCCAGCCAGGGTACCTGCGGACCCCCTGTGTTGGGTTACAAATGTACGCTTACCCGGGTACAGGGAGCTCTGCCCGGGTGGACCTCCTTTCTCCCATACTCGTGGGAATCATATGGATTGTTCAAAAAATTTAAAAATAAGTTCGACGGAGTCGGGTAATGCACCTGACGCCTCAGCCGTAAGGGGTCCGGCTGTAAATGCGGCCCCTACTAGTGCAGCTGCGCGTAAAACGCGCGGCGGCAGAAAGTCCCGCAAGGGCAAAAAGACGTCCAAGGGAGCGTCCCCCCAGTCTTCAAGGGACGGCTCGATGACGGGCAGCTCGGCCTGCACATCAGCTGCCGAGATGTCTGCTGAGGAGGGTGGCCTGACTGAGGCTGCCGAGAGTCAGCAAGCGCGGCCGACAGAGGTAGTGTCGGAGTCGCGTTTCTGGCGCAAGCGCACCCTGTCTCAGGGGGGCGCTGCCTCGGAGTCTGATTTGAGCTCGGCAGAGATGCCTCCCCCAAAAATACCCGCAGCGGCTAGGGGTCGAGGTATCAGCCGACCCGGGACGCCGATACCGCGTGCCGCCTCAGCGAAAGAGGCCGAGACGCGATGTCTGAAGCGGGCGGAGACGGTGCAGCACGCAGAGGAGCGCTTGGCGCTCCTCTCTGAGAAGCTCCGTCTTCCCATAGACGACAATGGGCCGCCTACTGCGGCCAAATTCGCTGAAAGAGCCGCGGACAGCGTGGCCATAATTTCGACGGTGGCCATGGGCTCGAGAAACCTCAAAAGCAGTTTCGTCCGGGGTCTTAAAATCGCCGCCACGGAACTGTCTAACGTGGTGGAGTGGCTTGTGGCGGAGGTAGCCGACCTTGGGGCGCGTAACGAGCGCCTGGAGACAACGGTCGAGGAGCTGCACCGAGGGATGGCCAATATGAGAGCCGAACTTGGGCTCCCTGAGGCCATCCCGAGTGCCTCGGATAGTGTAATGCGGGTCGACCCTGGTCTCCCCGCGACCGCCTCGCCGCCGCCGCCGCGACCCCGCCCTGCCTCGGCGACCGCCTCGGCTCCGTCGGCAGCTCAGTCGGGCCCTGTAACTGCGCTGGAGGACGAAATGCTCCGCGCGGTTATCGACCGCATGGATGCGGTCTTTGGCCCGAGATTCGAGGCCCTAGCCGCAAGATTGCCGCCGGAGCCCCGACTTCGGCCGCCGCTTGCGGCTGATAAAAGAAGGGCTGCAGCGTCCTCGGCATCGACACCTCTGCCGTGCCAGGGAGGACATGTGTCTTTTGCCGCGACGGCGGCTAAACCACCGGCGGCCAAACCACCAGCGGCAAAAGCTTCGCCGGCTCCTGTGCAGGGAAAGGGCCAAAACAAGGCCAAAAAGAAGGAAAAGGTGGGACAAGCCCTGAGGGGTCAGCCCCGAGAGGAGTTCCCGCCTCTGCCAAGCGCCGCTGCGCCTCCGCGTCCTACCGCGCCGAGACGAACGGTCGCACCCTCACGGGCTGCGGCGGTCGCGCCCCGTGCTCCTGCCCCCGCCCCTGCCTTGGCTACGTCCTCAGACGGGGATTGGCAGGTGGTTGGGCCCCGGCGATCCCGGGCCAGGGATCGCGGCGCTGCCTCGGGGCGCGAAGCGGCGACAACTAATACGAGAAGGGAAGCCCCGAAGCCGCGGAAAAGGAAGTCGCGCAAACTGAAGGTCCCGAAGGCAGCTGCGGTGGTGATCACCGTGCTGCCTGAGGGAAAAGAAAAGGGCCTGACCTACGAGGCCGTCTTGAAGCGTGCCCGGCGGGAGATAAACGTCTCTGATCTCGGGGACGTTTCCGCTCGCTCCCGCCAAGCCCGGACAGGTGCTCGGATTTTCGAGTACCTGGGGCCAGAGGGCACCAAGACGGCCGGCGCAATGGCCGCGAGGCTGCTGGGCCTGTTCCCAGAGGAGAGTGGTGTCCGGGTCGCCAGACCCGTGAAGTGCGCCGAACTGCGCGTTTCCGGGCTGGACGATTCCGTTACGGCGGAAGAGATCCGGGAGGCAATCGTCTCAAAAACCGGGTCTCCTAGCAGCGCCGTCCGGGTGGGCACCATTCGCCCAGGTCCAGGTGGTGTGGGTGCCGTCTGGGTCTCGTGCCCTGTCGCGGCGGCCAAGGATTTGGTCGCCGCCGGTAGACTTCTGGTGGGCTGGAGCGCCGCGCGAGTAATCGCGCTGGAGCCCCGGCCTGCCAGGTGTTACAAGTGCATCGCGGTCGGTCACACCCGGCTGCTGTGCACAAACTGCTTTGACTGCAGCGGGCTTTGTTTCCGCTGCGGTCAGGCAGGGCACCAGGCGGCTGCCTGTTCTGCCGCCCCACACTGCCCCGCGTGCGCGGCGGGCAATCGCCCCGCCAACCACTGTATGGGGCGGGTGGGGTGCAGGCCTCCGGCCAAGTCAGGCCCTAAGAGGGGGGTGGGCAGCCAATCGGCCCCGGCTGCCCAACCCGGCGCGGCTGGACCGCCGCAGCGCATGGAGGAGGATATCGTGGTCCAATAACGGATCACGACGCTATCGTCCTCCAGTGGAATCTCGGCCATTCCGCCAGGGCGCAGGACCTCTTCCTGCAATCCATGGCGGAGCGGTCGATCGGTGTTGCCGTAGCCGCGGGGCCCTCCATAGTCCCGGATCGCCCCAATTGGGCGGGTAGCGGGGATGGCTCCGTGGCGGTCGTCGGCTCGGCGGCGCCGCATTCCCCGCCCTTGTCACTCAAAGACCAGGGCGCGGGATATGTGGCGGCTGAATGGGGAGGGGTCACGCTGTATGGCGTGTACTTCTCCCCTAGTCATAGTCTGGCGGCTTTCGAGGTCTTCCTGCACAACCTAGAGACCTCGATACGGCGTATAGCACCGAGCCCTGTGCTCGTGCTGGGGGACTTCAACGCCAAATCAACGGCGTGGGGGTCCCCCAGGACGGACCCCCGAGGTGCGGCGGCCCACATCAAATATCTGGGCCTGGTATTGGATGGACGGTGGCACTTTGACGAGCACTTCCGCCGTCTTGCGCCAAGGCTCGTCAACACGGCGTCCGCCCTCGGGCGACTGATGCCGAATTTGGGCGGACCGAGTCTTGCGTGTCGACGACTCTACGCGGAGGTAGTACGGTCGATGGCACTGTACGGCGCGCCCGTGTGGGCGGAGTCCCTGGCCGCTCGCAATAGGGCCCTTCTGTGGCGTCCACAGAGGGTCGTAGCGGTCAGGGCAATACGCGGGTACCGCACGGTCTCGACCGATGCAGCCTGCGCGTTGGCCGGAACCCCCCCGTGGGATCTGAAGGCGGAGGTGCTCGCCGACGTCTATCGGCGGGCGTCGACGGCGCGGGCGGGGGGCACCCGCCCCTCGCTGAGCGCAATGTCATCGTGGCGGGAAGATGCCCGCCGCGCCACCGTCCTAAAGTGGAAGTCTCGGCTGGATACGCCCCGGGCCGGTCTCTGGACCGTGGGGGCGCTCCGGCCGATCTTGGAAGAATGGGCAGGGCGGCAGCACGGGGTCCTCACTTTCCGGTTGGTGCAGGTTTTGTCGGGGCATGGTTGCTTCGGCAAATACCTGCACACGATCGCAAGGAGGGAGACGACCCCAGGCTGTCACCACTGCGACTGCGACGAGGACTCGGCGCAGCACACGCTCGAGTCGTGCCCGGCCTGGGATGTGCAGCGCCGGGAACTCGTTGCAGTCATAGGCGTGGACCTGTCGCTGCCGGCCGTTGCGCGAGCAATGGTTGGCAGTGACAGGGCCTGGACCGCGGTCGCCACCTTCTGCGAGGCTGTCATCTCGCGGAAGGAGGTGGCGGAGAGGGCCCGTGAGGAATCCTCCTTCGCGGACCCGATTCGCCGCCGTCGCGAGGGGCGGCGAGCGCACGCTTACTTGCGCCTGATGCCGCCCTAGCCGAGGCTGCGGACGGTGGGGTCGGGGAGTACCCTGCCGTCCGCGGAAGCCTACCACGAAGGTGCGACGCCCAAGTGCGCGAGGCGTCGCTCAAGAGAGGGTGCCCGAAGGGGCAGCCGCCTGCGGATCGCGGTCGTAACGACGCGGTACCCGTGATCCGCCGTAGCAAGGGCGGGTGGAGGCGCACGGTGGGTTTTTAGTGGGTGAGAGCCCCATTCACCCCGTTATTTCCCCGGGCAGCGGGGTATGCGGTAGGACATTTTTGCCCACCTAAAATAAAAAAAAATTTTGTGCTAAGTTATAAATAAATAAATAAAAAAAAGTGGCACCCAATTTAGTAACGCACTCACGTAAAAAAACGTCCGCGATAATGAGTTTAGTTAATATATACATACATAGATTTAGTATATATTAAATCTATGTTTATTATGTTTCTCGAAGTTGTCGACCATTATGTCTGCCTGGGACAAACAGTCCAGTCAATCGACGAATCCAACTCGGCTGGGCAGCGTTCGGGAAGCTAAGGAAGATCTTCTCGTCCAATATTCCGCAGTGTCTGAAAACGAAGGTCTACGACCAGTGTGTGTTACCAGTGATGACATACGGAACAGAGACGTGGTCTCTGAATGTTGGCCTCATATCAAGGCTCAAAGTCGCTCAGCGGGCCATGGAGCGGGCTATTTTTGGTATTTCCCTACGTGATCGAATCCGTAATACGGAGATCCGTAGGAGAACGAGAGTGACCGACATAGCCCGCCGGGTTGCCATGCTGAAGTGGCAATGGGCAGGCCACATCGCTCGACGAACCGATAACCGTTGGGGACGAAAGGACCTCGAGTGGCGACCACGTATCGGACGGCGCAGCGTAGGACGGCCCCTCACCAGATGGACCGACGATCTGGTCAAAGCTGCGGGGAGCCGTTGGATGCGATCGGCACAGGACCCCTCGTTGTGGCGTTCTCTTGGGGAGGCCTATGTCCAGCAGTGGACGCTGAAAGGCTGATGGATGGATGGATGAAATCTATGTATAGGTACATCTTAGTTCGTTAAAAATACGAAAAAAAGTATTATCTACAAAATCCTGCTTATTCAATTGCATATTAGTACTATTGTCATCCCTCAATGATGACTTACGAATTATCCATTTTTGAGACGGTCTTCTATGGAGCTTTCCCATAGTGCACCGGTAAATCAGTGTGAAACAACGATAATTATTTAGAAGTAAACGGTAGACCGTTGCGTTTCGTATGGTGAGTGAAAGCGTTGGAGGCCCAAACCCCCTCCTTATCCTCTCCTTATTATCCTTTCTATGCTCTCCTTAGTATTATATATATTCTTTCCTTATGATCCTTCCTATCCACCTGCTATGCCTCTCTTTGAACATGGCAACGTGCGATGCCTCTGATGTTGCTAGCGTCTGTAGACTACGGTAACCGCTTACCATCAGATGGGCCCGTCTGATGGTAAGCGGTATGCGTAATATAAGTGTTCCCACCTCATTCTTTCCCGTGGATATCGTACGAGGCGGCAAAAGGAAGTAAGCGGTTATCATACATTGCACTAGTGGTAGGGTTGGCTACGAAGCGGGAGTAGGTACCATTACCATACTCATTTGTTATCAGGCCCGAGCAGGTCGGTGCCACCATCTTCCTAGTGACTGGTTGTAGAGCACCTCTGTGTGTTTTAGTCGTAATGGGAGATAACTATGGATTGGGTGTCACCATTATTTGGTTACATTATTAATTACTGGTGACTGCGATAGCTAAGCCGTCCAGAGCACTTCCACGGATTTGATTGTAAGGACGCAAGTTCGAATCCTACTCAGAATAAATCTCTCTTTTTCCACTTTCTCGTCGTGTAGGTATGTAGATATTAGTTCGCGAATGATCACTGCTTAGTGATGAAAAAAAACGTGAGGAAACTTGCTGATTTTCCCAACGGCTTATTAAGTTTTCCAACCCGCACTAAGTGATTGCGGTGGACTAAGTATAGCTTAAATTACATTCAATTTGAGAGGAGACCATGCCCAATAGAGAGACCGTAATAGGTACATATATCTATAGATACTTCGGGTAGAATTTCTACTGAAGATTTCTTGATCGTATTCAGAAAGAACGAGAGAAAAAGCGACAGTCAATGAGTGTTTCAAGAGATTTTAGTATTATTAGGCGTGTTGACACGTTGCGGGTTTTGCGGCGGCTCGCGCGAAAGATAAACAAAGTGAGTGCGCTTTTCCAGCACTCATTTACAGTGGACACTTTTAGTGCCTAATTGTGGATCTTCTCTTTTTTATACATCAATGGTGTCTGCATTACATATTTAGATACCTATTGTAATGTAATACGCTTCAGGTTCCTACCAGAAGATTATGTGAGACACATCCGACAACCCGTCAGTCTGGGACTCACGGGTGTTATAGTAGGTAAATAAGGATTGTTTTTCGGGTAATGTTTAGCAAATAAATATGTGATTGTTATGTAGAAATTGTTTTTGGAATTTTGGATGCGTAACACAAAATCACAGGTTCGGAAGCCATGTTATTCATATAGGTACATATTTATAATAATTTAAACATATAAAGAAAGCTCTGACACAAGAAAATTGTGCCTAATTGTAAAAAAAAGTAGGTAGGTACGTAAATAGAATATTCAAGCGTCGTTGCTTCGGGATAAAGCTTAAATTTATTATTACTTACCTAAGTAGTGTTAAATTTTATTACTGGGCATGCTACAATCGACTGTAGACCTGTAGATTAAGACCAATAATTATAATTTACCTACGTACTCTATGATTAGGACCCTAATCGCTCAACGTGTATTAGCCATGTATTAGCTTAGCATATGCTCGTCAAAAAATATCGTGTGTGCAACCAAACACAAGGTAGATGCCGTACACCGTCTTTAATACCAGTATATAGGTACTCTTTGGTACACCTTTGATGAGTTCTTCTAGCGGGCTGCTCATTAGGTCAAGGTTATCATACTACATTTTAATAATATCTTTAACAAGCGATAGGGTTTCAAATTTCGAATTGATCATACCCGTGGAAGTAGTTTAAATGTCTTCATCAACTAGTAAAGAGGTTGGCGGAGGATCTACAAATGGCAGAGCAGATTTTTTTTGAAACATATATGTATAATAACACTCAGATCTATTTTAAAACAAATACTCCGTATAGCCTGAAATACATGAGTCAGTCATACTAACTACAGTCACTACAGTGCCTCAGGAGAAATAGACCATCTTCGATGTAGGATAACGAGAAAATACAGAATATTGTAATAGAGTTGACTATGCTCAGTTTTGAAATTTAGGCACATCACTAACCCTTTTCAAAACACGAGCTTTGATGATAAGAATGAAGTAAAAGTTTTAGTCTTTCTTACATAGAATTCTAGTACTCATACCTACATAATTATAAAGGTAGACAAGCAAAGGTCGATATTTAATTATCCGAAATTACCTTCGCCCTTGGCAGTTCAGGATTTTCGTACAAATCTCTTAACAAGCTTCTATATAAACACTAAAGTTCGCAATTTTTCATGGCTTAATAATCAGCCGGGAAATTTGAATATTTTCTCATTCACACATGAGCAGATAGGTAAAGTTATTCCTAACAGGTTCAATCGCTTGATTCAATGAATTGGAACTTTGAAAATAAAAGTGAAATGGAGCGGAAGGAGTTACTCAATCGGGGGGTGAATCATGTTGTTACTTAAACAGCCTTACTATTAATTGTTTAATACAAACAACACTAATTGATAGTTAACCAACATAAACCATATTTAGATATTTTTATATATATTTTTAGCATTTGACATGCTTAGCAACATACATTAAACACAAAGTGAAAAATGTGAAATCGAAAATAACAGTCAGGAGCAGGATTCGAACCTGCATCTCCTGGATACCGTCCAGATGCTTTGCCAATTCAGCCATCGTGACCCTTGCTCCTGACTGCTAATCTCGATAACACATTCATACAGATGCAGGTTCGAATCCTGCTCGTGACTGTTATTTTCGATTTCACATTTTTCACTTTGTGTTTAATGTATGTTGCTAAGCATGTCAAATGCTAAAAATAAATATAAAAATATCTAAATATTTATAGGGCTTGCATCATTATTAGGTAAAATCTTAATTGTAAAATTAAGTTTACCTGGTCGGTATAATGTATGAAAATACTTCCGACAGATGGTGCAGGCGTCACCCAAAGACGTTAAGTGTGAATGTGTTATCGAGATTAGCAGTCAGGAGCAAGGGTCACGATGGCTGAATTGGCAAAGCATCTGGACGGTATCCAGGAGATGCAGGTTCGAATCCTGCTCGTGACTGTTATTTTCGATTTCACATTTTTCACTTTGTGTTTAATCAACATAAACCACTTTTATTAGTGCCGTTCCGTAGGTATGTAAGCTTGATATTGCGGATATCTGTAGCAGAATGAAAATCAGTGCACGTAACTATTGATATGAATGTGTTTAAAGTTTAGAAAATATATGGAACGAGTAGTAGGTAGGTAGAAGTAATGTAACATAGTTCCAGTGGCCCGCTAATACAGGCGGAGAGGCGGCATATGGCGGGCTTATTTAGTGGGCGAGGGCCCCTCACTTCCCTGTTCGTTGCCCCGAATGACGGGGTGTGCAGTTAGGTAATTAACGTAACCGCACACCTGGTCGTTCGGGGACACGGACAAGGTGGTGTGAGGCCCTCACCAACAAAATAAACCTGCCAAGTGCAGTCTCTCCGCCTGTTTTGGCGGACCACTGGAACTGTGTGGTATTACTCAAGTGGTATCGGGAGTACACTACTGGGTGCGGAATTATGTTTATTTTTTTAGCTATAAACAGTTTACTTCAGGTATCCTTAATCAAATCGTCGGCATCGGTTAGAGTAGGAACTATCTCCGAGATAATAAGAGTTGCTATTAAATTTCTTTTCAGATTGAATACTTACACTACTTTCACATTCACATGTTAAACGACTTTTAGATATAGATCTATCTATACCTACTACGTAGAGAATGTTACGAAGACAAAGTTTAGGGAATAACGTTTCATGGACGTGAACGATCGACTGGCGTTTTACGACTATGAAATTTTCCACGCCCCTAAACAAGCTAATATCTTTGTTTACGACTATTCATTGCTAAATAGTGCATCTTCTACAGACATTAGTCGCATTAAGGGTTCTAAAAATCCGCCACTCCGAGAGACGTGACGATACAAACATTAGCTTTGTTTACAGTCTTCGTTGTTAAGCTTCTTGTATTCGAGACCACGAACATTTCGTCATAAAGTATAGGCACAAAGTAAGGAAATACTTAATGTTTTTTGACACTCGTAAACAAATGTTTGATGACGTTTTTTTATAGTTTCATATTTTAACTTAGTAGGTAAACATAAAGCATACTTAATTATAAACAAGATTTTGTGATCACTAGCGGCTCACACAAATTTCCTTCTGGCCATTATTGTTCCCAATAGTACTCTGGTCGTCTTTCTAGTCTACAATTTACCAGATTTATTATTTAACTGCCTCGGTGGTGCAGCGGCGGTAGTGTAAGCGACTGCTGAAAACGAGGTCTCGGGTTCGATCCCCGGGTCGGGCAGTGTTATTTTTATTTATTTATTTGGTAATGTGCCCGGTAGACGGCAATAGGCTCGCCCCCTATTACGTGGGACTTAAACATAGCTGGCGAATCGTGGGCGTGTAATACACCTCTGCCTACCCCTTCGGGGAATACTGGCGTGTTGCTATGTTAATTTACCAGATTATCTATTTCTATGGAACGATTACCTGCATTGATTACGTGTGGCCTCCGCAAAACACGGTGATAACGACATGCTAAGGTATGGTACCTTTCAGGTAATTTGATGATAGAAAATAGCTATAGCCAGAACATGATAAATGGCAAAACGCGCTTTTCGAAGCACGAGAAAGCTATAATTTACAACTTCATACTTACATAACTTCGAACGGGTAAAACCAGAGGTTTGTTCCATGGAGTTTGAACTCAAGACCTCAAGTTGTAGTCAAGTAGTAGTTTTACATGGTTTCTCCTTTATACTATCGCTATCTACACTAATACTAGAATCCTAAGTTGTTTTTTTTTCGTGAGACCATAATTGGTTCTACGGAACCGCAGGTATCACAATCTTCAGAGTCGTAAACTGAAAACCGCATTTCATTTAGCCGTAGCCAAATGCCAAATTTAATCTACAATTTGTATCACAGAGTTGGAATAGGAGCCTGATTCAATTTTCGAGTGAGGCTAACCATTGAACCGAACAATACAACTGCTGCCTACAAGCAGCAGTAACCACGTAATCTCTTGGTTTGGTCATTAATTTGTAAATCAATAAAGAGTTCATAAAGATTGAATAGGCAATAATACATTTTACGTTACAGTAATAGGTGGGATAAAGAGTATTTTATTTACAGTATGATGCATGCCATTGGCCATGTGGGGTCGGCTTTAGAATTGTCCCACCCCTCTCCACCCTTGGGAGTCGTAAGAGCCGACTGAGGGAATACCGGGGGAGTGGGCAGCAGCACTACCTCGAGTATTAACAATATCCACAGCGATCGCCAACCCACCTGCCAAGCGTAGCGATTACGGCACGAACTTCGGCATTCGGCTGAAGTTCGGTCTTAAATGCCGAACATTCGGTATAAGCAAAAGGTATGGTTTCTACTAAAATTAAGAGAAATCCAATCTGTCACAGCTGTAAAATAAGTACTTTAGAATAATTTAATCATGGTCAGTTGTATGCACGCTAAACTATAATTATTATAGATTAAAATGTATACATATATGAATAGTTTTTTTCGCAATCTAGGAGTCTATGAATCAATAAACCCAATAATTTGAAATAATGTGTCACCCTTACACTTATTGTTTTACGACGTTGTCTTTCATAAAAAAATACACACAGAACACGACAAGTTACTCCTGAGAAAGCACACACCGAAATTCGGCCGAGCTTCAGCCGAATTTTGTATATTTACCGAATGTTCGGCCGAAGTTCGCATTCGGTTAAAATCACATTCGGCCCATCTCTAGTTTTATCAGTTCTTCAGTTGTATGTACTTCAAGTACTTCCCAGAATAAAGGCTCTATGTCACAACATAAACACTTAAATATTTTGATCTATATTTTAGCACTTGACATGCTCAGCTACTCTTAAAGTACAAATTATAATTTGTGAATAAACAAAAAGATATTTTAGTACGAGCGGGAATCGAACCGAAAAATCACGCCATCAAATAGTATGAATTTTAATAGCAAAATTAAACTTACTATATTGGATTAATGCATGTAAATGCATTCCGATAGATGGCGTTGGTCGTAAAGACAAATGTGATGAGGAGATTAGGATGATCGAAAGATCGGTAGGATAGCTCAGTGGCTTAGAACACTTCCCCGGATTGGAAAAGACGTGGGTTCGATTCCCGCTCGTACTAAAAATCTCTTTTCCTTGTTTACAAATAATTTGTACTTTAATAGGTACTTACTCCAATACCATATAAGAGAGAATAAAAAGAAAGAAACTCAATTTTATTTCACCGTTTCGATATACAAATATTACAATTATTAATTCTATACATTCACCTAATAAAAATGGACGTCGGTTCTAGTACAAAATTCTCGAAAAAAAGTGTCTAGTCAATAGACTACAGTCTATAGACAGTCTATACATACGAACTTCAACATTCTAATTTGAAACCATGTGCCATTATAATATTGTTGAGTTTTCTTATGTAGCTTCTACAAATAGGCCGCAACATGATCACCTTATGCAGCTTTTAGTGAGTATTATGGGTTGATTTATTTTTACAAATATTCAAAATTTAAAACTAATTCTTTGTTTTTGCAAAATAATACTTGCAAATGTTTCTTGCAATAAAACAATAGTCTACTTACTGAAAATATTCTTTTTTCACTTGAGTAGTTTTTACACGTTTTCACAATACAGTACGGCGTATTGGTCGTATAGTCAAGTCGGTCAAGCGAGACTGGCGCGCGATTGTTTCTCTTTTGGCGCTTTCTTTCTCTTTTGGTTCGGACACTTTAGAGCGTGGATACGAGCTCCATTTGTTGGTAGGTCAATGATTCAATACATAAAATGTTTACTAATGGTGCTACGTTGTCAAAACACAACACAGCGCTGATTTTGAGGACACTGTAAGAACATAGGAAGCACGGACGCCAAGATGTTCTCAACATTACTCGTAGATCGATTTGGGTGGAGCTTATACATTCAGTAGCCGCTGATGTTATAAGGAATAACTTACGCAACTTTTATTTTGAACAAACAGGGTTCCGCACAGAAAAAAAACTAAATTCCACGTGGATGAAGTCGATGGTAGCAGCTAGTATCAAATACAATCTAAAACAAGATTCCCCACAATGTTTTACTATTTCCTAGAAAATCTAAAATTAAAGCGAAATAAAGCCTTACTTGGGTGTGGAAGCACGGAGTGTAAATATCTTTTAACAGCGGGATGCAGACGGTCCTTGGGGCGCCGCCAGCTTTAAATGAGCCCATTATAGAGTGTCGATACGTCAAACATTACCGTCCAGATGCTTTGCCAATTCAGCCATCGTGACCCTTGCTCCTGACTGCTAATCTCGATAACACATTCATACAGATGCAGGTTCGAATCCTGCTCGTGACTGTTATTTTCGATTTCACATTTTTCACTTTGTGTTTAATGTATGTTGCTAAGCATGTCAAATGCTAAAAATAAATATAAAAATATCTAAATATTTATAGGGCTTGCATCATTATTAGGTAAAATCTTAATTGTAAAATTAAGTTTACCTGGTCGGTATAATGTATGAAAATACTTCCGACAGATGGTGCAGGCGTCACCCAAAGACGTTAAGTGTGAATGTGTTATCGAGATTAGCAGTCAGGAGCAAGGGTCACGATGGCTGAATTGGCAAAGCATCTGGACGGTATCCAGGAGATGCAGGTTCGAATCCTGCTCGTGACTGTTATTTTCGATTTCACATTTTTCACTTTGTGTTTAATCAACATAAACCACTTTTATTAGTGCCGTTCCGTAGGTATGTAAGCTTGATATTGCGGATATCTGTAGCAGAATGAAAATCAGTGCACGTAACTATTGATATGAATGTGTTTAAAGTTTAGAAAATATATGGAACGAGTAGTAGGTAGGTAGAAGTAATGTAACATAGTTCCAGTGGCCCGCTAATACAGGCGGAGAGGCGGCATATGGCGGGCTTATTTAGTGGGCGAGGGCCCCTCACTTCCCTGTTCGTTGCCCCGAATGACGGGGTGTGCAGTTAGGTAATTAACGTAACCGCACACCTGGTCGTTCGGGGACACGGACAAGGTGGTGTGAGGCCCTCACCAACAAAATAAACCTGCCAAGTGCAGTCTCTCCGCCTGTTTTGGCGGACCACTGGAACTGTGTGGTATTACTCAAGTGGTATCGGGAGTACACTACTGGGTGCGGAATTATGTTTATTTTTTTAGCTATAAACAGTTTACTTCAGGTATCCTTAATCAAATCGTCGGCATCGGTTAGAGTAGGAACTATCTCCGAGATAATAAGAGTTGCTATTAAATTTCTTTTCAGATTGAATACTTACACTACTTTCACATTCACATGTTAAACGACTTTTAGATATAGATCTATCTATACCTACTACGTAGAGAATGTTACGAAGACAAAGTTTAGGGAATAACGTTTCATGGACGTGAACGATCGACTGGCGTTTTACGACTATGAAATTTTCCACGCCCCTAAACAAGCTAATATCTTTGTTTACGACTATTCATTGCTAAATAGTGCATCTTCTACAGACATTAGTCGCATTAAGGGTTCTAAAAATCCGCCACTCCGAGAGACGTGACGATACAAACATTAGCTTTGTTTACAGTCTTCGTTGTTAAGCTTCTTGTATTCGAGACCACGAACATTTCGTCATAAAGTATAGGCACAAAGTAAGGAAATACTTAATGTTTTTTGACACTCGTAAACAAATGTTTGATGACGTTTTTTTATAGTTTCATATTTTAACTTAGTAGGTAAACATAAAGCATACTTAATTATAAACAAGATTTTGTGATCACTAGCGGCTCACACAAATTTCCTTCTGGCCATTATTGTTCTCAATAGTACTCTGGTCGTCTTTCTAGTCTACAATTTACCAGATTTATTATTTAACTGCCTCGGTGGTGCAGCGGCGGTAGTGTAAGCGACTGCTGAAAACGAGGTCTCGGGTTCGATCCCCGGGTCGGGCAGTGTTATTTTTATTTATTTATTTGGTAATGTGCCCGGTAGACGGCAATAGGCTCGCCCCCTATTACGTGGGACTTAAACATAGCTGGCGAATCGTGGGCGTGTAATACACCTCTGCCTACCCCTTCGGGGAATACTGGCGTGTTGCTATGTTAATTTACCAGATTATCTATTTCTATGGAACGATTACCTGCATTGATTACGTGTGGCCTCCGCAAAACACGGTGATAACGACATGCTAAGGTATGGTACCTTTCAGGTAATTTGATGATAGAAAATAGCTATAGCCAGAACATGATAAATGGCAAAACGCGCTTTTCGAAGCACGAGAAAGCTATAATTTACAACTTCATACTTACATAACTTCGAACGGGTAAAACCAGAGGTTTGTTCCATGGAGTTTGAACTCAAGACCTCAAGTTGTAGTCAAGTAGTAGTTTTACATGGTTTCTCCTTTATACTATCGCTATCTACACTAATACTAGAATCCTAAGTTGTTTTTTTTTCGTGAGACCATAATTGGTTCTACGGAACCGCAGGTATCACAATCTTCAGAGTCGTAAACTGAAAACCGCATTTCATTTAGCCGTAGCCAAATGCCAAATTTAATCTACAATTTGTATCACAGAGTTGGAATAGGAGCCTGATTCAATTTTCGAGTGAGGCTAACCATTGAACCGAACAATACAACTGCTGCCTACAAGCAGCAGTAACCACGTAATCTCTTGGTTTGGTCATTAATTTGTAAATCAATAAAGAGTTCATAAAGATTGAATAGGCAATAATACATTTTACGTTACAGTAATAGGTGGGATAAAGAGTATTTTATTTACAGTATGATGCATGCCATTGGCCATGTGGGGTCGGCTTTAGAATTGTCCCACCCCTCTCCACCCTTGGGAGTCGTAAGAGCCGACTGAGGGAATACCGGGGGAGTGGGCAGCAGCACTACCTCGAGTATTAACAATATCCACAGCGATCGCCAACCCACCTGCCAAGCGTAGCGATTACGGCACGAACTTCGGCATTCGGCTGAAGTTCGGTCTTAAATGCCGAACATTCGGTATAAGCAAAAGGTATGGTTTCTACTAAAATTAAGAGAAATCCAATCTGTCACAGCTGTAAAATAAGTACTTTAGAATAATTTAATCATGGTCAGTTGTATGCACGCTAAACTATAATTATTATAGATTAAAATGTATACATATATGAATAGTTTTTTTCGCAATCTAGGAGTCTATGAATCAATAAACCCAATAATTTGAAATAATGTGTCACCCTTACACTTATTGTTTTACGACGTTGTCTTTCATAAAAAAATACACACAGAACACGACAAGTTACTCCTGAGAAAGCACACACCGAAATTCGGCCGAGCTTCAGCCGAATTTTGTATATTTACCGAATGTTCGGCCGAAGTTCGCATTCGGTTAAAATCACATTCGGCCCATCTCTAGTTTTATCAGTTCTTCAGTTGTATGTACTTCAAGTACTTCCCAGAATAAAGGCTCTATGTCACAACATAAACACTTAAATATTTTGATCTATATTTTAGCACTTGACATGCTCAGCTACTCTTAAAGTACAAATTATAATTTGTGAATAAACAAAAAGATATTTTAGTACGAGCGGGAATCGAACCGAAAAATCACGCCATCAAATAGTATGAATTTTAATAGCAAAATTAAACTTACTATATTGGATTAATGCATGTAAATGCATTCCGATAGATGGCGTTGGTCGTAAAGACAAATGTGATGAGGAGATTAGGATGATCGAAAGATCGGTAGGATAGCTCAGTGGCTTAGAACACTTCCCCGGATTGGAAAAGACGTGGGTTCGATTCCCGCTCGTACTAAAAATCTCTTTTCCTTGTTTACAAATAATTTGTACTTTAATAGGTACTTACTCCAATACCATATAAGAGAGAATAAAAAGAAAGAAACTCAATTTTATTTCACCGTTTCGATATACAAATATTACAATTATTAATTCTATACATTCACCTAATAAAAATGGACGTCGGTTCTAGTACAAAATTCTCGAAAAAAAGTGTCTAGTCAATAGACTACAGTCTATAGACAGTCTATACATACGAACTTCAACATTCTAATTTGAAACCATGTGCCATTATAATATTGTTGAGTTTTCTTATGTAGCTTCTACAAATAGGCCGCAACATGATCACCTTATGCAGCTTTTAGTGAGTATTATGGGTTGATTTATTTTTACAAATATTCAAAATTTAAAACTAATTCTTTGTTTTTGCAAAATAATACTTGCAAATGTTTCTTGCAATAAAACAATAGTCTACTTACTGAAAATATTCTTTTTTCACTTGAGTAGTTTTTACACGTTTTCACAATACAGTACGGCGTATTGGTCGTATAGTCAAGTCGGTCAAGCGAGACTGGCGCGCGATTGTTTCTCTTTTGGCGCTTTCTTTCTCTTTTGGTTCGGACACTTTAGAGCGTGGATACGAGCTCCATTTGTTGGTAGGTCAATGATTCAATACATAAAATGTTTACTAATGGTGCTACGTTGTCAAAACACAACACAGCGCTGATTTTGAGGACACTGTAAGAACATAGGAAGCACGGACGCCAAGATGTTCTCAACATTACTCGTAGATCGATTTGGGTGGAGCTTATACATTCAGTAGCCGCTGATGTTATAAGGAATAACTTACGCAACTTTTATTTTGAACAAACAGGGTTCCGCACAGAAAAAAAACTAAATTCCACGTGGATGAAGTCGATGGTAGCAGCTAGTATCAAATACAATCTAAAACAAGATTCCCCACAATGTTTTACTATTTCCTAGAAAATCTAAAATTAAAGCGAAATAAAGCCTTACTTGGGTGTGGAAGCACGGAGTGTAAATATCTTTTAACAGCGGGATGCAGACGGTCCTTGGGGCGCCGCCAGCTTTAAATGAGCCCATTATAGAGTGTCGATACGTCAAACATTACCGTTTTACAATTGAATTCATAAAATATTTATGTGATTTTTTTAACATAAGTAGGTACTGAAAATATATGTGGGAGTAGTTAATTTATAATATTATACATTATTGATTGATTAAAGAATAAAACGTTATCTTATTCAATATCTTAAAATGAATTTAATTATGCTTAATGTTGGCTCATAAGACGGATCAAAGTCACTCAGCGTGGCTTGGGGTGGGCTATGCTCAGAATCTCTCTACTTAGACCGAATTTGAAATGCCGAAATACATAAGAGAACAAGAGCAACATATATAGCCCGCCGTGTCAGCACGTTGAAGACTCCATGAACTGACAACCGTTGGAGAAGAAAGAATCTCGAGTGGCAACCACCGACGACGGATTGGGAAGATGAAAACATATTGTTACTAATCAATTTGGTCGGACCGGATTACCCAGATGTTTTTTTTTTTGCAAATTTATCAGAGACCGATTCATGATGAACTTTCTAAAGCACGTTTAATTAAGAGCTAGTAAATTACGACTTTGTAACTCACTAAACTATAAAAAGTACCTATACCAAGAGTACAACTGGCTATGAGCTTTTCAGAGACGTAATATTTAGCTTAATTTAGATCGTTTCTATTAATTTTATTGTGCCAGGAACTCAAAGAGAGTATAAGTTTGTTATTAAGTTTCGATTTTGTTTGCTGTTGTTGCTCCGTAACAAGTTTTCTGAAGAAGAATACTTTGAACTGCTCGACTTGTATTTTTTTTTAATTCAGTAGAATAATTTTATTAAATGTGATTTTGTCGCGCGTACATAATAATAGCTTTTGGTGATGTAGGACTTTCGTCTGTTGCCGCCTTGTAGCCGCGAGTGGACTGTCGGGGGAATGTCCGTCACATGTAAGGCCTCCAGCGAAGGTGTACGTTAGTGTCGCTCAAAGAGGGTATCCGAGAGGGTATGCAGTTAGGTGTATTTTTTCCCGCCATAACGAACAAAAGGGATGCCAAATTAGGGATTTTAAATAGTATTTAAATTCTTGATAATTTTTTCACCACGCATTTGCTACGCTTAACAGGTAGGTTAGCATTGGTACAGGAGCTGGTGGACCTCCGTGCGGCGTGCATTCGTGCCCGGAGGTCCTACACCCGCAGTCGGCGGCGCAACCGCGATCGGGAACGAGAGGGCCAGCTGTACGAGGCGTACCGCACATCGCGGGCCGCGTTTAAGCTGGCCATCTGCCGCGCCAAAACAGAGAAAAGGCAGGAGATGCTGGATGGTCTCAACTGTGACCCCTGGGGTCGCCCATATCGTGCGGCGCTGAACAAGCTCCGCACTCAGGGTCCCCCCCTCACAGAGACCCTTCAGCCCAGCCTCCTCACCGAGGTGGTCGAGGGCCTATTCCCTAGACGGGCGGAGCACACGCCCCCGGTCATGGCAATGCCAGGTAGCGACCGGGAGGCCGACCTCAGTGTACCGCCCGTCACCGCGTCGGAAATGGGGGCGGCTGTTTCGCGGATTCGTTCCAAGAACACCGCCCCCGGCCCGGACGGGATACCCGCCCGAGTGCTTGCCCTGGTTCTGGACCACCTGGAGCCCCGCCTCAGGGGACTGTTCGACGCGTGCCTGGCGTCCGGACGGTTTCCTGGCTGCTGGAAGGAGGGGAGGCTGGTACTCCTGCCGAAGCCGGGGCGTACGCCGGATTCGGTCGGGGCCTTCAGGCCCATCGTGCTGCTGGACGAGGCGGGTAAGCTGCTGGAGAGAATCCTCGCTGCCCGCATCGTCCAGCACCTGCGCGACGTCGGACCCGACTTGTCGGATGCCCAGTTTGGCTTTCGGGCTGGTCGTTCGACGGTCGGCGCGATTATGCGCCTGAGGGCCGCGGCCGCGGCGGTCGTCGCCGGCGGTGGAGTGCTGTTGGCGGTGTCGCTCGACATTGCCAACGCATTCAATAGTCTGCCATTCAGCTGCATCAGGGAGGCGCTCCAGTATCACGGGGGCCTGCATACCTGAGGCGGCTGGTGGTGGACTATCTTGAGGGCCGCAGCGTTCTCTATGAGAGCCGCATAGGGGACGTTGTGAGGAGACCCATGTCGTGCGGTGTCCCACAGGGTTCGGTTCTAGGGCCGCTCCTGTGGGACATTGGTTACGACTGGGTGCTACGCTGTCGGCTCCCCCCTGGACTGGCAGTCATCTGCTATGCGAATGACACGCTGGTCGTGGCCCGGGGTGGAAACTTCGAGGAAGCGGCATTCCTGGCCACCTTAGGGACCTCGGAGGTGGTTAGGAAGGATCGGGGCGCTGGAGCTTAGGGTGGCCCTTTCCATGGGCCCCGACGTCGGCCACCTGCTGGCGCCTCAATCACGGTGGACGGGGTCCAAATTGGGGTGAAGGCCCAGATCAAGTATCTGGGCCTGGTGCTGGATGGGCGGTGGCGCTTTCGCGAGCACTTCCGCCAACTGTCCCCGAGGCTCATCGGCGCAGCGTCCGCCCTTGCACGGCTTTTGCCGAATATGGGCGGACCCAACAATGCGTGCCGACGGCTTTATGCGGGGGTTGTCCGGTCGATGGCACTGTACGGTGCACCTGTGTGGGCGGGGTGCCTGGACGCGCCGAACAGGGCTCTTCTGTGGAGACCACAAAGAGTCGTCGCGTCCAGGCTCATACGCGGATACCGCACGGTGTCGACGGAAGCGGCCTGCGTGCTGGCCGGCCCCGTGGGACTTGGAGGCGGAGGTGCTCGCCGAAGTGTATCGGCGGGCATCGCAAGAGCGAGAGGTGGGAGGTCGTCCTTCACCCAGGGAGGTGGCCAGGTGGCAGGGCGATGCCCGCCGAGCTGCCATGGCCAGATGGAGGACACGGCTGGAAGCGCCCCGAGCCGGTCTCTGGACCGTAGGGGCGCTCCAGCCTGTGCTGGAGGAGTGGGCGGGGCGACGGCACGGAGTCCTTACCTTCCGACTGGTGCAGGTGCTGTTGGGGCACGGTTGCTTCGGCAGATATTTGCACATAGTCGCAAGGAGGGAAGCGACTCCGGGCTGTCACCATTGCGGCTGCGACGAGGACACGGCGCAGCACACGCTCGAGTCATGCCCGGCTTGGGGCGGGCAGCGCCGTGAACTCGTTGCGGCAATAGGGGGGGACCTCTCGCTGCCGAGCGTCGTTAGAGCGATGCTTGGCAGTGACAGGAATTGGGCCGCGGTCGCTGCCTTCTGCGACGAGGTCATCTCGCGGAAGGAAGCGGCGGAGAGGGCCAGGGAGGCTGATCCTTCCGCAGACCCGAACCGCCGCCAGCGACTGGGGCGGCGCAGGCGTGAGAATTTACGCCTAATGCCGCCCTAGCTGAGGCTGCGGGTGGATGGACCGGGGAACGTCCGCCACCCGCAAGACCTCCCGCGAAGGTGCGACGCACGCGCACTCAGTAACGGGTACCCGAAAGGGTAAGCCGCCGGCGGACCACCGAAGGAATGTAACATAGTTCCAGTGGTCCGCCAATAAAGGCGGAGAGACGGCACACGGCGGCTTTATTTAGTTTTCCCGCCTAAAAAAAAAAAAAAAAAAATTTGCATTGGTAGTAGCCGTAGTGGGTATTGGTGGTTTTATGGTATTACAGGAGTATTGGAGGGTTCGACAACAGTCAAATAAGTAACAAACGTCTCTATTGATCTTCCCCCAGTGAACACTTTCTTCCACAAGATAAACTATTTTATCACCCGCCCCTTGTTGCATTAAACATCGGCGAAATGTAGGTGTTATATGAGTACGTAGAGCAAAGAGTAGTAGCCGAGAACTGTTGTCCCTTCGAAGATAAATTAGTGGCTAAGGTACAGAATTGTTCTACAGACCAACATAATAATAAGTTATAAGTTGAATGTATGTGTGTGACCTTTACATACGAGTAAGACACTTAAAAATGGGTTCAATCGCTTAATTTTGTATCGATTTGTATTAACTAGTCTACGTCTTAAATTACCCTTTTAAAAATCTAGTTCTTATAAGAATTGTTAAGTTTAACATCCCTAATCCTACTCGCTTTGCAACCTCACGTAGTACACTTTACGTCCGCGGAACACCGGTTTATGACCGAAGAGTAGATGAACATGCTTCCGGCGAAGGATTATGCCCTGCGGTACGTGCCCCTCAACGAATAGGTACACTTCATTTCTGTATCAAAGGCGAGTAGCTCTTGATTTCATCGAAAGCAATCGATTCGCTCGTTATTAAATTTTCTTAGTTTTAAAACTTGATGCTTTACTTTAATATTACCTATTCTAGTTCAATTGCTAACAATATTGGATACTAACTTTGTTACGATCTCTGTTTTATTTTCATTACAATGTTTTATGAATAATAGCCTTTGCCCGCGGCTCCGCCGCAGCCAAATACTAGTTTTTAGGTTATATGATATAGTAGCGGGATAAAATGTACTAATTTTTAAGTTTAACTCTAATCAAGAGCTATCGAACAAAAAAGTAGAGTAGTTTTTGCGTGAAGCCCGAACAAACAAATAGACATTGTTTTTGTTCAGAGACGCCGAAATAGCCTAATAAGTACAATATTTTTTATAGAAAAAATATTAAAGTAGCTGAGCATGACAACTGCTAAAATACAGATCAAAATATAATATTTTTTTCAAATATCTTAAATGTACAGGCATACCTACGTTACAGCTTTATAATACCTAGTCTAAACTAGCAGCTACCCGCGACTTCTTCCGCGTGGAATTTAAGTTATTTTAGATATTTTCTTTTTTAGTGCTTAACCCTAACTGTTTTTCCAAAATAAAAGTAGTCTAAGTTACTCCTTATGACAATCCAAATTAATCCAGCTGGACGGGAAATTAGCAAGAACAACATCAACAGCCATAGGTACAGGCAAAACTTTTAATATTTTATTATTGTTACGCTTTTCACGCCGTAACTAGTTAACTGATCATCATGAAATTTTGTATAGATATAATTCAGGGCCCAGAAAACGAAAAGTACCTAGAGAGAAGCTGTACGGTTCCTTTGGGTTAGCTCCTTGCGAATAAAGAGAATTAATGTGCTTAGAATGATGTATTCATATTATATTGACATAATTCCAAAATCCACACGGATGAAGTGGCGGGCAGTATTTAGTATTACAATAAAAGGCTGTTTAAACTTTACACGTTTTTGATATCTATGTCATATTTTTTTTAAGCAGCGTGACGCTTCTACCTTTAAGTAGCTTTAATACTTAATGCCGCCAATGATTCGTTTTGCCTGTCATTACTTATTCGTGCCATCGTAATAATAGGCAAACCTATTGCTATGTAGCGCATATAACTAAGTGCTAATGATTTTAATACTACGAGGGTGGCATATAAGCTACTACCTACCTCCCCACTTACCAAAGCGGGTACCGCAGCCTGTAGACATTAGCATCACCAGAGGCTTCTTATTACTTGCGCGGCGACGCGCCAAGGAAAGGCATAGGAGGTGGAGCGGGAATATAATAAGGGAGCTTCAGGAGGAGGTTTTGGCTTCCAACGCTTTCACTCACCATACGAAGCGCTACAGATTTGCGTTGTTTGTCACTGATCTTCTGTGTGGGGTGGTAATTTTCTGATCGAGCCAGTCCATTCATGCTGGCACAAGCAAGGCTACTAATCCAAACTCTCGCAGTTAATAATTAAAACATCTTGAAGTTTTATTATTTTAAGACAGGACACACTTAGATGAACATTTAAGAGCGTTAAGTTAATTTTTCTATCACGGTCCATGGGTCCCTCGGCGAGAGGTCAGAGTTAGTTCCTCACAGATCCTTTTAAACGACACTTTTCCCTCCGAGCCTTGGTAACCTCAACAGCGCTATTATCAGCTGTAGCCCGTAGCAGCCAGTTATTCATTTGAAGAAGAATCGTTTGAATAGTTTTTATGTATATTTGACAAATTCTGCGATAAATCCTTTTCAACTAATTTGGATAAGCAACTAAGGTTTCACTATACCTGGTGTATATAAATTTTATGAAGATCTGACAATGTACATAAAATATAATTTTAGGCTTAGAATACTAGGTACTACATGAGTTACCCAGTGAAGTAATGTCATATATTTCTAGTGGTCTGCCAATTTTTGCCCACCGTAAAAAAAAAAAAAAGTGGTCTGCCAATACAAGCAGAGAGACGGAACATGGCGGGTCTATTTAGTGGGTGAGGGCCCTACACTACCCTATTCGTCACCCCGAACGACGGGGTATGCAGTTAGGTAAATTTTATCCACCTTAACAAAAATAGGTAGGTACTATATGACTGAGTGAGTCTTTTGGTCAACCGAATTCTAAAATGAATGCGAGGGGTATTTCTAATCACCCTTGAAGGTTACAATTTGTGGAATGTAAAGAAGACGAAGAAAAATGTGTACAAAATAAGAAAAGTAAGGAAAATCTTATAGTTGATAGAAGCATTGAAACATTTAACCGATTCCTTGCGAGTAACTGCGCTAATCTGCCGTAGGGTGCTAAACTAAGTATATAATCATTTAATCATATGGCAGAGTGAACACGATCAAAGCAAGGCACCGCAGCCTTATGCGCGATCGTCTGTGACAGCGAATTCAATGAATTAACACATGTGACATACATGCTCAAAATTTACAATTTATTCATGTAAAAGCTCGTTAAAATGTAGGTTACTTGCTCAGAGTTCTGGAAAATAGAAAATTAGAGGTTTCTAATAGCATACCTGTAACTTGTCACAGGGAGACGGGAACGGTAAAACGAATTAAATATGTACCTAACATTAACTAAAAAATATTATTTTATAATTAACTGAAATCTACAAAATTATTTAACTGAACTCCCCCATGCCCCCCAGCCGCGTGGGGCCGGCTTTAGAATTGTCCCACCCCTCTCTACCCACGGGAGTCGTAAGAGCCGCCTGAGGGAATACCAGCGGAGTGGGAAGTAGCACTCCCTCGAGTATTAACAACACCCACTGCGATCGCCAACCCGCCTGCCAAGTGTGGCGATTACGGCATTATCCCCCATAATGAGCACACAAAAAAAAAGGATGCGGTCGGCACAGGACCGCTCGTTGTGGCGTTCTCTTGGGGAGGCCTATGTCCAGCAGTGGACGTTGAAAGGCTGTTGGATGCCCCCGTAGCTCATAGCGTCACGCTATATTATGAGCTTATGCTATTTTGGAATAATGATCTCCAGATCATAATTGTTGGCTATGACAACCAGTGTCAACAGACACTAGCCATATAGGTACGCAGGAGATATTATAGTGCACGAGTGTGTGCACAAATACAAGTGCACTTTCTAATCCCTCAATCTCGTAGTCGAATGGAGAGAGATCAGGCGTAGGACCAATGACTTTACGTAGTTGCCGAGACACGGCGGTGAAAATACCGCCAACTTCTTACTGCTATTGAAAATTTTTTGGAAGAAAATCCCAATAACTTTTTGTTGGCCCAACCCGTAAATCGAACCCGAAACCTCATGGTCAGACAACACATCTAAACCATCACGCATGGCCCATATTAACAGTTTTAACCAGCTATGACAATGAAAGGGTTACTTACACATTCTTTTCCGTGGGTGTCGTTACTCGGTGATTCAGGAAAGTGAGCAGGTATCAACCATTGATTTACTGGTGGTGAGTTTGGCACCAGTGGGAGTACTCACTTGTTATCATGTCCGAACAGGTTGTTACTACCGTCTGCCATGCGACCGACCCTGAAGCACGAGGTGCTGCGGGAGATAGCCGGTAATTTATTCATTTCGCATCTGCGTAATAAAATGGGGAGCAGCGGTTTGGAAATATTCTTAGTATTGTTGAGCCCATGAGCGGCAGTTTGCACTTACTATCAGGTGGGACGTGGCTCGCTGTCGGAGCAATAAAAAAATGTGGGATATTCTTTGGTAATTATATATTTTAAATGCCAAAAACAGGAATACCTCATAAAATGATTAATGCAATGCAATTAAGTTAACGTGTGCTCATTAACAGTATTAACACAGTCATATGCGCAATAATACGCTTTTTTGTTGAAGTATTCACTGTGATTCTGACATTTTTGTGGATCGATATGTTTGTTGTTAAAAATCAATGTTAAAAATATACACAAGTCGAATGTTTAACCTGAACAAGTAGGTAGGTACTGCTAGTAAAATATTATCGGACTTACATAAATAATCATATTTACTTACACGTAAGCGCACCTTGTTTGCTGCTTCCGTTAAATGTACCTACAATAGTTTTTACACTAGATTGGAAATAACTTCAACATTTTATAAGTTTTAAGATCTGGAGTTGGATGCACTAGTAGCATTAACATAACTTTACATTCAGTGGCGTAGAGCAAACTTACTAGCGATATCGTAAATTCTGTGGGACTTACAAACACGCTCGGATTGAGATTCCGGTGAATAAAAATTTGATATAAGTATTTAGCGTCATAAATTTTATCCATTACCATGAAGATCATTTTAGGAAAATGTTACATTGAAGCTGTATTATTATTGTATAATGATCGGTGCTCTTGTGGTACTATGTGTGTGGATGTAACTACTACCTACATCCTGGATGTAACCCTTACAGTATTGGAACCATGGACTTCTATCATCCATCCATCCATCAGCCTTTCGAAGTCCACTGCTGGACATAGGCCTCCCCAAGGGAACGCCCAAACATGTGTTTCGCTCATATGGACTTCTATATCATGGACAAAATATACTTTTCTAAATTTTTAAACGTGTTTGATGGTAAGCGGATACCATAGCCTAAAGATGCTTGCAACACCAGAGGCATCACTCGAACAGCGCCAACTCCAAGGAAAGGGGCAGGAGGTAGAGAGAAAGGATATTAAGGAATGCATAAAGGTTTGGGCCTCCTGCGCTCTCACTCACCATAAGAAATACCATAGGAGTACCTATCGTTGTTTCACACTGAGGCCCAATCCCCTCCCTATCCTCTCCTTATTATCCTTCCTATAGTCCCTTTAACATCTTTCATCTCACCCTCCTATCTGTTTCCTAGAAGATGATGTCGCGCGAGTGATGCCGCTGGTGTTGCTAACGTCTACAGACTACGGTGACTGCTTATCATCAGGTGGGGCTATATGCTTGTGCGCCGCCCAGGTACTAAAAAAAATTCTTCCCAAACCAGAACCAGCCCCTTGTCCTAAGCAAGGCTATGTCGTTAGTACCTTCTATACAAAGACTATGTAAGTTAAAAGAATGGGCAGAATTTAGCGTGGCGTAATTTGTGAATGGGGCTTTAGGTTGGAAACGTAGGTACTGTTGACTCCCGACGCAACCTGATGAAAATTGAGGCGGGAGTAGTCAAATGAACTCGTAGGTATTATTTTTATGACCAGAACTACGAAAATCCGAAGCAATGCGCCGCATGCATTTTTACAATATTGACAGATAAAAACAATTGAATGGGTTAAATACCTACGTTATATTATATCTATGGGTTAAATGGTATCTAGTAATATCATTAAACAACGTTTCGTCACTAATTATATACACAATTAAACATGCACCAAGACAAAAGTTCGTGAGGTTCTTCTATCGTAATTAAGGGTTTATTCCTCGAACTCTCCAATTTTTTCGCAATAAAATTCATCGGACATGAAATAAACCAGGACTCCGGACGCAAATATCGTCCTGGTTGGCAATCGAATTCACAATCTTTTTTTAGATTATTCTACTCTTTGATTCACAATACTCGAAGTGGGAGCCAAGGGTAGAGTTTATGTTCCTTGAGTGGGAGTTTCTTTGGTTTCTTACCTCAATCACTACAATATTTCATTGAGCTCCTTATTAGAGCTCGATGCAATATTTGCGCAAGCATTTGCGTTGCATAGATAATAGTATACTCGTATACTATATCTATGGTTGCAGCAATGTTTTTAATTTAATTTGATTGGATTTGATATTAGGTCTCTTTTTTAAACCTTATTTTTTTAACCGATTTTTAATTATCTGTCATATTACGGTGAGGATCACAGAGTACTTTTTAATATAGGGAATGAGGACTTAAATTAACTACCGGACTACCGGGAACACATTTAAATGGCTTTTACTAATAAACAATTTTTTGATATATAATTTAGATGTAAAGTTTATGGAACATTTATGGCTAGTCGTCTAACAACACTATTAAAAATTGTGATTAATTTTTAGTGATACGATAATTTTGTTGGACCTAAAATGGCCGATGATGACGATGAAGGCGGGTTCGGAGGATTGTACGAGGACGGTCACTGGGTTTGGGACGAATCTACTGGGGCATTGTTATTTGTAAGGTAGTTCTATTATCAGTAGTTATAGTGCTAATAGTTAAGTAAATAATTTAGGCAGCGCAAATGACGTATAGTACATTTCAATCAAAAGTTAAAACATTGTACTGTCAGCAGAAGCCACAAGAAAAGAATTGAATTGAATTAAAACATTGTAAACAAACCATCACTCAACATAAATCGACGATTTCATACGATTCATATTTCGTTTTCACTACATTAAATTCTGATGTCGATATCTTCGAAAATACTGTTGCCTTCATATTACACTTATTTGAAACTAAAACATGTAATAAATATCGAATGACATGTAATAAATCTATATATCAATATTTATTCTGCAAGCCTATTTTCATATTTTATTATTATTATACAGTGTACTTAATTCCTTTGCCTCCCCACAACTCAAGATATTTGAATGCACAATAGTAAAAATCTAAGAAAATCAATATACTAATATTATATCTATAATTAGTTTTATTATTCACCAACATAGGTTATTGATTTTATTTCATAATGGTCTGTGTAAAGAAGCCGATACCTTCTAATCAAGTTAATTCCATCGAATTAAAAAAGTCCATTCACTCATCTATACTCTATACTAAATTATGTAAGTATATAAAGCTGAAGAGTTTGTGTGCTTGAACGTGCTAATCTTAGGAACTACTGGTCCGATTCGAAAAATTCTTTCAGTGTTAGATAGCCCATTTATCGAGGAAGGCTATAGGCTATATATCATCACGCTAAGACCAATAGGAAGCGGAGCACTAATGAAGAATGTTTCAAAATCGTTTTTTTTCCTTTTGAGAGCTTCCACGCGGACGAAGTCGTGGGCAGAAGCTAGTTCTTTCATATTCGTTGCAATATGCAATAGGCTCATCACTAAAACTATCAGGTCATTGACCTTTCTTTGTTTACTAAGTTTTCATTTTTGATTGAAATCAACTATAGCGGTTTTTTATTTATTGACAATGGTGGCAGACGAGCAAATGGCCCACCTGATGGTAAGTGGTAACCACCAAAAATTAATGTCAAATGTAGGTTAGAAAGGACAATTTCATTGTGTGATCTGCAATATTGTTTATATTACTTGATTGGCGAACCAGCACACGGCCTACCTCATAGTAAGCGGTTACCGTAGCTTATAGACTCTAGCAACACCAGAGGCATCACTCACGCGTCGCCAACTCACTCACACTGAAGAAAACGTATGGGGGTGATAGGGTGGATAATAAAGAGATCCTCCTTATTATCCACCTCATACTAAGGAGAGGATAGGCAGGATAAGAAGCAGAGGATAGGGAGGGGGGTTTGGGCCTCCAGCGCTCTCACTTACCATACGAAACAAAACAGTAAGGTTAACCGGTTACCGTTGTTACACGCTGATCTTTGTAAGACGCTACATAGGTAGGGTAAAATTTAATATCAATGTCGGATGTGTTAGAAGAGATATTAATAAGGCCAATCATATTTATAATGCTGATGGCAGGCACGGCAACAGTCTTCTTGATGATCAATGGTAACCAGCGGCACAGCAAATTTTTCCTATCACAAAAACCCACCGATCAACAAGAGCGGTCTGGATCCGAACTAAATTATATTCCGGTCGGTTGTATTTTGGTCCGTGTGGGGACGGACTAAGAATACAAGTGTCACCACCCCATTCTTTCCCACGGGTGTCGTATGAGGCGACTACGGGAAGTAAGCAATTATTATCCATTGCATGACTGGTGGTAGGGCTGGGTACCAAGTGGGAGTACTCACTTGGTATCGGACCCAAGCGGGTTGGTACCACCATCTCCCGTGTGACCGGCCATTAAGCACATCGTTGCGTTTTGGCTGTAGCAGGAGATAGCCCTTTATATTTTATTTCATATCTGTGAAATGAGTTGGTGAGCAGCGGCTTGACAATACTCTCTGTATAGTCGAGTCCATGGGCAACGGTTACCATTTACCATTAGATGGATCGTGGCTCATCTGCCACTACATGCAATAAAAAAACAATATTCTTCCACACATCTTATATTCTTTCATATTCAATACAAATCGAAAGATCTACGAAAATGGAATAACTTTGTTCTAGCAGAACCAAATGTATATCGTAATAATTGTAAGATTTTTTCGGTATTAAGATAAATAAACCATTTGTCTGATACGTTGTCTTATATTTTAGTGACCTCCCTCCAAAGCCTATAGAAGCAGTTCAAATTGCCATTAAAGCACCTACTGGTGCGATAGAGTTTAGAGACGACGTGGATTTGATTGAACAGGTAACCTATTTACATTACTTATGCTACCAGGCCGACGAGGCAGTATACTTATCTATTAAATAGTGGGTAGTAAGTTCCCTGGGACATGTCTCTTTTTTAATCCATCATTGCCTCGTTGTTTCCCAAGAGATTTCTAACGAACGAACACTTAACACTGAACGAGAAGAATATCTTAAAAGTAAACAGTATTGCATAGTTTCAAAATTAGGAGGGATTTTATATTATTTGAGGTAACTCCTATGAATATTATAAAAGTAAAAGTTTGTTTGTTATTCAATCTCGCAAAAATGGATAAAATTTCTTTCCTAAACTAGCCTTTGCAAGCGGGTTCGCCGCAGCCAAAAGCTAGTTTTTCGGTTATATCTCAGGTTCCCGATATAGTAGCGGGATTAAATATCTACCAGTTTTTAAGTCAAATCAAGGCCTTTCAAATAAAAAAAGTTGCGTTAAAATCCATCTATTAGTTATTTAAAATAAATTCTAAAAAAAATCTAGTTTAAATAATTTTCTAGATTTTCGGTTATATCTCAGGTTCCTGATATGGTAGCGGGATAAAATGTATACCAGTTTTTAAATCTAATCAAGGCCTTTCAAATAAAAAAAGTTGCATCAAAATCCGTTCAGTAGCTTTTGTGTGATGTGTGAACAAACAAACAGACAAACAGATAAACAGACACATTCTAAAAAATATTGTTTTGTGTTTAGACATGCCTATATACCTATTACAGTAATTTTTTCCTCAAATATCTTATATGCTGTACATTTCTGACACACAGCTCTGTTACAGCTTTATAATACTCGTAGTATAGATAGATTAACACGTAGGATACTTTTTGAAAAAGTTATGGTCATCCAAAGATGAACTACAGGACACATATACTTGAAATTTTGTAGGTACAGATATGTCTTATAGAATGTAATATGAGTGCGTTTGAATGCAGCTGCCTTAGACTGCCATATTTATATTAGCACTGAAACAGTTATACATATAGGTTTACCTTTATCCATCTGAAGGACACCGTAGTCATTCTGAAACCAATCTGCTCTCCCAAGCAACTAGAATTGTCAGGGGTTTCTGTACTAGCGTGATCAAATATTATTATACCGACTAGTCGAATACTCAGTCTACAGCAATGCTGCTAATCCATGCTAAGTATAATAGAATAAAACTACTGTTAGTTTTGTTCTAGTATGATATGTTTTAGTAAACTATAATTTTAATTATTAGATCCGTTTTCGTCGTCGCTATCAAAGGAAATTATTACCTGGACAACATGACATAATCACTTTGCAGGTTTGTGGACTTCATTATTTGTATTTATTATTATTCATTTATTATAGTTTTAGTATCTTTATATATAAAAATTTCGTGTCACGTTGTTTGTCCGCGATGAATTCCTAAAGTAATGAACATTGTGTATGGGAGTATCGGTTTTATTATAGTTAGGAACTTAAAAATTCGAATCCTATCTATTTATCATAAACAATAATGACGTGTAAAATAAAAACCCCGATTTTTTATGGTTTAATGGGGGGAAATGAATAGTGAAAGTTTTTATTTATACGATGGTCTGTTTTTTATCAAGAACTTTAAATAAATTAGTTAATTGTTTATAATACTTGCCGTTTGGGGCCGGCTTTACATTTGTCCCACCCCTCTCCAACCATGGGAGTCGTAAGAGCCGACTGAGGGAATACCGGCGGAGTGGGCAGCAGCACTCCTTCGAGTATTAACAACATCCACTGCGATCGTCAACCCGCCTGCCAAGCGTGCAGATTACGGCACTATCCCCCATTCTTGGGGAGGCCTATGTCCAGCAGTGGGCGTTAAAAGGCTGATGGATGGATGGATTATAATATTTATTACATAAATCTTTTTTTTTGTTTGAAACATGCATGCAATAACATATAGTAAGTACTTATAGTATATACAATTTCAGGATGTAAAAGACATAGCAATATACACAGCTCCAATAAACATATTGAGTCCAATGCTAATAAGCATGCTGCACCTCCCTACTACGGAAAGATTTCTGAGAGCACTGGTTCTTTCCTGCGCTTATTATCTACAGGTATGAGTCGCTAATAGTGGTTAAATTTTCCCCGCACGGATAGTTTACCAGGGCTTGAAATGCAAAAGTTCGTTCTTTGAGTTGAATAAAAGTAACACTCGGTCTCAGACTAACTAAAAAATATAGACGGAGCATTACGAACAGTCCAGTGAAGCCATATAAAACCATGCCAAACTTGTACATGAATACGTCGGTCAGCGCCATAATATTCCCTATATGATTTGCTGTAAACATACTTTATACTTTTACTTCCTTTATGTTTTAAACATAAAACTTTTGAAAATATACCCAAATTATAGAGATTTTATTTCTTATCAGTGAAAACAGTTTCACGCACACATTTTTCAAAAAGTGGCTTCAATTATTAGTTGACAATGCGGTGTCTTTATTTTTTAGTTAGTCTCAGCACTTAGTACTTTATTTAATTTTTTAGATACGCTGCACTGTAGATCTCTGTATCGCAAGGGACTTTACAAATATACAATTTCACAGACACAAAGTACACCCAGACTCAGAACAACCCTCAACACGCGGCATGGGAAGTCAGTATCTAAACCACTCACTGACGCCTGCCTTTATTGGTTAGCATGACAAAAGTCCAGTCATAGTTGAAATCCAGGTGCAGTTCGGACTAAACTCTTAAAATATGGTCATAACTGGTTTTATCCGATACTTACGGTTATCATCTAGTAACCCTACCGACGGGGCTCCCTCACTGGCCGTACCTTAGGTACTTTGTACCTTGCCGCCGGCGGACCACTGATGGAATGTAATATGGTTCCGGTGGCCCGCCAATAAAGGCGGAGAGAAGGCACACGGCGGGTTTCTTTAGTGGGTGAGGGCACTACCCTGTTCGTTGCCTCGAAATAAGTACATTTTTTCCTGCCTAAACAAAAAAAAAGGTACTTGTTCCTTGAATGTCAAAAGTCGAGCCTCCGGTGCTCCGCTAATATTCCGGGCGCAACTAAAATCTGGGTGCTCGGCAAGTTCTACATACCCTTCCGTCTGTCACTGGCGGGGGATGCATAAATGGATTTCCACAGCGTTAACAAAAAAAAAGGTACGTTGTACCTTACTTCTTACATAGTGTTATTGATTGTGATATTTGTAACAGGAGAACGATATAAATAGATAAATGTACTTAGTATTTGTTTACACAAATCGCCTTATACCAATATTAGTGCTACAAGTGGTGCTTTACTTGTAGAGTCTTTTGTCTCCCAGCATGAATGAGCTGGCTCAACCCTGGAAGTACCACCCTTTCACAGAAGATCGGCAGAAACAGTAGGTACCTACTCCTACTATTATGTTCCGTTTGGTGTGCGAAAGCGCCGTATGCCTCAGTCCTCTCTTCAACTCCAGTCCTCTCTATCATCCTGCCTCTCCATCCCTGAATATGGCAACGCAAATTATAATGCCATTGTGTTTTCCAACCTCGTGTTTTAAAAAAAAGAATACGTACGGGAATTACCCGTAATGTCTGTCTTCTTCTTCCAAGAAAAAAGTGTCTTAAAGAAAGATTAAGACGTGAGGAATTAAATGTTGTACCGTCTCCCCTAAGCTTATTCTTTGTGTTGATGTAGGTAGCTGATGAAATGTCACATCGTATTTTGGAGCTTGACACAAAAGTGCGAACCCCAAGTTGTGAGGCTTTGGAGAATCAATTTCGTGAAAACATGTCAGATCTAAGAGTCCTTGTGGCTAAGGAATACTGCGTTATGCTTATAGGTATTTAATTAAAGCCTATTTTAGGAGGTATTCTTGGGGCTACCTTCCATTTCAACGGGATGATGAGTATTAACGGAGCTTTTTTTGTCATCTAGCCTGTAGGAAACTCATACTGATATAAACGAACAAACAAACATAGTATAACGCCTGTATTCCCCGAAAGGGTAGGCAGAGGTATATTACACACACATGGTTCTCCAGCTATCTTTAAGTCCCATGTAATAGGGGGCGAGCCTATTGCCATCTACCGGGCACATTTCCAAACTCCGGGCTCCTACTGAGAATTTTTCTTTTTACGAAAAAGCTCAATAATACTGCCCAACCCGGGGATCGAACCCGAGACCTCATGATCAGCAGTCGTTCACACTACTGCTGCACCACAGAGGCAGTTAATAATGATATTCTTAGCAGATAATGGTAAAGAACCCAGAAAACATGTTATGTGTGAAATAAAGTATATAAAATGCTCCATGCCACTATAAAATATACCACATTAAAATATATTCAGTAATTGATGACAGAGATGTGCGCGAAAAGACACACTAGATTGTATTATTTTATAAAGTTTTATTATATTACCTTATGTACTTTTTTATGTTATTTATAATTAACCCTTCTACTTTATTATAGTTTTGTATATTAATTCGCTATTAACTGAAGGTGGTGCAGACACAAAGAAATTCCATCACATGGGACCAACAAAGAAACGTCGATCTCTATCTGATAAAGACGCTCGGTTATTTGAAACGTTGTTACGTATGAGCGTGCAAATTGTTTGGTTAGCACTGGGGCGAAAGAGTTTTCATCAAATTGGTAAGTCAACTGGAAGACTTTATAAAGGAACAAGAAACGTGAATGAATAATATAGATTGACCTACATACGGCAAGATTTACGTGACTAGATTTTTAGTCTCAGAACTTTGATTAGCCTATAGACTACGGAAAGATTTCTGACTAATATTAGAAGCATCACTAGAGCGTCACCAACTGCAAGAAATGGGATATGAGGTAGAGAAGAAGAATAATGAGATGATAGGAAAGACAATAAAGACAGGATAAGATAGGTAATAAGAACAGAAGGGGCGTTGGGCCTCCAGCATTCTACTCACCATACAAAACACAACGACAGGAGTACCAACCATTGTCACGCTAATCTTCTGTGATAGGGTGGTATTTTCGATCGAGCCGGCTCATTCATACTGGGATAAGCAAGGCTCTACTAGGGAAAACAAACAGTTGCGTGCATTTTACTTTTTTATGCATACACAATGGCAGCGCTCCAACCGTACTGCATGTTCACTACACAGTGAGCAATGTAGGTACAGACGCTCGTAACATTAACAAAATTTTCTAGTTTGGGCAGGCTTTTTCGTGCCTTAACAAAAAAAAAGACTTTTTCGTACACAAGACAAAAAAACTTCAAATTGATTAAACAGTACTTGTTTTTTATTTTAGAACTAGAAGTCAACCGAATATTTAAATCAGAAATATTCAATGCAGTGGAGCACACATTGAAAACTGAATATATCTCTAAAATGACACCTGAAGAACGAGCGGTGTTGCTTGGCCATTGCGTGCGGCACGATAAGAAACTCAACACTCGTTCACCGCTCATGAATGAAGTGTTCTGTCACAGGGACATTGATTATCGCTTGATGGGTCTAGGGGTACTCAAATGTCCACAGTGAGCAATTCTCTATTATTCGACTCCTAGTACCGTTCTGCTTTGATCTTTTAGTAGCTCTATGCTAGGTTAAGTATACCGTCCCAGATGCTTTGCCAATACAGCCATCGCCATCGTGACGATTGCTCAGGACTGCTAATTTAGATAACACTTTTACCAAAGACATTAAGAAGGAATGTAGTGGACATTAAGAAGGAATGTCCCCTTAGAAAGAGAAGGATTTGGACCAATGTTGATCACGCTGAACCAGTGCGGGTTAACAGAAAATCTGTCAGGCAGGTAGGTGATTTCACGAACCACCGAAGGAATGTAACATAGTCCAATAAAGGCGGAAAGACGGCACACAGCGGGTTTCTTTAGTGGGTGAAGGCCCCAGACTACCCTGTTCGTCGCCCCGAATGACGGGGTGTGCGGTTAGGAACATTTTCTTTCCGCCTTAACAAAAGAAAAAAAAGAAGAGGTGATTTCACGAGGTTTTCTTTCACCTTTCCTCAAGTTTTTAGAAATTATGCTGCGTACTTGTCCAGAAATTATCATTTTAAAGTCTATTTTGATGCTATGCGCCGACAGAATAACAAATCGACTGCAGTATATGTGGCAGGCAATTGCTGGATCTGAAGAAACATTACAAACCACGAATGTTGTACTTGGTATTATAGGCATGCCACGTTCAAGTTTTGATACAATGCTTAGGCCACTTCCTCAAGCAACTGACGAAAAATCCAAAGGATCTATGTTAGTTTTTAAGTGAATTTTTACATTAGTATTAGAAGTTATAAGTTATTTTATTTCGCGGATGGGAAATAAATGAGTGAATGGCTATCTCCTGTTACGACTACTTACTTCCGTTAGTCAACTCGTATGACACCCACAGGAGAGAATAGGGTGGTGACACTTGCATTCTTTGTCCGCCACCACACGGACAAATGATTCAAACAAGAACTGTTTTCGTTAGGCCTGTTTTTATTTTATTTCTGGACGGGCGGTGGCGCTTTCGTGAGCACTTCCGCCAACTGTCTCCGAGGCTAGTCGGCGCAGCGTCCGCCCTTGCACGGCTCATGCCGAATATGGGCGGACCCAACAATGCCTGCCGACAGCTTTACGCGGGGGTGGTCCGGTCGATGGCGCTGTACGGCGCACCCGTGTGGGTGGGGTCCCTGGACGCACTGAACAGGACTCTTTTATGGAGACCACAGAGAGTCGTTGCGTACAGGGTCATACGCAGATACCGCACGGTGTCGACGGAGGCGGCCTGCGCGTTGGCCGGAATCCCCCCGAGGGACTTGGAGGCGGAGGTGCTCGCCGAGGTGTATGGGCGGGCGTCACAAGAGCGGGAGGGGGGCGGATGCCCCTTACCCAGGGAGGTGGCCAGGTGGCAGGGCGACGCACGCCGAGCTGCCATGGCCAGGTGGAGGGCGTGGTTGGAGGCGCCCCGGGCCGGTCTTTGGACCGTAGGGGCGCTCCAGCCGGTGCTGGAGAAGTGGGCGGGGCGACGGCACGGAGTCCTTACCTTCCGACTGGTGCAGGTGCTGTCGGGGCACGATTGCTTCGGCAGATATCTGCACATAGTCGCAAGGAGGGAAGCGACTCCGGGCTGTCACCACTGCAGCTGTGCCGAGGACACGGCGCGGCACACGCTCGAGTCGTGCCCGGCTTGGGCCGAGCAGCGCTGTGAACTCGTCGCGGAAATAGGGGGGGACCTCTCGCTGACGAGCGTCGTCAGAGCGATGCTTGGTAGCGACAGGAGTTGGGCCGCAGTCGCTGCCTTCTGCGAGGAGGTTATCTCGCGGAAGGAAGCGGTGGAGAGGGCCAAGGAGGAGGATTCTTTCGCTGACCCAAACCGCCGTCAGCGATCGGGGCGGCGCAGGCGCAGGTACTTGCGCCTCATGCCGCCCTAGCTGAGGCTGCGGGTGGATGGACCGGGGAACGTCCGCCACCCGCAAGGCCTCCTGCGAAGTCGTCGCTCAGTAGAGAGTACCCGAAAGGGTAAGCCGCCGGCGGGCCACCGAAGGAATGTAACATAGTTCCAGTGGCCCGCCAATAAAGGCGAAGAGACGGCACACGGCGGGTTTCTTTAGTGGGTGCAGGCCCCACAGTACCCTGTTCGTTGCCCCGAACGACGGGGTGTGCGGTCAGGAACATGGTTTCCCGCCTTAACAAAAAAAAAATCGGCCTGTTTTTATTTCGATCATAACTAATTTTCTTGTCCATTTTGGTAACCCATCCTTCTTTGACATATTGCATTCTTAAGGCTTAGCTGAATTTGCAATATTGTATACAATGATTCATTTATTTAACCACAAAAAGATTATTCAACCGGTTGGTAACGGTCAAAAACCATCCCACACAATGTTCGGAAGTGTCGTAATAGTAGACTTTATACCGGTCTGCGCCAATTATTAAAGCCCACCGAGAATTATTTTAAAGCTTATCTTGGCCTAGCGAATGTGAGAATCAATTCTGTTTTGCTTATAGTGAAAAAACAGTAGGCTCATCCTGTATCTGCCATGTCGCTCGATGTAAGAGTAGAATGATAATATTCGCGGTGACCTACAAGATCATTGTACTTTTGTTTCTTGTCTTTTCTAAGTGGTGTACGTTTTCTAAATTTAGGGCTTCCCGAAGTGCCTGCAGTCCCAGTACAGTTAGCACCGCCTCCGTGCGAAAGAGTACAATGGTAGCTCAGCGACTGTACCCAGATATTGTACTTCCCCCAAGAGTCTCGAAAAAGTAAGTATAGTTCACCTAAACACGATCTCAAATATCTGAAATATTCGTAAACAAAGTAAACGTATCGTATTTATATACGTTATGTTATGTATGTTTATACATTTCACGCTCATTGACGATTATATATATTTTTTAATGAATAATTTAATTTTGCATGGTTTTATTTATAGAATAGTCTTAGTAGATTTTGTCAGCGCTCTGTCCGTGAACTTTAGAATATAAATACGTCACTCAACGGCACATTTATTATCTATATGTAAAAATAGCTATCCTACGGGGACCATCCAATTTTCCGGAATGAAAAGTTTCTATATCTCTTTCTGGGCTCCATAGCAAATGCATGGTAAATTTTATATTGATTGGTTTAGTAGTTATGGTGTAAAGCGTGACGAACACAAAAACTCACTTTCACATTTGTAACTGTGATTCCGAGCGCATGGACTTCAGGATAAATTCTATTACTCATTTTTCCGGGATGAAAAGCAGGAAAATTTCATGATAATTGGTTCGATAGTTACGAAGTGAAAGTTGACGTTAGAATTTTTAGTAAGAATATCTCGTTATGTTGCTTGTTGACAGAGTATATTTCCCGCCATCATTCCCTGATGAACCCGAACCTGCAAATCCAGTGAGTGACGTTCAGTGTCGTCGGTGGCAGAACAGACTTATGAGACTTTTACACCCAGGTGGGGTAAAATAAAGACTTTGTGGTGAACTTGACGAAGTGCATTACTGAATAGGAGTATTTTTTTTTGGCGAAGCATATACGAGTACATGTGTCTATCGTTTAATATATTTCCTGAAATAGCTTCCACTACAAACAACCGAGGGCACAGTCACGCGAGTATAGTCACTTTACAAATAGATTATGATCGTTCCTTTGGTGCTCTTTGGAGGAATAGGATTCGCTAATATGTGTGGCGTTTTGTAATTATATGGTAATATATATATTTTAATAATAATGTAATATAAACTTAGAATTATTTGTATAACAGTTTGGTTTTTTTCTATCGTTTGTTTTTTTTATTAAAGTTGACCAAATCTGTGACGTACGTAGTTAAAACGTTGTTTTTTTTTACAGTATATGTTTCATAACTTTTTTTTAGATAAATAATTTTGCCTGAATCTAAGACTATAAATTCCATCTTATAGTAATTGCCAATATCATATCAACTAAATAAATTAACAGAAAATATTTTTAAAGAGAAGCTTTTATTATAAACCCTATTTTGATTATCGTGTATCGTGTATGTCACCGGGATCGAATAAGCATGCAAAATTGTAAAGGTGTAATCGAGTGTGTCTACAGGAAAAGGTTGAAAAATGTTTTGCAAATTTTGAAACGGACAAGTTACTAACGACCATCACAAGTTAATATAAAGCTTATAAAACTGCTCATTGCTTTAAAACTATACCGATAGAATACTATAATGGTAACGTATTTGATTCTCCTACCTGTGCATAGTATGGAACATAACACAAACGATTTGCATCATTTTAGTTTGAGCTTATGATGATATCTATACTATGTACGAATAGAAGCTCTATTGCTGGTTCCATTTTTTTAATTTGGCGTCAAGCACTACCACTCGGAACTGCAATAGTAGAATTGCCTACCAAGGCTTAGGTTTATATTCTGTGAGAGAGTGACACTTCCGAGGAGCTGCAATGGCCCATTCAAGTTAGGATCAGCAAAGCTTTATAAAACAAGAAAATGTTTTTGATAGATTTCTTTTTTATTGCTTGTAGTGGCAGACGAGTCACGGCCCATCTGATGGTAAATGGTAACCGTCGCTCATGGACTCAACTATACTGAGAGTTTTGTCAAGCCGCTACTCACCATTTCATTTCATCATCATCAAAAAGTGAAGAATAAACGGCTATCTCCTGCTACAGCCAAAACGCAACGATGTGCTTCATGACCGGTCACACTGGAGATGGTGGTACCAACCCGCTCGGCCCCAATACCAAGTGAGTACTCCCACTTGGTACCCAGCCCTACCACCAGTCATGCAATGGATGATTATTGCTTACTTCCCTTAGTCGTCTCATACGACACCCGTGGGAAAGAAAGGGGTGGTGACACTTGTATTCTTAGCCCGTCACTCTCGACTTGATATTATTTGTGATACGAGAATCCAAGCTGTCCTTTGGTTTCCATATTTTTATTATGATGAGTTTAGCAATCGACTTGTAAAGTAATAATAATTTATTTCATAAGTAGGTACGACCTTTACAAAAACTGAATGACGTGCAACAATACATCTTTGACAAGATAATTGCCTTTTGATAAGCCTTCACTAGTAAATCGTTGAAAGGTCTTAGAAAGGTTAAAACTAAGAATAAACGTATCTAAATAGTGTGTGATTACGATACATATTAAATTGATTCATAATTAGAAAACCTTTAATATTCAAACATTACAAATTAGAACAGAACACCATTAACGCCTGTTATACTCGTATTATTGAAGAACACAAACTTAACTAACTTATCATCACGCCATTTCCCTTGCGGGGTAGGCAGAGATAACAGAGTGCCAAGAGGCTCTATTCTTGCATACATCTCTCGCTTCCTCAACATTCATAATTTTCTTCATACATGCTCGCCGATTTCGGAGACTCCTGACTCTACCTTCCTTCAATACATGACTGATTTGGTCTAGGTAGGTGAGTCTCGGTCTCCCCCTGTACCTACATCCTTCCACTTTCGCATTGTATATCTTCTTAACCAGTCACTCATCCGGCATTCTTTCCACATGTCCGAACCATCGGAGCATTCACTTTCGCATCTTTACACCAATATTCTCTTTCATACCTACTCGCTCTCTTACGTCGTCGTTACGAATGCGGTCAGTCAGCCTCACTCCACAGATTCTCCGCAGAGATCGCATTTCAACCGCATTGATTTTACTCTCATGCTCCTTTTTCCATACCCAACTCTCGCTTCCTTATAATAACGCTGGGACAAGCACTGCGTTGTGTATTGCCACACGTGCCCTCTCGCTGAGGTGATGACTGCCGAGAAGATGCCCCAATGCTCCGTTCACTCTAATTCCCGCATTCACTCTTCTCTCTACATCAGTGGTGTACCTTCCATCCCGACTGTGTCCACACCGACTGTATCCACACCCAAGATATACAAATTCATCCACTAGTTCTAGCACACCATTTCCTATTGCTACTCTAACATCTGTTCTGGCTTCTTCTCAAATAATGTATTTTTAACGCATGGCGAATAAATTAAAAGAAATCCCTCCTTACCATGAAAATATAGCTTTAAAACAAGCGAAGTTTGTGTTGTTATTTGTATTTATAATATAATAGTTCGCTATTAATAATTTAGTTTTCAATCAATATTGTATTTAACGGTGAAATATTGACTTTTTCCTTTCCATTTTTGAAGGATTCAGAAGGACATCAGAACATGGCCTATTCCTGTAGTTTAACTTCTACGATTGTAAGGGTATTTTCAAAATATTTTGCTATATAATTATTATAAGAAATATTTTGAATTCATTATTTGTGCTGATTCTTTCTAAATAGAAATGTTAATAGAACAAAATACTCTGTAATTTTAATAATATTTCCTACATCGGCAAGGACAGTGTCACAACACAAAAAATGCATTTTTTGGGAAATCACGATTGTATATTTTTATAACCAAAAACTTCATTTATTTTTTTCTGGGAATGTGTATCGGAGAACTTAATGGCGCATTTACATAGGCGCCACGCAGCCCGGCAAGCAGCTTGGGAAGCAGCTCGGCGCGCAGCCCGGCATTCATCGCAATTGTCCGTTCACACGCTTGCATTCAAAGCGACATTCAACGGGCACGCGCACGAGCACACGCGTGTGAACGGCTGCCCGTGGCTGCCCGGCTGCTTGTGCACGCGCTCGGCGTTGAACGGAGTGAGTGTCGGTTTTTTGGCAAAGTTCAAAGGATTTTTAGGCAAAGGGCGGTTATTGTACGATTACACGCCCGCTGCGCAACCCGGCATGCAGCTCGGGACGCACCTCGGCGCACAGCTTGCTATGCACCTCCAGGCCAAGCAAGCTATTCACACGCATGAGACACACCATTTGATGCATGTATGGCGAACATAAAAGATGTCTATATTGTGTGGCGGCTGATATTGTCTGTTTGACTAATTTTTATTGAAAATTTTTAAACGTGATTTTAAACCATTCCAAAATGTCGGATGAAATTGAAATTTGGCACTCTTACCAAGGACCTATGACAATATAAGAAAGAATTTTTTGAATTGAGTTTATGCGCTTGTATTAAAGTTTTGCTATGTCCGTTCGTCCATTATTTGCAGCTTAGATCAGAGACTTAGGGTCTGTTTCACTATCTAAATGTAAAGTCATGAGTAGTTACTCGTCAAAAAATTTACTCAAAAGTTAAATCCTTTGATTATATACCTTTTTTGAAGTGAAACTTCTTTATCGGGGTTGGAAAAAAATTTAGTGTAACATTTTTTCGTTACGCGTAACATTTTTCCGTTACGCGCCATATTTATTTTGTAAATACATACATATAATAGATATAGAAGGGATAAAACAGCTAGGATAGGAAGGATAATAACGAGAGTATAGAAGGGATAAAACAGATAGGATAGGAAGGATAATAACGAGAGTATAGAAGGGATAAAACAGATGGGATAGGAAGGATAATAACGAGAGTATAGAAGGGATAAAACAGATGGGATAGGAAGGATAATAACGAGAGTATAGAAGGGATAAAACAGATGGGATAGGAAGGATAATAACGAGAGTATAGAAGGGATAAAACAGATGGGATAGGAAGGATAATAACGAGAGTATAGAAGGGATAAAACAGATAGGATAGAAAGGATAATAACGAGAGTATAGAAGGGATAAAACAGATAGGATAGGAAGGATAATAACGAGAGTATAGAAGGGATAAAACAGATAGGATAGGAAGGATAATAACAAGAGTATAGACGGGATAAAACAGATAGGATAGGAAGGATAATAACTTTCGGAGACGGATGAATAATGAAGATATTGTAGACATTCCAAATTTTAATGTTGTTGTTATTGAAGTGAAACTTCTTTATCGGGGTAGGAAAAAAATTTAGTGTAACATTTTTTCGTTACGCGTCACATTTTTCCGTTACGCGCCATATTTATTTTATATGATTTTTTTAAATATGGGTTGCAAGACTATAAATAATATAAGACATATGTATATTGCGTGACAATGTAATATTATGATGACATAAAGCTGATCTGATGATGGAGCTAGAAGGTGGCCATAGGATACCTATAATGAAACGGTGCAACCTCATCGAGTTTGGACTCGTTTGATTCGTCTTGACGAGTACTTTGTCTTTACCGAGAGTATTGTCAAGCCGCTGCTCACCAATTCATTTCACAGATGAAATTAAATATAAACGGCTATCTCCTGCTACAGCCAAAACGCAACAATGTGCTTCATGGCCGGTCACACGGGAGATGGTGGTACCAACCCGCTTGGGCCGGATACCAAGTGAGTACTTCCACTTGGTACCCAGCCCTACCACCAGTCCTACCACCTGCTTTGCCAATTCAGCCATCGTGACAACTGCTCTCGACTGCTAATCTCGATAACACATTCGTACTTAACGTCCTGGGTGACACCTGCGCCATCTGTAGGAAGTATTTACATACATTATACCAACCAAGTAAACTAAATTTTACAATCAAATCATCTGAACAGTATCCAGGAGATGCGGGTTCAAATCCTGCTCGTGACTGTTGTTTTACATTTCACATTTTCCACTTTGTGTTTAATGTATTGTTTGGATTCGTTAGATAGGTATATCTTTATACATTAGAAAAATTGAAGAAAAAATCCTGAAATCCTATCGTGGCGCCATCTACCGGGTCCAAATGTGAATCTAAACCATCCCTGTGCTTACTCAAACATTCACAAATAAAAAGAAGAAAAAGTCCTGAAATCCTATTGTGGCGCCACCTACCGGGTCCAAATGTGAATCTTAACCATCCCGGTGCTTACTCAAACATTCACAAATGAATAGAAGAAAAAGTCCTGAAATCATATTGTGGCGCCACCTATCGGGTCCAAATGTGAATCTAAACCATCCATTACCACCGAAGGAATGTAACATAGTTCCAGTGGTTCGTCAATAAAGGCGGAGAGACGGCATACGGCGGGTTTCTTTAGTGGGTGCAGGCCCCACACTACCCTGTTCGTTGTCCCGAACGACGGGGTGTGCGGTTAGGAACATATTCTACGAAGGGGTAGGCAGAGGTGTATTACACACCCACGATTCGCCAGCTATGTTTAAGTCCCCCGTAATAGGGGCGAGCCTATTGCCGTCTACCGGGCACATTTCAGAATCTAGGTTACTACTGAGAATTTTTCTTTTGACGATAAAGCTCAATAACATTTACCGATCCGGGCATCGAACCCGAGACCTCATTATCAGCAGTTGCTCACACTACCGCTGCACCACCGAGGCAGTGATATACTTATATATAGTATAGCAGTTTCATCCATCCATCCATCAGCCTTTCAAAGTCCACTGCTGGACATAGGCCTCCCCAAAAGAACGCCACAACGAGAGATCCTTTGCTGACTGCATCCAACGGCTCCCCGCGGCTTTTACCAGATCGTCGCGTCGGTCCATCCGGTGGGAGGCCGTCCTACGCTGCGTCGTCCGATACGTGGACGCCACTCGACAACCTTTCTTCCCCAACGGTTGTCGGTTTGTCGAGTGATGTGGCCTGCCCATTGCCACTTCAGCATGGCAAACCGGCGGGCCAAAGACGGCGGGGTATGTCGGTCACTCTCGTTCTCCTACGGATATCCATATTACGGATTCGATCATGTAGGGAAATACAAAGCATAGCCCGCTCCATGGCCCGCTGAGCGACTTTGAGCCTTGATATCAGTTTAATAGTGATTAATTTCAATATTGTAATAACAAAAAAGTATATGAGAAGAAGCGTAAAATCAAAACCTGCCTCATTGGGTTAGTTTTCGAAATAGTTTTCTCTTTGATTTTATTTCATAGCCTATATTATTTAATTTACAAATATGACGAATTCTTATTTGTACTTAATATTTTTGTACTATAAGTTTTAACAGGTTTGTTTGGTGACGTTGATTTCAATTCGGGATCAAAAATATGAAAGGTACTCTCTACCTACGCGTAAAGTGGGGATGTTTGTTTTAGCTCATCTACCCGTGAAAAAAAGCAACGCGTGTTTTCTTAGTTTTTAAACTATATTTTGATAAAACCCACAGTAGTGATTAGTCTTTTTTGCCTTTTAAAATTTTTAAACTTAATTCAGCTAAGTAATTCCGTACAAAATTTAATAATCCATAACAGTTGTTGCCCACTGAGTTTTCTGGCCGGATCTTTCTCAGTCAGGCCGCGTTCCGATCCGGTGGTAGCTTTTTAGTCTTAGCTTTTGGGCAAAATCAATATATTTAATAATATAAAATAACCAAGATTGTCTTCTTACTGGTAGTAATTGGTAGTTTGCGGTAGAATTTTTGAGCACTAAATAAAACAAAATTTTATAGTTTAAAGAGGAGTATTATACTCATTTTAATATACTAACTTAAAGTCTCATACATTGTAAGCATAAAAAATTTGAAGTAGATAATATAGATAACTGTTTAGATATTTTTTATATATATTTTTAGCATTTGACATGCTTAGCACTATACATCAAACACAAAGTGAAAAATGTGAAATCGAAAATAACAGTCAGGAGCAGGATTTGAACCTGCATCTTCTGGATACCGTCCAGATGCTTTACCAATTCAGCAATCCTGACAATTGCTCCTGACTGCTAATTTCGATAACACATCATACTTAACGTCTTTGGGTGACGCCTGCGCCATTTGTCGGAAGTATTTTCATACATTATACCGACCAGGTAAACTTAATTTTACAATTAAGATTTTTACCTAATAATGACGCAAACCCTATAAATATATAGATATTTTTTATATATATTTTTAGCATTTGACATGCTTAGCACTATACATCAAACACAAAGTGAAAAATGTGAAATCGAAAATAACAGTCAGGAGCAGGATTTGAACCTGCATCTTCTGGATACCGTCCAGATGCTTTACAGTTACAGCTTTACCAATTGGTAAAGCATCTGGACCGTATCCAGAAGATGCAGGTTCAAATCCTGCTCCTGACTGTTATTTTCGATTTCACATTTTTCACTTTGTGTTTGATGTATAGATAACTGTGTTTCTAAACGAATATTAGGTGGGTTAAAATAACATATTAGCCTTGGACGTCTATCATCTAAGTCCACCCGTGATCATAAATGCTGTAAAGTATTCGAAACGTCGGGATAGTATAAAAATCAAGTAAACGCGATAGATTCCGTAAACGTAGTTTTATTTCAAAATATATTTTTGTCATTAATACTTGTGCGTCCGGTCGTTTCGAAGGCTTACGAGGTACTAAAGCGACCGCGCGCATGTGAACAGGACACGGGCGCAAGCACATTCATCCTTTGAACTTTGCCAAAAACTGACATTCACTCCGTTCAACGGCGAGCGCGTACACAAGCAGCCGGGCAGACCGTTCACACGCTTGTGCCCGTGCTCGTGCTCGTTGAATGTCGCTTTGAACGCAAGCGTGTGAACGCATCATAAGATATATTTAAGAAGACTGTTTAATGCTCTTTTATGTTTTATGAAAATAAATATCTAAAGATATTTTTTCTATTTTATATTTATTTATTACTTTTAAATTCCTCTAACTGCCTCGATGGTGTAACGTTTCAGGTATATAAGTGAATTATCTATGGTGTAGCGGTAGAGTATGTGACTGCTAATCATGAGGTCTCGGGTTCGATCCCCGGGTCGGGCAATGTTATTGAGCTTTTTCCTAAATAGAAAAATTCTCAGTAGCAGTCCGGAGTTTGGAAATGTGCCCGGTAGACGTCAATAGGCTCGCCCCCTATTACGTGGGACTTAAACATAGCTGGCGAATCGTGGGTGTGTAATACACCTCTGCCTACATTTTCGGGGAATACAGGCGTGATGCTATGTATGTAAATTCCTCTAATGTGTCACTTTTTTAGACAAATTATTCAAAGATTTCATAAAATAAAACACTTTTATTTGTTAATACTTTGTATAGTTTTTAAAATAAGTCAAAGACTATATATACATTTATGATTTTACATAGTTATTAACAGTTATATTAGAAACAGAAGGTATCAAAACTATACATATATAAAGCTATATAGCAAATTTTCAGACAAAAGATAACCTGACCATTAGAAAACATATTATTAAACAATATTTTACGCAAATAAAATGAAATTGTTTCATAATTCGTGTGAACTTAAGCCTAGAAATGAAAAATAAAAAAAAATGATTTTTGTACTTGCGTAATACTTGATCTAATTACTAAAACATTCTAAAAACAGTAGGTAGGTATCAGAAAAAAACAATGTAATAACAAAATGATAAAAATCAAACTTTAAATTTCCTATTTGATTAAACGAAATTTATAAAATAATATTTAGATATATTTATATATATTTTTAGCATTTGACATGCTTAGCAACATATATTAAAACACAAAGTGAAAATGTGAAATTGAAAATAACAGTCACGAGCAGGATTCGAACCTGCATCTCCTGGATACCGTCCAGATGCTTTTGCCAATTCAGCCATCGTGACCCTTGCTCCCGACTGCTAATTTCGATAACACATTCATACTTAACGTCTTTGGGTGACGCCTGCACCATCTGTCGGAAGTATTTTCATACATTATATCGACCAGGTAAAGTTAATTTTACAATTAAGATTTTACCTAATAATGGCGCAAACCCTATAAATATTTAGATATTTTATATATACTTTTAGCATTTGATATGCTTAGCAATATATATTAAACACAAAGTGAAAAATGTGAAATCGAAAATAACAGTCACGAGCAGGATTCGAACCTGCATCTCCTGGATACTGGTGTGTAATGTAAAATTTGGAGGTACGTGGGTATTAGAAAAAAAATATTACATATATTTTTCTTTCAAATTTTCAGATTCATCCATACCAACGGATGCTTATGGAGTGTTATCGCGTAAAGCTACATCAATCATGAACTTGTTTCTTGAGTTCCGCTTCATATTGTCCTAATAAAGTAAAAAGTAAGCATTGTTGCAACAGTTGTAACGCGTTTTAAGATAAATTATAAACGTTATATAAATCAGAATTAAAGACACATTATTAAATGATACTCAATAAAATACCTGTCTTAACCGACAGTATAGTTATATGACATCTTATAACACTTCTACTTATTATATAACTTCGTGTATTAACTATCGCTAAATCAAGAAAAGTGTCATTTAACATGATATGACAGTTCTATTCCCTAATTTTAAAATACGTAGTTAGAATAACTCCAAAATATGGTCACTTCACATGATGCGACTGTCTTTTTGCAGAAATCAAAGGGTCATTACACAGGTTATGACAGTACCACATGCACTATATGCACGCCCGCTGTGTATTAACTTTGATATGACACTATTTACGCTACAAAAGGTAGGAAAATGGCTCAGTGAAAAAGGGTATTAAATCCCATATCTCGGTGAGGAATCACACTATAATTATTAGTTTTTTTAGTAGATTAAGGTTGCATTTGCGATTCTTAGAGGATACTTATCTCAATTTCGTATTTTTATGTGTTGTGACACTGTCGTTACCGATGTGCGATTTATTCTGAGAATGTGTTTTACTCGACTGCGCCTTCGCGTAAAAGCACTCGATTTTCGATATTTGTTTAAGATACAGGCAACGTGAAGAATAGGGGTTTAACTCCTATAGCAGGCATTAAATAGATATAATAAAAGAGTAGGCAGAACCTGGTGTTCTGTACCTTATAGGTAGGTATGTATTAAAAATGTAGAGGGTCCCATTAGAGGCGCTTTATTATTTTTTTGTCTGTTTGTTAGAGAACATCAGTTAAATTACTGAACCGATTTAGGGCGATTCACCGCAGGAAAGCGCGAAATACTGTTTTACTAGATCAAATAGTTTAGGTATTTCCTATTCAATAACGGTGTAATCATACTAATATTATAAATGTAAATGTAAGTTTGTTTGTTACGCTTTCACGCAAAAACTACCAAAGCGATCATCATGAAACTTTGTACACATATTCTTGGAGCTATTAGAAGTAACATAGGATACTTTTTATTAAAAAAATATTATTACGAAAGATAAAAAAAATGTTTGTCAAAAAATTTCAAAATCTAGCTATTTCAACGCCATCTAGCATTCCAGTAATGAAGTTCCAACCCTGAGTACTGTATTACCGACGGGCACGTCAAAATTTTCCTTTAAGTTCAAGACTTCAATTGCAAGGGTTGCTTTATTTATTTTTATGAAATTCCTCGCGGACGAAGTCGTGGGTAACAGCTAGTATAAAATATGCGAGATACCTAAGGATATTGTCTAAGGAATGTGCTAATTTGTTACACGATAGGATGTACTTTACTCGATTATATTTAATCCTGAAAACAAGCTAAAACAAAATCTAAATCGAGTTATTTGTTAAGAAAATTTCAAACTTTTTACATAATATTTATATGGACACATTGCTCTATAAATACTACAGAGAACCTGCTAAATTTTAATTTTCAACTGAAGTCCTTTAATTAGTAAATCAAATTTAATTAATATTTATCCCAAAACTTGAAGGATGTCTAGCGATGCGATGACATACCGCGACGCCCGCTACCCCGCCAGTCGCATTGGGGCGCTTGCCAACCTAGGTAGAAAATTTTGACATTAAACAAGTTGTTTTCGTAATATATAATAATGACACAGACTAACAATATCAGTATGAACAAAAGTGTATACCTATATTATGTACCTACAAATAATTTTCTTTATTTTTTGTTATTTTAGATTTCACACTTATTTGACACATATTAATTATATTAATATCATGTAGTTAATATTCTTATAAAAAATATAATTATTCATAAAAATGTTTTACCTAAAAAAATCACTTTATTTAATTTAATATTTTATTTTAGGTCAAAAAAGCAGTCACGAGTTAGACACTCGTATGATTCCTCAATTATTTTTTCAACTTTAGGAATTGTAATTACGCCCAAAATTCCAATCACTTCACATAATACACAAAATCTACTACCTTCTGCTACCTAACTGTTTCAGAATAACTCTTTACACTTCAGTTGATGTTTAGTTTCTTACATATCAAGACAAGACATCAGAGACCACTTGCAAAAAAAACCTGATGAATCAGTATAATATAAAAAAGTATAATTTTGAGCAGTGAGTAACAAATTCAACAATTACTTCATTCTCTTGTGACGCTTTTGCAGTGGATGATCACTGATCCCCGTCTCTTCCTATGGGAGTAGTAAAAGCCGACTAAGGGAATACCGGGGGACCGGGCAGCAGCGGTTCCCTGTGTACTAAAAACTTCCACTGCGATCGCCAACCCACCTGCCAAGCGTGGCGATTATGGTAAAAACCCCCAAAATAAGTGCACAGAGACAAACATCGGCCCCCAGTCACGGCATATCCGCTATCCCGTGGCCTAACGGTAGCGGGCCCGGTAACGGCGGAGCAGGGAGTGCTAAGAATCCCCGGTCGCGATCCGGCTACCATAAACGACTTCTGGCCCTGGTAACACATAACGTCAGGACACTGAGGACTGACGAGAAGATCACCGCGCTGGAAGAAGAATTGAGCAAGATCCGATGGGACATTGTAGGATTATCAGAAATGCGAAGACAGAGTGAGTGAGGGCACGATAATTCTCCAGTCCGGAAATTTGCTCTTCCACCGGGAGGGCGACCACCAGTCCCAGGGTGGTGTCGGGATTATCGTTCGCAAGTCTCTCATAGGTAACGTGGAGAGGATTGAGAGTGTGTCGAGTAGGGTAGCGTACCTTATACTCAGAATAACTAAACGGTATTCGCTGAAGGTCATACAGGTTTACGCACCTACCTCGACACATTCCGGCGACGAAGTGGAGGCCCTCTACGAGGACATCTCAGAAGCCATTCACGCGTCTAAATGTCACTTCACGGTGGTTATGGGAGATTTCAATGCAAAACTAGGCATAAGGAGAGACGATGAGCTGAAGGTAGGGCAATATAGATTTGGGCAGAGGAATCACAGGGGCCAGATGCTGTCTGATTTTCTGGAGAGGGAAGGCCTCTTCATGATGAATTCCTTCTTCAGGAAGCAGCCACAGCGGAAATGGACCTGGATTAGCCCTGATGGTTCAGTGAAAAATGAGATTGACTTCATCTTAACGGACAAACGACACATATTCAATAATGTCTCAGTGATCAGCAGGATTAAAACTGGGAGTGATCACCGCTTAATTAGAGGCATATTGAATCTATATATGAAAGTCGAGAGGTCACGCTTGATGAAGGCTACGCTCCGACCAACATCTGCTCAATACCAGAACCCAGAAAACTTTCAGCTCGAACTACAAAATCGCTTTCAATGCCTAGACGAGTGCGAATCAGCGAGCGATATGAATAACAGGTTCGTGGAAACTGTCCACGCAGTTGGGTCGACCTTCTTTAAGACCAGTCGCGTCAATAGGACTCAAAAACTTTCGGACCAAACTCTTAAGCTCATGACAAAGTCTTGCCATGAGACAGAAATGACGGTGCAGTCTTCGGCTGATTGGTCCAATCAGAGGCGACTAAACAAGTCTATGCGACTAGACATTCGCCGATTGAATACCCTGCGTATTAAAGAGGCGATAGAGCGGAACCAAGGTTCCAAAGTGTTCGTGAAAGATCTGTCTATTGGGAAAAGCCAGCTGACCAAGCTAAAGACTAATAATGGCACTGTTGTTTCATCCAAAGATGAGATATTAAGAGAGGTCCATGAGTTCTATGGACAGTTATACAGATCCCAAAACCCTGTTTTCAACTTGGTCCATGAGCCCAGATCCAAGTTAACTCGGCGCTTTACCGAAGATATCCCGGACGTCAGCCTGTACGAGATCAGAATGGCTCTCAAACAACTAAAGAACGGAAAGGCACCGGGAGAAGACGGAATTACTATAGAGCTTCTGAGGGCAGGCGGAAAGCTGGTCCTCAAAGCCCTCCAGAGGCTATTCAATTCCGTCGTTCTCGGGGGCGACGTTCCAGAGTCATGGACCAGGAGCGTGGTGGTGCTGTTCTTCAAGAGAGGTGACAGAACCCTCTTGAAGAATTATAGACGCATCTCACTCTTGAGCCACGTCTATAAGTTGTTTTCGAGAGTCATTATAAATTGACTCACGCGCAGGCTCGACGACTTCCAGCCTCCCGAACAAGCCAGTTTCCGAAAAGGCTATAGTACCATAGGCCACACACATACGCTGCGCCAGATTATACAGAAGACCGAGGAGTATAATCGGCCTCTGTGTCTAGCGTTTGTGGACTATGAGAAAGCCTTCGATTCGATCGAAACTTGGGTGGTGCTGCAGTCCCTTCAGCGGTGCCAAATTGACTACCGGTACATCGAAGTATTGAAGTGCTTGTATAGAAATGCCACTATGTCTGTCCGAGTTCAGGACAAGAGCACAAAACCTATCCAACTGCAGAAAGGCGTAAGACAGGGAGTCGTCATGTCCCCGAAACTCTTCACCACTGCATTGGAAGATGTTTTCAAGCTCTTGGACTGGACTGGATTCGGCATCAACATAAATGGCGAATACATCACTCACCTTTGATTTGCAGATGATAGCGTGGTCATGGCCGAATCGCTGGAGGACCTTGGTACCATGCTCTATGACCTCAACAGTGTCTCCCGACTAATGGGTCTAAAAATGAACATGAACAAGACAAAAGTCATGCACAAAAACCATGTCATTTCAGCACCGGTCCTAGTCGAAAACGTGGATCTCGAAGTTGTCGATCACTATGTTTACCTGGGACAAACAGTCCAGTTAGGTAGGTACAACTTTGAGAAAGAGGTCAATCGACGAATCCAGCTCGGCTGGGCAGCGTTCGGGAAGCTGAGGAAGATCTTCTTGTCCACTATTCCACAGTGTCTGAAGACGAAGGTCTACGACCAGTGTGTGTTACCGGTGATGACTTACGGAACAGAGGCGTGGTCTCTAAATGTTGGCCTTATATCAAGGCTCAAAGTCGCTCAGCGTGCTATGGAGCGGGCTATGCTTGGGATCTCTTAACGTGATAAGATCCGTAATACGGAAATCCGTAGGAGAACGGGAGTAACCGACATGGCCCGCCGGGTCAGCATGCTGAAGTGGCAATGGGCAGGCCACATCGCTCGACGCACCGACCACCGTTGGGGAAGAAAGGTTCTCAAGTGGCGACCGCGTATTGGACGGCGCAGTATAGGACGGCCTCCCACCAGGTGGACCGATGACCTGGTCAAAGTCGCAGACATTCGTTGGATGTCCAGCAGTGGACGATGAAAGGCTGATGGATGGATGGATGGATCACTGATCAAACATTAAAATCTGATACTAAATATATGCTTGACATCTTTTTGCAATGGATCCAAGTAGAATAAATACAATAATAAACAAAAATAAATATGGAGATTAGGTTTTGTATTTTTTTTCACGTTATCTAGGCAATGATGAAAGAAAGACGCGTCAATTTTACTAACGATTTTTTTTCATCAATGAGCCGCAAGTCTCGATAGTTAAAGGCGAAGGTATAAAAGACGGATATGCTCTCGTTGATGTATATGTTGTTGGAGCTTGGTGTTCAAGATCTTATGGAAGTTATTTCCGGCCTAACTCAGGGACGGTATCAATTATAGGCAAAGGATTTGGAGCGGTTTCCTACATGGCAATAAAGAATAAATATTGTGCAATTTGTGCCAGCGTCGAAAAGAGAGGGCACGGCTGAAGTGAACGATGTGTTACAAAAACTTTAGGAGATATTCTAGCGCTATGGAGGCAGATATTACATTATAAGCAAAACCATACGACAAACACTTGGAAGAAAAAATGTATACAATTACGTACTACTTAACAAAATTTGTGAAGTAATTAACACTTATTCTGCTTATTTTTTATATTTATAACCTGAAAAAAACATATTTTATATTACATTTGTAATTATTTGTTCATATTACTACTGAAATAATTTTATACTGTGGGTTAGCGCTAACGTCACGAAGAGAAATGAACGGCTCGCAGCAAAGAGTATGTATTCACTATGTTATGTTCCGCAGATTACAGGACGCGCGGACGGCCCCCACACCTCACCTCCTGAAATCTTAGCTTGCGTTGAAAAACCTCGCCTTAATGCAGTTTGCATGGGTATATAGCACTTGGCTTGGAGAAAAATGTAGGATTCACATCATTTAAAAGGGATAGTAGGAAAATTTTATCCTCATTTATGTAAGTGTCCACGCAGACGAAGGCACGAGTAGTCTATCATAAAGATCTATCAAATCTTTATATTTTAAAGTGACTAAGCAGAGATTATAACAACAACAGTAATGGTCTCATTTGAGCACTCGAGTCACGCCAGGCAATTTGAAATCTCAAAATCGACAACCATAAGCGTACGCTATTGAAATTGTAGTTAAAGTTCTACATATTGTTGGAATTGCCCTTTATCCTTTGAACTAACTTAGCATTGAATGCGAATTATTATTCTCTAAGAATAGATACCTCACACCAAAGTAGTTATAATTTAAACAGATACCGATTGAAGTCTATGTAACACAAATTATGATTTTCAATAGATCTATTTCACTTTATTCAACTTTAATTATCTTATTCAGAGATAATAATTATTGCTTGTTTAAAAGATGCTATTAAGGAATACCGTTCAGTTCTTTTATACGAGTGGCTCAAGTGAGGCATATTTTAAAAAGACTAGTGTGTAAATATTCGGCCCCCATAGGCGCTGGCCTGAGGGTGACGGGCCTAGGGCAGCCTGTCACCCTAGCAGAAGCAGGCCGGAGACGGCGGCGCAAGGTAATTTTAGCTTGTTTTAGATGTTGACCCCGTCCAGATTTTCCTGAGATTTTACATACCGGGAATTGTTGTTCGGCTATATTCAACGGTAGTTGTAAGGCAGAATGGGCAGTTCGTCCTCCTTCCATAAGTGTGGCTGCAATGCCGGATGATGCTAGTGCCAGTGCGATGTGTTTTTTAGCACGTATTTCCGCCAGTATTAGATTTATTAGAAACGTTTTACCGGTGCCTCCTGGTGCGTCCAAGTAAATAATTCCACCAGTGTTGTTATTTATCCGGTTCATTATAACGTTGTAAACTTTTTTTTGATTGTCATTCAGGAGTGGTTTGTTGTGAACAATGTATTCAAGTAGTTCATTGACGATCGACATTTAACTGCCTCGGTGGTGTAGCGGTAGTATATGCGACTGCTAATCATGAGGTCTCGGGTTCGAACCCCGGGTCAGGCAAAGCTATTGAGCTTTTTCCTAAAAAAAATAAAACTTCTCAGTAGCAGCCCGGAGTTTGGAAATGTGCCTGGTAGACGTCAATAGGCTCGCCCCCTATTACGTGGGACTCAAACATAGCTGGTGAGTCGTGGGTGTGCAATACACCTCTGCCTACCCATTCGGGGAGTATTCCGCCTGTATAGGCGTGATGCTATGTGTGTTTAGTTCATTGACGTTGTAGCTTTTTTCCTTTGTAATTTCGTAGTTTAGGACACTAAAAGCATTTCTTTGTGGTGCTGGCATTCCAAATTCTACTAAGGCCTGGTTATTTATTGCTAAACATTTATCTTCTAAGCGAATGAGTGTTTCATTGAAGATGTCGTCATTGAATTCTATAGTCAGTTCTGGATTAGTTTGTCGGATTTGGTACAATGTATCATCACTCATACTCCTTTTGAAAGAGTCCCATAGCTGTTTTGGGTTAGATGGGTGACATGTTGTTGGAATTATGGCGAATAACTCTCGAATTTGTTCAGCTGAAGCTGTGAGTGTGGCTTCTTGTAGTGTTAATTCCCAGTAGTTATCGTTTTCCAATAATCCTAAGCGTTGATATGCTTCTCTGCACGTCTGGCATAGGTAGCCGTCAATGGTCCTGAGATCTGTGAAACTTGTTGGTCCCCGTATTTCGTGTAACAACATCCGAAGATAGAAACATTCGGCATTGTTTGGATGTACACTGTATACTCGACCTATTGCGTTAGTTTTCATGATTTCTAGATGACCCTCGTCTGGCATTTCTTGTTTTCGTCTTTGAAAATTTTCCTTGTTTTGTCCCACGTATAATAAATAGGGACATCGACATACTAATGTCTTTGCGAATGGATCCGTTTGACACAGTTGGAAAAAAGCTGTTAATGTTGTGTTCTGAGGTGGTTCGCTTGCAATTTTTCCAGCCGAGTCTTTTGTGAAGTACACTCTGTCCATTCTCCAAATGTACTGCTAGATGTTGCACAGCTGGTTCGCGTTCGTGTATGGGAAAACTAAAAATCCTCCACGCTGCTTCGTTACTGTTGATGTATCTTCCCATTTGGTACATGAGCGTCTCATCATTTCTGTTATTTTGTTCGCTATTTTGGAATATTTGAAATATTTAGATATTTTTATATATATTTTTAGCATTTGACACGCTTAGCACTATACATTAAACACATAGTGAAAAATGTGAAATCGAAAATAACAGTCACGAGCAGGATTTGAACCTGCATCTCCTGGATACCGTCCAGATGCTTTGCCAATTCAGCCATCGTGACACTTGCTCCTGACTGCTAATCTCGAGAATACATTTATACTTAACGTCTTTGGGTGACACCTGCACCATCTATCGGAAGTATTTTCATACATTATACCGACCAGGTAAACTTAATTTTACAATTAAGATTTTATCTAATAATGACGCAAACCCTATAAATATTTAGATCTTTTTATAGATATTTTTAGCATTTGACATGCTTAGCACTATACATTAAACACAAAGTGAATAATGTGAAATCGAAAATAATATTAATAATTTGAAATACTGCCACATCACTACCTTTGTTTACGTACTTACATATATATTTAATAGATTTTACTGAATTGCAGTATTCAACGTTTATGTGTGCTTGGAAGATTTTGGAAAGTAGTGGGTTATATGGTACTACCCATTGATTATCTATTTCCAGTTCATCTCTGCCTTGTATTCGTATTTTTGCTGTGAAGCCACCGTTTTTTGGTGATCGTCTTCTATATTCATTAAGCGGTAAGCATAGAACTCCATGGAAGTGACTTTTTTGTTTGTTTCTATGCCTGTTTCAGGACGAATTTATTTTATATTGAAATGATATCCGTCCTCTCCGTGCAGAAATATTAACGGATATTGAAGAGCATCATATGAACGGTGTGTCTCTGCAATGAGTTGTAGTCCTTTTCTTCTTCGTTGTACAATTATGTCACGGCTTGTATTTTCATTGTCCACAATTACGATGGCGACTTCATCTATCTGAGGTGCATTAAATCTACGTTCGTGTTCCCCACGTGGTCTTTTATCGGCTCGAACTACAACTTTATAGGCATCGGAAATCATGCGGTCTAATGTTGTTTTGAATATGTAAATCAGTTGATTGTATTTGTGTAAAATCCTCTGTACATCTTGGATTATTTCGCGTCTCAATCCATTAAAATTTGTGCATCGTTGATCAATTTCTTGTTCTTCATTTTCGATGAAATATACTTGCAGAAATTTATAGTCTTCGTCAAGTATTGGTAGTATCGATCCTATTTTGTTATAAATTGGTCCTTGAATTGAAAATATATATTCAATTCATTTCTATTAGTGTTAGTCGAAGGAACACCGAAAGAAGTCATTTGAAAGCAGGAGTTGTATGATCTTATATTTTGAAGAAAGTGTTTTGATTCTAGTGTTTTCCCGGTCATGTAATGTAGAAATTCCTGCGGAGGTGCTTCCAGTGGTGGTAATCGAATTTTTCCATTCATGCAACAGAGACCTGGTGTTTCTTTACTGATTTTTTTCGCGTGGCAAAATTGGCAAATGTTATTCATTTTTCTGATTACAACATATTTATGATTGTAATATTTTTTCGTCAGTTTGTAGTGGAATGCTTCCTTTGTTAGATTATCTTTTAAAATTCTCGATTCTTCAATATTTTTATTTTCTTTTCTTTCTTCGCTTTTTTTGTTTCTCAGGGTGCTCATTCTGGTTCGTTGATTTTGTAAACATGCTTCGTGCTTTTCTTCCGTTTTATTTCTTCGATATTCTTTTTGTTTCCACCGTTTCGCTGCAGAACTGGCAAGATCTCGTCTTTTTTTACGTCTAGGCATTGTATTCTGTAAAATATAAATTAAATAAACATTAATAGACAAATATTTTTTTTTTACGTAAACATGGGGTACGTTGAGACAAAGAAAAAAAATTATTTAACCTTCAAGCGGTCGCGCGATATTTTGTTTACGGCTAAAAGTATATAGAAGGCATCGATTCAACGTCGTGCGACTGCTTGAAGGTTAAGGAAATTACAATTAAAAAGAAAAAAACAAACCATTATAATTAATTAAACACACTATTAAAAATACTCACATTTGATATTTCACAATAAAGGCTCACAGACAACTTTTTTCTTCTTCGCTTCAAAATCGAGAATTAATTAAACACACTATTAAAAATACTCTCACGTGATACTTCAAAATAAAGGCTCACAGATAACTTCTTTTCTTTTCATTTCGAAATCGCTTGTTTCGCTGTTCAAATCGAACTAACTCTGACGGGCGACACCGGGCTCTTATATATTCAGAGAGCTAGGCTCTAGGATATTCGAGAAAGTTTGAGAATATTTTCTTTCTCACACCTTCTCGTATGTTCTCGACATTATCGTCCACCGTAACAATAGGTTCTGCAGCTGTAGCATACGTAGTAAAGGTGCGAAATTTAAAAACTGAAATTTTAAAATGTTTTCATAACTAATTTGAATAACTAAAATTATGTCGCTTTAACTCCAAAATATAAGTTAGCTACTGCTGTATAACCACACAAAATTTAATAACTTTATTATAGTAACAAATGTAATTTAAGATTTTATTGAAATTGGAATTTTAAATTTCGCGCCATTACTACACATGCTGCAATTGCTCGCAGCGCCTTTCGAAATGCAACCCAAATAACCGTTGTTCTGAATGAAGTTCAAATACTCTCCAACAGATGGCGCCACTACACTTCATTTCCAAGTTGAACGGTTGGAAAAGCCCTTATATCTTTAAAAACACGCCCTTTAGGTTAAAACGGGAAATTCCTTATTCGAGGGGGGATAAAGGGCTATCACACTATATAAGTCCCTTTATCGTGCCGGGACTCTTTTTTAAGTTTTATCGGCATGCACATTTTATCAACTTAGTTTTATTATATAATAATGATAATGATATTTATTGTTGCTTCTTTTGAATAAGCAATTACTATATTGGGCTCGTGTTGTTTTCTGTCTGTGTCTATAGGCCTTCTCATAACGGAGCGTTCAAGCGCAAGGATCGCGCTTTTATTTTTAAAAGTTAATATTGGGACGCGCCGAACATGGCTCTTCTGTGGAGACCACAAAGAGTCGTCGCGTCCAGGCTCATACGCGGATACCGCACGGTGTCGACGGAAGCAGCCTGCGCGTTGGCCGGAACGCCCCGGTGGGACTTGGAGGCGGATGTGCTCGCCGAAATGTATCGGCGGGCGTCGCAAGAGTGGGAGGTGGGTGGTCGTCCCCCACTCAGGGAGGTGGCCAAGTGGCAGGGCGATGCCCACCGAGCTGCCATGGCCAGATGGAGGACACGGCTGGAAGTGCGCCGAGCCGGTCTCTGGGCCGTAGGGGTGCTCTAGCCTATGCTGGAGGAGTGGGCGGGGCGACGGTACGGAGTCGTTACCTTCCGACTGGTGCAGGTGCTGTCGGGGCACGGTTGCTTCGGCAGATATCTCACATAGTCGCAAGGAGGGAAGTGACTCCGGGCTGTCACCATTGCGGCTGCGACGAGGACACGGCGCTGCTTACGCTCGAGTCGTGCCCGGCTTGGGGCGGGCAGCGTTGTGAGCTCGTCGCGGCAATAGAGGAGGACCTCTCGCTGCCGAGCGTCGTTAGAGCGATGCTTGGCAGCGACAGGAATTGGGCCGCGGTCGCTGCCTTCTGCGAGGAGGTCATCTCGCGCAAGGAAGCGGCGGAGAGGGCCAGGGAGGCTGATCCTTCCGCAGACCCGAACCGCCGCCAGCGACTGGGGCGGCGCAAGCGTGAGTATTTGCGCCTAATCCCGCCCTAGCTGAGGCTGCGGGTGGATGAACCGGGGAACGTCCGCCACCCGCAAGGCCTCCCGCGTAGGTGCGACGCTCCGTGTGCGGGTGCGTCGCTCAGTAGAGGGTACCCGAAAGGGTAAGCCGCCGGCGGACCACCGAAGGAATGTAACATAGTTCCAGTGACCCGCCAAAAAAGGCGGAGAGACGGCACACGGCGGGTTTCTTTAGTGGGTGCAGGCCCCACAGTACCCTGTTCGTTGCCCCGAACGATGGGGTGTGCGGTTAGGTACATTTTTTCCCGCCTAAACAAAAAAAAAAGCCTCACGTCATCATCGTCTGGAAAAACATGTTCCTAACACTTTGAAGGTAGGTATATGTTTTTCCAGTTATCAATACTTTCATCCTTACTCCTTAATTATAAATGTGAAAGTGCGTGGGTTTGTTTATTTTACTTTCACACCATAACTACTCGAGCAATAGTCATGAAATTTAGCACATCTATAGTCCAGAACCGGAAAAGAACATTGTATTTTTCCATAGATGGTTTCTGTGGGATAGCCATGTTGCATAGAGATCATTAGTAATGCCGTTGAAGGATGCTGTCATATTCTGAAGTGGATGCGGGCAGTCGTGGGCAGAGTCTAGTATCAAACAAAGTAAGATTAAGAGAATTGGAAAATCACGAAAGAAAGTGGGATACCTACAATTTTAATGATACCACATATATATTAATTGAGTTTTTTTTTATAGCATATAATAAATAAGTACAAATTGTTCACAATATGAGCGCTACGACTAAGGGTATACTTTGAAAGTGTTTGGTGGACCGTGATCAAGATCCATTCGGCCGTCGCCACTGAACATGGGCCCTAACAAGTTCATACGCCACCAGTGTTGTGGAAACTCGGGCAAGGGCGAAACCACGTTGTTACATTCAAACAAGAGTCCCATATAATTGGATTATATTAATTATTAATATGTGGCTTGGCGAGGTAAAATATTTATCTCAATAACAATTTCTGTAACCAAACTAACTGCTACCTATATATAGTCTGTGGTCTTCAAGGGCTCTTATAAACGCAAAGATGCGTTACAATAACCTACATACGACAATTTGACAATATTTTTCAGTATGTATCTATTAGCAAAAACGTTTTAGTTCTAAAAATCACGTTCGGATTTTTTTTTGAGACTAAAAGGAAGAAAATAAATAAAAAAAAAACAAAAAAAAACAGCATCTAGCCTGTATGGGGAGTACAACAACAACACAAGGGGTAGGCAGAGGTGTATTACACACCCACGACTCGCCAGCTATGTTCGAGTCCCACGTAATAGGGGGCGAGCCTATTGACGTCTACCGGGCACATTTCCAAACTCCGGGCTGCTAAAATAAATTATAGTTTATAAAACTAAAATAACACGCTTTAAATAGCTAGTTAAACTAAAAAGTAGTAAATAATACTACAATAAATAATTATTGTAAAAAAGCGTGAGGTGCTTAATATCAAATGTTACAAATAGTTCACCTATATAGTAAAAAGCACCCCACGCTTTTTTACAATAATTATTTATTGTAATATTATTTACTACTTTTTAGTTCAAATAGCTATTTAAAGCGTGTTATTTTAGTTTTTTAAGCTATAATTTATTTTTTATTAAGGCGGCAATAAAATGTTTCTAACCGCACACCCCGTCGTTCATGGCAACGAACAGGGTAGTGTGAGGCCCTCATCCACTAAATAAACCCGCCGTGTGCCGTCTCTCCGCCTGTATTGGCGGGCCACTGGAACTATATTAAATTAATTCAGTGGTGCGCGAGTCAATGTCTGAGTTATTATAATAGTTATCAGCTTTCGATCAACTATATTGTGAACCAATTTATACAGTTAATCCCGAAGGCTCATATTGTTTATTATAAACTGGTGAGTGCAATGGTCTATCAGCAATAAGTAATATAAAATAGATTAAATTTCTTTTAATATTTCTGCCGTAAAAATGTCTATAAAATAATAATGAGTACCATCAACCATAAGTTCATATATAAACACATTTAAGTGGCTACTTACTGCACTGCGTCTGTAGCTTAAACAACTATGGTGCTGGAGTCAATGAACTAACAGTAATAAGAGTTATTATAATGCAGCCTGTAAGGTGGCAGTAAACATTTATGATTGACCCCGCAAACTACTACTACTTACGGAGAAGCCCAATCAAAGTTGCAAGCCCGAGGACTTAGGGGCAGTGACTTGATATATGTATGAGTATGACTTCGGATTAAGATAAAATGTATTTCGAGAGATTTGCAGTAGTACAGTATGCTGTAGCTTCGTAGAAATCGTGTGGTTATAATCGTAAAGCTTCTTTAGATTAGACGAGCTCAAATACTTATGTATAATATAACTTAGTCTTATACCCGCGGGAAAAATATAGCAGACGTATTGATTTACATTTTTCTACACAATGACAAGGACATGATTACGGTTTTTTATGCAAGTCCTTATATTTAGAGTTTTTTAGTTATACAATACTATTGTATCTTATCATTTTTTTTTTTATATCAGACTAATAATATCGTTGAAGTTGTATTTTTGGAACAGTAGTTTGTATAGTAGAGCTGTTATGACATAAAGATCTAAAATATCAACTGCTATGCTACTATTTCATATATGTATTATTGTGTATATATATATTTTATTGCATATGGTGACAGACGAGCCACGGGATGATGGTAAATGGTAACCGTCGCTCATGGACTCAACTATACAGAGAGTACTGTCAAGCCGCTGCTCACCATTTCATTTCGCATATATGAAATGAACACCAATGTGCTTCATGGCCGGTCACACAGGAGATGGTGGTACCAACCCGCTCGGACCTGATAGCAAGTACTAGTAGTACACTTGGTACCCAGCCCTACCACCAGTAATGCAATGGGTGATAATTACTTACTTCCCTTAGTCGCCTTGTACGAAACCCGTGTGAAAGAATGGGGTGGGGAAACTTTATTTTCAGTCCGTCACCATACGGATAAAAGTAGCATAAATATTATCATAGTAGCACATCTAAGTCCTAATGTTTATCATGTAACTTATACTCGTACTATAATGAAAGCAAGAGTTTTCTTAAATGAAATTTAAATAAAATTAATTGTTTCTATCTAAGATAAAAATAAAGAAGTTTCTGTGTTAAATAATCGTTAGATAAAATTTTTATTAAAGATTTTGGTGGTTGAATGTTATTGTAACTAACTAAAGTAACTTCAATAAACATTGGAGTCAGACACAAAATATATCTTCACAAATAATAATATACATTATAGACATATTACGTATTTATATATTGAAATGTAGACAATAAGTTATTTACATAATAATATTGGTCGTTCAAATTTTGACCTTGTGTTGTCCATCTGAGTCAATAGATGCCGCCATTGTGTGCTGCACGGAATTTATCAGTCCAATTTATCCTCTATTAGCTAATAGGCACACAGGCGATAGTCTAAACATATTGCCTGAACTGCTAAAATTTCATGTTTCTGTGAATATTTAGAATGGCTGTTGTAGCTATTTCTGTGGAAAAGGAATACGAAAAGTTAAGTAATGTGAAGCCGGAGGAGATAAAACAAATAGTGGCGTGGCTGCAAACACAACCACATCTTCCACGTGTTTCTGGTAAACCTATTTTGAATACTATGTACAAAATCAACTTAAAATTAATTTAAGATTAGTCTCTTTAGATTATCTACATACGTGTCTGTGTGTGAAAGTTGCTTTCGTAAAACTTCAATAATGGTAGGTCTTGAATAATTTTTAACATGATGATGTCACTAATGCACACATTATAAAAATATATTTACTTCAATAAATATGGAATATGCAAAGAAATACCATTACAGTGGTACCGTTAAATCTAAGTTTACAAGCAATGGCAAAAATAAATATGATATTTAGCTCACAGAAAACATAATACATATTATGTATTGAAATTTTGTAGGCACATGGCATATTAAATATGGATTTGATGTTAGCGTATATTAAGTGACTCGATTAGAAGTAAATCTCAGTTATTAAATAACAAATGAAAGGAATCTTAAAATTTAAACATGCAGCCGAATTCCAAGAACTCTACAATAAAATGCAGCTAAATTGGGTTGTGTAATTTCCAGAGTTGGACGTCATACTAGCGTATCATAGTTGCGCATGCAATAGTGAAGTAACAAAGCGGGTCATTGATGTCAATTATACTCTACGAACATTGTTTCCTTTTTACCAGAAAAGAAAAATAGATGAGTATTTAGAAATGGCTCTTCAAACGTGGTTTGTATGTCTACTGTTAGAATAATGCTAAAAGTTTACCTATCTTAACAACGTACCGTTATTTACATTTATTGATTACCTATCACGGCACGATGCCTACGTGTCGTGATCTAAGTATAAAAACATACCGCCACAACGGAAAGGCTTACTTGTATTTTGCGTAGTACTGAAACGTCACAATGCCGATAGTGAAAGTCTCTCGTATTTGATCAACGTGATATGACTTATATTTATTATCAATACGAGCCAGTAGGCCACCATGCAGTGATATTATGCAGCCATACATTTTAGTAACAATGGAGGCAAACGCATGTCACCGCGTACCATTAAAAATTTAGTAAACCTCATAAATATATAAATTCTTCGCCGCAGCCAAAAGCTAGTTTTTGGGTTAAATCTCAGGTTCTCGGTATAGTAGCAGGATAAAATGTATACCAGTTGTTAAGTCTAATCGAGAACTACTAAATAAAAAAAGTTGATGCGCGAACAAACAAACAGACAAACAGAAAAAATCTAAAAAAAACGTTTTGTGTTTAAACACGCCTATATATCCTAATTCAGTCATTTTTTCTTAAACATCTTAAATATACAGACATAGCTAAGTTACAGTTTTATAATAGTATAGAAGAAATACATTACTATAAGGCGCATTAATTAATTATATCTATGTGAAAATAGCTATTCCACGAGAACCATTTATTTTTCCGGGATGGAATATATCCGTATCGTATCGTATATCCTTTTCTGGGTTCCAGACTCTATGCATATATATATATGCATATTTAATGACGTTTATTTCAGTAGTTACGGCGTGAAATCGTAATAAACAAATGAACCAACAAATAAACCACATCGCTTTCGCATTTTTGTAATATTAGTAGTTAATTCAAATCCATAACTACAAGAATTTAAACCTACAAAACTACCTACATAGTTGTTAGTCGACGGGAATTATATTATTCTTACCGAGGTTGGATGATATCCATAAAACATTAGTATTAATCTGAGGTATTTTTTATTCCAGTGGTTTTTAAGCCATATACTCATAGGAATGTGTATACACAAAAGCATATTATGTAGTATTGTAATTCAAATAATACTTTGTTTTGTTTACAGGCTCATAGTACCATTACCAACTATAACGAAGAAAGGCTATAAACCGATATACTGCGAGCTTTTAGACGCGGATCTAGAGAAGTTCATTTACGGCGATGTTATTAAGTAAGACTTGAAGTATCTATCTAGATAGCGTATTATATAACTTTAATATAGTAGTGCTGCATGCTTACTACCGTACTATAAATGTTTGTTTATTCTGGCTTCCGACGCCAGCCATACGCATTGCACACTAAATAACGTCTTCTATATATTAAGATGTTTTTCCTAAGTAGGATATATTTGTTTTGCAGACATCATTTTACATTAAGGAATAAGCTGTGTATTGCGGGGGAATTATTCAAAATACAATTATTGCACATATACGAGTGCACTAATGCAATGTACAAAAAAAAAAACATTTTTGGATTACAAAAATAATTCCGTATGTGAGAATGGAACTCGCTTGGGATTTTCCCGCGTCTTCTGGTATACCGATTGAAATGGTCTGCAACTGAGCTACCGCAGCAGTTGCTCGAAGCTACCAATTTTTATATCACACACTTTTTCTTACTTCACTTTTGTCATAATAGTTCATTATTATAGTTAGAATGGCACACGGGCCAGTATGTTTTTATTTTTATATAACAGTTTAAGCATTGATATATAGTAATAATCATATGAAATAACGTAATATTTCGCCATGTTTGCGTTTTTATTATTGCACCTATATTAAAAACCGTTTCATATTGGGCTACTAGTTGGTTTGTTGGTGGTTTGACGGGTGTCGTGGCATAGTCGGTAATGTAACCGACTTCCGTGCACGAGGTCGTGGGTTCGATTCCCACTCAGGACAATTATTTGTATGATGAACACAGATATTCGTAATGCTTCTGGGTGTTTTCTATATATTATATGTATGTATTTACAAAAAAAAAGTAATATATGTATTATATCCGTAATCTGGTACCCATAGCGCAAGCGTTAAGTTTAGTTTGGGACCAGAGGACGTTGTGTGAAATGTCCGTGAATAATTATTTATTTATTTATTGGTAAATTATATTACACATAATAATAGGAGATAATCATTAAAATTTCAGAGTATTCCTCATGGTTATAGATCTATGGCAATACGAAGAAGGTACTGTTCCAGGAATAGCTATTGTAGTAAATCTAGATCGAGTAACACTTGGCCATATATCAAAGATCGACATCATCGTGGCGCAGCAATTTTTCTACTTTTTACAGGTGTTATTTTTTTTAACGCATAAGTTTTGATTAAATTGTGCTCCTCATGAATATACGAAGCATACCTACCTACATCAAGAGGTCTAACTAAAAGTACACTCCACTTGCTTAGCTTAGTAAATGTTATATTATTTACTGTTTTTATTATTACCATGGATACGTGGCTCCTTTCAAAATAATAAGAATTAGACCACCACGCAGCCCTCGTCAAAAAGGCGTGTAGGTTTCAACACAATCTTTTTATATGCTAACAGTTATAATTGTTAACAAACGCTTAACAGAACACTAAGTGCGTTAAAGGTAGGTAAAATGCCTTGCAAAGTTTCAACCTTGTACTGGGGATTGAATTTAATGCTTCTGCCCTCTCACTAAAGGTCAGCGTGAATCAACGGTAGCGACTCCTATCGTTGTTTGATATGGTAAGTGAGAGCGCCGGTGGCCCAAACACCCTCCCTACCCTCTCCTTATTATTCTCCATATCCTCTCCTTAGTATCCTACCTATAGGTACTCTCCTTAATATACGCCTCCTGTTACTTTCCTTGGAGATGGCGACGTGCCAGTGATGCCTCTGGTGTTACTAGCGTCTATATAGACTATAAATAACCGCTTACCATCAGGTGAGCCATATGCTTGTCTTATACGTGTGGTGACGGACTAAGAATACAAGTGTCACCACCTTATCTTTCCCGCGGGTGTCGTATAAGGCGACTAAGAGAAGTAAGCAATTATGACCCATTGCATTACCGGTAGTAGGGCTGGGTACCAAGTGAGAGTATTCACTTGCTATCGGGCCCGAACGGGTTGGTACCACCGTCTTCTGTGTGACTGGTCATGAAGCATGTCAGTTTGTTGTGGCTGTAGCAGAAGATAGCCGTTTATTCTTTCATTTCATATCTGAGAAATGTAATGGTGCGCAGCGGCTTGACAATACTCTCTGTATAGTTGAGTCCATGACCGACGGTTGCCACTTACCATCAGGTAGTCCGAGGCTCGTCTGCCATCATTAGCAATAAAAAAAAACACGTGGTATAAAAAAAGATCAGTTATGTAACTTCAGAAGGCTTTTAATTTTAGAGGTGCCTATAAAAATAGAATAAATGTAATTAGTTTTTGATTTAAGATAACTCAGAAACAAACATGCGGCGGTAATACTTCCTCTTTAAGTAACATAAACATTGAAACTTGATTTGGGAAAGTTAATTTTCAAATATTTCTATTTTCAGGAAGCAATGTTTGTTTCTCTCAAAGAATTCCATTTTATAAATGCGCCGGCATTCGTTGACAAATTACTTGTCATGGTCCGTCCATTTATGAAAGATGAATTACTGAACATATTGAAGGTTCATAAAATCGGTGATAATACTGTAGATGAATATATATCTACTCAAGATTTATTGAGAGGCGATACAGGAAGTAAAAAAGCGATAAAAGGTAAGGTTCTGGTATAACTTGTATTCTAATCACAACTCATCACTGTCCCACGATTGAGCACGGGATTCCTCTAAGAGTGAGAGGGACTTAAGCTGTAGTGTGGCATTGAGCGGGTTGGTAGATTTCCCCCGGATTGGAAAGGACGCAGGTTCGATTCCCGCTCGCACTAAAGTTATCTTTTTCCACATTTCAAAAATAATTTGTTCCTTAAAGATTTCACAAGCTATCAAGAAAATCTCTCACTCACGGATGTCCGTGTGGTGGCGGACTAAGAATACAAGTGTCACTAACCCCATCCTTTCCCGCGGGTGTACAAGTTAACTACGGGAAGTAAGCAATTATCACCCATTGCATTACTGCTGGTGTAGCTGGGTACCTAGTGAAAGTACTCACTTGTTATCGAGCCCGAACGGGTCGGTATCACTGTCTCCTGTGCAACCGGTCATGAAGCACGTCAGTGTGTTTTGGCTGTAGCAGAAGATAGCCGTTTATTCTTTCATTTCATATCTGAGAAATAAAATGGTGCGCCGCGGCTTGACAATACTCTCGGTACAGTTGAGTCTATGAGCAGCAGTTACCACTTACCATCAGGTGGGCCGTGGCGCATCTTCCATCATTAGCAATAAAAAAAAATTCAGGTTTTGTCACAATGTTTTTCTTCACCGAGCAGATATAATTTGTTAACAAAGTGTATTTTACACATAAACTCGAAAAATAATAATAATCAGAGGTGTGTGTCTCGCAAATTCTCAACCTTCGACTAGGGATTGAACTCGATACCAATGTGTTTGCAGTCCTTGGTTTTACCGTTCAGCTATCACTGCTCTATGATAAGATAATTGCTACACAATATTATTATTAGTCACAATGTTTCTGAAACAATCTTTAGACCAATTAAACTAAAATTACAAATATTTGTTCTGTTATAAAACCCACAAGAGTCACTACCTAAGTACACAGTGAATCTGACAATGAAACAATACGCCTTACTGAAAAAAGACGTGATGTTGAATCTCAAGGCACGCTTTAGAAGGAACTCCGTTCCAAATAGTATTTCATTGCTTTGCTTATCACAATTAAAAGAAATATGCTCTCATTATTACTGAATTTCTTATTTTACAGATGATACATGTAATAAACTAAAGGCTAACTATACATTTTTTGAAGAAGAATCAAAACGAAGAGTAGACGAGTCAAAGAGACCTGGCGGTCCAAAATGTATGAGTACCTTTTTTCCTGGAATAGAAGACAGTTTTAAAAAGCTTAACATTGATTAAGAACTATACTTATTTATTATTATAACAGTTACTGAATATATATAATAATGTCTGAAAAAAAATATTTTGCATGAACCAATGTACAATTATACAAGACATTTATTACGCACTGTGTTTGTGCTAGCGAGTGACAATACATATAGATCTAGCATTAAAAAATGAATATTAAATAAAAAAATCTTAACTATCATATTACGAGTGAAAAATGTCCTTTTGTTTGTTCGTTTGTTTATTTCTTACACTTTCATGCTTATAACTACTATATATACCAACAACCTTCACTAGTCTAGAGGTCCAGAGCTCAGAACATGACATAGGTTACTTTAGGTCCTGTAAAAGTACATGCGGATGCGTCGCTCAGTAGAGGGTACCCGAAAGGGTAAACCGCCGGCGGACCACCGAAGGAATGTAACATAGTTCCAGTGGCCCGCCAGTGAAGGCGGAGAGATGGCACACGGCGGGTTTCTTTAGTGGGTGAGGGCCCCACACTACCCTGTTCGTTGCCCCGAACGACGGGGTGTGCGGTTAGGAACATTTTTTCCCGCCTTAACAAAAACAAAACAAAAAAAGATGTCCTGTAAAAGTAGATTACTGTGGGATAGCGATTTTGCCATCTCTTTTACTGTCCCACTATTGGTTAAAGAGGTAGGTTTAAGAGGTTTGCGCACCAGTGGCATAAAACGAGAGTGCAACTCGAGCAAAACAGTTAGAACAGTAGCGGGACAGTCAACTGTTTACGTACTGTCAGCCCCTAACAGAGGGGAAGCTATTCAAGGGACAGAATAGGATGCTCAGAATGAGACCAGAACTTGTCGGGAGTCAAGAAGTGCGCGTGGGAAAGAGCGTCATAGCAAGTACCGCGCGCACCTCCCAACGCATTTCGCCCAGTATGACCGGATGGTCGGTATGGGCATGGGAGGAGGTGGGTTGTCCCACTATTGGGCACGCGTCCTTTTTGACCGCAAAGTATTAAAAAGTGAGGGTAGTTGAAGATACTCTCACACAATATAACCGACGAACACCTTCCACCAGTCTACTCGTAAACACGGCTGGTGCAACTCAGCCGAAACGTAGAGGTTAGTCAAAATAATAGTATTTTGGTAAGTTTAAATGCGCGTGTAGACCCGTTAAGTGTGTTATAATGAATATAAAACGCGAAAGTTTAAAAAGTACTAATGCTCAATTATTCTAAAAAAAATATATTATCTTAAATTATTTATTCTAACATTCAACATAAAATAACATTATGTTATATACCAGACGTTAAATTTGGAATGACTATAAAAATATGGCGTTTGGGATTTAAATTTATAGCTTTGGATATGACCGTGTCTGTATTGACAGTAGAGTTACTTGACAACACGTGCTGTTCAGCATGTGACACAAAGGAAATTGCTTCTTGGCGTAGCTTTCACAAAACAATCAAAAACCTCTGTACACGTATCATTTGATAAACTTGGTTTGTAGTTTTTAAAAAACTTTAAAAAAGAATTTATTTAAGTAAGTTTCATGGAAAATCATCTTTCTATTAAAAGTTATGTTGTTGCGGCGGATCTTCACAAGTTATTTTAATTTCCTTTTAGTGTATCGGACGAAAGTTTGTTTTTTTATGCATTTTTAAAAATTTGAAAAGTGTGACAGTAACTCCTACAAGTACACATATAAGGCTAGGCTATTTCCGAGAGGTTCTGAAATTAGCATACTATATCTATGGGTAAAACAGAGTGTAATATTTTGATATTTTTATATATATTTTAATTTTGATATGCTCGGCTATTTATCAGAAATGTGAGAATTTTCTTCAAAAACACTGTCTTTTTATTCTAATAAAAAACTAGGAATATATTATTTAAGGTTGCTTGTATTGAGAATATTTATTTAATCCACTTATAAAATTTCATATTATAACATTCTCACATGCAATTCCAGGGTGTCGACATAGTTATAACCCGTGGAAGTGAAGAGGGCTAGGTTGCTGTAGCTATACCACCGAAGGAATGCGACATAGTTCCAGTGGCCTGTCAATAAAGGCGGAGAGATGGCACACGGCGGAGAGACGGCACACGGCGGGTTTCTTTAGTGGGTAAGGGCCCCACACTACCCTGTTCGTTGCCCCGAGCGACAGGGTGTGCCGTTAGGAACATTTTTTCCCGCCTAAACAAAAACAAAAAAAAAAAAATGTCTGCTGTAGCTATAGTTTACGATTTGAAATCCCAAATCACGCCGGGTAGATGTCTCAGATTAGCTCCATTGGTTTTGTCTAGACGAAACATTATTCTCAGTATCTCTTTATTCCTGTATTTTAATTTCGAGGAACGATGCACCAAGTATAAGAGTCATTTGTACGCAGACTATACTGGTTTGTGTACAAATGACAACCTTATTTTCCTATTTTGAAGCATGCCCATGATTTATTAGGCCGTGTGCTTTCGTTTGTTTTCACAAGAATACTAAATCTTATTATTATTTAAATAGTAAATCAAATTGACTGTATATTTTCTTTAATTAGTAATGCAGAATGCATTGCAATTATTTTTTAACATAATTATACAATTTTCAACAGACTACAGAATAATAATTTATGATCCAATTACAAAACCCAAATAATAATTATTATGTACTCAAAGCCCGCTCTATCACTTTTCGGCGAACATTACCTAAATCAAAATTGGCGCCGACTCTATCATCAGCAGTTTTAATTTTCTTCTTTGTTTTTTATTTGTTTGCTTTTTTGTTATATATATTTTTATATTTTTCAATAATAAACAATGCGTAAGAACCTGGCTAGCGCTAGACTCAAGATGGAATTATGTTTGAAAAAGGTAATGAATATTGATCTATACCTGAGAAGTTCTGAGTTCTGAAAGCATCTGGAAGGTATCCAGGAGATGCAGGTTCAAATCCTGCTCGTGACTGTTATTTTCGATTTCCCATTTTTCACTTTTTGTTTAATATTTATCCTAATACCGCTTAATTTTTTACTCGTTTTGTGAACAATTCAAGATACAACATGAACTATTAAAGCCCATCTCGTCCACATTCTATTGATACAATCATTTCGTTCGTTGGAATGGCGTAATGGTTGAAAATAAAACACCTAAAAATGGACGGCAATCGGTACACTATTGTCCCTAAATAGTGCACAAAAGGAATTCGTTGTTAGCACAATTTTCATCCTTTTGTAGGTAAAATAATGGTTTTACCTTAATCCTAAATACTAGTTTTTAGTGTCTAAATACCAAGTTCTGGCTCTTGCAACACAGTTTATAACTAGTGTAGGAGCCAGAGTTCCAAATATTTGGTGTAGGAAAGTACATGTTTTTTTTAAGTTAATAAAGAGTTTTTTATTTATATTTTAGCATTTGACATGCCCAGCTACTTTTTAAAGTACTAATTATTTGTGAATGAGGAAAAAGAGAACTTTAGTGCGAGCGGGAATTGACCCTGCGTCCCTTCCAATCCGGGGAAGTGCAGCTCTTCGGCACTTACAGAAGAGAACTTTCCCGGACTGGAAGGAAAGGAAGATTCAGTAGTCAGTACTATTAATTAGACCTTTGTATGAAGTGCTATTAATAGCATTTATTCTTTTGTGTCATTTGCATATATAAACAATGCGTAAGAACCTGGCTAGCGCTAGACTCAAGATGGAATTATGTTTGAAAAAGGTAATGAATATTGATCTATACCTGAGAAGTTCTGAGTTCTGAAAGCATCTGGAAGGTATCCAGGAGATGCAGGTTCAAATCCAGCTAGTGACTGTTATTTTCGATTTCACATTTTTCACTTTGGACTTTTGTTTCAAAATTTATCTATTTTTGAAATAATTTGCGACTGTTACGTTAAAACATAAAATTTGTGGGCAAGGTCACTCTTGCATTGATTGTCTCAATTAAGAAATCTCATCATGATATCTTAATCGTATAAGGTGTTATAAATTATGTAAAATTTGAAACATATTTCATGAGCAAAAGTTAGTTGCGGACCGGTCTCATTAAGTCTCATCTGAAATGAACCCTTGTGTTATTCAATTATTAATGAGAAGGTCACTTAGCTATATTAGTTCATTAAGGGAGGAACAACAGGCCCCAGTAGCTCGATCTTATTACATATAACATAATGCGAGTCCCACCTTCGAGATTGTTTGGCATAGTTATTCATTAACCGTTACTGCGTATGTGTAGATAATATTAATACTTTAAATCAGGGGTTGCCAAACTGTGCGCCGCGGCGCCCTGGTGCGCCGTAGAAAGCGAAGGGCGTCGTGAAACGATTGTGTTTACCATTTTCCGAAACCTCAACTTAAACCTCTTTTGAATGTTTTCTGTGTTGGTTTTATCTATACTATTCGAAAGCTGTAACAGAGCTGCGTCTGTACATTTAAAATATTTGAGAAAAAAAAAAATGTAATAGGCTATATGGCATGTCTAAACACAAAACAATTTTTCTTTGAATTTTTGTCTGTTTGTTTGTTCGCGCATCACGCAAAAACGATTGAATGGATTTTGATGAAACTTTTTTTAGTTGAGAGCTCTTGATACGACTTAAAAACTGGTATACATTTTATCTCGCTACTATAACCGAAAAACTAGCTTTTGACTGCGGCAAAGCCGCGGGCAAAGGCTAGTATTTTTATAAATGTAGATTGTGAATATTTTAATTGTTGTGCATATCTAACTAATTAGTATCATTGTACATTGTACCTATCTATTTCGACTTGCTAGAATCTAGTTTAGGGCGCCGAGACAAAATAGTAAATATGAATGTGCGCCGCTGACTCCCTGCTTTAAATGATTAATAATAGGGTACCTATTACCTATACGAGTATCTGTGGAGTGAGGCTGACTGACCGCATTCGTAACGACGACGTAAGAGAGCGAGTAGGTATGAAAGAGAGTACTGCTGGAAGGAGGGGAGGCTGATACTCCTGCCGAAGCCGGGGCGAACGCCGGATTCGGTCGGGGCCTTCAGGTCCATCGGGGACACGGGGGTAAGCTGCTGGATAAAATCCTCGCTGCCCGCATCGTCCAACACCTGCGCGACTTTGGACCCGACTTGTCGGACGCCCAGTTCGATTTTCGAGCTGGTCGTTCCACGGTCGGCGCGATTATGCACCTGAGGGCCGCGGCGGTTCGAGGAAGCGTTCCTGGGCCACCTTAAGGACCTCGGAGGTGGTCAGGAGGATCGAGGCGCTGGGACTTAGGGTGGCCCTGGATAAGTCGGAGTCCCTACTTTTCCATGGGCCCCAACGTCAGCCACCTGCTGGCGCCTCGATCACGGTGGACGGGGTCCAAATTGGGGTGCAGGCTCAGATTAAGTATCTGGGCCTAGTGCTGGACGAGCGGTGGCGCTTTCGCGAGCACTTTCGTCAACTGCCCCTGGCGTCCGCCCTTGCACGGCTCATGCCAAATATGGGCGGACCCAACAATGCGTGCCGACGGCTTTACGCGGGGGTGGTCCGGTCGATGGCGCTGTACGGCGCACCCGTCGTCGCGGCCAGGGTCATACGTGGATACCGCACGGTGTCGACGGAGGCGGCCTGCACGTTGGTCGGAACCCATCCTTGGGACTTGGAGGCGGAGGTGCGGGATGGCAGGGCGACGCCCTCCAAGCTGCTATGGCCAGCTGGAGGGGGCGGCTAGAGGCGTCCCGGGCCAGTCTTCGGACTATAGGTGTGCTCCAGCAGGTACTGGAAGAGTGGGCAGGGCGACAGCACAGAGTCCTTACCTTCCGACTGGTGCAGGTGCTGTCGGGGCACGGTTGCTTCGGCAGATATCTGCACATAGTCGCAAGAAGGGAAGCGACTCTGGGCTGTCATCCTGTCATCATTGCCACTACAGCGAGGACACGGCGCAGCACACGCTCGAGTCGTGCCCGGCTTGGGCCGAGCAGCGTCATGAATTTGTTGCGTCAATAGGGATTCTTGGCAGCGATAGGAGTTGGGCCGCGGTCGCTGCCTTCTGCGAGGGGGTAATCGCGGAAGGAAGCGGCGGAGATGATCCTTCCGCGGATCCGAACTGCCGCCAGCAACTGGGGTGGCGCAAGCGTGAGTATTTGCGCCTAATGCCGCCCTAGCTGAGGCTGCGGGTGGATGGACCGGGGAACATCCGCCACCCGCAAGGCCTCCCGCAAAGGTGCGACGCTTCGTGTGCGGATGCGTCGCTCAGTAGAGGGTACCCGAAAGGGTAAGCCGCCGGCGGACCACTGAAGCAATGTGACATAGTTCCAGTGGCTCACCAATAAAGGTTACTATAGTGGTTGAGGACCCCACACTACCCTGTTCGTTGCCCCGAATGACGGGGTGTGCGGTTAGGAACATTTTTTCCCGGCTCAACAAAAAAAAGGTATGAAATAAAAGCAGACTTATATGAACTTTATAATGAAAAATCATATAATCATAACCCAATATTTTTAGAATATGTAAAAAAATATTCCAAAACGTTCAAACGAGCCTGTTACTGTACTATATTTGAAAAATAAAATCAAAGAATCCGGTGATATTATTAATGCCCGGTTCCTATATTCAACGAATCGTCATTGTTAACAGCTACCCATCCGTTAGTTGCAAAATGTCAGTCAATTCACGTACGTCTTGTATTTTATAGGAACAGATTATACTTACGCCTGGTAGAATATTCTACCAATCGTAAGTAAAACGACCCGTTTTATTATTATAGGAACCGGGCATAAAATGACTTGGAAGGTGATAAACAGTGAAACCGGTCGAGAAACAGTGCGCAAGAGGAACTTTAACTTGAAAATAGATGACAAAAATTTAAGAGCGAATCGAGAAGTGGCAACGGCATTTGAAAATTCCATCTATCTATCAGCCTTTCAACGTCCACTGCTGGACATAGGCCTCCCCAAGAGAACGCCACAACGAGCGGTCCGGTCATGGGGGATAATACCGTAATCGCCACGCTTGGCAGGCGGGTTGCCGATCGCAGTTGATGTTGTTAATACTCGAGGGAGCGCTGCAGCCCACTCCCCCGGTATTCCCTCAGTCGGCTCTTACGACTCCCGTGGGTAGAGAGGGGTGGGACAATTCTAAAACCGGACCCACACGAAAATTATTTTACTAATATTCCTATTTTAACAACAAAACATCTGACGTTGTCTCCTACTGCAGCCGAATCGCTCCTTAGGCAATGTGTTCCGATATGTAATACTTCCTTTAAATTTTCGGATGTCAATGTAAACAGTGTTATAAATAACTTTAAAAGTCTCAATATTAAAAAAACTGCGGATTTATGGGGTATGTCTGTTAAGTTAGTTAACTCAATCATTCATATTATTGCTCCCCAATTGACATCGGTGTTTAACGGTTGTTTTGTTAATGGTTTATTCCCCGACCTTCTGAAGTTTAGTAGAGTAATTCCTTTGTTTAAATCTGGTAGTACCTCAGAACTTAATAATTTTCGTCCAATTTCTGTACTACCGACACTAAGTAAAGTATTTGAGAAGCTTATTCTCAAACAAATGATTAATCATTTTGACAATTATAAAACTTTCCATTAAAACCAGTTCGGCTTCACAAAGAATCGCTCTACTACTGATGCACGTATAGAATTGTTAAAAACCATATTTAGACCCTGGGAAGATTCGCATGATGCGTTAGGCGTATTTTGCGATTTGTCTAAGGCATTTGACTGTGTACATCATAAAACCCTCATTAAAAAGTTATACCATTACGGAATCAGGAACAGGGCTCTCGAGCTTTTGACTTCTTATTTGAGCAATAGAATTCAAAGGGTCGATGTTAATGGTACGTTATCGCTTGGGTCTGTCATGACAATGGGTGTGCCACAGGGGTCCATTTTGGGGCCATTTCTATTTCTAGTCTATATTAATGACCTACCATACTACGTAGGATATAATCGAAGTATTGTTTTGTTCCCAGATGATACATCTTTATTATTTAAACTAAGAAGGCAACTGCTTAATTATGACAATGTGAACAACGCACTATCTAAAGTTGTTCATTGGTTCAATACTAATAACCTAGTTTTAAGTGAAACTAAATTTAAATGTATAAAATTTACAACACCCAATGTAAGGCATGTAGAAACCAATGTACAATTGAATGGCGCTAAACTGGACCTTGTAGTCCACGGTTTTCCTAGGTATCACTATAGATAACAAACTAAAAATTAGACTTTGTAATCAAGGTTATTACACTGTTTCGGATTTTCTTGAGGACAAAACAAAATGGGCCTGAGCTGCTCCTCATTCATTAATTTTCAAAATTTTTTTTGTATGATATAATGTCATTTTAGTTATAAAGATTATATTAAATTGTAATAAATTGGCAATTTAAAAAAGTGGCCCATGAGTTTCTTGCCGGGTTCTTCTCATGAATGGCTTTACTTCGGAATCCGGCCGCTTGTGGCGATTGCAATCGCCACTTTGTTATTGCGGATGCACACGCCTCAGGCGCTCGTGTTAATTATTAGCGTATTCTTGACGATTTTAAGTGCTATTTAATAGGCCTATGAAATAAAGATATTTTTGAATTTGAAAAGAGTGTATTGGTGTAAATATACGAAAGGGAATGCTCCGATTGGTGGGACATGTGGAAAGAATGTCGACTGATTAAGATTATACCTATACAATGCAAAATTAGAAGTATGTAGGTAGGCAACTGGAGGAGGCCGAGACTCGCCTACCTAGTCCAAATCGGTTATGCATTGAAGGAAGGTGGAGTCAGGAGTCTCCGAAACCGGCGAGCATGTATTAAGAGAATTATGAATGTTGATGAAGCGAGAGATGTATGCAAGAATAGAGCCTTTTGGCACTCTGTTCTCTCTGCCTACCCTGCAGGTGATATGGCGTAATGATGATAAGTACCTATACATGAGCTGAAGCTATGATTAAATAAATATTTTTATTATATACTAGCTGTTTCCCGTGGCTTCGCTCGCGCAAATGGATATTGAAATAGGAATGATTTTGTCACTAAATGAAATTAAACTATTAGTATTCATTAAAATTTTAAGTTTTAAGTACCTCTTTGTAAACGACGTTTGCAGTGTTTCCTTTTGCGTCTAAAACTTACTCTGGAGCATACAACATAAATCTCTCCGTGTGAAAAGCAGTCCTTACTTAAATCGATGCCAGTCATTTTAAGTCTGGCCTAGGGACTTGTTTATTGTTATGGCAAAGCACACATTATGAGGGTTCTGTATCTATTCTTTTATATTATTCTAATTTGTTCAGGATACTCTGATGAAATAAACGTTATTCGTGGACTGAAACCATTTCCTTCACCACGTTTGGTAATTACTGTGGCTCCTACGACGTTTTTATTAAGAGCTTTGATTTGTAACTTTATTCCATTGCACAATTTAGGTGATTAAGATTTCTTACTGGTGATCCAAATTTAAGAATGAATTTCCAGTGAGAAACACAGTCACTAACTATATACCAGGCGCTTCTTCTTTTAAATTAAAGGGCGTTACAATTTACGTATTCTTATCTCATTGTGCTCTACAAAACCGATTTATCATTTTCGTAAAGTATTTTAACCTGTATTTTAGCATTTGACATGCTCAGCTAGGTACCTTCTTTAAATAACAAATTATTTGTGAAAGTGGAAAAAGAGAACTTTACTGCGAGCGGGATCTGAACCTGCGTTCCTACGAATCTGGAGAAGTGCTCTAGAGCGCTAAGCCATCGCAGTCACCGACGGCAACTTCCAAACTCCACCTCCCAATTGCTTTTAGATGTCGATACGTTTCGTAAAGTATCCTAGAATCATATTTCATACCAGAAAATGCTGTATCCTTCCACGCAAGCAATCGCCTTTTCGATCGTCTTTCTGGATAATTCTCTTCATACCTACAAACGGCTGCTTTGTGAATATCCGGGTGGTTATTCAGGTAATTAATTACAGCTACTCTGTAAACTTCTTTTTTATATTTACTTAGTATTGTTTTTTTTTAGCTGTATCTTTCCAGTGGCATTTGTAAGTCGCTTGAAAACTTGTCCCAGTGAGTGGCTACATGAGCACCTATCTAACCGTGCGGGTCTGTCTAGCCAAGACTTGAGCGTCATATAGAAGATAGTACTGCCCTTTACTGGCAAGCTCCGTCACTAATGAAGGAAAACGGCTGGACCAATTTGGACGGGACTTTCACTGGTGTATAGCAGATGTTACAAGGAGTAACTTATAATACTATTATTTTAAAAAAATAATAATGTTACTGCAAAAAAAATGAAAAACTAAATTTCACAGGAACGAAGATGCGGTTTGCACTTAGTTAATAAAATTTGTTACTTAGACTTATATATAAGATGCTTCAATATTGAATTTCATGCTTTTTATTTAAAAATAACAAACTTTTTATGCAAACCTCAATTCACCCTCTTAGGGGTAAAAATTATATAATCGCTGATATACGTATTCATTTATTTTTAACCAGAAACATGTATTTGAAATTTCGTGCTTCTTGCTTCAAAAGTGACGAACCTCCCATATAAACTTTCAACCCCTCGTTTACCATCTTAGGGTATTTTTTTTAATATCCCACTGTACATGTACATTTATTTCTAAACAGAAACAGGTATTTGAAATATCGTGCTTCTTACTTTGAATATGACAAAATTCCATACACCACCCACCGTTTATACCTTATTTTACCCTCGTAGGAGTGAAATTTTCAAAAATCCTTTCTTAGTGGATCTCTACAACAAAAAAGGCATCAACTACCACAATTTCAAGTTTGCAGACCCAGCGATTTAGGCTCTGCGTTGATCGTCATTCAGTCGGTACGAGCAATAATATGTATATAGAAGATAGATAGAAGATGAAAATACATGATGACGATCTCCAGAGAGTGATTTCGGTTTCAGCGGCCTTTATCAACACTAGCCATGTACTCAAGAGATATTAAAGTGCACGAGTGTGTGCCCATACCCAAGGGCACTCTCTGCTCTCTTACTCTCAGAGTGAGATGATCGGAGAGAGATCAGGCGCAGGACCACTGGCTTTATGAACTTATCGAGGCACAGAAGTGGAACACTGTTAAATTCCTAATCCTGGGCTGCTATTGCGAATTTCTTGACATAAAAACCCAGTAAATTTTGGCTACCCGACTCGGGTATCGAGCCTGAGACTTCACCAGATCACCGAGGCAGTTAAATACGTAGGTGTGTTGCAACAGGCTTGAGTAGACTGGGACCTCTGAAGTAATGTAACATAGTTCCAGTGGCCCGCCAATAAAGGCGGAGAGACGGTACACGGCGGGTTTATTTAGTGGGAGAGGGCCACACTACCCTGTTCGTTGCCCAGAATGACGGGGTGTGCGGATAGGTACATATTTAAAAAAAAAAGGGCTGAGTAGACTGGAAATGTTTGAACTACTATAAAGTTGTAGTTCAGAATAAAATTGTGGTGCTATATAAAATGGACATAGGTACATATACATAATTTTGTCGTGGGAATAAACAATTCTATAAATTTACCTGTGACTGTGTCGCGATCTCTAGATACTTAGTAGTCGTATACTTATATGCAATACTCTTACTTTTTTTTTGTTTAGGCGCGAAAAAATGTACCTTACCGCACACCCCGTCGTTCGGAGCAACGAACAGGGTAGTGAACATTAATATGAAACTGAAGGATTATTTCCAATTGGTAAGTTTGGGTTTTAATGGATTTTATTACATATCACCAACCATACGTCTAAATTGTATTAACTTTGCGTGTACCCATACTTCTTACAAATACATAATGATGATACACATAAACTTTTAAACTCTCGGTGAGCGAGTATAATAATAAAAGCGAATTTAAAACGAATAAAACGTGAGATTTCAATACTAAAATCGACGAATGGAATAAAGTGCATGTGCTGTAACATAGTAAATAATTCTGGCGAGAGCTACGCCATCCGCACTTGCAATAAAACGAACAATGCAATTTAGCTAGTGCTGTATTCATACAATGGCTTCCCTGTTAAAGTTTGTTGTTGTATTGGTACTCAGATCTCGATTACTGAAACAAATAAAATAATATGTAAACAAAACAACAAAAAATTTATATGCTAATTTTGTTTTCAAAAGTGCATATTATTATCTTATGACTATTTTCTCTCTTATCTTTTACAGATAGCATGCAGTGTTAATAAAATCATATTTAAAACTGCAATGGCAAAACTATACTCATTTATATGTATATCACAGAAAAAAATAATTCTATCATATATACACATAACACGGTTGCAGAGCGTACTTCTTCATAAAATGTGGTTACATATGTATGTCCGATTTGTGGGAAAGGCATATAAAAATTTCAAAGAGCCTGTATGCGCGTGCAGTGTCCGCGCTCGCATCACTCGCTATTGCATAAAACATGCAAATTGGACCACTTCGCTAGTGTAGTACCAAAGTTCAGTCGCTTTTGCACTTTTATATAAAATTGTTGGCCATTAGTCATGTAAATAATATTAACCGCATCTTTATAGCATTATACACAATATATATTTTTATTATTAGGTATGTATGCCAATTTCATTGTAGATGTTAGAAATAGTAATTATTTCTAACATCTACAATGAAATTTCCCGTTTGTTTAGGCAATTAATACAGACCTTTAATTTATTTATTGTTTAGTAGCAACTGGAACTTTTTTTAATAGATTTTTTAATTGGTATAGCCATGCAAAAACAATTTTAATTATAATTAAGAATGACAACACAATGGACCGTTAAATGATGACAGATCGTCGGAGGCGATTGTTTAGCATACGAATGAATAGCGAACGTTCGGCGCAGTAATGAGCATCTTCTTGAGCATTTAATGAATACCTTCTTTACAATTTTCTTTTTACCATGTCATATGTTGATCTTTGAGCTTATTTCTTTTTGTTACAATGGTATTAGCATTTTATTATGTAAGCAAAAGTAAATTATAAACCCCTTTTGTTCTTATTCCAAAACATTTAATGCTGTATGATTTTACACCAAGATTATGTTTGGCTTTTATAGCGTCTTAAATCATTGCTTTTCTAAATATACTATTTTGTACAAATTTCGCTATATACATGTTTTGTAAGATGAAAGATTACAATAATTCTGTATCGTACATTTGAGAAGAATCTCATTCAGGGGAAAATTATACGTTGACCTTTTTCCGTCGCCTTGGGAGTAGATAAAGTTTCGACCGGTGAAGGTAGCCCGGTCAAGATTAACCGCAGCGAAGTCTTGGGTCGACTTCATCAATTATCTCCGGCATCCTCTTGCTCGTTCGTTCAGAACCTGCCACGCCTCTTCACATCTGCTCTGTAAACAGAACGTTTGCAGTTTCCGAATGATTGATCTTCTCCCAATAAGTAGTGAGATGTTACACACTCCCAAAAATAAACTGAACCAAGAAAAAGTTACTTATTTTCTACAACAAAGCTTTGAGTGACGGAAATATGATTTACAGCGCGCAACATTGTTGCCAACACCGTTTGGCACTTATATAAACAAACCTTAATTATCTATTGTTATTTTTTATACCATAATAATCGTTACTATCAAGTTTTCAGATCTAGAAAACAAACTTTAACCCATTCCCTGTCCGTTTGTAGACACAATAGAAATTTAATTGTTATGTATCATATATATGATTTATGTCACTAAAAAAGTGATCTAAAAAGTACGAAACAAGCAAATAATTTAGACAGATATCAAAAATGCATAGGTACAAAATTGGTCAAGGTAGAGCCATGGTCGCATGTTTGTAATAAATATGCCATTATAATTTTGTAGGTGTTTTAGACACACGTGTATATAGTTTGGATTCTCTGAAAGAGCCAGCCTTCTCCTAGCTAAATTGCTTCTTGATGAAAAAAAATATTTAAAACCCGTGCTAAAAAAGCATATAGCCTATGTTATCGGGGTCATAATAACGAGTCGATTAACATCTTATTCATTAACACCGGTTGAATGGTTTAGGCGCTACGGAGGAACATACGTAAATTCAAACATACATAATTACATAGACTATACATTAAGCATAAAGTGAAAAACACTGCTGCAAAGTGAAAAAGACTGCTAAAATCATATCCCTTTCTTTTGGCTTCTCCGTAGTCGGGTAAAAAGGAAGAATGTAGAGTGGGACGTCCTCCATCTTTAACGCTCCGAATGAAACGTGTGCGGTACTTCTGCAGTCGGACACTGTCCCATAGAGACGGGTTTCTCATATGTCCTCTGTGATAATGAAATATTAATTTGCTACTTATCTTTTTTTTTATTGCTTGTAGTGGCAGATGAGCCATGGTCCATTTGATGGTAAATGGTAACCGTCGCCAATGGACTCGACTATACCGAGAGTATTGTCAAGCCGCTGCTCACCAATTCATTTCACAAATATGAAATGAAATATAAACGGCTATCTCCTGCTACAGTCAAAACGCAACGATGTACTTCATGGCCAGTTACACGGGAGATGTTGGTACCAACCCGCTCGGGCACGATACCAAGTGAGTACTCCCACTTGGTACCCAGACCTACCACCAGTCATGCAATGGATCATAATTGCTTACTTCCCGTAGTCGCCCCATACGACACCCGTGGGAAAGGAAAAAAAAAATGGGGTGGTGACACTTATATTCTTAGTCCGTCACCACACGGACAGAATTAATATAGACTAGATTAGACAAGTTACATAAAATTTCATAAGCCTTTAAATTAATTGTCTTTTCTTATAGAATCAATAGGTATTGATGCGCTATAAAATACTAGCTGACCCGACGAACTTCGTACTGTCATATATTTTTTCATGAATAAATATTGCAATTATAAATTGAGATATAAAGTATCCTATCTCTTAAGTTGGAACAAAACACACATTTAAAAAAAAGAAAAGTTTAAATCGGTTCGGTAGTATCGGAGTTCATCCCGGACAAACATCGTGACACTGGAATTATATATAATAGATGTAGCGTGACATAAAGTCGGTTATTTAACAAGTACCGTATATCTGTAATTATGGAGCGCATACAACTGGTACAGATCATTGTTCCATTGTTTATTGTTACACAATTATGTCGGGATTGGCGTCCAACCCAGTGCAGAAAACAAATTGAATGTATTAAACTACCCGCATAAGTTAATACACGGTTTATATAGCTTTGAGCAGTCTGCTTTATGATACAAAATGCGTGTTGTTTTGTTTTATATGGATGTCACACTACTAGACGAGATAACAAAAGTACATTGTAAAGAAAGACACTGTAATAATCTAGATTTTTGTAAAGTGCTTCAAGTAAGCAAGTTTTTGAACATTAAATTTTCTTTTTTACGGTCTAATACGTACTACTGAGGTCGTGGATATTTTCGTAAATTAATTAGATATTTTTTATTCATAATATTTTTTTTAATTTATAGTGTTTCACTGTTCTTATATTTAAGTATGTGGCAAATGGAACTTGGTTGCATCCTTTACACATGTTATAAATTCAAATTACATTTCATTGATAACTTTAAAAGAGCACGGGTAGGCCTACATACCACATTTTAATTGAATTCCTGTTTATATATAAATAATTATATATATGTACATATCTAATATAGTTGGTGTGCGGTATAATATATAATCGGTTTATTCTTTGCAAGATATGGAAATTGACGATAGCTTATGTGTTTCTTGTATGGTTCCTCTCATGCACCGGTTCATCTCAGGCCGTTTGTCGCGTTTACAATATAAATTTAATAACAGTAATAGGTACATTACTTTTTTACGTTTATGAAGATTTAGATTGATCCTCTTCCATCACTAAGCCTTATAGTAATATAAAATAGAATATAAACGCAGTTAGAGGAGATTAGTAGGTACTGTAAATGTCTGAATTTCTTTTACGACCGAAAGCCTGCCTCACCTCATCTCCCTCAAACTAGTCAAACAATAACGAATTATAGTTGCGCTGACGATCATCAAGTATAAAAGAGTATTCTTACCATTTGAAATTAAAATACTTGCGGATTTTCTGAACTGATAAATATAGGTAAAAGAGTAGGTATTTAATGTCATAATATTCTTTGATTCTTACTTTTCTTTGCTGGTCATATACCTACATCATATTGATAATGAGCTTCCTCTATATTAGATTGGATATTGACTTATTGAAACGCTGACGAAATGCAATTTTACTTTTACAGTAGCTTTTTATGATCCAGAGAATGGAATGGGTTGGTGACATTATGTATTCTTAGTCAACCAATTCACAACAAAATTAACTTTTAAAAATAATTATACATATTACTAAAGCTGTGAAGGTAGGACGTTTTTACATAAATGGTTTTTAAGATATTATAATTGGAGTGGCCAATCGGTGCCGATAGGCCAATGTCGGGCACTCGCTGAGATCTAGTTGAGAGCGACCTTTCTCCTCCATCTTCTAATGGATATCAAAAACCTTCTTCGCATTTACGCGAAAAATCTTTTTGCAGAATAAATGAATCCATACAGTATGTAAATCGGACGGCATCGAAAGTTTTTATTGAAAAACTTGAAGAACTGATGAAAATGGGGCCGCGACGTTTAAGATATCTCCGTTCTTATGAACGTACCCTGAACTGAATCCCAAATTTTCTTACTTTTGCATAAGTTGCTCTTATATTGGTAATTACGTAAAGTAATCATGTAAGTATCTACCTAATACTAAGCTTTATATATTTTTTTAAACTACGTGAATGGCAATCAAGCATACCTGATCGAGGTTGTGTGTGGGGCCGGCTTTAGAATTGTCCCACCCCTCTCTACCCACGGGAGTCGTAAGAGCCGACTGAGGGAATACCGGGGGAGTGAGCAACAGCACTCCTTCGAGTATTAACAACATCCACTGCGATCGCCAACCCGCCTGCCAAGCGTGGCGATTACGACATTATCCCCCATGAAGGGACCGCTCGTTGTGGCGTTCTCTTGTGGAGGCCTATGTCCAGCAGTGAACGTTTATAGGCTGATGGATGGATGGATCGAAAGTTACCGTAGGTGCTTGCAACACCATAAGCATCACTAGACTAGATAGGTGGCGTGGGTCGTTAAGACATCTAAAACAAATGTGAAGTGAAGATTGGAGGACACTGTTAGGTGAGCGCGATAGCTTAGCGGTCCAGAACACTTCTCCGGATTGGATGGGATGCAGGTTCAAATCCTGCGCGCAGTAAAGCTCTCTTTTTCCACCTTTACAAATAATTTGTTCTCTATACAAATATAAAAAACTGCCTTTGTGGTGCAGCGGTAGTGTTAGCGACTGCTGATCATGAGGTCTCGGGTACGATCCCCGGGTTGAGTAGTGTTATTAAGCTTTTCCGTAAAAAGAAAAATTCTCAGTAGCAGCCCGGAGTTTGGAATTGCTCCCGGTAGACGGCAATAGGCTCGCCCCCTATTACGTTGGACTCAGACTTAGCTGGCGAACCGTGGGTGTGTAATACACCTCTGTCTACCCCTTCGGGGAATACAGGTTTTTACTTATTGTTATAATATTTTTCTATACGTTTGTATATCGCTGAACTTCTTAACGGCTGGACAGATTTCGATAAAGATTCCTGGAAGATTAAGCAGGTGGCGCACAATTCTGGTTCCAAAAAAAATGGTTTGATTTATTAAAATATTTTTCATATGGGGTTGGTAACGGTTGCAGGGTCTCACATTGACTTGTAAAATATTACAATAATAATCGTATCTGTAAGTTGTTCTATAAAATTTGTCAAAAGCTTGATATTGCTATTATTAACTATTGCTATTAACTAGTTTAAAGAGTTATAAGATCATTATTAAAGATCGTAGGGTGCATTTCTACTGACGCGGAGCTGGGCGGAGTGGAGAGGAGCAGACCGCGAATTGGCCAATCACAGTGCTCGAAATGTCCACTCCGCACCAGTGGAAATAGTGTAAGTGGAGTGGAGCGGAGCTGAGCGGACTTTCAAATAAAATATATGAACACGCCGCCCCGAGACGGTCAAAACGAAGTCGAACAGGCTGTGGTGCTGAGCGGGCATGAAAAGAAGGGTAGTGGAGACAGGACTCGTGGGATACATTTTAGTTTAGTTAGTGGTATTACGTCATAAATTTGCTGACCTGCTGAAGGACGTTGAGCAAATCTTGTTTAGAAACTAACTTTTTTTTTCTGCTTTAACCCGAATGATCTAATCTTAAGTGATAAGTGATACACGGGCTTGTTTTCTGCAACTCGACGTTATTCAATACGCCTATTTTACGTGACGGGTTGGTGGCACTACTCTAGCCAACCCAACTCTACCAAGAAGCCTAGCAGACCCTTGATGTTGCCGACGACTTCTGGGAGTGACCTCGGTGACCCCAGGTATCGTGCTCGGTATTCCTCCACCCGTGGGCATTCAAGGATGACATGGGTGGTTGTTTCTTCTGCCTTCGTTCAGGCTCTGCAGAGGGGGCTGTCTGTAACACCCAATGTAAATAAGTGTATATTTAATAGGGCATGTCCAGTTAGGGCTCCGACTATAAGTCGTAGCTGAGGCCTACTCTAATCCGGGGCTGATTGTCGGGAGAACTTCTCTAGCTTGCCTGCATGTACCTAGATTAGACAAATATCGTTGATGCTCTTTGACCTTGGTGTTTTGTTGTAGTATTTTCCGATGAAAGGCAAATGGTAGGGGTAGGATGGGCTCAGGGCCTATTGCTGTCGTGTCCGAGCCTCCCCTTGCTAGTTCATCAGCCGCGTCATTACCGCGTGAGTCGTTGTGCCCCTTGATCCACTGTAGGGTTATATCGTTGTCGATACACACCTGTTACAGGGCTCGGTGATATTCGTATATAAGCCCCGAGGTTACAGTGTAGCTTTGAGGGCCTGTAGAACTGATCGGCTGTTAGAAAGTATGCGGATAATAGGGTATTCCTTTACCTTTCTGGAGGCGATTGCGTGCGCTGCCAGTATGATGCCCATACATTCTGCCTGGAAGACTGTGTTGTGGGCTCCTAATGGTGAAGAGATCTGTATGTTTAGAGAATACTCCCGAGATTAGATCATCTAAAACAAGGTCAGGCGAGTGCCAATGATCTAATCTTACCTCATAGCTTTCTTGCTAGACCATAGAGTAATGCCAAATATTACTCTTGTGACGGAGTTTAATCAACATTCTATTGCATGGCTGGAGTAACAATAAACCCAAGAATTCAGCTGGCTGAGCTGATATTTACTTGTAACGGCCTAGAAAGAAATACTTGCAATAATTAATATCTAGTGAGATACTCTAGTATTCAATATTATTTAGTTACTGCTCGTCTTGTTGTGTAACATTCATAGTTACGAACAAGTCTATTATTTATAACACGCGACGATGTGACTCATACACTGCAGTAACTACTTATTAATAAACATACAAAAAATAAACTGCCGACTTCCTTTTGCGTGCCGATAGACATAAAAGTTCTTCGTGCGTATCCTAACAAAAACATAAATTAGGTAAATTTATAAAGAGAGGGTCATCCCTCCTTTACAATATGTTCGTAACGACACGGGTCAATGCGCAGTCAAATCTCCCTCGTAAGAATTCAAGCAGCTCCGGATCGGCAAAATTATCAAAACTTTTTAACTTACAACTTTTACTAAACGAGCAAGGCGAGCTTTTCATTCGTTTGTAGCTTTCGTGGTTCGAACAATGTCAGGCTAATACTGTCTCTTTCCTTTACGCTGGCTTTTGCTCAGGCTAGAGGCGGTGGTAAGCTTTTGATAGAGCTGTCTCGCATTGCATGTGCCGGTTTCAGCCGGGGCCGGTTCGTCTCGTTGACTAAACATTTTCTCAGTTCGCGTCGCTGCGATGTCGATGGTGGACGTAACGCATAAAACTAGCTGACACTGCGTTCCCACGATCGTAGCGTACTTCTTTATCAACTAATAAATTACGCGAGCCGAACGAAGGAAACTGTACAGAATTATAACTTGAGATGAAATGACAAGACGTAAAGTTTTACTAAACAGAAACAAAGAGGCACCTCTTAAATTTCTTCGTTGGTGTGTGTAGTGTCGGCAAATAAAGATTGTTAAAGTTTGCCGGCATATTTTGTGGACTTGTGGATTGAAATAGGTCAGAACAGATGAGAACGGCTATGTCCAGGTGCTAGGAGAGCATATAGGCGTGTGTAAGGAGTAGATGTATGTTAGCGCTCAGAGGTAATCAGCAATGACGATGGGATCTGGTGGGCAATGGACTGCAGGAGTGCTGTGTGCCATGCTTGCTACAGCATTGGCGGATTCCTGGACGGCGTACCAGGAACAGCCGTGCTGTCGGCCAGTGACACATCACCGCGTGAGACACCACAGAGGTGAGCCATTATTGTAGTTACTATAATTGTCAATTCTCTTTAAAATACGTTTTTTCGGCTGTGTGAACAGTTTTGTGTCAGACACAATACGGTAGTTCATTGTCCAAACCCATTAGTCACGGCGTTATGTGGGACGGTCAGATACGGCATCATTACAACTTCAAATATTTACCCATGTTGTTTGATCTATTCCGTAGATAACAGTTGAAATACGTAGGTACAATTACTCACATATATTATATATTCATCATCGTATGATACACTGGCTTCGCCGTCAACTCTAGACATTCCTCGAAGTCCATTTTAAATAAAGGTGAAAGAAATCGGATCAGTAGTTTTGGAGATTACCTCCGACTTCCACACTTACACAATATAGGTATCTCTTTCTGCACATCAAATGGAGAAGGTTTCATAAGTTAAAAATGGCCGGGCCGGGAATTACCCACCTGTGAATCAAATATGACAAAATCTACTAATCTAAATAGAGAGTTTCTTCGTGTTTCTTAGTCTAAGTAGTTTTTAGTTAAAATAAATTTGTATTCCTGCAAGTTTAGGTTACGATTGGACTAACATTCCCAAAGAATAAAAGTCCCAAAAATAGGCTAAATGAAGAAAAAAAAATAAAGAAACAAACACGATACATAAAGATAGGTAGGTACTAGGTAGGTATTACATACAAAGTTGGTAGGTATATAATTTTTACTATATGTATGTTTTACAATACAATTATAATATATACCTTTTACATTACACGATTATTTTATTTTTACTATACTAAATATATTTTATACATAAATAAACATTTCGTTCATGACTTTTATGACTTTTTTATGTCGCGATACTTAAGGCTCGGAAGATGTTGAGAAAAAGACGACAGTATAAACGTCAGAGGTACAAAATCTTCAAGAAATAGGTAAGTACCATTGAGGTGTGAATAGGCTTAGGCATTGCTGTATGATATCTAAAAAGTGGGAGGCGTAGAAGTAGATATTGGTTGCACAAGTTACCCGCCGCCTACAATATTAAACTAATAAGTAATAAACTATTTAGATATTTTTTATATATATTTTTAGCATTTGACATGCTTAGCACTATACATTAAACACGCAGGCGCAGGCGTCACCCGAAGACGTTAAGTATGATGTGTTATCGAAATTAGCAGTCAGGAGCAATTGTCAGGATGGCTGAATTGGCAAAGCATCTGGACGGTATCCAGGAGGTGCAGGTTCAAATCCTGCTCCTGACTGTTATTTTCGATTTCACATTTTTCACTTTGTGTTTAAAGTAATAAACTACACAAATAATACTTGTAAACAATTTTATTATGCAAAAAGAAAAGGTAACATCATCTTATCGTGTTAATATAAATTAATGTGTTTAATCACTCCTGCTAAGCTTGCTACTTACTATTTAATTATAATAATATAAACGTTTATTTTTATTTAATCTATAAGTTTATTTGTGCGCATCACGCAAAAACTACTGCACAGATTTAGACGATATTTTTTATAAGGGACCTGATATATTATATCTGTACTATTATAAAGTTGTAACAGATAATAAAGCTATGTATGTACAAGATAATGATACACTTACGATACATATATGAGAAAAAAATTGCTGTATTAGTATCTAGCTATCTAGTAGTAGGCTATTTGGGTCTCTCTCAACACAAAATATTTTTTTTAGCATAGGTATATGTCTGTTTGTATATTTGTATGGCACACATCACGCAAGAACTGCTGAACAGATATTGATGCATGTTTTGATTGATAGCTCTTGATTAGACTTAAAAACCGGTATACGTTTTATCTCACTCCAACATCGGTAACCTGAGATATAATTTAAACCCTTAATTTCCTCTGCGGCAGAGCCGTGGGCAAAGGTTAGCAACCAAATAAAACTAGCATCAACGCGTATGCAGTGGACCCGCGTGTAAATTTATAGTAATACTAGATTCTGCCCGCGACTTCGTCTGCGTGGACTTCAGAATATAAATAAGTCACTCTACGGCACAATAATCGTAAGGTTCGTAAATGGTCGTATCTTCTCTAATCTTTTATCCTCGTGTGGTGACGGACTAAGAATACAATTGTCACCACCCCATTCTTTCCCACCGGTGTCGTATGTGGCGACTAAGGGAAGTAAGCAATTACAATCCATTGCATGACTGGTGGTAGGGCTGGGTACCAAGTGGGAGTACTTACTTGTTATCGGGCTTGAGCGGGTTGGTACCACCATCTCCCGTGTGACCGGCCATGAAGCACATCGTTGCGTTTTGGCTGTAGCAGGAGATAGCCGTTTATTCTTTCATTTCATATCTGCGAAATGAAATGGTCAGCAGCGGCTTGACAATAATCTCAGTATAGTTGCGTCCATGAGCGGCGGTTACCTTATAATATTAGTAAGGATAAGTTTATACGTACATAAAAAGGCATAAAAAACTCCCGTCGGAAAAATTGAAATACCAATTTGAATACAATTGACTATATAATATTTTAATCACAAATTATTTACGTAAGTTATTCAGGACATGGCTCAAAATAAATATAAAGACTTCTACGGAGACATTTTGTTAAACACCATTCAAAGGTTATTAATATACATAATATGCCGATTAACTACACTAAAGATTGTCAATACCGTTCGCTAAATGTGCTTCTTCTTTAAATACTTTTGTTAAGTAAACACTGTTAAATTGTCACACATTTTTATCTATCAATAAAGTCGGATGTGAATATTTAAGTCAATGATTGAATGATTTTTCTATTCAAGTGCCTGAATACTTAATGTTCTATAAAATATTTAACTTCACGCTCCAAATAACTGATTCTGCAAATAGTAGCTCTAATTAATATCATCGAATATGTTTTTAACATTATTGAAAGCTGGCTTACGTCAGTAGTAAGTTTATACTTTTTTATTTTTATATAGGTAGGTACTAGCTGACCCGGCGAACTTCGTACCACCATATTTTTTTTCGTGAAAGACGTGTTTTAACTAATAATTATTAAAGTACAAATTATTTGTGAATAAAGAAAAAGAGATTTTTAGTAGGTATCTTTTCCAATCCGGGAAGTGCTCTAAACCACTAAGCTATCCTACTGATCTTTTGATCATCACAAATTCTTAATCACATTAATTGTCTTACGACCAATGCCATCTATCGGCAAGCATTACTTGCATCCAATATAGTAAGTGTAATTTTGCAATTAAAATTCATACTATTGGATGGCGCGATTTATTCACAAATAATTTGTACTTTAGAAAGTAGCTGAGCATGTCAATTGCTAAAAGAAATAGGGATCTATTTCATGTTTAATGTTTAATAATTATTAATTTCTAAAATTCTGAAAGATGTGTTTTACTATTAATGCAGTCGGGGACTAAGGAAATTTATATAAAGCACTTGACGTGCTCGGCCATACATCTATACCATCCATCCATCCATCTATCAGCCTTTCAACATCCACTGCTGGACATAGGCCTCCCCAAGAGAACGCCACAATGAGCGGTTCCGTCATGGGGAATAATGCCGTAATTGCCATGCTTGGAAGGCGGGTTGGCGATCGCAGTGGATGTTGTGTAATACTCGAGCGAGTGCTGCTGCCCACTACCCTCGGTATTCCCTCAGTCGACTCTTACGACTCCCGTGGGTAGAGAGGGGTGGGACAATTCTAAAGCCGGCCCCACACGGCCTATACATACTCGTATATTATATTTTTGTTATTATTTAATCATATTTTAATACTTTTTTTACGTGGGTGTCAAACAAATTTACGGCCCACCTGATGGTAAGCGGTTATCGTAGCCTATAGCCGCTGGCAACACCAGAGGCATCACTCGCGTATCACCATGTCCAAGGAAGGGATAGGAGGTGGAGAGGAAGGATAGTAAGGAGATGAAAGGGAGGGGTTCGGGCCTAATTATAAAATAAATCAAAATTCACTAAATGGGGCAAAATAAATAAAAAATACGAATGCTTAAAATGTAGGTAGGTACCTATGTAATTATATATAATAGGTCTTTGTTTGATGTATGTAGGTACTTATTTTTTATATTATTATATAATGCGTATTATATACATAGTAATTTTTTCTAGTTTGACTCATAATTTGTAAGTAATCTATAATCAATAAGTAACTGGTTTGCTGAAAACATTTAATGCATACAATATAAATTATTGTGAAATATTATATCTTGTAGAATTGTTGCTACCGAAATAATTTCCATCCATCCATCCATCAGCCCTTCACCGTCCACTGCTGGACACAGGCCTCCCCAAAATGGGGGTTTTACCATAATAGCCACGATTGGCAGGCGGGTTGGCGATCGCAGTGGATGTTTTTAGTACCTACACAGGGGAACGCTGCTGCCCGGTCGCCCGGTAATCCCTTAGTCGGCTTTTACGACTGCCATAGGAAGAGACGGGGGTGGAGCTATTCTTGGTGCCGACCCCACACGGCAATTTATATTGACCAATTTAAAACTCCAGTAATAAAATAAACCAGCACAAAATAAAGTTAACTAAAGTGACTGTGCGACTTGAAACGATGTTCTGCAACTTCTGTATGTAGTTGTAGGTGATTACCTACTCACGTTTTAAGCCTTACAATGGAATGGAATGGAGCAAAAAATAATATGCACGATTGGGTGCTGGTAGTGCGGTGGTCAGGCGAGGGAAGGATCATGCGAACCGGTTTAGCTTGCGCCCGCACAGGTAAACGACTCTCGTGCCTTCTGACAGGGCTGCTACTGCTTTTTTATAAACGACTAAGAAAAGAGCGTGAAAAAGAAAAGTAATATGAACATACAACATTATACTTTGGACAAAGTACTAACATACAGTAATTTATTCAAGTAGTATCTGTAAACGTAATATGTTTGCAAACATATTTGTAAAAAAGTAGCATTCATAATAATTCCCACAAATCTATTATTACTTATTTTTTTACTTTCAGTTCATTAAAATTATTTGAATACCTATACTGTACTATATATATATATATATAAAAAAACAATTTGAATTATTTTGTGTTGGCAACCCTAATTGGCCGAATTAAGTTATAAACGAGCTAACATAATCGAAATATAACCTATGACCAGCGAATGTAGAATGATGTTTCGCTGCCTATTAAAAGTTTTTATTACGATGTCGTGCTACGTCATGCTAATAGAATATAATCTCAGTAGGTAGCATAGCGATTTGGTCAAACACGGATGACCTAAGACGTGTTTTATGCTATTTTGTCAATGCGTTACAGTTTGGGGTATTTCAGAATTAGATGTTTGCATTAGGTACCGTCGATTTAATGCGAGTGGATAGATTTCACCTAGCCTACAAAAGTAACCCATCAAGTTTATCTTAACGATTAAATAATCTGTACAATTATAAAGATGTAACAGAGCTATGACCTCTCTCAACAAAAAACAGTTTTTGAGAATTTTCGTCTGCAAGTTTCTTTGTTCGTTCACATTACAAAAACTACTGAATGGATGAAACTTTTATTGTTTGATCAGACTAAACTGATTTTTTTTTATCCTGCTTCTACATTGGTTACCTGAGATATAACCTAAACACTCACTATTGCCTGCGGCAGAGCCACGGGCGCTAATTTATAATTTTTGTTTTTTGCTAGCTGCTCACGATGGTCCCGAGTGAAGCCAATCATGTCAAGTGCTTAAAAATATATACATATAAAAATAATAAAATATGATAACGTAGCTCTATTTTGCATTAGAAACTAATTAGCATTGAATGTGTGGTAGCTGGTATCTTAACCGCAACATGGATTTTATACACAACTAGTCTTTGCCAGTGGCTTTGTTGCAACCAAAAGCTACTTTATACTTTATAGGTTATATCTCAGGCTCCCGATATAGTAGCGGTATAAAATAATATAATACACCTAGGATATAACCTAAAAACTAGCTTTTGGCTGCGGAGGAGCCGGTGGCATAGGATAGTATCTAAAATGTAAAATAAAATGCTTAAAGTTACCTACTGTCCCTCAGATTATTATCAAAAATCAGAGAAGTTAACTTACACTCAATTTTAATATGCTTTACTATGTAATTCATAGCTTAACATTAGTTTGATTGTGTGCTTATTCTAGGTAACAAAAGTAGAACACGAGTGAAACTTCAAATATAAAGCAGTAAAATTTGGACCTCTATTTAACTATTTACGACTATGTTATCTGATAAAATTGTTGTACAATTATTTCATGGAACAGTCTACATTGCTCGAAAAAATTTTAAGGGAGATTTACACAACGGCTTTGGTTTAGGCCGGGCGCTTGGCGTGTGGTCTCATTGGAGAGCGCGCAATCGTTCTGACAGCCTGCTCGGCGATCTTATCGTTATTTAATATAAGCCTATTTACTACCAGGTGATATTCGACCAGCACCGGTACATGGCCATAGAAATACCGTGTACACCCACAGGTATCGCTGCCATACCATCTTGAATATGCTTTAAATACGCCATGAATTTAGTTTGGTATTTAGACATGTTATTATGACGTTATGAAGCACGATGTAGTTGTGTTAAAAAAAGGATAAAAAGAAAAACATGTTTAATCAATATAGTCGTTATACGCAAATTTGTGATCTATTAAAGGAAAGGAATTATTAAATTATTAATTATTAAATTAAATTATTACTCCAATTAAAGGAGTAACATCACTTAATCTCGCATACCCTTATTAAACATGTCTTTCAAACAAATTCGAACAGTAATTTTCTCCTGGTATAGATTTACATTATTATGAATTTATTTCTAAATCTGTACAGTAAAAAAATAAATATGAAAAGCGCAGGTTATGTTATGCTTACCACTGAAGTAATGTAACACAGTTCCAGTGGTCCGCCAATACAGGCGGAGGGACGGCACACTGCGGGTTTATTTAGTGGGTGAGGGCCCCCACACAACCCTGTTCGTTGCCCCGAACGATAGGGTATGCGGTTAGGTACATATTTTCCCGCCTTAACAAGAAAAAAGGGGATGTTATGCATGCGTTTCATTTAAACACGATCCCATGTCCTGTCCACCGTAGCGGCCTGTCTCAACGAAGGCTAGCTGCGCATGGCATATACAGAATAATATATATGCGCTAATGAATATGTATTTTTAACTCACTAACTTCCTTTTTTAGATTAATAGCATTTCGGTACTATCGAGTCCGATATATAAAACCTCTAACTTTCTTGTCTCCTTGCTGCTGTTGAGAAAGTAGAATCCTTACTAGAGACTTACTCGTATTACTCGTATGTATCTTGAGATCTACTAGCCAAAAAGCCAACATAAGTAGCCACTTTTCCTATCTATTATATGTATTTACAAAAAAAAGTAATATATGTATTATATCCGTAATCTGGTACCCATAGCACAAGCATTAAGCTTAGTTTGGGACCAGAGGACGTTGTGTGAAATGTCCGTGAATATTTATTATTTATTTATACTTATCCAAATGGCAAAAGCAAAGCCTAGTTAATTCGATATTTTATTCGTAGAAGTAAAATGTTGTATCATCTTGTATTTTAAAGAAATCAACCTTTTTTTGATGTGAAACATCTAATGCGGAAGGAGGGTAAAATCGGCTGTTAGCGTGGCGACCACGTATATCCCTTATTTCTGATATCTGTGGTGGCAACGCTTTTATTTTACTTGTTCCGTTCAAATGTTGCAAGTTAAATTGGACAAACTTCCCGGTTTCCGATTGAACTGAAATTTTACACGCATGTGTATATCACGTGATAATGCAATATTATGATGACATGGAGCTGATCTGATGATGGAGCTGGAAGGTGGACATAGGAACTCTATAATGAAACGGCGCAACCTCATCGAGTTTGGGCTCGTATGATTCGTCTTGCCGAGTACTTTGTGTCTAGATAATATCCAGGGGCTGATGATGAAGCTGGAAGGTGGCCACAGTAACTCTATAATGAAACGACGCAACCCCATCGAGTTTGGAATCATTTGATTCGGCTTGACGAGTACTTTGTGTTTAGATGGTATCCAGGGTCTGATGATGGAGCTAGAAGGTGGCCATAGGAACTCCATTATAAAACGACATAGCTCCATCGAGTTTGGGTTCGTATAATTAGCCTTGATGAGTACTTTGTCTCTAGATGGTATCCAGAATCTGACGATGGAGCTGGAAGGTGGCCACAGTAACTCTGTAATGAAACGACGCAACCCTATCGAGTTTATACTCGTTTGATTCGCCTTGAAAAGTACTTTGTCAAGTTATGATCATTTTATTTCTACAAAATAATTTCGATGTTTTCACATCTACTAGAGGTCCCGCGACATTTAGTTTTTTTTTTGTTAAGGTGGGAAAAAGTGCTTAACCGCACACCTCGTCGTGTGTAACATTACTCCAGTGTTTGAAGACACCACTCTGCAATAAGAAATAATCCTTGTATCTCAGGGGACTTTAAAACATACAATTTAATGAACACTAAGTACAGCTAGACTCAGAACAACGATTTGATGATCATGTGAGAGTGTAGAGTTGTCCTGTGTAGGAATTGAACCCACAACCCGCAGGCGTTCGGTATCTATAATCATCCATCAGCCTTTCAACGTCCACTGCTGGACATAGGCCTCCCCAAGAGAACGCCACAACGAGCGGTCCCGTCATGGGGGATAATGCCGTAATCGCCACGCTTGGCAGGCGGGTTGGCGATCACAGTGGATGTTATTAATACTCGAGGGAGTGCTGCTGCCCCCGTTACGACTCCCGTGGGTAGAGAGGGGTGGGACAATTCTAAAGCCGGCCCCACACGGCAAATATTTTTATCTATAATAAAATGGATTAATCCGTGTCAACTAGGCTGCATATATGTGCTGTTGATCTGCTATCTGTTACATGTCTGACCAATTGCGGTTTGTAAGATTTCATACAATCTATGTCGACATAATTCTCGGAGAGCTAATGAAAACGTCAAGCATGTTTATACTCTTCGTTCATAGGAAGTATTATTTTGTGAACTAATGCACTCATCACAGGCACTTTTAGTACCAACATGAGAACACACAATTGGACCAAAAGTAAAGTCGACAAATCAAACACCACAATAAACAGGCTATTTAACGGCTTTGTTTAAAAGCGCTCGACGAAAGTCGTATTGTAGTGTAGGTTATTGCTTCGTTATCTTTATATTATCGTCGTATATCTGTTATATTCCAAGGAAAGTCTCGCCAATATCGTACGGTGTCGTGTAGGGATTTCCTTGCAGTGATAAACGAGGTTTATTAGGCGTGTAGCGTCGCAAGTAACTGAGCTAAGACTTGTGTAAATCGAACTGACAGTCTTATCTCACAATGACTGACGTATGGTGAGGAGATACTTCCGTATATATAATTTTTACTATTAGTAATATAGTTATATGCTGGATTAAAGTTTAATTTTCAAAGTGAAAACAACACAACAAGATTGAAACCTGCCGTTTCTAATTTAATTTAATTTATATTTTAGACAAGTGATAATTATCGTAAGATGTGGTAAAAGAAAATAAAAACATGTAAAGTTTTACATTGTTAACACTCCACCGTGGTTAATAGCTTTCGGATACATATAAACGAGACTTTTCCGACGAACATAAGAGGACAAATATGCAGAATATATACTAATATAACATAATAATATGTGTTTGATACATGATCTAACCAAACGTAGCTGTATATCCACTAGAAAAAATAATAATTTTGAGTAAAAAATATGACTTCCCTAGTCACCTCACTAACAACTGATCAGTTGCACGTATAACGGAGTATCTAGATATATATTATGTATATTCGCACTTTAATACTAAACTGTTACTTACCTCTGGTATTCGAACTGTATAAGGTATCCTTTCCGTATTCTTTTTTTAACCCATTTTCTGTCCCACAATTGGGCACGGGTCTCCTCTCATGGTAACAGGATTAGGCTTAGGTCATAGTCCACTACACTGGCCTAATGCGCGTTGGTGTTTTTCTGTATATTTTTACCAAATCTGTTCGGGAGTGCTATTTTATTGATGAGTCGTAACTGATCTGGTGTCGTTAAAGGCGGTGGACTTCACAGTAGGGTTCATCCTTATCACCTGGAAACGTTCAAATGCAAATCAGTTCGTTTTCAGCGCCATTTTCTACCGTGTATAAATAGGGTCTGGCATCACTCCTTGCTGCAGTTTATTTCCAGCGATATGAAAAAGACAACACCCTGCACTAAGAAATAATCTTTGTATCGCGGGGGAGCTTTTCATTTACGGTGAGCAGGAGTTACCACTGACCATACGTGGCGCAGTTTCTCTTCTGCTACTTTCGACAATAAAAAAAATTCATAAGGTTGAAATTTGTCTTGATTCATTTGCAATTGACAAATCCTTAACGCTATATGAAATTCAATGTTACTAAACAGTACAGTATTTCAGATGATAAAGAGGTGAGAGTAAAGGTGAGTATAAAATATTTAGTGCCATAGTAAATTACTTTGTTTGGAAATAATATACCAATGGGATATCGAAGTTAGGCGATTATACGTCGGACATTGAAGTTTTGGAACTCATCTAAATTGTATGACAGCAGGTGGTGTAGAACTTTACGGAATGAGAAATAGCTATCGCGGGGATATTCATTGACACGATAAATTCTATGTCTTTTTAAACTACTCTTACTTAACATAAACATTTTTTTTGATATTTCCATTCCTGCTGGTTCCGCACATGTTAGGTATGTGCAGTAGCTAGAATGTATAAACAATGATTTTATTTCTGTACTAGACACGAACCCAAACTGTAAATTGAAACATCTACGTAGGTACAAAATGTTTGTTCGGAACTCAAACAAAAACCACAATATCGGCTCATTTACATCGGAATACTGATACTTATCAATGTTACCAATTACAATTGTATTTACCCTTACTTTATTATTGAATGTAATGGAAGTGATAGCGCTTATTTACTGGGACGAGTTAATATTGATGGTAGTATTTAAATATTGGGTCCGCTGTCTAACAGGATAACATGATACTGGTATGCAGTATATAGACATCCAGCGTGTGGAGCTCGAATTAAGAAGAACAATTTAGATTATTTTTAAAATCTTCAAAGACAAGGAGATTTTCATTCCATCCTTGTTGTTTCATCGGTGTTGGTGCCGAATGGTGCCTGTATTTTTATAAGGTTAATTAATATCTATACTTATTAATAATTTCTGATAAAACATAGATCAAAATGTTTGAAAAATCACGCCATCAATTAGTATGAATTTTAATTGCAAAATTAAACTTACTACATTGGATGAATGCATGTAAATGCATTGCCGATAGAGGGCGTTGGTCGTTAAGACAAATGTGATGAGGAAATTAGGTATTTCTAGAAATGGTACGATAGCTCAATGGATTAGAGCACTTCCCCGGAAAGGAAGGGACGCAGGTTCGATTCCCGCTCGTACTAAAATACTCTTTTTCCTTATTCACAAATTATGAGGCAAAAATGCTTATCTATACAAATAAAACAAAATTAATGTGTCTGTTTGTGATATCTAAATAACAGCTTTTTACTAAATGCAAAGTAGGTACCTATATAATACGTTAACTATAACAAAATATCAATTCTTAAAGATGGACAAAAATATCTGTCTGTCTGGCGGGACCGATTTGTACAGCACTTTTACTGGTGATATAAAGAGTAACTTAGGCTGATTTTATTTTTGACAAATATATAGACTCGCACAAAAAAAGAAAATAATACTTACATTTTTTTAATTTATTATACGTGAATGTATAGTTTAGTTATGTCGATGCCATAGTAAGTAGGTATAAGTAACTTTGTATATATAAATACAAATAAAATAAATATGTATATACTAAATCACTATAATTTATCTAGTATAAAAAATAACTATTTCTTCCGCGCTATAATTATATACATATTACAAAGCCAATAAAATAAGCAGGACTAGTATATCAACAAATTTAGTTATTTTAATGAAAGCTGTTGGCAACCCTGCATAGAGGACGTGTGTGGTGCGACTCTATGGTATTCACAATCTATTTTCTACATATTATTGTCAACAGAACCGCTTTTATTAGTAAGTTATTCAATAGACAGTATCTGTTGCTGTCAATACTAACATTCTGAATAACTGAGCTGCGACTTATCTAAATCGCTTTACATCGAAGTAGTGTTCGTGTCAAGTAAGCTGAGGCTGCTTTATCTTTAAAGTTATGGGTTGCTACGTTTCGGTTGTTCGATTGTTAATCGCCTTGTAAGTGGTGAACTGAAAATATTTGTATACCTAGGCTTTTATAGGAATGTTTACTTTTTAAATGAATTTGAAACACAAACAGGTTATTTCCTACATTGTTTTATATAATATTATAAAGAGGAAATGTTTATATTTTTCTCAGACTAACAAAAAAATACTTCGCTGGATTGTTCATAATGATCCATCTATATTTTTTTCTTGGTCTGAGGTATTTTTGTATCATTTTAACAAATAAACTCAAAAAGTACTGGACCGATTTCAAAAATTCTTTCACCATTAGAATGCTACATTATCACTGAGAAAGGCTATTTTGTATGTACTTTATTTAGCTGAGAAGAATATTAGTCTTTTACATCATATTCATTGCAACAAAAATAAATAATAACTAGCCTTTGATTAATGAACCAAAAGCTAGTTTTTAGGTTGTATCTCAGGTTCCCGATATAGTAGTGGGATAAACCAGTATACCAGTTTTTAAGTCTAATCAAGAGGTAATAAATAGAAAAAGTTGCATCAAAATCCGTTCAGTAGTTTTTGCGTGATGCGCGAACAAACAAACAGACAAAAAATTTAAAAAAATTGTTTTATGTTCAGACACGTCTATATAGCCTAATACAGTCATTTTTTCTCAAATATCCTAAATGTACAGACACAGTTCTGTTACAACTTTATAATAGTATAGATAGTAGTCAATTGTGATTTGACTTCTTCTGACTTTATAGTGGCATGGCTATAGGTATATTGCAAATTGTTTTTGAGCATTTCATTGAGTAATATTACGTACAAATTGTTAGTGGATCATGTTTCTATTAAAATCCTTCATGGGGCAATGTATACGCTTCTTCAATAAAATTCCTGAAAATATCCGAGATATGCCTTTAAATAAGTTTAAGAAAGCTGTAAAAGTCACACTTAGTAGTAAAGGTTATTATTATTAATTTCGAATAATTCTAAAATTGAGATGTGCTCTTCGGTATGGTCTCAACATTGATCGGGGAACGAACTCAATACCATTGTCTTGGACAGTCCTTGGTTTTACCGCTAGACTATCATATATACTAGGTATATATATACAATTCTCGCGTCACGTTGTTGCTCATGATGAACTCTGAAGCTATCTAACCAATTTTCATTTTTTTTATTGCATGTAGAGCCACGGCCCATCTGATGGTAAATGGTAACCGTCACTCATGGACTCAACTATACCGAGAGTATTGTCAAGCCGCTGCTCACCATTTCATTTCACCAGTATGAAATGAAAGAATAATCTCCTGCTACAGCCAAAACGCAACGATGTGCTTCATGGCCGGACACACGGGATATGTTGTTTTTTTTAAATGTTTGTTTTGCTGATGTGTCTAAGATAGGATAGTTTTTATTACGTATTTTTATTTATTAATTTCAAAATATTCACGAAAATAAGAAAATAAATATGGCGGTGCGAAGTTCGCTGGGTTAGATAGTAGGTATGTAACCATGTATATATATTTATCTTAAAATATTTCGTAATATTTCACTCGTAGAAAAGAGCAGTTACAGTTCTCTCTTATTTAATTGGTCCTTGTTGAACTGTACATTTATATTTTAAGGACGATTGACTGAGACTGAGCCGTAAGTGGGACAAACTGGCTAAATCACTTTGTGCTATTTTGCCGGCGTAAAATTGTCTGTCTCATGGAATCCACTTAATTAATTAGGAAGGAGGAGCATATTTATTACGATCCCTTCAAGGATCTTTTGAATCAACACTGTGCTCAAGAATAAGTTTATTATTTCTACTATTCATCTATGGCTATTAAACAAAAATAAAACAAATATATGTATATGTTTCATGGTTTAAAAAATACTAAACTAGAAATGTACCTACATAACTATGACTTTTTTATTTATTTATCTATCTATATCATATAGAATGCAAAAGAGATGCGTCTATTCACCGCAATTGTTTATGCTACTGGTTGTATTATAATATCTAAGCACCTTTACACGAAGATTTATAAAGAATAGCATATTTATAATTGGGTCTCTAATACCAGGAGCAGCATGGTATTAGAGACGTCCATGATCGATTATTCCTACAAAACGGATGACTATTTCTTTCTCTGCTGTTGTTGGGAACTAATGCATCATTAAATAAATAAACAATCGATTTTTATTATGTAATTTTGATACGATTTTTAATGGATTAGATGCCGATAATAAATTCAAATGCCAATGCAAAACCTCAGCGCTATTATTTGTTCTTGCGTCTCCAATCTGTTTATCTGATACATTTTACCTTGTTATTCAATTGTCTCGTGTCAATAAATCTCTATACAGTGTCGTATTCAAATTGAAAAACGTAAAGCTTCTTACCGTAATATGCTATATAGAATGAAACCTCATCTCAGGTTATCGAATAATTCTATACATACGAGTACCTAAAGTTGCCTGCGTCACAGTCACGTTTTTGGAAAACCGGGCCTTCTTTGTAGTAACACGTCTATTGTAATTAATGTAATTTTAGTTTAGCTGGTTTACAAATTTCTCGAGATTATAATGTAAACTGCCGCTAGTTATATGAAATCTATATGATAATCAATGATATTTTAAGTAATTATGACTTATGAGTGAGAATAAACTCTAGGTCAAAACTCTCACTTAGGAATAAGGTCAGACTCTATACTGCCAAAAACTCTAGGTCAAAACTCTTACTTAGGAATAAGGTCAGACTCTATACTGCCTGCATACGTCCTATTATGACGTAGTCGACGCCGTGCCTTGAACGCCACAACACTTTATACTCTCCACAAGAGAGCCCTCTTAGGAATGTCCACATACGAAACGGCATAAAGCCGTCGTCGGGATGCATTAATAGGTCCGAGTATTCGGCATGAGCTAGCATGGGCAAGGACGAACGCCGCGCCTATAAGCCTTGGCGACAACTGGCAGAAGCGCTCGTGAAAGCGCCACCGCCCGTCCAGTACCAGGCACAGATGCTTGATCTGGGCCCGGATCCCGATTTGGACCCCGTTGATTGTGATCGCCAGCAGGTGACTGACGTCAGGGCCTATTGAATAGTAGGGCCTCCGACTTATCCAGGGCCATCCTAAGCTCCTGACCACCTCGGAGGTCCCGAAGTTGGTCAGAAATTGCGGCAAAAAGCTATTTTTTCGGTAATAACAAGTCAAGTTCCCGATATAGTAGAGGGATAAAACCTATTCAAGTTTTTAAGTCTAATTAAAAGCTATCAAACAAAAAAAATTCTGCGTCAACAATCAACAATTTGTTCGGTTTTTGCGTGGTGTGCGATCGAACCTTAGAGTATAAATAACACTCTATGGATCGAACAGACAAAAACTAGAATATTGTGTTGTGTTCAGAGAGGCCTAAATACAGTTATTCCAAATAAACATTTGCACAGCTAGTAGTTCGTTTAATTAAATTCAAAAAAAAATCTAGTTTAATTTTTTTCCTAGTTTTTCGGTTAACCAGTACTTACCTCTTGGGTCTAGGAGCACAAACGTACAAATTTTAACAGCGAAGTCTCGAGAGTCTTAAGGCGTACAAAAATTGTTATTGGATTATTCATTATAATTTGGAAATTTTTTATGAAGGTAAACATTCTTATTCGCTGTAAACAAATAATTTACATTACAATTTGTATTTAATGAAAGAAATTGGGCAAGCAAATCCATTATAATATTTTAAACATTAATACAAACTTAAACCAAATTAAATTACTGTATGGGTTACGACATTAAAAACTATAAATTAGCAATTATTTCCAATTTTTTGTGCAATTCATACCCGCCGGCTTGTGTTTATGGCAACGCTTAGTTGACTGGAATGATTGTGTAAAACTGTTGGACGAACTCCAACAAGCGGGTGCGCTCTGCGAGAAACAAACGCCGCAAATAAAGTCAAATAAGTGAACCTAGCAGAATGGTTGTGAGCTGCAATTGCACCCGGTATCGAGTGCTTTATTGGACCGTGATGAAATATCGATATGAGTCATAAACCTAACACATTCAATTGTGTGACATTTTGTATTTTTAGTCTACCAACTTTTAATGTAATATCTGCACATAGTTTATTACGTGTAAGTCGACATCAAACATGTTATAAATGAAGTCAAAAACGCTTAATACTTTTTAAATTAACCTCTTCAATAAAACTCAATGTTAAAGTAAAAATAAAACTTAAAGAGGTCTGTAAACTTCACTAAATAACGAATAGAAGCGGACATTATGACCTTTCACATTATGTACACTATTTGAATAGGTACCTTACAGTAGTCATGGTATGATTTCGTAAAATTTACTGCATGAACAAAAGAAGTTTGGCGGCTGTTTTTCATTATAAGTGACAACACAAGTTCAAAGAATTTTGTCACGAAGTTATTTCTGCACCAGTTCTTCCAAGAACTGGTTTGTATACGTAAGTCCATATCAATGTGCGATTTCGTTACTTGTTTTGTTACTTGTTCTTGGTAAGATAATCATAACATAATATAATGTAACGGAAATGATAAAGACGAATGCGGGCTGTATCGTGAGCATATCGCAATGCGTTTTTATATGTTAATACATATATTATGTTATTATCTTAAGTTTATAAAAAAGATGATGGACGGAAATTATTCTCGAGAGCTTAAAAATTTACAATTATAAATACTCGTTAAATTATAGAACACTGAGGTACAGTAAATATATCAATATTTTTACTGTGACTTAGGAATGCATGTTTTGTGTAATTTTATAACCTGTATGATATTTTTATTTTACTACGAGTAATAGCAACGGAAATATTTATTTAATATTCGATATCTTGAAAGCGTCATTAGTTCCCTGATCTAAACTCGCATAGCAAACTTACAAGAGGCATTTTATTTCTATTATGATTAACTACGAGTATGATATGAATACATTCATATGGATATTAAGGATGTCTTGTATGGCATTGAGACAGAATGATTTTATAATTGATATCAATTGTCTCGCTTAATTTATAGACATAAATAGCTATCGCATAATTGAAACTGTAGCCTTAAGTCTAGAGCGAATTAGTCTGCAAACTTGATTCGTTTGGTCTATGATTTGATTATTCTATATGTATTTAGTAATTCGCTTAGATTAATTATATTTCTAGATGGACCCTCGGCGTTGTAAACGTGTCAAAATAAATTGGGGTGAACTTTTCATCCCAATGCTGTTCTATAGCTGTTAGTCAATCGTGACGTCACTTGACAAGGTCGTATCCGGGAGCATTAGTGTGTCATTTAAAATGTCAACGTGTATAATTAAAGTGTGCAGAAACTACAAAAATCGGAAAATGAGCACTAAAGATATCTCTTATCATCGGTTAGTAACATTATTTCATACAATAACTGGCTAAATAAGTCATTTAAATATTCCGAAAATAAATTAATTTTAGTTCTTATTTTTTTATGTGATACCAGTTTAAGAACTTAAATTTCCTACGTAATTGCAAAGTTGATGATATTTTAACGATAGAGAGTAATAGAAACATTACCTAACATAATTATTAGCGTTTTTAATGAATCCATAAAGCTGCACAGTCGTCATTTTCGAAATTAATTACAATATTACTATTTGTAATATTATTTTTTGTTTTAATGATGAAGATTATTTACATTAAACACAAAGTGAAATGCTAAAAATATATATAAAAAAATATCTAAAATGATTATTTACATTTTTAAATTTATAATTATCGTGGGTTATAGTAGTATTCTCATTAAAGAAGAGGTTATAATACAGTATATATTTTTTTTATAATATATTAAGATTATGAGAGTAAATAGAAACAGATAATTGACTATATACCTACGAAATATTTTGTAGTATAAGAATGTCTTGAATCTATGATAATATAATTTTCCAATAATTTAATACTACTACTGAAACTGGTATCATTACGCACGCACACAAACGTAAATTTCACAAGCGTAATGACAGCTGTCACGCCCACTAGTATAATAATTCCCGCCCGATTTTTATGACGTTTATAAGAGTGACAGTCCATCTAGATATATAATTTAATCTAAGGTAATTCGGTTAAGTGTTAAGTAATTTTTTAATCTTTACTGTAAACTCCGAAAATGGTCTGTAGATTTTTAACAATTATCTTCAAGGTGCCAATCTCAGTACGAAGTTTAATGTACACTACAGTTTCGTGGCCTTTATTTTATATTTCTTAAATGACATTTTCTACAGGGGAATAATCTTAGTATTGTATTAGTGATAATTAACTAATTTATATCATATACCTACCGACCGATGAGTTGGTCAAAGTTGCAGGCAGCCGTTGGGTACAGGCAGCATAGGATCGTTAGTTTAGGCGCTCTTTTGAGAAAGATATTGATCATAAAGGAATTATAATCCATAAGTGGTTTCAGCAATACGCCAAAAATATTATTAAACTTCCTAAGTATTCCCCACCAAAATATGTTTTAGTTCTTACAAAGAGTTTACATTATAACAGCTGTTATAATCAATTTAAATCTTACCAAATAACAACAAAATTATTTAATTCCAGGTAAAAGACTAACCTCTGCCCTGCCAAAACTGAGAAAAGGCAGGAGATGCTGGACGGTCTCAATCGTGACCCCTGGGGTCGCCCGTATCGTGCGGCGCTGAATAAGCTCCGCACTCATGGCCCCCCCCTCACAGAGACCTTTCAACCCGGCCTCCTTATCGAGGTGGTTGAGTTTCTATTCCCGCGATGGGTGGAGCACACACCCCCGGTCATGGCAGCGCCAGGTAGCGACCGGGTGGCTGACTTCAGTGTACCACCCGTCACTGCATCGGAAATAGGGGTGGCTGTTGCGCGGATTCGTTCCAAGAACACCACTCCCGGCCCGAACGGGATACCCGCCCGGGCTCTGGCCCTGGCTCTGGACCACCTGGAGCCCCGCCTCAGGGGACTATTCGACGCGTGCCTGGCGTCTGGACGGTTCCCTGACTGCTGGAAGGAGGGGAGGCTGGTACTCCTGCCGAAGCCGAGACGAACGCCGGATTCGGTCGGGGCCTTCAGGCCCATCGTGCTGCTGGATGAGGCGGGTAAGATGCTGGAGGGAATCCTCGCTGCCCGCATTGTCCAGCACCTGCGCGACGTTGGGCCTGACTTGTCGGACGCCCAGTTCGGTTTTCGAGTTGGTCGTTCGACAGTCGGCGCGATCATGCGCCTGAAGGCCACGGCCGCGACGGTCCTCACCGGCGGGGAAATGCTGTTGGCGGTGTCGCTTGACATCGTCAACGTATTTAATAGTCTGCCATTCGGCTGCATCAGGGAGGCGCTCCGGTATCACAGGGTGCCTGTATACCTGAGGCGGCTGGTGGCGGACTATCTAAAGGGCCGCAGCGTCGTCTATGAGAGCCGCATAGGGGACGTTGTGAGGAGACCCATGTCGTGCGGTGTCTCACAGGGTTCAGTCCTGGGGCCGCTCCTGTGGGACATCGGTTACGACTGGGTGTTGCGCTGTCGGCTCCCTCCCGGGCTGGCGGTCATCTGCTATGCGGATGACACGCTGGTCGTGGCCCGGGGTGGAAACTTCGAGGAAGCGGCGTTCCTGGCCACCTTAGGGACCTCGGAGGTGATCAGGAGGATCGGAGCGCTGGGGCTTAGGGTGGCCCTGGACAAGTTGGAGGCCCTACTTTTCCATGGGCCCCGACGGCGGCCACCTGCTGGCGCCTCGATCACAGTGGACGGGGTCCAGATTGCCCCCCAGGTGTATCAGCGGGCGTCGCGAGAGCGGGAGGGGGCGGACGCCCCTACCCAGGGAGGTGGCCAAGTGGCAGGGCGACGCCCGCCGAACTGCCATAGCCAGATGGAGGGCACGGTTGGAGGCGCCCCGTGCCGGTCTTTGGACCGTAGGGGCACTCCAGCCGGTGCTGGAGGAGTGGGCGGGGCGACGGCACGGAGTCCTTACTTTCCGACTGGTGCAGGTGCTGTTGGGGCACGGTTGCTTCGGCAGATACCTGCACATAGTCGCAAGGAGGGAAGCGACTCCGGGCTGTCATCACTGCAGCTGTGACGAGGACACGGTGCGGCACACGCTCGAGTCGTGCCCGGCTTGGGCCGAGCAGCGCCGTAAACTCGTCGCGGAAATAGGGGGGGACCTCTCGCTGCTGAGCGTCGTTAGAGCGATGCTTGGCAGTGACAGGAATTGGGCCGCGGTCGCTGCCTTCTGCGAGGAGGTTATCTCGCGGAAGGAAGCGGCGGAGAGGGCCAGGGAGGAGGATTTCTCCGCTGACCCAAACCGCCGCCAGCGATCGGGGCGGCGCAGGCGTAGGTACTTGCGCCTCATGCCGCCCTAGCTGAGGCTGCGGGTGGATGGACCGGAGAATGTCCGCCACCCGCAAGGCCTCCTGCGAAGGTGCGACGCTCCGTGTGCGGATGCGTCGCTCAGTAGAGGGTAAGGGTAAGCCGCCGGCGAACCACCGAAGGAATGTTACATAGTTCCAGTGGCCCGCCAACAAAGGCGGAGAGACGGCACACGGCGAGTTTCTTTAGTGGGTGCAGGCCCCACACTACCCTGTTCGTTGCCCCGAACGACGGGGTGTGCGGTTAGGAATATTTTTTCCCGCCTTAACAAAAAAAAAAGGTAAAACACTAACCTGTTTACTACTTACTTACTTTACTACCTTAGATTGTAATAACTTCAGATATAATAGCGAGTATAGATATGCATCAGAGATTTATTAAAATGAAGTAATCTTGTGTGACGCGCGTCTAAAGAGTAATATTAATCTCTTCTGTAGTTATTCTGACTCAATGCGAATTCCATTGAGCTTCCGGCCGGTATAATATATGTAGTATTATTATGATGAAATTAAATATAACCAGTTGTCTAAACCACGTTTCCATTTTCCATTGGATTTCTCTACCTACTAATAAAAAGCTTAATTAGGAACCTTCCTTAAAATACCTACAAGAAAATAAAAAAATATCAAATTGCATTCTGCGGTAAGCTGTACCTATATTAAGATGTAAGCAAGTAAACAGACAGACGTGGACATGACTTTGTTTTACAATATTTAGAGATTAGGTGCATTGTTGTGTTTTGTATGGTGATCGAGAGTGCTGGCGGCTCAAACCACTTTCTTATCCTTTCTCTCCACGTCCTATCCCTTTCCTTGGAGTTAGCAACACGCAAGTGATGCCTCTAATGTTGCTGGCGTCTATAGCCTACGGTTACCGCTTACCATCAGGTGGGCCGTAAGTTTGTTTGCCACCCGCGTAGAAATACTAATCTCCAGAGTTTAAGCGAATTCAACTGATCACAGTAAAATAGCAACTCATCTTTGGCTATTTCTAATTACAGATAAACAAAGTTTTATTCATATTTTATGTTATTATAAAGCTGTAACAGAGCTGTGTCTGCACATTAAAGATATTTGAGAAAAAATGACTGTAATCTATATATACTATTATAAAGTTGTAACAGAGCTGTGTCTGTACATTTAAGATATTTGAGAAAAAAAAAACTGTAATAGGCTATATAGGCGTGTCTAAACACAACACAATTTTTTTAGAATTTTTGTCTGTTTGTTTGTTCTCGCATCACACAGAAACTACGGAACGGAAGAACGCATTTGGATGCAACTTTTTTTATTTGAAAGGCCTTGATTAGATTTAAAAACTGGTAGACATTTTATCGCGCTACTATATCGGGAACCTGAGATATAACCGAAAATCTAGCTTTTGGCTGCGGCGAAGCCGCTGGCAAAGGCTAGTAGGCTATATAGGCGTGTCTAAACACAAAACGATTTATTTTTTAGATTTTTTGTCTGTTTGTTTGTTCGCGCATCACGCACAAACTACTGAACGGATTTAGATGCAACTTTTTTTATTTGATAGCTCTTGATTAGACTTAACTTTTATCCCGCTACTATATCAGGAACCTGAGATACAGCCTAAAAACTAGCTTTTGCTGCGGCGGGCTAGTATTTTATGTTATTATTTGTTTTATACACTTGACATACTATTACATTGCCATGCAGTGATAGCCTAGCCTTTGCCGTTTGGGGCCGGCTTTAGAATTGTCCCACCCCTCTCCACCCATGGGAGTCGTAAGAGCCGACTGATGGAATACCGAGGGAGTGGGCAGCAGCACTCCTTCGAGTATTAACAACATCCACTGCGATCGCCAACCCGCCTGCCAAGCGTGGCGATTACGGCACTATCCCCCATTGTTGGGGAGGCCTATGTCCAGCAGTGGACTTTAAGAGGCTGATGGATGGATGGATGATAGCCTAGTGGTAAAACCAAGGGTCGCAAATACAGAGGTATTGAGTTTGATCCCCAGTCCTGTGAGATTTATTGTGATTATGTATTTGTTTGCATATTATTACTGTGTGTTAAAGAAAACCTTCCGGCCTGAGAGATTTTCTTGACAGCTTGTAAAATCTGTCTGTCGTAGACTATAGCCTTTTTTTTCTTTTTTTATTGCTTATAGCGGCAGACGAGCCACGGCCCACCTGATGGTAAATGTTAACTGTTGCTCATGGACTAACTATACCAGAAGTATTGTCAAGCCGCTGCTCACCATTTCATTACACACATACAGATATGAAATGAAAGAATTAACGCTATCGCCTCTCTCCTACAACCAAAATACACCAATGTGCTTCATGGCCGGTCATACGGGAGATGGTGGTACAAACCCACTCGGGCCTGATAGCAGGTGAGTACTCCCACTTGGTACCTAACCCTACCATCAGTAATGCAATGGGTGATAATTGCTTAATTCCCTTAGTCGCCTCGTACGACACCCGTGGCAAAGAATGGGGTGGTGACACTTGTATTTATAGTCCGTCACCACACGGCATATCTTGCTCTCACTCCAAGAGGAGACCCATGCCCAATGCCGGGACAGTAATGGGTTTAAAAAAACACTATTACACAATAAATTATTATGTACTCAGAAAAAAGATGGCTATTATTCCAGATCCCATTAGAACACATTTTTTAAACTCAATATTATAGAATTCGTGTTGTTCCTAATACTAGAGAACGGTTTAGATGTTATGGCATAATGTAGTGACATGCTTAACTGCCAGTCCCGCACTCGGTAAACCATCTGGCACTGCTCCAGTCATTTCAATTTTATCCCGCGGGACGCTCACTGTAAACATCCCTAAATGATAAACGCATAATTTAACGCGCCAACGAAATATGAAAAATTTGGCATCCATTTAATTTCTTGAACGCAGGAGCGTGAAGACATATATATTTTAGAATGATGACTTCTCGTTCCACTTGGATATTAACAATAAGTTATATTAGTTATTACTTTGATATAATATATTTTAAGCTATCTCGACTTCAAATGCGCCCTCTTATACCGAGAAATGTATCATTAAAAATGTTTGGAACGTGAAAACTTGATTACTGAGGCAATAAAAGTAGATAATAGCAGTTATATTGTCTTTAAGTTTTTTTATACCTACGTAGTTAAAACTTTTCTTAAGCTTTTGAAATCGTCAGATTTATTGAAGGAATTTGTAACTGCCTAATTACAGTTTATAATTAAATAAGTGAATGTACTAAAGTGTAACTAGAAAATAACGTAATCGTAAATCGTAACTAAATACATAGTTTATTTTTTTAAATTAATTTACACGGACAGTTCATTTATGTTACTTGTTTCACCATAATAGGTAGCTAGTTTATTACTATCTACCGGAGAGAGCCCCGGGCTCCGTATTGCTAAGACTTTACTTGATGTAGAACTCAAATCCAGGACCTTGCAGGTAAGTATCACTAGGACAACGAGGCTGTTTGGCAATTTATTATAAGAGAATACTCATGTATCTTTTCACGTATTTCTTGATCATTCGTACCTTATTATGCAATTATGAAGTGACTCATTAAAAATGCTTAGCTTTGGCTTATTTCGTCAAGCATTTTTACGTGGGCGAACGGATAAAATGAGGTAAAATAGAATGCCGCCAATGTAGATATTTTTTTAGAGGAAATTGCTAACTAGCTATTATAAGCTAACGTATTATCATAGAAAATCTATGAAAGTTAGAACCGGATAACACTAGAATGAAAAGTTTTACCAAAATTAAAAAGAAGCCCTTTAAAAGAGACACTCCTCACGGTGGAGCTTTCATAATACCTATCTAGATGAGTGCAATGGACAAATCACGTACGCAAATAATTAAATACATAATAGCAATATTAATTTGTAGTTAATTATGTATTTTTATTATACTACGTGGATGGAAACGAGCATACTGCCTACCTGATGGTAAGTAAGCGGTTACCGTAGTCTATAGACGCTATCACCATTAGAGGCATTACTAGCGTATCACCATCTCCAAGGAGGTGGATAGGAAGCATATTAATTAAGGAGAGAAGAGGTAGGATACTAAGGAGAGGATAGGGAAGGGCTTTGAACCTCCAGCGCCCTTATTTACCATACGAAATACAACGGTAGGGGTACCTACCGTTCGCTGTTGGCTCCCCTCCCCGGGCTGGCAGTCATCTGCTATGCGGATGACACGTTGGTCGTGGCCCGGCGCGGAAATTTCGAGGAAGTGGACGCCTGGTCACCTTGGAGGTGATCAGGAGGATCGGGGCGCTGGGGCTTAGGGTGGCCCTGGATAAGTCGGAGGTCCTACTTTTCCATGGGCCCCGCCTCGATCACGGTGGATGGACCCTAAATTGAGGTGAAGGCCCAGATCAAGTATCTGGGCCTGGTGTTGCACGGGCGGTGGCGCTTTCGCGAGCACTTACGCCAACTGTCCCCGAAACGGCGGTCGGCGCGGCGTCCGCCCTTGCACGGCCGAATATGGGTGGACCCATAAATGCGTACCGACGGCCCTACGCGGGGGTGGTCCGGTCGACGGCGCTGTGCGGTGCACCTGTGTGGACGGAGTCCCTGGACGTGCCAAACAGGGCTCTTCTGTGGAGACCACAAAGAGTTATCGCGTCCAGGCTCGTACGCAGATACCGCACTGTGTCGACCGATGCGGCTTACGCGTTGGCCGGAATCTCCCCGTGGGACTTGGAGGCGGAGGTGCTTGCTGAGGTGTATTGGCGGGCGTCGCAAGAGCGGGCTAGGGGCGGGCGTCTCCTGCCCAGCGAGGTGGCCAGGTGGCGGGGCGACGCCCGCCGGGCCACCATGGCCAGCTGGAGGGTGTGGGCCGGTCTCTGGACCGTAGTGGCACTCCAACCTGTGCTGGAGGAGAGGGCAGGGCGACAGCATGGAGTTCTTACCTTCTGACTGGTGCAGGTGCGGTCAGGGCACGGTTGCTTCGGCAGATACCTGCACATAGTTGCAGGGAGGGAAGCGACTCCGGGCTGTCACCATTGTGGAACGTCCGCCACCCGTAAGGACTCTCGCGAAGGTGCCACGCTCCGTGTGCGGATGCGTCACTCAGTAGAGGGTACCCAAAAGGGTGAGCCGCCGGCGGGCCACAGTAGTAATCCAACACAGTACCAGTGGTCCGTTAACACAGGCGGAGAGACGGCACACGGGGGGTTTCTTTAGTGGGTGAGGGCCCCACACTACCCTGTTCGTTGTTCGGAACGACGGGGTGTGCGGTTAGGTAGGTACATTTTCCCGCCTAAACAAAAAAAAGGGTACCGTTGTTTTATGCTCATCTTTTATGAGAGGGTGGCAGAGTATGTTAGGTAAATATTTATTAATCGGCCTATATCGCTATTATATTCATAAAAATATCAACAAAAAGGCTTTAATATGATTACATCACTGTCTATACTTCAACAGACCTACTCGTATTTCTATAGGTTCGTAAAGAATTATGGACGATATAACATTTAAATAAAGGCAGATTTTCCCTAACATAATAGGTAATAAGGATAAATTGATGGATTGTCTGTATAGCGAGTCATTCTATGCGTCTCAATCAAATAATTTGTTCCAAACAATGACAAATGATATCGAATCAGCCAATAAAATAAATTACGACTAGATAAAAAATACAAAATAATTGTTAAGTGTAAAATAATATTGAAGAAGTGCAAGTACTAGTGAGAGAGCAAGTGGATATTATAAGGTGATTTCGTTGAGACGCGCGCAGTTTCGAACGGCCGAAAGCCGATACCATCACAGCCTTCGTCGCAAGCCCACATAAATCTAGCTTTGATACATTTTGGTAAAGAGCCAAGAACGGTGCATGCCTTCCGCAACCATCCACTCAACCTGTGCATTTCAAAATAACATATTTGCTTTTATTTAAATGTACTTTTTATAACATTGTTGGAACGTTGCTCCGACAAAACATTATTTTTTTCTTCTGTATACTTAAAGCGGTTTAAATAGAAAATTGTGTATTCATCTGGAACCGCCTAATACTGGTCTGGAATTTAAAAGCGTGCTTAAGTAGCCGTATCCACTTGAAAGTTTCATATTTTTATCTTGGGAGAATATCGGCGAGAGAATGGTTTTATTAAAAATACATTATTTAGAATATAGCACAGCTCTTGCTTTAGTATGTATTGGTCCTAAAAGCCCTTCAGAAGTTATTCAATTACGTCGTTCTCGGGGGCGACGTCCTAGCCTCGTGGACCAGGAAACAAAAATAAACATCTGCGGGTTTGGATGCAGTTAGCACAGGTGTCCTCATTGCGGCGCTCTCTTGAAATCCTACCAAAATTTTAGTTAAAGAAGAGCAACATCGATCTTGTTCTCGCTACCTGCAAGACCTAAAATGTTAGATCAATACACGAAGCAAGACCAAGACTTAGCTTTGGTATTTTTTACTCATAACTCAAATGCAAAGGCTTAATGCCAAAGGCATTTTCTACTAGCCAGTCAGAAGCTAAATTTTAAGTGTTTTCTGGACAATTGTTGATCAAAATGTAACCCACCGATTTTTGTTTCACAGATACCGTATACGTAGATGGGTACTGTGAGAGTATGTACGAGTATGTGTTTCTATTTTGACCTACTCAATTAAGCTGTACAACGAAACTTTTGTATTGCTGACAACAAAATTATAGTGTGTAACCGTTTGTTGGAAGTCCGCACTCTGCTGACTACAGTTATACTGCCGTTTCATCGCTGAGTCACTGCGCGTTGTTCATTCGATATTCATATTAAACAAATCCGCTTGTAACAGAGATTTATCTTGCGCAATAAACGTATTGTGTGTATGGAGCTTACTGGGCTTTTGTACTCAAATAAATATATTGATAGATTTTGTTTTGTGAAATAGAGGCATTAAAGCAAGTTATTGCAGCATTATCAATTATTAAAGGAAAATATTTATAGTAATAAATCGAAAAAATGTTAGGCTGACTGGCCGCATTCGTAACGATGTAAGAGAGCGAGTATGAAAGAGTCAAGTCTCCGAAACCGGCGAGCGTGTATGAAAATAATTATGAATGTAGAGGAAGCGAGAGACGTATACATGAATAGTCTTCAGGCACTTTGTTCTCTCTGCCTACTCTTACACATAATTATATATCTTGTTTACAAATATTACTTCCCTAAATGGGAATGGGTCTCCTCTCAGATTTACAAGAATTTAGGCCATAGTTGCAGGCTAGCTCAGTGTGGGTTGGCAGGCTTCACAAGTGGTCTACTATCTATGACAAAGCATGAAAATAAATAAATATATACAGATGGTGAATTAAATATGGCTGCCATACAGATTGGTGGTAAAGTTTCCAATTAAGCTGATACCGGACTTACGTGTTCCATTCTAATAAAAATAAGTACATGAAAATACTTTTTTAATACAAGCTTGTCTTTTAAAATATAATTCTACTTTTTAAAACTAAATTTAACCAAAATTTCTACTACGCTACTAAATAAACGAGTAAAAAACAGACGAAATATTTGACATACTATACATATTTTTCAAACTACAGTCGGCTTTATAATAAGGCTCTAAATTCTCAGGCGGTGAGTAAAGGCCAGCAATTAGAGAGTTAACATTTTAGGGATCAACGTGTTGATGTTAAGTTAGTTAAGTAATAGGGTTCATATTCAAGTCGGAATAGTGTGTATTGCTCATTAATCATGGCTTAGCGCGTTTGCCGTGCTTCCGTCGCCAACCGCTGTCGGGAAACCGCTTATTTTTGATTGTTTCTTATAAAACAAACAAAGGGCTTAGTAAAGAAAGGAGCCAAATTGTTAATCATAACCAGTTTAAATTAATTTTTTTTCAGTATTTGGGCTATTTTATGTGTGACCAATTTATAGAGCTACTTTTACTATCATCCAGAATTGTATTAAAGTGTAGTATTTGCTTACTATTTACCCTATTTTTGTATTATCTGAGATTGAATTAAGGCCCCAAATACATATTAATAACTTTATGACAGAGGTGTAAAATGAATTATGCGAATGAAAATATTAAGTGCATTTATTGAGAGGGTATGAATCGATAGGAGCGCGTTATGAAAAAGCGATCACTGACTGACGTAGCTGATAGGTCGAGCACCATTCGGGCCGCGCACCCGTTACCTAAATAATGTGTCACAAACTGTATTGCCCGTGATATTGATGTTGAAAAACGATTGACGTTTGATTAAAATCGTAAACCGGTTGTATATTTTCGTAAATGGATATTAAATTAGATATAAAATTATATTATGTAGGTACTGTACAGAATATGAAAAAAATGATAATAACGCACGATCTAAAAGTGCATGCATGACTTTTTTTTTATATGTACAAAAAAAAGGTCTATTTACGTCAATACGTTGTAAATGGCGTGAATGAGATTTTGTTTACAAGAATGTAGATAAAATATACATAGGAACTGAATAATTTCATATACCTAGCAATTTATTCATATATAGTCGTAGTCGTAACATGGCTAACGATTAATAGTGGCATTATTCGGCGAGTGTATGAACGGAGCCAAAACCAAGATCAGAATTATTATCGTGAAACTCACACTTGGATGGTCATAGTACAAAATTAGTTTACGGGTAGTAGCTTATATATTATATTTAGGGATGTGAGCTGTGCATCTCTAAGAGATGTTTTGATATTATTATTAATTTTCTGGTGATACTTCTACTTAGGGTGAGATAAGTTTGCTGAAATGTTATCAACAAACAATTGCCGGAATCAGTTTTCTTGTTTATGAGTTTAATATTTTCGTTTTTTAATTTTGAAAAAAATATATCTATCTACGTATAATGAAGTATAAAATAACCAAGTTATTATAACACTATTAAATTTATTAGCACAGAAATTCATATTATAGCAATTCACACGTGAAATGATAGCAAATGTATCCATCCATCCATCCATCAGCCTTTCAACGTCCACTGCTGGACATAGGCCTCCCCAAGAGAACGCCACAACGAGCGGTCCCGTCATGGGGGATAATGCCGTAATCGCCACGCTTGGCAGGCGGGTTGGCGATCGCAGTGGATGTTGTTAATACTCGAGGGAGTGCTGCTGCCCACTCCCCCGGTATTCCTTCTGTCGGCTCTTACGACTCCCGTGGGTAGAGAGGGGTGGAAAAATTCTAAAGCCCCACACGGCTTATGTATATTTCTTAAATTCTTTCGTAATGTCTAAATAACAGTTTTTTACGAGCATATGAAAGCGTTAGCTATAATAAAATAAAAATATTTAAAATTTTTGGCTGACTGTTGGTTCCGAAATAATCTACGATTTTTACTAGCAGATAGTTGATCAACAAGGAGTAACTTTCAAAAAATAATTAGGATTCCCTACTAAAAAAGAATATAACTAAATTCCACGCGGACGAAGGCGCGGATAGCAGCTAGTCATAAATTATCCTTGAGATACATCAGAAAATACATCTGTGTAGATGATCCGGCAACTTGTATTCATAGAGAGGTAGGCCGAAAGGCTGTCAGCCTGTCAAACTTGGATTCACTGGAATTGATCTGTAAAATTGATTTCTATTCGTTGTCGAGAAGCAAAGACGGCGCTGATGAGCCTGCCACCCTGTCATGTTACTTATCGTAAAATTACCAAACTACTATCAACAGAGTTAATCTGAAAAGTTTAATGTTCTCAAAGATAGAATAAGTTGGTACTTAAGACTGTTGTGTCGTTTAAAACTTTTTGATCTATATTTTAGCACTTGACTTGCTCAGCTACTCTTAAAGTACAAATTATAATTTGTGAATAATGAAAAAGAGCATTTTAGTACAAGCGGGAATTGAACCTGCATCCCTTCCTATCCGGGGAAGTGCTCTAATCCACTGAGCTACAGTACTATCTTTTAGACATACCCAATCTCCTTATCACATTTGTCTTAACGACCAACGCCTTCTATCGGAATGCATTCCGATAGAGGGCATAGATAATACTGTAGTAGTAGATAGCGCTGCGTAGATAGTACTGTAGCTCAGTGGATTAGAGCACTTCCCCGGATAGGAAGGGACGCAGGTTCGATTCCCGCTCGTACTAAAATACTCTTTTTCCTTATTCACAAATTATTATTCGTTTAAAACTTTTAAACCGATTAAATAAAGCACTAGCCGACATTTATTTATTAAAGTATTTCATATTATATTTAGGTCAGGTTGTATTATAATAACTATAATTATAGAAACAACTTAAAATATTTTTGGTAGTTTTAACTTAATGTTTTGATTCGTTGTGTCATAAATAAACAAGACGAAAATACATTTTATTGCTTCATTAATATAAATGGGCCGAATGTGATTTTAACCGAATACGAACTTCGGCCGAACATTCGGTAAACATACAAAATTCGTGTGTGCTTTCTTTGGAGTAACATGTCGTGTTCTGTGTGTATTTTTTATGAAATACAATGTCGTAAAACAATAAAAAAATAGTCAGTGTGAGGGTGTCACTAAAAACAAATTCATTTGTTTATTCTATAATAATAATAATAATTAATAAGGAATAATAATTACACATTTTAATTTATCGATAGTAATTTAAGTTTGACATCTGATCATGATTAATTGATTTTAGTATTGGTATAGGTATGTGACTTATTTTACAGCTATGACAGATTTGATTTCTCTAAATATTAGTAGAAACTAACTTTTTCTTATAATTAGTTAGTTTAAGTCACCGAAATTCGGTTAAGCCGAATGTAAAACTTCGATTTTAAAGAAGCCAAACCGGTGGCAATCGAAAGTAATAAAATAGCACAAGGAGATCGAAAATGTGTACATAAATAAATGAATTTGAATTTGAAATTTTAATCCATAGCAAATATTTTATATAAATTCTAAAACAATAACAAATTCATTTATTGCCAGACCCCATCTATTGCAGAACGTATATTTATAAATATGTATCTGTAATAATCTGAAAATAGCTGTTTATCCCGCTGAAGTCCCGACGCTACCGTGACAATTTCTTTCAAATAAGAATTTTATTTTCAATGTTTGTCAATGTGCGGTGTTATTGGTCGAGAGAACATAACGGGATGGAATTTGAGAACAATGACGTAGGAAATTGGTTTTAGAACGAGTAAGTGAAAGCTTCGGAGGACTATCATGAAACGACCAAAGAGGAAAATAATTTGATGAATGAGAAATGTAAAGAGGAGGAACAGGTAAATACGTCCTACAGACTGTATTTCGCTCATGTTGGGCAATATTAACGGACGCACCTTGAGCTGGGTCGTTGGCTCGTCTATAATATGCGCAAGTACACGTGCACTACACAAGTGCACTCTTTAGTCTCTACTCCTCTCATTCTATGAAACTTTAGACACGCGTCGGTCCCATTTTACCTACTAGATCCATGGCTCAGTCGCGGAACTGATAGAAAAGTAAACTTCGTTTGATATACGAGTACGTTAAGAATGCATTGATTTGAAGTTGTATATTCAAGCCATAAGTAGTTAATTTGTAGAATGCTAGTAGTAATACAAGTTCTTACTTAGTTGCTTGACCTTAAGATAACTGTTGAAGAACTATATAAATATGCATACACATGCATATTTATATAGTTCTTCAACAGTTTTCTTTTTATAATAAAGTATATAACGACACCCGGCCAGTAAACAGATACATTTCAAGCACAATACACTAGTCAATAGTCTCAGTCTGTAATAACCGATTTCTCCCAATTGATTTTCATAAATCGTATTGGATATCAAACAAACAAATAATCCTTGTTTGCTTCTCCTTCTCTTGTTCCAATACGGTACAATATATTATTCCAGATAGATAATTCATCATTTATTTATTGCCTTTTCCCGCGGCTGCGGCGGAGCTAAAATCTATTTTCTGTACACTAGTTTTTAAGTCTAATCAAGATCTATCAAATAAAAAAAGTTTCTTCAAAATCTGTTCAATAGTCTTTGCAAGATGCGCGATTGAACAAGCAGACATAAAAATCTAAAAAAGTTGTTTTGTGTTTAGATACGCCTACATATACAGCTTATTACAGTATTTTTTTCTAAAATATCTTAATTGTACAGACACAGCTCTATTACAGCTGTATAATAGTATAGATTTGCCAACAATTATTACACTTTAGCTTTAGCACTTTAGCATTTTTAAATTTTAAAATGCTATTGTTAATTATTTTTTTGTTAACGTAACATAATGCGATCAGCCAACAAAGAAAGCGCAGCTGTTTGCTTAAATAAGCTGTTAGTGATGACGGTCACAGTTCAGCCACGGCCTGCTTGTTGGTTAGTGGTGGTTTTACGGCCGTTTAAATGTAGAATACAGTGGTTACTTATTCACCAAATCCCCCAAAACCAGTGTGATTATATTAAAAGTTTTTCTTCACAATAATTTCATTTACATAGCTCCTAAAGTCCCTCCATATGAAGTCTAGAGGAAAAGAAATCACAGAATGTATTTTTAGATTGTCACCAGCGAACTACATTTTTAGATAAAGTCTAAGTCTTCATAAATAGAGAAACTAAAAATGAAGAGTGTTCATTTTCTATCACTTATATATGTTTTATGGGTTGCGGTAACCCTCTTCTGCCAGACAGCCATCTCACAGCGACTAAAGGAATTAGAAAGGCGAATCCTGAAAAAATAGATTCGTCTCCGGTACTTAGAAGGGGGCTATACTCCACCTGATGTCGCCTTATCTAAGACTACCCAAACGGACCAAAACGCGGTACTGTTCACATAATATTGATGCACAGAAACTATTATATATGCGACTACGTCATCGTGTTTACGGTCAATGGAGTATGCGGTTAAGTCAATTTACGCCTGAATAAAAATGTCTCATTGCACTGAAAAAAAAATACATTAAATAAAATTGAAAAAACGTTGACGTTTGCTGCTTTGCCCAATACTATATGAGCCAACTACCGGAATATTAAATTTTACTGGTCCGAAAACAGTAAAAAAAATTACTGTTCAAAACAGTATAAAAATTTGGAATAAATATAAAAATAGTTTAATGTTTAAAACATTAAAATAATTTAACGTTTAAAACATTAAAATAGTTTAATGTTTAAAACATTAAAAAAGTTTAATATTATACTATATAATTATTTTAATGTTTTAAACATTAAACTATTTTAATGTTTTACTGTTTTCGGACCAGTAAAATTTAATATTCCGGTAGTTGGCTAACAAAAAAATAACGTTAACAAAAAAATAATTAACAATAACATTTTAAAATTTAAAAATGCTAAAGTGCTAGAGCTAAAGTGTAATAATTGTTGGCAAATCTATATTATTATACAGCTGTAACAGAGCTGTGTCTGTACAATTAAGATATTTTAGAAAAAAATAAATACATAGACATAAATTATAAAAAGAAATAACATCACTTTCAAGCTTTATGTTTAACTTAAATATTCGAAAACATTGGCTGTATTTGAATTAACTAATTCTAAGAAATGCCAAAAACGTTAGTATAAAGAATTCTGTTCTATCAAATTCCTCAATACAAAACGGCAATTTCATACTAAAACTGACAACAAAGTTTATTCTAATAGCTTGACTGTTACCATCAAATGAACGAAACAATGATTTAATTGCTTAATTAGGTATCTAAAAAACTATGCCGCGTAGAAAAATATAACAAATTGTTTCATAATATGTAAATAGGCAATAGGTATTAGGACCTCTTCACGAAGAATATATTTCATATGGAGTAGAAGCGGGCCAGCATTATTTATTACGGCTCCAAATTTCGTGAACATCAGGATGACGGGTGTACCTTAAAAAACGGTGATTCTATATACATGAAAGCAATGTTCTAACAATGTGAGGAATGTGCGTAAAGTTTTGAGCAATGTGCTTTTATGAAACTAGAGTTCTTTCAAAAAGTTAGTGAGCTGCCATCCTGATATCAGAATGGTGGGTATATTTTTAATCTGAGCAAATTAATTGCTATCTTAGTATGAAAACATTAGCGTAGCAATGTTCCGGCAATGTGCTTGAAAGTACCAAAAGCAGAATCATATGCGGCAAAAGGTTTAAAATTTATTGATAAAATAAAAATTATAAAGAACGCCTGCTTATTTTATAATGACAATACGACGAAATTTTACTTAACAATGAAACATTCAAATCGGAGTTAATTTCAATTATACAAAATAAATATAAAAGCGTTACTTACTAGGTAGAAAAAAATCGGCAGTTTCATATTTAGGGGGTTTCAATAAGAAATTTCAGTTTACTTTTTCTAATAGTATTGTACTAATTGTAAAATTAACTGTTTCAGTCATTTTGTAATACTTTTCAAACATTTAAACTAACTGTTAACAGAGAAATAGTGACATTTCCGGTTTTCGTTTATTATAAGCAATTATAATAAACGTTTTCGTTTATTATAAGCAATTATAATAAACGAAAACCGGATTTTGTTCCTATGATAATGATATTGGAACCATTAGAATTTACTGTACTGTTACTGTTTTGTGTATAACTATTTTTTAAACAGTAGTTGTTACTATTTATGACTAGTTAATCTTACTGAAACCCGCTTTCCTTTTTAATGTTTTTCAGTTTAATGTTTGTAGTAAATTAAACTAATTGTTTCGTTCACTTGATAATACCGTTTGAACCATTTGAATTTCCTGCTTTAACACAATGATTTTCTGAAATATCGTGGTCAGTATGTTCTAATATGCTACTATTAAAATTAACTGTTTCAATCATTTGGTTATACTGTTTCAAGCAATAGTTGTCACTACTACGTTAAATTATTTTTTTGATAATTAAATCGGTAAATCTTACTGTGTTAAATAGTTAATTTTACTGTCTTGTCCATTTTGCGATACTATTCTAACCATTAAAACTAACTGTTAATAAAGTAATGGTTGCGATTGATTTATATTATTGTGATTTTAGTAAAAAGTAATGTTCTAAGTTATTGTTTTGTATTTTACTGTTTTCAAAACATTAGTAGTTACTATTTATAACTAATTATTCTTACTGAAGACCGCTTTGCTTATAATGTTTTTTAATGTTTGTAGTAAATTAAACTAATTGTTTCGTTCACTTGATAATAACGTTCGAACCATTAGAATTTCCTGCTTTAACACAATGAATTTTTGAAATATCGTGGTCAGTAAGTTCTAATATGCTACTATTAAAATTAACTGTTTCAATCGTTTGGTTATACTGTTTCAAGCAGTAGTTGTCACTACTACGTTAAATAATTTTTTCTATAATTATGTCGGTAAATCTTACTGTGTTAAATAGTTAATTTAACTGTCTTGGTCATTTTCCGATACTATTCTAACCATTAAAACTAACTGTTAATACAGTAATGGTTGCGATTAGTTTATATTACTGTGATTGCAGTAAAAAGTAATGTTCTATCAGTTGAAGTTATTGTTTTGTATTTTACTGTTTTTCAAACATTAGTTGTTACTATTTATGACTTGTTAATCTTACTGAAGACCGCTTTGCTTTTAATGTTTTGCAGTTGAATGTTTGTAGTAAGAAATTATTTTTTTCAGTATGGCTGTGCCTATACGATATGAGAACTGGCTGGTTGGTTTATAAAATATAGAGTAATTTTAAAGAAAATAATATTCAATCTATGAAACTATTAATATACAACCTTTGTTTTTGTTTAGGCGGGAAATAATGTTTCTAACCGCACACCCCGTCGTTGGAGGCAATGAATAGGGTAGTGTGGGGCCCTCACCCACTAAATAAATACGCCGTGTGCCATCTCTCCGCCTTTATTGGCAGGCCACTGGAACTATGTTACATTGCTTCAGTGGTAATTAATATACAACCTACGTAATACTTTCATCGATTGAACTTAGCTGATATTGACTACAACTATAGAATAATTAGTTACAACGTGTAGGCGGCTTTGAACGATATCAGCTTAAGGCTAACATTATGTTTTTTAATTACTATACGCTATGTTTTAATGACTTGCTTAAAGTAAAATCATAATCGATGAATTGTTGAATAATTTTTAAATCAATAAATGACATAAGTTTTTGAGATAATTAGAAAAAATATTGGTGGTTAATAAATTTGATACCAGAGTTATGACCTTTGTTTCTGGATTATTTTGCCTGTAGATAGGTTTCATTAAACTATTCTATTTTATAAGTAACTTCGTTGTGTGAACTCTCGTAGATATAGTTTTATAAAATTATTGATGTATTTTTTTGACTTTAACGTCTAATAAGCAAAACAGAATAGTCACAAATATAAACTATTCTAAAAAAATGAATAATAATCAAACTGATTATTTGAAAAGAATATGTATTATGTATAACTTTGATGCGATTAAAGTTTAAATCGTACTTGTAAATAAAGTATTTTACACCCATGCTGCATGTAGCTGCTTCCGTTTCCTATAGCATCGAGTATGTTAAAAAGGCCTTTATATATAATATAGTATAGTAATAGCACTAGAATTGTTTTATGTTTCAAGACGATAATTTACTGTAGGTTTGTAGTTACGGGTACACGTCAGATGTTTTTATTTGTCATGACATACCTGTGACTTTGTATTAGATGGAACTAAAACTCGTGACTTGTTTATTACATGTGACCGCATCAATGGTCGTATTCGTGAGGCACTGGTATCATAAATCTGCCTCGACCGGAATGGGTTACAACATTGGCTCCATAAATTGGCCATCCATAGTTTACGATTCTGTGTGAAAGGAACCCGATGCGTTGCGCTCCGCCTTCATAGATATGGAACGAGGTATACTTAAGTTTGCTTGAATCATTTCAAAATCTATGTACCTCCATGTATGGGGATGTTATTAGAAATGCGTGGTCAAAGATTACGACGGAGACTAAGGCAAGTATCTAAGCAATTATCACCCATTGCATTACTGGTGGTAGGGCTGGGTACCAAGTGAGAGTACTCACTAGCTATCGGGCCCGAACGGGTCGGTACGGTACCACCGTCTCCTGTGTGACCGATCATGAAGCACGTGAGTGTGTTTTGGTTGTAGCAGAAAATAGTCGTTTATTCCTTCATTTCATATCTGAGAAATGAAATGGTTCGCAGCGGCTTGACTATACTCTCGGTATAATTGATTCCTGAGCGACGGTTACCACTTACCATAAGGTGGGCCGTGGCTCATCATAAGCAATAAAAAAAGACTCAGTAGTATAAATGTGAATTATATTGTATTTAAACCTTTATTCCACTTATGAAGCTATATGTGTATGTTTGTTCTAAAAGTTTCGGACCATACTTGTTAATTACGTAAAACTAGTATGAAATTCTCATCAAGTGGACTATGACACTCCCCAGAAAACCGTTTGCTTAAATAAAATAATTCTCTAGGTACATTGGCCGTAAGAGATAGGTAAGTCGAAATAATGCACCCATGTGAAGCTTGGGCAGGTCGCTTGTTCTATATACATTTATCCTACTGATCATGTTCCCAGTTTAACAACACTGACATTTCTTGTCTAAATTTAGAGTCAACGCTGATGTGACTGTAGAAGTCATTCGCAAAGGACAACATGGCGCCTGTATGTAAGTCGCTAATTGAAATGTATTTAAGAGTTAGTATTTATCCCATTAAATTAACGTCCGGCCACAAATACGCAATTTATAGCTCAGAGCGCCTTTTAATTAAGAAGGCATTATAGTTCATTAAACACTTTAATGATATTTCTAGATATTTCTATTTAAAAGCTTGCAAAGTCGCCAATTCTCACTAGTACGTGTAGAAACTCTAAACGTTTTCTTCTCTATAGTATATCATTTTATCGTTTCCTATCTATCCATATTGTGACGGGGCGCCTGTATAACATAACATTATTGCAATTTAATTAATACCACATGGTCAATATTAAACTTATTTGATATTACTATTTAAGTCATATAATTTTTTGATAATGATCTACCAATGGTTTCCCATGTAGCGTAAGAGCCGACTGAGGGTATACTGGGGGAGTGGGCAGCAGCACTCCCTCGAGTATTAACAACACCCACTGCGATCGCCAACCCGCCTGCTAAGCGTGGCGATTACGGCACTATCGCCCATATCCGTTGTGGCGTTCTCTTGGGGAGGCCTATGTCCAGCAGTGGACGTCGAAAGGCTGATGGATGGATGGATGGAATGGTTTCCCTAATAAATTGAAATCAAAATAAACCAGAATAAATCGAAGGTTGGATGACAAATTGAAATGCAAGGCTTGGTACACGTTTTCTGTAGTAAAAAGTTTAATATTAACTCTTGAAATGATAAAAATGCATCTTCGTTTGCTTATTTCATTTAAAAAAGTAAAAGCCGTCGAGTAGAAATTTTAATATAAATGAACGTACATTCAGTTGATAGAGCTGCTTCACGCTGACATTCTACGAAACATTATATTTAACATCTAGCTTTCGGTATTTTGCTGTGATATGCGGAGGATGTTTATTTGTTTTCTCGGATTAAATATGAACAGAGAGAATATGGTAGTTGCTGTAGTTGTTCCTGTTTCAGTTAAACTTCAGTAGATAAGCCGACCACTTTAAATGTTCATAATAATCTAAACAGCTAATGCATTTTATCTTTATATTCTATCTATGTTTTTGAAATATTTTACCTACGTACCTCGTCTTATGAGCATACAGGAAGAAATATATTACAGAATAAAGTATTTTCTGCCTGAAGATGATATGGGACACATTTATTGCTATCAGAGTATACGCTCGCACAAGCTGGCAACACTGTCACGCTGTTAGACAATGCTTAATCTTTGGTCAAGATATAAATGAGCCAGTCATCGTTATTCTAACTGTATCAGCTGTGATGTATACTCTAAATCACACCAATTGGTATTTGTGTGCTTGGGTATAAGATCCATTTGCCTTGGTTGTATGCTTGAAAATGTATATCTTTATAAATATTACTAAAGTATACTTCTTATATAAATTTGAAAGTAAATATATATTAGTAAGCAATACAAAATAATATGTAAATTATAGAAGATATTTATCGAGTTGCCACTTCTTGTAGAACGTTTATCAACAACATCCAAAATTGTTGAGTAATAATAGTTATATACGTACCTGAGACTTAATAACAAACAGTAGGTGGAAACTTATCACAAGTTTACTGAGTTATTTGGGATAAGTTTTGGCATTCGAAAAGCCGAAAGCCTACCTTGTTGGGGTTACCTACATTTTATCCTGCTACGATATCGGGAACCTGAAATATAACCCAAAAACTAGCGTTTGCTTATTTTTAAATATTTAAAAAATTGCGCCATCAAATAGTGTGAATTTTATTACCTAATTGTTCACCATGCGTCCTAAACTATTTGAAATCAAGATTATAGGTAAGATACTACTATAAGTATTTACTATTGATTTGGTTTTAATAAAGAGTGTCATCAGCTACATTGATTCATTCAAACTTGTGAACTGGTTCTTATTATATAACATAATGCAAATTGACAAATAAAAAAAATTGTAGATTAAGAAAAAAGCTAGTCTGATAAACAGACATGGACGGCAAAACTACTGAACTGATGACTGATTTTCATATTTAGATATTTTTATATATATTTTTAGCATTTGACATGCTTAGCACTATACATTAAACACAAAGTGAGCTAAAAATATATATAAAAATATCTAAATATTTAAAGGGTTTGCGTCATTATTAGGTAAAATCTTAATTGTAAAATTAAGTTTACCTGGTCGGTATAATGTATGAAAATACGTCCGACAGACGGCGCAGGCGTCACCCAAAGACGTTAAGTATGATGTGTTATCGAAATTAGCAGTCAGGAGCAATTGTCAGGATGGCTGAATTGGTAAAAGCATCTGGACGGTATCCAGAAGATGCAGGTTCAAATCCTGCTCCTGACTGTTATTTTCGATTTCACATTTTTCACTTTGTGTTTACTGATTTTCATGACATTTTTTTGATAGTTTTTGATTAGGCTTAAAAGCTGGTATACATTTTATCCTGCTACGATATCGGGAACCTGAAATATAACCCAAAAACTAGCGTTTGCTTATTTTTAAATATTTAAAAAATTGCGCCATCAAATAGTGTGAATTTTATTACCAAAATTAAACTTACTAGATTATATTGGAATAATGTGTATAAATGCATCCAACAGCTGGCGTGGGTCGTAGAGACATCTAAAAGTAATTGTGAAGTGGTGGGAGTTACCGTCGGTGGTTGCGATGGCTTAGCGGTCCAGAGCACTTCCCGGGATTGACAGAGACGCAGGTTCGAATCGCGCTCGCAGTAAAGCTCTCTTTTACCGTTTTCACAAATAATTTCTTCTTTACTGTAAAGAGTTTTCATTTTAGAAAGTGCATCTATCCTTACTAATATTATAAATGCAAAAGTGAGTTTGTGTGTTACGCTTACACGCTGTAACCACTAAGCCAATCATCATGGAATTTTTCATATGATTAGTCTGGAATCCAGAAAAGGACAAAGGCTTTTTTTCATTATTTTCAGTTTAACATTTTCACACTTTGTGTTCAAGAGAAAATAATTTTAAATGTTGTTTGTGTTGTTGTAATCATTTTAAACAGAAAAAATGAATGGTTCCTTTGGAATAGCTTTTTTACATAGAGATAAGTAATATGTCGTAGAGTGACGTATTTATCAGATTCAGAACAACCATTTGTGAATCACACAAATAGTTGTCCTGTGTGGGAATCGAACCCACAACACTCGGACTAGTGGCCGGTATCTAGACCACTTCGCCATCTGTGCAGTCTGTGTACAAGTTCACAGTTTTCCTATAGTGTCATACCGTTCACTATTATACTTTGTTAAAACTGTTTCTTTGTATGATACATAGCTGGCGAACCGTGAGTGTGTAATACACCTCTGCCTACCCCTTCGGGGAATACAGGCGTGAAGCTATGCTATGTTTTGTATGATACAAGTCATAACAGGTTAGTTCTAATCAGATTTACAACACTTTTAATTAGTAACTAATGAGTAGGTACTCTGCTCCTGTTGAATTTGAAAGCATATGAGCAAATGTTTTGTTTTGAAACTATCGTGGAAGTTTAAAGCTCTATAAGTTCTCAACAGATTTATTTAAAGTTCTTATAAATAAGCGGTTTTACCTTCAGGCTACACTGTTTGTGATATTACAGGTATGTGTTTACTTATTACTAGCTTTTACCCGCGGCTTCACACGCGCGGCTTCACTCGCGCGGCTCTCGTTCCCCGACTTTGTTGTGATATAAAAGGCGTACCAGTTTTTAAAGCTGATCAAGAGATATAAATAAAATAATAATTAATATCTGTGTCATGTTTCATTTGTTTTCCCACAAGTAACAACTCTTTATGTGATATGGATCACATGGCTGTTCTGAGTCTGGGTGTACTTTGTGTCCGTGAAATTGTGTGTTTGTAAAATCCCCCGCGATGCAAGGATTATTCCTTAAAAAAGAAATTAATGATGTTTCAAAGTATTTGTTTATCTCTTACACACATTAATGAAAAGGAAGTAAACACATGGGATTTCTTCCTAAAAGCTTTCAGAATTTATCCCAATGCAGTCTGCCACCGGATGTCTGTCTAAGATAATGTATTGGATTACAATGAATAATAAACAAGTGATCTCCGTCGAAACTGGCTAACGTATGCGATGGTCATATCTCGTTTACATAATAAGTAGAGAATGGAGTTTAGTACTGCTAGCTGTGGATATTAATAACTAATCGTTAGACTTGTTTTAGTCTAAAAAATATGTTATATACATATCTATTAATCATTTTATTCATTTTATAGGATTTACAAACTGTTTATCTCTTTTGAAGAGATAAATTCGTTTTCATTGTTATATCATAGGTTTCTGACATAGTAGCGCAGTAAAATGTATATTAGAAACTTTTAAATATTCGCGAATTGTACGTATTATATTTTTCGCGTATAAAATAGGTCAATTTTAACTTCCTTTAGCCGGACTTTCAACTGTGTTGTTGCAGTCCCGTGAATGCGGCATTTTATACACGAAAAAAGACACGTTTATGTTTTAAAAATGTATACTACTTTTGATGTGAAACATCTAATGCGGAGGGAGGGTAAAATCGGCTGTTAGCGTGGCAACGCTTTTTTGCTTGTTCCGTTCAAATCTTAAAAGTTAAATTAGACACACTTCCCGATTTCCTATTGAGCTGAAATGTTACAATCATGCGTATTTTGCGTAATAATGCAATATTATGATGACATGGAGCTGCTCTGATGATGTAGCTGGAAGATGGATATAGGAACTTCATAATAAAACGGCGAAAAACTATCGAGTTTGGACTCGTTTGATTCGTCTTGACGAGTACTTTGTCTTTAGATAGTATCCAGGATCTGATGATGGAGCTAGAAGGTGGCCATAGTAACTCCATAATGAAACTCCAATATAAAAAAACATAACCCCAACGAGTTTGGGCTCGTATGATTCGTCTTGACGAGTACTTTGTCTCTAGGTGGTATCCAGGGCCTGATGATAAAGCTGGAAGGTGGCCACAGTAACTCCATAATGAAACGAGGCACCCTAATCGAGTTTGGACTCGTTTGATTCGTCTTGATAAGTACTTTGTATTTTAATGGTATCCAGGGTCTGATGATGGAGCTAGAAGGTGGCCATAGGAACTCCGTCATAAAATGACATAACTCCATCGAGTTTGGGCTCGTATGATTCGTCTTGACGAGTACTTTGTCTCTAGATAGTATCCAGTGTCTGACAATGGAGATAGAAGATGGCCACAGTAACTCTGTAATGAAACGAGGCACCCTAATCGAGTTTGGACTCGTTTGATTCGTCTTGATAAGTACTTTGTATTTTAATGGTATCCAGGGTCTGATGATGGAGCTAGAAGGTGGCCATAGGAACTCCGTCATAAAATGACATAACCCCATCGTGTTTATACTCGTTTGATTAGTCTTGACGAGTACTTTGTTTCTAGATAGTATCCAGGGTCTGATGATGGAGCTGAAAGGTGGCTACAGTAACTCTGTAATGAACTTTATCAAGTTTGGAATTATTTATATCGTCTTGACGAGTACTTTGGTCCTAGATGATTTCCAGGGCCTGATGATGATGATTTATGTCCATTTCCGCTATTTTACACATGTTATCATTTTATGCAAGCACACATTGAAAAAGTTATGATCATTTTAGTTCTACTCATTATTCCTACAAAATAATTTCGATGTTTCACATCTGGTAGACGTCGCGTTTATAATCAAGAGCTATTAAAGCAAAAATATTTCATCTAAATCGTAAATAAAGTATTTCTGTGATGTCCGAAACAATGTGGGGTACAAATGGGGTCAGGTGCTTAAACAGCCTAATACACTTTTTTTTAAATACTCTATATAATTTCATAATTGTATAATTATGCTGGAGTATATTTACATTCGTTGAGAAATTTCGAGGTTTATTTTGGAAAAGTGTTATTAGTCACGGGATTTCCTAAATGAAGTATGTTTAATCCTCTTCTTTACCTTTCAGAATTTGTGTGTTCATAAATATAAGATGTGTTATCACCACTATAAAGCTAATTATTTCATTCACTTATATACAGGCGAGGTATAATATATATTTTACGTGTAATAATCGTGGCATAGCGGTCACATTGTCGGCCCTTCAATGCTTTCATTAAAGACACATTACTCCTTTTATTCTTGTTTAGATTGCAAATTCTCAGTCCTTTGTCTCATTTAGCATTTATTTACGGCGTATTCAATTTAAATACCACTCCTTTCGCTTTTCATAGTGATAAAATACGAAAACTCTCTCTACAGCGGCATAGATTGCCTGAGTTGGACTTCGACTCTTGTATTTATTTGTCAGTTTTGCCCTTGTTGTTTGTTGACTGCGAATGGTGTATTTTTATTTTATGTTGTGAATATATTTATATATATATATGTTGTTGTCATCGATTTGATCATGTCATGAAATCTAATCTAACAAATCGTTTCGTAAAATCCTGGATATATATACTCTTACCAGGATCATTGTGGCAGCGTCATTATAGTGGCGAGCTTAGTTTCAGTAGATAGTATCTGTCAAAACTAGCGTTTTCTGAGCAGGCAAAGGTAGTTTTTAGGTTATATCTGAGGTTGCCTATTTATTAGCAGGATAAATAGTAGATATATTTATATTAAGTCTAATTGAAAGATATCAAATGAAAAATCCGTTCAGTGGTTTTTGCGTGATGTGCGAACAAACAAACAGTAAAGAAGGCATCAATAAAAAAAATGTATAAATAAAATACCTAATAACTTAATGAGTAAATTTTGCTCAAATATCTTAAATATACATTTATAGCTCTATTATAGCACTATAATAGTGTAAATTAAATCTTTCAGTCTTCTTATCAATAATTGAATTAAAAATACAATGAGGTTGATTAAATTTATTCGACAATATAGCTGTCATATGTATTCCTATCGGGAGATTTAAAATAAAATTTAAAGAAATAAAGAAACAAACTGCAATGTTGAGACGAGGAATATAAAAAAGAATAAGTATAACAATGTCAGAGAGTAAAGAGAACCCGAACTAATTTACATCACAAAAACCGTAGACATTTCCACAAGTACCCTATCATTAGGGTTTTTATAAATATACAGTTAGCGTAAGTTTGCAGTGTCGTAATTAAAACTTGTATTATCGCGAAAGCGCCCCTGGAATGTGAACTGTGCCAAGTGTCGGATTTTGTACGTGCCTTGACTCCGCAAAGTAATCCTCGTGAGTCGTAACCCTCGGTAGCGCCACCGGGGAAATGCATTGACTACTCCCAGAGATAGTTTAGCAAAACTATTACTAATAACTATTAGATGATTATTGGAGTCTCATAAGAGGGCGATAAACGAAGATGCCCATTTTGGGCCCAAGAAAGGTAACAATGAGCCTAAATAAATTACTTACCTAAATTCATACCATTTTTTTATTGTCAGCCAATTAATATTATAAGTTTTCGTACCGGACAAAAAATATATAATTAATAGTCAGAAAGTTGCTTATGTATGATATCCTATCTTAATTTCATATAAAATGTTGCCGGGAATTAATAATTTGTAATTAATAGAGAATATCAAATCGATTTCCATTCGATCCTAATTAAAAGGAAATAACAAACAGCAAAGCTTAAAACATTTAACTGTGTGGTAAAGTATGTGTTGAATGAATGATACTGTATATTTCGGGTACGACACAACATGCAAAGATATAATGTATTTGTTTCTAGGAGAGTGTTAATGCATAATAATAACATAAACATAGCATCTCGCCTGTATTCCCCGAAGGGGTAGGCAGAGGTGTATTACACATCCACGAATTGCCAGCTATGTATAAGTCCCACGTAATAGGGGGCGAACCTATTGCTGTCTACGGGGCACATTTCCAAACTCTGGGCTGCTACTGAGAATTTTTCTTTTTACGAAAAAGCTCAATAACACCGCCCAACCCGGGGAGCGATCCCGAGACCATCAACAGTTGCTCACACTACCGCTGCACCACAGAAACAGTTGCAATAACAGTTAGTTAAAGTAACAGTCACGAGCAGGATTTGAACCTGCATCTCCTGGAATACCGTCCTAGATGCTTTGCCAATTCAGCAATCGTGACGATTGCTCGGAACTGAGAATTTCGATAACACATTCATTCTTAACGTCTTGGGTGACGCCTGCCCCATCTGTCGGAAGTATTTGCATACATTATACCGACCAGGTAAGCTTAATTTTACAATTAAGTTTTTTGTCAAATAACGACGCAGTCCTATAAATATTTTGATATCTCAAATCCTGCTCGTGACTGTTATATTCGATTTCACATTTTGACACTTTGTTTTAATTTATATGGCTAAGCAGTTAAATGCTAAAACATATCAAAAGATATAATGATTATCGTAATCTTAAGTTTGAATTATTTTACATTTGATTTTGACCTAGAAAGATATCTGCTAACGGCCAAGTTAAGAAGTATAATAAGAAAATTATTTCACTATATCTCCATTATCGGTCTAAACTTTTAATTGGAACCACTACCATACGTCCCTTAAAAAGGACTTATCTTTGCGATTATAATCACTCGGGTACATACATACCAAGAAGGATGTGGACATCGTCTTGATATGATCGTAGATAAGCAGCGATTGAAAAGTTTTAAGGGGTTAATTAAGAATGATTTAGTGTAAGAATATATTTTTAGATAAGTGATTATAATTAGGGAGTTGTACGTCGTACCTATATGTTGTGGCATTTTTAGATGATGTATACAGATTACGTACGTTATGTAAAGTTATCGCTAGAGCACAAAACTCTGAATAATACTTATTTCTCTGAGTTCTCTGAGAAAACAGGTTCTAGGTTGGAACCTGTACGATTGCTGAATGTCGCACAGTTCCAGTGGTCCGCCAATAAAGGGGGAAAGACGATATGTGGCAGGTTTATTTAGTGGGTGAGGGCCCCACACTACCCTGCTCTTTGTGTGTTTGCGTGGTTGCCCCGAACGACAATTTAAGTTAGGTTAGGTAATTCTTTTCCCGTCTTAAGAAAAAAAAAGGTTTTGTGACAGCTGAAAAGGTCACATGTTACAAAGTTGCCCGCACAATACATCATAGCGATACAAACCATCTTAATAATGCATCTGTCAGCACTTTTATTTCTCAATGTATTTTCATGTATTTTTCTCGCATGTGAGATGTAGGTAGCTTTTCAGAATTTCGATAGTACCTGTAGTAAAATTGTAAGAAATAGTAGTAATATTTTGTCGGTATTATGGCCGTGTGAGGCCGGCTTTAGAATTGTTCCACCCCTCTCTACCCACGGGAGTCGTAAGAGCCGACTGAGGGAATACCGGGAGAGTGGCCAGCAGCACTCCCTCGAGTATTAACAACATCCACTGCGATCGCCAACCCGCCTGCCAAGGTTGGCGATTACGGCATTATCCCCCAAGACGGAACCGCTCGTTGTGGCGTTCTCTTGGGGAGGCCTATGTCCAGCAGTGGACGTTGAAAGGCTGATGGATGGATGGATGAATGGATTATCGCTGTTTGCCTAATCATAGGTTTTGATGTTGAATTCAAGCATTCATATAAGATTATCTAAATATAATGATTTTTAATCATATCTTATTACTGTTCCACTGTTAGGTACTGGTCTCCGCACAGAGGGAGAGAGGTTTGTTACCTTGAATCCCTCCCACTCTATCTTAAATGTATTATTTCAATCTGGTGCTTATAATTTATTAATTATCACTATTACTTAGGTTGAAGTAAATGATGTATTCCACTCTTAAAAATGTATTTATGTATGTGATGTTGACAAATCCTACGTACCAGGTACTTTTAATTTATGTAGAGATCATAACTAACATTTACGTTATAAAAAAATAAAAAAATATTCACGGACATTTTCACACAACGTCCTCTGGTCCCAAACTAAGCTTAACGCTTGTGCTATGGGTACCAGATTACGGATATATAATATATATTATATTACTTTTTTTTTGTAAATACATACATATAATAGATATAAAACACCCTGACGCAGTACAAATTTCTGTGTTCATCACACAAATAAATGTCCTGAGTCGACAAGGTCGAGGAATTGAACCCACAACCTCGTGCACGGAAGTCGGTTACACTACCGACCACGCCACAAGGCCCGTCAAATCAAACACACACTAACTGTATGCCGAGTGGGACCGGCTTTAGGATTGTCCCACCCCTCTCCACCCATGGGAGTCGTAAGAGCCGACTGAGGGAATACCGAGGGAGTGGGCAGCAGCACTCCTTCGAGTATTAACAACATCCACTGCGATCGCTAACCCGCCTGCCAAGCGTGGCGATTACGGCACTGTCCCCCATTCTTGGAGAGGCCTATGTCCGGCAGTGGACTTTAAAAGGCTGATGGATGGATGGATGGAATTGTATTAAAGAACAAATTATTTGTGAAAGTGTAAAAAGAGAGTTTTACTGCGAGCAGGATCCGAACCTGCGTCATATCCTGCTCGCAGTAAAGCTCTCTATTTACACTTTTACCACTAATTTGTTCTTTAAAGTAACTGAGCAAGTCAAGTGCTAGATTATAGATCACAATATGTATACTTACGCCTTTATAATCTTTCCGTTACAACGTAATAGAGCTCAGAAATGAAAGCCTTTCTATCAGATGGTGACATCGCGTATAGAGCTGAATTAGTTTAGGGCTAATTAAAAGACAGGCACGTGGTAGAGGCGGTCTGCCGCACAAAGACGACGGCGACTGTTCGACGAGGAACCCCCCCCAGCGAATGTTAATGTTCCTCCTTATTGCCCTTTTCAGTCTGTATACGATTCCCCGTCACATACGAGTACAATCTAAGTTTAAACTAGCGTAACTGCCACTCCTTTTGTATGTCAACTGGAAGTGGAATGCTCTGTAACGATCTAACAGTTACCTCATCTTAAAACTTCTAAGTTAATAACTGTAGAGAAAAGTAAAACTGTTAAACATTAATCTTTTTAGCAAATTCCCAATTGTGGATTTCTAAAACTTTTAAGAAAAAATATAAAAGCTCGTAATATTGAAAGAACATATTCAAAAATGTAAAGTATGAGACTGGTCACGAGGATCTTTATTTACGAGTATATCCTTTCTTTATTACAGGCTGAATATCTTTCATCGTCTTCGAAAATAGGCAACATGGTTTTGAATGCTCTATTAATATCTATAAAAAACTATTGTTTTATGGAGATTAACTGCTTTGAATGCAAGAGTTATGTAGGAGAGTCTCAACGCAATATCGCCACCAGACTAAGTGAGCATATCAGGAGCATAAAGAATATATACCAACCAATCAGCAGCAGCAGCACAAGCACATCTCTATGACATAAATAACTATAATAAGTGTCGACAAAGCTTTCGTATTAGCTCGAGAAAAGTTTTACGTTCCTCGCAAACTACGTGAAGCTATAGAGATCGACCGTCATGGAACATTTAACGGAGATGGTGGGTGGAAGTCAGCTTCCAGGTAGCACCTGGTAACAGAAATTGATCATGGACTGGATGGGAGGGTGACACTGTCAGCGCGGTGTGTGAACATACGATTGACAATAAATTATAGAGTGAGGGACGACTGCCGCGTCAAGCCGCGCGCTATGAGCTTCTCGCACGCTGAGGACGCACAAATTTCGTTGCGCACACACCTTTATGATGAGCATCAAATATGTTTGAAACATCCTAAAAGTGACTCGAATGAGAACGAATGCTATGCGAAAGACCAACGGTAAATAGATGAAATTAAAATACGTGAAAGTTTTTCTAACATAAAGTAAAGTTTCACTCGGTATTTAACAATCGAACAATGTCTGTTATATTACAATAAAGTACTTGTCTCGAGAAGCCTACGTAGTTTTCAGACACAGTCTTATTTCTTAAGCCATTGTAAATGTTTGAAAATTATGAACATAATTCATGAACAAACTCCTAAGTGAATTGTGTTAACTTTTTGATAAAACATCTAATTGTATAACGGGTACAAAAGTTTTGACGTTTTAATTAAAATTACAACTCGTTTCGTGTCCATCCATCGTACGTGTCCCAAACACGTGACATGCATACATAATATGTAACTAACTCTTGTGACCTACAATACAGGAAAATTATAATAATATTATTTGTTGGTATTACGGTCAGCTTATAAAGGATCACTTACTACTTAATATTGATAGAGTGTAAGAAGGTATTAGAGCTTACAGTCCTTTAGTTTATGTGTAATAGAATAGTGGGCAGTGGAAGGCCGGTTTGTAACAAGTGGCGAACCGTTGTCTCTACCTACCCCTCTAGAAACAGGCGTAGGTGTGTACTCGTAATAGAAAAAATGTCCTTATTACGTAAATAGATAAGAAGAAATAAACACAAAAAGTTTATAAAATACCTTTCAGAGATACATTCATATAAGTTCCTATGAAAGTGGACTGGTAATATCAATCAATTCTCGTCAGTAACAACTAAACTGATATGCCATCTTGGGTCTCTCAGGAGGGCAGTTTGGCTCGTTCAGAAAACGAAAGTCACAAACTCATAACGGGACCATCCTAACTCGCAACAAAATAAGTATATTTTGCTGATTCCAGACAAAATTTGCAAGTCTGCCAAGAATATTCGTACCAAATCGTTTTCCTATAATTGGAGTACATGTGAATTTGTATTCAGTAGCGCATCCACGGTGGATGGAATTTCGCCATTTTGCGGGAACCTCGTCCTCCATCATGCGTGCTTATTGAAGTAATTTGTGTAGCCCTGCGTGTATCAGAATGTTACTTGAATTTTGTTGTACGTGTACCGACCGCGACTACACCGACGGAGGAAAAATATGTGAAGAGTTATGGCTACCAGTGCTTAAAACAACTCACAAAAACTATTGCTTAATTCCATCCACGAGATTAAAGTACAGCTCAAATATTATATTGACATGCAACAGTTGAGAATCCACGGGTACCTTTTTAAATGTCAAAGTATTATCTACTATGACAACAAATTAGTTCTTCTTCTTCTCTAAGGCGATCCCGTTGAATGGGACCTGATGCTGACCCCAATTCAATTGCCACCACTGTTTTGTCTACTGTAGATAGCGAGAAATATAATATATCATTTTTTATATATCAGTGGTAAATTTACACATTATACTACAGGAATTTGTAACTAGACAATTTTTTTTATAGAAGGTTCACGTCTTAATAACCACGCCAATAAATTACTTACATTAAGAAGGTAAAATAAGGGTTTAACGGTTGTACGGAAGTCTGACGTATTTAAAGTAAGAAACACAAAATTTCATAAACCTGTATCTGGTAGAAATAATAAAGTTCGTCACCTTTGAAGGAAATCGTATGAAATTTAATACTAATTAACGCTTCTTATACAAATTTTAGATAAAATAAATCTATACATCTACCTAAATTTATAACGATACATATAATATACTTGCAGACCCGGCTTAGCTCTGCTGTGGCAATCCTATAATTTGTTCAATTATTATTTATATTATATAATAGCCGTTTCTCAGGCTCTCTCTCCAGAATCTCCCTCCGGATATAAAAATCGTTAGTTTTGTAATAAAAAAACTAGACGTCGTGGGACGTCTACCAGATGTGAAACACCGAAATTATTTTGTAGAAATAAAACGATCATAACTTGACAATGTACTCCTCAAGATGAATCAAACAAGTATAAACTCGATAGGGTTGCGTTGTTTCATTACAGAGTTACTGTGTCCACCTTCCAGCTCCAACATCAGACCTTGGATACCATCTAGAGACAAAGTACTCGCCAAGACGAATTATATAAGCCCAAACTCAATGGCGTTATGTGGTTTTATGACGGTGTTCCTGTGGTCACCTTTTAGCTTCACCATCAGACCCTGGATACAATCTAAAGACAAAGTACTCATCAAGACGAATCAAACGATTCCTAACTCGATGGGGTTGCGTCGTTTCATTACAGAGTTACTGTGGCCACCTTCCAGCTCCATCATCAGACCCTGGATACCCGTACTGGTACTCGTTTAATTCATCTTGATGAGCACTTTGTTTTTAAATAAAGACAAAGTACTCATCAAGATGAATCTAACGAGTTCAAACTCGATGGGGTTGCGTCGTTTCATTATAGAGTTACTGTGGCCACCTTCCAGCTTCATCATCAGACCCTGGATTGATATTAGGTGATCCTAGAGACAAAGTACTTGTCAAGAGGAATCACACTGAAGTGAAATATACCACGGCAATAACGACTATCTCCTGCTACAGCCAAAACGCAACGATGTGCTTCATGGCCGGTCACACGGGAGATGGTGGTACCAACCCGCTCGGGCCGGATACCAAGTGAGTACTCCCACTTGGTACCCAGCCCTACCACCAGTCATGCAATGGATGATAATAGCTTACTTCCCTTAGTCGCCTCATACGACACCCGTTGGAAAGAATGGGGTGGTGACACTTGTATTCTTAATCCATCACCACACGGACAAAAATCTGCGTGTACTTTGTGTCCGTAAAATTGTACGTTTGTTAAAGTCCCCCGCGATACAAGGATTATTCGTTAGAGTAAGGTGATGTCTTAAAAAAATACAAAATAAAACATCATTTTCCTCATCCCAAACTTAGTTGGGGTCGGCTTCGGATTTAGCCAATTTTAGTTGATCAACTAGTTTTTATTAGGAGTGTTCTCAACGGCTATTTATTAAAAACGTTAAATAACGATGTGCTATTTTTAAAAGGCCTATTATTTTTTACGCTTTAATATATTAAACGATATCTTTTGATTATCGTCGTATAGCACATCGTGTGCTATTTGAGGTTACATTATTTAATATAGCTATGTACGCGCGTTGAGCAGTTAACAATCTTAACAATAGATTACTGTCTACTAAGTGAATTGAAATTGTGATCTAAGATATATGTATTTAGATTCTGCCCACGGCTTCGTCTACGTGGACTTCAGAATTGGGTCAATCCTTACTAATACACTTTATACACTAAAATGTCCATAACTACTGACCCAATGACATTTTTGATTAAATTTAAGTAGACTTTTAAAGATATATCTAACCGAAAATTATTTACACTATACTACAACAAAATTTTATTCACAGTTTTATAATACACTAAACAAACAGACACAACAAACCAACACCACGAATAATTAAAAATCAAAAACTATAAGTACATCTAAACAAATAACGCGCGGCAATCGCTCAAAAACTCAGGATAATCATACGTTATTCCAGCTTAAGCGAGTTATCCGTACTGATTGATTATATCATCGTTCAAAAATACAACGAAGTAAAATCAAATATCCAAACGATGTTTTAGATACTTAGATTATTTTGCTCGTTATTTTTTATAATTAACAGAAATATAGTTCATAAGTGGTAAAGTTAGAGCATAATTTCGCATGTGACAATGATATGAACGGGTCAGGGTCATTCCGTTCTGACCCTTTCTTTCGCGGTATGACTGACTGAAGTGACTGACTGTTCAAGTGTACATGTGACTGTGATGTTTTGTTAGTGTAGTGTGTCGTCGACGTCGTGGCATAGCGGTTGTGGTAGCGCTTATATAATAAAATAATAGAAAATAACGCTTGCCTGGTGTAATAAATAACGGGGCTATAGATTATTTATAAATAGCAAGTGATTTTATTAGTTACATATTTAATATAACGAACACTCCTAGTTTTTATACGAAGCAACTGTCTATCTGACCTCTACGACCCAACTAAGGGGACAACTGGCTAATTTTAGAACAATGTCAGTTTCAAATTCTTTATTCAAAACTGACAACCTGTAAAGATTTTCAGGATGTTACTTGACATCCAAGACCCACAGCTTACCTTCTGAAGCACGGAGGAGTTCAGGTGTCCATAATAGTTGTCACGATTTGGTTAACCATCTGATTATCAGCTGAGCGCAAGTTGGTTAAGCTTGCTGATCGTTCGAACTGTACAACTAGGCTACGACATTGTTACTACCTGTAACCGTCTGCTGAACCGTCGCTGGTCTGTTACCATAACATATAAAACATACGCAAACAGGAACAGCTATATTCGAATGTCGTATCCCCATCAATGAGCACAGTTAAATTCCAATGCATTTAGTAAAATTTCAGAAAAACGCGTTTATTGACAAATCCGTTAGTTTAGCATAATAGAAGACGATAAAATCTTCGAACAAAATAAAATGAACGAATGGGCTACGAAAATTCAATTTTAAACCATCGATTTATTATGAAATAATAGCTAAATAACTACTATTTTTATTATTGTTTTAGAAATTTAAGTGCGTATTCAAAATGCTCTGGGTTAAAGTAACTCACCTTTTCTTATTTTAATTGCATGACAGTATCACAAACAACAGACTGTTAAAGCCGTGGTTAGGTTGAGACAATAAGGCAAAAAAAATAGGTACTTAAACTATTTTATTTTTCATAGCTGCAAGATGCATCTATGGGTATAATACTTTTTAAAATGTAGCAAATCCTTAAAGTTTATGCAGCACCTATTGTTATTTGGCAATCAGCGTCGGTAATACGGAATAGCCACTCATAACCCTCTTCATTGTGTTTAATAGATTAATTCACGGGTAACTCCTGTTTTGATGAAAATTGCTTTGTACAAAATTCAGAAGAGTGGCCGGTGACACGGGCCGACAGCAAGCCCAAAGCTCATTTCACGATGGCCGCACTCATATTTTACACTATCCAAAAGAAGCATTCCAATTGAGAATACCCTTGTTGTTTGGCCAGTATAAACATTATTTTTTTGGTACCTACTATTTTAAAATGCAATTTCACTAATGCAACAACAAGTTTTCCGTGTAAAGGTGCAAAGAAACTGAGGCATACGAGTATTTTAAAAGACAACGATGTTCAAGGGGCTAAAAAATATATTAACCAAAAAAAATACCAAAATGTTTACCTAAAATCTCTCTTGAGTTGAGAGTATCAACTAATAATTTCTTCATTGATGGGGTGCTATAGAAAATAGTAGAATATAATATTGTTGTTTCTTATCCCTTGGCATCTAAATTACCTATATTTTTTATATAGCCAAAACCAAGTAATATCTCATTCGCGATCTAATAATATCTTCATATACATTTGTAAGGAGTGTCTTCAAATAACGACGATCTTATTCTAAGATTGTGCAGCGAAGGTTTCGACGTATTACAGAGTGCACTAAAACGCCTTATCTCCCCTTCTTGTTTAGATAGATGCCGGATCTGTCTGTAGAATGCATCTTTAAGCAGCTCATAGATAAGATTTTATGTTTGAAAATATCGTATATGGGCTCAAATACGGAGGGTGCTTTGTACATTGTAAACATATTCTTGACAGTCACGAACTTAAGAGCTCTTTGTCGATTTAACGGATCCTTTGAAATATATAGATAACTAGCTGATGCCTGCGACTTCGTTTGCGTGGACGTAAGAATCGGGTTAATTGAATATAAGTACGTACATATATAAATACCTATATCTGTATACAAAAATAGCTAACTCACAGCATTCTATCATTTTTCAGGATAAATACTATCCAGGGTATCCAGGATATAATAAAGTTGCCAATTTTATCCAAATATATTCAGCCCTTTTTACGTGAAATTTGCTCGGGAATATCAATTTCGAACACATTCGTTCTTCATACCTTCGATGACGCCCGCGCCATCTGTCGGATGTATTTGCATACATCGTTTCGACTAGGTATACTTATTTACTACAATTAATAATTACATATAAGCAAATGATGACGCAGCCACAAAATAAATAGGTTTTGTTACGCAGCTCTATAAATATGTTATTATTTTTATATATTTTTAACATCCTAGGGAATATAAATAAAATATGATGATTAAATATGGCATGTTAATATAACTGAGATGATTAGATTATTTGTTGTCACGTGATCACATCATTCTCACAAAAAATATGTATACTACGAGTATATATAATGCGTATAGAATGAGTTTTTTGTACTAACAGTATAAATTCACATTGTAAGTAAATGAATCCAAGGTGCGTTGCCAAGTAAGTCAACGGGCAGGAGAGCTGAGGTCATGACACGGCGTAGTTCCGTTGTCACCTCAGTGGCACGGGTCCACTCCGCACTCACTGACCTACATCCGCTTTGGCACCGCTCACAATCACCGCTTCAACTTAATTGTCCCGACACTTTGGCCTTCCTAACGACTGTGCCGCAATCGGCCGATTTAAGGGGCTGCGACTGCAAACGCACTCAGGTCGAGCGACATCTATCTGACACAGAGTCAAAGGCCGCAAACGGCGTTATGCAAATCGTGGCTTTGTCGCAATTCAACGTTTGTTACTAGTCATCCTTTCAAAATAATAGAATCGCGGTGCACTATCATAGTATCTACATAATGGACGGAATAACGTAAAAATACGCAGCATAGTGGGAGTGCCACGGTACGGGAATATACAATGAAAGAGGGGATTACAATTTGCCTTTGTGATGGCGTAGTCGAATTACATTAATCTAGCGTACTTGCGGTGGCGGCACGAGCAACTTGATTAAAAATTCTATTAGTTGAAAGGCAGACAGACATCTTCTTAATAGATAAAGTGCAGGGCGCTCTTAGTGGCTTACAGTTACGGTCCTTGTTAGAGGGAAGTTCACGATATACTGTACCAACCTTTATTATATTCCTTAAATCCTTACCTACTTTTTTATGTGGCTCTACCGCAGCCGAAAGCTAGTTTTAGGTTACTACTCAAGTTCCTGGTGTAGTAGCGGGATAAAATGTATACCAGTTTTTAAGTCTAATCAAGAGCTACCTATCAAATAAAGTTGCATCAAAATCCGTTCAGTAGTTTTTGCGTGATGCGCGAACAAACAAACAGACATAGCCTGATGCAGTAGTTTTTCTCCTATATCTTAAATGTGCGGACACAGCTCTGGTACAGCTTTATAATAATAGGTATAGATACATATTTTATTTTATATATATCACCTTGCGATTTGGGCGCATTAGTGCCTTTTGCCTTTGGGTGACCGTCGTTTCAATTCATTGACCGAATAAAAATGGACTTTGGGTCTAGTACAAAATTCTTGAAGTGTCCGTGTGGTGACCGACGAAGAATACCAGTGTCACCACCCCATTTATTCCCACGGGTGTGGTACAAGGCGTCTAAGGGAAGTAAGCAATTGTCACCCATTGCATTACTGGTGGTGGGGCTGGGTACCAAGTGAGATTACTCACGTGCTATCAGGCCTGAACGGGCCGGTACCACTGTCTACTGTGTGACCGGTCATGAAGCGTGTCAGTGTGTTTTGACTGTAGCAGAAGATAGCCGATTATTATTTCATTTCATAGCTGAGAAGTGAAATGGTGCGCAGCGGCTTGACAATACTCCCAGTATAGTTGAGTCTATGAGTGACGGTTACCACTTAATATCAGGTGGGCTGTGGCTCGTCTGCCATCATTAGCAATAAAAAAAGTGTCTAGTTAATAGGCTACAGCTTTAACTAAGACTACAGTCAATAGACATATTAATACTAATTTGGAAGCTTGTACCATAATAATAGTGTTGAGTATCCTTTGCAATACTTTATTAACTTATGTAGTTTCTACTAATAGGACCATGATCACCTGAAGCAGCCTCTAGTGTAGATTTAGTTTATATAATATATTAAATCTATGGTATATGATGCTGATTTATTTTTACAAATATTCAAAATTTAAGACAAAATCTTTGTTTTTAAGCAAAATAATACTTGCAAATGATAAAACAATAGTCTACTTACTAAATATACTCTTTTTTCACTTTGAGTAGTTTTTACAAGTTTTCACAACACGGTATGGCATATTGAACGTGTGGTCAAGTCGGTCGACTAAACTAGAATCATAGTAATTGAGTTTGTATAAGTAGTGTGACTGTTATATTAAGTACAAATAAATATGTTGGTGAATTTACTTTACATTCTCACGATGAACGAAATATCATACTGTATAAATAACTCGCTCTATACTCCGACGAAAAACACATTTGCGAGTAGTTCAATGAAAGTTTTTAAATAAATAAAAAGTTCCTATTTAAAAAATTTCATTGAACTATAATGAAACTAAATGTAAAAAGTTCAATAAGAATTTTATAAAATTCCCTGATAACTGAGATAGAATAACGGCCTTGGTAATGAGCTATTGGTGAAGGCTGATATCGGCACTATTTGCAATATATAAACCTTATTATCATATCCCTGCGCGCCTACTCATACCGAAAAGGAAGTCATATTTAGAAGCTAATGTGACAATATTCATAACAACCCTTTGAGAATTGCGGTTTCACATTTGTATATATACAAAGTTATTTAAGGCGGGTATAAATAACTGATACCTTTGTTGCCACCAAAACAAAATTACTGACTCAAGTGAGCATAAATCAGCGTATTCTAGCAAAACACACTCAAAACATTTTCTCAACAGTATTTTCTTTTAGATATCAAAGTGTAATAGCCAAGCGTGTGGGAACTCGGACAGGACAGATTTACGAAGAATGCCGTTATCTCCGGCCACATCTCGGTCCAGACGAACGGCCAACCAAAATACAAAAAGAATTTAACTTAGTTTAGCTGACCTAACCATAAATATCTCGAATAAAGAAAAATGTATACACGTGTTTTATCCACCTGCAATGTTTGTGTATGTCAATATAATAATTATTTATTTTCGAAAACTTATAACGTTCCTAGACCGTCGGGTCGATCGTGGAAGTACTACCCTCTTACTCTAATATCAGCGTAAAACAATAGTAGGTACTACCGTTGTGTTTCATATTGTGAGTGAGAGTGTCGGAGGCCATAAAACCCCTCACATTATTATCCTTACTATCTTCTCTTTATTATCCTTCCTATCCTCACCTTATTAACCTGCCTATCCTATCCTTATTATCCTTCCTTTCCACTTCCTACCCCTTTCCTTGGAGATGGTAACGCGCTAATATTGCTGCTGCTAGTGTCATATATGTGTATAGGCTACGATAAATGCTTACCATCAGGTGGCCCGTATGCTTGTTTGCCACCCTCGTACTCGTATTATTAAAAATCTTTTTTTTTTATTGCATTTAGTGGCGGACGAGCCACGGTCCATCTGATGGTAAATGGTAACCGTCGCTCATGGACTCAACTATACCGAGAGTATTGTCAAGCCGCTGCTCACCATTTCTTTTCACCGATATGAAATGAAAGAATAAACGGCTATCTCCTGCTACAGCCAAAACGCAACGATGTCCTTCATGGCCGGTCACACGTGAGATGGTGGTACCAACCCGCCCGGGCTCGATACCAAGTGAGTACTTCCACTTGGTACCCAGCCCTACCACCAGTCATGCAATGGATGATAATTCCTTACTTCCCTTAGTGGCCTCATACGACACCCGTGGAAAAGATTTGGGTGATGACACTTGTATTCTTAGTCCGTCACCACACGGACATCTTCTTTAGTTTGAATGAATTCACATAAGAAACGGTTGAAATTAAATAAATATGTTTGTTTTTTCTTTTATTGTTTTTCGTGGTAGACACGTCGCGTCTGAGCGATGGTAAGCGGTAACTCGCGCTTTCCGACCTGCTCGGGCTCGTATCATACCAGCAGTGGCCTCATGGAACACGAATGAATGGGGTGATGACACTTGTATTAGTAGCCTTTCTCCACACGGATAGTCCTAGGTATATGTTTTTTTATTGTATATTGTGGCAGACGATGTATTAACTCATGATTCTCATCTTGTTAAAAGGCATTATCTGCATCTCATCTCAGAATTATTAAAACGAGCGTAATCCTGTTTTCAATCTGCTTGAAACAAGAATAATAATAATAATAATACTCCAGCCCTGTGCTATTATTATACCAATACTTAATACCCAAATGCTTACTAAACTCCCTCAAAGTTCTAGACCTGCCCGAATATACATACATCACTATGTAAAAAGCTACGATCCTTACCACATGCCGAATCGTTCGAAAATTTCTGCTAGATGACCGTTCAATATCCTCAAATGATGATTCTCACTTGGCTTACACCCGTGAGTCTTAGAAAACACCGAAAAACTTAATTTTTTGAGACAAAGTATATATAACTAATAATCATATTATTCAATTATTCTACAGCATACACTTTACGTTCGAGTTTTAACATTGATAACGCATATACAACCAGTGTTTAAAAGCAAAACGTTTAATAAAGAATTGTACTTTTTAAGCTTACATACGACACCGTGAAAGGCGCCGAAAGCTTGTGAGCTCTTTGTAAATATGTGGACTTTATTTGAACACTCCTGATGTCTGATTTACTTTAGTTTTTTATGTTCAGGGACATTAAACAGGAGTTATGTCGTTTGTATATAGATGCAGTTTATTTGGTCGTTTTTTTAATGATCTGTAGGTATTAGAATTTGAATTTAACTTTGGAATTGATATTAGTTCACAAAACCTGTAGATGTAGCATCGATTGAGGCTGATATTGTTTTGGTGATGTGACATTTTTCATGTCTCGGAAAAAAGAGAATGAAGTCGAGAATAAGAAACCGTTCGTAAAATTCTAGACATATTTTTTTTACAAAATAAAATTATTTTACTTTATTGTTTTTCTAAATGAACCTCCTTCAATGTGCCTGATGGCAAGATTAAGGACTGCCAAGAGGCACGTCTTGACTTATCCCTAATCTGATATCTCTACTGTAAGCTCAAAGTTTAACAATAAGAAGCTTACTCAATTGTCAATAATGAATATATGAATACTTAAAACAGCAAAAGCTTATAATAGGTATATCATGAAAGATTATCTCGATATATTGTCAAGTTTGTCACGCAATATTAAGATACCAAATATCTTTTCATAGAAACTACAATGGACTTAATTGATTGAAACATGATTATATCGAGACCTATTTCGTGTAATGAATCTAGGCATTGGCTTTCTATGACATACTATATTTAAAGCGTATAAAGGATAATAACAGCTAGATGAAGCTAACTGGATTACATTTTAATACGAACACAAAAATCATCAAATGCAAATTCGAAGCTCGTCAGCATAACGTGTAGCAAAAGCTATTTTAGTTTAATATGAACACGCATGCATAATACGAATAAGCGCTAATTTGCTTATTGTCACAGAGTAATATACTGCTGCCGTATGCTGTGTACTGAAATAGAAAATAAAGAACTTATATGTTCTGTACAGCACACAGCACATCTGCGTTACGTGTGACGAGATCTTACACATGTTTGCACATTCATTTAAGTATTTCGTTGTTGTAATTTTCAATTGCAATAGTTGCTTTAGAATGTTAATTATTTATGACACTTTCTTAGATTAAGATGCAAATTATTTTCATAATGACGTGACCGAGTCTTTTGAAACAATAAACTATCACTTTGTATAAAATTATCTGCAGCATCTGATAATTTATATTCACTTTGATTTTTAGACAATATTCTTCTGAAATTTCATCAATCTCCCAGACTGTAATATTATAGCTGACGTAACACACACGTAGTGTGAATGTGTCCGTTTTTCATTCTAAGGGGGCCGACGCCTTAGAATAACTAAAGAAACGTTAGACGAACTTTCGTTTCGAGTCATTGTAATTTGATCAACAGTCCGATGCGTGATTCCTGATTAGTCGAGATCTCGACGCTTGATTCTGGCGACCAATCACAATGAAGTGAAACGAAAGTTCGTCTACGTTTCGTTTTACATTCTAAGGGAGCGGAATGAGACTTAACGTCGACCGCTGATTAATATCAGCTATGCGGTTGCGTAGCCCAACATTATGACAGCTCCTCTGTCGGGTGAAGCTACGATCCTGTGTGCATTATACCTCAGTAGAAGAAACCTTAACTATTTCAGATTACTTTATTTTTAGTTTATTATCCTAATCAAAAGGAGTAAGTAGTATTATAATTTTTGTACTTTTTGTGTTACAGGATGACATCGTCAAAATTTACGAAATCCTTTAAATAAAAAATTTATTTGGTAACGATTTAAATTCCATAAGTAGATAGATAATTCTTTATTGAAATCTTAAAAATAAAGTTACAAATAAAGTTAAACGCTTAACTGTATAAGTGTTTCAATTGGCAGTAAACGAGTAAGTATTTTTCTGCATATTTAACAAGGTCGGTGTGAAAGTTTTAATTAATTTACGTATGTAATCGAAAAGTAATCTCGTTAGTAGTTTATCACCATGAACGACGATTTTAATCGTGTTTAATGCTAAGTACATTGGCTTGTTCCATATTATTTAAGTGCTGCAGATAATCCCATAAACGGTTGTTATTCACGCCATGTTGTTCACCGACTAACGGATAGATTATTTTAAATTAGTTACCGGCTATATTGTATATCATATTATATCGGCGGCTTGGCTGTGGCCCAGGTGTTGCTAAAGTCCATGAGCGGCGGTTACCACTTACCATCAGGTGGGCTTGCTCATCTGCCACAGTGGGATATAAAAAAAAAAAATCTAGTTTGCTACCACAACAGATTATATCTTTGAATTTGGAATTGTGGATGTGGGCTACGATGACAGCTTTGGAGGCAACCGGGAGTAAGCGCTGGGATCAGAATTATGATAATAAGACTACTTAGACAAATTGATCAGACTACCTATATTGCTACGTGAGAAAGCCTTACAAAGCCTGCGCCCGCCCACCATATTGGTAAATTTTGTTCACTTTGGTTTTAATAAATTTAAAACAATATCAAATATTTTCTCTACTCTTTTTTTAACAATCGTATCAGGTTTACCAAGAAAATAATAGCGAATTTCTTATATAAGTACACAAATATTACTGCTATAGTAAATATTAATAATATTACTGCTATATATTATTTGAATTTTGCGGTATTTGCATTAGATCAATTATAATTATGTAAAACATCATAGTTAAAAAAGACAACCTTTTATAATCTATAACAGGCTAGCCTTTGATCGCGGCTCCGACGCAGCCAAATGCTAGTTTTTAGGTTAGGTATATCTCAGGTTTTCGATAAGTAGTGGGATAAAATGTATACCAGTTTTTAAGTCTAAGAGATATCAAATAAAACTTACATCAAAATTCGTTCAGTAGTTTTTTGCGCGAACAAACAAACAGACAAAAATCTAAAATAAATGTTTTGTTCAGACACGCCTATACAGCCTTTTTTTTGTTAAGGCGGGATAAACTGTTCCTAACAGCACACCCAGTCGTCCGGGGTAACGAACAGGGTAGTGTGGGGCCTTCACCCACTAAAGAAACCCGCCGTGTGCCGTCTCTCCGCCTTTATTGGCGGGCCACTGGCCACAAACTATGTTACATTCCTTCGGTGGTACGCCTATACAGCCTAATACAGTAATTTGTTCATAAATATCTTAAATGTACAGACACAGCTCTGTTACAGCTTTATAATAGTTAGGATTATAGTTTGCATTAAGATTCGTTTTCATTGATTAGTAGGTTTTCCTTGACACACCACTGAAGTAATGTAACATAGTTCCAGTGGCTCGCCAATATAGGTTAATAGACGGCACACGGCGGGTTTCTTTAGTGAGTGAGAACCCCATACTACCCTGTTCGTTGCCCCGAACGACGGGGTGTGCGGTTAGGAACCTTTATTCCCGCCTTAACTAAAAAAAAAGGTATTCCTTGACACATGTAATATCAATTTGGGTAAAGCGAGTGATTTAAAATTCATTATATATTACTGCTCTATTGTTCGGCGCGGATCTACATTTACACAGAGTGACCGGCATTTAGGCCATTAGTCCACCACGCTGTCCCAGTGCGGCTTGGTAGATTTTGGAAGCCAAGAAAATTATGTAAGTTTCTTCACAAAGTTTTTCTCACGGTGAGCGATAATATAAATTGTGAACACACACAATTTCAAGATGTGAGAGTACTTGCTCAGTGTAGACCTCGGATATTATTTGACTGGATATTCCTGTCTTCGCAGTTTTTGGTTTTACCACTAGGCTATAGCTATCATGCCGTGTGGGGCCGGCTTTAGAATTGTCCCACCCCTTCTCCACCCATGGGAATCGTAAGAGCCGACTGAGAGAATACCGGGGGAGTGGGCAGCAGCACTCCCTCGAGTATTAACAACATCCACTGCGATCGCCAACCCGCCTGCCAAGCGTGGCGATTACGGCACTATCCCCCATATGAGCGAAACAGCACAGGACCACTCGTTAATGAGGCAAATAAGTGTGGACTGTAAATGATTTTAATCCTAGATGACACGTTTTTTGCAACAGAATTAAAATTGCGTTTCTAGATCGAGAAAAAAAATACTTATGGGATATTTTGTATTAATTTCCACGCAGATGTGAAATAAAGTTATTAATTTGATCTGTATTTTAGCACTTGATATGCTCAGCTATTAAAAGAACAAATTATTTGTGAAAGTGGAAAAAGAGAACTTTACTGCGAGCGGAACTCGAACCTGCGTCCCTTCCAATCCGGGGTCGTAAATCGACATCTAAAACAAATGTGATGTGGAGATGGGGCAAAGCAGTGGGTGACTGCGATGGCTTAGCGGTCTAGAGCACATGCGGCTCTTTGTATGTGAAGCTGCGGCTCTTTAGTTCTATACGCAAATTTTAATATTTTATAAAAAAAAACACTTCAAAATCGTTCTGAATCGATTAACGAGAATTAGGCACCATTTCTATACATACATATACATATATACATAACATAAAGAAACATATTTATTTGTGCCACAATTATACATTGCAAGAAAAGGAACATACAAGATCAAAAATACATTAAATAAAATTTAAAAAAAGAAACATTAAAAACATAAAACCAGTGATATTGTATATAAAAAAGAAGAGGCTTAAAAACTATTTTTTGGCACAAGGAATAAATTCAACTTTTTCTGTTTTGTCGTATGACATCACAGCTGCTGGTTTTCAATTCATCCCATTTTTTTTTCTTTTTTTTTTACTATCTCTCAGCTACTTGTAACAATAAATATTTTTCTTATGAACAAACAGATTAATACTTTCTGATATTTACGCAAATGTTACACATTTCGACGTCCTTGGACGTCTATCATCTAAGTCCACCCGTGATCATGAATGCTGTAAAGTATTCGAAACGTCGGGATAGTATAAAATCAAGTAAACGCGATAGATTCCGTAAACATAGTTTTATTTCAAAACAAACAGATTAATTATACTTAGGTATAAATAAATATTTTGAAAAAAAAAACAATGTTACGTGACATAAAACTTGGGAGTGAGGCATGTTTCAGTGCAAACAGTCGGCTTTGGCAGTTTACTTGTTGCGGTATTTAACCCGCCGATGCTATCTGCATAATGCGGTCGTCATTACCGGCGTCGCGATACCTCACCTCGTTATTATGGATTAACATTTCGGCCCGTATTGCCTATTTGCAGTAAAATAATTTATTTATATACTTTTATCACTCATTTGGAATAGTTTCAGTCTGATTTATAACAATTGTGACTTCATTACCTATAAGGCTTGGTCATCTTTATTATAAATTATAACCGTTAGTGCTTTAGTCACAATTACTAAACTTACGTATAAAAACGAATAAAACCATAGTAGTAACCCGTGATCAGTAAATTATTTATATTTATAAAGAAATTTAACACTTGCCAGGCACGTATATGAACTAATTATAAATAAATTTGACTGCACAGATGGCGGAGTGGTTTAGATACCGGCCTCCCGCCCGAGTGTTGTGGGTTCGATTTCCACACAGGACAACTCTTTGTGTGATGCACAAATGGTTGTTCTGAGTCTGGGTATACTTTGTGTCCGTGAAATTGTATATTTGTAAAGTCTCCCGCGATACAAGCCACAGGGACTATTCCTTAGTGCAGGGTTATTGTCTTTATTAAAAAACACATCTTACATTTAGAAAATTAGTTCGTTATCGCTTTATTCGGTTAAGCTTTTCATTTTATGCGATATTGATTCGAGTTATCAGAAAAGTATATTTAGAAATTGTGTTTCCATCTGCACCGCTGCTGGCATATATCTTGTTATCGAGGAATTTTAATCTGATAACTTCTACGATATGTTCAGAATTAATTATGAAATAAAGGCTAGTGTCAATACAACAATGCACTGTGTTCATTAGATTAACAAACAATGAGTTCATTAGCGTCGTAATTGTCGTAGTCGCCTGTTGGCACGACCGGTAGGTGTGAAGAGATATCACATCATTGGATTCATTGATCGAATTATGCTAGTTAAGTGTGGAACAATTAGCCTTTGAGCAAATATTTTTTTAAATGATCTAACTAATGCCCTTATTAAATAAGTAATATTTCCAGTCTACATAATTACAGAACAGTAGTTAAAGAGGTTCAGTGTGTGTGTAATATTAAGCCATATCTAAGTGGAAATTCAGTAAAAAATAGAAGAGCTAGTTTGCGATTCTTATTACAATTAATTACAACAAAAAATCGGATTTACTCTCGGCCTCTAAAGTAGTGGTTAGATTCTTACCTACTTTTTAACACCTATTTATTTTAAAACATGATTCTGGCAATGACTTTGCCCGCGTGGTCTTAAAAATATAAATACGTCATTCATCACAAATACGGTACATTCATTATTTTTATTTAAAAATAGCTATTCCACAGGAACCATGATTTTTTCCATTATAAAAGGTATACTTACTTACCTTTTATGATATGTTGCAGCAGCCAATGCAGTGCTACTGAGCAGTCAGTGCAGTGCTACTGAGCAGTGCTTGTAAAGAAAGCGTCATATTTATACCTATTTTGTTAGGGTTGGCACACTGCACTGAAGTAATGTCACACAGTTCCTGTGGTCCGCCAGTACAGGCGGAGAGACAGCACACGGCGGGTTTCTTTAGTGGGTGAAGGCCCCACACTACCCTGTTCGTTGCCCCGAATGACGGGGTGTGCGGTTAGGAACATTTTTTCCCGCCTTAACAAAAAAAAGGGTTGGCACACTCCACTGAAGCCATGTCACACAGTTCCAGTGGTCCGCCAGAACAGGCGGAGAGACTGCACTCAGCGGGTTTATTTAGTGTTCGCTACCCCGGACGACGGGGTGTGAGGTTAGGTACAATTTTTCCCGCCTTAGAAAAAAAGGTTTAACACACTGAAGTTATATCACAAAGTTCCAGTAGTAGTGTAGTAGTAGTGACGAACACTGCAGACAGAGAAATTAATGGCACATGACGGGCTTATTTAGAGTGTGAGAGCCCCACACTACCCTATTCGTACCTCCGAATGACGGGGTGTGTGGTTAGAAGCATATTTCCCACTTTGTTGATATGTAATGAAAAGAAAAACGGGTTGAACTATGATTAAGTGTATTCATGACAACATATTTTTTACAAGTTACTTACTTTAATAGCCTGCCGTGTGGGGCCGGCTTTAGAATTGTCCCACCCCTCTCCACCCATGGGAGTCGTAAGAGCCGACTGTGGGAATACCGAGGGAGTGGGCAGCAGCACTCCCTCGAGTATTAACAACATCCACTGCGATCGCTAACCCGCCTGCCAAGCGTGGCGATTACGGCACTATCCCCCATATGAGCGAAACACATGTTGTGGCGTTCTCTTGGGTTCTTCTCTTTGGTCTTTGTCCAGCAGTGGGCTTCGAAAGGCTGATGGATGGATGGATGGATTACTTTAAATATACTATTTTTATGGTTTTTTTTCTTATTTCTAAGTGAAAGGTAAATTCTAGATCTAACACAGATTTTTAAGTAATATAATGGAAAACTTACATGACATTTAAATTTACAATCATGCATACTCTTAAGTGTAATCACTACCAATATTAACAATGTTTTAATGCAATATATTCACGGAATTCAATAAATGCGAACAAATTTCACAAAAATATCAGGAGCTATTATTAAAAAACACGATTGTACACTACTTTCATTGATCATTCTAGTAATAGATGAAAAAAGTAAGTTCCCCGTATTTTTATAGATTGTTCCGATACATAATTATGATTTTCTAAAATTATGTTGTTGTGTTGTATAATAGAAGTATAAGTATACCATAGAACTTGGGTTGACACGCTACCTCGTGTCTAGATAATTTATACTTTATGTTACCACACTTTTCTCTACTAATGCCTGTAGTAAAATGTAAACAAATACGCGCGCCGTGTTTGATTCGTCAGTCCCGAGCTCACGCACCAGCCTCTACTCCTACTTGAGGAGCCGCTGGTGCTCACGCAGACACGCGTATCAAAACGTGCAATAGTGTTTCTATCATAGCGTGATAGTATGAAGCTTTGCCTCCGTTCCGTTTATTTGCTCATGTGGGAGTAGGTACAGTAGTCACGACTTGAAAGCTTAACAAATAGACAAAGACATTAACATTAGTAAGGACTAGCAATTGCCCGCGGCTCCACTGCGGTTTTATTTTTGGATTATATCTCAGGTTACAGTAGCGGGATAAAATGTATAGATACATACCAGTTTTTTTAGTCTAATCAAGAGCTTTTTTTTTGATCTATATTTTAGCATTTGACATGCTCCGCCACTTTTTAAAGTACAAATTATTTGTGAATAAGGAAAAAGATATTTTTTGTACTAGCGGGAATCGAACCCGCGCTTTTTTCAATCCGGGGAAGTGCTCTGAACCACTGAGCTATAGTACAGATCTTTCGATCATCCCAATTTACTTATCACATTTTGTCTTTACGACCAACGCCATCTATTGGAAGCATTTACATGGAAAAGGCGCGGGTTCGATTCCCGCTAGTACAAAAAAAAACTCTTTTTCCTTATTCACAAATAATTTGTACTTTAATCAAGATCTATCAAAGTTGCATCAAAATCTGTTCAGTAGTTTTTGCATGATCCACGAACGAGCAAACAGACAAAAAAATCTAAAAGAAAATGTTTTGTGTTCAGACACCGCTATGTATAGTCTACAGTCATTTTATCTTAAATGTATAGACACAGATTTGTAACAGCTTTATAATAGTTAGGATGATATCAATATATAATTAAACACAAAGTGTGAAAATGTGAAATCGAAACTAATAGTCACGAGCAGGATTTGAACCTGCATCTCTTGGATACCGTCCAGATGCGTTGCCAATTCAGCATGACTGTTATTTTCGATTTCACATTTTCACACTTTGTGTTTAATATATAAATATGGCTAAGCAAGTCAAATGCTAAATAATATAAATATGTAAAAATATCTAAATATCAATATACCTATGACTTAAAAATCGACTGAATAAAACTTACCATAAATGAAAATCAATAACTTAACTTATCATAACTTATCATCACGTCATTTCCTTGCGGTGTATGCAGAGAGAACAGAGTGACTATTCTTGCATACATCTCTCGCTTCCTCAACATTCATAACTCTCTTCATACAAGCTCGCTGGTTTCGGAGACTCCTGACTCCACCTTCCTTCAATACATGACCGATTTGGTCTGGGTAGGTGAGTCTCGGTCTCCCCCTGTACCTACATCCTTCCACTTTCGCAATGTATATCTTCTTAACCAGTCGCTCGACCGGCATTCTTTCCACATGTCCGAACCATCGGAGCATTCCCTTTCGCATTTTTATACCAATACTCTATTTCATACCTACTCGCTCTCTTACGTCGTCGTTACGAATGCGGTCAGTCAGCAACACTCCACAGATTCTCCGCAGAGATCGCATTTCGATCGCATTGATTTTATTCTCCTGCTCCTTTTTGCATACCCAACTCTCGCTTCCATATAATAATGTTGGGACAAGCACTGCGTTTTGTATTGCGACACGTGCCGTCTGGCTGAGGTGATGACTGCCGAGAAGTTGTCCCAATGCTCCGTTCACTCTATTTCCCGCATTCACTCTTCTCTCTACATCAGTGTTGTACCTTCCATCCCGACTGAATCCACATCCAAGATATACAAATTCATCCACTTGTTCTAGCACACCATTTCCTATTGCTACTAACATCTGTTCTGGCTTCTTCTCTTTCAAAAACCATTATTTTGGGTTTACTCACATTCACACGTAGGCCCCTTTTCTTACAATCTTCTGCCATTACGTCGACTAGGGTTTGCAGGTCAGTCGCGGACTGCGCTAATAAAACCGCATCGTCTGCATATAGCAGAGAGTTAATCACTGAGTCGCCCATCTGAACTCCCACATTCATTTCATTCAACCTTATTCATTTCATTTAATCAATAATTTATAATTATATTGATTAAATATAATAACAGTAAATGGTACTCACGACTGTTATCAATATCAATTACATACCTAATGGCCAATCAATAACACTATGAAGGTCTCCGAAATCATGACTAAAAAATGTAAAGATTTTATATGTGAGTAAGCAATTATTTATGAAGCATAACGATGTATAATTCGTTTTACAATGAACTTAAAATAGAGAAAGTCTGACCCGACTTTATAGCATGAATTTTGTGTGCCCCGAATAATGGAAACCTCTGAATGAAAGTCCTCCTTATTGACGGAAAAATGGATGTACAACCCCGGAATAAAACCTTGTATTAATCATTCATATACTACGAGATTCTGCCCGCGACTCCGTCTGCGTGGAGTTCAGAATATGAATACAATACTTACTTACTTATCATAACGCCATCTCCCTTGCGGGGTAAGCAGAGAGAACAGAATGCCAAAAGGCTCTATTCTTGCATAGGTACATCTGTCGCTTCCTCAATTTCAATTCATAATTCTCTTCATATACGCGCGCCGGTTTCGGAGACTTTTGACTCCACCTTTCTTCAATACACGAACGATTTGTTCTAGGTAGGTGAGTCTCGGTCTCCTCTTGTACCTACATCTTTCCACTTTCGCATTGTATATCTTCTTAACCAGTCGCTCGTTCGGCATTCTTTCCACATGTCCGAACCATCGGAGCATTTCCTTTCGCATCTTTACACCAATACTCTCTTTCATACCGACTCTCTCTCTTACGTCGTCGTTACGAATGCGGTCAGTCAGTCAATAAAATACTCTACGGCACATCTATACTTCTATATCTACTATTATAAAGCTGTAACAGAGCTGTGTGTACATTTAAGATATTTGAGAAAAAATGTCTGAATTAGGCTATATAGGCGTGTCTAAACACAAAACATTTTTTTTTTAGATTTTTTGTCTGTTTATCTGTTTGTTTGTTCGTGCAGCGCATCACGCAAAAACTACTGAACGGATTTTGACGCAACTTTTTCGAGGCAGCATTAGGCGCAAATACTCGCGCCTGCGCCGCCCCAGTCGCTGGCGGCGGTTTGGGTCTGCGGAAGGATCAGCCTCCCTGGCCCTCTCCGCCGTTTCCTTCCGCGAGATAACCTCCTCGCAGAAGGCAGCGACCGCGGCCCAATTCCTGTCGCTGCCAAGCATCGCTCTGACGGCGCTCGGCAGCGAGAGGTCCCCCCCTATTGTCGCGACGAGTTCACGGCACTGCTCGGCCCAAGTCGGGCACGACTCGAGCGTGTGCTGCGTCGTGTCCTCGTCGCAGCCGCAATGGTGACAGCCCGGATCACTTCCCTCCTTGCGACTAAGTGCAGATATCTGCCGAAGCAGCCGTGCCCCGACAGCACCTGCACCAGTTGGAAGGTAAGGACTCCGTGCCGTCGCCCGCCCACTCTTTCAGCACCGGCTGGAGTGCCCCTACGGTCCGAAGACCGGCCCGAGGCGCCTCCAGACGCGCCCTCCAGCTGGCCATGGCAGCTCGGCGAACGTCGCCTTGCCATCTGGCCACCACGCTTGGTGGGGGACGTGCACCTCCCTCCCGCTCTTGCGACGCCCGCTGATACACCTCGGCGAGCACCTCCGCCTCCAAGTCCCACGAAGGGGTTCCGGCCAATGCGCAGGCCGCCTCTGTCGACACCGTGCGGTATCCACGTATGACCCTGGACGCGACGACTCTCTGTGGCCTCCACAGAAGAGCCCTGTTTAGTGCGTCCAGGGACTCCGCACACACGGGTGCGCCGTACAGCGCCATCGACCGGACCACCCCCGCGTAAAGCCGTCGGCACGCATTGTTGGGTCCGCCCATACTCAGCATGAGCCATGCAAGGGCAGACGCCGCACCGACGAGCCTCGGGGACAGTTGACGGAAGTGCTCGCAAAAGCGCCACCGCCCGTCCAGCACCAGGCCCAGATACTTAATCCGGGCCTGCACCCCAATTCGGACCCCGTCCACCGTGATCGAGGTGCCAGCAGGTGGCCGACGTCGGGGCCCATGGAAAAGTAGAGCCTCCAACCTGTCCAGGGCCACCCTAAGCCCCAGTGCCCCGATTTTCCTGACCACCTCCGAGGTCCCTAAGGTGACCAGGAACGCCGCTTCCTCGAAGTTTCCATCCCGGGCCATCCACATAGCAGATAACCGCAAGCCCGGGGGGAGCCGACAGCGTAACACCCAGTCGTAACCGATGTCCCACAGGAGCGGCCCTAGAACCGAACCCTGCGGGACACCGCACTACATGGGTCTCCTCACAACGTCCCCTATGCGGCTCTCATAGAGAACGCTGCGGCCCTCAAGATAGTCTGCCACTAGCCGCCTCAGGTATGCAGGCACCTCGTGATGCCGGAGCGCCTCCATGATGCAGCCGAATGGCAGACTATTGAATGCGTTGGCGATGTCAAGCGACACCGCCAACAGCACTCCACCGCTGGCGACGACCGCCGTGGCCGCGGCCTTCAGGCGCATAATCGCGCCGACCGTCGAACGACCAGCGCGAAAGCCGAACTGGGCGTTCGACAAGTCGGGTCCGTCGTCGCGCAGGTGCTGGACGATGCGGGCAGCGAGGATTTTCTCCAGCAGCTTACCCGCCTCGTCCAGCAGCACGATGGACCTAAAGGCCCCGACCGTATCCGGCGTTCGCCCCGGCTTCGGCAGGAGTACCAGCCTCCCCTCCTTCCAACAGTCAGGGAACCGTCCAGACGACAGGCACGCGTTGAACAGTCCCCTGAGACGGGGCTCCAGGTGGTCCAGAGTCAGAGCCAGCACCCGGCAACATTAGGAGAGTCTGCTCCGCCGTATTCCACTGTTGCAAGGTGGGCTTCTCAATTTCGAGTAGGGAGAACGAGCACGGAAGACGAACATCGTTGAGGCCGTCCATCGACGTCAGTCACCCAAGAAAATGTTGCGAAAGTAAAGAAAATTGTATTGAGCGATCGAAGAGTTACCATCCGATAGTTAATTCAAGAAACGGGCATTTCATATGGAAGTATTCGGGCATTTCATATCCATATTGAAACAATCTTTGAATATAAGAAAAGTCTCCGCAAGAAGGGTGCCGAGAATGTTAACTGACAGTCAGAAACAAAATCGAATTGACATTTTGAAGATACTGTTGGACAAGTTTCAAGAAGATTCTGAAAACTTTTTGTCTCGTTTCGTAACAATGGACAAAACATGGGTCCATCATTTTGATACCGAGACAAAACAGCAATCTTCGCAATGGAAACGGCCATCATGACCGACCCCGAAGAAGTTTCGTGCCGTGGCATCGGCTGGCAAGGTTATGGCCTCAATATTTCGGGACTCAGAAGGGATATTGTTGATTGATTACCTGGAGCGTGGGACCACTATTACAGGTCAATATTACGCTGCTTTAGTTCCCAAGTTGAGGAATGCCATCAAAGAGAAAAGCAGAGGGAAACTTCGAAGTGGCGTGCTGTTTCATCACGACAACGCACTCGCGCACAGGTCAGCAGTTGCGATGGCTGTCATTCAGCAAGCTGGCTTCGAATTGGTTGACCACCCCCCCTTACTTACCAGATCTGGCGCCTAGTGATTTTTATCTGTTCCCCAAGTTGAAAGAATACTTAAGGGGAAACAGGTGCGAAGACGATAACAAGGTGATGGATGCCATGGAGAGCTTTTTGCAGGACCAAGACAAAACTTTTTTTTTGAAAGGGAATGAAGCCTAAGAAAAGCGCTGGACTCGGTGTGTAGAGAGACTCGGAGACTATGTAGAAAAATAAATTATTAAGTATTCAACAGTCATTATATTCTGTCTCATTCTCACTACCTTTTGATCCCTCCTCGTACAAAGCATTTTGTACAAAATAAACAATCTCCTATTTTTGTTAGTATGTATTTATTTTAATAGAAAGAAACAAAATCAATTACCCACCGAGACTCAAAACAAATAAAGCCATGCACGCACCGAACGTCGTCGGGTATCACGTGACTCTCCCGAACACTGCTGAAGGTGTTAGGAATTATGCCGGTCACTATAACTGGACGCAATTTATTAAAAATGGGTCACAATAAGCGACATGTCACTATAAGCGAAGTCATTATATCCGACTTAGTTATAAAGAATTTTATATGAAAACCAAACTTTGCAGTGTAATTACGTCATAATAAGCGGTTGGTCAATATAGGCGGAGTCATAATAAACAGATTCTACTGTATATATAAAAAATGGCAATCCTACGGGAATTATTAATTTTTCCGGGATGAAAAATAGTCCATGTTCTTTTCTGGGCTCCATAATTTTTGTGTCAGTCGCGCCGACGTTTGGCTCAAACCTTAGTTTACATAATGGTTAAGTAGGGACCATAAATGTTAAATTAACATGGACGCTAGTGTCACGTGATCTTGCGTGCCAGACCACCTGCCAATAATAACAGCTATTCTTGCCAGTGGTTGGCCTTTTTTTTTATTGCATATAGTGGCAGACGAGCCACGGTCCATCTGTTGGTAAATGGTAACCGTCGCCTATGGACTCGACTATACCGAGAGTATTGTCAAGCCGCTGCTCACCAATTCATTTCACAGATGAAATGAAATATAAACGGCTATCTCCTGCTACAGCCAAAACGCAACAATGTGCTTCATGACCGGTCACACGGGAGATGGTGGTACCAACCCGCTCGGGCTGGATGCCAAGTGAGTACTCCCACTTGGTAGCCAGCCCTACCACCAGTCGTGCAATGGATGATAATTGCTTACTTCCCTCAGTCGCCTCATACGATACCCGTGGGAAAGAATGGGGTGGTGACACTTGTATTCTTAATCCGTCACCACACGGATGACCTCTACTGAAATTGCAATTTATTTATGTAAAAAAAATCTATCCAAATAGTTGTTCCGCTATCAGATTACTAGAACCGTTTTTAAAATAAAATGCAATTATGTATATCATTTGGGTATAATAGATAGTTTTAAAAGCAACAGTAGTAAGCAGCTAAACACTATATATCAGTTTTAAATACACTGTATGCAGTTACCGTTTTTACTGAAAATATGAGTGTAATGTCGTAAACAACTCTGGATATACTTCTATTGTTTTTAAGATAAATAAGTAACGATTGCGAGCACACTTCATTAAAACAGACCCTTACAAACTGAAGCAATCGGCGTTTCGCTTGGTAAGGAGCAATAGATTTATTAAGTACAATATTGGTAGAGTAGGTACGTTTTAATAGTGACCTAACAGGTATATGTCATCGTGTGTTTATGATATAGCACTTGATGCTGTCACGACATGTCATTAACACGCTTTATTTTTTAATTATGTTAAAGGCAATCGAAAGCTTGTTAACACGTAAAACATGCCAAGTAAGTTTAATGTCACTTATAACATATCGCTATTTTTGTTGCATGGAATTATTTTATTACGACTCCCATGGGTGGAGAGAGGTGGGACCATTCTAAAGCCATAAAAAAAAAAAAATCACGGTACAAATAAACACGGCCAAGTTCCCTGCAGTTTTTATACACAATGGTAAACGAACCTCTGAGTGTACTAATTACAACACTTGGATTTTTAAATATATTTGTGTATTGTGTATAATATTAATTTCATTATAATCAAAGTCCCACTCATGACATGCATATACTATTCTGCATAAATTTAATGCATTTCAAAATCTAATTGAAATCGACAGAACGATGTGCACATGACATGTACTTTAGTCATTTCTATATTAAACTTATGAACGGCGTATTCGGCAAGTCTAGAACACATAATATACTGATTTGCATCTTATACTAATAATAAAGAACATAGCATCACGCCTGTATTCCCCGAAGGGGTAAGCAGAGGTGTATTACACGCCCACGGTTCGCCAGCTATGTTTCCTATTATGAGTCCCACATAATAGAGGGCGAGCCCATTGCCGTTTACTGGGCATATTTCTAAACTCCGGCCTGCTACTGAGAATTTTTCTTTTACGAAAAAGCTCAATAACACTGCCCGACCTGGGGATCGAACCCGAGACCTCATGATCAGCAGTTGCTCACACTACCGCTGCACCACAGAAGCAGTTAATAAAGAAAGAGCTATAAAGATATTGTGGGAAAAGAAATTTTTAATTTCTTCGCTGCAAAATGTAGAACATCGCAATTAATATGTTAATTTGTTTAACAAAATTATTTTCTTTGTTACAGATCATATAAGAGAATTCTCGTGTGGCACTCTCTTCTACCGCACATTGTATCTGAACGAGGAGAGAAATACACTTTATGTTGGTGCTATGTAAGTATTCAGTCGTATATTTGTTTCTTGAATACAATTTTTAAAACAAATTGTGCATGTGTTTCTAATTGCAAGTGGAATTTTATTACTTTAAGCTCTCGGGTAAAAGAAATTAGAATGCCGGCGTAAACCATATTACAAAGTAAGTTACATCAGAGCATTCGTTGCAGGAGTTGTGTGTTCCACGTTATTTAATTATTGTAGTCTATAACGTAGGTATAATATTTACGTTTATATGCGAAAGCGCGATGTTTCAAGAGTTTTAGTTGAGCTAGAATTCTTATTGAGGTACTGCCGAATAAAAATGGCCAAGTCAGGTGAGTGTGTGTGTACCTAAGTGTGCGTCAGAGACAGGAAGTTTAGTCAGCCGTGCTGGGTCGATTGGAAGAACTCACTGCATTGGGAGAGTTGAAAGTTGTCGATCTATTAGGCAACGTTCATCTGACAGCGCAACGCTGCTTTTCCTACATCTATATACGATGTTAACGAAAACGCATTTTGATGTGAAAACGCATTTTGAGGGTAAAATCGGCTGTTAGCGTGGCGACGCTTTTATTCTTATCTTGCAAGTTAAATTTGACATATTACCCGGTTTCCGATTGAGCTGAAATTTTACACGCATATGTATATCGCATGACAATGCAATAATATGATGACATGGAGCTGATCTGATGATGGAGCTGGAAGGTGGACATAAGAACTCTATAATAGAACGGCACAACCCTATCGAGTTTGGACTCGTTTGATTCGTCTTGACGAGTACTTTGTCTTCAGATAGTACCCATGGTCTGATGATGGAGGTGGAAGGTGGCCAGGGGAATTCTGTAATTAAATAGCGCATTTCCATCGAGTTAGGGCTCGTTTGAATTGTCTTGACTAGTACTCTAGTCCTAGATGATACCCAGGGTCTGATCCATTATCAGCTGCAGCTGGAACGTAACCATAGGACTCCGTTAAAAAACGACGTAACCCCATTGAGATTGGGCTCGTATAATTCGTCTCTTTGTCTCTTGACGGTATCCTCCGTCTGATGATGGAGCTGGAAGGTGCCCACAGTAACTCCGTAATGAAACATCGCAACCCCTCAAGTTTGGAATCGTTCACTTATTTTACACATGTCATCATTTAATACAAGCACATATTGAAAAAGTTATGACTACCATTCCATCCATCCATCAGCCTTTCATCGTCCACTGCTGGATATAGGCCTCCCCAAAACCCCAAAATGGTGGTTTTACCATAATCGCCACGCTTGGCAGGCGGGTTGGCGATCGCAGTTGACGTTTTTAGTACACAGGGGAACGCTTCTGCCCGGTCCCCCGGTAATCCCTTAGTCGGCTTTTACGACTCCCATAGGAAGAGACGGGGTAGAGCTATTCTTGGTGCCGGCCCCACACGGCTAATTGATACCATTATTTCTACAAAATAATTTCGATGTTTTCACATCTGGCAGACGTCCCGTGACGTCTGTTCTTTTTAATTTTTTTTTATTGCTAATGATGGCAGACAAGCCGCGATGCACCTGATGATAACTGGTAACCGTCGCTCATGGACTCAACTATACCGAGAATATTGTCAAGCTGCTGCGCACCATTTCATGTCTCAAATATGAAATTAAAGAATGAACGGCTTTCTTCTGCTACAGCCAAAACACACTGACATGCTTCATGGCCGGTCATACGGGAGATGGTGGTACCAACCCACTCGAGCCCGATAGCAAGTGAGTACTACCACTTGGTACTCAACCCTACCACCAGTAATGCAATGGGTGGTAGTTGCTTACTTCCCTTAGTCATCTCGTACGACACCCGTGGCAAAGAATGGGGTGGTGACACTTGTATTCTTAGTCCGTCACCACATTTACTCAACTAATAAACATCACGAAGTTGATGGTACATTATTATTGCGCGGAAAAGTATATTATATACCAGATATTCTACCAATTCTAGTTTGCCTAGTAAGCTAAACCTAATAGAATTGACAGCAACAAGAATTCCATAAATAATGTTTACTATTGGTTACTCCATCCGACAGTATTTACCTACTTACATAATTTTATGATAACACTACAATCCGCTCGCAACTGCGTCCGTGCGCGGCGGACTTCTTCTATACTATTATAAAGCTGTAACAGAGCTGCGTCTGTACATTCAAGATATTTGAGAAAAAATGACTGTAATAGGCTATATAGGTGTGTCTAAACACAAAACGACTTTTTTAGATTTTTTGTTTGTTTGGCTGTTTATATGTTTATTTGTTCGCGTATCACGCAAAAACTACTAAACGAATTTTGATGCAATTTAGACTTAAAAACTGGTGTACATTTTATCCCGCTACTATATCGGGAACCTGAGATATAACCCAAAAACTAGATTTTGGCTGCGGCGGAGCCACGGGTGAAGGCTAGTCAGTTTATAAATACGTAAATCTGGTAGGTTACTATAATGACTCAGACTAGGCATTTATCAGGAAATGCAATATAAATACGTGGTTACAATTGGTCTTTATTAGTGTTGTTAGTAGTCACTACTCGCCATCATTATATGTATAATGATTAACCCGAAGGAAATGGGCTCCAGACATGAAACTAGGTATATTATCCAACAATCTCTGTCAAAGATTGCTTATTCTTGTTAGTTTATTTCTTTTGGTTTAATTTAAATTACTTCCTTATGCAGTTATACTGTAGACTCCGTCACTTGGACCACCAATCACACGGTTTTGCGATTTTCCGGATAACCAACGGCTACCAAATACTTCAAAGAATAGTAAACTGCACTGATTTTTTTGTGACTTTTGTTAATAGTTAATAGGTATATTTCATTAAACACAAAGTGAAAAATGTGAAATCGAAAATAACAGTCAGGAGCAGGATTTGAACCTGCATCTTCTGGATACCGTCCAGATGCTTTACCAATTCAGCCATCCTGACAATTGCTCCTGTCTGCTAATTTCGATAACACATCATACTTAACGTCTTTGGGTGACGCCTGCGCCATCTGTCGGACGTATTTTCATACATTATACCGACCGATGTTATCGAAATTAGCAGACAGGAGCAATTGTCAGGATGGCTGAATTGGTAAAGCATCTGGACGGTATCCAGAAGATGCAGGTTCAAATCCTGCTCCTGACTGTTATTTTCGATTTCACATTTTTCACTTTGTGTTTAATGTATAGTGCTAAGCATGTCAAATGCTAAAGATATATATAAATAGGTATATTTCAATGACTAGAGTTGCAATGTTTTAGTAATTTTAAGAAAATAAATAAAAACTGATATCTTAATACATTATATGTTTTTGTGTTCATTTTAATAATGTTTTTAATAAAATAAAAGTTATGTAAAGTTAAGTTAACCTTTTTTTTTGTTACGGCGGGAAAAAATGTAAGTACCTAACTGCACACCCCGTCGTTCGGGGCAACGAACGGTAGTGTACTCACCCACTAAATAAGCTCTGCGTGTGCCGTCTCTCCGCCTGTATTGGCAGACCACTGGAACTGTGTTACATTACTTCAGTGAAATTATGTATTAACCCTGGAAAGATTTAAAAGTCGTGTGCTACATATTTTCCTTCTAGAAATAATCTGTAACTATTATAAAAGAAAGTCGGTTTTGTTATAACTCAAGAATGGCTGGATGGATTTATTATAATATTAGATTTGTTGGATTCTCATGCATTTTGTACGAAACGGCTTTTTTCATGATATGTCTTCATTTTGAGTATTCATTTTACTTAATTTAATTCAGATCTGTTTTAATTTCCCACGAGGATGCTTTCAGTATGTATAAACAAAGGTAAATATGATTGAGGTTGAGTTCTGCAACACAATTTAATATTAAATGATGTGGCTAACAGCAAGAAATAATATGGGATCAATAGAGAGATAGATGAATTTCATAATAAACGGAAGCCTATGACCATCAAATCAACTATTATTGCATTAAGAGTTAATCCTTCGTAAGCCTCTAGCGAAATAAACCACCAGAGGCATCACTCGCGGTTCGCCCTCTGCAAGGGGATAGGAGGTTGATAGAAAGTATATTAAGGATAATATCGGAAGGGCCATGAGGAGAAGATAGGCAGTGGGCTTGGGCCTCCGGTGCGCTCACTCACCATACGAAAGACAACGTTAGGTACTTACTATTGTTTTACGCTGATTTTTTGTGAGACGGCGGTATTACTTCCCCAATCGAGCTGAATTATTCATCCTGGGATAAGCAAGGCTCAACCATTAGAGATAGATCTTCTCGTCCAATATTCCGCAGTGTCTGAAAACGAAGGTCTACGACCAGTGTGTGTTACCAGTGATGACATATGAAACAGAGACGTGGTCTCTGATTGTTGGCCTCGTATCAAAGCTCAAAGTCGCTCAGCGAGCCATGGAGCGGGCTATGCTGACCGACATAGCCCGCTGGGTTGTCATGCTGAAGTGGCAATGGGCAGGTCACATCGCTCGACGAACCGACAACCGTTGGGGAAGAAAGGTTCTTGAGTGGCGACTACGTATCGGACGGTGCAGCGTAGGACGGCCCCCCACCAGATGAACCGACGATCAGGTCATAGCCGCAGGGAGCCGTTGGATGCGGTCGGCACAGGACCACTCATTGTGGCGTTCTCTTGGGGAGGCCTATGTCCAGCAGTGGACGTCGAAGGGCCGATGGATGGATGGATGGACTACCACTAGAAATGTGGTATGTTTATTTGTATCCTTTTCGGAAAACCATGATATATTATTTTTAAGCTAAGTACTTACATTGGTCAAATCTAATCGATTACTTAAATATGGCTGTTCGTGAAAAAATACCGTTTAATAATAATAACGACAATCATTCGTTATTATTAATAAACTTTAGCTAACAGTATACCCTATAATTATAGATCAATTACGATTTTGAGTTACTGGAATAGAACAAATTTTAAGTGACTATGAAGTTCTAGTTACCCATTTACTCGTAACATGTGTAAATTTAGGTCAAGTAACATTATTATAATAACTTTGACAAGAAGTCTATATCCTATACAGCACGTGAAAGAATAGGCTCTTGTTTTTACTGCATCGTTACGTCAATTTAGCTGCAAAAAAATTATTGGACTCTCATTCATCTCAAAGATAAAACGTTATATAGGTGGTATGTTTCTACAATGAAGCTGCGTGCGAAGCACTACTCCCGTGCGTGTCACTTTGCAATCAAGCATATGTCAGCAGGAAATTGTAGACAATGCAAATGAGCTCTTAATCTAGGAATAAAACCTAGTGCAACAAACAAGTAAATACATTTCCCTAAAGTTACTGTGCTTTACGTTCCAATACAAGAATGCCTATTAATTTCAAAACTGTCTAAGTGTTGTATTCACTGCACTATAATAAATGTGAATAGTTTTAATTTACTTGGCTAAGAAGTTCACTACCACTGAAGTAATATCCAATGGCTCGCCGATACAGCCAGAGAGACAGCACATGTGCGGGTTTATTTAGTGAGTAAGGGCCTTACACTACCAAAATGACGGTGTTTACGGTTAAGTACATTTTTCCCGCATAAAAAATGGCTAAAAACTTCGCTATAGCAATTTATAGAGTGTATTTTTTAGGATTAGCATCAAATAACTTATTACTTTTATTCATCAATTTTTATCAATTTACATTATCGTGATTATTTATTATCAATGCGCTTGTCTTCTTTACGCACGGTGCAGTACCTAAAACTTTTTAACCTTTGTGGAAAGTCTCTTTGAATATAAACTCACTTTTATTTTATTTTTAATTGCTTATGGTGTCAGACGAGGCTCGGTGGAAACGCCGCTTTTGAGTTCGATTCTCGCCCTTAGTAGGTAATATTTTTATATTTTCAAAATAATTTATTTATGTAAATAGTGCCGCCTAACCAAAAATAAAGTGTCACCATATTTATCGAAGCTTTGCACTTGATAACATACTTAAACTAGAGCAATATCTCGTTTTGGACCTTTTCTAACTAACTTAAAACAATAAATGAAATGTTATTATCTGAATCACAAATAATTATAGAGCCATTATGGTTAAATTAAAAGCTAATTGCACTACACACGACACTCGTTGTAACAAAACATTAAAGTTAAGCGTCTAATACTTTTGCATAATTTATACGAGTCGTTGAGCAGATTGTGGACGCAAAATAGAGAAAAAAGAAACATCGTCGGCGTATATGCTACCCTCGCCCGGACTAGTGTCGTTCATTTAATTCCGACGTGGATTGCGTTTACTATTGTTATTTGAATACTTAGTTTATAAAAGAAACTATAATTGTCTTGGCGTATCCCTACAAGATCATATTTATTATCATAAATGGTTTTAACTCATTTTTTGTTGTTGCAGGGATCGTGTATATAAATTAAACATGTCTGATATTAGTCAATCACATTGTGAGGTAAGTATTATCACTTCATGAACTTTAATAAAACATGAAACTAACTGCAGCATCTGCACACGTTACCCTAAATTGTTTATGGAGTCTTTTTAGAGTAAAATTAACCACTTGCTTACGGCTCCTGAATTGCAAAGAACCCTTTTATGACACTACACTGGATAGCTTATGCATCAATAAAGTATTTTTACTTTTCACATGTAAGTATCATACTTCTTTGACTTTGAAGCTCATAATGTGTTATTGCAGAATGGGTTTGAATTTTACTTGTACCTAAAGGTACACGATATGTTTAACAAATTAACAGTAAAACTTAAACTTACATACTTATTGAATATTTGAATTACTTACAATATTGGAATAATGTATGTAAATGCATCCAATAGGTGGCGTGGATCGTAAAGACATCTAAAACGACTGTGAAGTGGAGAGATGGATGGGACGCAGGTTCGAATCCTGCTCGCAGTAAAACTCTCATTTTTCAACATTCATAAATAATTTATTCTATAAAGCTTGGTTTTCAAAAGAATATTAATAATAAATCTGCAATTAGTTATTCTATGGCCGTGTGGGGCCGGCTTTAGAATTGCCCCACCCTTCTCTACCCACGGGAGTCGTAAGAGCCGACTGAGGGAATACCGGGGTAGTGGGCAGCAGCACTCTCTCGAGTATTAACAATATCCACTGCGATCGCCAACCCGCCTGCCAATTGGCGATTATGGCATTATCCTCCATGACGGGACCGCTTGTCGTGTGTTGCTTTCTCTTGGGGAGGCCTATGTCCAGCAGTGGACGTTGAAAGGCTGATGGATGGATGGATGGAATTAGTTATTCTATGGTGGTCTATTAAGAGTATTAAAAGGTAAATGTTTTACGTTTTTTTGCAGCGTGATACGTTACTATTAGAAGCTAGTAATGTTGCACGGTGCGTGAGCAAAGGCAAGTCAGAGCCTTTCGAGTGCCGGAATCATATTCGCGTGCTACAACCCCTCGGAGATGGGGAGAGACTCTACGTGTGTGGTACTAATGCTCACAGTCCTAAAGATTGGGTATTGTATGTAAGTACTTAACTCTCAATCCAGTTCGAAATTCATAAACAATCCTATAACAAAACTGTAGCTGCCTTACTAATAAACGTTGTATAACCTCTGAATAGTTATTCAGCGTTTTGTCTTCGTCACTAATATGACTGTTTGAAGTTGAAAAAACGGAGCAAAACACTGAATAACTATTCAGAGTTTAAACAATGTTTATTAGTAAGGGGGTGTGTGTATACCTTTTAGACGAAATAAGTTGTAATAAATATGTTAATTATGATATAGTTTGTCTCCCTGTTTGTATTTTTTTTTTTCGATCGATTAATGTGCCACTATTGGGCACAAGTCTCCTCTCAAAGTGAGAGAAATCCAGGCCATAGTCCAACACCCTGGCCCAATGCGTGTTGACAGATTTCATAAGCTGTCTAATAAATCTTTCAGATATACAGGTTTCCTCATGAGATTTTCCTTCGCCGATTATTACTCGAATTTGAAACTGACTCTACAATACGATAATTGAAATCGCTTTGCAAAAATCGCTTGCAAAAAAGAAACTTTTTTTTTGTTTCCCGCTCGTACAAAACATCTCTTTTTCCTTATTCATAAATAATTTGTACTTTAAAAAGTGGCAGAGCATGTCAAATGCTAAAAAATATAGATCACATATGTTTAAAAAATCGCGGCATCAAATAGTATGAATTTTAATTGCAAAATTAAACTTACTATATTGGTTTAATGCATGTAAATGCATTCCGACCAACGCCATCTGGTCGTATAGACAAATGTGATAAGGAGATTGGGATGATCGAAAGATCTGTACGATAGCTCAGTGGCTTAGGGCACTTCCCCGGATTGGAAAAGACGCAGGTTTGTTTCCCGCTCGTACAAAAAATCTCTTTTTCCTTATTCACAAATAATTTTCACTTTGACACTTTTACTCTTAGTTCTTCGGCTAATGTAGATAATTTACCGTTTAGTATATTATACTCGAATTGGCTATTTATTAACTTTTAATTTAAAAATAATTTGCTCGTTCACTATTTTTAAACACTACCTATTTGTATCCCAAGGCCATACTACTCAGCTATATGTATAATGATCGAAATGTTAGTAATTTGTCTACTGGACTATAAATGACTGTCTATTATAATAATTAGTATCGCTTAGATTCAAGTTTTATCGTTTCGTTGACTTAACGATAGTTAGTTGTGTGATGGGCCGGTGTAATTTATGATGATAGTTAGAAGGCCGCTGAGTACCTAATTATTATTTGTTTTCTTAATGTTCTAAAATGGTAATGTCTAAATATTAATTAGTAAGTTTATACATTACGAAGTTTTTATTGTCTGTTTAAGACATGTGAAAATGCTTTTCGGTGCCAGCGTTATCTGAATTTCACTCGTGCGAATAATATAAAACAATAAACGAATAATACAAAAGTTATATTTTATCAGCTTTCTAACTAATATGTAAATTGCGAATCTGAGTCAGGGTAGTGTTATAACTCTTCGAATAAAGCTTATATCGACAATAATAGACAGTTATACAAAATAGAACCCGTAAGCGCTAAGATAGCAAACGATATTTTTTCTTGCAAAATGACACTCAATAATATAGGTAGTTCTTGAAACTATTTTCTAAAGTCCCTTTTAAAATCTCTATTAAACCGCACAAATATATTATCCGTGTACTTACAATATTGGCGTGGGAGTAAAGCTTTACGTCTCTTTAAATACAAGAAGAAATCTTATAGAAACATATAAAATATGTATTTTAATGATGCCTATCAATGAGATAAAAGAAACAATCAAAATAAAACATTATACGAGTCTGTCTGCTCAGTGTAAATTTGTGGCTCATTACAATAGTTGTCAATAAAATTTAATATCAGCTACTTAACAGTTGCAATAAATATCATTCTTTCAGTTGAACCTCACACATCTGCCCCGACACGAGTATGTGCCGGGCGTAGGGCTCGGGGTGGCGAAGTGTCCCTACGACCCGGCAGACAATAGCACCGCAGTATGGGTAATAGAAGGCAACCCTGGAGGCCTACCAGCTTTATATGCGGGAACAAACGCTGAATTCACTAAAGCGGACCCAGTGATATTCCGTAATGATTTATATGACTTTAGGACTGGTCAAAAGAAATTTAATTTTAAGAGAACTTTAAAGTATGATTCGAAGTGGTTGGACAGTAAGTAATCTTATCTTATTGATGTACATTATGGTTATTCCCATTAAATCTAAAGGTAGATAAAATAAATAAATATTCACGGACATATCACACAACGTCCTCTGGTCCCAAACTAAGCTTAACGCTTGTGCTATGGGTACCAGATTACGGATATAATACAATTATATATATATATATATATATACAATACAATTATATATATATAATTGATAGAAAACACATACAAGTACAAATATCTGTGTTCATCACACAAATAATTGTCCTGAGTGGGCATCGAACCCACGACCTCATGCAGGAAAGTCGGTTACACTACCGACTACGCCACGAGGCCCGTCATGATGATGATGCTTCAAGTCTATGTTTATTATCCCTATCTGTATTCATGTGAATCAGTATTATCAGGTGTAATATGAGAGGCAAATTTGAAAGGTAGGTACAGTATTCCAAATAAGGCTTCAAGGTAATTGAAATGATCCTGAATATTCACTTGTTTCGTCTATAGTAGTAGTACGTCTGAATATTCCATTTAGTATAAAAGGGTGGGTTTAGTGTGGTATATAAATATCGTACAAATACCAAACACATTGTGGTGATTCATGCCTCGTGTTTCTTTTTGTTCGAACAAAAAACAGTGAATTGTATAGATAGACTATAAATAATTAGTAGAAATGTTGAAATGTTCAAAAAAACATACTTTAAAACGTATAGCAAGTAACTAACCCTCAAACATTATTCTTTTTCATTTTCTGCTTTCTCTGTAATAGCTCCATTTAGTTTAAATAAAATAAATAAATTGCGGCATTATGACTAGGTGATTGCCATCTGTAGTTATGTATGCAAAAGTTATTGTTGTCTCCAAAATCCCTTGTTTTGTCGTCTATAATTTCAGTAATATAGTAGGTACTTTCACATTTGTTTATTCCGTAGCTACAATATCATCATCATTTGCTGGTTACATCAGATTATATTTTTGCGAGCTTAAGTCTCATTTACGTTATGATTGCTTATTTTTTTACACCTTGTTCTAGCCATTTATTTTTTTGCGTTATATCTAAATATATAAATTTATTTTTGTTATAGGTGTTTTTATCATTTTAAGATGGCAATATATTTAATTGAAATTTTTTAACTATTACGTTATGATTCATACGCAATAAGAAAAGTTTATTAATTTTTATTCCAAGAAGAAACATTATTCTCAAATAATACAATTTACTATGCATTCTATAAATTCATAGACCATTAAAATTTAACACTTACGATATCAAATGATTTAAAGACGAAAAATGACTGTGGATAAGAAAATCGACTAGAAAATGTTCAAATTTGTTGCATAAAATAAACCTAACCATTCAATATTTTAATCGAAGTATTGGGTCCCTTATTATGTACTCCCTTTTACGAGACTACGATAAAACCTATAGGTGATTACTCTTTATTGTATACACATAAAAGGAAATTAAGAAGAAATTTATATATCTACAATGTTTGACGCGTCAGTTAAATGACCCGAAATAAAACCCTTACATTTTTACTATCTAGGTATTTGAAATAACAAGTAAGAGAAAATTATCCAACTTATAATAACTAATGGGAAATATTCTGTTTTACAATACACACAGATTGTTTATAACTTGAATGTTTGTTAATCCACATATATTTGCCATTTCTGTTGTAGAAACTAATTTCGTGGGATCATTTGATGTGGGCGAATATGTTCTTTTCTTCTTTCGAGAAACTGCTGTGGAATTTATGAATTGCGGTAAAGCGGTATATTCGAGAGTAGCAAGAGTTTGTAAACAAGATACAGGAGGAAAACACATTTTAAACCAAAATTGGGCGACGTATCTCAAAGCCCGTCTCAATTGCAGTATACCGGGAGAGTTCCCATTCTATTTTGATGAAATTCGTGAGTATCATTCACATTCACATTTGTTTACATTTTTGCTGTTTTAGTATATGTAATTCTCGTTAATTATCGATTTAATTATTTGTCTTAATTTTATAAGACATAAATTATTTTAACTTTAGTTTTATTTAACTAATTAATTGATTGAGTAAGACGACACTTTTTTTTTAATTTTTTTTTATTGCATGTAGTGGCAGACGAGCCACGGTCCATCTGATGGTAATTGGTAACCGTCGCCCATGGACTCGACTATACTGAGATTATGGTCAAGCCGCTGCTCACTAATTCATTTCACAGATGAAATGAAATATAAATAAATAAATAAAATAAATAAACGGCTATCTCCTGCTACAGCCAAAACGCAACGATGTGCTTCATGGCCGGTCACACGGGAGATGGTGGTACCAACCCGCTCGGGCCGGATACCAAGTGAGTACTCCCACTTGGTACCCAGCCCTACCACCAGTCATGCAATGGATGATAATTGCTTACTTCCCTTAGTCGCCTCATACGACACCCGTGGGAAAGGATGGGGTGGTGACACTTGTATTCTTAATCCGTCACCACACGGATTTAATTACTTGATCGAAGTTCATTGTTTGTTACAAAATGGATAATTTAGAAGGAGTAAAATTTCATTTCATTGAAAAAGTCTTAAGCTGCTACTTAAGATTATAACCTTGTAGACACTAAATTTATACTGAAAACTTTAAAGCTTTAGTCACTGGTTGGTTAATGTTTTCATGTAGTCCGGACACATCTATCTTCTAAAGTGTTTTAAAGAGAGCTTTTAAGAATAATCCGAAAATGTTCGGTACAGAAAGCGTGTATCAAATGCCAGGCGAACCAAATAGATTTTATGCGGCATTTACTACGGGGGCCAGCGATGGACTGGTTGGTTCCGCAATTTGCACTTACACGATGGACGATATACAAGAAGCGTTCGCTGGAAGATTCAAAGAGCAGGTTTGTACAATAACTTTCGTGAAGCTTTTGTGTGCGGATTTATGGAATATTTTTTATATGATAAATTACTAACTTTTTATAGGTATGACTAAAGCATATTATGCTTTGCAATTTTAAAATATTAATTAAAAAAAAACTCGGTACGTAACATTACTTTAGCACTGTATGTAAACATGTAAAACCTTCGCGGGCCACGTTAACAAGTTTTGTACAGTGTTAAGATCTACAAATAGCTCGCAACCCGCTCTAGGGGTTCAATATTGTTCATACTAGAATTTCTCATGTAAATGATAGTGTTATTTTTTTTTCTATTTATAATATTGTATTTTGAACAGGCATCATCAAGTTCAGCGTGGTTGCCGGTATTAAGAGCGCGGGTGCCGGTTCCTCGGCCTGGAACTTGTGTGAACAATACCGAAGCTCTTCCCGATAACGTCCTCAATTTTATTCGGTAAGTAAATTTTCAAGTTACATTAAGATTAAAGTTAATATTTAAAACGTAATCGTTAAATACCTTTGCATTGTGAGTTTTCTGGGTTCCTCGAATCTCGACTTGGTCATTAGTATAGTATATAGGAGAGAGGCACCTGCTTTTATGCCCAGTCATCATAGAGTTAAGTAATGAATTCAGCAGATTAGGACAAATATTGCAAGTTTTTCGTAACTATCACAGCTATAGCTAAGATGTTACTTGAGTTAGGTACTTCCTATATTTGAAATTTGAATATATTAACGATTTTATTGAACATAATTTACGGTAAGGGTTGGTGTCAGTTAACTACCTTCAAATCTTTAAAATACAATTCAGGATACCGAGTACAATGTTTTTGATCTTCGTTTGAGCGGGATATATAGGTACTTGGACTGCAAAAATGTGTTCAGAAATAGTGCTGTCTTCAAACCATTATAGGAATGGTAACGGTTTGAGGAGAGGAATATTCTATCAATCTCGAGAATTGTACCAAAATGTTTTATCCATATTTTGTTTCTTCACCATGAAAACTTTGTTCGTCAGTGGAATACATCTTACATATTTCTGTAATTTTTAGTTAATTTAATGAACTTTGTAACAGAATTTTAACCGCTCCTCATAATGTCTTCCAAAAAACTTTTAAATGTTACTAAAAATATAACAGTGTTGCCACTCGTGCATATACCACCCAAAAGTACTTACCACTGAAGATGTATTAAATAATTGCCGCGCGCGTGGCTATTCCATCCAAATTTAGTACTAACCACTCAAAATGTGGCCGTGTGGGGCCGGCTTTAGCATTGTCCCACCCCTCTCTATCCACGGGAGTCATAAGAGCCGACTGAGGGAATACCGGAGGAGTAGGCAGCAGCACTCCCTCGAGTATTAACAACATCCACTGCGATCGGTAACCCGCCTGCTAAGCGTGGTGATTACGGCATTATCCCCCATAACGAGACCGCTCATTATGGCGTTCTCTAGTGGAGGCTTATGTCCAGCAGTGGACGTTTAAAGGCTGATGGATGGACTCAAAACGTATTACATAAATCTCATTACCATTTACCTAATTGATTAAATCAACTACCTGAGAATTTAATTACTCATATTTTTGGATCGTTATCACAAACGAGATAGTTGTTAACTATAAGGCTAAAATAGATAATTGTTAGAGCGAGAAATTTCCTTTCTGTTCCAATTTTAGACAATTAATTTTGAACGAGAGGAGTACAAATTACAATGTCGCGCAACTTTAAAGTTTGTTGTCTTTCGTATTCTTTGTATGACTTCTTATTGTCTAACTTTTTATGGAAATTATTTTCAGAGATATGCAAATTCTTTACAAGGGAAGAAAATTTATTGCCATCTATTTTAATTTTATTGCGAGACTTTAACTAGTTACTGTCATTAAACCTCATGAAAAGTTAACAGTGCCATAATAAATGATTTAGATTCCATTTATAACTGCTGACGTATATAGTTAAAGTATAAAATACCCTATATTTTATTTGGCTTATAACTAGACTACTATACATTTGTATACATATTTAAAGTAACATAAACGGGTTTAAATATGTGTACAATTCGCGAATCTTTAAAAGTTACTATTGCTATACATTTATTGTATTCTGGTCATTATAGGATAAATAATGGTAAGTGCCTCCGTGGTGCAGCGGTAGTGTGAGCGACTGCTGATCATGAGGTTTCGGGTTCGATTACCGGGTCACGCAGTGTTATTGAGCTTTTACGTAAAAATAAAAAATCTCAGTAGCAGCCCGGAGTTTGGAAATGTGTCGTTCATAAACTGTAAAATGATCTATCTATCCCTTAACTGCCCGAACGCAAGCATTAAGTACCGTGAACGAGCACCACGAGCTTTAAAGTATGTATGTTATACACAAACGTGCATCATTTGCCTTTTGGAAGTCTGTCATAGTCTCTTTGTCCTCCCGGTTCAAAAGAGAGAGAGCTCTCTAACATAGAAAAAGTTACGAAGCCCGAAATACACATCAGGCGGGGATTTCGATTATTGTATCCATTCAATTTCTATTTTTATTTTTTAGTTCTCACCCGCTTATGGATTCAGCTGTGAGACATGAAGGTGATACGCCAGCCTTCTACAAGCGAGACCTGGTGCTAACTACCATTGTAGTCGACCGACAGTTTGTTGATATGCTGGGCGATGACATCACATACACAGTCTTCTATGCTGGCACAAGTGAGTTATTTACGAGTACATAGATATATAATTGAAGACCGCACTTGTAGACCACAAGTAATTTACTGGACTTAACTAAACAATAAGTGTAGTAAGAAAATATTTTTGGTTGGATTGGGTTGAATTGCAACTTTGAGATATGGGTGCCTTTTGCGCGGTTGTTTATTGAAACACGCCTAAGATACTCGTATGTCAATAATCTTAGAATACAGAACTATTCTGGAGTCAAAATATATCTAGGTATTTAAGAAACATCCTCTAAGTCGTATATATATTTCATTCCAATTGAGCTATATTATCTATAGATTAATTCGGTAATCTATATTGGTACCTGAATTGGCTATATGAAGAATAAAAGACTTTATTCCGGTATATACTTAGATATATGCCAGAATTAAATATTACACTCTTTACTTATCATTTTACTAGCTTCTGCGCGCGACTTCATGCGGCGTACACTACAAAATTTGATCCATACAGTCGTTTAGACTTATCCCACAGGAACTCCTTACATGGTAAAAATATGATCTGTGTTTCCAGGCCCTAATTTATCTAAGTATATACTAAATTTCGTGCAAATCCGTTTAGTTGTTAGGTTATTTGCGAAAACTAGTTATTTTTCGGCATAAAAGTATCATATACGAGTATGTTAATCCCATGTCTCATTTATCTATTTACTTAATTGTATCCAGATCTGCTCAGTAGCTTAGGCGTGAATAATGGACAAACATCGAAACATCTTCACAAACTTTCATATTTTAAAACAAAAAAAAAATGTTTTATATTTATTAATGTTTTTTTTTTCACATTTATTGATGTGAAACATCTAATGCGGTGGGAGGGTAAAATCGGCTGTTAGCGTGGCGACGCTTTTATTGTACTAGTCCCGTTCAAATCTTGTAAGTTAAATTTGACACACTTCCCGGTTGCCGATTGAGCTGAAATTTTACACGCATATGTATATCGCGTGACAATGCAATATTATGATGATATGGAGCTGATCTGATGATGGGGCTGAAAGGTGGACATAGGAACTCTATAATGAAACGGCGCAACCCCATCGAGTTTGGGCTCGTATGATTCATCTTGATGAGTACTTTGTCTCTAGGAGGTATCCAGGGTCTGATAATGGAGCTAGAAGGCGACCATAAGAACTCCGTTATAAAACGACATAACTCCATTGAGTTTGGGCTCGTATGATTCGTCTTCACGAGTACTTTGTCTCTAGATGGTATCCAGGGTCTGATATGGAGCTGGAAGGAGGCCACAGTAAATCTCTAATGAAACAACGCAACCCTATCGAGTTTATACTCGTTTGATTCGTCTTGAGGAGTACTTGTCAAGTTATGATCATTTTATTTCTACGCAATAATTTCGATGTTTCTCATCTGGTAGACGTCCCACGACGTCTAGGTATTTTTTATAGTATTGACAGGAATTAGTAGGATTAGGAACTATTAGGACTAGTAGGATAGTATAATTCTACGGCAAACTGAGCGAAGATAAAATGATGACAGCATTTATCATAATCTAGTCAAATATTTTAGCGAGAACATTATACGTTTTTCATATTAACAGGTAGGAAAGCATTTTGATAATATTAGTACGCTTTTACTGTAATTTCATATATTATAACTGTAATTCCCTAAAAACTGTATAAAAATTGAGCAGATGTAGACAAGATGTAGCGCACACAAAGATCCCAAAAATGACATAACACTGAAACTAAGATAACGCCAGTTATTATATTATTTTCCGGAGACGGTGGTATGTGGTTTTTCATGTTTATCATATTCTATAAAAGTGTTCGTTTACAGGTGCAGGGGAAGTCTATAAAATAGTTCAGTGGGCTGGCGGTGGGGGTTATGGATCTCGAGTAGCAGATGTTTGGCGAGCGGCAGGAGACGAACCCGTTCGGGCTTTAGCACTATCGCGAAGATTACACGCATTATATCTTGCTACTGATAATCGATTGAGACAGTTGCCGCTAAGAGCTTGTGCACATCGGTATGTTTATTTTTGGAATGTAAACTAGGTTTTACAGGTATTTCTCTTGTCTGAAACTTGTGTGCTAAACCACCATAATATAGACGTAACGTCTACGCCACTAATAAGAATTCATTCACTTTGCCTGCTGCTTTTTAGAATGTAGCTCTGGAATATCCCAATCAATTGTTGGATATTGAGTGAGATTGATAAAGCAATATTCATAGCAAGGCAACTAAGTATTTCTGTACAAGGTACTGATCCCATAGTGCGTATAAGATGACCGGTAGTGCCAAAACTGACTTTCCAATTTATACTCAGTGGAGAGGGCACCCAAAAAAGTTGTTAAGCAATATTTTTTTATATTTATTGACTCGGCAACTCGAGAGATTCAGCGAGACAATCGTAGGTAACGGAATTGGCTGAATTATATTGAATGCAGTCATTGTGAAAATTTGTTGCGACTATAGATTATGATTCGTTGTCAAAAGTTCTGGGATACAAATATACCTAGATTGAATAGCACTATGAACCCGCACCTAATTCTTTACAGGAAGATCAGGAGTTCCCTGGGACTGGAAAGTGTTTTAATAAGTGTGTGAGTGAGTGATAGGTGAAATGTATATTCAATTTTTTTTTATTTTTTTTTATTGCCTTTTGTGGCGGCTGAGCCACGGCCCATCTGATGGTAAATGGTAACCGTCGCTCATGGACTCAACTATACCGAGAGCATTGTCAAGACGCTGCTCACCATTTCATTTCACAGATATGAAATGAAAGAATAAACGGCTATCTCCTGCTACAAACAAGACGCAACGACGTGCTTCATGGCCGGTCACACGGGAGATGGTGGTACCAACCCGCTCGAGCCCGTTAGCAAGTGAGTACTTCGACTTGGTACCCAGCCCTACCACCAGTAATGCAATGGGTGATCATTGCTTACTTCCCTTAGTAGCCTAATACGATACCCGTGGGAAAGAATGTGACACTTGTATTCTTAGTCCGTCACCACACGGACATTCTAATTTACAAAACTATATTTTTGGTATTCTGTGAATACATGTGAAGAAGCTCTTTATCTAATGGATTAAATAGCTGAAAATAGGTACTTGGTGTCTCAACTTACGTACATAAACAATAATGTTACACGTTTCTCTTTATAAGTATATCAGAATATGTATGCACATTTGGTTCGAATAGTCTCAGATTTTTTTTAATAATATTTACAATTGTTGGTGATAATAGCTATGACAGCTGTGTGCGATGCGTCTTGGATCCCTACTGCGGCTGGGATAAAGAGATTGGTGCTTGCCGTCCCTATAGTCCTGGATTACTCCACGATGCAACAAACTCAACACCTTCAATATGTGACGCCAGTGCGCCTATAAAAACCGTCAGAGCCGGTTATGGACAAAGTGTTCATTTAGCAGCTTTTGGAAAAACGCCAGAAGCGCTTAAAGATCAACATGTTATTTGGTTCCATCATTCGAGGGAAAAAGGCCGATACAAAATTAGTTTCAAGTAAGTTTCGTGATGTTAAAACAAAAACTAACTTCTAACTTTAAAATACTAATTTAATAAGATGATTAAATAGAAAAAGAAAGATTAAGTAAATTCGAAATTCGCGACTGGTTATGACGGACTTGTTGGTGGTATAGATCGATTCAAACGGTTAGGTTCGGGTTAGAGCTCAGAGCGTAAGTGCACGTACAGTCAAGTCTAGATTTGTTAGACTCTATATCCATTATTTTGTACCTAAATTTAAAAAAATACTTAAAGGTGACATTTTTGATACAAAAGATTATGTTGAGCAGGCGAGAAACGGACAAGGATCAGATCTGCTCTCACCCCGCGCGCTCTCTCACATCCCCCCGTGTGCCCTAGTTTTGTGTTCTGCGCAATGAAACGTTGCTAGTTCCCTGACGTCAAAAAGTTTGAATCTACCTATAACTTGCTGACTTTGGACTCACTTGATACTGACTCTACCACCAGTGCGTTTTGTTTTAAGATTTCCATCTCTTGAAGACCGCCACTAAGTCACCTCCTAAAGAATTGAGTCGTGTAATAACATTTTATGTCCCAAGTCTATCATTAGACGTTATATTGAAGTCTTAACGCTTTGTGTGTAATATATTATTATCTGTTACTGATACTTTTTCTCTTTACACTGTCTTTAGCTGGGAACGAGTCCTGCAAACATCAGAACGTGGCCTTGTTCTGTTATCTGTGACAGAATCTGACCGCGGTCGATACGAATGCTACTATGGCCCTACTTTAATAGCTTCGTACAATTTGGACATCGATATACACAGGTTATTTACCATTATTCAGTTTTTTGGTAGTTAAAAATATTTCAGTTGAATTGTTGATACAAATTACTGAGTTGTCGACATTGGGTTTTGTTCAAAGCTTCTTGTCTCTGGGATTGGTGTAGTACCTTCATACAACTTACAATCTTAGTTGACGGCACATAATTTATATAGAATTCAACGGCGAAGTGACACTATGTATATTTACTCAGTCCTCAAACGTAGGTAATTACAATAAGTGCTTGATTACGATCGTGATGAATACTATCTACGTATAGTGATTATGGATATTTCTCCAGGTGTACACAACCAAGTAAGTCCCAGGAGTATAAGCAAGTGTACTCGGACTGGTGCCATGAGTTCGAAAAATATAAAAGTGCTATGAAAGCTTGGGAGTCACGACAAATGGTGAGCTATATTTAAAACTCGTTATGTCGTTCTTAGTTTTAAGTTAATTAATATTGATAACATATTTGGAAGTAAAACTTCCTTAGGCGTGACATTGGAGTAATTTTTTTTTCGTGGCCGTGCTTCCATCTATTTATATGTGACTTTTACTCACGCAATCTCCGATATAAAAAACATCGGCTTACTTTAGAATTCAGTAAATATACTTATTTTATTTATATGTATACTTCGATATGTTTAATAATTATTTTAGAGCACATTATGAAAATACGTCTATTAAGTGCGTACTTACTTAATATTGGGATATTATGACGTAAAAAAATTGTTGTTATTTCAAAGAATGTTAATAGAAAAGTGCCGTCCATTCAAAGAGACCTACAAATGACTGGTATCAGGTTATCACATACAAATGGTTTTAAATTTATTATTACAGAATAGTGTCACAATACAAAATATGATCTTTTGTTTAAGAAATAGCTAAATATTTGAAATCAGGAAATATTATTTTCATTTAATTATACCTATTTGCTTATCAAAAGAAATTATATTTATTGGTTGAGTAGTTATGGCGTAGCCGTAAGCCGTGTGGGGCCGGCTTTAGAATTGTCCCACCCCTCCACCCATGGGAGTCGTAAGAGCTGACTAAGGGAATGCCGGGGGAGTGGGCAGCAGCACTCCTTCGAATATTAACAATATCCACTGCGATCGCCAACCCGCCTGCCAAGCGTGGCGATTACGGCACTATACCCCATTCTTGGAGAGGCCTATGTCCAGCAGTGGACATTAAAAGGCTGATGGATGGATATATAACAAACGCACTTTCGCATCAACAATATTAAAGTAGAAGAATTACATAAAAAACTATTCATAATTCACAATAACAAATGGCGAAAAACTTTATTACATTTTGGTTTATAATTTAGTTTTATAAATAATATCTCGATATTTTCTTTATCCGTGGAGTTGTTTATAATTTTAAAGACATTCTTTGATAATACGCATTTTCATATTATCTAATATTTCAACTTGTATGAACATGGATCATTATTTTGTTACTAATTTTTGTATGTAAAATGCTTTCTTTTCACAAATTGCTGTCTAGTCCTGCCCTAATACGAGTAAAAGTACATTGTCTACTTATTACAGTCATGTTACTTGTCAGCTAGAATAACATACGTACTTCGAAAAAAAAAACTTCTTGAGTCTATGTAATAGGGGTGTACCTATTTCAAGCGTACCTACAGCGTAAAAAATTATACAATAGAGGCCTCGTCAGAGTAGTAGTATAATTTACAACTTCTGATCCCAAGGAGTGGTTTCTTAGGTCTTACCACTGATCCAACACAGTACCAGTGGTCCGTTAACACAGGCGGAGAGACGGCACATGGCGGATTTCTTTAGTGGGTGCGGGCCCCACACTACCCTGTTCGTTGCCCCGAACGACGGGGTGTGCGGCTAGGGACATTTTTCCCGCCTAAAAAAAAAACCTGCAACTTCCCGCTAATTTGATACTTAAGCACTCAAAATTGCACTTATTACGTTTTTGAGCTCTTCACGACTTTTGAGCTTTAAAGTATAATTTTCGTGTCATTTTGAACTCTCCGTGATCAAAGAGATAATTGTCCTATGCTTTTGAGCTCTTCGAGAAAAGTCTGATAGAGATTTATTAAACACTATTCGTTGAATTTTCAAATCGCATTAACTTTTGAATGAATGAACCGATTTTCTCGTAGTTTACGGCATTCACCGCAGCTTTTTGAGCTTTTGAGAATAATCTTAAAGTTCGAACTGGACAGACTGAAAATTTCATAGAAAAAAATACATTTTTTTCAATTTTTTTCGCAACGATATCTCACGAACTAATCAACTGATTTTGACCGGACTGGCGGCGATCGAAGTGGTTTTTTGATGTTAACAAGATGAAATGATGAAGCTGATTAGTTTTTGGAATCGATCGGTAAAACCGTTTAAAAGTTAATAAAAAAATATATAAAAGTTTTTTTTGTAGATTTTTTGAGATTTCTCAAGATCTACCGGTTCGAATCGGTCCTAATTGTATTCAAAATCTAAGTTTGGTCAAGTCTTTTTGAATGACGTTAACCCCGATGAAATCGATCAAGCCATTTAAAAGTTATGGGAGGTTTACATACGGCCACACACACACTCACACACACATACATACAGACATACAGACATTATCGCGGAAACATTCGGGGAAGCTTCCTAGGACTTCAAAACATCAACGTCCGTTGAAAACTCGATTTTCGAAAAACGGGGTAAAGCCAATAACTTCCCAACTTTTGAAAATTTTCAATTTTCTTAGCGGGAAGTTAAAAAGGTATTTCAAAGGTTTTGGCAGCAACAAGCTAGGATGTATACTTAATTAAAAGGGTAGGCACATTATTACGTTGGACTAATGTCATTGTTCATAGATTGCTTTACTATATAGACCACACATAATATTGCGTAGATTCTTTATTATGTTATATATGTTTATTTAACAGTAATTCTAGACGCCACATAAAAATAACGTAATCACAGATATACCAATTTGTTACTACTTTATGGTAGATAAATAAAATAATCATAGCTTAAAAAGTTCCTGTTGGTAGCGACAAACGACTTTTGGTATCGATTCCAACAGTCAGAGTTATTTCCGAAATTACTTTTATTACAGTCAATTTAGTAGTTTCAGTTAACGACTCCAAGAAATGAGTAGTTAACAGCATACTTTACTTTATACTTATATTTGAATCGCCACAACAAACTATTACACGTAATTTTAAATTTAATTGTAAATGCGCGACTTTATTGTTGAAAATTTTAAATAAATGGCTGCAAATACGTGTGTGGGTCTTACTTTTGTGTTTGTTACATAAAATCTAACAACTTCTACTATTTTAATGGTTTTGTTATCGATTAAAAGGTACCTATTACTTACATTTTTACCTCTCATAGCCTCAGGATAATGTGTGACGGTATCTGAAATGTCTGTAAATTTCCTAGAATTTCTTGAGATAACACCCGCATTGTCGAACAAATTTCAGAAAGACTGGCAAATTTTTGAAGTTAAAAAAGTTCACTAGTTTTAGATATTATTAGGTACTTAGAAAAATGTCTCTGTTTACTGTTTTTGTATCTCTTACATTTTTGAAAACTTTCATCCTATTTATATAGCAGATGAACTAAATATTTGAAATATATAGCGTAATTTTACGTATAATACCATGCCTTTCATCTTACTTAATCTCCTATGTTACATATCTTCTTGTTCATGTATACTAATACATCTATATAAAATAGTAATCTACACTGATACGGTAATTTGGATTTATGTTACTGTTCTCTTATTTTGCTTGTATAAAATGTTAATAGATATTGTATATTTCAGCAATGCTCTAAAAGCCTCAATGCATCAAGCAACAGTATGTCGAACGAGATCGTGGCGTCGCTGCGGTGATAGGGCACAGCTCGCTAGTGATTAATGAACGATTACACATACCGAGCCACGCTGACGTGAACTAGCTGATATTTCGCAGACGTAATCCTCACACCCTTACTACGATATCATGTTCAATATTTAGCTGTTTGAAGAGTGCCAATGACGTTAACCCGTTTCTCGATTGTTTATATTAAATAATTCGTATTGGACATAAAGATGTAACTTTTCAAGCAGCATCTGCTTCCTTAATGACACAGCATTGTGTTATAAGATTTAGTGAACAAGACTAAATGTCGATATATATCATTTACTTGCTCATAATGAGTGGCGAGTATCTACAGTTGGGGAACTCAACTAAAAGGGGGAACGATAATGTAGTGAGGGATGATCTGTTAAAATAGATTTGTTGTCCGTTCGGAACTGCGCAGTGATGGATGGCTAACTTCTGTTCAACTTTTGCCTACAACTTTTTTGTTTCTTTGTTGTAATATAAATGTATCGCATAGTTTATATTAGTTTTAAGTAATCGAGATAATACTATTTATGGAAGCGACTGAATAATGTAGTAAGGACGATGTTCATGGCAAAAAAAACAAAGTGTTATCTTTAACAAATGCCACCACAAAATTCTACTTTAACATCAGACTCAAAAACATCATTAAGGAAATTAGCCTTATAACTAAAATTTACCCAAGACATCTGTTTTTCACTGACTGTGAAATTACTATCCTAGAAAAAAAAAAGTATTACAAGGTATGGAGTAAAAGCGTATTAATTATAGAGGGAGTATAGGTGCAAAGCCACCAATATAATAAGCTGTGATATCAGTTTGCATTTCATTATTAAGCTGGAAATTTTTAATACGTTGTATTATCTGGAACTACTAATAGGTGTACGTCTATGTGATTCCGACATTCTCCTTGATTTTATTTTATGTTAATACACAGACTAAAATTGCACCAATTAAAAACAAGATGTGTTTCTGTAACGTCGAGTTCATTTACTATCAAAGTGTTCCTTCTGTTAACATTGTTCATAAATAATGTTTAAGTTTGGTGTAATCGATACGAAAGTACTCGACAAGTAGCTGAAACTTATTTATAGTAAGTAAGGTTGAGAGTATTTAATATAAAGAGCAATACAAGCGCCAACTTAGTTTTAAGATAATGAGATAATATGAGATGCTTATTCGTACTGTATTAAATGTTGATATAGACTAGAAGTTTCTTAATATTTTGACGTTAAAATAGTCTGAATGTTGCGTGTAAACCCTCTGTTCCACATTAAACTGTTATGCGGTTTCTGTTTCAAATGTTATTGATTTATCGCCATAAAATGTAATTTTAGGCCCGACTTCGGACTTTAAACCGAATTTAATAGTTGGTCGTATTTTCAGTTAAGTTTTTAATAATCTCGCTAGACTAGTGCCTTGTGAAGCATGCTTACCTTATAATAAAAAAAGTATTAAAAATGATTGACTAGATGATATTTTTGTGTAATGTGAAGATTACGAAGTAGTTAAGTAATTAGAAACTCATTCGTAACTAAAGCAATAATGTTCCGTGAATTATTAGCTACCAGTGTTGTATTTATAAGATCTGCAAACAGTAGAATATTGATGTATTTGGCAAAACTGTTAGTGTTTGTGATAGGTACGAAGACTTCAATTTAAGTACTTATATATTCGGTTTATAATTCGTCTTTATGTTGTCTAAATTGTTTTTTATTGTTGTGGCATACAATAATGCATGAATTTCTCGATCTGTGATGAGAAGCAGAAATGAGACACTAACCTTTATGCATTATAATTTCTATTAATTATTAATATAAATTGCTTAGGTAATTTCAAGTAGATATTTCTTGTGAACAACATTGATCCAAATACATTTTATTATGATTAACATTATAAATTATTGCAAATTGACTAAATTTATGGTTTATTTAATAACCAAGTAAAATTTCATTAATTTAAGTGTATTACTCAAATGTTATTGTATAAAGTATTGTACATAATTATAAAAGTAGGAGAAACGCTATGAAATACAATTATTGTAAAAAATACTAAGCTAGAATATAAGCGATTGTTTTACAAACAAAAGAAAATAAATTATTTTAGATCAGATTGTAGTTTCGTTTGTTTCCCTTTTGAGTAATATTAAAGTTCGTGTCTTGATAATACGTCAGGTATTAGAGATTTTCATTGCAAACGATGCCAAACAAAATATTGAGCGTCCTGACGGTAGGTAAGTTAGCAATTGGTAACAAGGCCATAAGGAAATGTAAAAGATTTTTTTGGTTGTTATTGGTGGCAGATTGACTATGGCCCCCCCTGAGAGAAAGTGGATCTGTTCTGTGGATTTAGCTATACCTAGTACTGCCAAGCCGCTGCTTACAGTTTCGTTTCACGGAATGAAAGAATGAACGGCTATCTTGCGCTGCCGTCCAATATTTAAGTGGTTTACAGTTAGTTAGGTATAACACGTTACGTAGGTACATTAACGCTTTGCGATCACCGATCGCATTTGTTATTGAAAATTTCGAATGAATTAGATTTATATTTAGGTTATATCTCATGGTCCCGATATAGTAGCGGGATAAAATGTATAACTACCAGTTTTTAAGTTTCATCAAGAGCTATCAAATAAAAAAAAGTTGCATCAAAATATGTTCAGTAGTTTTTGCATCAAAAAACAGATACAGACAAAAATCTAAAAGAAAATTTTGTGTTTAGACACACCTATATGTATGTACCTATAGCCTAATACAGCCATTTTTTTCTCACTTAAAATCTTAAACGTACATACATAGCTCTGTTGCTTTATAGTAGTTAGGATGTTGCTACCTGAAAAGGTAAGCCGCCGGCGGACTATTGAAGTAATCCAACACAGTACCAGTTGACGGACCACCAACACTGGCGGAGATACAGCACGGCGGGTTTGCGGTTAGGAGCATTCTTTCCGCCTAAACAAAAAAGAGGATGTGACCATATCATAGAATTGGTCGCTTCATTATGTGGTCAACCATTTATTTCATGAAATGGTTCTATTTCATGAAACAGAAAATAGCCGTTGTTCATATGATGACATGGCCTAGCCAGATTAATAAATAACTCCGTGTTTGATAATATAAGCAGTATCAGGGTTATGATCCTATATCTTAAAATGGGCACTTATATTGTTGCACTGTAGGTACCCTAACCTATATGTTGTAGGTACTACCAGCACTAATAGCTATATTTCATCAAACGTTGACATTATGGCCAATTTTAGTTGGCCAAATCATGAAATGGCCAAACGTGAATTTATATTTCATTAAACGTTGACATTTAAACGATATGGCCAGATTTAGCTGGCCATAATATCATGAAATAAATAGCCAAATGTGGATTGATATTTCATCAAACATTGAAATTTTAAACAATATGGCCAGTTTTAATTAGCCATGTCATGAAAAAGAACATTTCATGAAATGGTCAATCTCATCATAAAGTGACCAATTCTATGATATGGCTACGACATATATTTGTACATAAATAAAACTAATAGATACACATTAATATATTAAATATAGGTAATATCAATTAAATATTAAATTAGAAGTTTGTTGAATAAAATTGATAAATTATAAGGTGATTGTTAAAAGCAGTTTTATTTCTGATAAAAAATTACGCGCTGTCATAAATCGAATTCTCAATGCTAAACCGTTCTTATATATTTTTACAGGCAATGAAACCTTAATTTGGGTATCGTAAACGACGCCCGTCTTAGATTGGTGAACATCATGAAATTTAATTACTGAGGGAGAGTGGAATAATTGGCAACTTGCCTGTAATAGCCACATTTTATGGCCAAATTAATAGATTTCCGCTGTGGGACCCGCTGAACTTCTGCTGGACTCATTTTATTATAATTTCTTGACCTACAATCAATTCACTAATATATACACTTTATTCATTTTAATATTTAATTACTACTGATTGAATTCGGTAGCTGGCTGTGATTGATAATATGAATGAATCATGTCTTTATTTTGCTACATTTAGAACAAATCCAGGCCATATACATTACCCTTATAAATTATTCTATTGATGAGAGTATTGGCGCCACATGGACGAGACTAAGTAGGAGCTATTTCAAATACATAATTAGGTATGTCTGTACGGCACTTTTGCCGTGTGGGGCCGGCTTTAGAATTGTCCCACCCCTCTCCACCCATGGGAGTAGTAAGAGCCGACTGAGGGAATACCGGGGAAATGGGCAGCAGCACTTCTTCGAGTATTAACAACATCCACTGCGATCGCCAACCCGTCTGCCAAGCGTGGCGATTACGGCACTATCCCCCATTCTTGGGGAGGCCTATGTCCAGCAGTGGACGTTAAAGGGCTGATGGATGGATGGATAATTTAAGCAAGCATTACAGATATGGTTTCATATACTCACATACTTACATTACTTTGGATAAATTTTATTATTAAACAAAAATATATGTTAAGTTTTTATGTACGTTTAAGTCCATAGATAGTATGACTCTAATGTGATTGTATAAAAAACACATAACACGTTATTTACATTCGTCCTAAATATATGTAACCTAATTGAGAAGGGATTGTGAAGTGTCATGCACAAACCTAAAAGATTTATGTGGCACTATATAGTAGCTTTTTTTTCTGTTTTATACTATGTTGGTAGTTAAATAAAAAAAAAATCAAAGCAGTCATTAGGACTGCCAAGAGAAGTGAAAACTTAAAACTATAAATAAACAGATGTTATTTTTGTAATTCATTTTGTAATCTTAAATTAAAACTTGTAAATCAAAAACAAAGTACTCGTCAAGACGAATCATACGAGCCCAAACTCGATGGTGTTATGTCGTTTTATAACGGAGTTCCTTTGGCTACCTTCTAGCTCCAGCATCAGACCCTGGATACCATCTAAAGACAAAGTACTTGTCAAGACGAATCAAACGATTACAAACTCGATGGGGTTGCGTCATTTCATTACAGAGTTACTGTGGCCACCTTCCTGCTCCATCATCAGACCCTGGATACCATCTAGAGACAAAGTACTCGTCAAGACGAGTCATACAAACCCAAACTCGATGGGTTTGCGCCGTTTCATTATAGAGTTCCTAGGTCCACCTTCCAGCTCCATCATCAGGTCATCTCCATGTCATCATAATATTGCATTGTCACGCGATATACTTATGGGTGTACAATTTCAGCTCAATCGGAAACCGGGAAGTGTGTCAAATTTAATTTCCAATGCAATACTATAGTGTATAGCTGCGTCTCGTAACGGTGACGCGAGTCCAGAGATTTTATCTCATCTAAAAATATGCGTACTGTGCTAAAAGAAGATTTCACTTAAAAAAAATAACAAATTTGTTAGTCATTAAAATTTTCTAAATTAGAAAGTATTTTTTTTAATTTATTGACAGATAATATATGTGTTGTTTATAATATAGCTAGCTATATAGCTCAAATAGTGTCTGAACATGAATTTATAATTTAAATTTTATGTAGGTACCTACACCAAGTTTGTGTTGTTCTTTGAAGTCAAATCAACGTCTTAGAGACAACTGTTGGGAAGCAAGTGTTGCAACTTGAAATACAGGGAATCATTACAACCGCAAATACTACAAAGTGTACCTAATATAAAAGGCAATATGTAACTAAAATGAAATAAACTGCCGCAGTCTGAGAACAACCATCTGTTTAAAATTAAAACCGCCGGGATGTCAAACTTATTTAAAGTTTTCATTTTGACGTGGTATATTATAATTAATTCTTAAAGTCAGCATATGCTGACTTTGATGGCGAAAGTTATTTAATTGTTGGAAAGCCACAAAATTTGCTTTTTCTCCTCCTTCTCAGTCGTTCACTCGTGACAAGAGTATTCGTGGTTTTTTTATTGCATTGTTTGTTTATTGCGCTTGCACTTCTCACGATCTTCAGCGTCACAGGAATATTGAACTATCGCCTTGCAGCTTTTATTACGTCTGTCGAACGTGTACGCGGTCGACCTTGTAACCGCTTTAAGGTTATTCTAAATATGATAATAAGATTAGCTAAGCATTGTCACAATCTGTTCAAAAGTACCAACAAAATCCCTTAGTACATAATGTATACAGTTAAAAATACATATAAATTGTTTGTCTATTACTCTGCATACAAACATACAATTAATACAAGACCTTAAACATTATTAATCAATCAGCATGTTGCAATTAAACACAGATTTTTTCTAATTTGTTCCAAAACACTCAGACCTGCGTCTTCCACTTCCAGACTATTCCAACCAGCTTTTTCTGGACATTCATCTGTCAGGCCTGGAGCCGAATCAGCGAACGTAAAATAGAACTTTCCATTTGCTAATTGGCGGTCTCTACTCTAGGGCCAATTTGATCCAAAGAGGCAGACCTCCGACAAGCAGGGCCAGCCCTTTTTTTGGTAAGGCGGGTAAAAATGTACCTAAGCACACACCCCGTCGTTCGGGGCAACGAATATATATTATATTATATATTTTCTACCTGTCAGACTTCCATAATCCGACTAAAGGGACAATACTGGTAACCTAAAAACAAGACCGAGTCAGATTTTTTTATCCAGACCTCTGGCAGACTGCAACGACTGCCAGGATGTTATTCGACAGCCAACACAGTGCTTAACGAGCCTTCCGAAGCACAAAAAATTTAAAATTGAGGACTGCCGACAGAAGTGAAAACTTAAAACTATAAACAAACAGTTATTATTTTTGGATATCCAAATTAATTGTTTGATCTTAAATTAAAACTTTTAAATATAAATGATTCATTCATTAATATTATTTAAAATTATTCATTTTTCATTTACAGCTGGCCCAGCGCAATAAGTTAGGAACATTTATAGTGTTATAGTTAACAACACGTCACGTGACCATGTCGATGATGACTTACATGAATTTCCTCCCTATCCAAATCTTCCTGTAGAAGTTTTCGCTTCAAAAAAATCTAACATTTTATATATACACAGCATCACGCCTGTGTTCCCCGAAGGGGTAGGCAGAAGTGAATTACACACCCACGATTCGCCAGCTATGTTTAAGTCCCACGTAATAGGGGGCGAACCTATTGCCGTCTACCGGGCACATTTCCAAACTCTGGGCTGCTACTGAGATTTTTTCTTTTTGTACGAAAAAGCTAAATAAGACTGCACGACCCGGGGATCGAACCCGAGACCTCATGATCAGCAGTCGCTTACACTACCGCTGCACCACAGAGGCAGGGAGTTTTATAGAGAGGTTTTATATATACCTACTCTAAAATTTAGTAAGCAGCAGGTACATAGCTATACTTTCAATTACATACCTATATAATTTCAATTATTTTGATCAAACATTGCCGATAGAGGGCGTTGGTCGTTAAGACAAATGTGATGAGGAAATTCGGTGTTTCTAGAAATGGTACGATAGCTCAATGGATTAGAGCACTTCCCGGAAAGGAAGGGACGCAGGTTCGATTCCCGCTCGTACTAAAATACTCTTTTTCCTTATTCACTAATTATTATTTGTATTTCAATTATTGTTATAACTTACATATACTGATTAAAAAAAAAAACCTTAATACTTTTTTGAGAAATTCTGTTAACTCCTACTCATTTAATACTTGTATATTTTCAAGGTATCTGTTCTGTGAAACTGGTTCAGTTGGATCTCTGTCTACTAGCTGGAATGGAAACATAAACGTTGTACGAATATGGATGTGCATTGTAAGTTGTGATTGAACGAGTTGTGACGGCATGCGGCAGCTGCAAACTACGGAGTCGACTCGATTTATTCCTACAAAGTATTATGGTGGTTTTGAATTTAAAGTTACAATGTGGACTTTAGATTGTTGCAAACAACAATATACTTAGTAGTACGAGATCATGGCTTTCAGTTGTGGCCTTTTATATTTAACAATTTTTTATTTAAAAAATTAAGTTTACCTGGTCGGTATAATGTATGAAAATACTTCCGACAGATGGCGCAGGCGTCACCCAAAGACGTTAAGTATGAATGTGTTATCGAAATTAGCAGTCAGGAGCAATTGTCACGATGGCTGAATTGGCAAAGCATCTGGACGGTATCCAGGAGATGCAGGTTCAAATCCTGCTTGTGACTGTTATTTTCGATTCCACATTTTTCACTTTGTGTTTATTGTTAGAAAATAAAGCATTTTATTTGTAAATACATAATGAAAATATACTTTTACCTTTCACGTGAGTGAATTTATAGGTACAGATCAAGGAAACATCGAATAAGGAAAATCTGTTCACGAGTCATTGACTTATTCAGTTCGGTCCGTTTTGTTGATATTGAGTAATTCGTGTTTAATAGATTAGAAATACATATAGCTAATACATAGTTAAATGTAGTTTGGATAAAAAATAACATATTTATATTAATTTAAGTATCAATTTACTTCATTGCTAAAACATGCGCGCCTCGAGCGCGATATGTGGGTAGGTGTGCTCTCGCGGTAGAAAACCGGATTGGGGACGCTCTATGTTTAATTTTGCGTAAATGAACCTTCTTTTCAATCACATAAGATCAGGGTGAATTGCATCCTGTTATTGACTGAGTAATATGTCGTTGGAAATGTTTAACTTATGTTTATGTAATAGAGTAAGAAACTAATAGATTATTGTTTGAAAGTACATAAATTCAAGTTAAATAAATGTGGTTTTAGCGGGAAAAAGAATAACATCTATTAAACACAAAGTGAAAAATGTGAAATCGAAAATAACAGTCACGAGCAGGATTCGAACCTGCATCTCCTGGATACCGTCCAGATGCTTTGCCAATTCAGCCATTGTGACCCTTGCTCCTGACTGCTAATCTCGATAACACATTCATACTTAACGTCTTTGGGTGACGCCTGCACCCTCTGTCGGAAATATTTTCATACATTATACCGACCAGGTAAACTTAATTTTACAATTAAGATTTTACCTAATAATGACGCAAACCCTATAAATATTTAGATATTTTTATATATATTTTTAGCATTTGACATGCTTAGCAACATACATTAAACACAAAGCGAAAAATGTGAAATCGAAAATAACAGTCACGAGCAGGATTCGAACTTGCATCTCCTTGATACCGTCCAGATGCTTTGCCCATTCAGCAATCGTGACCCTTGCTCCTGACTGCTAATCTCGATAACACATTCATACTTAACGTCTTTGGGTGACGCCTGCACCATCTGTCGGAAAATTGGCAAAGCATCTGGACGGTATCCAGGAGATGCAGGTTCGAATCCTGCTCGTGACTGTTATTTTCGATTTCACATTTTTCACTTTGTGTTTAATGTATGTTGCTAAGCATGTCAAATGCTAAAAATATATATAAAAATATTCAAACATCTATTAATTCAAGGATTTATTTATGTTATTGTAAAATATTCAGTAAGCTGTAGTTAACGACTACGTAAATAACATATTTTTTTTAAATTGTGAATCTAAGGACAATTTGAATGAATTTAATCTAAGCTTAAAAAAAACATATTTTGACGTATCTTCCTAGCCCTATTCCAAAAATTTTTGGGGACGTAATTAAGGGGGCAACTTGTGACCATAGAAGAAGACTAGGCCGATGTATTTTTTCAGGACTGCGGGAAACTGTAACAACTACCAAGATGACCGCCTGGCCCCACTGCCTAACGCACCTTCCGAAGCACGGAGGTTAGTTATTTACAAACAAGTGTCACTTTTTGGTCACCGATTTGATTGGCAGCCGAGCATCGTTCGAACTGCAATTGTACAATTATTTTACAAAAACTAGATAATAATAAATTAAAGTTTCTAAACAAATGTTTGCAACATTGAAATCATTTAGGTACAGTATGTTGGGCGCCTTATACTTAAGTACTTAGGTAGTTGTAGTTTAAAACCGAACAGGATCGATAACATGTGTACCTATGTTAGTAAACTTTTATTTCATTGCTCTCCGTGCACAACGAACCGCATAAATTACTGCTTCCCTCCGACTCGTTGAATGCCGTGTTCTTGTTTTTTTATGTTCTCAGACCGCAGTTAAATTTATAACATAGCGGTATGTAAAACTAAAGAAATAGATGTTTCCATTCTAAATAATGTGTTGTCACAGGATTAAAATGAGCTTCACAAAGACGTTTTAGTAGTTAAGGCTCAGAGGCTGTGTCATCATAATAAAATGCAAATTGACACAGATTTAATCCGGACTTATACCGTTGAGCCTAATAACTGTTAATAATCTGAACAGGCAAAAGCGAGCGTCTTTGGCCCCGATACAAACATGTTGGTACAAATGTTCAAATGAACAGGAGCAAATTTCTAAATTATTCGCTCTTTGAATTTTAACATAGGTGGAGAAATACAAAGGCGGGTCACATATTTACACTACAGTTGTGGGCCACAGATCAAGTGCCCTGTTAATATTATCCAGATTTATTTTCATTCCTTAAATAGTAATGCAATTCACTTACTGCGGCTGACTTTAAAAGGCGTCGCATTTTTCAAAATTTTGAGTGCTTTTCAGTAGTAAATCGTCAAGGAGTACCTTGACGATTTAAGTAGTTGAATGTAAGTAATCTCAACTACTTAAATCGTCACAAAGTAAATTTCATGTTTATAATATCCCATAGAGCAACGCGGCTCCGGTTCGCCGGGGGTCCGCGTTGCTCTATGTAATATCCATATTTTCTCTAATTTATTTATTAAATTCTTAAGATTTAAAATAAATTCATACTTCCAAAAAGGGATGATTTGGAAGTAAACATTTATACAAGAGATTTCCTTGAATACGTAATAGGTATTTATAAAACGGAGCAGGGTTCGAACCAAACGAAAACCTTCCCGGGATAGGCCGTATCGTTAGGAAGGGATAAAATAATGAAATGTAAATTAATACGTCATCTTGGATTAGGAGAGGATCGAGTTCTTTAATCCTATTTAGTCCGATTTGTTAATGATGATAGGCTTGTGTTACATTGTCTAATAGATAAATATTTTAGCTAATATGGCTTTTGATTGGGTCAGTTTAAATGAGAGAGAGGCAATCAAAAAGATACCTTGAGGAGTGGGATTCAATTGCAGGCGACAACATTTTGCTCTTATTATCAGGTTTGTCTTTCACGAAAATTTTAGGAGGCAATGATTCTTATAAAGTGGGAATATTTTAAAGCATTATATAAACTATTAAAGGTTCTACCCGCAACCATAATACAAATCTATACCACAATAAGTCCTTAAATCGTTTTGTAGTAATTCCACAGGTGCCTAACTTTTGCCTTTACTGCCTCTGTGGTGCAGTGGTAGTGTAAGCGACTGCTGATCATGAGGTCTCGGGTTGAATCCGCGGGTCAGCCAGTGTAATTGAGATTTTTCGTAAAAAAAAAAATAGGTAAAATTCTCAGTAGCAGCCCGGAGTTTGGAAATGTGCCCGGTAGACGCCAATAGGCTCACCCCCTATTGCGTGGGACTTAAACATAGCTGGCGAGTCGTGGGTGTATAATACACCTCTGCCTACCCCTTCGGGGAATACAGGCGTGATGCTATGTTTTCTAAGATTATTCCGGAATAAAAAGTATCCTATATTGAATCAGGTAATCACAGATAGTGTGACAAATTTCATCCAAATCAGTTCAGTCGTCTGCGCAACATTCGAACTTTCACGTTTATCCGTTATAGCTTTTTATTAGTTATAATAAAAAGCTGTAACAGGGCTGTGTTTGTACATTTAAGATATTTGAGAAAAAAATAACAGTTTTAGGCTATATATGTCTGAACACAAAACATTTTTTAGATATTTGTCTGGTTGTCGGTTTGTCTGTGTGTTCACGCATCACGCAAAAACTACTGACAGATTTTGAAGCATCTTTTTTTATTTGATAGCCCTTAATTAGACTTAAAAACTGGTACATATTTTATATCGGAAACCTGAAATATAGCCTATAAACTAGCTTTTGTCTGCGGCGGAGCCGCGGGCATAGGCTAGTAATATTATATTTGGACAGGCTTTCCGTTCTTGATACTCTTAACAAAATAGTCTGTCCGACACACCAATTACAGCGTTGACACGTTTAGATTACGTAATAAATAATACACTAGCCGATACCCACGACTTCTACTGCGTTGCTTATTATACTAACACCGTGAGCAAGAGACTTCACTTTTCCGCGGCATGAAAACTCACATCACTGAACACGTAGTATCTATCTATAAAAACTGTTGTTTCTTAAATTTTATTCTTCTTAGTGTCTCAAAATTAATAATTTTATACATCAATGCTTTATATTCAAGATATCGCAATATGTTTAGGGCATGTCTAAGAAATAACACTTAGGACCTATTGAAACCTCTCCGTTAGTTTTTCCGTGATGCACGGACAACCGCAGACCTCTATCATTTTATTTATAAACATTTATATTTTGGGGAATTTAAACGCTGTTTGTAAAAGATATGTTAGGCCTATTAATTAAACTTTTATAATCTGCGCATCGGCTTTAAGATGTCGGCGCCTTGAAGCCTCTCGCCTCATCGCGATAGCTCTTCGCCAATTTAGGGATCTCGGCCAAGTCCTCTGATAATCCCCAGATTTAGTGTTGAGCGAATTTTTTCGGGTAATTTACTTTCCAAGTTGCGAAGACAATAAAGTTCGCGAGAGGTACTTTTGAATAGCGTTATTTTGTTTTATGTAACGAAGAATTATTATTACGCAAACAAAAATTTATTTTCAATTGAAATACTTGAGACATTACAATACAGTATATGACTTCTATATTAATGATATATTTTCTTTTATTGCTTATGATCGCAGATGACCGACGGCCCACCTGATGGTAAGTGGTAACCGTCGCTCATAGACTCAATTATACCGAGAGTGTAGTCAAGCCGCTGCGCACCATTTCATTTCTCAGATGTGAAATGAAAGAATAAACGGCAGGGGTGAAATGAAATAAAGAATAAATCTTCTGTTACTGTCAAAACACACTGACGTGCTTCATGACCGGTCACACAGTAGATGGTGGTACCGACCCGTTCGGGCCCAATAGCAAGTGAGTACTCTCACTTAGTACCCAGCCCTACCACCAGTAATGCAATGGGTGATAATTGCTTACTTCCCTTGGTCGCCTTATACGACACCCGCGGGAAAGGATGGGGTGGTGACACTTGTATTCTTAGTCCGTCACCACACGGACAGACATATTATATTACAAAATTACTTGTCTACGTATATACGTACATAATATACCTACCTAAACTAATGTTTTTGTACACTGCAGGTGCGAAACCAATCTCCGTTTGTTCTAACTTGATTTATAGATCTAATTAAATACCTTTAAGCAAACCATGAATTGTCTCAGAATCCTCGGAATCTCGTTTCCATTTACCAATGTAATAAGCCAGTTGCTATAGATACCATTATGTCAAGTGCAATACATGGCCTGCTAGCCTTATAGCTAGGTATATTATTATAAAACTAAAATAGAGCTGTGTGAAGATCTTTGAGAAAGAATAGCTGTATCAGGCTAAAACAATATATTAAACACAAAGTGAAAAATGTGAAATATATACTTAACGTCTTTGGGTGACGCCATCTGTCAGAAGTATTTTCATACATTATACCGACCAGTTAAACTTAATTTTACAATTAAGATTTTACCCATTAATGCCGCAAACCCTATAAATATTTAGATATTTTTATATATATTTTTAGCATTTGACATGCTTAGCACTATACATTAAACACAAAGTGAAAAATGTGAAATCGAAGATAACAGTCACGAGCAGGATTTGAACCTGCATCTCCTGGATACCGTCCAGATGCTTTGCCAATTCAGCCATCCTGACAATTGCTCGTGACTGCTAATTTCGATAACACATTCATACTTAACGTCTTTGGGTGACGCCTGCGCCATCTGTCGGAAGTATTTTCATACATTATACCGACAAGGTAAACTTAATTTTACAATTAAGATTTTTACCTAATAATGACGCAAACCCTAAACGTGTGTTTAATGTATAGTGCTAAGCATGTCAAATGCTAAAAATATATATAAAAATATCTAAATAAAAACAACATACTTTTTTAAAACTGTACGTATATCTTTTTGTCGCGCATCATGCAGAAACTACTGAAAGAACTTATATGATTTTTATCGTTTACGTTTGTTTGCTACCCATCCATCCATCCATACAATACATATACAATACAAGATTATTAGGGATCTTTCACAAATTACGTATAGATAACTGCTTTTTGTTTTCAAACCCCCGTCATAATATCTTATATGCTCTCAACTCCTCCTGTAATCGTTGTTTGTAATATGTATTACGTTTCAAAATCTGTACTCCTTCCACATTTTTTTCCAGTGCATTTTTGATTGTGATTAAAAAAATGGTAAACTACGAAAGTCACATTCTCTTATAATTCCTACACACTATACCGATATGGTGGGTACTCGGGTATATCGGCGGCACTTGCCGTACAAACAGGCACAAAGCCGCAGAGCATCATTTCATTTGTGATCATTTCCGTGTACAACGCTTATATAGAAAGAAAGGAAGAAAGAAAAGAAAGAAAAATATTTATTTGCTTTCTACAACATTCAACACATATTATGACGGGCCTCGTGGCGTAGTCGGTAGTGTAACCGACTTTCGTGCACAAGGTCGTGGGTTCGATTCCCACTCAGGACAATTATTTGTGTGATGAACACAGATACTTGTACTGCGTCTGGGTGTTTTCTATCTATTATATGTATTATTTACAAAAAAAAAAGTAATATATGTATTATATCCGTAATCTGGTACCTATAGTACAAGCGTTAAGCTTAGTTTGGGACCAAAAGACGTTGTGTGAAAAATTTCCGTGAATATTTATTTATTTATATATATATATGTATATTGTGGTCACACTGCCACAACAAGAGCCATTAAATAAGAAGATAAGATAAAATCGAATGTAAACAAACTACTTTGTTTGTTCAAACTTCTTTTTTATGAAAAAATAGGACGAGAGCATTAAAAAATGTATTTTTAATTGTCTCATTATTTCACTTATATCAATGTCAAATAAAAGTTGTGATTATATTTGGCGCGTCCATTCGTTTTTTTAATAACGAAGTATTTTTTAACGTACTCTTGGACAGTCCCATGTTAGTTTTCTATAAGATCCATCCATCCATCCATCAGCCTTTCAACGTCTACTGCTGGACATAGGCCTCCCCAAGAGAACGCCACAACTAGCGGTTCCGTCATGAGGTAATGCCGTAATCGCCACGCTTGGCACAGGGCGGGTTGGCGATCGCAGTGGATGTTGTCAATACTCGACTATATTGAAAATAGTGCTTTGTGAAGCACATTAATCCGTTATTTCCAAATTATATCTATACATATAAGAAATAATTGTAAAGGAGACTGTTTAATTTTATTCAGAAAATATAGTCTAATGACAATCATATACTTACAGAGGAATAAATATCACTATATATTCACTGCACAGATCAACTTACTTAGGTAGGCTTTAACCTAGTATCTGGGCCTGATGCTGGATGGGCGGTGGCGCTTTCGCGAGCACTTCCGCACTTTCCGCTTACATCTCCCCGAACAGTGGCCTCACAAATTTCGAGGCCTACCTGGATGGGCTACGTGGCTACATCTCCCGCTACCGGTCTCGTTCAACACTCGTTCTGGGTGGTTTTAACGCTCATTCCTCAGAGTGGGGTGATGCCAGAGACGATGTGCGAGGTGAGACGCTACTGGAGTGGGCTGCTGGACTGGATCTCCGCCTTTTGAATCGGGGTTCAGTAAGCACTTGTGTGCGGTGGCAGGGGGAGTCAGTTGTTGACCTTTCGTGGGCTACTCCCTCAGCTATGCAACTCGTCTCAGGGTGGCGCGTTGCGGCGGAAGTGGCTACACTGAGCGATCATCGTCACATACTCTTCAGCGTGGCTGCCGCCCCTCTCGTAGCAGGCCCGCGCCAAACAACGCACATCCGCGGCAGCGTTGGTCTCTTCGCAGGCTGGATGTTGATCTGTTGGTGGCCGCTGCACACGTCACTGACTGGGAAGCAGACCAAGTGGGTATCCCGCCAGATTCCACAGCGCAAGTGGAATGGTTCCGGGATATCATGACGAGTGTGTGTGATACGTCCATGCCCCGGGTCCGCCCGTGGCGAAGAGGTTCGCCTTATTGGTGGTCGGCCAACATTGCGCGTCTCCGTGTTGAGTACGTCGCAGCGCGACGTTGATACCTGCGACCCCGAAGAAGAAGACGATCTGTAGGCGAAGAGACTGCTTGAGCACACCATGAATACAGCGCCGCAACGAAGAGGCTTTCCCTCGCGATAAGGGAAGCCAAGGCGCGGTCCGGGAGTGAGCTCATCGAGGGGCTGAATAGGGACCCATGGGGGCACCCATACAAATTCGTTATGGGCAAACTCAGACCATTAACCACTAACGCAGACGTTGGATCCGGACTTTGTGAAGGGAGTAATCGATGTACTCTTCCCTAGGATCCAAGATAGGCCACTGAGCCCTCCGTCACCTTCCAACCATGTATGGGTTGATGGACTCGATGTGACGGAGCGGGAGTTGGACCGAGCTATCCGTCGTCTCGCGGCCCGCAACACGGCCCCAGGTCCCGATGGTATTCTGGGCCGGGCACTGGTGCTCGCTCTTGCTGTCTTGGGGGACAAATTGAGAGAAATTGATTCGAGATAGGCAAGCTTTTTGAGCGGATCATAGCTGGCCGCCTCAGCGATCATCTGTCGAGTTTAGGCTGGACCTTTCTGACTCACAGTATGGTTTCCGACGGGGACGTTCAACAATTGACGCCACACAACAACGAGTTCAAACTCTGTCGGAGTCATCAGTCCGGATGTTGTAGCGCTGGCGGTGAGTCTAGACATTGTCAACGCTTTCAACTCGCTCCCATGGCACGCTATTAGGGAGGCACACCATCATCACAATTGTTAGTTCCTACCTTGGTGGCCGCAAGATAAGCGTGGGTCGGAATTATTGTGGGTTTCCACAGGGTTCTGTCCTGAGGCCCTTTCTGTGGAAGCTTGCTTATGACGCAGTCCTGCGGATCGGCCTCCCCCACGGTGTTAATGTTGTCTGCTACTCTGATGACACACTAGTGCTGACCCGAGGGATCGGCTTCAATGACACGCTCCGACTTGCCGAGCTAGGGGTGAACTGTGTCGTAACAGCAATCGGCCGGCTGGGGCTTAGGGTAGTGCCGCACAAGACAGAGGCGCTATGGTTCCACGGCTTGCGCCGAGATTCGGAGCCACCCAGCATGTCGATCAGAGTGGGTGACACAGAAGTTCTAGTGGGAAAGTACATGAAGTACCTGGGTCTCACTCTAGATAGCCACTGGAACTTTGAGGAGCACTTCGGGCGTCTGGGTCCAAGGGTTCGTCGAGCAGCGGGAGCACTGCAGAGATTGCTCCCGAACTTGGGAGGTCCGCGGGAGGAGGTTCACCGCCTCTACGGTGATGTTGTGCGATACATGGCCCTCTATGGGGGGCCTGTCTGGTCTCATCGCTTGACGGGTGCCTCCCGCTGCAGAGCTATCCTTAACAGCCTGCAGCGTGTAGTGGCCATACGGATCGCAAGAGGATATCGTACAATATCCTTCGAAGCGGCCACACTTTTGGCTCGCGTCCCGCCTTTTGACCTCCTGGCAGAGGTGGACTTGCGCGTCTACGACGAGACCCGCTTCCGCCGGGAGAACGGCGTGGAGACGATTCAGACGCTCGAAGAATTTAAGAGACGTGCGCACCGGCAAGTTCTAGCAACGTGGCGTGCGCGGCTTCTAGAGCCGTGGTGTGCACGCCAGCGCATCGTCGCTGCCATCCTGCCAAAGTTTGAGGCTTGGTTCGAGAGGAGATTCGGCTGCGTCACCTACAGATTGACTCAGTTACTTACTGGACGCGGATGTTTCGGTGAGTATCTGAGTCGAATTGGGCGGGAAGTGACCGCACAGTGTCACCACTGCGGCAGCGATCTGGACTCTGCCCAACACACGCTCGCTGAGTGCCCTGCATGGGAGTCCGAGCGCCGAGACCTGGTTGCCTGTATCGGGCCGGATCTCTCCCCAGCGACCTTTGTAGGGGCCATGTTAGCGAGAGAGGCAAAATGGAATACTGCAGTCTCTTTCTGCGAAGCAGTCATGCTTCGGAAGGAGGCTGATCCCACTCGCTGGAACAGGCGTCGTCAGGGTGGTGGCAGTGACCACTAGCCTGATGACTCCTTGGGGTCGTGAGCAGTTAGAGAGGGCGGTCTGACAGTCTCACCAAGAGCGACCCCGGGAGAATGGTGGTCTGTTCGACGCAGAACCACTGTGCCATAATGGTCCTTGCTGGCAAAAAAGGGAGAGCTTTCATTGTTGCGTTCTGGTAGGGACAGACGCGTTGGGCCACTGGAGCTGCTATACCCGCGTTCCCGGTGTCCCTGACAAGGCGTCGTGAGGTAGAAGTTCGTGGTGGTTTTAGTTGGTAGGCCCTTCGGGGAGAGCCCGACATAACCTCTCTGCGTGCCCTTTGTGGAGAGGTATGCGTAATGTATTTCCCCACGTAAAAAAATAATAGGTAGGCCTTAACCTACCACTGAAGTAATGTGGCATAGTTCCAGTGGCCCGCCAATAAAGGCGGAGAGATGGTACATGGCGGGTTTATTTAGTGGGTGAGGGCCCCGCACTACGCTGTTCGTTGCCCCGAACGACGGGGTGTGCGGTTAGGAAAGTTTTTTCCCACCTTATCGAAAAAAAAGGTAAGCTAAATTATTTGTGAATTATGTGTAATTAATTATCATAAATGCGAAATTGTGTTCTTTTGTTATGCTTTTCCTCCATTACTTAACCGACCATCCGCCATTATTTAACTATATGGGTGGCAAACAAACATACGGCCCACCTGATGGTAAGCGGTTACCGAGGCCTATAGACGCTAGTGACACTAGAGGACTCGCGCGTCACCAAAGAAAGAGATAAGAGGTGGAGAGGAACGATAATAAGGAGAGGCTAGGGAGGCAGTTCAGGCCTCCGGCACTCTCACTCACCACTCGAAACACAACGGCAGTAGTACCTATTGTTGTTTCACGCCGATCTTCTAGAAGGGGGTGGTATTTCCCCGATCGAGTCGGCTCATTCATGTTGGGATAAGCAAGGCTCTGTCATTAAAAACTTAAGCATATATGTAGTCCAGAACCCAGACAAGACCATGGGTTACTTTTTGTACCAGAAAAGTGATGGTTCCTATGGGATAGCAATTTTTGTATACTTACAGATCATTAGTCTGTCAAGAATCGCTCAGACTACACTCGGCAAAGGGAGGTTGCCACTCGAGCTTGTGGCAGCTCGGAGGAGGTCGCCTTGCCCCTCACCCGCTCTTGTAACGCCCGCCGATACACCTCGGCGAGCACCTCCACCTCCAAACCCCACGGGAGATCCAGCCAATGCGCAGGCCACCTTAGTCGACACCGTGCGTTATTCATGTATGACCCTGGACGCTACAACTCTATGATTTTTAACCCTAAAGAACGAAAAAGGCTACTGTTTTCTTAACAATCAATCCAGACAATCCAAGGCAGAGAGCTCCCTTAATTCCAAGAACTGTGCCACGAGCCCTAGGACTCCATGTCAGGTAAAACACTAAATACTTCGCGTTATAATTTTTACAGAAGTACCTTCGTATCATTTTCACGTTCGAGTACTAAAAGGAAAAGTTTCATCCTGAAAAAAATATATTTCTGAAATTTTGCACCGATCTGTGACTAAAAATAATTCAGAAATTCTAACCTAACTAATGGTGAAATGGGATGAAATAATGTTAGCGAAACTATCATGTTACTCACACGATGAAACTGGAAATGTATATGGGAAATGTCAATTTGGGTTGGGTCAGAAGCAAAATAATAAAGTAAACTATCATTACAACAGTGAAGCATTACAATATTATTGAATTTTAATATGTTTGGTTCCCGACATTTCTTTTTACTAGTTCGGCAGTCCTGACGGTATATAACTATGGCGATCGGTTTTCGTCGGGTGACAGCCCCTTGCTGACTTGACACATTTCTTTCGGACAGTATACGTTATATTGCATATTGGTGATATTCGACTTAGACCGAATTATCTAGGAAAACGTCAACAACACAATATAAGAAGATAAAATGGTGATAGCAAAAAGTTTGAGAGAATTCTTTGATGACACAATATTAATTTGCTATAAACAAAATTATATTTAATAATATTTGTTCTTCATTTTGATCTGTATTTTTAGCACTTGACATGCTCAGCTACTTTAAAGGTACAAATTATTATTTGTGAATGAGGAAAAAGAGAAGTTCGCTCGCAGTAAAATGATCTTTTTCCACATTTTCATAAATATTTTTTTCTTCAATACCAATAAACCCCAATACTATATTGCATTAATGCATCTAAATGCGATAAGTGGCGTTGGTCGTTAAGACAAATGCTATGAATACATTGGGTATGGCCGAAAGGTCAGTGCGGTAGCTCAGTGGCTTAGAGCGCTTCTCCGGATGGGAAGGCACGCAGGTTCGTTTCCCGCTCGCATTAAAGTTCTCTTTTTCCTCATTCACAAATAATAAATAGTTTTTTCTTGCTGGATTTCTTTTTTATTGGGTACATTTTTTTTATTACTGCTACGGGTATAAGAACAGCACTTTTTAAAGTCTCTTGATTCGAACTCGCTCCTCTTAATTAGTAGGTGCATACAGCTAATAACAGTATGTTATACACAGCTAACAGATACGTTATGAGTGCAGACGATGGAATCAGCTATAGCAATGTAATATAACTTAAGTAAAAGTTGTAATACAAGTTAAGCAGTAAATCAAGGACTTTATACAAAACTCTTCTTTCTTAATTTTATGTGTAAATCCATATTTTTTAATAATTATTCTATTATATCTTTGTATATAACCGATTGAAGATGTGCTCTGGCTGCTAAGCTATTGCAGTCGCCCAACGACGATTCCAAATCTCCGCTTCATATTTGTCTTTACGACCCACGGAACTGTCTGAAATCGTAGTTGGGCGACTGCAATAGCTTAGCGGTCTAGAGTACATCCCTGGATTGGATGGGACGCAGGTTCAAATCCTGCTTGCAGTAAAGTTCTCTTTTTTCTCTTTCGCAAATAATCTGTTAGGTATTTAAAGTAGCTGAGCATGTCAACTGCTAAAATACAAATCAAAATAACTTTGTATAATTATTATAACCTTTTTTGATCTATATTTTTTTAGCATTTGACATGCTCAGCTACTTTTAAAGTACAAATTATTTGTGAATGAGGAAAAAGAGATTTTTTTTCGTAAAGACAAATACGATGAGGAGATTAGGATGACCGAAAAGGTCGGTACGGTAGCTCAGTGGCTTAGAGCACTTCCCCGGATTGGAAGGGACGCGGGTTCGGTTCCCGCTCGTACAAAAAATCTCTTTTTCCTCATTCACAAATAATTTGTACTTTATTATGAACTTTCACGTTAATTAAAGTAACTATTAAAAATATAGGTACAGAACTAAAATTCCAATCTCATAGACATATGAGTTAATACCGTCTAGTGGTAGAGCCTTGCTTATCCCAGTATGAATGGGCTGGCTCGATCGGGGAAGTACCACCCTGTCGCAAAATATCAGCGTGAAATTACGGTAGGTACTCCTACTGTTGTGTTGCGTATGGTGAGTGAGAGCGCCGGTGGCCCAAATTCTTCTCCTTATCCTCTCCTTATTGTCCTTCCTATATTCTATCCTGACCCTTAGTATCCTACCTTTTTTTTGTTAAGGCGGGAAAAAATGTTCCTAACCGCACACCCCGTCGTTCGGGGCAACGAACAGGGTAGTGTGGGGCCTTCACCCACTAAAGAAACCCGCCGTGTGCCGTCTCTCCGCCTTTCTTGGCGGGCCACTGGAACTATATTACATTACTTCGGTGGTCCGTCGGCGGCTTACCCTTTCGGGTACCCTCTACTGAGCGACGCATCCACAGACGGAGCGTCGCACCTTCGCGGGAGGCCATGCGGGTGGCGGACGTTCCCCGGTCCATCCACCCGCAGCCTCAGCTAGGGCGGCATGAGGCGCAAATACCTGCGCCTGCGTCGCCCCGGTCGCTGTCGGCGGTTTGGGTCAGCGGAAGAATCCTCCTCCCTAGCCCTCTCCACTGCTTCCTTCTGCGAGATAGCCTCCTCGCAGAAGGCAGCGACTGCGGCCCAATTCCTGTCGCTGTCAAGCATCGCTCTGACGACGCTCGGCAACGAGAGGTCCCCGCCTATTTCCGCGACGAGTTCACGGCGCTGCTCGGCCCAAGCCGGGCACGACTCGAGCGTGTGCCGCGCCGTGTCCTATGTCACAGCCACAGTGGTGACACCCGGAGTCGCTTCCCTCCTTGCGACTATGTGCAGATATCTGCCGAAGCTACCGTGCCCCGACAGCACCTGCACCAGTCGGAAGGTAAGGACTCCGTGCCGTCACCCTGCCCACTCCTCCAGCACCAGCTAGAGCGCTCCTACGGTCCAAAGACCGGCCCGAAGCGCCTCCAACCGTGCCCTCCATCTGGCCATGGCAGTTCGGCGTGCGTCGCCCTGCCACCTGGCCACCTCCCTGGGTAGGGGGCGTCTGCCCCCCTCCCGCTCTGGCGACGCCCGCCGATACATCTTGGCAAGCACCTCCGCCTCCAAGTCCCACGGGGCGATACCGGCCAACGCGCAGGCCGCCTCCGTCGACACCGTACAGTATCCACGTATGACCCTGGACGCAACGACTCTCTGTGGTCTCCACAGAAGAGCCCTTTTCAATGCGTCCAGGGACCCCGCCCACACAGGTGTGCCGTACAGCGCCATCGACCGGACCACCCCCGCGTAAAGCCGTCGGCACGCATTGTTGGGTCCGCCCATATTCGGCATGAGCCGTGCAACTGCGCCGACTAGCCTCGGGGACAGTTGGTGGCAGTGCTCGCGAAAGCGCCACCGCCCTTCCAGCACCAGACCCAGATACTTAATCTGGGCCTGCACCCCAATCTGGACCCCGTCCACTGTGATCGAGGCGCCAGCAGGTGGCCGACGTCGGGGTCCATGGAAAAGTAGGGCCTCCGACTTGTCCAGGGCCACCCTAAGCCCCAGCGCCCCGATCCTCCTGACCACCTCCGAGGTCCCTAAGGTGGCCAGGAACGCCGCTTCCTTGAAGTTGCCACCCCGGGCCACGACCAGCGTGTCATCCGCATAGCAGATGACCGCCAGCCCGGGGGGGAGCCGACAGATCCAATTCTTACTATCCTGCTTATCCACCTCGTATCCCCTTCCTTGGAGATGACTTTGGTGTTAATAGCGTCTATAGGCTACGATAACCGCTTACTATCAGGTAAGCCGTATGCTTGTTTGCCACCCGCGTGGTAAAAAAATACCAAAACCAATGATATTATGTTCTGTATTTTGTAGCACTTGACATAGGTACTCACCTCTACTTTAAAGAACAAATTATAATATTTATAATAATTATAGAGACTAGATTCTTACACAGGTCAACTCTTTATGTGAACCACAAATGATTGTTCTGAGTTTGTCTGTACTTTGTATGTTTGTAAAGCCCCCGGGTTACAGGGATTATTGCCTAGTGCAGGGTGATGTATTTTTATAAAAAAGAAAATCAGTATTTTAACAGCTTCATAGGTATTATTTAAGACCCACCTATTATTTTTTCACCTTCTATTAAAATGGTGTATGTAGGTAGATCACGGCCGCTAACTTTAAGTTTGGTTTTATAGAATAGTTAAAATAGTAGTAAATATTTTGATACATTTAGTTTGTTTCATATTCATTGATTTAGTTTCAAGTATTTTCCAGCGGCAAATATGATAATAAGTATACATATGTGAGGTAGGCAGGAATGTCAGTCACGTGATGTGCCGTGCACTCGCCTATGGATAACTGCCAGTAACAGCATATTTTACCTTGTCATTAAAATTACGCCATACGTCTACGTACCTACTTCGAACTCTGCGCCAACTGCTGCAGTGTTTAAAATAACCCATTTTATCATAATTGCCAGATAGGTTTGTTTCCCTCACGTAACAAACGACAATTGTGATTTCATATTTTCATAGGACTAAACTAATTTAACATGCTAATGCTATTTCTCATTGCGAAAATAACCTCTCATTACTGAATTTATATTGGTATTTGTATACTTAAAACGTAACGGTATTGGTTAGCTAAATTACAGACTTAAGAAGCTGATATTTCGCATAGTGAAGTGCATATCCAATTATTATTCTAGAAGGTATATTTTTCAGTAATAAATCAAGAAATTTCGGCGTTACTCAACTTTACTGTTTTAAAGAACCACACATTTTTTAAGTACTTGTGCTATAAATAGCTCTATTTTTTATGTAGTCACATTACAAGCAATTGAAAAGTATAGCCCATCATTAATAAAACACAACAGGTAAAATGTTTTGAGTGTCCTCGTGAGTCATGGCTAAGGGTACGAAATGAATTATTATCCAGTCTCATGAAAAAAAATCACTTTCTTGAGTAATGAAAACTCGAGCTGATGCGCTCAAGTGGTAGCTCTCCAGTTCAGCGGATATTACGGCAATATATTTCAATTACACATAAGAAAAAGAGCAAGTCGTTTGAAGTAGCTGAAAAGCCAGATTACAGTCACGGAGGAAATAATAAGGCAGGTCCCACTAACGAGCCAGCGAAGGCAACTTTTAAAAAAGAAAACGTGTGGGGAAGGGAAGATGCTTGTTGAAAGTGATTAAATTTTATAAGTATTATTTTTCAGGTAATCCCATGTAAGAATCTTTTCATTTTTGTTCTTCGAGCGTAGTTTAGTGCGATTCTCTTCTCTCTCTCGAATCCTCGATTGTTGAAAAATCCAAACTATGTATTGTAACGTAATCATAATGCAACCGCACGCAAAGTACGCCGATTGGTCGAAGTCGATAGTCATTTCTTTTTACTTAACTCATGTCATAGTATTGCTGGGTTAATTTCTATTAGGGGTTATTTACCCCTGTGGTAACGCTGGTATACTCACCCACCATACGACAGCCTTATAGTATTTATCTTTATAACAATCTATTTTTGCCACGGTCATTATTATTCAAAAATACTGCCTATTGAAAATGTAACTGAAGTACCTATATTTATTTTTATTATTGTGTATGTGAAAACATTTAAATTATCCCATTCAAAATTTTTTTCGAAAATTATGTAGGTTGGTACCTACTAAGAAATTAACGAAAATTATTTTGCCTCCTTCAGGAGTTTCAACTTTGTTTGGGGATAACGGGGCAGATAACCGAAAAAAGAGCTTCGAAACGGGAGGAATAATATCTCAGATTCTTGACGTAGTATGTTTTGTGTTCAGAGATGCCTAAATAAACTAATACAGCCATTTTTTTCTCAAATATCTGAAATCACGCATAGTTACAGCTTTAGCTTAATAGTAATAGATGATTGTGTTATGTATATACAACTTATGAGTGATATCATTGAAAGTCTTATGTTTAATTATTAATTATCTATAAACCTAAACTGACTTTCTTGAATTTATCACAGAAGTTCCTAATGAGCATAGACAACCATAATCAATAAATAAAAAACTACTCTCAGTGCTCACCTCTGAGCTTATTTAAGTTGTAGTAGTGAGATAACGGGTTACTAAATTGTAGTGTAAATATATTTTCTCACCTCTTAGGCAATAACCAATCACAGACAACTATCAAAAGTAACATTCCCCACTTTGGTTAATCAAAGTTTTCCCTACCTATAGAAAAATACCTATACATGAGTATATGGATATGTACATTATTTTATATTTATTTGTTATGGAGGGAGTTAGGGCGACGATGTAGGGCGAAGATTTGTGCGATTCAATGGAATTTAATTACTCGCTAGCGGGCCAGCCATAACGACGCAAAAATATTTATGTTTATTGTCCAGCAAATGTCTGAATAAAACCGCGTGCAGACCGCACTACGAGGTGCACCGAATGTGTACTAATTAATCTATATAATCATATAAAACAAATTTTATTTATACAAGAGCTGTCGAAAAACAAATACCTTACTAGGTATGTATTAAAGGCTCAACGAAAGCTCGTTTCAAGAGCTAATGAGAAATGAATACCTTACTAATTTAGGTATGTAGGTATTTGTTTTTTGACAGCTCCTATAAATACGCTATTAATTTAATTAATAGGCCTTCATATTTTTTGTTGTCCTATTACATTTAAAATAAACCCATAAAAAAGTTAACGAGGACCAACGGCCGTGTCTTTAAAATCGAACAAATGTCACGCAAGTCATATTTATTTCGAGCGTCGACAATTACGGCCATTGGAAGTTGAGCGTGATGTTTCCAGTACATTTCTCCTAACACTGCTTTTACAACCGAAGCGTAATGAATTTCGTTTGAATATCACAGAAGTGGTTGGATTACGAAAGCCAAGCACTTTATACGACTTAATTATAGCCCCCAAAATAAATAATTAGTAACTTGCGGAGTTCTAATAAGGCTTTGCACGGATTAAAAATGTTATATTTAAGAATTGACGCCAATCAACCAATAAATACGTTTTTAATTAAATAGAGTTTAATGGAGAGCGCGAAATTAGATTGACCGTAAATAACGTTTGTTAGGTCTTTAGTCGCGTTTGGGATTGTGATCATTAGAAAAAATATTATTATCTTATTTAAATTCCTTAATGGTCTACTACAAAACCCGAAAAATGCGTTTACTTAACCATTACATACACTGCTCTAGAAAGAAGTAAAGAAATGATTACATATTTTCACCGGTGTTCTTTCGCTAAGTAAGAGGCGAGACCTTAAAGAATATGTACTGTTATAAAGCTATAACAGAGCTATGTACTCTTATATATACACTTAGGATGTTTGTGAACAAAGTAATGTATACAATTCAGGTGTCTCTGAACACAAAACAATATTTTTTAAATTGTTGTCTGTTTGTTTGTTTACACACCACGCAAAAACTACTGATCGGACTTTAATGAAACTTGTAACTGTATTGTTTGATAGCTCTTAATTAGACTTAAGATCGGTATATGTTTTATTTCGCTACAGTATTGGGAACCTGATATATAGCCTAAAAACTAGTTTGTGCTTGGGCTGCACCGCAGGCAAAAGCTAGTTCTTAAATGGAATGTAGAATACTAAAAGAATTGCTAGCTAATACTACTATACCTGAATAAAACAGACTCAGCCCCCTTAGAATGTGATTCACAAAATCGAATCGACATCGTATCGTCTTATTTATGATTAGTAGAGACATAGACGCGAGATGTCGCCATAATCTCAACCAGTCACGTTGATCTTTCAAGATCCCTCAACCAATAAGAATGTCACGATGCGCTGTCGATACGATTTAGTGAGTTACATTCTACGGGCCCTGATTAGTGCTTTATGATTTTATTTCATTGCAATGAGCTATTCCAAAAGCATTAATGCTGTGGGAACTAGTTTCTCATGAGCTTAAACAATAGATACAATGAAATCCCGCTAAACCATCCATTGGCTAGTACAACGAGACATCATTGGATATTGTTCGTTATCTGAATGGGAACAAATGAGTTCATGATTTACCATGCTGTGTGTATCACACATGAATATCGGATCACGCCGGCTTCGTTTACGTTATGAATCAATAATTTAGTTAGGCTGTGTTTTCATTAGGGATTATTCTGTATTATCAACGGTGATGTTGTGAAGTGTGAATATGTGTCATAACGTTTTAAAATCTATACTATTATAAAGCTGTAACTGAGCTGTGTTTGTACATTTAAGATATTTGAGGGAAAATGACTATAATGCTATAAAGGCGTGTCTAAACACAAAGCATTATTATTTAGTATTTTTGTCTGTTTATCTGTTTGTTAGTTTGCACATCACGCAAAAACCATTCAATGGATTTTGATGCCACTTGATTAGACTTAAAAAAAACTGGTATACATTTTATCCCGCTACTATATCGGGAACCTGAGATATAACCTAAAAACTAGTTTAGTTAGCAAAGACTACTATGTACTAAAACCCCAATCCTCCTTCCTTATATTGATAAATATTTTTTCGGAGATATATATCGAACAAACCAAGTTAATTATCACAGAGAGAGTGAAAGAAAGAAAGAGAAAACATCATTCATCACATCATTGTCGTAAGAGATGATCAACACAAAGTCACTAGAATCAGGAACAAATCACTGTGGCTAATTCTATACAAAACCACTATGATACAACTGTGTCTGTCAATGAAGTGATAATCAATGATTGCAACCAGGCTAATTCAAAACCTCGACTTTAACCGAAAGGTATATTATGATGGAAAGCATTAAGCACGTGTAGACCCGTGTTACGTGAAACGATGTTGTCCATATCGATCCATAACATACATAAAAACATCGTCTCACGCCTGGATTCCCGAAGAGGTAAGCAGAGGTCACTCAGCCACGGTTCGCCAACTATGTTTAAGTCCCATGTAACAGGGGGCGAGCCTATTGCCGTCTACCAAGCACATTTCCAAACTCCGGGATGCTGCTGAGATTTTTTTCTTTTACGAAAAAGCTCAATAACTATGACCTGGGGATTGAACCAAAACCTCATGATCAGCAGTCGCTCACACTACCGCTGTACTACTGAGGCAGTACAGTCAATATCGATCCAAATTGTGCTTACCGAATAATAGGGATAAACAGTTCATCACCGCAGAGACGAAGAAGTAAGTGGTAAGTGTACGTGTCAGTTGATATCTTGAATTTGTTTTTAGACTTGCTTCTTGAAACTACTAAACTAACTACATACTTCCTTCCCTATGTTACTTTCTAGCATTCCCATAGAAAAAAGTCTACCAAATCCGTAATGTGTGTGCGTGTGAGTGAGCGTATATGTGTGTGCGTATACGTGCGTGGGCATGTGTATTTTTAATAATAATATAGCAGATATAACCATAATCGCAAGAATATATGAAAGTGATAATAAGGTGTATTACTATTATTACCATGTAAATAATATTTGACAACAAATTATTGTTGTTTAAAGAACTAAGACTAAGAAAAAGTTTGACTATAAACTCTGAGCTCCTTGTGCCTCTGTACTTAACAGCAAAAGTTTGCACATATTTATTGAATGGTGACGTTGTTAACACATACTACAGTTAATGTCTCTACAAGCACAGAGGAAAGTTCTTTATACTGTGCTACAAGCAGCAGGCCACAGATGGTTTTACACATGTCTGTTACTGGGTTTTGGTTTTCGTGTTCTAAATTTTTGTTGCCGTATTTTATTTTACTATTTTGCACGTTAATGTTATGTTCCATAAATGCCTAATTTTGTCCGCCTAGCCTATAAGAGATTTTCTATCAGCAAATGTATTGTGTGTATCAAGTTGCTAAGAGAGTTTTTCGAAGAGACTGATACTGATCTATACAAATAAATAAAATAGAATTAACTGTTTGTAATGTCTAAATAAACGCTTTTTACTAAATGCATGTAAGCTATCCCGATCTTATTACAGGCACCAACGGTCGTTATAATTAAACACACAGAATTTACACTAAAATTCGTATATTTTTTACAATCAACTGTCACTTTAAACTACGTCTGCACGTTTCGGGCGCCACAAACTTACTGATCAACGAGCAAAGATAATGCACTTTTACCGTCTTTCCGTTTATTCCGGTTGATCTCCGGTATGGCTGGATTGATTTGAACGGGAGTTACACAGGCAAATAGCTGATGTTATATGGAGTACCTAACGTATTATGGAACAAATATTAGGGTTTCGCAGAAAAATGAAAATAACAAAATATCACGTGGACGAAGTCTCTCAAGAAGTACCAGCAAATTAGCTGTTAATTATTATAAAACAAAATTTTTTTCTGTTTATTATTTTATAAAAAAAATAAATGCGGAAACAAGTAAGTTTCAAGGTTACCCAATTAAGTTTCACGTCTCGAATCAACTGACACCCGCATAATCAAATGAGTGTTCGTTAACATCAGCCTGTGTACGCTTACAAACATAATTATAGCTATTTACAATTAATAAATTATGTACTCTGTGATATATAATTATTAATTATACTTATAATCAGGCCATTTCTCTCGCGGGGTAGACAGAGATGAATTATACTACTCAATTATCAGTTTTCATTAAAAATCTATGTAAGGAGGTTGGTTAGTCCGTGGTTTAAATGAATAGAATCTTTATACTTAAATGTATAGAAAGACGTTTTATAGGTTTGATTTGTGTATTTGTGTTTTAATGTGGCATCGTAGCTTCCAACTGCTAATTGAATTTTAATTTAGTTATTTTTTTTTGAAAGGTTACTTGATTGATAGTATTTTTAGTTGTTTGTTATTTATTTTTTGAAGTGAAACTTCTTTATCGGGGTTGGAAAAAAATTTAGTGTAACATTTTTTCGTTACGCGTCACATTTTTCCGTTACGCGCCATATTTAATTTATATGATTTTTTTAAATATGGGTTGCAAGACTATAAATAATATAAGACATATGTATATTGCGTGACAATGTAATATTATGATGACATAAAGCTGATCTGATGATGGAGCTAGAAGGTGGCCATAGGATACCTATAATGAAACGGTGCAACCTCATCGAGTTTGGACTCGTTTGATTCGTCTTGACGAGTACTTTGTCTTTAGATGGTATCCAAGGTCTGATGACGAAGCTAGAAGGTGGTCATAGGAATTCCAATATAAAACGACATAACCCATGGAGTTTGGGCTCGTATGATTAGTCTTGACGAGTACTTTGTATCTAGATGGTATCCAGGGTCTGATAATGGAGCTAGAAGGTGGCCATAGGAACTCCAATATAAAATGACATAACCCCTTGGAGTTTGAGCTCGTATGATTCGTCTTGACGAGTACTTTGTATCTAGATGGTATCCAGGGTCCGATGAAGGAGCTAGAAGGTGGCCATAGGAACTCCAATATAAAATGATATTACCCTATGGAGTTTGGGCTCGTATGATTCGTCTTGACGAGTACTTGGTATCTAGATGGTATCCGGGACTGATGATGGAGTTGGAAGATGGCCACAGTTAACTCTGTAATAAAACGACGCAACCCCATCGAGTTTAGACTCGTTTGATTCATTTTGACGAGTACTTTGCCTTTAGATGATATCTAGGGTCTGATGATGGAGTTGGAAGGTAGCCAAAGGAAATCCATTATAAAACGACATAACCCTATGGAGTTTGGGCTCGTATGAAACGTCTTGACGAGTACTTTGTATCTAGTTGGTATCCAGGGTCTGATGATGGAGCTGGAAGATGGCCACAGTAGCTCTGTAGTAAAACGACGCAACCCCATCGAGTTGGGACTCGTTTTATTCCTCTTGACAAATACTTTGTCTCTAGATAGTATCCAGGGTCTGATAATGGAGCTGGAAGGTAGCAATAGGCACTCTGCTATAAAACGCCGTAATAATTCTATTATAATTAATGAAATGCTATAATAATCTTAGTAGCAATAAGGTGAAATAATTGTATAATTTGTATCCATGTCTATGATAATAAAAGCCTTTTGCTTAAACTTTATCTAATTTAGCTTTATTTAACCAATTTCTGTAAAGTTGTAAATAGTAGATAATTTTTCGAAAAATGATGTCATAAAGAAGTTTCACTTCTTACGTGTGTACACTAATACACACACACATAATTTTTTTTTTTAGTTACTGCCTCGGTGGTGTAGCGGTAGTGTATGCGACTGCTAACCGCGAGGTCTCGGGTTCGATCCCCGGGACGGGCAATGTTATTGAGTTTATTCCTAAAAAGAAAAATTCTCAGTAGCAGCCCGGAGTTTGAAAATGTGCCCGGTAGACGTCAATAGGCTCGCCCCCTATTACGAGGGACTTATGCCCGGTTCCTAAAATAATAAAACGGGTCGTGTTACTTACAATCGGTAGAATATTCTACCAGGCGTAAGTAAAATCTGTTCCTATAAAATACGAGTCGTAAGTGAATTAATTGATTTTGATTCAGATGAAATTTGTTTTTCATTTTAGTTATTGGGTTTAAAGATAACCTCGAACCTTAAATTCGGGTGGTTCATTGAATCTAAGGCAAAAGCAGCGCCAAGGAAGCTTGGCGTACTTGCGAAAAATGCGACAATATTTTACGTCACGGCAGCTTTTAATGTTATATAAAACCTATTCCGCTCATGCATGGCATAGTACGAGTATTTTCTGGTTATACGCATTACTCTTTGGGTACTTAGTTGTCGCGTTTGAACCGATGCTGTTAAATATCATCTATATTTTTACTGGCCATGAGGAGGGTTATAGTCAAGCACTCGCTTATAACAAGTTAAAAAATTCAAAATCGATCAGTAATAAATACTACGTTGTACGCGGTATTATTACTTCCATGAGCTTTATATAAGGCCATAGATTATAGAAAAGAGCATTCTGTGACTATGGTTGTTGTCATAATTATCTTCTTCTTCTTATTTAATGGCTTTTGTGTCATAATTATGATTGTTGTTCAAGTTGACAGTAGTATTTAGTGCGTTAGCGTTTCGTTTAGATGTAGGCATTAAATAGTTATAATGTTTAACATAAATTATGAAGGTCTAAATTGTGTCTAAACTATTTAATTGTTAATAAACAATAATTTTATTATTTGTATTAAAGTTTTGTATATAAATAGCTACATTTATTTTTAAAACACACCTTTTTGTCTGAACATCATGTGAAACGATTGATGTAATAATGAAACGCAAAGAGGGTCATCGGTATTCTTAACTGACAGTTCTTGGTTACTGCTAGACATGAAAATAATGTTGTGAAACACCTGTGAAACCTCGGTATCGGTATCTTGAAAACTTCTGGTAGCTGTCATACAATGACGATTCGTTGAATATAGGAACCGGGCATTAAACATAGCTGGCGAATCGTGGGTGTGTAAAATACACTTCTGCCTACCCCTTTGGGGAATACAGGCGTGATGCTATGTTTTTTTTTTTGTTATTTAAAACAATTTTTTACCAATTTACAATAGGTTCATCGTATTTGGGCTAAATGGAATGGTATCAATGAAAATAAAATGATTTAAATAGACGGTGAATTTTAAATTTGGAATCTATACTTTTTTGTCTGTTATTAAGTTTACGCATCAAGCTAAAGGTAATGAACTGATGTTTATGAAACCTTTTTTCTGGGAATGCCTTTATTAGATTTAAAAACTAATAGATATTTTACCTTGCTTTTACATGAGGAACTGGAGATATAAACAAAAACTACGGCTGCAGATACACCTTAGGCGGAGTCTAGTTTTTTAACCAAACTTGCACCGAATGTGGAGGAATTTCATACGAAACAGAGGTCTGGTGTAACATTGTTTTAGGTAGTTTAATTCTATTTTATTGCTTATGATGGCAGACGAGCCACGGCCCACCTCAAGGCAAGTGGTAACCGTCACTCAATTAAACGAAGAATACTTACTGTCAAGTCACTGCTAACCATTTCATGCCAACAACCAAAACCCATCGAGGAGCTTCATGGCCGGTCACACGGGAGACGGTGGTACCGACCCGCCCGGACCTGATAGATAGCAAGTGAGTTCTCCCATTTAGTACCCAGCCCTTCCACTAGTAATGCAATGGGTGATAGTTGCTTTTTACTCTTAATCCTCGAAGACACTCTTCCACTTCTTCTACGATACCCGCGGGATAAGAATAGGACGTTGAAACTTTTATTATTAGTGTAATAATAACGGAATAACAATGTAAAATATCACCACCATATTCTTTCCCGCATAAGAAGCGAGTAATAGAGAGATTTAATATGTACTTTTCAATCTAACCTATTTTTTACAATCCACTTCCATGTACTGTAATAGTAATAGCTTTAAATAATAAAATACATTTCCTTCTTTTTCTTCTGTTTTGTTTCTGATCAGTATTTCTTCTTCTGATTCTTAACTATTTTTTGTCTACTATTCTGAGATAAGTTTATCAAATAAAGTTAAAAACGTAATAACAAATCACATCCGAACACAAATGATCGAAATGAGATTATAAGGGCATTAGATATAGTTCTAGGTTTTGCCACTAGGATATCACTGTACATTCCACTGGCTCCACTTCTATAGTATTTATGTTGAAAGATTAGCAAATGTTATTCAGACATGCTTTGCCGTACTAACAGCAAATAGATAGGTATTATTGATGCGAAGCTACTGGCTAGAGCAAACTGATTAATTCTCGGCCGCTATGCGAACACCAGAAATATTAGCTGAACGAATATGAGATTGCTAATTCCACTAATGCACCGGACAAATATAGCAAGTTCCCCTTACTCCACACTTGAATTTCAACCATTTTGCCAAAACTATTTTGCCAAGCAGTCAGAGAAAGCCAGATTATATTCGGTCATTAAAAACACAATTAGTTTAACGCATGCTTGGCATCCGTTCAATATGTGCATATATAGATTACTTTACCATCTGAGTTTATAGTAAGTAGTGCTATGAAATCTAATTGAAAAGGTATTACTATTAAAGAGTATTAACAAAATTTAGATTTTTCAAATTAGTTCGTAAAGGCAAATATGATATTTTTGTCGACGTCAAATAAGAGAGCTATGAGCATGCTGCGAGGCAATAAAGGCGACGATTATAATAATGATGGCGGAAAATAAGCGAAGCCATATTTATTTTATACCAATTAAAAAGATACAGTGCAAATTTTGTGCTTTTGTTTCAATTTCATTTATGAAGTATAAAAAAATTATATTTTTTTATACTTCACTACTTTATTAAGTTCGATAGGTAGGTAAGTACATTATGTCGCCTTATATATTATAGTGAATTTTTCTCTTGTTAAGTTATAAGACTAGTCCGCGATAGCATAATAATATCTTCAAAGAACAACTCAATCTTTTGTGAAACTAATTTAACCGTTATGATGTTAACTTATATCTAAATAAATATATTTATTATATGAAGTATTTCATTTAGAATACGAGTACATTTCTTTAAATTATGTAATTTAAATTATTATTTTTCTCAGAAATGCTGTAATATACTTCTATACCTATGTTAAAAAAAATAATTTCTCTCTGGAAATATTCGTGAACTAAACGCAGATGAAGTCACATGCAGAAGCTAGCTTAATATCTGAAGGTAGTATAAACGATAAACATGTAACAATTTATCACAAGCAGCGGCGTACGGTGCGTTTACAACAATTTGTAAACAAGGAATTTAATTTAAAAACTTCTACGTTACACGCATTATTTTTTAATAAAAGAGTTTCACATACATTCATTTTACAAAAGAGTATTATAAAATTTTGATGGTGCATGTACATAATACTCATCATGCGAACTCGCGTGTCACATTCAAATGTTCGACTCTGATTATCATGTAATAACAATACTACTAATAAAACCTATTACATATAGTAAACGACGAGGTTATGGAAGAAACGAATTCTTATTCTGTGTCTGTAAGTGAATATTTATTTTAGAGTAACAGTTGTTACTAATAATGTAAATATAGCATCACGCCTGTAGTCCTCGAAGGGGTATGCAGAGGTGTATACATAACTGGCGAACCGTGGGTGTGTACCCACAGTTCGCCAGTTATGTTTAAGTCCTACGTAATAGGGGGCGAGCCTACTGCCGTCTACCGGGCACATTTCCAAACACCGGGCTGTTACTGAGAAATTTTCTTATTACGAAAAAGCTCAATTCACAGACACGGACATTCACACAACGCCCTCTGGTCCCAAACTAAGCTTAACGCTTGTGCTATGGGTACCAGATTATGGATATAATACATATATTACTTTTTTTTTGTAAATACATACATACAATAGATAGAAAACACCCAGATGCAGTACAAATATCTGTGTTCATCACACAAATAATTGTCCTGAGTGGGAATCGAACCCACGACCTCGTGCACGGAAGTCAGTTACACTACCAACCACGCCACGGGGCCCGTCAATAACACTGCCCGAACCGGGGATCGAACCCGAGACCTCATGATCAGCAGTCACTCACACTTCCGCTGCACCACAGAGGCAGTTGAAGGTAATATAATAGTTAGAGATAATATATTAGTAGCTATTAGAGATTATCGCTTTTATTATTCGGCAGTCCATTTAAACAATATTTGCGATTCAAAGATAAAAACATCAGTCACACATATATCGCACCGCTCACGCACAAGTGCAGTCTATTCATTTGCCGGATGGATTAATTTCCGCCGTGAGATCGTTCTAAAGGGAAATACGATTGGAACAAATTGTACGCGACTGGTATGGGGAGGGGTTAACTGATATTCCATTTTATGTTCATATTTAAAGGGTTAAGGCTTATGGCTCTTCATGTCACACTAATAATTGTTTTTTTTTTCTTTTTATAAAGGACATGTACCATTTACGGCCTGTGGCGGCCATAATATTCAATATTTAAAATTAAACTAATAATTTATAAATTCCGTCAGTGGTTTTCTTTTCTTTATAGAACTTCAGAAAAAGATTATAGTTTAAAAAGCTATTATTTTGAATTTGTACTTTATCGTAATGGTTATTGGTGAATTATTGTTATCTGTTGACAATCAAATAGGATATTGCCGCTACGCTGAATTGACAACATTAAAAACTTTGGTACTATTATATTACAAGACAATATTACGTACGGACATCTCCTTTACACAAAAACTGATTTAATTTTTCACGTATACGAGATTACTTTGTTTATTATTAATTTTGCCGTATTATATTCTATAAGGTCGGCATGTTTCAGTATTGTTTTGCTGGAGCAGCATCATAACAACTTCCTCGCCTTATTTTCCGCGATGGGCCTGTTGCCCAGATTTAACTTTATTGCAATGCCGGCACACTGCCAAAGCTGTACTGAATGATTATTAAGAGAATTTTCTTATTCATTCTTCGAACGAAGTAGATGTTTATTTTTTAGAATTGATATTCTATGAAGTTTTTGTTTATTAGTCGAAAAAATTATAATTTTAATATTCCGTTTATTGACTATATAGGTAAGGATGTTCAAATTCTATTCATTTCCAAAGGGGAAAGACCCTTCGATTTTCTAAATTTATGTTTGCATTTTATGTCATATTTTACGATGGCCTGTCGGTCAAACACGCGACTCATAAGGTTTACGGTACTCATGCGGAATTTATATCACGGCTGAAATAAACCTTACTAGTTATCATCGACAAAAGTAAAAGAAATATTTTGTGAGAGCAAGTATAACATTCCTACAAATACGTCTATAGTAATATAATTTGCTGATTTCAATTTTATCTCATTCATTATCAAAGACAAGATTAAACACACCATTTTGTGTTATGATAATTACTTGTGTAGAGTTTCTTTAATGGACTAAGTTACAAAAGTGTTTACGCAAGGAACGTCTATTTGAATGGTGTAAACATAATTTGTGTATAAAGTTGTAGATGTAATGTTTAGGGGAAGAGTTGTTACTCTAGAACAACAAATAGCATTTAATTAAAATTGTCACATGTTGTTAATTTTTGTAAGAATTTCGGGGAATTATGTTTAAGAGCGTTGTTATCATTAAAAGTTTACACACAACCATTAAGGTGTGTGGAATGACATCCGTTGAAGGTAAAGGTAAAGTGTATATATGTGTATGTAATGGCAAGAGTGAATGTATCAGAAGATATGAGAATCGCGATTGTGGCAGTTTAACGACGTATAGCAACTGTGATTGTAGATAATAAAAAATAAAATTTGTTACACTAGCTACTTCTAATTTATGTTAACTTATTCAGTACAACTTTATATTGTATGGAGATCCATTTTTAGTTTTACTACTGCAACGAACGGGGTAGTGTGGGGCTCTCACCCTCTAAAGAAACCCGCCGTGTGTCGTCTCTCCGCCTATGTTGGCGGGCCACTGATACTCTGTTGCATTATTTCAGTGGTAACTAAATTACATTCCTAGACTTTTGCCTAACGCGTGTCACGGTTTAAAACAGCAATTAGCATACATTATTTTTTCACATCTAAAACCTGCTGTGTCTGATACTAACTATGCAGTGTGGAGACAGGAACGTTCGAATCATTACGCTAGCCGTTTTCAATAAGTAAACAAAGTTCTTTATTATTCTACTCCGTAATAATAAAATGGCCATCACTTAAAAACAAAATATAAAATTTACATATAGATACATAAAGCCTGAAATTTCTGTTGGAAGGAGTGCTGTTGAAATTTAATAGTTATCATCCATAATGTTTAGTCCCGAGAGTTGCGTTCGACACGCTGTCTTTCCTGAAATCCGTTGTAGCCGCTGATAGATGACATTTAGTGCAAACAGAGTGGTCCCCACGAGTGTCCTTCGCTCCACGTCGTTAAGCAAGTGCCAAAGAGGGCCGATTGCCGGACGAATTTGCAAAGATATTCTGAAATCAAGTATAAATGGGTTTTCTATGCTCATATAGTAAAATACATATGCACTGGAGTTAGAAGATAAAATATACTGTAAAAAGTCTAAAATATAAATCCCTACTACAGCCATTTACTTGAAAGTATTATGTATATAGGTAAATACATGGTTTTTATGTAAAAGCAAATAATATACCCTCAGATGGAGTAATCTGCACATTTATGTATGGCGGCGGTCAAACAGCAGTTGGCCCGAAAATAAACTGATATTTTTACGTAAGGTTGAGACTCCACAACGCTACGCAGTGCTCGAGTTTTCTGTGTTAGCATTTTTGATTATACCGATACTATAGGAAGTGGAATCCTTTTCATCTAATACATTATTAATAATGGCTTGATTTAGTTTAGGTATTTATAGCTATTTGTACTCGAAATTTCAAACAAAACTATCCGACTGGTCTACGGTCAGATATATACCTATAGAGATAGACTTTCGCCTAAAGAAAATCTTTACAGTAATATAAGTTAAATGTGATAAAACTAGAAAGAGATGAAATAAAGTATGATGTTACCGTATAGCCAATTACTTTAATTAAAAAAGTGCTACTTGAGCTTATTTTGTATATTCAGCAAGATATTCCAAGTTTAATCCAACGCTGTTTTACGGGTTTTAATAAATTAAATTATTATAAAACAATAACTTCAGGCACCGTATCTTCGAAATTCTGAAAAGAAACAAATGTAAAGTTAGATAACAATATTATATTATATAATACAAATCTTATTACTTCACGACAACAGTTCATCCATGATCCATCCATCAGCCTTTTAAAGTCTACCGCTGGACATAGGCCTCCCCAAGAATGGGGGATAGTGCCTTAAGCGCCACGCTTGGCAGGCGGGTTGGCGATCGCAGTGGATGTTGTTAATACTCGAAGGAGTGCTTTATATCCTGAAGTCCACGCGGGCGGTGTCGCGGGCGGAATCTTGTACTACACATAACATAGCATCACGCCTGTATTCCCCGAAGGGGTAGGCAGAGGTGTATTATACACCCACGACTCGCCAGCTATGTTCAAGTCCCCCGCAATAGGGGGCGAGCCTATTGACGTCTACCGGGCACATTTCCAAACTCCGGGCTGCTACTGAGAATTTTTCTTATTTTTTTTTTACGAAAAATCTCAATAGCACTGGCCGACCCGGGGATCGAACCCGAGACCTCATGATCAGCAGTAGCTTACACTACCGCTGCACCACGGAGGCAGTTAGTTAGTTAGTTTGTGTATCTTGTACTAAATAAATTTAATTAGAATAAAACCTCGAAATAAAATCCTTTGCAAGGCCTTCAGATCAGCGTGTGTCTGATGTAGAAGGCCAACTACGCTCCCATTGTAAAGCAGGATCGGGTCCAATAACCGGACGTTGAAAAAGAATTCTTATTAAAATTTGTTACTTAAACCTTTTTAGATTGGCCTGGGTCAGAAAATCTATCCAATTTATGAACTTCGTTAAAACTAGCGGCAGGTTCCTGTGGATATGTCCACATTAATGTTCTCTCTGTCGTTGATTCATGGTGCGTCAATTTATATTTGTCTTCGTAATAGGACACTAGTTTCATCATTAGCATATCTCCGAGAATTTCTTTTTGTGGCTTCTCTAAAAACTGTAAAAAAGAAACTAACTTTTTAATAAACAATTACAATTAAGATTACAGCTTCACAAATATAAATGCATAATAAAAATTAACATAAAGTTTACTAACATTGCTTCTTCTTGGGTTTTCGTGCGGGATTAAAGTAGTAGTAATAGGTATACGTTTCACGATATCGTTCACCCCTGGTTTCTTTTTGTAAACCATTGATGCCATCTCTTTCAAAAAATTCTCAAATTCTCCGGATAATTTTATAACATTATCATGTTGTGTCTGTATAGAGTTAAATAAAATCATAAATTGAAAGGAACAAATTAAAATTATAAAATATAAAAATACAAAATATACCTGAGCACTTATCAAAATGATAAAGTCCAATAAAAAAAGTGTTAAAAATTCAAAGGATTGTCTATACAGTATTCTATGCATCAAAACGATTAAACCAAACAATAGGTCGTACTCAAAAGACGGGCTGCCTCAATCCATAACAGCGTTGAAGTGTTAACGTATTATTCTTCTGCTTTTACGATCACCGATAATTTTATTTTTATTTTTTGCGCTGCTAGCATTTATAGCTCTCTGTGTTGAAAACTCATTACTGAAAAGAAAGTAAATCGTATCAATTCCATTCTGAGCTCGACAAGTTAGCGTCATGTTGGTGTTGTGTGTCTAAATGCAAGTGGGTTGAAGGAAATCTGAGCGCACGTTTAATGGTTTCGCCTTGATCCTGAGAGTCGGGAGCGGCGCGCAGTTACACAGCTAGATTTATTGGTTCAATTACCCAAGCCCTGTTCGGAGCTGCTTCGCTTGCTTGAGCTGAGACGCCAACAACAACATTTTGCTCAGCTTGCAACTTATTCTGTTTTCACCTTTTTGCCTTTTACACTGATCTTAACGTACAAACCTAAATCAGGAAAACTACGCGGAGCCTTAGTTGAAGAAACTTGATTTTTTACAGCAGGAAATAAACTCTCTGTGGCACATTTTGATAGTAGAATAATCAGAGTTAAAGTGCTCAATGTTTACAAAATACTCTATGAAAAAGTACCAGTAAGTTTCAAAACAGCGATAGGCAATCACGCTTTGTTAAAACATTTACTAGAGTAGTTTAGTTAGTCATTCTTGCTGTACTACTACACATACTTGATATACCGTCATCTATCTATGAAGGAGATGATCAGAGTTGTCAAAAAAGAACTAATTAGTTATACAGCTAAAAAAGTGGTAAAACCAAAAACTACAAAGACAGTGGTACCACAGTCTGAGGTAAAAACTTTGCGAGCCACACAAACACAACTCAGAATTTCTGAAATTGTCGAAATTATGTGTGTTGTTTGTTAACAATTTATCAGTGCTCGGTGAAGGAACATCATAAGGAAACCTCCCAGCATTTATTTTGTTATGGCAGGAAAAAGTATACCTAACCACACAGTCTGTCCTTTGGAGCAACAAACTGGGTAGAATGAGGCCCTCACCCATTGAATAAACTCAGCGTATGCCGCCTCACTACCTGTAGATACTGGGCGGACCACTGGAGCTGTGACATTACTTCAGTGCTCATGAAATTTGCAAGCCTAAGAGATTTTCTCTATGGCTTATAAAATCTGCCAATCCACACTGGGTAACCGTGGTGAATCTCTCTCATATTAAGAAGAGGCCAGATTCCCAAAACAATAAGTGGTAGAGCCTTGTATATTCCAGCATGAATGGGCCGGCTCGATCGGGGAAGTACCACCCGCTCACAAAAGATCAGCGTGTAACAACGGTAGGTACCCCTACCGTTGTTGGTAGTGTATAGGCTATGGTAACCGCTTACGTCGGGTGGGCCAGTATGGTTTGCCATCCATGTACTATAAAAAAAGTACACCATATGTGTCCATAATGTACTCGTAGTATGCAGGTACATGTTCCTAGAAAAGAGCATAAATCCTTTTTTTCAACCCTTTTTCTGCCCTACTATTGGGCACGAGTCTCCTCTCATGGTGAGAAGGATTAGGCCATAACCATGCTGGCCAATTGAGGGTTGGCAGATTACAAAAACGGTTGAGAAACACTTTCAGGCAAGCAGGTTTCCTCACGATGTTTTCCTTCACCGAGCAGTGGTAAAATGGTAAACAAATACACGCATAATTTCGAAAAATCTCAAAAATTTCGTGTGTGCCGTATTAGCTCTGGACTTTGGATTGGGGATCGAACTGGATACCTACCACTGTCTTTGCAGACCTTGGTTTTACCGCTAGGCTATTAGCACCATTATATACTCTTTGATTAGCACTAATGCGGCTGAAATCATAGACTATATTTTAATATACGCCTGTCATATTGTACCACACAGATAACAACAAGATTTAATAGCACAGATATTTGTACTTTGGCTGGATGTTTTCTATCTGAAAAGAAAGAAAGACAAGTTTATTGCAACAAGCATAAATTGGTTAAATATAACAATATATATAAATTACATCTGAGCTCGTCACAAAACGGCACCAACTCAGCATAAGCAGGTTGCAGTGTAAGCAACCGGTGTGGTGTTGGTCCGGTATGCAATGACTTCACGGGTGCCAAAAACAATAGCAATAAATAAACATAAAATAAAATGGCAAAGTTGCTCATATATAACTAAGTGCTAAAACTTTAACAAAATTAAATTAAATTAAAAAATAGGTAATAGAAAAAAAATAGGCATTAAAACTATAAAAACAAAAAAGTACTAAAAATATTAAAAAGAAAAAGGATTTAAAAAAATAAACACAGAAACTAAACACAATTCTACGTATCCTAGCGAAAATTATAAAGTAGAAGAATTAAAAAATAACAAGTCATTCATAAAAGAGATAAAAATAAAAAATATTACTAAAAGATGTATTTGTATAATGCTCTATGAGTATTGTGAATATATGTATTCTGTGGTGACTGTGGTAATAAATAGTGTATTATCTATGTAATTGTATAGTCTATGCTATATGACGGCGTGCATTGTGTGCGTGTGTGTGTGATGAGTGATAACACGTCAGCACTCAGCAATCAGCACAGCGCATAACCTTAAAATAAAAATGTATTGTGCAAGTTGGTATTGGAAGGCATGATACTATCTATATGGAAAAAGTTTCCCTCCGCACTACCACTACAATACAAAAATAGATAGAGTCAGTGTACACAATTATGGTTGGGATTTATACACAGCACAAATAAAAGCGTCTTGGTTGAAATTAATTACACGGAAAACATACCTCCAAAGCTCTGCTCAAGAAAAGGAAATAGGTAACTTATTGAAGTATGGAAACAATTTAAATAGTAGAGAAGGTAAATAAAATAAAAATATAATAGTAAAGTTTTGTACGGTACAATATCAAAGGCAGAATCAGTACATTAGTAAAATCAGTAAGATTTAATATAAAATTAGTAATATGTTATGTATTATGATAATGCTGAAAACATTCAGCAGATCGCAATAAAATAAAATGATAAAACGATTAATTAGCAGAGAAGAAAGAAATATATATATGTAAATACGATAGTTTCTAAGTTTAAATGGCACTAGTGTCATGTCTTAAAGGGCCTTCTCTATTTTGATGTTCAAAAATAAATATCTTTAATTGGGTTCTAAAACTATGTAAACTTTTTAGATTCCTGATAGGGGGTGGAATATTGTTCCAACATCTTGTGGCCACATACTGGAAACTACCTCGAAAAGTAGCGGAATGATGACAACGTAAAGAGAGTTGATCAGCACACTGACGACGTTCATATGGTTTGTTTGATGATAACCAAGACAACTTGTTGTACAGGTAGCTTGGCTCTTTATATTTGAAAACTCCAAATAAAAAAGGTGGAGTTTACGTCTATGCTTCATTTTTAATATAGTGTGCTTATTTAAATAAGGGGTAACATTTGCCCCCGCGGAATATTAAAGCAGAAACGGGCACAAGCATTTTGCATTCTCTGTACTGCTTTTTGTGTCCTTGCCAGTAGACGTGGACCAAATACGGGATCCATGTAATTAAGTTTAGACAAAATAAGTGATTCCACTAATTGTATCCGAAGCTTTTCCTCTATATAAGGCCTAATTGTATAAAGTATTTTTAGTTTATAAAACACTGCTTCACTGAATCTGCAACATGATTCTCAAATTGCAGGCTACTGTCCATACCAATATTTCTTATTTCGTACACTCGTTCAATAGGTTTTCCCGATATTTCTATATGCTTTGATAGACTAAGTTTAGACAGTAGGTTGTTACTTCCACATAGTAAATATTTCGTTTTATCTGGATTCAGAAGCAGATAGTTGTCAGCAGACCATAGAGCAATGCTTGACAGATCGATATTCAACTTTGATATTGCATTATCTATTTCAGAAGGCTTGAACGAAATGTAAGTCTGAATGTCGTCAGCGTAAATATGGAACTTACAGTACTTAATATGACTGTTTATAACAGCGGTGTACAAGATGAACAGAATTGGCCCCAATATAGAGCCCTAAGGCACTCCCCTAGTGACTGCCATTCTGTGTGACGTTTTAGAGGATCCGTCATTACCATTGACTTTGACACACTGGTATCTATTAGTTAAATAGCTTTGGAACCATTTTAGAGCTTCAAGATCACAACCATAGTACCTCAATTTAGCAAGCAGGAGATCCAAGTCTAAGAAGTCAAAAGCTCTAGAAAAATCAAGCAAATCAAGGAGTGTGCAAAGGTCTATAAGTTATTGTATATGATATAAGTTTATCCCTTTTTAAGTTAAATTCAGATAAAACCAAACAGTGACCAGGAATGGAACCTACATACTCAACTAACACTTTTTTTGAGCCCATATTGGAACAAATGACATCTATAAGAGTTTGACTGCTTTCAGTGAAATGTGTGGGTTGAGTTACTATCTGTGTTTGGCTAAGACATGTTAGGAAGGTCATAAATTTCAAAGTTTTTACATCATTCTTACTGAGTATATTAATATTAAAGTCACCTAATAAAATTAAATAGTCATAACTAGAAAATGAGGATATGGAGTCTGTTAAGGCATCAAAAAACAATTCTACATCCATCCAAGGTGGACGATATGCCGTGCCTATCTCTAGCTTCTTTCCGCCGAGGGTCATATTAAGCCACATTTGTTCTACGGAGAAGTGTTTAGGGTCTGTGGGATGTGATGGTGTACGCAGTTTTACATTTCTCTTTAGATATAATCCAACACCACCTCCTCGAGAGCGTACTTCTCTTGGTCTGGGAATATGCTTCAAGCCTGGTAATGTAGGGGCACGACCCTCTTCACCTTTTTTAAGCCAAGTTTCGTTTATTGCAAGGATGTCTATGTCATTTCTGAGCACCGTAGCTGCAAAATTATCGTGGTTAGTGCTTAATGAGCCTGCATTATATAGACCAATTTTTATGTGGTATTTAGTCATTGAATATGTATATAATAGTAATAATGAAGTGACAGTATAATATTTGCTCTACACTCCATATATATATAGCACAACAGTTTAAAAAAACATAAATAGAGGTTGTGTAAATTATAATCAATAAAGCAATGTATGTAATAGTAATTCAAAGTAATAAATTGTATATAATAATTATTTAATAAAATATGTAATTTGTGGATTTTAATAATTATAACACAGTGTACTAAATGTAAATATCTATTGATGTATAGTGCATAAGTAAAAATAGTAACAAAACAAGTGTATAGTAACTTCAACAGATCAGAATCATGCCTGCAAGCCCAAAAAGACACCTTAAATTAGGAAAATAAGAGATGTATTTATCAAGGAGAGATAAAAGAAATACACAACAGTAGTACCATAAGATAAAATACAACAGAGCCTTGAAAGTCTGTAACCATAATAATATAAGATTACATAAATCCGTTATACCGTTATATATGTTACATGGAAATGAAAATATGTATGTTACATGGAATAAATAGTATACCAACTGAACTCTATACAAAAATTCGATCTATGTCCTCCACAGTTCTTACATGTTGTACTCTCTGGCCATCTTGTTTGCAAGCCATTACCTTGCCGTCGCGAGTCTACATGTACTTCCAATTTAGAAGCTTACCAGCATTACGGGATTTATAAAAAATCTGCCGATTTGTGCTTGTTAAACGCTCATTAATATATACCCTATGTGTTGATGATGATTCAATATTGCCCTCCATTGCAAGGTTCCTGGAAGTCAGACTTCTACGCACTCTGGCAGCTCGGAGCGTGGCATCGCGAGTCACTCGTCGTGCAAAGCGTATTACTAGGCTACGTGGACGCCGCATATCTTCTGGAATATCCATCGAATAGCTACGCAGGGGGCCAACTCTCTGAGCGTGTACCACATCCTGTTCCTCCATTATAACTCCTAGTTTACTACCAATGAGCTTAGCAATAAATATCTATTATATGTATGTATTTACAAAAAAATAATAATATTATGTATACTACGTGAATCACAAAGGGTAGTATATGCCTTCAATGTTACGTTATGTGAGCCATATGTAATAGTATTGTGACGTTTAAATTTTAATAAGTCAATAAAAAAATACTATAAAAAATAAAAATATTATTATTCAATTTCTTTTCTTAGACAACCGTAACTTTTGAAGAGATTGCCATTTTTGGGCGGAGCCGTTGTTTATAAACAAAGTAAGGTACTAACTGAGGTACTACCTACGGACGTAAGGCCTACCATAAACATAAACAAAGCGTAGGTACATACCATCCTTCTTATTTGTATCCTGCGCAGCTTTACACTTCAGAAATTTCACAAATTAAATACACTAAATACACCACATCACATGTTGGTTTTGTTTTAGCTAATTAGTAAGTTGTTAGGTACTTAAGTATGTAGTTATTTGATGACTAGTACTTTCAAAGCAGCACTGGTACATCACAACATGATACAGGATACAGATGAAAGTAGGTAGGTAGGTTCCCACGAAAGAAGTCCAATGGAGTTAAGTACGGAGATCGTGCCGGCCAAGGCACTGTGTCGCCGCGGCCTATCCACGTCGTTAATTGGCGATCCAGGTATTCTCGGACACCATGGGCGTAATGCGCCGGCGTGCCGTCCTGTTGTAACACCATGTTCCGGTACAGACTTACTGGCAATTCTTCCAGCGGAAACAGGCGTATGAGGGAAGCTTCCTATTCCGGTACCGACGGTGGTACAATCCGCGGGTGGCAACCAGATTGTTATTCCTCACCGCACCGACACACAATGCCATGTCGTAATATTCATTATTTCCATAATCCGCCATGATTATCACACGAAGTCACTGCAATCCAAATAGTCCAACGCGACGAACTAACAAGTACGACAGCAGGAAGACCACTAAATTTATTTTAGTAAGTAGGCAATAATATCCTTTGATATTGCGACATAATTAAGGTGTATGCACACTAGACCGAACCACACAAGAGCGAATAATACGGAAAGGCATGCACGTGGCTTGTGTTTATGTAAGTATTTCACATACAATTACAATAACACTTCTCGTTATTGAGTAACAGTATTACAAATAAACAAAATAAGGAACTACATAACATAACATAGTTTCACGCCTTTATTCCTGAAGGGTTAGGCAGAGGTGTATTTTTTTCCACCCACGGTTCGCCGTCTGCCGGGAACATTTCCAAAAAACCCAATAACTATTTTTGCCCAGTCTGGGAATCGTACCTGAGACCTCGTGATCAGCAGTCGCATACGCTAGCCAATACGCCACGAAGACAATAGTTACACATTTCCAAACTCCGGGTAGCTACTGAGAAATTTCTTACGAAAATCCCAAATAGCACTTTTTGCCTGGCCCGGGATCAACCCCGAGACCTCGTAATCAGCAGTCGCCTACGCTAGCCAATACGCCATGGAGGCAATATGAACTAACCGCAATAATTGTAGGTACATAAGGTCCGAAAGTAAATACAAATAAAAAAAGTAAAAAAAAGTAAATAAATAAAATAAAATAAATAAAGTAAATATAAATTTGGAATGATTTTTAATGTCAGCTAAAGAAAATGCTCATACAAAATAACTTCGTCTTCATGGTAAAATGTTTAGTTTGCCTCAAAGCTGCAATGAATTGTAGGTATTTTACTATAATCTGATATTGTGTCACATCGACGTTATTGATCTTTATTAGGTCAAAGAAAGTTCAGAAAAACAGCTGATTAGGGTTGCGGAACGCATAATTTTTGCGAAAACTTAGCACATCAAAAATCGTATTAAAATATAATGCAAAATAATTTCTGACTTCACATAGTCATTAGTGATGACCTAAATAATTTCTGGTTTCGACTATAGTAGGGTAAACTGTATAATGATTGGCACTTTAAGCATATTTAAGATCGATATATATATATATATATATATATATATTTTAAATTGATAGGTGTTTAAAAAATCAGCAAACATTGATAAAGGGTTCTCTGGTGTGTATATTTTCAAATGAAAATGCATTAATCAATTTAATTAGAGATTTTTAATAGAAAAACAGATTATAGAAAGACAGATTTTTAATATAATATTTGAAATTACAGTCATTGGCACCATAAGTAATTAATACATAGAAATCAGTCATTGTCACCTAATAAAGTAAGATTATAACAGAAAATTTGGTCAGAAAAAGCAGTCATTGCCATTATTTACCTAAAAACTAAGCATAATGATAAATAATCTATGTTACAGTCGTTAATTGATGACCCCTTATTAGAAAGTGATGTTTTAACAGTTCTGCATGGCGCCGGTATATATTTATTTTCTTTAGTGCTGCCAGCTATAATATTATAATACCTACTTTTTTCTGCAAACAATGTTACTATTGCAGATTATGAAAAAAAGTAGAACAGATATTTTTTGCTATACCAGTTCTTAATATTTGCATTTAAAATCCAATGTGCCAATGACTAAGGGGGTGCCAGCAATACTACAGTTTACCCTATATGCATAAAGATTCAAATTGTATGTATCCGTAATCTGGTACCCATAGCACAAGCATTAAGCTTAGTTTGGGACCAGAGGACGTTATGTGAAAATTTCCGTGAATATTTACTTATTGTAGCTTATTAGCACAAATAAAAGTTTGGGTGAACAATGAAGAAAATTAGTATAATTTTCTTCACAAACAATGAAGAAAATTAGTATAATTTTCTTCATTGTTCACCCAAACTTTATTATTATAATTTTCTTCATTGTTTATATAATATATATTTTTAGCATTTGACATGCTTAGCACTATACATTAAACACAAAATGAAAAATGTGAAATCGAAAATAACAGTCACGAGCAGGATTTGAACCTGCATCTTCTGGATACGGTCCAGATGCTTTGCCGATTCAGCCATCGTGACAATTGCTCCTGACTGCTAATTTCGATAACAGATTCGTACTTAACGTCTTTGGGTGAGGCCTGCGCCATCTGTCGGAAGTATTTTCATACATTATACAGACCAGGTAAACTTAATTTTACAATAAAGATTTTTACCTAATAATTATGCAAGCCCTATAAATATTTATATATATTTTTAGCATTTGACATGCTTAGCACTATACATTAAACACAATGTGAAAAATGTGAAATCGAAAATAACAGTCATGAGCAGGATTTGAACCTGCATCTCCTGGATACCGTCCAGATGCTTTGCCAATTCAGCCATCGTGACAATTGCTCTTGACTGCTAATTTCGATAACACATTCATACTTAACGTCTTCGGGTGACGCCTGCGCCATCTGTCGGAAGTATTTTCATACATTATACCGACCAGGTAAACTTAATTTTACAATTAAGATTTTTACCTAATAATGACGCAAACCCTATAAATATTTGTATATATTTTTAGCATTTGACATGCTTAGCACTATACATTAAACACAAAGTGAAAAATGTGAAATCGAAAATAACAGTCACGAGCAAGATTTGAACCTGCATCTCCTGGATACCGTCCAAATACTTTGCCAATTCAGCCATCGCACATGCACAATTTTCACTTTGTGTTTAATGTTCTTCATTGTTGTTTATGAAACAAATAGAGATTCAAATAATTGCTTGATTTATTCTCATAGTATCCATCCATCCATCAGCCTTTCAACGTCCACTGCTGGACATAGGCCTCCCCAAGAGAACGCCACAACGAGCGGTCCTGTCATGGGGGATAATGCCGTAATCGCCACGCTTGGCAGGCGGGTTGGCGATCGCAGTTGATGTTGTTAATACTCGAGGGAGTGCTGCTTCCCACTCCCCCGGTATACCCTCAGTCGGCTCTTCGACTCCCATGGGTAGATAGAGATGGGACAATTCTAAAGCCGGCCCCACACGGCAAATATTCTATAGTATAGCAAATACTTACAATTACTGTAATATGATAAAGCAAGCAATGTCGGGCGAAGGGACTAGAGGGACTAGCAGAGTGGGTGCCGACCACAACACCCTCTGTCGATACAACTTGGCTAACTTTCAAATTTGTGGGTTGGCGCTTTCAGTGCAATTGCTAACTATTTTATGTTAATATATAATATATTACGTCAAGTAATTTGTTAAATTTAAACAGATTATATAATATAGATATTCTTATACATATCTTTAAATAATATACAATTAAATCGTTGTCCGCGTCTGTATGTTTCTCCCCTGACTCCTAAACAACACAACGGATGTTGAACAATTCGATGTTTAATAATCGAGTAACAAAAATCTCTATTTGCGGCACATGCTAACTAACCCTTTGTCCTAAGTGAACGACAAACGCGATAATATGACGCGATGCGACGCGACACGAAAATATCAAAAAGAGGTTGTATGTACTTATGGCCTACGTTGTTGCCTAATATGAATGCGACGAAACGCGATTAAAGTATTAGCCGCAATACGTCGCATCGCGTCGCGTCGCTCACTTAGGACAACGGGCTATACATGCATTCACAATTTTTACAAAAATTCGTATCATAATAATATGTCCAATATTTTTATTAATGCTTGTAAAGTAAAATGTCCAATAGGTAGATAAAATAAGTTATGTAGCCATACATAAAGTGGAATAGGTTCTGCACGCCATAATCGTATATTCTCCTTTAGCGGAGAAAATATGTATAAAGGTGGTCACTAAACAATTCAGGTCAGCGACTCGTTATATTGATGGAACGGGTCCGAATGTGAGATAGTGTTCGCGGCTCCAGCGGGCGCAGCCGATAGCCTTCGCTCATGAATATTGTAGCAGCACGTGTGTCCGTCGTATCCTCCAGATTCCTCCCTGTATCTGAAGCTTTATATACCTGCATATTTAGCATTGTTTCACATGTGAACATGTGTGATGTAGTATAGAACAATACGAGGCCTCACTACTTTGTTTGTTTACCCAAAAAGCAACTTCTATGAATATTTTCAACGCCTTTAGAGATAGTAGTCTCGGTTTATCCCTTTCGCTTAGGAATGGTTGTATATTTCGGTAAGAACTTTTTGTGGTTTATACATTTCAAGAAATATAGTACCCTGCTTTAAATTACGGTACAAATACGTTGTAAACGCTATAGTCGAAAAGTTAGTTAAATAACTTATTTTGTTCGTTTGATGACTAAGAACATAAATTCACTACTCCAATATTTGTCACCGCTCTCTTGTAATTCGTTGATGGACTTTATCTTATCCGTTACAAATAGCAGTGAATTATCAGGGAGTATTTAGGTTTGTAGTAGAAAATAGTTCCCCACGCTGTTCGAAGTATACTGTTAGACCTCAAGGCAAGTTGACTGCAGATATGGCGGTGTGGATTAGATATCGGCCTCCCGCCCGAATGTTGTGGGTTCGATTCCCGCACAGGACAACAGAACTCTTTGTGTGATCCACAATTGGTTGTTCTGAGTCTGGGTGTACTTTGTGTCCGTGAAATTGTATGTTTGTAACGTCCGCTGCGATACAAGGATTATCAATTTATTAGTAGTGCAGGTTGATTTTTTTTAAAACAAAGGTAAGGTCAGCACATTGGCTGTGCCTTTTATGCAATACCATGCGCGTGCTAAGTCTATTATAAGTGATGGATACTATTTATAATCATGACGGGTAGTTCGTTACCACCAAATACAATACATAAAAAGGTAGTGTTAAATAATTAGTATGCGTATTATTCAAGAAATTATCCAGTTATCGCCAGGAGGGCTCGTGTGTTCGGCTCGGGTGTTAATTGGTAGGATGCGACGATAATACGTCAAACCGCCGACTGTGGTCTGCCCCGTCTGCCCAGCCAAAATTTAATACTGCAAGTATATACTATGAGAACATCTATTTTAATTTTAAATTTGTATCGTAACAATGGACAATACACAGACAGGACTTATTTTATTTTTCTTGGTGAATAGAAACCACCATTCAATGTAGTTTTCCAACGACCTTTCTTTACCACCCATCTGTTAAAGTAGTTGTTTATCTAAAGAAAATTTAAATGGCATTACATGAAACTAGCAAATAATTGAATAGGTATATCTATTAGTTAACATTAAAGAAACATGAATTCGTATTTCAGACGATTTCATGATGATTCATTTTACATTTTGTTATTTAAGTTATGAATTTACGTTTTGTTTTTATACAAAGATCCTTTTCACGCCTCGATTATTGGATTATACGCTACCGAATGACAAAGTTATATAGTAGTCGTTATCCCTTTTACGGTGGGACAAAGTCATAATATTTATTGTAATCTGGTAAATAGAAATGGAATTAAATGTGTTACAATTTGTTATTTTCTCTCGGAGAAATACTATAATCCTATTACTTTCGGACGGCTAATTTTGGCCCTTGGGCAATGGTAACTTCGTAGGCACTTTCGTTACTAATCAATTAGTTGATTTATGACCATTAGAAGTACATGATTTCTCCGATTGACATATAAATCATAAATACAGTAACATGTTTTTTATTTACATAATTAACAATTCGTGGGTTCTACTCCTAAATTTCCATTTAATAATGAACTATTTTTAAACTGTGTGGGTGGAATACAAGCATACGGCTCACCTGATAGACGCTAGCAACACCAGAGGCACCACTCGCGCGTTGCTTTCTCCAAGGAAAGGTATAGGAAGTAGATAGGTAGGATAATAAGGTGAGGATAGAGTTTTAGGTCTCCGGCACTCTAACTCCCCATACGTAACACAACGGAGGTACCTACCGTTGTTTCACGTTGATCTTCTCTCAGAGGCTGGTACTTCCCCGATCGAGCCGGTTCATTAATGCTGGGATTAGCAAGGCTCTACCATTTCCGCCATTTGTCGCCTTATTCAATCATTTATAACAAAAAAATCCTATACCTATTTGGTTTTAATGTCAAAATCAATACATAGAAATATATTATATACAAGATAAGCATTTGACTGTGGCTTTATTTCTCACCGAAACTCATACAAAATCCGATCATATGGCAGCTCTGAGCACAGCGCCTATCTCGTAAATATCTCGTTTGTACCCACAATTCCTGGATTAGCCCAACAAGTTTGGAGGCTCAACTGTAGTGAAGGCTTAATGCCTACTACAAATAAGGACTTTAAAACTTTGTCACTGATTAAATAAACACTTTAGTGACTATTAAATCTATTCTCTGTAGCGTCACTGCTCTTGAGATTGAATTTGGGTAGGTTTTATTAAATTATCGTGTTTCTGCTGCCTGCGTTTATCTGTTTATCCGCTCTCTTCTCCTAAACCACTTAAGTATATGTTATGTTGTTTAGATTATCTTACTAAAAAGATTTTAGATATATTTTTTTAAAGTAGCAACATTAAACGTTTTGCCTATCCCCACGTGACTGGGCCGGCTTAATCGGGGAAGTACCACTCTCTCACAGAAGATCGGCCTGAAACAACGGTAGGCACTCCTATCGTTTTGTTTCGTATGGTGAGTGTGAGCGCCGGAAGCCGAAATACCCTCCCTATCCTCTCTTTATTATCGTTACTCTCCATCTCCTTCCTATCCTCGGAGAAGGTGACGTGCGAGTGATGCTTCTGTTGTTGCTGGCGTCTATAGGCTACGGTCAAAGAGAATATAATCACTACGTTTACTACGGTAGCCGCTTACCATCAAGTGTCAAAATAATGTGCCAGGGACGTGTAGTTCATAGGTAGGTTTTTAATAATGAATTCAAACCTTTTTTGTTTCTCTAATTACATATTAATTATTGTCTTTATTATTTATAACTTCCATCCATCAGCCTTTCAACGTCCACTGCTGGACATAGGCCTCCCCAAGAGAACGACACAACGAGCGGTCCCGTCATGGGGGATAATGCCGTAATCGCCACGCCTGACAGGCGGGTTGGCGATCGCAGTGGATGTTATTAATACTCGAGAGAGTACTGCTGCCCACTCCCCGGTATACACTCAGTCGGCTCTTACGACTCCCGTGGGTAGACAGGGGTGGGACAATTCTAAAGCTGGCCCCACACGGCCATATATAACTTTAGTAAGTTGAATTAAATCCTTATTTATCGGATACGGATCGATCCTTACTACAATATGTATTACTAACGCATCGCCCGAGACTTCGCTCGCGTCATATTGATGAACCCATTTTGGATTGGATTTGCGTAAAATCTTTTCTTAGTGCACACGTACAGTATCAAAGACATTTCAAGGTCATATCAACGCCGACCCAAACTCGTGCGTATAGATATAAAAAAAATCATGTCACGTGGTTTGTCCGCGATGAACTCCTAAACTAATGAACCGATTTTAATGATATTTTACCTATTTGTGCAGTTTAGTCCAACTTAAGAGGTTATTTTTATTTCAAAATTAACAAACGACTTATATGTGCCACAAGAACCCGTAGAAGGGAAGTATTGAGAGCTAGTATTGTGCTTATTTATATGCGTATATGTATACGGATATAGACAAATGAGAAAGTAACTTTGTGTATTTGTTTATTTGTTACGCGCGCTAAGTACTAAACCACCCGTTTTTTTATAAACATAGCTTGATAACATAAAAGTACAAAGGTTACTTTTTATTCCTGAAAAATAGACGATGTTTGTGGGACATTCAGAAAATTAAGTAATGTATTTTATGTAATTCAGAACCAATTCTGAAGTAAATGCAGACAAAGTCGCGGGTAAACGATTGTATATAATACATTCAAAACTAATAATTATGTACGTAAGGGGCGAGCCGATGAAAGGTTTTCATAAGCAATTACCCACCCATTCCACCTCATTGATTTGCTGACCAGGTTGATCGTAATATCACCTATATTTTCTGCTTTAATGGCTCAAGTATCCCTATATACTATATATTTAACATATTTTTATATATTTTTATATATTTAAGGTAACATCTGTTATTCGAGCAAAATTGCTTTATCAATGTATGCATGTAATACTTTGTAGGTTTGAGACCTGTAGGTACCTATTTTATTTATGAACCGTAACGTATTGTTATTTACCCAATGAAGTCGTATCTACCCAAGAAACTATAACTAAAATCAACAAAAAGGATTACGCACAAACTTTTATCCTATAGGGTAACCTTTGAACAAAAACAATTTCTATAGGACAAAGAAAATGTAACTACATTTCGTGTATTGTTAGCAAAGTCTCCAATAATAGGAGAATCACAAAATATCGCTAGTACAATGTCACACATGTCAGCCATTGTTGGCAAAATGTCTTAGATATTACAGTTATAATCAATCACAGGAGTGTCCATGACATGTACGTAATTAGGAGCGAACCTCCAAGCGAAGGAAGCTGAATCTATTCTAATGCCAAACTTTGTTGCTGTTTTAGTATCGATGCGAGATTGTTGGCACGAACTGTTAAAGTAATTGAACTGATAATTAGTTATTTCATGTTTTCTTAAAATTAATTTACTTTGCAGCACAAAGTAGAAAATATTGCACTTTAAATAGGATAATTTGTCTGTCATATATTTATAGTTTTTATAAAGTCTTACTATATGAGTTATAATAAAGTTTAATATAAAATATCATCCATCCATCTATCCATCCATCAGCCTATCAACGTCCAATGCTGGACATAGGCCTCCTTTAAGAAATGGGAGATAGTGCCGTAATCGCCACGCTTGGCAGGCGGGTTGTTCATTCTTATAACGGTGTTTCATGTATACAATGGTTTCCTTTGTATTTTTATAAACGTTTCCAAAAATTCCAACTACTAGCAACACCGAGTTAGCAAGTAAATAAAAGTGGGTATTAAATGAAATATTTAATAAAGACATTATAGTTATAAAAATAAAGTCCTCCAGAATTGAACCATATTGGCTAATTAGATAAAACAAGCTATGTAGTGAGAGCAGGAGAGCAAAAAGAAGATTGCCGATAAAAGAATTTTAATATTGTTGCGTCTTATCTCTATAAATCGTAAAAGTACTCCAGTGAAGATAATAGCGTTCGCAGATCGTGAATCTTCTTAATTACCAACAATGTTGAAATTAAGCTTTTAATGAGTTTTAATTAATAAGTTTTGGAACGTTGCGTGAAAATGCTCAGCGGTTGCTGTGAGATAATTTAGACAGTATCTAAACGGTTTAAGTGACTAACGATTTATTAATTATTATTTACAAATTAAGCCATAATTAAGCTGGTAACCTTCAAAATTAATTTTGATTTATTATATCGACGTTGTTTTGTTTGTCTTGCTTTTACGGGAAGCCAGTTATTATGATAGTTGAACGTTTATATATCAAAAAGAATATAAAAATGATTTAGCGTGCAAATAAGTTTCATATATCCAGTTCAAATATATAAACGATGTCATTCTAAGTTCATCCTGGGTCGCACAGTCTAGTTGTAGAGCCTTGCTTATCCTAGCATGAATATGGCGGCACGATCGGGGAAGTACCACCCTCTCACAAAAGATCAGCGTGAAACAACAATAGGTACTCATACCGTCGTGTTTCTTAAAGTGAGGGAGAACAGTAGAGGCCCAAACTTATTCTCTCCTTATTATCCTTCCTATCCTACCTATAGCATGTAAATTTTATAAGAGTACCTACATAATGTTATTATCTTTTTTATTAAACTCAAATACCCTCTCTCGCCCCCATTTCGTAGGAGTTAAACATAGCTGGCAAACCGTGGGTGTGTAATACACCTCTGCCTACCCTCATTAATTCAGGCATGATGCTATGTTTTTTTTATGTGTGTTTAAATACCCTCTTTATTTGAAGAACTAATTTTTTTTTTCCTTAATTGTAACTTGTTATTGTATTAGTAATTTTATTATTGTAATTTAATTATGCATTTAGTTTAATCTTCATTTGTCATATTTACACTGCAAGATGTGATCTCCTATAATTAAGGAAGCACAAGGACTACCTATATCGTTTTTTTACATTGCCTGTAAAGTGTATTCTTTGTTGGAGATCCTTATATAAATAAATAAATATCCTCCTCTCCCTTTCCTTGGAGACGCGCGAGTTATGCTTCTGGTGTTGCTAGTCTATTAGGCTACGGTAACCCCTTACCACCAGGTAAGCCGAATGCTTGTTTCCTGCCCACGTAGTATGGAAAAAAAAGCAAAAAAAAAAGATTGCTGAGCTTTTGCCTAAGGAGTTAATAAACAGCACGGAATCTGGAACTGCGCGCGATGAACATGGGACTAAAATATACATAAATGAACAGAAAATTTGAATTTTTGTTAAAGCGGGAAAATATATTTTTTTTTTTGTTAAAGCGGGAAAATATATTTAACCGCACACCAAGTCGTTCAGTACAACAAACAGGGAAATAACGTAAAGTATTCATGAAAGAAACCCGCCCTGTGGAGGCCCTCCGCCTGTATTGGCAGACCACTGGAACTATGTGACATTATTTCCGTGGTCCAACTTCTGCTTTCCACTTGGAAGATGAAGGCGTCATACTATAAAGATAAAATATAATAACGACACTTTTATAGCCATACGATTTGCCAATAATACAGGTTATTAAACATCGCGATGACACGAGCTAAGATATACACACAATTTATGCGGACGCAATGCCAACTACCCTGAGCGGTGCTCGTAAGTCCTATGATTTGATGAGAAACAAACCTGACCGACTTACGAATAAAATAATTCGATTTTAATTCCAAGTCGTTACAAATACCTACATATCATGATGATCTGTCGTGTAAGTTAATTTCTTTCAAATAAGTAGGATAGTTTTAAACTGCAGCTGCTCAAACACAAAAATAGCCATTCAATATAATCATTTAAAATTCTAAAATTAACTTTTATTTAAAAAAAGAACGTCTTGCAAAAAGGAATAATCCATAAATCGCGGGGGACTTTAAAAATATAAAATGGCACGGACACCACCCAGACTCAGAACAACAATTCGTGAGTTTTTGGCAGGAACATGAAGAAGGTCATGTCGTCGCCCTGCATTATTTTCTTAAACTTGTGTTATTTCAAGTATTAATGTGGTGGCCTATTTGTGTATGTGCATAAGTGTTGCAAGTGATGTAGTGCGGCATAACTTGTTTTTTCGTGTTGCCTACAAAACTCCATAGAAGCTTCAGTAAAGTCGCCACCGCTTTGCTGTAGCGTGGCTTTGACTTGACTATGACCAACATTAAATGACTTTGACTTCGACTAATTACATTACATTTTTCGATTTGTGTTTAATGTATGTTGCTAAGCATTTCAAATGCTAAAAATATATATAAAAATGTCTAAATAGCCTATTACAGTAATTTTTTCTCAAATATCTTATGTGTACAAACACAGCTCTTTTACAGCTTTATAATAGTATGGATTTTATAGGAAACTGAATAAACAGTAACAGTGGAACTAAAAATATAGATACAGGCATATCTGCAGGACAGCTTGAATGTAGACAAATTAGTGGCAATTTGCTTCGCAACATACCTCACGTTCGAACCGAATGTGAATATGAAATGAGTATTTAAGCCACCCATTTGGATCACTCTCGGCCGATGCCAATCATTTTAAAATCGATGCTTGCGGCTTTCACTCGATGTATGTTAATTATTCCTAGTGCTATCATTTCAACTGTGATCTGTTTCCCGCTCATCATATTTTATGCTCTTTATTCTCCTGTTTTTGTTTTATATAAATATGCCACTATTTCTTGCAGTTTTTTGAGCGCTATAACATGTCATTATTTATTGTTGTTTTCGTTAAATCTCTTTTTAAATTCAAACTGGAAATATACCTACATATATAAATACTAGTTTAACAGGGATACGTTATCCCGAACGTTGGTTTGCCTGCTATAAAGGACTCAGAGATTTTTTTTCGATATTAGAATTTTCGATAAGGGTGGTCGTAGGGGCTTGATTTTCAATAATGTAAGAAATTAAAGAAGTTTCTGTTACAATGTATGAGAAAAATCCTGATACATTTTCGCACTGCCATCTACCGAATCACATTGTGACCTACAAAAAAACCCGCTGTTTTAAGTTTTACGACACTAAGGTACGGCAATGGATTTTTATACATATAGGTACACATAGATTGTGATAAGAAAACTTTCGATTTTGCTAAAATAACAGTCGCTATTCAAAAATCTATTTTTACTAATTAATTGAAAGATAAAAAGTATACTCAAAACTTATTGTTCTGTGTTGTAAACACTGATGTTATTTATCTGAGATTGTTATATCTCACCTGTTTACATTCTAGTTTGTTCTCATAAATTTCTTTTAAACTAAGCTCATCAACAACTTGAGGACGACAAATAGAAAAAGTTACATTGTACAAAGATAAAGCGTTGTGTATAATACAGGAGGAGGACACCCCACTACAGCGTCTTGATTATGTCTCGAGCAGATTGAATATATCCCAAGCAAGCCGGAACAAAGGGGTCTTATTGTTATTCACCCTTTAGTGTAGTAGTGACAAACTATTTAGGCGACGTCGCAGCCCTTAAACGACTCTGCCAATTGTTTTTAGTCAAAGGTTAACTACATACCTGAGGAAAGCTGTATAGTCAACGATTACGTCATCTACCTAAATAAAAATAAGATGGATCCTTCGATAAAAGACACAGATGATTTTGACAGTGAACTGTTAGTAAAGTAGTAAAACAAAGGACTACAAAGACATTGGTATAGACTTCGATCCCCAGGTTCTCGCACGGCACAGACCTCAAAGTTTTCGAGATTTTTCGAAATTATGTGTGTATCTTCTTCTAATATATAAAATTCTCGTGTCACAGTTTTTGTCGCTATTCTCCTCGTAAACGGCTTAACCGATTCTTATGAAATTTTGTGTGTATATTTAGTAGGTCTGAGAATAGGATGTAAACTATTTTTCATACCCCTAAGTGATAAGGGTGGTCCACCACAAAACTTTATTTTTTGGGCAAAATTTTTTATTTAATTATTTTTATGATTCTGCATTAAAAACACATAATACCCTAAATTTTCACCTTTCTACTGCCAACCCCTATTTTTTAATAGCGATATTAGTACTTTAATAATATGCATTGCAAAATATTCACGAAAAAAAAAACATGGTGGTACGAAGTTCTCCGGGTGAGCTAGTTTATTTATAGATATTGTCATTGCTCGATGAAGAAAAAAACCGTAAGGAAACCTACATGCCTTTGACAAATATCTCCTTTAAAGATTTCCACTGTTGCCTTCCTTTTGTATTCTGGTCCCGCCACTTTTTTAATGTCTTTGAAATAGCCTAAATTTACCGATTGATCCAAAACTTACAACAAAATATTTTTGTGAACTTACATTTAGTCGGTACTTCAATCTAATTCCACTTAAGTTTCATCCACTAACAAATGTCAAAACGATCTAAAATTTTGCACACATAGGTACGAGTATATTAAGAATCGATCATAATACGTCAACTCTATAAACACAACATCCATCAATATCCTGATTAAGATCATTAGAATAAAAACTATTTATTGTTATAAAATATATCTTAACAAGACAACAAAGTTACAACGAACAGACACGACGAGTTTTAAGTCATCGTTAAAATACATTTAAACTATTAGATACGCATTATATTGGGTGAAGGCCCCACACTACCCTGTTCGTTGCCCCGAACGACGGGGTGCGTGGTTAGATAACTTTTTTCCTGCTTAAACAAAAAAAAAGGTACGCATTGCATCTATGAGAGTGTTTCACTGATCTATATAGGTATGACATAAATAATCCCAAACCCGCTCCGCATTTTCTCTTGCCTCTCCACCTATCCCTTTCCCTGGTGATGCGTGAGTGATGCCTCTGGCTAGCGTCTATAGGCTACGGTAACCGCTTACCATCAAGTGTACCGTGTGCTTATTTGCCACCCATATATAATAAAATATGCTGTGTATACTACACCTGGTTCATTCACGCATAAGATATTTGATGATGTCACACGTGTATCATCATCATAATACTTCATATGTACATAATAACGTAAAAGTAGATATAGGTACATCATCATAGAGGAAAATTGACTATTCAATAACAATAAAATATATATATCTGTAAACAATTGAAAGAAAAGTAAATATGACAGGAAAACATATAACTTCGCGATAGAAGCTCAAAATATAACATCGATGATGCGCGGATAAATATTCGTCGGATTTTATATTTGCTGAAATTGTTTCCGTATCTACTTTGGCTGGTATGATTTTCATAACTGAATGCATCACCGATCATGATCCTAAGATTATCTAAAGAGTATCTCAAATAAAAAGCTTTATTTAGATATTTTTTATATATATTTTTAGCATTTGACATGCTTAGCACTATACATTAAACACAAAGTGAAAAATGTGAAATCGAAAATAACAGTCAGGAGCAGGATTTGAACCTGCATCTTCTGGATTCCGTCCAGATGCTTTACCAATTCAGCCATCCTGACAATTGCTCCTGACTGCTAATTTCGATAACACATCATACTTAACGTCTTTGGGTGACGTCTGCGCCATCTGTCGGAAGTATTTTCATACATTATACCGACCAGGTAAACTTAATTTTACAATTAAGATTTTACCTAATAATGACGCAAACCCTTTAAATATTTAGATATTTTTTATATATATTTTTAGCATTTGACATGCTTAGCACTATACATTAAACACAAAGTGAAAAATGTGAAATCGAAAATAACAGTCAGGAGCAGGATTTGAACCTGCATCTTCTGGATTCCGTCCAGATGCTTTACCAATTCAGCCATCCTGACAATTGCTCCTGACTGCTAATTTCGATAACACATCATACTTAACGTCTTTGGGTGACGTCTGCGCCATCTGTCGGAAGTATTTTCATACATTATACCGACCAGGTAAACTTAATTTTACAATTAAGATTTTACCTAATAATGACGCAAACCCTTTAAATATTTAGATATTTTTTATATATATTTTTAGCATTTGACATGCTTAGCACTATACATTAAACACAAAGTGAAAAATGTGAAATCGAAAATAACAGTCAGGAGCAGGATTTGAACCTGCATCTTCTGGATTCCGTCCAGATGCTTTACCAATTCAGCCATCCTAACAATTGCTCCTGACTGCTAATTTCGATAACACATCATACTTAACGTCTTTGGGTGACGTCTGCGCCATCTGTCGGAAGTATTTTCATACATTATACCGACCAGGTAAACTTAATTTTACAATTAAGATTTTACCTAATAATGACGCAAACCCTTTAAATATTTAGATATTTTTTATATATATTTTTAGCATTTGACATGCTTAGCACTATACATTAAACACAAAGTGAAAAATGTGAAATCGAAAATAACAGTCAGGAGCAGGATTTGAACCTGCATCTTCTGGATTCCGTCCAGATGCTTTACCAATTCAGCCATCCTGACAATTGCGTCACCCAAAGACGTTAAGTATGATGTGTTATCGAAATTAGCAGTCAGGAGCAATTGTCAGGATGGCTGAATTGGTAAAGCATCTGGACGGAATCCAGAAGATGCAGGTTCAAATCCTGCTCCTGACTGTTATTTTCGATTTCACATTTTTCACTTTGTGTTTAATGTATAGTGCTAAGCATGTCAAATGCTAAAAATATATATAAAAAATATCTAAATATTTAAAGGGTTTGCGTCATTATTAGGTAAAATCTTAATTGTAAAATTAAGTTTACCTGGTCGGTATAATGTATGAAAATACTTCCGACAGATGGCGCAGACGTCACCCAAAGACGTTAAGTATGATGTGTTATCGAAATTAGCAGTCAGGAGCAATTGTCAGGATGGCTGAATTGGTAAAGCATCTGGACGGAATCCAGAAGATGCAGGTTCAAATCCTGCTCCTGACTGTTATTTTCGATTTCACATTTTTCACTTTGTGTTTAATGTATAGTGCTAAGCATGTCAAATGCTAAAAATATATATAAAAAATATCTAAATATTTAAAGGGTTTGCGTCATTATTAGGTAAAATCTTAATTGTAAAATTAAGTTTACCTGGTCGGTATAATGTATGAAAATACTTCCGACAGATGGCGCAGACGTCACCCAAAGACGTTAAGTATGATGTGTTATCGAAATTAGCAGTCAGGAGCAATTGTCAGGATGGCTGAATTGGTAAAGCATCTGGACGGAATCCAGAAGATGCAGGTTCAAATCCTGCTCCTGACTGTTATTTTCGATTTCACATTTTTCACTTTGTGTTTAATGTATAGTGCTAAGCATGTCAAATGCTAAAAATATATATAAAAAATATCTAAATATTTAAAGGGTTTGCGTCATTATTAGGTAAAATCTTAATTGTAAAATTAAGTTTACCTGGTCGGTATAATGTATGAAAATACTTCCGACAGATGGCGCAGACGTCACCCAAAGACGTTAAGTATGATGTGTTATCGAAATTAGCAGTCAGGAGCAATTGTCAGGATGGCTGAATTGGTAAAGCATCTGGACGGAATCCAGAAGATGCAGGTTCAAATCCTGCTCCTGACTGTTATTTTCGATTTCACATTTTTCACTTTGTGTTTAATAAAAAGCTTTACTCAAAGCTTTTTTGAGTAATGTTACAATTGCCCTAATACTACTATGCTACGGTATATACAGTCTTTTATTTGTTTGTTAAGTTTTCAGGTCTAAATGAATGAATTTAGCGTAAATACCTATAGTCCATTATCCAGAAAAGAACTTATATTTTACCCCTTTTTTTTTAAGATGGTAAAAATTTGTTCCTAACCGCACATCCCGTCGTTCGGGGCAACAAACAGGTCCTCGCCCTCTAAAGAAACCCGCCATGTGCCGCCTCTCCGCCTTTATTGGCGGGCCACCGGAACCATATTACATTCCTTCAGTGGTACTTACATTTTACCCTGGATAAATAGGCGGTTCCTGCGGTTTATCAATGTTTACTGAGATAAGTCACGTTTTGAGTGATATAATTATTTAGATGTATAGTTGTATACGTAGATAAGTCGTGAGCAGAGTCTTGCTTAGACTAAAATAAAAAGTAGGTAGTCACAAGAAAACTATAACTCTTTTTTAAATCTGAATCAGAAATTAATATCTTGTAAATACATTTGCTTATAATAAAAAAAAATGATGCATTTTGTAGAAATATTTCACAATAAACGAATTACAGGAATCATGTGTCAGATAACAGGGACAAAATGGCGATGGTGCCGTCGCGACGCGGTACGAATTTTGTAATTGCAACACCGGTTATGTGCCCGCAACAACTAATCTTTTCTTCTACACCATTTTTTAGCGGGTGACATTTTATTTTGTGCGCGATATATGACATTATGAAACCTTAAATTATAATTTTGTGTTACAGTGTTTTTACAAACATTGCATTTTTAAAGAAAATTTAAACATGTATAATAAGGATGTAATTGTTTCGATAACAGCTTTACTTCTCTTAACAAGAATGGGCCGGCACGACTAGGTAAATATCATCCTCACAGAAAATTGGCGTGAACAGCGGTTGGTATTCCTACTGTTGTGTTTCGTATAGTGAGTGAGAGTGACGGAGACCCATACTCTTCTAGTCCCCTACGTATTATCAAACAATCCTACATCAAAACAACTTAGATACAGCCACTTTCATGCCATTATAAGAAAGTTAATTTCTTCATTTCCACCTCCCATCCATTTCCCTGGGGTTGGTAAAGCGCGAGTTAAGTCTCTTGTGTTACTAGTGTTTATGGTTACGGTAACCGCTACTGCAACACGAAATATTTTTTTAATCGTTGTCAGTTCGTTTATTCGCATATTACGCCCAAAACTACCGAATGAATTTTGATGCAACTTTTTTGTTTAATAGCAATTGATTACATTTAAAAACTGGTATATGCCGTTTCCCGCAATATATCGGGAACCTGCAGCAGAAATGCTAGTATTTTGAAAAGTTAGAGGTGTGTGCCTTGTACGTCTCAATATTATACTGGGGATAACTCGATACCTCTGTGTTGGCAATTCTCAGATACTATAAGCTATGACTGCCACGATCTATGTAACTGGAAATATCAGAGCAGAAGATGGCAATACTAAATCGCTCTGGTGAATAAGCAATGGTAAAACATCCCGTGGAAAAAGTCGCAACCGGTTGCGTAAAGTTGAAAGGAAGATAGCGAAATGAACGGTGGCTGGCAACAACCCCTCTGCGTTCTCGAACTTTGACAGTTTATATGACCCGTGTAATAGCGCCTTAAACTAAATAAAGCTTTGCATTTGGCTCGTACATCGTCAGTCTCCGATTCACTTGTTTTGTCTCCAGCGCTAGATTAGATCTAACTTTGTCTGTGAATCTCAAAATATACGCAGCTTTGAACGTATGTGTATCAACTTTGAATGTATGTGTATCAACTTTGAATGTATGTGTATCAACTTTTAATCAATTTCTTTGTTTTTGGCTCGTGTATGACTTTTATTTTTTTACTTCGAAACCTTCTGCATCTATATGTCTGACTTTCTAAACGCAATAAACTCAAAAATAGACTGATTTTTATGCGGTATTCCCTACATCCATTAGGGATTTTTGAGTAATGTAGTGTATAAATTCTATAGTTTTGTATAAATTGGCTGAACTATGATGATAGTTGTTAAATATGTCGGAAAAAATACTGCTCCAAAAAAGCAATATAAAAACATTTTGATCTGTATTATAGCATTTGACATGCTCAGCTACTTTAAGGAAGTCGTAAAGACAAAAAAAATGAATATGGCCGTCGGTTACTGCGATGGCTTAGCAGTCTAGAGCATTCCCCCGGATTGGAAGGGACACAGGCTCGAATCCTGCTCGCAGTAAAATTCTCTTTTTCCACATTTTCACCAATGATTTGTTCTTTAATATAAACACAATTATAAGGTGGATGTTAATATTTCTAAAACTGATTTTTCTTTTATGTTCACCATTACTCACTCTATTGATTATGTTTCAATGATTAACTGCCTCGGTAGTGTAGCGGTAGTGTATGCGACTGCTAATCATGAGGTCTCGGGTTCGATCCCCGGGTCGGGCAATGTTATTGAGCTTTTTCCTAAAAAGAAAAATTCTCAATAGCAGCCCGGAGTTTGGAAATGTGCCCAGTAGACGTCAATAGGCTCGCCCCCTATTACGTGGGACTTAAACATAGCTGGCGAGTCGTGGGTGTGTAATTCACCTCTGCCTACCTCTTCGGGGAATACAGGCGTGATGCTATGTTTTTTTTTTATTAGCTTAGATTGAAATCCGTGCCTTATAAGATATCAACAGTATAGTAGATTATTTACCTACTTGTACTCAAAATTAGACATTTAAATAATTTACGATACTCTTGTAGTGTAGAATATATAGCTACTTGAAACTTTCAAACATTCCACCAACAGACATGAAGCACCCAACGAGATTCATGAGCCCACTTACAATGCCCGCCATGATGTCAAGCTCTTGATCCAGTTCTCTAACGGAGCTCTTAAGTTGACAATTGACGCTCTTAGTAATCAGTGTATTGACCGATATGACTATTGGAACGATTATCGTCGGATCTTAAACTCCAACAATTATTTCATTGACACGGACAATGATTAGACAATGATTAGTGGTATAGTTAAGCACTGCGTATATTTTTTTCATATTGAAATTATCGTAACTTGACACACATATTAGACATATTATTATAAAAACGGGAAATAACTCACGTTTAGAATCGATTACATCGACTGGAACTTCGAGCATATCCGAAGTCGACCAGATTTAAAATAATAGAATAATATATCTAGCCAGCCTTTGCCCGTAGCTCCACCGCAGGCAAAAGCTAGTTTTCAGGTTATATCTCAGGTTCCCGATATACTAGCGAAATAAAACGTATAGGTACCAGTTTTTAAATCTAATCAAGACGTAAAATACAAAAGTTTATCAAAAAACGTTTAGCAGTTTTTGTATGATGTGCGAAAAAAGAAACAGATAAATAGACAAAAGTTTAAAAAAAAATTGTTTGACGCCTAAGTACAGTTAATCTGAAATATCTAAGACAGATATAGATCAGTTACAGCTTTATAATAATGCAAAAGACATGCATTAAATTTGTAAACACGCCTAAACAATGCTCATTTGTGCCTACTCACGGGACTACTTGGTGTACCCGTGTATGTACATATCATCTACTGACTTGACTGCTCAGATGGCAGAGTGGCTCAGATACCGACCTCATATGCCAAATGTTGTAGGCTCGATTCTCATTCAGGACCATTCTTTGTGTTGTGCCCACAAATAGTTGTTCTGAATGTGGGAGTTAGGGTGCAATTTGTGTCCATGAAATTGCACGATACAGAGATTATTACCTAATGCAGTGCTTTGGCTTTGTCTTAAAAACAACCATCGCTAGTGAATATGAGATTTTACAGAATTTATGTCCGTTTTAAATGTAAACGCATATTAAATATTATTTATATGTAGAGCCTATGTAGTATTTAGATTTAAGTAAACGTGAATTGAAGAAATGAATCACCCAAAACATAGAATTACATTTTGCATGTACCTTCAATACATAACTATCAATTTTCACGCAGAGAACACTTTTATGATCCATATGTTGTTCTGAACTTGGCTTAATTTCAAAGCAAAAGTTTTTTTTTTATTCTACGTGGGTGACAAACAAGGATATAGCCCACTTGATGATAAGCGGTTACCGTAGCCTATAGACGCTAGCAACACCAGAGGCATCACTAGCGCGTTACCTCGTCTCCAAGGAATGGGATATGAGGTGGCGAGGAAGAATAATAAGAAGAGAATAAGATGAATACTAAGGAGAGGATATAAATGATAATACTGAGAGGACAAGGAGTGGTTGGGGCCTCTGGCGCTCTCACTGACTATACGAAACACAACAACAAGAGTACCTACCGTTGTTTCACGGGGATCTTCTGTTTTTTTTTAATTGTAACTGGTCCCTGTGGTCGGGTTGTCACTTCACCCCTAACAGTATTAGGGACTTTATTATGCCAGTTTATTTATTTTAACTATGTTTCTATGTAGCATATAGTATGGCGCAGCGTAGGACGGCCCCCCACAAGGTGGACCGACGATCTGGTCAAAGCCGCGGGGAGCCGTTGGATGCGGTCAGCACAGGACCGCTCGTTGTGGCATTCTCTTGGGGAGGCCTATGTCCAGCAGTGGACGTTGAAAGGCTGATGGATGGATGGATGTTTCTATGTTATCTATGTTTGTCCATTTATTTATTTATTTCTGCAGGAGGTCCGTTGTCTCGGAACGAGCCAGTCCACACCAAGCTGGGTTAATTTGGTGGTCAGTCAGATGTACTAGGATCCCGTAAGGGCACGGTAAGAATATCGTAACAAATAATACTCTGCGAAAGGTTGGTACTTCCCTGATCGAGCCGGCTCATTTATGATGGGATAAGCAAAGCTCTACTTGGTACTAATTAAATATATCCCATTGCAATTATATAATGCAATAGCTTTAGCTTTTAGTTTGGCATAACAAACCTATTTGATTCATGAGTTCCTTAACAATTCATTTAATATATCTTAGAAATATAATAGTATAATAATGATGATTAAAGGAATATAATAGAACTATCATCCATATGTATGTAGCAGGAAGTAAACAAAGCAATATCGATGTTTCACCGCCGGAACCTAACAGTAGCAAACACGAGATTATGACGTGTAAGAAAACAAGGGTGTTTATATCATGTTTACATTGGAATCTTTCCTATTTATTTTCCTAGAAAAATACTTATTTACAGTAAGACTCTTGATTACATCTCCTTTATCAAAATGAAAGCTTTGTGTATTGATAACTAAAAGTTTTAATAATATGTTACACTAGTCGACCCTTGCGGAATTCCGCATCCAATAAAGGACCTCTTCTGAGATGATTTTAAAACTAAATTTAAAAGAAATGGTACAGTTTTAGACCGTAGGTCTATTTTTCGTCATTAGCCGGCACGATAAACTTGAAAATGAGGGGCCAATCATGGAATTTGATAAAGGAATAAGGAAGATCTCACGGACTAACAGAAAAACAGGCTAGAGAAATAATTATATAAGATGTTTTTATTTTATTATATAGACTATACCTACAATTGATTTCTTAATGGAAGTTGCCTGATAAAATTAATTATATTAGAGATAAAATAAATTATTATCCGCAAAAAACAAGCAAAATCAGATAAGGGTATATTGCGATGCGAACATACACAGCTTTAGAGTTGTATAGGAGCTTCAAAAAATAATTTCAACACTTCAAAAAAAACTTGTTTTCCCGTCACGGGACCGTGAGGCTCTTGTATATGGCCCACAATTTCCTCTTTACAATGCAATATGCATAATTTACAATTTCGTTCTTGATCACTAGCATATTCTAATAAATATTTAATTAATACTAATTGATGATTAAATAATATAACGTAAGCAATTGACTTTTTAGAAATCATTGAAACAAGGTGACTAATTATGTTTATGTTCAAATAATAACAGTTGAACTAATGTGTTTATATAAGAATAAATAGAGTCCCAGTCAAAACACTTGAAGTACAAACAGGGTCGCTGCCTTCCAACTTCACGGATGTCTTTGTCCTCTGGCGAAGTTAATGGCGCGTACACACCGCTCGTGTTCAAATTCAAATGTGAGAAACGCAAATAATATTGATTTATACAACAAGTTCATACAAATTTTACAGTGTTCACTTGTTCAAGAAATGAAAGAGAATAAGTATTGTCTAAATTTTACTGTACCAATCAATTTTCTCTTATGTATTGGCTTCATAAACGTTATACCTATTATTAGTATTAACGAATGTTTAATTGTTTATTTGCAAATTAGAAAAGTAAAAAATATTAACCATTTGAATACATTGGTCATTACTAGTTGGTACCCGCGACTTCGTCTGCGCAGGATAAATACTTCGAGTAGCTTATTTTCTTCTCCAAGGTCCTATCTATCTTTATACCAAAATTCATCAAAATTGGTTTGGCCGTAAAAGCGTAACAGACAGACAGAGTTACTTTAAAAGACCCTTGTTCTATATTGCGTAATGTATGTAAATTGAAACTATGTATTTTTGATGATGATTTCACTAATAGGTATTATAAACGCTATAGTTTGTGAGGATAAATGTACGGATGTAGGTATATAACGATTGATGGTAACGCAAAAGTTATAGTTATCGTACTGCGATATAGGTACTCCTATAAACTATACTGAACGATATTTTTTTATTTTGATATAAGTATCAATTTGTTACTACCAAACGTGCATTAGAAATAAATTATCAATTTTTAGGGTTCCGTACCCGAAGGGTCAAAACGGGACCCTACTACTAAGACTTCGCTGTCTGTCTGTCTGTCCGTCCGTCTGTCACCAGGCTGTATCTCAATAACGGCGATAGCTAGACAGTTGAAATTTTCACAAATGATGTATTTCTGTTGCCGCTATAACAACAAATACTGAAAATAAAATAAAAAAATATTTAAGGTGGCTCCCATACAACAAACGTGATTTTATTGCCCTTTTTTGCTCGCTATTGATAACGGCAACAGGTAGACGCCTGAAATGTTTACAGAATATTTAGTTATAATATTGACTTTAAAAAGAAATAATTAAATTAAAATAAAACAAATATTTAAGGAGGGCTCACATACACAAACGTATTTCTTTCAAAGATCAATGCTTTACGTAGCATGTTCGAGAGCTAGAACTTCAAAAGGATTGTTTATAATCCCTGTAAGTGGTACAGGATTCTCTAGTCCTTCTCCTCCATCGGACACAAGTCCAGCCGCTATAGAAATGTGTCGCTTACGTCAAAATTCAACTAGTGCCTGTTTTCAGACATCTTCGTATAAAAAGGCCACTTAACTATATTTAAATTGTATATCAATACGTACAATCTTTAAGAAAACATATAGATGACGTAAATACAAATAATTTGTCCGTGTGGTGACGGACTAAGAATACAAGTGTCACCACCCCATTCTTTCCCACGGGTGTCATATGAGGCGACTAAGGGAAGTAAGCAATTTATCATCCATTGCATGACTGGTGGTAGGACTGGGTACCAAGTGGGAGTACTCACTTGGTATCAGGCCCGAGCGGGTTGGTACCACTATCTCCCGTATGACCAGCCATGAAACACATCGTTGCGTTTTGATTGTAGCAGGAGATAGCTGTTATATCTCATTTCATATAACTATGTGAAGTGAATTGGTGAGCAGCGGCTTGACAATACTCTCGGTATAGTCGAGTCCATGGGCGACGTTTACCATTTGCCATCAGAAGGACCGTGGCTCGTCCGCCACTACATGCAATAAAAAAAATGTTGATCCAATTATAAGCAATTCTGATATATATCAACTCAACAATATTTCAAACATCGTGTGGGAAATGGCATAGTGAAGGCATTTTTATTTGATCTTAAAGGAGTTCGGATTATTGGCATTTATCACGGAGTACAGAAAAATAGGCATTTATAGATCCCCTCGATGTAACTGGAACGATTTTTTAGATGCAATGAATATTTGATGGCAGAACACTGCCGTTGCCTCCAACTATAGTATGTGGGGATTTTAATGTAGATTTACTAGAATAGGTATAATCAGAACGCACCTTTAAAAAAATATTTTGGCGATATTGGTTTAAATTCACACTTCCTTGTGGTGCTACCACAACGGGTTATACTCAAATAGACAATGTGTTTAGCAATATTGACTTAAGTGCTGGCACATACTGTGCACTATTTAGTTACCATAGGCCTTAATGGATACAATTTCAAATTGAGTAATTATAATTTTTATCTAAACTTGTAAACAAAAGTGGGCGGTCCTACTACCTACATACCTACCTATCAAGTAATTGTTAACACCACTTTCTTTATATTACTTACCTAATTCTTACGCCCGCCCTTACAGATAATAATAAAAGTTTAAAAAGCTGATGGAATTAACACTATAAAAATTCATCCACGATGGCGCCATTCATTTTAGTCCTAAATATTTTGTGGGATTGCGCTCGCTTACCCACTGCGCACAGTTACCTTGAATGACTCTAATGGTAACTTAATTCCTTACATTTAAAACTGTTTCGTTATGCGCATCTAAGTTGAAAACCACGAAATGAGTCAAATTTTACTTGCAAAATTTGGTAACAGCCGAACACCATGGTTACAGAGAGTTACAATAGTGTAATGTTGTTTACCTAGTCAATGGTACGGAACCCTTCGTGCGCGAGTCCGACTCACACTTGGCCGGTTTTTTATTGTATTTATGGTTCACAACACACTAGTAAGGATTGTTTACCAGTACAAAACTATCTGCAAAACGTTACCATCTCATCGACAAACCATCAAAACAAGACAATAACCAAAACACAACCGTTATCTCTGACATTAAACGCGATAGAATAATATCTAATTCATGAACCGTGTATCCAATCCGTAGATGCCAATTACGTGCCCTATAATCAAGAAGATTCACAAAAGGGTTCGGACGAAGCTCAATCAAACTTTGGCAATCATCACGCCTATCTAATCTCCTGGGTAACAATGTAACCCGGATTGAATCCTCAGTAGACTATTTTACTACTGCCTTATTTACGTGCCATGATAACAAAAGCAACGACAACCAACGGGACCTAATTATTATCACCTCAATTCATAACCATTATATAACCGTTCAACCTCGTGATAAACATATGTATATGTAGCTCATAGACAGTCCCAAAACCATTTGCTGCCTTTGTGTATTGTATAGTGTGTCAAACCATTTAAATATGAATGTTAAGTTGATATAAATAATATACATGCTGGGCAGTTTTTAATTTCCGGCGGTCTCGTAGCGCCCGCAACGAAAAAGTGTTAATTGAATGTGCGGAGATAGAAACGGATCTAAAAACGTTGCTGCCGTTGTTTCATAAATAATAAATCAATAAGCGTTTCAAAATTCATCCATTCTGTATCAGTTTTGTTGTAGGTAAACTGGAAAACAATTACTCTAGTTATGTATAAACAGATTCGTTTATGAATATTCGAGCTACATTATGTATTAACCTGACTATATGATTGGTTATTAAAATTTATGGTTTATAAATGTTTCAGATACTATATATTTTAAAAACTTTTTATTAGTCTTCCTTAAGATCTACTGTTACATTTTCGTATAGTATGTCAAGCAATTTTATAAGTCTAGACTCAGGATATATTCAAATGCCTTAGATCAAAATCTTAGTAGGATTAATTCTTGTTTGGCAGAGAACTTGAAAACATTCAATTGGCAAAGACAACGCAATTCAGTTTCAGACTAACAATTTGTGGCTCACACATATATTTTGCCTGAACCAAACTCACAGCTCAAAGATAAATCGGATTTCTTCATCGGTGAAGCATTTTCACTCTGTGATGTTATGGTTATACAGTAATCGGCATTGGGTGGAGTTGTTAGTAATCATGGTCTAACTGGTTCAAACTACTTTATTGATGTTTGTATAAAATTCAAAAGGCTATGTAAACCAAATATTTATATCTAGGCTCTTAAACTGTACAGATGATGGAATGGTTTAGATTCGACCCCCTAAGCCAAGTGTTTGTGGGTTTAATTCTGACACAGGACAATTCTTTGTGTGATCTTCAAATGGTTGTTCAGAGTCGAGACTGATAGATACTTTTTGTCCGTTAAATGGTATGTTTTGAACAGAGATTATTCCTTAGTACAGGACAAAGTACACCAAGATTCAGAACAACCATTTGTGGATCACAATAACAGTTGTCCTGTGTGGCAATCGAACCCGCAACACTAGGACGGGAGGCCTGTCTCTAAACCACTCCGACTTATGTGAAGTCAAAAAGTTTTGGTCATTAAGAGCCTTATAAAGAGACTGTGTACGTTTTCGGAGACTCACCTTGCGACGTTTTGTGCCTCACAACGTTATATAAACCTGTATTTCTTAAAGTATATTAAGTACACTTGATTGAATACTAAGTTAAAACTCCAACCACGATAATATTAACGAAACAAAATTGTCTAATAGTAATGGTTACTATTCCTTAACGATTACTATTCGCAAAATAAAAATACGATAAGATATAGGTGCTTGAATTATTCATGAGACGAACAAATAAAATCGATCCCACAATCAAGCCGACTCCGCAATGTTTAATTGAATTGTGATGTCGTGTACAAAGAAGGGATCGGTTAGCGTGAAAAGCAACTTGATCCAAGGAATTGATCGTAAAATCTAGTTTTATACTAGCGCATTACCCGCAGCTTCACTCGTGTAATAGCGACAGATTAAAAATCCATTTTGAATAAGATTTGCGTAAAATCTCTCTCGTGCAGTTACAGTATCAGAGAAACCCATAGGTATGTAAATTTTCACTATCCTAGCCCCAGGAGTTTGGTCTGTGCGTTGATGTCAGTCAGTCAGTTATTCTTTTATATTCAGATAAATATAAGTATTTATAAGAAGTCCATACGGACGAAGTCGAGGGGCAGAATCTAATTACTTAAAAGCACTTTTTTGACAACACCTAAAGAATAATCCTTGTATCCCGGGGAACTTTACAAACGTACAATTTCACGGATCCATCAAAATAATCAGTATTTGTAAGTCTAATATTACAATGGTGATTCTCGTCATAAGTAGATAATAATTTTGACTTATAAAATTTCTAACTAATGGCAGCAAAAACTAGCCACATCTAATCTAAATACATCGCCCTCTGGCACAATAATATTCTATATACAAAAATAACCATCCCACACAAACCCTCCATTTTCACAGGACAACAGCCAATGTCTGTTTCTGAATTTCGGACAATACGTATGGCAAAATTCGTAATGATCAGTTAAATGGTTCCGGCGTCAAAAGATAACAAACAAACTGACATTCACATTTCTTATGGATGGCAAGAATGTCCGCAATCATGGTTGTTCTCTCCCTCTTTCTGCATTAAGCCACCATCTGATGCTGCTGCTAACAATTAATTTATCTAAAGTAGGTAATATTACAGTTCTATAAAAAGAAAATTGACTTCAATCTTACAAAAGGGAAGTAATTCACCTAATTCCATTAAAAATATTGTTTGTAGTTATCTTTATGGCGGTTGCGAATATTTATACCCTTAGAATTTATAACTAATGGAGCGTGTCCGAGACGAGACATCGCAAAAGATGACAGCAACACCCCCAAGGGCAAGCTACTTCTAAGAAAAACGACATTAATATTCCACACCAACCGGTGTTCATAGTGTTTTTACGTTACAGGATTTTACGCGAATTGAAGTACGAGTAGGTACCCAGCCAGACAAAGAAATTATCTTTTTAAATTAACCTTTCCGCTCACTTGGTTATAGTAGTTTAGGGGAGAAATGCTACCCTATCTATCTCTATTTTCAGTAATCTATACATCTTATATACAAATAAATAAATTTGAAGTGTCTGTTTGTGATGTCTAAATAACAACTTTTTACTAAATGTATACGAGAGTATTTATACTCTACTTATAACAAATTACCAATTTTTAAAGTTTTATATTTGGCTGTTTGTTCCGGCTAATCTCTGGAACAGCTGGAACGATTTTGGCGGGACTTCCCCTAGCAGATAGCTGTTATTATAAAGAGTAACTTAGGCTACTTTTATTTTGGAAAAATACGTTTTTCCGTCTCGATTAGACCTTAACGTTTTGTTATCGTCGTCATAGTCGTGGACGACAGTTAATCGTGCCATCCTGTATGTGACACCCATTTAAACATACAAGCCACGACAATTTAACCTGCACGACCATCTATCGTCAGGACATAGTGGAAACGCTGCCTTACGCGAATAAATCAAAACAATGAATTGTGTAAAGCACAACTATTCCATTAAATCAAAACAAGTTATAGTGAAAGGGGTAATATTCAATTATGATTGTATTTAGGGCAGTAGAAACTTATATTTTATAGAAACAAGACAATAGTGCCTGCTTGCCTTTAGTTTAAATGATGAGCGAGAGCTTGTATACATAACATGAATTCGCAGTGACTCATAAGCAATCAATGTCTTTCAATATTTGGGGTAGAGCCTTGTTGACTCAGCAGAATAACAGAATGAGACGGCTCGAATGAGCAAGAACCACCTTCTCACAGAAGATCAACGTGAAACAACGATAGGTACTTCTACTGTTGTGTTTCATATGATGACACACAAACCCCCTCATTATCTCGTCCTTATTATCCTTCCTCTCCATCACCTATCACTTTCCTTGAAGTTCGCGTGTGCGAGTGATGACTCTGGTGTTGCTAGAGTTTATAGGCTACGGTTGATTTTCTAATATCCCGACGTTTCGAAGGTTCTATAACATCCATAGTCACGGGTGCGTTATTTCACAGTACTGCTATATGCTGAGGCACAAACTGGCATTTTTTATTTTTTTGGTTTGGGCGGGAAAAAAAATCCTAACCGCACACCCCGTCGTTTGGGGCAACGAATAGGGTAGTGTGGGGCCCTCAACCACTAAAAAAATCCGCCGTGTGCCACCTCTCCGCCTTTTTTGGCGGGCCACCGAAACTATATTACATTCCTTCAGTGGGCACAAATTGGCCTAAAGAACGAGCTGGATTATTAATTACTTCATGCCACACCAATTTTGAAACTTATTTTCACTTTAAATTATTTAATCAGGGTAAGATGATTCTTTATCAATTTATTGTGAACTAACAACTTAAAACGGTCGCTTTCCTATTTATCTCTGAGCGTGGAGCCATTGACAGTACCAGAAATCCACAGAACAATTTATACCAAAGGACCAGAACCCTTCAGGACAATGTACCTATATTTCGTATTATTCAAAATTAACGAGAATTAATTAAATTTAAGAAGATACCCATTTTTGTTGTAGTGGTATCTTCGCGGTATGGAGCGGCTTGGCTATAATACAGTTATGTTATTACTAACTCTATTAGCAGTGGTCACTGCTTATCATCAGGTAAATACAAAAAAGACATCGTATGACCAGAATCAATCGCATTCAATCTTAATAATTCCTCGCCTCTCGCTTCATAACATCGTAATATTCGATCAGTCGCCAGGAAATCCTTGTGGAACCCGCTATTTTCCCGAAACGATTTTCCTGGAACCGTTCATCCCAATAAAAGACAACATAAAAAGCAAAAGCCCTAAATATTTCCCGCCAATTGATAGGTACATACAGCAGTAAAGTGAGAATGCCAACAACAGATTTATACGGCGCCGAGGAGTGCGTGCTTTAATAAAAAAAATCTCAAAGGTAATTCGCACGATAAGTTATTACCTAGCTAGGAATATAATATATGGCTCTCATATTCTCGTATGAATAAACGACAGCCATTTTGACTGTAGTATGCCAAGTTATACATGATTTATCTACCGCTATGTTTAAATTTTAAATGACAATTTATTTGTAGTAGACCAAAGACTTCACTATTTAAGCTTAGTATAATTTTATTTTATATAATCATCGCCACAGCCCAAACCCAAACTTTTGTTTCTTGTATATACTATGAAATACGTGAAAGCTACATTCCTTACAGACATTATTTAAATAAATAGTTTGATTACCAAGTCTTTAAGTATCAATACGAAAATTTTCTACAAATGTGCGCTTTACAGCCTTTAAGCAGCTAAAACGTAAGTTTGGTATTATGAGTGAATTTTACTGACTGACTGCTAATCATCAACCGGCACTTACTTTAACATATAAGGTCGCTCCTTTTACTATATAATCATATATAAACATTTATTTTGCGTGGTCCCGCCCGGCAAGAGGCTTGTTCAGTAAGTCAAAACTGTCATCATCACGCGCGGCCTCGCTTGGCGAACGGACAGCCACGCCTACTCTCAGCACATCACAACCAGCTAAACACTTTTGAAATGGATTGCTTTTAATCACTTTAAGTGTGTCATATTAATAAAACCTATGAAATTATATGAAATTTTGTTTAAGTACTTAGTAATTGTTTGAGGTGTTGATCTCCTTACATAACGCAAGTATTGTATTTCAACACAAAGTGTGAAAATGTGAAATCGAAAATAACAGTCACGAGCAGGATTTGAATCTGCATCTCCTGGATACCGTCCAGATGCTTTGCCAATTCAACCATCGTGACAATTGCTCATGACTGCTAATTTTGATAACACATTCATACTTAACGTCTTGGATGACGCCTGCGCCATCTGTCGGAAGTATTTACATATTACACTTTGTGTTGATTTATATGGCTAAGCATGTCAAATGCTAAAAATATAGGTAGATATATAAAAATATCTAAATAAGTATTATATTTTTAATTGTATCATCTAATTCTCGCCTAATTATTGTTATTTAACAACAAAAGAAGGTTGTCATTGCTCTGCTCTGCATCATGCTCAAATGTAGTGGAAGGTTAAATTTTTACCAGGATAGACATTAGTATGACTCAAAAAATTGTTGTGCCTGGTTCGTTGGAGTCGACATATAATTATTTTTGTTCTATTGACGTACTATGCTTCAATAACATTGTATCAATTAACATAATCTGGTGAGCGTGAGTTACAAAATCAGAATGAGACCATTGTAAAATATAAATTTTCTATTACAACGACAGAGTTCGGTACTTCGACGTTGTGGTTCGCGACCTGCGCCACTTCACCGACACATCTTCATTAGTCTGCCCGTAATGTCACTCTGGGGAAATAATGTCTCATTTCAACCTGCCTTTACGTTTAACATAGGTACTTTCATCAGCCATATTTAGATGACAACATACAATGTACGTAGCAAATAATTACATTTAGGTAGGTACGAATATATTTTACAATCATTACGTACCAAATGCGCTTTATGGGATTTTATTCACACAGTGCTTTCTGAGTTTTCCGTTTAATTGTGCGTTTTAATTTATCTTTTTGTCTTTGAATATTTTAATATGATAATACCACTCAGTGATGTCATATCTCATATCTATATTTCAACGACTAAATAAAACAAGAACCCTCACCCGCTATTATAGTGTAGAGAAAAGAAGATGATACGACTAAGACGTAGGCACTTTTGAAAGAACGATCTTTTTATTCTTGGCCGGATCCGTAGTTGGCAGGAGATTCAGATAATGTCACCATAACAGATTATGTCTTGGCACAGACTGAACACTATAAATGTTGAAGACATAATAAGAGGGTATATGAACGTATTTGCTTTTTAGTTTATAATAAAAATATGAAACAATTATTTCTTAGTTTTTCTTTGTAATTAACGGGCAAGCAAAGTTTTGAATTGCATTTTTATGATATTATATATTTTTATGGTTCCTGTAGTCATAGTCTCTTCTCTTGAAAAGAGTAACCTACAATGACAAATCTCCGTCCGTGTGGTGACGGACTAAGAATACAAGTGTCACCACCCCATGCTTTTATGTGTGTTTTGGTTGTAGCAGGAGATAGCTGTTTTCTTTCATTTCATATCTGTGAAATGAAATGCTGAGCAGAGGCTTGATAATACTCCCGGTATAGTTGAGTGCATGCGCGACGGTTACTATTTACCATCATCAAGGCTGTGGCTCGTCTGCCACCATGCAGCAATAAAATAATAAAAATGTAGTGTTGATAGATAGGATTTTTTTATTGCATGTAGTGGCAGACGAGTCACAGTCCATCTGATGGTAAATGGTAACCGTCGCCCATAGACTCGACTATACCGAAAGTATTGTCAAGCCGCTGTTCACCAATTCATTTCACAGATATGGAATGAAATATAAACGGCTATCTCCGGCTACAGCCAAAACGCAACGATGTGCTTCATGGCCGGTCACACGGGAGATGGTGGTACCAACCCACTCGGGCCCGATACCAAGTGAGTACTCCCACTTGGTACCCAGCCCTACCACCAGACATGCAATGGATGATAATTGCTTACTTCCCTTAGTCGCCTCATACGACACCCGTGGGAAAGAATGAGGTGATGACATTTGTATTCTTAGTCCGTTAACACACGGACAAAAACCGGGAATGCAAAGTAAACCAAGAAAACACCTGGTATTATCATATTGGTATAATTATAGCATGACTATCAGAATCTAACCTAGAGCTTTATCGTAATGACGCGTACCATTGTCGACTCTAGCCAAGAGGAGAGAGAGTTTTTTCACTATAATTTGGACTAATTGTTTTTATATTTGCTATAAGCTATTATATCTATTTAAGTAGTCTAGTCTATGTGCCCTATACCGAGCTCAAGAGCAGTCGTTAATGCAGTAGTTAGAACGCATAATTTTAGTGCGATTACCTGTTGACGATGTTTATCCATTTGCAAGATTCGCGTATATCCTTTAATAAGTTTTTTAGTAAAGGCGTCACTATGAGATCAATTCTTGTTTAAATAAACTGCTTTATTTAAAGTAGATAAGCATAGAATCAGAACGAACCTCAATTATCTGTTTATATGTCTCACAGATATTTGTAATAATCATAATTTAATAAATAAGTTAATAAATAAAACTTGGTACTATAACTTATTAAATAAATACATATATCTAATTTATTATTTGTATTATCAGCATATAAATTAGGTAACAATAAATCAGCTTGATGCTGAATTTGAATTATAGTAGTAAATAATAGGTGAGGTGGAAATTTTTGTACGTAATTTGACATATTATTTCAATTTCTTTATATGCCCAAAATGTGATATTTAAGAATTATTCGATAAAGTACATTATATAGGAATACTTCGAGCTTGAAGGTAGACAGGGAAAGTGACGGCCTGTGGGTCAGACCGCGTATAATTGAGGCAATAAATCCAAGCAAGACGACTTATGTGGAAGGTTTACTCGTATTTCGTGGAGCAGCGGCAATTAAATCACTCCAAATCATGGAATACTACTAATTAGGTGATTGTAATGGAAATAGGCGGTCGAATCGTTACATTAATCATTATAGCGTCATAACTGGTATCTATAAGTCACCAACCCGTAGTTGGACAGAAAAAGACATTGCAAAATACATGTTCTTAATGTGGGTTCATCTATACCCTTAAGCGCTTCAGTTATCTATCCCTCGAGATAGATCAAAATGGCAAATTTGGAGATAAATGATGGGAACGGACATAAAGTCATGCGAGCTATAAAGCGCCTTTATTTTCAGGAGCTGGTGTCATTAAGGTTTCATCGAGTCTTAACCCTTGATGTCGGTCGTAACTTGTTTATGGTAGCACCTTGAATTATAAAAGCGGTAGGTATAGGTTTGCATAACTTATCGTTTTAGCAAAGACTTCATACAAGCCAGAGCTGTTAAAAATAATTTATTCTAAGAACTAATTATTTTTAATTGTCTTTACGAAAGACATCTAAAACGTAAAGACATCTAAAAGCAATTGTGAAGTGGAGATTGGGAGTTGCCGTGGGTGACTGCGATGGCTTAGAGGTCTAGAGAACTTCCCCGGATTGGAAGGGACGCAGGTTGGAATCCCGCTCGCAGTAAAGCTATCTTTTTCCACTTTCACAAATAATTTGTTCCTGAAACTAGCTGAACATTTCAAGTGCTAAAATACAGATCCAAAAAAAAATAATCTAAGTACAATTATAAACATGCTTTTAGATTCAGCGTAATGGTGAAAAAAGAAGAAGTAGGTACATAATTCTGGATTACTTCTAGAGCTTTGCCTGCTATTGAAAACGAAAAACAATATCTATATGTATATGTACCTTTCTCGTTTAATAGCTGTCAACTACATCAGGAACCTGAGATATAAACACAAAGTGAAAAATGTGAAACTGCATCTCCTGGATACCGTCCAGATGCTTTGCCAATTCAGCAATTACTGAAAAGCTGAATTGGCAAAGCATCTGGACGGTATCCAGGAGATGCAGGTTCAAATCCTGCTCGTGACTGTTATTTTCAATTTCACATTTTTCACTTTGTGTTTAATGTATAGTGCTAAGCATGCCAAATGATAAAAATATATATAAAAATATTTAAATATTTATAGGGTTTGCGTCATTATTAGGTAAAATCTTAATTGTAAAATTAAGTTTACCTGGTCGGTATAATGTATGAAAATAATTCCGACAGATGGCGCAGGCGTCACCCAAAGACGTTAAGTATGAATGTATTATCGAAATTAGCAGTCAGGAGCAATTGTCAGGATGGCTGAATTGGCAAAGCATCTGGACGGTATCCAGGAGATGCAGGTTCAAATCCTGCTCGTGACTGTTATTTTCGATTTCACATCTTTCACTTTGTGTTTAATAATGATAAAAATATATAGAAAAATATTTATAGGGTTTGCGTCATTATTAGGTAAAATCTTAATTGTAAAATTAAGTTTACCTGGTCGGTATAATGTATGAAAATACTTCCGACAGATGCCGCAGGCGTCACCCAAAGACGTTAAGTATGAATGTATTATCGAAATTAGCAGTCAGGAGCAATTGACACGATTGCTGAATTTGCAAAGCATCTGGACGGTATCCAGGAGATGCAGGTTCAAATCCTGCTCGTGACAGTTATTTTTGATTTCACATTTTTTCACTTTGTGTTTAATGTATACTAAGCATGCCAAATGATAAAAATATATATAAAAATATTTAAATACCTGAGATATAACTTAAAAAACAGCTTGTACCTGCGGCGGAGCCACGGGCAAAGGCTAGTCCGAAACGTAGTTGCTACAATAATGTGGCCGTAGACAGAAGATATATCCTCTGTCTACGTATGTGGTAAAATTTATACTATCATAAAATTGTATTAGAACTGTGTCTATACAGATAAAAAAGGACTGTAGGCTGTCTCAGAACCCTAAAACCTTTAATAGAATTTTTTGTTTTGTTTTGCCTGTTTGTAAAAAGTACCACCCTAAATTTATAAATTATAGTTACTAGGATGGCTTGTAAAGTTGTTACAGCCCCCTGGTATATATATATATAGAATACCATTTGAGATTATAATGAGATTGCATTCGTATTTTATTTGTGACGCAATAAAGACTAAAGTTATCGCAGATGTATGCCATTGTATTTTTGAAAACTGGATTGCTATTTAGCTTTGAAAAAACTTTAGACAGCCTCTCCGCTCAAGATTACTTTTTAGATGAGAAAAACAACGCTTTATTGGCTTTTTTTGTAACACCTTCGTCACTGTCAATTAAAGATGCTAAATTTCCCTTATCTCTGCTAAATAATAAAATCAGGGGCAGTACTTTTTTTTTTAACCAAAAATCTGGTTTTATTCACAACTTTAAATTTTATTGACGTGTACTATTAAATTAACTGAACGGTTAAATTAATAGTATATGACGGGAAAGGATATTTCAAGCCTTTCATAGAAAATTTCCAGGTTTTTAACTAAAATGAAGAGCTTATTATACCCTAGGGACTCACTTCACTAGTGAGGAGAACAATAGATCGTATGCAAAGGTCTTGAGTTCAAAGCTACAGCGTGTTACTCTGAGTTGAAAATTATCGCTTATGTTGTTGATCCCCACCTTACCAATCATGTACATGACATTAGGTAGTCGGGACCATCTGCAGTATCTTCGGTAGGGTCTGCTTCCAATATGGAGCCACTACCTGCCTTAGCTTCACGATAAAATCATGAGGACAACTGGCATCCACAGAAAAAGATCGGAATAATATTTTTATTCTGACAACCTGTAATGACTAACAGGGTGTTTCTTTGCCAGCTAGGAGCTACTGCGTGTCTCCTTAATCACGGAAGATGCCAGGTGTTCACAAATACTTGTCACATTTGGTCACTTACTTTTCCGAACGTTCGAACGAGAAGTGCACAACTCAGATATGAACCATTCAAACATACAAAATAAATATAAAATACCTACCACAGAACTCAGTAAACAACTTCTGTGATTTCTATGTATCTAGGGTATATACCTACTCGTATTAAATCGGGCTAAAAACTCTAAACGGATTAATAAGATTGAAATATATCAATCAAATTTACAATGTTAATCAGGATTAACGAGAATTACGAAATCGATCATCAATTATAAAATAATGGGGTGCTGTTATATCATAATTACTTTCAAAAGCTTTGGACGGGGTAAATTTTACCGGTTGAACAGTATACTGTTTTGTTAGCCTCAAGGTTGTGTTATTGTATTAATTATTCAAAAAGACATGTATTCGGTTTGAGTCAATTTATTCCGTTGAATACGACGTTTATAGCTTAAATAATCCCAAAGACTAGTAATAATATCAAAAGTATTTAGGTTATACTCGCCTCCAAATGCAATTCAATTAAAATTATTTACGGGTCAATTGAGGTAAGTGAAAAGATTGAACTTAAAAACTGTAAAAGATTGAAAAACTGGTAGGAAATAAAACCGCATGAATAGTTGGGTCTAGTGGCAAGTGTGGGCTGTGAGCTACGTTTATTGCTGTACCCGAACATGTACCAACCAACCAAATCATGTCCGTTTTATTAGACAATAATACCCCAAAAAGAAAAGGGGCAATACCAGTTTGAAGTCATGGCCAGTGTGGTAATGACAGGGCTAATTCCCTCCTTATTGTGGAAGAGACCCGTGCCCAAGAGTGGGACCTCCAAGTTAACTGTAAGTAAAGAAAAGTATGTTTTGAGTAAAAGACAAATCACTTACAGTGAAGAAAAAATATAAAAATCAATAAGATAACAATACATATTGTCATATATTTTGTCCGTGTGGTTGCGGAAAAAGAATACAAGTCACCACCCCAGTCTTTCCCACGGGTATTGTACGAGGCGACTAAGGGATCCAGGAGATGCAGGTTCAAATCCTGCTCGTGACTGTTATTTTCGATTTCACATTTTCCACTTTTTGTTTAATGTATATGACTAAGCATGTCAAATGCTAAAAATATCGACCAAGGGATGTAAGCAATTATCACCCGTTGCATTACTGGTGGCAGGGCAGGTACCAAGTGGGAGTACTCAGTTGCTATCGGGCCCGAACGGGTTGGTACCGCCATTTCCCGTGTGACCGGCCATGAAACACATCAGTGTGTTTTGGTTGTAGCAGGAGATAGCCGTTTATTCTTTCATTTCATATCTGTGAAATGAAATGGTGAGCAGCGGCTTGACAATACTTCCGTCCTAGTTGAGTCCATGAGCGACGGCCGTGGATCGTCAGCCACCATACGCAATAAAAAAAAGAAAAAGAAAATATTTTCAACACGTAGTAGAACCTCTCTTATACTCCAATATTATGAATCGATGACAGCAACATCGCCCCTAAGACCTTCCAACCATCCATCCATCAACCTTTTAACGTCCACTGCTGGACATAGGCCTCCCCAAAGGGGGGATAATGCTGTAATCGCCACGCTTGGCAGTTGGGTTGGCGATCAAAGTGGATGTTGTTAATACTCGAGCCCTAAGGCCTTAAATTTAATAAATAAAATCATGAGCAGTCTTACCTTTAGTTTGATTTTACTTGATATAGATCCGTGCCGTGTATACGAGTATATTATGACTGATGTATATATTGTGACTGGAGAGACGTGTTCTATTGATAACTGAACGGAACAAACTGATGCGATTATTTAATGTATATGCAGCAGAAATGTCGCAGGCTTATCTGTACTACCTCTTAACGTGTGATAGGTTTAATAGATAAAAGTGAATTACACGTTAACACTAAACCAATTCCCTATACTTATACTACTGTATGAAAAGCTTAACTACATACTTGCACTATCATAACGCGCTTAACTAATTTTAATGAGGAAGAACTTACCTGGATTATAGAGGTCCATACAGGAAACGGGACTCTTGGAAAACTTTGCTCATTTCCTATTTAGATATGATAGTAACTGTAATGTTAACATGTACCCATAAGCATAATAATATTATATTATTAAGGATGACGCTGTTGTTTTCAATTTAAATACTGATATTATGCGAAGCTAATATTACATGGAGATAGGAGAAAACGTATCTTGGAAATGTAATGATAGTGTACCGGTCTGTTCTCGCGTTCGAATCCCGGGTTGGACTATCATATACTTAATGGGTTTTTATTTCAAGAAATCCTCTATAGCAAATCGGGTTTGTGAAATCTTTCACTCCCGTGCCTTGGAAAGGCCTATGGCCGTCTACCGGGCACATTTCCAAACTCCGAGCTGCTACTGAGAATTTTTCTTTTTACGAAAAATCTCAATAGCACCGCCTGACTCGGGGATCGAACCCGAGATCCCATGATCAGCAGTCTCTCACACTGATGCTGCAGCACAGAGCTAGTTGAAGATCAGTGCCAAGCTCTTGTGACTTGGTAACAACTGAATTGGACACCTCATTACTGTAATTAACTGCACATACCGTACTGTATTTGTTTACTTTTTTTAATAATAATCAGTTTAATTAGCTGTTATTTTTTAAGTCATTGTTATATCATTAAGTAATTGTAATGTGTGTCTTGCATGTAAAAAGTTTCTTCCTTTCTCTTTCTTGTATTGGAATGCCGTGCTATTGTTTTAAAAGGGAGGAAAGGAGGAAGGAAACTAATCTCCGTTGACAGTGACTGCCATGAGCGAAATCTGAGGTCTGGAGAACAATATTTTATTATTATTGAAGCTATACTTCTATTTAATACAGCTTGCCAAAGGTTGCGTTAAGCGTTTGTCAACGAGGTCTTCCACGCAGACCCATTGGGGCCTCGGGGTAACTGTAGTCTGGGCGTTGGCCCATTTCAGTAGTAGCAATGCCGCCTGCTACACAGGTGCTATACAGGTGGGTCTCTTGGTGGGAACGCTGCTCCATAGTGTCGTGGTTCGGGGAAGGTCGTCGCGACGCGATCGGGCCAGTAGGAAGATCCCCCGAGCGATCAGTGGCCGACATCGACCTTGTCCAGCCCGTGGGCTACAACCCACCGCTCAGCGAGGTCGAGCTCACCGAGGCGAACCCCGGCAAGCGCCCATCAGCCAGCAGTGAGGAGCGGTCTCGTCAGGGGATTGTGACGTCCCCAGAGACGAGGTCCCGTGGCAGGCCTCTTCTGTCCGGCGGTCGCCGATGGTATGGTGCGATGACCCGCAGGCTGCGGATACGCGCTCCGTCGGCCCGCTCGAACATCGGGGTACTCAGGCGTCTGATGTGGTCATCGAGGCTCTCCATGTGCAGATCCCTGGCGATCACTTTGTTCCGCATATAACGCGGGGCATCTGTAATAGTGCGCAGTGCAAGCGACTGCTGCGCACGCAGCGACCTCCGGTGAGATTCGCTGACCAGCGCATACCACGCCGGGGCCGCGTACGTGAGGCGCGAGCGGACGTACTGCTTGTATACGCCGAGCTTCGCGCGGAGGGGCAGAAGGGATGCCCCAAGACAGGACGCAGGAGAGCACGCGCAGTGCGCGTCTGTAAGACCACATGTCTCACGTGGGGCCGCATGGTGAGGTTAAGGTCAATGATCACACCGAGGTATTTCACCGTCGGGGACCAACTGACGGGTTCTCCCAGCAGCATCAGCGGGGGCGGTAAAGCCCGGCCTCCCACGGAGATTGCCTGAGTCTTCGCCACATTGACCTTCAATCTCCAGGCCTTCAGCCAACAGGGAAGTGCGTCCAGTGCTCGCTGCATCTTGATAGCCGCGTGAGCGGAGGTAAGCGAGGTGGTGAAAAGCGCAGCGTCGTCGGCTTATAGCGCCAGCATGGCGCCGCCAGCAACTGGAATGTCGTCCGTGTATCTGCTATAGCAGACGAGAGACAGGCAGCTTCCCTGGGGCACGCCGGCACGGATGGGGCGCTCTGCGGACAGGGCATCTTCAACCGCCACTTGAAAGCGCCTGTCCTCCAGGAAGCTGGCCACAGTCTTGACTATTCGACGAGGAATAGTAGACGTAGACAGCTTGCGCAGCAGGCCGGCATGCCACACGCGATCGAAGGCTTTCTCCATGTCTAGGAACACAGCGACAACTCGCTCCCTCTTGTTGCGGGCCGCAGCCAGGTGGTGCAGCACCCTGGCATCTTGGAGAGTGGTGGAGTGTTTCGCGCGAAAGCCGAACTGTTCGTCGCGTGGCTGAAGGTGGGGCGTCATGTGCAGCAGCAACAGCTAGGCCAGGAGGGGCCTAATCGGAGGTGGATTCCCTGAGAGGCGGTGGCAGAAGCGGTGGATGCCCGTCCAGTTTTTGCCAGCTCGCTTGATGGCGCGTTGCCAGGATTCGGTCGTGACTGTTCCCAGCGCAGCCGAGATCTTCGCGGCCAGAGCGATGAGCCGGGTCTTCATGTTCGGGCACCGGTTGCGTTGCCATTGCCTACGCAGTTTCCTCGATCATCCCAAGAATGTAGGCTGGGAGCGGGGGTGGCCTGCGGGTGGTGACAGCGTCGAGCTTGGACACTCGAAGCGCGGCTGACATGGCTGCACTGAGGTCCGTGGAGAGTCGGTCGACGTCCGCGGGGGTATCCACGCGGTTGGTAGGCGTGTGGGCGGCTATGTGCTCGGCAAATACACGCCAGTCTTGGTGGGATCGAGGAGAAGGCGGTGTCAGCGTCTTCGGCGGCTGGTGGTCGGAGATGAGATGATCATCCAGGATGTCCATCGATGTCGTAGCAGTGATGCCGCGGATGACGGCAATGTCAATGACGTCTGGTGTGTGAGCTGCGCAGTACGGGTAGTGCGTCGGGACCTCTGGTCCACGCACCTCGTACCCGGAGCGGTCTGCGTCGTCCAATAGGCGTCTGCCATCTGGGCAAGTCGCGTTTGAATTCCACGCCGTATGCTTCGCGTTAAAGTCACCAGCAATAATCGTGGGCAGCGGCGAGTCCAGCAGTGTGCGGACGTCAGCCACTGCGAGCCGATTTTGCAGCGGCTTGTAAAAGGCGACCACATGGGTGGGTGGGTAGGCGGTTAATGCAGATCTCCACTCCTAGAGCGAGCGACGACTGCAGTTGTGGTACTGGCAGCACTTGGTGAATGAAACTCCGACGCACCAGGATTGCCAATCCCCGATGGTGAGATGTTATCCTCCCGGTAGACGTAGTATCCGGTAACCTTCTACTCAACTGGTCTACCGGTCTGAGGTAGGTGAGTCTCGTTGATCAGGCCGATATCTACTCGACGCTGAGACAGCAGAAGTTTTAGGAAGCGGGTCTTCTGGGCAGAGATCCCGTCGGCGTTCCAGAAGACGATTCAGAGCTCATGCTCATCCAGATTAAGCGTTTAACGCTACCATGGAGGAGGTATGAAAGCACTTAAACTCTTAACATCGACTTCACAGAAATTTCAAAATTTTACTAACGCCATCTAGCGACATTAGACATAATTACTTTATCGAACAAGGTATTTAAAAACATAACTATGACAAGTTTTGCAGTTACGGATTTAATAATTACTTTATTTATTAATGATGCCAAAGTAGTATAACTTCTCACGCACGTACATAAGTAGGTAGTCGCATTTTTTCTTATTTATAGAAACTTACCGATGACCATAACTTCGCTCGCGTGGAGATATTGCGGTTATAACTATTTAACGAATAAACGTTTGTTAACCATATAATACCGGTGATCGAAAGGAATACGAATAATAATATCATGGTTATTTGTATTTTTTTGCCAAAGTCTTTCATTTATTAACACATAGTGCGAAAATGTGACATCGAAAATAACAGTCACGAGCAGGATTTGAACCTGCATCTCCTTGAATACCATCCTAGTAGTAGTAGTACCAATTTAGCCATTGTGACAATTGCTTGAGACTGCGAATTTCGATACTTAGCACATTCCTTGTTAATCTCTTGGGTGACGCCCGCGCCATCTGTCGGAAGGAATAAAGGTCGGAATAAAGAATGCAAATACAGAGATGCAGGTTCAAATCGTGCTCGTTACTGTTATTTTTGATTTCACATTTTCGCACTTTACATTAATTTATACCTATGGTTAAGCATGTCAAGTGCTTAATTTTATGTTTATAAATAGTTTAGTAAAACAAAGCTTGTTCAAATACTTGGTAGTCGGATAATGATAAAGATAGAGAGGCTCGCAAGGTTCGCGTCCGGTTTCCGGCGTAGTCCCTCCGACGATTCAATTTAGTCCCGCGACAAACTCCATTGATTGTTTCGATATTCCGGGCACAAACGGCGACTCGAAACTCTTACAGTTTTCTAGTTTTATAAGGACAGATTTTTATTTCATTTAGCTGTTATACGCGTGGATACTTATGTGGCTAGATCAAATTAAGTAAACTCAAATGCTCGGAAAAGTTGGATATTATTTAGTGAAAGACTTAATTTATTGAATTTGACTTTGTTATCATGGCTAGAATAGGTAAGATTATGATTTCCGATTATTAAACTTGATTTGAAGTTCCATAAATAATGTAGTTAATATATATAATACACTAGCTGACCCGGAAAACTTCATACTGCCATATTTTCATTTCGTGAATATATTTTAAAATTCTGAAAAACGTGGTTTACTATTTATGCCCGCCTTGGCTTCACATGGTGGTGTACAATCGCGGACTAAGGAAATGTAACACTTCCGGTAAATAACATCGGTATGTTGACGCCTCACTTGTGACATTTTCTTATCAATAACAATAGATAACATGACGATAATCCTTTAAATACCCACTAAAACCCACGAAACACCGTTTTGCTATTGCCAAATAAACTGTAATTGTATATAAATCAATGTCAATCTATCCATACTATCAATATCTTTGAAGCTATCAACTGCTGGCTGAATAACTGAACGTAAATATATCTGCTTTTTGTCAATATATTGACATACTATAGGCTTTTAAAAAAATATTCTGTTCATTTTTTTTACTTTTCTTTTATACATACCTTGACCTCTATAACCACCACCATCTCCAAGCATTTTTACCACCAGTCAAGTGCGTATATGGCCTTACAGGATGCAGGAGTATACAAGCTGGATTGTGATTGTGGTCTCTCCTACATTGGGCAAACAAAGAGATCCATAACAACTCGGATCAAAGAACACATAGCTGATGTGAAGCACCGTCGCTATACAAAGTCTGCAATTTGTGAGCTCACACAGGACCACACCCGCCATTACATTAGGTTTGACAAACCTCAAATCCTCGCAAAAGAACATCGATATCGCCCTAGAATGATACGTGAGGCTATTGAAATTAAGAAACATCCCAATTTCAATAGAGAAGACGGCTGGGTCTTACCATCAAGCTGGAATCCTGTGATAGGCCTCACCAAACAGAATACAAGAAGGCACACCACAAGATTGCAAGACACAGTTAGCGCTTATTGTGTAGATAAAACCCACAGTAGTGATTAGTCTTTGCCTTATGTAAAAAAATTAAAAATTTAAACTTTATTAGCTCTCAGTAATTCCGTACAAAATTTAATAATCCATAACAGTTGTTGCCTACTAAGTTTTTTGGCCGGATCTTTCTCAGTCGGCCCGCGTTCCGATCCGGTGGTAGCTTCTTAGTCTCAGCTTTTGGCAAAATGAATATATTGCACGCCTCATAAGCGAAGCGTTGAGGTGGGTTCTACTCCCGGTTGACACGGCACAGCTTAAAAAAGCTTACAGTTTAAAAAAGAGGAGTATTATACTCATTTTAATATACTAACTTAAAGTCTCATACATTGTAAGCATAAAAAATTTGAAGTAGATATTTTCACTGTGTTTCTAAACGAATATTAGGTGGGTTAAAATAAATAAACCAAAAATTGTAAAATCATATACTGTGGGTAGATGAAACCGTTGAAATAACATATCAGCCTTGGACGTCTATCATCTAAGTCCACCCGTGATCATGAATGCTGTAAAGTATTCGAATAACGTCGGGATAGTAGTAAAATCAAGTAAACGCGATAGATTCCGTAAACGTAATTTTATTTCAAAAAGTTACTCAAGTTTTAAGAAACAACGACTTTTATAAGCACTACTGACTTTTATAGCACTACCTATTCAGTGATTTGTGTTTCCTTGGGGCGAAAAAGTGGGAGAAAATGGAAGTCTCTTCTAACTCTACCTCATGATGCTAATATAATAAGCAACCAGCCGAAGTCGCGGGTATCAGCTACATAAGTTATATTATTTAATTATGAATTTACTTACATATATAGAATACACAGGGTAACATAGCACTTAACGAACTCCTTAAGCGCTTTGTAGACTACTAGACATAGATAGAACCCCTTAAGAGTGTGAGTGGTCACAAGGAACGGTCCTTACCGCCTGCATCAAACTAAATACATTTTTATTTTTATTTCATGATAAGTGGCAACCGCTGGTCATGAAATCAGCAACACTAATAATACTGCCAAGCCGCGGCTCACCACATGAAGTGGATGGGAAACGTATCCTACTATCGAATAATTCATAATATCATTCCCTAACGCCAAGCTTCTTATTGTAACACACATATGAAATATCAAAGAATTATCAATATTTAGGTATCGACATTCAATTCAACCTAATACCTACAGATTATAATAGTTTCTATTTAATAAAACTAACATAATATTAAATCTAAGAATACTTTACAGGTTAACAGCATACGGGCAGAATGATTTCGGATCATTGGTCCGTCACCATATTTTCATATTTTTTAAATTATTTATTTTTAGAAAAATGAAAATGACGAATTTCTATGAATACTTGATAAATTTTATGAATTCTTTCTGCAAGAATAAATGGAAGACTCGGTTCAATTATGGTTGTAGCCCACCACTACTAAAAGCATAAAAATGTCTTCAGGTGGTTTTTATAATTAAAAATTGATCGAATACTTCACTTGTAAATTACTGACAAATTTTGTTTTATATAATGTTTATATATTAGTACACTTTTTAACATAATTTTGTAATAATAATAAAACTGAATTCTTCTACCCAATCGAAGAATTAGTCACTTATTATATTACGAAACGTAAGACATAGTTGAAACTACCTATATTTTGTTAATCTTTTATTTTTATATTTTTTTTTTTATTGTAGTTTACATAGTGGCTCTAGCCACAACCACAAATATTGCGCATCTATTTCGTAGAGGGCGCTCAGTTTGATACTTTTTACATCATGTTTCGTCTACACCAAACAAGTATTTTAAATACTAATAACTTTATAATAGTGTTCTTTAAAAAAAAAGGAATGGGATTCTTAAAACACTGCACTAGAAAACTATCCAGATATTACAAGTTACATTTACCTACTTATACACCGCTAATTTTATAATCATAAAGGCCAAACTCCTTCTCTCCACCTCTTATCCCTTTCCTTGGAGGTGGCGATGCATAAGAGCCTCTGGTGCTGCTAGCGTCTATAGGCTACAGTACCCGCTTAGGTGTACCTATTCTGGCTTAAAAAATCTTACGGTATTTAACAATCTTGCATGTTTTCCACAGGCGCATTCCAGAGAAGAATTCATTCTTTTAGTTACTATGAAAAACATGTTTTAATTAAATACTTATCATCACTCCGTCTCCCTTGTGGGGTGGGCAGAGAGCACAGATATTTTAATTAAATAAAATTTCATTTACGTGGTTTACGTCAATGAAATTTTGTAATAAGGTAATATAATTTATTTTATATCTGCCGAGAAACAAGTTGTCCCCCATATACGCTCGCTTTCCGGCGGCGCCGAACACGCACAATACGCAGCCTTCAGTGATTTAGTTTTATTGTCATGCACCCTCCTCCATAACAATATGAGGCACCTATAAGAACTTAGAATATTTATCTAACGTCAAGCTTCTTATTGTGACACACGCTATAATATGGAAAATTCATTCTGAATGTGCTCACCTAAATTGGGGTTATTACTTTTACTAAAATCTATTTACATCTAAAGGTGACGGGTTTTGATAAACTTGTAACGATGTCCATGGCACTCATCCGTGACGAGGGATGATAAAAGGGTCATGACATAACCTTCACGTGAGCACTAGCGGTTTACCTCGTATTGTAATGTGCCCTCTGCGCTGGGCAACTCCTTTGAATAGTAATTTCATAGGCGCCACCCCTGTTATTAAGGGTAGTATAAACTCGACTACTAGTCGCCGTCTCAGCAGGTTAAATAGACGTAGTGAACCTCTAAATTAGATGGTTTGTGTACAGCAGTTATTTCGTGAAGTACCCCCTATTTCGGTAGCTATCTTATACTCGCATCTCCTTGCTGTATAGACGTCATTGTTATTAAAATATAAACGTTAGATAGGCACCATAAGAATCTTTATATGAAAATGGGTGTCGTGAATCGGACCGCCATAAAAATTGTTCGCGTGAATCCATAAAACGATCTGCTATATCGATGAACCGACGTTGTTAACCTATATCGCGTAAAACGGCCACCACTCCATCCGGAGAGACGATATTTGCCGGGACGTGACCGAACGCCCCAATAAAATCTTGTCCAAAATCTTCCTGGTATTCTACGTAGTAAAAATTGTCGGACGTGACAAGGAGATGTCTTGGATCTATTCAACATCCTGACCTGCTACTTCAAATAGGAGTGTGTACAACGGACGCCAATCTTACGGTTGTTCTAATATCCTGTTTAAATATTTCGATAAATATGTTTATCTTTTAAAATGTTATTGTTTAACAGTAGTTATTGTTTTAATTTGTAGTAGTAATATTAACAGGTTCCCTGACCCATGAATCATATATGATACATAACAATTAAATTTCTATTGTGTCTACAAACGGACAGGGAATGGGTTAAATAATAAATTATTTGTGAATGTCTCTGAGAAGTTTAGTTCGCACTAAACTTCTCTTTTTCCACATTCACAAATAATTTGTTCTTTAAAGTAGCTGCGCATGTCCAGTGCTAAAATACAGATCAAAATATAGCAATATTGTTTTTAAAAATATGCTATTGTTTTAACAGTAATAGACATTTTATTCTGTATTTTCATTTATTTATGAAAGTGGTAAAAGGGAACTTCGACCCAGGTTCGAATCCTGCTTGCAGTAAAGTTCCCATTTTCCACTTTAACAAATAATTTGTTCTTTAAAGTACTAGACATATTGGCTGTTTATTTGATTAGACATAAAAACGTACTTTGTTATTACGAACAATCGATGACGTCTCCCTGTTCATTTTGAAATAAAACTACGTTTACGGAATCTATCGCGTTTACTTGATTTTTATACCATCCCGACGTTTCGAATACTTTACAGCATTCATGATCACGGGTGGACTTAGATGATAGACGTCCAAGGCTGATATGTTATTTCAACGATTTCATCTACCCACAGTATATGATTTTACAAAATGTTTGGTTTATTTATTTTAACCCACCTAATATTCGTTTAGAAACACAGTGAAATTATCTACTTCAAATTTTTATAAGACTTTAAGTTAGTATATTAAAATGAGTATAATACTGCTCTTTAAACTATAAAATTTAGTTTTTATTTAGTGCTCAAAAATTCTACCACAAACTACCAATTACTACCAGTAAGAAGACAATCTTGGTTATTAGTTTATATTATTAAATATGTATATTGATTTTGCCCAAAAGCTAAGACTAAAAAGCTACCACCGGATCGGAACGCGGCCTGACTGAGAAAGATCCGGCCAGAAAACTCAGTAGGCAACAACTGTTATGGATTATTAAATTTTGTACGGAATTACTTAGAGCTGAATTAAGTTTAAAATTTTTTAAGGCAAAAACTAATCACTACTGTGGGTTCTATCTACACAATAAGCGCTAACTGTGTCTTGCAATCTTGTGGTGTGCCTTCTTGTATTCTGTTTATTGTGGCCTATCACAGGATTCCAGCTTGATGGTAAGACCCAGCCGTCTTCTCTATTGAAATTGGGATGTTTCTTAATTTCAATAGCCTCACGTATAATTCTAGGGCGATATCGATGTTCTTGTGTGCTCACAAATTGCAGACTTTGTATAGCGACGGTGCTTCACATCAGCTATGTGTCTTTTGATCCGAGTTGTTATGGATCTCTTTGTTTGCTCAATGTAGGAGAGACCACAATCACAATCCAGCTTGTATGCTCCTGCATCCTGTAAGGGTATATGGCACTTGACTGGTGGTAAAAATTGACTAATTCTTTTGCTTGGCTTATAGTAAGTAGGTTTTAATTGAAGCTTTTTTGAGAATGTAGCCAATCTTGTCAGTGACTCCTTTAACATAGGGCAGGACTGCAGGGAGGCGCTCAACTGTGGGTGGCTTCACTCGGTTTCTGTGACGGCAGCGTGGAACCTGCAGCTTATTTGCATGTAAAACTTTCTTTACATGCTGCAACTCTCCAGCCAGTTGTTCTTCATCACAGATTCCTTGTGATCTCTGAAACAAAGATTTAGACACGGTAGCCAACTGTGAAGGATGGTGGTGAGACTCCATTCAGGTACTTATCAGTATGGGTTTTCTTTCGATACACTGTATGACTCAAGGTGTTGTTGGGGTTACGGATTACCATAACATCTAAGAAAGCTAAAGAGTTATTTGACTCCAGTTCCATAGTGAAATTTTAGGATTGATGGAGTTCAGATGGTTTAGAAATACGGTTACTTTATCAGATGGTAATATAGTGAAAGTGTCATCTACGTACCGCTTGTAGAAACGGGGGACCACAGGTGAGGTTTTTAGGGCAGTCTCCTCAAAGTCTTCCATGAATATGTCAGCAACAACGGGAGAGACTGGCGAACCCATGGCCACTCCGTCCACTTGCTTGTAGAAGCCATCATTCCACATAATGTAGCCAGATGTGAGGCAGTACTTTAACAGTTCAGCGTATTCCATAGGTATGTTGTTCTCTGATAGTTTCTTAGATACAATTCTGATGCAGTCTTCCACAGGTAAGCAGGTAAAAAGTGACTGGATATCGAAACTCACCATAGTTTCATTGTTAGCGAGATGAAGGTGTTTTATCTCACTTACAAAATGGTATGAGTCTTTTATGAACGCATCTGTGTATCCTCGGAGTTGTGACAGAACTTTGGCCAGTAACTGAGCGACTGTATAAGTAGGTGAGTCGATCTGAGTAACAATAGGTCGTAGTGGTGCGTTCGGTTTGTGTATCTTAGGCAACCCATACAATTTAGGTGGCTTTGCACAAGGTGGTATCAGGGTTTTTACATCTATATTCAATGCTTCGGAGTGCTTGTTGAGTAACTTTTTCATGTTATTTAGTGTACAGTTGGCCGGGTCAGTTCTGACCTTTTGATAAATAGACTCATCCGATAAAAGGTGTTCAATTCTGGCATTATAATCTGACGTGTCCATCACCACAGTAGCGTTACCTTTATCTGCGCGCAGGATGACTATGTCTGGTCTATTGCGTAGGTTCTTCAACGCCAAATATTGTGATTTGGACAAATTTGGTTTCGGCCGTTTGCTTCGACGTAACAGTGACGAAACGTCTTGGCGAATAGCCTCCATGTCGTATGGTTTCATGACATTTTTGGCCAGCACGTCTTCAACAGCACAGATAATTTCCTCATAGGGAATTCGGTTTGGCGCTACAGCAAAATTTAAACCTTTATTTAGTACCTGAAATGTAGGTTCATCTAACGATTGTTTTGACAAATTTCTCCCTGTTCATTGAATTATAATATATATTTTATAATTTCTACACAAATATCCGAATGGAAATAATAGTGCTACGATGCTATAGCTGACCATTTTCCATAATAAAATGGGTCATACAGATGTGATAATTTGTGAAGAAATACATTCTTCTTTATTGCTTATGGAGGCAAATGAGTGAGAAACCCACCTGATGGCAAGTGGTAACCTTCACTCATGGACTCAACTATACCAAGAGTATTATAACACTCACTATTTCATTTCGCCAATTGAAATGAAAGAATAAACGTCTATCTCCGTATCTCCCGCTACAACAAAAACCACACCAACGTGCTTCATGGTCGGTGACACGGGAGACGATGGTACCAATCCGCTCGAGTCTGATAATTAGTGAGTAGTAGTACCTATAGGTGATATTTAATTATTTGTAATTGTGCGTCCACACAAGGAAAAACTTAATTTCGAAAAACTTCGAATAGTCAAAGGTGTGTATCGTGCGAGGACCTCGGACTGGATACCACTGTTTACGCAGTTCTTGTTGTCCTTGTTTTACGACTAAGCCATAAAAAATTACTAGGAAAGGATCATTTTCTACAGTAGGTAACCATGTCATGAAACCAATTCGGTACTACATATTTATAGAAAACAACAGAAACTTGTTAAACGGTGGATAAACCTGTTATTGTCACAATAAATTTAAAAAAAATATAGAAAAACTAATCTGCAAGTTGGTTAGAGTTATATTGGAGCTACGCACGGAAGAACTGAGGTTCGAAGAGACATTCGATGCCGGATAACAATAAAACTAAATCATCGGGAAGTTATCTATCTCTGTAGCCGACGTGCCCGGAAGCGAGCATGTGCACCAAAATGTATTACACAAGATAAGATGTTAAATGGTGCAACTCCAATGACTCTCCTCTCTTTTGTTTTATATTTAATTTTGTTAATGTCTGTATTTAACTATATAAATAAATATTATCTTACATACCTTCATAACATGTTTAAATAAGCTTACAGATTTTATTTAGATAATCTTGGCATATTGGTGCTATTATAGTACAGGGTGAAAAATTACATTGTCCTTTGATATCATAGTATATAATACCATTAAAGTTATTGGATCCGCCCAAAATTTATCTAAGTTAACTTGTCTGCTCATATTCTGCAATAGTGCAGTTGAAATTGACTTTTTACATTCATTGAATATACACGATTAGGTAGTAATTCTTTTATTTCTTAATTACATAATTTAAATTCATACCTTTTTCACTGTTTGGAATAATGCACGCCTTTTTCTTCTTTACGGCTTACATAGGTTCCAGCGTTTGACATAATCCTCCGCCTCAATTGTGAAGGTAAATTGGTCTACTGACCTCCACCAGACAGATGAATAGAAATAGTTCCATTTTGAGATTCTTCATCTGTAATGTATGTATATATGTGTATCTATGTAATCTATTTTTTGTTTAGATGTTTTTTCTCAGACGACTCTTACGTCACCACTTGGAAGCATTTTTATATGTTTTATTACGTAACACGTCACTAACCTATAACCTTTGCTGTATATACGTTTTAGATAATCGATAGTTATTTACGATGTCAAGTTACTCATAGTATCTGGATGTTACATTCGTAAGTAGACAGCTACAATATTGAGATCAGAAAGTAGAACAATCAAATTAATTTTAACATTTTCAGCGTTTTGCCAAAATTGAGACATTCAAAAGTTTCAAATTCAATATCGGGGAGATGCTACCAAAATTACAATAGGTTCTTTATCAAAGCAAAGTTTTGAAACTTTGTCTTTAATTTAGTACGACAAGGTTATCTAGATGGAGAAATCAATTTTGTAACATGAGTACGATTTTATGTGTTCGCTTAACGAGACTTTAACATGATCGATTGTCTGGGTACAAAATGTTACAAGGGTTGGTAAATTTACGCGAACGATAAAAATACCCAAAAATGTCGTATGTATGATATTTAAACGGAATGACATTTCGCAAATTACTGATCCCATTAATTTTCCATTAGGGATAATTGGGACCAGATTTGAGATACATTTACTTATACATTTAATATTAGATATTAAACAATTTTAAGGTTACTTGAAAAATATAGAGATTTTAAACGGATGAAAATGAATATTATTGAAATAAATTTTATACCTTTGCCTGCTTATGGATTTACCGTAATCAGGGTAAGTTCGGCCAAAGGACTGGATAATTTTAATTACTGCTAAACCGGTGGACTTTTGTTAATGCCGACAACATAGTGTAAAGAGCCATTTGATTCTGCTCCTCCCTGTAGTCAATGTTTGTTGTTTGTTAAAATACGAAGCAAAGAACGAAAACAAAACGAACCTATGCAGGGTAAGTTCTAGGGTAAGGGCTTTTTTATAAGTTTGAACCTGTAGCTAAAATCAAAAGGTCAAAGTAAATATCTGGAAGTTTGTTTTAAAAAAAAAACGGATTCTAGCGGTAAAGGTTTGCCTATTCCAGCACGAAGGGCCGGCTCGATCGGGAAAGTACCACCCTCTTACATAAGATCAGCGTGTAACAACGGTACCTATCGTTATGTTTTCTATAGTGAGTGAGAGTTTCGGAGGCCAAATCCCCCTCCGTATCCTCTCCTTGTCATCCTTCCTATCCTCTACTTTAATATCCTACCTATGCTCTCCTTTTTATTCTTCCTACCCACTTCCAATTCCTTTCCTTGGAGATGGCGACGTGCAAGTGATGCCTCTAGTGTTGTTAGTGTCTATAGGCTACGGTAACCGCTTACCATCAGGTGAGCTGTATGCTTATTTACCACTCCACTCTACATGGTTTTTTTTATAAAAAAAACCCCCAAAGAGAGGCGAAGTAACTGCTAACTTATGAAAGTGGTTTAACTATGAAATGATTTTAGCTAAATTATATGTTCAATTGCAGTTGCCTTTCGTTAGTGATAGCTTTTTTTACGTTTTAAATTCAATCCCCTACTTTACGCTCTTGAGATACGATTTCCTACTAAAATAAAGAAAAATACATGTTGTTGTTTTATATAATTTATCTTATAATCATATTATTTTATAACCTAAATCTGAATGTTCCTTTCAATATTATTTTACACAGAATTTGATTCAGTTTAACCCCTCCAGATTTTTTAATTTAACTACTATATCATTCATCAGAAACCTTCAAAGAAAATTGATTTTTTTTATAGATATATTTACATAGTCTGAATAAATCTGAATAAAAAAGTGTATAGGGTATAGTGTAGTCACATAACTTCTTCTAACATTATATTATTACAAAAAAAAACTAGACGTCGCGGGACGTCTACCAGATGTGAAAATATCGAAACTATTTTGTAGAAATAAAATGATCATAACTTGACAAAGTACTCCTGAAGACGAATCAAACGAGTATAAACTCGATGGGATTGCGTCGTTTCATTAAAGAGTTACTGTGGCCACCTTCCAGCTTCATCATCAGCCCCTGGATACCATCTAGAGGCAAAGTACTTGTCAAGAAGATTCATACGAGCTGAAACTCGATAGGGTTGCCCTGTTTAATTATAGAGTTCCTATGTCCACCTTCCAGCTCCATTATTAGATAAGCTCTATCTCATCATAATATTGCATTGCCACGCGTAATACATATGCGTGTAAAATTTCAGCTCAATCGGAAACCGGAAAGTGTGTCAAATTTAACTTGCAAGATTTGAACGGGACAAGTAAAATAAAAGCGTCGCCACGCTAACAGCCGATTTGACCCTCCCTCCGCATTAGATGTTTCACATCAAAAAGTTACAATATTCTGCGAAACAATTCTAATCAATGTATTTTAAAAAAAGTGACTAATGTTTTTACGCAGCTCTTCCACCTGATACCTGGAAATTAGCTATTGGCCTAGGTTAGTGGGTATGCGTCCATTCATATATCACTACTAAATACATTAAATTAATAAAATTTAACTTGCAAGATTTGAACGGGACAAGTAAAATAAAAGCGTCACCACGCTAACAGCCGATTTGACCCTCCCTCCGCATTAGATGTTTCACATCAAAAAGTTACAATATTCTGCGAAACAATTCTAATCAATGTATTTTAAAAAAAGTGACTAATGTTTTTACGCAGCTTTTCCACCTGATACCAGGAAATTAGCTATTGGCCTAGGTTAGTGGGTATGCGTCCATTCATATATCACTACTAAATACATTAAATTAATAAAATTTAACTTGCAAGATTTGAACGGGACAAGTAAAATAAAAGCGTCACCACGCTAACAGCCGATTTGACCCTCCCTCCGCATTAGATGTTTCACATCAAAAAGTTACAATATTCTGCGAAACAATTCTAATCAATGTATTTTAAAAAAAGTGACTAATGTTTTTACGCAGCTTTTCCACCTGATACCAGGAAATTAGCTATTGGCCTAGGTTAGTGGGTATGCGTCCATTCATATATCACTACTAAATACATTAAATTAATAAAATTTAACTTGCAAGATTTGAACGGGACAAGTAAAATAAAAGCGTCACCACGCTAACAGCCGATTTGACCCTCCCTCCGCATTAGATGTTTCACATCAAAAAGTTACAATATTCTGCGAAACATAATTCTAATCAATGTACTTTAAAAAAGTGACTAATGTTTTTACGTAGCTTTTCCACCTGGTACCTGGAAATTAGCTATTGGCCTAGGTTAGTGGGTATGCGTCCATTCATATATCACTACTAAATAGACTAAATTAATAAAACTTGATCTTTAGGATTAAAAACATAATGACATAATATCCTACGTAAAACATAACATCATAAATCTATATATTATATGTGATCTAAGTAAATTATTTAGTAGAATAATCATCAGGATATGCTGACATCAATAGAGTTACCGGTATTTATGGCAATCAGCCATATTAGCACACAGCCCACAAGCCGACCCAACATAATTCTTGCTTATCACATTACAACCCAATAACGTTATTAATGATCTGTGAGATTCCCTTCCGAAACGATGATACTACATTGAACGTGATGTTGCGATTATATTTCAAAGAAAAGTAATAATAGTATTTAAAAAGAAAAAATGATTAATGCAAGTTTATATAACTAAAATGATTCCTATTCTATGTTATTATAAAATACTAGCCTTTGCTCGCGGCTTCGTCGCAGCCAAAAGCTAGTTTTAAGGTTATATCAGGTTCCCGACGTAGTAGCGCGATAATAATACCAGTTTTTAAGTCTAACCAAGAGCTACCAAACAAAAAAAAGGTTGTATCAAGATCGGTTTCGTACTTATGGCGTGATGTGCGAACAAAAAATAAACAAACCGACAAACAGACAAATTCTAAATAAAAACATATGTTCTGAGATCCCTAAATCCCTAATACAGACATTTTTTATCAAATATCTTAAATGTACAGACACAGCTTTCTTATAGCTTTATAATACCTAGTTCAGAAGAAGAAACATCTTTTATTATACTCCATCCATCCATCAGCCTTTGATCGTCCACTGCTGAACACAGGCCTCCCCTAGGGGGGGTATTGCCATAATCGCCACGCTTGGCAGGCGGGTTGGCGATCGCAGTGGATGTTTTTAGTACACAGGGGAACGCTGCTGCCCGGTCCCCCGGTAATCCCTTAGTCGGCTTTTACGACTCCCATAGGAAGAGACGGGGTGGAGCTATTCTTGATGCCGGCTCCACACGGCACATTTTATTATACCAGAGGGGTCAAACCAGCATACGGCCCATAGATAACACTAGAGGCGTCACTCGTGTTGCCAACCCTAGGAAAAGGGGCGGAGAGTAGGGGTGATACAGAGAAGATGAGGAGGTGGACAGGAAGCATAGTAAGGACGGGATGAGGAGGGGGTTTGGGCCTCCAGCACTCTCACTTACTACTTCTACTTCACGCAGAACTTCTATGAGAGCGTTGTACTCCGCCGATCGAGCCGGCCCAGGCAGGCGCTGCCACTACTTTGTTTGAATAATAAAACAATAATAATTAAACTAAGAATTTTATTAAGAAATGAAAAGCATATTCTCGATTTTGTGTATCTCAAAACTACAGAATGATAACCTATCAATAAAATACATCAGTTGCTTGCCTTCATTGTAACTACTTATAGCTGAAGGAGCACAAAAGCTAAAACTAACTGCCGTGAATTACTATATTAATAAAACTGTTTTAAAATAAATACATCCCACCAAGCAAAAGGAATTAGATTGTTACCGCAAAGGAATGGCAGATATAAATGAGTTGGTCAGGTTTAATTATTGCCGAAATTAATAGTTAGCTGATAACGGTAGCTAGTTACGTTTTCTTTCTTCCATAAATAACATCGGGGTCGACTCGCGTCGATAACTTAATTCAATCTTTGCTCCCCTCCATAGTCAGTACAATATGTTTCGACGAGGAATTGCTCGGTGATGAGACGGAACTTTTCCCTTCCACCTATACATGTCTTTCTTACATGAATTACTTCGATGTCATTTCTCAACCTGATTGCATTCTTTTATTTTCTATTATTTTTTGAAATTAGAATCTAATATATCCATGCTGCCAGCTTTTTATGGAATAAAACATAAAAATATTTTGTTAAAAAGAATCAACTTTGAATCCACAGACATCATACGAACATCCATTCGTCTTGGTATTCACATATCTAATTAGCTAATATGAACACATTAGGTTTATTTATTTTTATTTTATCTGATTCAACTAATATGAGAGTATTTTATTTTTTTAAAGGAAATCGCTCATCATCTACCAGATCTTTATATTTTATCAAGAGCAGCCGGCTATAATCAATTACAAATTATATAAGGAATCCTATATCAGCTAAATGTTTAATTTGTTCGCTACTTGATTACTGAATGGGGTAAACAACCAGCCAAACGCATAAACCAATGCCACATTGTAAGTAAAAAAAAATCGAAAGTAAACTTTTTTTTCAATTTAAATATAGTTTTTAAATTATAGGTACGGGTATAAGTGGTCTTGGTAAACGTGCTTTTTAAATTTTAAAAGATTCACGTTACTGTAGTAGTGCTACACCACTAAAAGCTAGTGTTTTAATAAAACCATACGATTGAAAAAGCCACACGCCAGTGAGCAGACACAAATAAACGAGTATTTCACTGCCAATATGATGAAATATGAAGCCAACTGCGTTCGGACTTGGACAGACGCGACTCTTCTCATCCCCAAGCTATATTTAACCAAATAACTTTAAATTTTTAGTTAAATACATATTTATCACAGCTCCTAAGCATATTTCAATAGAATAAAGAGTTTGTTAATTTCGCATATTTTCTTTTAAGGGGCGTTTTATTTAATTCGCCCCGTGAGACAGAATGCCGCCATATGCCGTCTCTCCGCATGTTTTGGCCGATCGCTGGGACTGTTTGAGATTACTTCAGGAGTCTATAGCTATAGGAAAGAAATAGCCTAGATGTTAGACCTAATAAACCGGGAGCAGATATATGACGTCACATAATTGTGATTTTTATAATAATATATATAATTGTTGATTTCTTATTATCGCATGGATGGAAATTGTGAGAAAACTCCGATCCTCGAAAATACGTTAAATATCTAAATCTGTTCCTAGTCGCCATAATTGCCATAGCCGCATTACCCTCAATTATACTGGACTTTATTAGTGCGTTTCTTGGCAAACTAAGAACAATGATAATTAGGAATCATCATTAATATAAGGGCGATGATCTCACATGATGATGGTATAATTATTATGATGATGTAATATATTATATTATCAATAATGTACAGGTAAAAGGCACACACTGTCAAGTCCTTTTTAATTTTGTTTCTACGTCATAACTCCATGTTTTGGTGGTCATCATTTAGCTCAGGGTCAAAGAGAAGGGGACAATAACTATGACTCATGCATTTTGATATCAGCCAGTCATCTCGTTAATTACTGATCGTGCGACAAACTGGAAAGCTTTCAATTTTTATTTACACGGGCAATTTAATCAAAAAACGTAGGCGTACCTATCTGTTAATTTTATGAGAATCTGTGTGTTATAGTGATTTCAATGTAATACGTACAGCTATTTATTAACAATAATTCAAGTAAAACTTTAAGTCAAACTACTCAACTCGGGGTAGTTCCAGCACCTTGATGTTGATGTTATTAGGACTACTTACTAAACATTTTTTTTGTTAAGGTGGGAAAAAATGTTCCTAACCGCACACCCCATCATTCGGGGCAACGAACAGGGTACTCACTAAAGGCTAACCCACTAAAGAAACCCGCCGTGTGCCGTCTCTCCGACTTTATTAGCGGGCCACCGGAACCATATTACATTCCTTCCTTGGTACTACTTACTAAACCTAGGATCTTGGATTCAAATCTAAGTGCAAAAATATCCACACTGCTATTATGCACAAATTACAGTTCAAAATCTATTGACAGGCATCTAGTTAACTTTGTGAGCGTTAGAACAAAATAATTTCAATTTAATCATAAAATTGGAATGCGCGATTTCCGAAATCAAATGGCCGTTTCACCCCTATGTTTCTTATTCAATTTAAGAGCGTAGACGGTACGTTCCCGACAACTACGCTAGGCCGAAACAAGTCTGGGTGTAATCCCTCAAATCTAAATTAGATTTTCTTTCACTGCCTCTCACTATTGACAGGTTTCCGGCATCAGGTCTCGCTCCCAAGTCTCGCTGTTTCGACGCGACGCTAGGCTTAACTTTTATCCATCCCATGCCTCTATAAGACTACCGCTAATTGAAAAAAAGAAAAGATGACTTGCTACAAATTAAGTCGATAAGTATCGGACTGACTTCAATATCTTTATGGTTTTGCTGTTACTTTTACAAGTTAACGTTTTACTAATTATACAACTTCGTTCAAAATATATAGGAGCAATGACAATGACAACAAATATATGGTTTCTGAACGCTTTTGTGTATTTTTATTTATAAGTACTTACATTATTATGGGAAATACCTTAAGCAAAATAACTTAAAATAACTTCGTATATTTTCTTGAATGGAGTGGTTTGTACTGAACTTCCATGCCGGGTGTGGTAGTTACGATTCACATACAGGACAATCTTTGTATGCAAATCGTCGATCTAATTGTAATATATGTCCATTTATGATCTATATTTTTTAGCATTTGACATGCTCCGCCACTTTTTAAAGTACAAATTATTTGCGAATAAGGAAAAAGAGATTTTTTGTACTAGCGGGAATCGAACCCACGTCTTTTCCAATCCGGGGAAGTGCTCTAAGCCACTGAGCTATAGTACAGGTCTTTCGACCATCCCAATCTCCTTATCACATTTGTCTTTACGACCAACGCCATCTATCGGAAGCATTTACATGCATTAAACCGATATAGTAAGTTTAATTTTGCAATTAAAATTCATACTATTTGATGGCACGATTTTTTTAACATTTATGATCTATATTTTTTAGCATTTGACATGCTCCGCCACTTTTTAAAGTACAAATTATTTGCGAATAAGGAAAAAGAGATTGTCCATTTAATTGTATGTTTGTGAAAATCACCGCCATACAGGAATTATTGTCTAGTACAGTATGTTGTATTTTACTAAAAGAAAAAAGTATTCCACTATTTGTTTGCGATACGCATTAATAAAGTAGTACCTAAATCATATAATATAGATAGTTTCGAACGCTGTGTGAATAGCCGCATGCAGGCGGTATTGACTAATATTATAAACTATAGCTACATATTTCTAACTTCATAAAATTAATTAGAAACATCATTATGTTTAATTCAGATTTTATATAGTAAATTTACATACAAATTGAACCTACTAACACGCACAAACAAAATACATACGCGTATTATAGGCTATAAATTGTGATTGAACAAATTTTAACAGGCACACGTATATGAAACAGGCCGTTGTTACAAGAAGAAACAATAAAATAAAGCAGGGTGAAGGTAATGAATAGGCTGTACAAATATTGTGCCAGATTTAACAGGGTGTAAGCCGATAGTGCGACAGGCAATGTCGCGTGCTGAGCTCCCGGGAATGAAGGCGCACGCATGTGCCCATTTATATAGACATCACTTACATTATACATTTGTACATAATAAATATTTGATTAAATTAATATACTGGCGGAAGACTAATTGTTCGTTATAACATTCATATGCCACGTACAACAGTGGCAGAGCCTTGCTTATCCCGGACGAATGGGCCGGCTTGATCGGGGAAGTACCAAGCTTTTTTTTTTGTTAAGGCGGGAAAAGAAGTTCCTAACCGCACACCCCGTCGTTCGGGGCAACGAACAGGGTAGTGTGGGGCCTGCACCCACTAAAGACACCCGCCGTGTGCCGTCTCTTCGCCTTTACTGGCGAGCCACTGGAACTATGTTACATTCCTTCGGTGGGGGGGGGAGTACCACCCTCTCACAGAAGATCAGCATGTAACAACGGTAAATACTCCTACTGTTGTGTTTTAGGTGCGACGCTCCGTGTGCTGGTACGCCGCTTAGTAAAGGGTACCCGAAAGGGTAAGCCGTTGGCAGACCACTGAAATAATGTAACATAGTTCCAGTGGCCCGCCAATACAGGCGGAGAGACGGCACACGGCGGGTTTATTTTATGGGTGAGGGGCGTGCGGTTAGGTACATTTTCCCCCGCCTTAAAAAAAAGGGTTGCCAATCTTCATTATTGGCATAATAAAGAATTTGATCTGGGACGCACTAAAGTTCAAATATATTATAATATTTTTTATGTAATGACATACTAAACTAAACGCTCCAGTTATAAAGCGAGACATGGGTATGTTACGAGTATACATTGGGTGTAAACGGGATAAAAAAATAACTACTATCTGGTTCATATTTGAAGCTCATTTGGTCTTACTTATATTAAAGTATAAGTATTATTTTAGAATACAACCACATTCTTCGTGTATGTAATAAAATATACAATAGTTGAAAAAAATCTTGGTAAATATTTTTTTGTTTTTACGATCCAGAATATTGAGTTCGTTCTCGTAAAGTAAGGGTAGGATGACATGCATCCCTCAAAGAATTAAATTGAATATGAGAGGAAATTACACACGCTGATACCAACACCCGTCTCTTGTTCCAATCGAATTGCCCTTCTAAAAACAACGACGCAACGGAAATTAAAGCGATGTATGAAAATAAAGTGAAATTTCAAAAATGGACACACGTTTACGATATAGGTTTCGTTGGTCCAGAAATAATTTAGGAAGGGTTATTGATATATAAATATAATTATTAAAAGATAAAATCGAAAATGGTATAAACAAAAATATATATAAAAATATCTAAATATCGAAAATGGTTCTAAAATAAATAAGCAAATAATAAAACATAATTTCGAAAAATCTCGAAACGTAAGAGATGCTTGCCATACGAGGACCTTGAACTGGGGATTCAACTTAATACTATCGTCGATGCGGTCCGTGGTTTAACCACTAAGCTATCCCTACATCTTGAAAATTAACTTAGATATGAGTAACCCGAAAATGTAGTATTATTTTCTAAGCCAATATTCAAGAATCAGGTTAATGAATATTCCATTTCAATGGAACAAGTTTCCATTGTGTTTACAGAAGATCCAGTGTTGTTCAAGAGCTAAGTGATTGTAAGTGGAGTAGAGGTCTGGCGCCTTGCCGGAAGTCGTTCCCGCATGACGGACGTCGGAAGTGACGCCGGATCGCGTTCCTTCGTTATGTCGCGTTACTATCGTTCTCGAGCCTTTTATCCCCGCATGTATTCAATAGACTTTCCCACGTCTGACCGAGGTGTTAACATTTAGAATCTTTTTGATAGGTACTAATATAAAACTTTATTTGTGCAAGCTATCATTAGAAATTGTACTCATTATTTATCTACTCGTATATGAACGAATTTCATGACAGATGTTAAAATTATTTCGTAATTAAACTACGTGGAAAAACACTCAGTAATGTAGCGGTAGTATATGCGACTGCTAATCATGAGGTCTTGGGTTCGATCCCCGGGTCGGCCAATGTTATTGAGCTTTTTCCTAAAAAGAAAAATTCTCAGTAGCAGCCCGGAGTTTGGAAATGTGCCCGGTAGACGTCAATAGGCTCGCCCCCTATTACGTGGGACTTCAACATAGCTGGCGAATTGTGGGTGTGTAATACACCTCTACCTACCCCTTCGGGGAATACAGGTGTGATGCTATGTGTGTGTGTGTGTAAAAACACCTAATTAAATCTTTAATTGTCACTAAGTACCTACTTCGTCTGCGTAAACTTACCACTATATTCAGTTGTTAGGTAATTTGAGAAAAATAGCTATCTTGCGCGAACTATTTGTTTTATAGGAATAAAAATTACCCTAATGTTGTTGTCTAGTGTCATAGTGACATCTATATAATTGCCAAAATTCATCTAAATCTGCTCAGTCTTTTAAGCCTGATTGACAGAACAGTTTAAACATGCAAACAGCCAAATATCTTCAAAACCTTTCACATTTATAATAATAGTAAGAAGTCCATTTAATTACATGGCTTTGATGAGACGTTGACTAAAGAAAGAAAACTAAGCAGTAATATGAGAAATGGAAAATCTTATACCAACTCACGTGACTATAAGCCGCCTTTCCTCATATGTTGAAGGAGGATTGAGCCCAACTTTAGGGCACAAAATATACCTATTTATTTTGTGTTTCGGGCGTGTATTTTATCACCACTGAAGGAATGTAACATGGCTCCAGTGCCCCGCCAATACAGGCGCAGTGACGGCACACGGCGGGCTTATTTAGTGGGTGAGGGCCCCACACAACCCTGTTCGTTGCCCCGAACGACGAGGTGTGCGGTTAGGTACATTATTTCCCGCCTTAACAAAGAAAAAAAAAGGGCGTGTATTTATTGTAAAACAAATATCATTTATAAATGAATCATTGCAGTAACTGGGTTCAAACAGAAATTGAAATGTAACAGACATTCAAACTTCCACTTGTTAGGTATATTATTGGCTGTCGCCCGCGACTCCGCCTGTGTGGACCAATATTATGATGAAAACTTTTTAGACAATTTTAATTGTTATTACATATATTTTAAAGAACGCTCAGCACTTAGCAATAATTCTTGTATCGCGGGAGACTTTACAAACACGAAATTTTACGGACACAAAATACACACAGACTCAGAACAACCATTTGTGGATCACACAAAGAATACTCCTGTGTGGCAATGGCAATCGAACGCACAACACTTGGCGTGAGAGGTCGGTATTGCACGCCTCATAAGCGAAGCGTTGTTGCGTTCTGATTCGATGTGGTTTAATTGTTATTAAATAAACAAAAAAATACTCAATATTTACGGCATTTACGCTCGACGCGACACTAAAACCAGCGCCTTTCATGAGAAAGTTCTTACCTTTGCTTGACGAACTGATGATATTTGCCAAGTATAATAACTATTTTATCCATAACAATAATTAAAAACACTAAACACACGTAAATAATAACACACCAACGTTATAAAACACGAAAAAATATATATTACATTCCACAATTTTTTTGCGTGGCCTTGACGTGCGGTTCGCGGCCAGGAACGGAACTGAGACTGAGAGCCGAGAAGTAGACCAATATAGAAGTACTTCTTAAAATTAACGCTAGATGGCGTATAAGACATGAAACCCACATTAGTACTTTTTGAAATTAGCGCTATCTAATTCAGTGATTTATTGAAAACTACTTAGTAAGACCAATACATTATTAGTTACTTATCAAATAACCAATTTTATTGTGAAAAATGAAGATTATGAGGCGTGCAGTTTTGCATTTTCCTCTCATCGGAAACCTAAGTTAAAATTAAAATTATTTTAATTTATATTGTAGTTGTAGCTGTAGACTATACTGAAGTGGCATTTTCTAGTACATGTGATTAGTCGCTGATTTATATACATTGATTCCACGTAAGTAATTATAAGTAATTTATATTTAAAATGACTATGGGTGGCCAACTTATTAAGGGCGCTATACAGTTTTTACTATTTTTAGTTAGGCTGAATATTTAGTTCGAGCAGCTGCTGCTAGGTATCGTAACCGCATTCCTAACCGCGGCTATCTTTCAGGGAATTAAGCAACATACACCCATTGAATTACTGGTGACAGGCTTAGGTAACAAGTGGGTACTCACTTGTTATGTGGCCAGTTAGACCATGGCTAGTCTGCTACCATTAACAATAAAAAACCATTGCAGAAGTAGTGTTGATAGCGACTTTATACTGGCTATAGAATTCACATAAATTTGGAATTCGATCTTTTGAATAAAACTATTGTACAATAATTAAAACTTCACTGGTTCTCATTTCATTTAAACCTTAAATTGTTATCATTGTTTTAGTAAAGTATAAATTTAACTACACTGTTTTATACAAGTAATATCTAAGTAAATTTACTCGTAAATAGATAATGAGTAGAACTATTGAAGGTTTACATTAAAACATACCTTTTTTTTTTATTAAGGCGGGAAAAATTGTTCCTATCGGCACACCCCGTCGTTCGGGGCAACAAACAGGGTAGTGTGGGGTCCTCACACACTAAAGAAACCCACCGTGTGCCGTCTCTCCGCCTTTATTGGCGGGCCACTGGAACCATGTTACATTCCTTCGGTGGTCCCCTAGTTTAAAATTCTGTTCATTCATCGGCAAAATTAAGTAGTTGGCACTGACAAGATGTTGAATAATACGGGTTAAAGTGCGCCGTTATTTTTGTAATGGTTTTTCTTATGGCTAGCCCTAGTAACGATTATTCCTCCCATTGTGAGCACCACATCTTTGCCAAGACCCCGCTGAGAAAGAGCTAAACTTACAAAAGTTTCCGACTTGTTCAAATGGCCGGCTTTGTTAGAGAGCGACTTATTGTTTGGGACAGATTGCCGGGGATCAGCATCGTGTTTCACATTTTTTCCGAACTAACTGCATTGCTAGATATCTATTTTATTTTACTAATAATAAATGACGTAGCTGGCGAGTTGTGGGTGTGTAATACACCTCTGCCTACCCCTTCGGGGAATACAGGCGTGATGCTATATTTTTTTTAAGAGTTGATAAGAAAGTTAATTACTAAAAAGCAAAAAACGTATTATTCTTTGGTTAATTCAAATCATAAAAACACATCTTTATATTATACTAGTCTTTCCCCGCGGTTCCGCCGCAGCCAAAAGCTAGTTTTTAGGTTATATCTCAGGTTTCCGATATAGTAGCAGGATAAAATGTAGGTATATCAGTTTTTAAGTCTAATCAAGGCCTTAAGTTGCATCAACATCCGTTGAGTAGTACGTCTTTGCATGATGCGTGAACAAACTAACAGACAGACCGACAAACAGACCAAAAATTTAAAAAATAAGTAGGTACCTATATATAAAAATACATTTTTTTTGTTCAGGCACGCCTATATAACTTAACACAGTCCTATTTTCTCAAATATCTTAAGTGTACAGATACAGCTCTGTTACAGCTTTATAATAATTGTTAGGATTATAAAATATTCAGAACTAGGTTTCAATGCATCGAATTTTCATGATCTTACCGTTACCTAAATGCATTTTGACTGACTCTTTGATTATAAGAAATCGCGTTGAATATATATCACAGAGATAGAATTTATTTCAGCGCACGCCTTTTTCTTACATCTGCGAGCGCGCAATGTGGGTTGATGACTAACTACTTATTGAAAATTATTACGTAGTTATGTATGAAGTTCATCTTGTCCTAGTATTCAAGTTATCCATGAACTATGATAATATCTGAACTTTGACATATATCTATTACCTGGTGGATAGTAATTAAGAAAACTTTAATAACTGAAATAAAAAAATATCTTTGTATATCCAGAATTTTCTCTATTTAGATATTATTCTCAACCTCACTCAGTGTGATTATTCTCAGACTTCGCAATTCCCTTGTAACGCTGTTGTTTTATCGCTCGTATTTAACAAAAGAACATTTAAATCCCCAAAGATAATAAAATATACATGTAAAATACGCTCAGCCAGTGTCATGTTACACGAAGAATATACATATATACAAAATTTTTGTGTGTATATTTTATGTGAATTGTAATTCATTCAAAGCAGTACAATAATAAAATATATTTTTATTTTGTGCCCGTTTTGGCAAAATGGCTCACTGTGCTTGTAAGCGTCACGACGTCGCCGTCACGGGCTGGTTACTGACAAACCGACAAGGAAACTCCCGCAGCTCTTTAAATATTTACACATTTTACAATAGGAATCTCTATTTTTTTTGCACATCTTCTTGACTATACAATATACCTACATGTCTTAGAGATGGGTATGTTACGTCCAAATTATAATTACTTAAAATTAATTACTTTTAATAGTACAAAAATATTGTAAAATCCTGAAACATAGCATATATTGCGTAGGTTTATTTTGATCTGCATTTTAGCACTTGATAATGCTCAAATTATTTGTGAAAGTGTAAAAAGAGAGCTTTACTGCTAGTGAAGTGGATATTGGGAGACACCGTCGGTGACTGCGATGGCTTAGCGGACTAGAGCAATTCCCCGAATTAGGAGGGACGCAGGTTAGCATCCCATTCGCAGTACAGCTCTCTTTTTCCACTTTCACAAATAATTTATTCCTTGCATAGGTATGTTATCCATATTAAGGTGAAAACTCAGTAAAAATAATTACAGTTTTAATTTACCGCTTATAGTCTTAACGATCATATTACAAAGATTTAGGTAGCAAATTTAAAGTGAGCTTACATTTATTACAAAAATACATAAGTACCTCCCATCGGTATAACAATAATTTAAATTTTAGCTCAAGCACAACGCGACATTGCGATGCGCTCAACAATATTTATTTTCCCTTATAAAGAAAAGAGTATTATCTCATATAACTCTGAAACATGTAGCAATATATTCAGTAATAACGAAATAATATGTTTTGCGAGATAGGATTCATATTTCATAAGCACTCATACGCATAAGATATTACACAGAGTGGTGCCTGTTCCCTTATTTTGTAGTGAAGATAAAGAGTAGCATCCAATACGGGGGAGTTAACTGACTTCGTGTCAACCTCCTGCAGATTAATTCCGTACATTTGTGTTACGTAATATTTCAAGAGAGGGGAAACATATTTTCTATTGCATGAAGACAACCGAACATCATTCTAAGTTTTTCGGACATTATATTGATGGCAGTGTAAGCAGAGAATAAATCAGAGAAAATATGTAAATAAAATGTGAAAAAAATATAATAAGATTGAGGCGCCATACATTAAACACAAAGTGAAAAATGTGAAATCAAAAATAACAGTCACGAGCAGGATTTGAACCTGCATCTCCTGGATACCGTCCAGATGCTTTGCCAATTCAGCCATCGTGACAATTGCTCCTGACTGCTAATCTTGATAACACATTCATACTTAACGTCTTTGGGTGACGTCTGCGCCATCTATCGGAAGTATTTTCATACATTGTACCGACCAGGTAAACTTAATTTTACAATTAAGATTTTTACCTAATAATGACGCAAACCCTATAAATATTTAGATATTTTTATATAATTATATTTTTAGCATTTGACATGCTTAGCACCACATTGACCAGGTAAACTGTTATTAGGTAAAAATCTTAATTGTAAAATTAAGTTTACCTGGTCGGTACAATGTATGAAAATACTTCCGACAGATGGCGCAGGCGTGACCCAAAGACATTAAGTATGAATGCGTTATCGAGATTAGCAGTCAGGACCAATTGTCACGATGGCTGAATTGGCAAAGCATCTGGACGGTATCCAGAAGATGCAGGTTCAAATCCTGCTCGTGACTGTTATTTTCGATTTCACATTTTTCACTTTGTGTTTAATGTATGGTGCTAAGCATGTCAAATGCTAAAAAAATATATAAAAATATCTAAATATTGAGGCGCCATATTTCTGCGATATCATAAAAAAAAATATTATTAGGTACTTCTGTTACAATTACTTTTTTGTGAAATTATTGGTATTTTTAAAGCAAGGTGTAAACAATATATTCGACCCGCCTTTTTTTATTGCGTATCGTGATAGACGAGCTAAGGCTCACCTGATGATAAATGGTAACCGTCGCTAATAGATTCAACTATACCGGGAGTATTGTCAAGCCGCTACTCACCATTTCATTTCACAGATATGAAATTAAAGAATAAACGGCTCTCCTGCTACAACTAAAACACACCGACGTGCTTCATGGCCGGTCACACGGGAGATGGTGGTACCAACCCGCTCGGGCCCGATAGCAAATGAGTACTCCCACTTGGTGTCCACCAGTAATGCAATAACCCTACCACCAGTAATGCAATAGGTGGCTTACTTCCCTTAGTCGCCTCGTACGACACCTGTGGGAAGGAATGGTGGCAATTTCATTCTTAGTCCGTCACCACACGGACAAAGCTTGAGAGTAAACTATTGTAATTGTATGACATGGAATCCTCCATAATTTTATAATGCAACACCGTATCTAATCGGTTCTTATTTACTTACCTCACTGATTGTTATACAACAATTCAAAAGGCTTGCACGTTTTGTTTATCTATCTTCCATCGATTGATATGTTATTGACAATCAGTCCCCGTTTTGTACTCAGATTAAGAACGAGCATATGGAACACGTTCTTCACCGAGGATTTATTGTTTCCTAAGGTACACCTAACATTCAATTTGACCTCTAAAGCGCAGGTCCTCATGTAACTCAACAGCCACATAATATTTTCACACATTCTGCTACGTTTCACTATTTCTTAGGCTTAGCACCTATTATGTAAATGTTCAAAGTAAATGGTAAATAGGTACTCGTACATGTATTATGGTCTGTGATGACAGGTTATTGCACATGCAATAATACTTTAACGTCGTCTAAAATGTTTATGACATAACGGCAACTATTAATTTCCATCTTTACGCCGCGTCATGTTCCAAATTATAATCTTATAAATTTAAAAGCATTTAACATTTTACAGCAGCATCTACTTTAATATGCCATCACTGAGGCTCTAAAGAGAGTATATTAAGCAGTATTAGTAATTCAATAGTTGGTCCTAACATCTGTAAACGTTACGATGGCTATAAAAAGCTCATTTAGGCCCCAGTTTAATGATTGTATTACCAACACGTTGCGAAACCGCAGCACGGTGTTGTAGCTGTTATATTATTAAGAACCAAAAATTAATATCATATTTTGCCTTAATGTCGTAATTCAGTGCACGCTTCTTATAACAAAAACATTCTTCTAAATCCAGCGAGATTGTATTAACATAACCGCTTTGTTAAATGGAGTCAGGATAATTTGTGGGCGAAGTTCGGCCTGTAATACCTCGCAAATTGCCGGATAAGACTGTGTGAGACAACTGTTAGTTTTAATTAAACTGCTGGTTGCGCTCGCGGGAGTCCTCGGAATGAGAAAATTATTCTAATCTTATAAGCCTGTCGGTGGCCCAGAGCTCAACACGGAATTAATATCATGTGGGTCGGTCCATTTGTGGGGCGTCTTCGACGCAATCCACGTAACACGTTCGGAGCATTTGCTTATTTGTAAGCATGTTCCCAACTTGTGCACCTCAGGATTGCGACAAACGTAATTCTTAAGGCGATTTGTGGGTAATATCTGTTCAATTTAATGAAAAGTATAAAGCCACATCGAAATCACTGGAATGGGATAATCCGCAGTATCAATTTGAGGGGAACTTTGGCGAGGCGTCTTGGGAGACGTTGGAGATTTGGCGGTCGCGGGTGAGCACCTGTGCAATGTAAGGAGACGACAACCTCCCACGAGGGGTGTACATTACAAACTTGAAAATAAATTAGAAAATTAGTTTACACTCAAAATTCTCAACTTTTATATATTTTCAAGGTACTAATAGTAACTTGAGGTTGATTGTCTACCATACTATGCAGAATTATTGCTAGCGTAGTTAACTGAGCCGGACCACTTGTCAAACTTTGGTAATTTAACTTCAAAACAGGTCCCTGTCGGTGTACCAAACCAGAACATTTGTTCCACTGCATTCACGATTAAGTTCTAAGTAGATGATATGACACAATTGACAATATTAAATTTACTTTCGAAGCCTTTCGATCTGTGATAATCTTATGTGTCTGTGTGAATCACATTTAATATATATAATAATTCACAGTAGGTACAGATCTGTCGATTCATAACTCTCATATCTGTATATTAAGTATACCTAAGGGCTATAAATCCAAAGGACTCACTCAGACTCCAAGGGTGTTACCCTTGGAGTCTGAGTGAGTCTTTTATAAAAATCTTTAGCTTTATAATAATACTAGTATAAATTTACACTGCGATTAATGATTGCCTTATAAAGCAGATTACAGATAATCATCATCTGTGCAAGCCACTAAATCCAAAAACAAAGAACAAAAAAGTGCAATCAGACTCGAAGAAACTAATTGCAAAGAGGCTATAAGTTATATAAGTAATATAGTATGTACAGGGTTATAGCTAATTAACGCAAAACCTTTTAAAAGCGAGTTAGGTATATCAAAACTGACAACTTTTGTTCTATGACTTTTACCGGGGAGTTCTATCAATTGTTAGCTCTATGTCCCATAATTAACTACGTTTCATTCATTCGATAACGGCGAAGTCGCAGTCAGCTGAGTGCTACGCAATCGCCCGGCCGAATTACGTGCAACGCTAGTAGGTACCCCGTAGCAGAAAGTTTATCAAGCCTTTTATTTATTAAGGCGGGAAATAATTTACCTAACCGCACACCCCGTTGTTCGGGGCAACGAATAGGGTAGTGTGGGGCACTTACCCACTAAATAAGCCCGCCGTATGCCGGCTCTCCGCCTGTATTGGCAGGCCACTGGAACCATGTTACATTACTTCAGTGGTAAGTGGCTTATCAACCCTAGGCCTTTACATAAGTTAGTAGGTATTTTGAAGTGTCTAAGATCTTTACCTGTCTGGGCACTGAATCCACAATTCCATCATACTTATCCAGGCTTAGGACTGGCTACATTAAAAAAAAGTAATACCTACATGAACATTCTTAGATAATTAAATAAGTACCCAGCATAATTTGTGATTTTATCGATCTACTAAACAAGAAATGACAATGGAGTACCTAGTAGAAGCAAGCTAGGTAGGTACGTACTTACCAAATATTTTGAGAATCTCGTTTCAGGATAAACATCACTTTTGTTAATTGCTAATGGTGGCAGACGAGCCACTGCCCCCCTAATTGTAAGTGGCAACCATCGCTCATAGGCCCGAGAGTACTGTCAAGCCGCTGCCCACCATTTCATTTCTCAGCTATGAAATGAAAGAATAGATGGCTATCTCCTGCTACAGCCAAAACACACTGACGTGCTCCATGACCGGTTACACAGAAGACGGTGGTACCTACCCGCTCGAGCCCGATAGCAAGTGAATAGTCTTACATGGTACCCAGCCCTACCACCAGTAATACAATGGGTGATAATTGTTTACTACCCTTAGTCGCCTTGTACGACACCCGCGGGAAAGGATGGGGTGGTGATACTTGTATTCTTAGTCGGCCACCACACCGACAGACGTCAATTAATCCACACATACACAGTGAAAAACATAATTACGCGTTATTGTACAAAACCGATGTCTGACGTCATTTTAAAAGACACCTAACATAATTAATATTTTCATCATTGTGTCTGATTTGTAAAAAAACAACATTTCATCATCATCATCATCACCATCATATCATCATTACACATCTTGTACTGAGCAATAGCAAAATAAATTCAAAAAAATCTCGTAAAGCTGACAAGTGCATTATGATAGTTTCACAGATTGAAAATGTTTTTTTTGTGTTTCTTGTTAAGTTTGTGTTGTTTTTAGTATTCCTTTATTTTACGGGTACTTAGTGCTCGTGAATACAGCAACATGTTAATGGGCCTTGGAGAAGCTCCTGGGAGTAGTAGATTTAAATCACATTAATGCACATTCTACTTATGCTGATCCCAAATCTGCCTCGAGATGCATGGTTACATTTTGAACTTTATTTTATAAGACCACGGAGGATAAGTGGTTTCATAACTACCTACATTTTTGTAAATAACTCTAAAAAAGACATATTTATTACACGCTTTTTATTAGCTTCACTTGTATGTCAGTATGTCAGTATGTCAGTATGTCAGTATGTCAGTATGTCAGTATGTAACTCTCCGTGGGTTATTAGCGCGCCTGCGGCCGTCCTTGGCACTCGTAGCCGTTTCTCAGGCAAAGTGTTTTTACATGTTTGCAGTTTTTATATTGTTGAGACAATTTTTTTTTATTGTGTATGGTAGCAGTCGAGTCACAGCCCACCTGATGGTAAATAGTAGCTATCGCTCTTGGACTCAACTATAACGAGAGTATTGTCAAGCCGCTGCTCACCATTTCATTTCGCAGATATGAAACGAAAGAAGACTGCTATCTCCTGCTACAACCAAAACACACAGATGTGCTTCATGGCTTACACGGGAAATGGTGGTACAAACCCGCTCGGCCCCGATAGTATCGTATATCAAGCGCCCCACGCTTTTCCATCCTGTCTGCTATCCTCGGTCCACGTTGGTGATTGAGGTCTTAGTTTGTTCGTCGTTTACAGGCCTTTCTATCGATACTACTTTTACGCAGATAATCCTTCAGGTTTCTGAAATATAACACAGTTTGTACCACAAAAAGTCGTTCGTAGAACATTTTTATCAGTTTTTGCAGCTTAACTTCACTTTTTTGTATAGAGACCCTTCCGGTTTCTTCACCTATCGTGTAGTGCTCATCAAGCCCTACACGCCGATACCCCATTTGTGCCCTTTCTGATCACTCAATTTTTAAAATTGACCTGCCCAGCTACTCTTGTACTGCATATTCCGCTTTTTCGCCTATCACTTGGTAGTGTTTCATCCTATCGTTTTAAATTCTTAATACAATATAGTCTAGACCGAGACGAATCTGTGGATACCTCATTCGCGGTTCAACTCCGTCTGTAAGTGATAAAAATAACCGATTTCTGTTAGAGGGGAAAGAGGTCCCCCCGCAAAAGTTTACCTTAGGGACACAATTTTAATAGAAAACATCGAAATTTTTAGGTTTTTAGTGCGATTTTCAGTCTGTTTTTTGCTCCCTTTAGTTTCTTGTAATTATCCTTAGCATACTATACGTCAGCGGTTCCTTCAGAGCCCTGAAATTTTCAAAAATTTTTCTTACATATCATCTTAGTAAATTTTCTCTTCCAGTCAGAGCTGATTTTACAACTCTCCGCCCTCTGTTAGAAATTCGATATACTATCTGCATCAACATTAAATTTTAAAATTTCACACCTCAAATTTTATTGCGTTGTTGAAGAAGAATTTTACATTCATGCACCCTCTGTTGGAAATTAATAATACTATTAAGTAGAACTGGAAAAAAAAATCTATAGACAATAAATCAAACTAAAAAGTTAAAAATAAATATAGTTTAAAAAAACTAAAAAAACACGCTTTTTATAGAAAACTAAACTAAAAAATAGAAAATAAATTTTAATAAATTTGAATTAATAATAGTGTAAAAATTTTTAATAAATATAAATTAATAATAGTGAAAATAAGGAAAAAATGTATTTTATTTTAAAAAAAGCGTGGGGTGCATGGTGTCAATCGTTATAAATATTTAGTTGACATCTGTCCATAGAATACTTATATCTATAAGTATAGAAGGATTATTATTTCGACAATATCTTAAAAAGCACCCCACGCTTTTTTTAAAATAAAATACATTTTTTCCTTATTTTCACTATTATTAATTTATATTTATTAAAAATTTTTACACTATTATTAATTCAAATTTATTAAAATTTATTTTCTATTTTTTAGTTTAGTTTTCTATAAAAAGCGTGTTTTTTTAGTTTTTTTAAACTATATTTATATTACACGCTTTTTACACGCTTTTTATTAGCTTCACTTGTATGTCAGTATGTCAGTATGTCAGTATGTCAGTATGTCAGTATGTCAGTATGTAACTCTCCGTGGGTTATTAGCGCGCCTGCGGCCGTCCTTGGCACTCGTAGCCGTTTCTCAGGCAAAGTGTTTTTACATGTTTGCAGTTTTTATATTGTTGAGACAATTTTTTTTTATTGTGTATGGTAGCAGTCGAGTCACAGCCCACCTGATGGTAAATAGTAGCTATCGCTCTTGGACTCAACTATAACGAGAGTATTGTCAAGCCGCTGCTCACCATTTCATTTCGCAGATATGAAACGAAAGAAGACTGCTATCTCCTGCTACAACCAAAACACACAGATGTGCTTCATGGCTTACACGGGAAATGGTGGTACAAACCCGCTCGGCCCCGATAGTATCGTATATCAAGCGCCCCACGCTTTTCCATCCTGTCTGCTATCCTCGGTCCACGTTGGTGATTGAGGTCTTAGTTTGTTCGTCGTTTACAGGCCTTTCTATCGATACTACTTTTACGCAGATAATCCTTCAGGTTTCTGAAATATAACACAGTTTGTACCACAAAAAGTCGTTCGTAGAACATTTTTATCAGTTTTTGCAGCTTAACTTCACTTTTTTGTATAGAGACCCTTCCGGTTTCTTCACCTATCGTGTAGTGCTCATCAAGCCCTACACGCCGATACCCCATTTGTGCCCTTTCTGATCACTCAATTTTTAAAATTGACCTGCCCAGCTACTCTTGTACTGCATATTCCGCTTTTTCGCCTATCACTTGGTAGTGTTTCATCCTATCGTTTTAAATTCTTAATACAATATAGTCTAGACCGAGACGAATCTGTGGATACCTCATTCGCGGTTCAACTCCGTCTGTAAGTGATAAAAATAACCGATTTCTGTTAGAGGGGAAAGAGGTCCCCCCGCAAAAGTTTACCTTAGGGACACAATTTTAATAGAAAACATCGAAATTTTTAGGTTTTTAGTGCGATTTTCAGTCTGTTTTTTGCTCCCTTTAGTTTCTTGTAATTATCCTTAGCATACTATACGTCAGCGGTTCCTTCAGAGCCCTGAAATTTTCAAAAATTTTTCTTACATATCATCTTAGTAAATTTTCTCTTCCAGTCAGAGCTGATTTTACAACTCTCCGCCCTCTGTTAGAAATTCGATATACTATCTGCATCAACATTAAATTTTAAAATTTCACACCTCAAATTTTATTGCGTTGTTGAAGAAGAATTTTACATTCATGCACCCTCTGTTGGAAATTAATAATACTATTAAGTAGAACTGGAAAAAAAAATCTATAGACAATAAATCAAACTAAAAAGTTAAAAATAAATATAGTTTAAAAAAACTAAAAAAACACGCTTTTTATAGAAAACTAAACTAAAAAATAGAAAATAAATTTTAATAAATTTGAATTAATAATAGTGTAAAAATTTTTAATAAATATAAATTAATAATAGTGAAAATAAGGAAAAAATGTATTTTATTTTAAAAAAAGCGTGGGGTGCATGGTGTCAATCGTTATAAATATTTAGTTGACATCTGTCCATAGAATACTTATATCTATAAGTATAGAAGGATTATTATTTCGACAATATCTTAAAAAGCACCCCACGCTTTTTTTAAAATAAAATACATTTTTTCCTTATTTTCACTATTATTAATTTATATTTATTAAAAATTTTTACACTATTATTAATTCAAATTTATTAAAATTTATTTTCTATTTTTTAGTTTAGTTTTCTATAAAAAGCGTGTTTTTTTAGTTTTTTTAAACTATATTTATTTTACCAGTGAATTCGAATGAAAGTGGCTAGCTGGAGACTAGCACAATGGCAAAATAGTAGGTTAAGTAGATAAGTTAGGTATTTAGTCGTGTGTAAATTGATGATTGATGTACCTAAGGGTTTTTATTTTTGCCCATAAACGGGATTCACGAGAAAACTTTGGTATGTACCTAGCTTCTTCACTTCCTTTGTAGATCGATAAAATCACAAATTATGTTGACTATTTACTTACTTAGGTACTTACCTGTTTTATTGGCATAGCACAGGTCTTTTTAAGTACCTGATAATTATTATGAACTAAAACTGTCTATTTGTTGCATAAATTAGAAAGAGTGCAAAAACTTACGACTTTTTTTTTATTTGTAAGGTGATGTAATTTTTTATAAAATTATCGTCCGTCTATTTATACCTACTAACATGATGGAGTGTGAATAATGCTAATAATAAAACGTTGTAAAAAGATGTTTTTTTTTTCCTCTGGATCGGTTTTCTGTCATTAGTAAGTACTATCGCTTCTAAAGGTTGTCGAGAGCGTATATTCCCCTAACCGGTAATTTGTAATCAAACATTCAATCGCATCAAAAGAGGCGCACGGTCGCATAATGTGATGTGTACCTATCGCGTAGATGTTAGATACGAGTAGGTACGTAGGTACTCATAGGTAAGTATGCAATAAGCACGCGGAAAGACATAGGTAATATGTTTGAAGATAAATAACGGCAAACTATTTTTTAATATAGGCGTATTTAAAAAGTGGAATCAGTCTATTTACAATAATTGAACTACACAGGTATTTACAAAAAAATCACAATCCTTTTTACATATTATAGTCTCATATACAGGTGCCCCCCGCACCTGTATATGAGGCGATGACCATGACGTACAAACCGTTCAAAATGATCACCAGCATAACCCACACACAGTCCACATCTAAAAGTTACAAAATGTAACCCGCACTAGTTTATCAGTCTCTGTCAGTTCCTGGATCCGATGAAGGTGGAATGGATACTTTCCTTCGTTATGCATCACTGTCCATGAGAACCATTGCGACACATTGAAGCGTCGAGCTGTGTTATTGGTACTTGCCGCCAAACGCTGAGTTGCGCCTAGCATAGTTCTGTAGCTCGGTGTCGGCACATTCGGGAATAGTCTCGCGAACTCACGGCAAGCTTCAGAAACATTATCACCACACCTAGCATAGACACGCACCATTTCGGTGTATTCAATGTTAGTAAGTATAGCGATATGCCATTGTGAATCGATCGCGTCATAGGAATCACACACACGCACACACACACATATAAACACGTCACAACCGGCGCACGGGCGGAGAAATTTGCGATTTGCGACTATCGAAAGTAGTTAAATAATTTAAATTCAAATTTGGTCAAGGAGTCAAGGACGCGCCCTCCCCCCGCCTACGTCCCTGCAACCCATTGGTTTGTAAATACCGACACCTCGCTTGCGTAAAATACCTAAGGAGTTTATCGTGTTATAAACTTCATGAAGAATAGAAGTGTAAATTTGATATTATTTTTTTTATGGGAAAAAAATAATTGAATTAGAAAAAGTCGTAGAACAAAAGTTGTTAGTCTTGATGTACCTGATTCACCTTTAAGAGGTCTGGCGTTAGTTAGCTATAACCCTGTATATAGATGGTAGATCAAGCACTAATCCTTCTTTAATTTCGGGATTAGACACTGAGCATTCAATCAATGTTTCAGATCTAGGAGGAAGAGAATAAATAGATTGGTTCGTGAAATTGTAATGCTATCTGAATACCATTGATAGTAAGTTTATTTAAGTTATAATCAATGTTGCAGTTAAAAGTGTTTAGCATGTCTGTCCCAATTATGCCGTCAAATGGAAGATAAATATCGTTAATTACGTGAAATTTGTAATAAATAATAGTGTGAGTATTTTTTAGGTCAGCTACGTGCATTTCTAATTGGAAGTGTCCTATTGTTTTCGTTGAGTTGTAATCACCGGGTTCGATACCATTTAAAATAATAGGTTCGTTTACAAGTTTAGGGGTGTTTTGTAAAGAGGAAAGTAGAATTTTATTGCACGTATTAATTTTGAAAATTTCAGTTTGCTCATTATGTTCAGGCAACTTACTCGTGGTCGTTGTAAGATCATTAGACACAGTGGGTTTTGTAGAAACAGTGAATTTAGTAGAAACACTGGATTTAGTAGAAACAGTGGATTTAGTAGATACAGTGGATTTAGAAGATACAGCGTGATTGGGAGCAGTGGATTCAGTAGATTTAGTATAAATATTAGGCTGAGAAAATTTGTTATCGGTTTCTGGACTAGGATTTCCTGCACGACACCTCTCAGGAAATTTTATCCGTTTAAATTATTGTCGACTGTGCCGTGACCATCCTCTTCATTCTGTTGGATGGATCCTGGATTATCAAAGGTGATATTGTGAATGGCCGGCGTATGATTGTTGTTTGAAAAGTTAGGAAAATTTTAATTGCGTCTATTGTTATTGAATTGCCTTTTACGACAATTCTCTATTGTATGCCCGACGTTTTTACAGTACCTGCAAATGGGGGCCTGAGAGTTGGAAGGTCCAGGTTGACTTTGAAACCTAGTTGAATAGGCCTTGAGGCCTAGAATAATTGGATTGACATTGGGCCTAGAACAAGAAGAATTAGGATTTGGCCTGGATGAACTTGGCTGGTTGGATGAAGACGAAAATGTCCTTTTTTTGTATGTAATACCTAGGATTTTCTCTTCAGCTGTAGCAAAACTGATGGCATCGTTTAAGGTACTTGGTTCCCTACACCTAATAATGGTCGAGAGTCTCGAGTCGAGACCCATCGTGAAGACGTTTAGGGCCAGGTCTTGCATAGTTGCAACGCGTCCGGATAACTCATCTTTTTTCTTGGTAGGATTGGAGATATTTATTTCTGTTAGTAACCTTGACAAACAGTTTTCTATTCTGAGTGAGTACTAGCTGACGCTTTCGTAAGGACCTTGCTTGCAGTTTTGTAAGTCTGCTAGAAGGTGGGTATAATGTCGCCTGTCACCAAATTGGCTTTTTAAGAATTCCTCTAGTTGTGACCACTTACTGACAATCTTTAATAGCTCACACTGACTCGGCTTTGCCCGTCAGTCTGCTTTGTATGTACTTAAATAACACATCTTGTTGAGATGTTGAAGCTAAGTTAATGGCATTCCTACAATTATTTAGAAACGGGATTAAAGTGTCCATAGAACCATGATAAGTACCTATGAATTTAATAAGAACATTCAAGTCTAATTCGGACATTTTTGTTTCTGATGTTTCGTCTTTAACTTCTCTACTCTTTGATGTCATTTAATAAAAAGAAAAGCAGAGAAATAAATATGTTTAGTACAGTTATGTTACTTGGTTAAATTAAATGATCAAGGTTAAAACTTTGTGAATTAAAACTGGCTTAGAGATAGCACAAAGACTCAAGCGTTATCAGTTCTTAGAAAATAATGCGTGGGCGATGAACCATAGCTCGACGCTTCTGGTATGCTTATTTATGTTGTATAGTAATCTTCTATTACTATTATGAAGTACAAATATGATGTGATTTTTATTCTTAAAATATAGGGCGTTTAATAGAAAATATATATGAAATAATATACTGGATGTCTATAATGTTAAACGGTAAGTAAATTAGGAAATCAGGTCACTATTTAACACACACAAATCACAAAGCGTTATAGTAAAAGTTCGAGACTCACAGGGTTGGCAGGAACATTGTATTCTGTAGTACAAACCGAGGTCGAACAGGAACTGGAAGTAGTGGAATCGGGAACCTCGAACTCCTTTTATTTATAACGCGGCGAGTTTCTTTTGCAAGGCACTGTGCTTGGTACACGGGTCAGGACACGGCGGGACTCTTCAAGGTGCAGTAGGGCCAGAAAATGTAGTGATCTGGATCCTCAAGGCGTAGAGCATATAGTCTTCTTGAATTCAGTGAATGTAGGTTTCATTAAGATGCCGATGCAGTGGAATCAGTGTATAAAACCGCCCGGTTGATGGTAAGTAATTTTATGAATATATTTTCACTTATTTTATTATTCACTCACTAATGATATAATTTTAGTTTTATTTTACAGGTTTTTAGGCGTTGCGGGGGATATCTTATCCCTTTTACGCTGCCACCAAATGTTATCCGGGATACGGTAAAACGGTTTTAAAAAAAAGATATTTATTTTTTGCCTAAAATAATTTTAATTATATTCACTTATTTTTTAGAGGACACAATAATTTGGTAATAATCGAGATGGTAGATGTTATACGACCGGTGCGTTTGGTATTTGGGAGAAGACCGCCTGGTGAGTGTATGAGGTGTGTGGGAGAGAATCATCATTTTCTGCAAAATAGATAGGAACGCAAGTTTAACGAATAAAAATTATTTTATACACATATAGATAGGTATGCAACTTTCCATAAAATCTTTCTATTAACTTGAAAATCCTTGAAGCAGTGCTATGTCTATAAGATATTCCTAACTTCAGGAGACTATTGTTTTGTCGAGCCATGTGGTTGATCCCTGCCAAACTTTTTCACGTAAGTATTGAAAGGGCTTTTGTTGATACTTCGGGTACAGAGTAAGGCTATATGGATGAACCTTTTGTCGTAAACCACCGACTGTGAATTGATAATGTTTTGTATTTGTTTTGTCGTATCGTTTATTCGTATACCTGTACGTGTGTATGACTTTATTTACAACAATATTAAGCAAATAAAAGAAGTATGCAATAGTGGCGTCCTATCATCTCTAAACAATGGTAACCAAGATGTTCATGTTAGCTGAACGGAGAGTGTGATTGAAAATTTAGCTAATTTTATTAAATAACCTAAGTCAATTATGAATAATGTTTCGTTATATAGTTCAGATGCTGCAAATTACAATACACACGTAGATACTAAATTTCTAGGACGTCCGTTACCCGCACACTTTGATTATATGTATATAATCAAAGCCCTGCCGTGTGGGGCCGGCTTTAGAATTGTCCCACCCCTCTCCACCCATGGGAGTCGTAAGAGCCGACTGAGAGAATACCGGGGGGAGTGGACAGCAGCACTCCCTCCAGTATTAACAACATCAACTGCGATCGCCAACCCGCCTGCCAAGCGTGGTGATTACGGCACTATCCCCCATATGAGCGAAACACATGTTGTGGCGTTCTCTTGCGGAGGCCTATGCCCAGCAGAGGACTTCGAAAGGCTGATGGATGGATGGATGGAATCAAAGCCCACACATTTGAAATGTAAATCTGCGCTTAGCCATGCAAGCTTGCCACACTGGAGCTAAGTAAAAATGGTATTTATTTTGTAGCATTTAGAGATAAAGAGACTATACACGCGCGTTATCAAGAGAAGTTTATGAGAATGGTTCATTAAGGAAATTAATAAGATTAGATGTAACATCTCAGCGCAGGTAGAAATTTGAGAACTCTTGTTGTAAGTATAAGTACGAGTGATAGCGTTAAAATCATTAACTTAGTACCATTATATTATGTCTAGTTAACTTAGTTAATTATTTTTCTAGCCTTATTCCAAAATTTATTGTGGTCTGCTTCGAATCTATTTGGTTTTACTTGTTCACCAGTACATCGTAGATGCTACTTTTCTTCTTTTACTGGTCATAGGGCTGGGTACCAAGCGGGAATACTCACTTGCTACCGGAGCCCGAACGGGTTGGTACCACCATCTCCTATGTAACCGGCCATGAAATACATCGGTGTGTTTTGATTGTAGCAGGAGATAGCCGTTAATTCTTTTATGTCATAGACGTGAAATGAAATGGTGAGCAGCGGCTTGATAATACTCACGGTATAGAAATATATCACTGGAAATATCTCACGTTGAGGATCGATTTAGTCGACCCGGGTTTCGAGCATATTCGATGCTCATCATCAGGGCGAGCGTGCAGTGGTGTCAACGAGTGCCTGCCGGGAACTCGTTGCTCCAAACCCGGGTCGACTAAATCGATCCTCAACGTGAGTTATTTCCGGTGATATATTTCTAATACGTATCAAACTCTCGGTATACTTGAGTCCATGAGCGACGGTTACCATTTACCATCAGGTGGGCCGTGGCTCGTCTGCCACCATACGCAATAAAAAAAGCTTATCTGACCTCCACGACCCTGCGACCTCGGAACAAGATACAATTGGATTTTTACTCCAGATTCTGATAACCTGTAATGACTGTCAGGGTGTTATTTGACAGATGATACCCATACTCCTTAAAGCGTCTTCTCATGTCACCTCAGAATACCTGTCATTGGCGAAATCCCCCGGACCGCCATTAAAAAGCGAAAGCGTCTTCTCTCATCATCAAATATGTATATGAAATGTTGTTATGTGCCTACCTTTATACATATTAGTATTAAACTCTTTCAAAATCATATACCAAGCACAACATCAATCTTTATGAATACAAAAACCACAGTTACCTGTCGCTTTTAAATCATATGAAACAATTTGTTCAAACAAAGACGCGGTCGCATAAATTTATTTTACGCAGCTCTGCAACATTCGTACACCAACTAATTAGAACATAAATCTGTCTTAATACAAATCCCTACTTTTTACGACAGAATTTTGTGTCCCATATGAAGCTACAGTGGTGTATTATGCTCCAGTTGGTAACGTTTTTTTATTTACATCCGACCTTGCATTTTATTCTTTTCTCAGCAAATTTCGCAGGACACTTATTATAATTACAAAATAGTTTAAGCACCACGCTGTAGAGAAAAAATGCTTTTGTAGTTGCTACTGCGTTAGTATGCAGTGTCAGCTCGTATAACTCAGTTTTGTACAAGTATAGGTAACATGAAAAAAATGTGACTCTTTTTTTATTGTGTATGGTGGCAGACGAGCCGTGACCCACCTGATGGTAAATGGTAACCGTCGCTCATGGGCTCAACTATACCGAGACTATTGTCAAGCCGCTGCTCACCTGAAATGGTTTCGCAGATATGAAATGAAAGAATAAACGGCTCTCCTGCTACAACCAAAACTGTGCGTATGCTATGTATGATGTGCTTCAAGGCCGGTCACACGGGAAATTTTGGAGTCAATACAGAGAAGTTACTCTAAGCGATGCATTACAGATGTTTTTACAGGTACCTTTCATCCATCCATCCATCAACCTTTTAACGTACACTGCTGGACATAGCCCTCCCCAAATGGGGGATAGTGCCGTAATCGCCACGCTTCGCAGGCGGGTTGGCGATCGCAGTGGATGTTGTGACTCGAAGGAGTGCTGCTGCCCACTCCCACGGTATTCCCTCAGTTGGCTCTTACGACCCCCATGGGTGGAGAGGGGTGGAACAATTCTAATGCCTGCCCCACACGGCAATGTTTTACCTTTACCTTAAAAACAGGTATCTTACCTACATATAATGAATTACTCAAAGCCTACAACCTAATGAGCTTCAATATTGGATGTTTATTTCTAGAAACAATGTTTCTTTTCGATTTTTGTAATAATAAATATGTTTGCAATGGAATAATTAACAAATTGTGCTATGTACCAAGAACTGTCTTTAGGTGAGAGCAGAGTGCGCCCATCCTCTTTTTTCTGTTTCTTCTTGTCAGATGCTGTAATTCGCGCACCTGTTCGTCGTCTAGAAAAAAATAAAATGATTTTTTTACGAAATTAGATTTGTTTGCGAAGCCCGCTAATAAATTTCGAAACAATCTAATCCTTCCATTAAAAACTATACTGATTAAAAGTAAATTAGTTTTATCTAAGGTAGCTAGATATTGTGTCGATAACGGTGTTAGTACACATTTGCTCATGTGTAAAATGTTTAATGTCATTTTGTATAATATAATGTGTAACTGTTGGTTATTCCAAATAAATAAATAAAATAACATTACCTGCTGCTGGTTGTTATATACAAGAATCATCTAGAGGCAAATAATTGACAATACACAAATGCGATTGACTTAATATCTGTCTAAAAAAGTCTCAGTCGTGTTGAAACAAAATAACATTTATTATTATTCTTAAAATCATAACTAGAGAATACTTCATTTACTTGTAGATACCTATATTCCTTCCAAATTAGGTGTCACAAATGCTAAGAAATATACTTAACCTTAACAAATTCCGCGTCTAAATGTTCGATCATATGTTGTCATGTAATAATATAGACACATCAAAAAAAATTTGAGATCACTAGCAAAAAATGGTGTATTTTTAAAATTTATAAAATTAAAAGAAAAGTGCTTACGTAATATATTTTTTAACAAGAAAATAACTTTATTGAAACTAAAATATTATCAATTTTTAATTATTTTACAAATAAAAATTTTATTTAAAAATTTTAATGCAGTTGTGACTAAGAAATAAATTAAAGAAAACGACGAAATAACAAACATTACTAAGAATTTATTGAGGAAATCTTTTTAATTAGTACAAGATAACTCCTCCCCTAGCTCGAACACAAGCAGCAATCCTAATGGGCATGCTGAGAATCAAGTTATTCAGGATTTCTTGTGGTAACCTGTCCCATTCTTCAATAGCAGCTTCTCTGATCTCTGGCACTGTCTGGGGAGGTGGCTGACGATTCCAGACAGCTCGCTTTAGTGCACCCCAAACGTGCTCGATCGGGTTCAAGTCAGGCGAACCGGCAGGACAGTCTCACCTGGCAATGTTGTGATCACGGAGAGCAGCATTGACTCGTTGAGCTCGATTGGCTAATGTACCCATTATCATCAACCAATACAAATTGGTGGCCATGATTTATTCAAAATGGTCTGACAATTCATTCAGTAACAACATTTTAGTACATCATCGAGCCCCGATACAGGATTGACGGCGCTCTAGCTCCAATCATTATTCCGCTCCAAAACGACACCGATTTCCCGCCTTGTTGAATAGTACCGGTGGCAGTTCTTTGAGTCTCTGCATCCTCAAGTCTTCTCCAGACACGGACACGTCGGTTGTCTGGATGAGTGTTTATTCTTGTTTCATCAACGAAGAAGCAATTTTGGCAAATATTTTCCTCGTCATCATCTTCATTTTGGCGGAGCCCTCTGCAATCTGTATTGCTGTCGTTGCCGTGAGTTCAGAGGTGCTCGCCAGGATCTCCTTGCTTGTAATCCAGCCTGGTGTAAGCAATTCCTGATGGTCTGAGTGCTCTCTTCTAGTCCAGTGGCAGCCCGCAACTCAGCTCTTATTTTAGTGGCATTGATTGTTGGCTCACAAGCAGTCAGCAGTCTAATATAACGTTTCTGGGCAGCAATAAGAACAGTTGAGCGACCACTGCGAGGTTGATCAGCAAAGTTATCCATTCCGCGATTCCTCCATAACGTGTTCACGACTGGATTGGGATACAGCCACTCGGCGAGCTATTTCTCTCATGGAATATCCTTCTTCCCCCAAAGTAACAATTCTGGCTCGTAAAGCTTCAGGCAATCCTTTTGGCATCTTTACAAATCAACTTTTTACACGAAAAAATTAAAAAAATTATGCTTGAATCTTGTCGGTCTGATTTCTAAATAAGCGTAATCAAAGATTGGATTTCTATTCTAGGGAAAAACAATTGTTTTTGACATGTCTGGACATGTCTTAGATATTGTTTTTTGATCAAATATCATATTTTTAAATGAGCAATCATAGACATAAAATAAAAAAAGTTTCACCATAGGTCCTGCCAACAAAAATATTTCTAAAACATTTTTTAATGTGTATGTAGGTATGTTTTACTTATAGAAATATGTTCAGTACAAGCCAGAGAAAAATCATTTACCCTTCGATTTGCGAATTTTATTATTCAACTTCTTTAATATATAACAGTGTAAGTTTCAGGATGGAACGCGCGTATCTACAGCCAGAGTATATCGACCTGAATTTTTTCATCAAGATAAAACGTCGAAAGTGGTAAGTATATTTGTCAATAGGTAAGCTGAACATTTTAATACGATGTAAGTTTTATATTCAGAGCACATGTACACGAGCGTGCGTTATTGCAGTGGGGTGGGATTTATGACCGGACTCATTTTAAAAATAAAGCTATTCCTTCTAAAATATTGTCATATCTGCTTTAAATTTTTTACTTTATTTGCCCCACAGGCAACATTACAAAATTTTAACTGAGTAATATTACGAATGAACATGTGCATTTTTGATTTTAACGTCACTGTATCCTTATTTCAAATAACGTGCTATATTGAATATTCAATTTTATTTTCCAGTCGAAGCCCTAAATGTATATTAAAGTCGCATTATACATTTTATTGCTCACAACAAAATTAAAATAAAAAAAAACAAAGATTAAAATAAATAAATAAATATTCACGGACATTTCACAAAACGTCCTCTGGGTCCCAAACTAAGCTTATCGCTTGTACTATGGGTACGGATATAATAAATATATTACTTTTTTTTTAAATACATACATATAATAGATAGAAAACACTCAGACGCAATAGGTACAAATATTTGTGTTCATCACACAAATAATTATCCTGAGTGGGAATCGAACCCAAGACCGATTCCGAACCGATTTCCGTTTACACTATCGACTACGCTACGAGGCCTATACATTAAGTACAACGTAAGTTTTTTGACGTTGTACCTACGATATACGAGATATAGAAATACTCCGATGAGCTACTCAAGATTCAATTAAAAATAAGTAGCTTTTCCAACATCACCCCAGTTTTTAATTTAGCAAGAACGCCCATGGGCTACTAATCTTTTTAAATTAGATACAAATTTTCATTAACTTTCATACTGAGGTTCTTTTAACTACTTATATAAATTAAACTCGTACTTGAGAATTTATATTAACTACTATTTTGATCTGTATTTTAGCACTTGACATGCTCAGCTACTTTTAAAGAACAATTCGTTCGAATTCCGCTCGCAGTAAACTTCACTTTTTCCACATTCACAAATAATTTATTCTACTGTTAAGAAAAGAAAGTCGCTTACTCCTGGATAAATGTGCATTTTTCTCGCATGCTGCGTTAATCATAAGCCGTGTATGCGAGTATATTTCAACTAAACTTTCGGAGGTGCTTATATAGATTTCGGTAATTATTTATCATACATTTTAGGTTACATTTATTACTGTAGCAGCTACACAATACACTTGCAGTTGCGTTAGCTGCCCGGGGAGACAGTGGGGTAGTGTGGGGCTCTCACCCACTAAAAACCCACCGTGGGGCCTCACCCACTCATACTCGGCGGGCCACTGGTACCGCGTAAATTCATTTCAGTGGTCCGCGCGGCAGCTAGCCCCGTCGGGCTCCCTCTCTGAGGGACGTCCTCGCGCACCTGGAACGTCACACCTTCGCGGTAGGATCTACGCGGGCGGAGGACAGTCTCCGGTCCAACCACCCGCGGCCTCGGTTAAGGTGGCATTATGCGCAGATATTCGCGCCCACACCGCCCCGCGGCCAGAGTAGAGGTCAGCCTCCCTGGCCCTCTCTGCCGCCACCTTCCACGAGATGATATTCTCGCAGAAGGTGGTGAATGCAGTCCAGTACCAATCGCCACCGACCATGGACCGACCAGGATCGGACGACAGCCGGCAGCGACAGGTCCTCCCCGATAACTGCAGTGAGATCCCGGCGCTGCTCAGCCCAGACCGGGCACGACTCGAGCTTGTGCGCTGAGTCCTCGCTGCAGTCGCAGTGATGGCAGCAGGGAGTCCACTCGCTCTTAGTAACTGCGCTTCTATATATACTTGCCGAAGCATCTGTGCCTCGACAGCACCTGCACTGTGACTGCATGCTGCCGAGCCACCCGTTCCTCTAAATCGGCTGGAGCGCCCCTACGGTCCAAAGACCGGCCCGAGGCGTCTCCAGCCGAACCCTCCAACGGGTGATGGCGCAGCGGGCGTCACTCCGCCATGCGTTTATTTGACGCGGGATGCGAACGCCTCCCGCACGAGCTTCTGACGCCCGCCGATAAGCTTCGGCGAGCACCTCCGCCTCCAGGTCCCACGGAGGGGTTCCGGCCAATGCGCACGCGGCCTCGCACGACACCGTGCCGTAGCCGCGGATTGCTCTGACCGACGTTAGCTGCACTAGTGTAACATCAGTAGGTACCACATATGTAAACCTTTGTTGAACTCTAGTCCATTTCCTTGTCCTAGCATGAATGGGCCAACTCGATCGGAGAAGAACTACCCTCTTCTGAAGATAAAAAATAAGATAAGTTCAAACTTGTGTAAAATGCATTAAATAAATATAAAGCCCCGTATTCTTATTTTTTTCTAATTTAAGAGAGAAGAAGCGGAAATATCTACAAAAATGATTACCCAAAAATGTGTAACTTGTAAGATATTGTTATTTCAAAGTAACATGAAAAGGCACGTTCCCTCGTAAAAGTGTAATGTTTTAATTCTTGTCTACTTACTTTGTTTATTGCACCCATTCCATAAAGGCTCTGCAGGTGTAAGTATTCTCACGAAGCAATTAACGTCCGACTAAGTTGAAGGGTTGCTCTTGAACCTCAAAAACGAAATGAAGAAAAACAGTAATGTGGTCTTAGTCATTATTTTGTTCTTCCAAATGCTTACTCTTGCGAACTATGAAAATGAGAGCGTAACCTCATTATGACATACGAGTACTCGTAACTTTTACCGTTGTTATACATCTTTTATGATATTTTTAAATTTTAAATTTGTAGTCTTGTAGTTACTCAAGAGTTGGTGTGTCACACATTTTTCTGAAAGTAGGTAAAAACCTGCCTCCGCAAACAGCGGATTTAAACGTATAATAACATTTTCTACCATTACTCCGAATTACTCCTTTAAAACTGATGTCATAAATTTATCTAGGTAGCAGGGGGTCGTTTAAAGAGCACGAAGTTAGCGCATGCAATTATAGAACTGGGCCATAATGGTACACGCAACATTAACCAGAACGCAAGCAATGCGGTCCTAAATGGAAACTAAGCATTGTTTTACTAATAACGAGTTTTTTTTTCTAATGCACGTTCCTATGCACAAGATCAGATAATTGCACTTAATTTGTTTATTATGCATATAAGCAGTACTCTGCTCTATAACCACAAGAGATCCCGATTGCTATAAATTTTAAAATAAAAGTACGTTTATGTGTGCATATAATTGCTAATTATAACTAATCGGTGAAGGGAAACATCGTGAGGAGTCCTGCGAGGCTAGAGATTATCTCGACAATTTCTGAAGTCCGCTAACCCGCACTGGGCCAAACTGGTTGAGTATGGCCTAAATTCCTCTGAGAGCAGACCCGTACCCAATAGTGGGACTGTAAGAGTTTGTGAAAAAGAAATCTAGCAGTGATAATAATTTTGATTATGTTTATATTCATGATGTTCCTTGTTACCTCTTTCATAACATGTATTAAAATATCCAATATAATCAGATTTATTGTTAGAATAAGTCGTCGAAATTACATAATATAAAATCCTTTATTCAGAATATATGATTACATTTTATAATTCATGCCAAAGTTCATTAATAGCAGGTATAAGCGTTCGCGTCTTTGCAGTTAATGTTGTCTTAATTTATTCACAGGCGGAACACGATCCGACCCGGCCTTAACAAGATACATTAAGAAAATTAACGTTCGACTCGGTTCTCTCTTTTGACACGAAATTCCTTGATTGGCCTGCTTACGTAACAGAAATTTGATTATCGAATGTACCATAAAAATAAAAAGCTACTAGGTTTTATTTCATATAACTGGCAATACAAATTTATTAAATTTTCAAAACTGTAGATTCTCTTTGATGTATAATAATTGATGGTAATAATTAATAAACTAAATTTTTGACAATTTAAATATAGGGATTGACATGGATCAACAAGGGTGATGAACTATGAAAAAACGGGCGCGGTGGTGGGGGGCATAAAATAAGATGGTAGAGATCTTCACAGCAAGCTGCGAGTTGGCTGTGGTCAAAAATATGCAAGTGTGTACATAAAGGAGATCACCACTTTTGAAACTTACACAGACTATTCAGAATTATATTAGATGCAGTACGTGGAAAATCGGATGTTGTGGCGTAAATTTGGAGAGGCCTATGCCCAGTGGACTGCAATTGGCTGATTGATTGCACAGCAAACTATTCTAAGTAAAAGCCTTAGATAACTAAAATACTTAATTAGGTCAACATTAGTTCTGTTTGGTTTTAGCTGATCCACTATTATTTACGACGGCGACCTTATTATTTTTTTTGCCCAATGGTGGCAGACGAGCAATCAGTCCTCCTGATGGTAAGTAGTAACCCTCACTTATGGATTGTGGCAACACCAAGGCACAGCCAAGCCACTGCTTACCACGAGAAAAATGTTTAATTAATGTTCAAATTGACTTGTCAGAATTGATTACTCTTAAAACATGTTTTAGATTACATTTCGATAAATATTAGCACAGCTACGTAACGAGTCACGAATAGGTAACCACACTCTTTGTAGGTAACTTTTAAAAGTTTTTTCTCCACTTATATATGTATCACATATTATTTTGGTTATAATACGCTCTTCATCATAAGTATTTATCACAAGCATTTTATTATTGTAATTTATTTTTCCGTGTGGTGACGGACTAAGAATACAAATATCACCACCCCATTCTTTCCCACGGGTGTCGTATGATGTGACTAAGAGAAGTAAGCAATTATCATCCATTGCATGACTGGTGGTAGGGCTGGGTACCAAGTGGGAGTACTCACTTGGTATCGGGCCTGAGCGGGTTGGTACCACCATCTCCCGTGTGACCGGCCATGAAGCACATCGTTGCGTTTTGGCTGTAGCAGGAGATAGCCGCTTATTCTTTCATTTCATATCGATTAAATGAAATGGTGAGCAGCGGCTTGACAATACTCTCGGTATAGTTGAGTCCATGAGCGACGGTTACCATTTACCATCAGATGGGCCGTGTCTCGTCTGCCACTATATGCAATAAAAAAATATATTAAGGTAAATAGTAAATAATATATACAAAGTTGTGTATTTTACTGCTTTGATTTATTTAACAGAATTTAACATTTTTCTCCATTAAGACAATAACGTGCCGAAAAAGGTTTTTTCTTGTCATATGGCAAAAATTGAGCTCAACAAGAATCCATTAGCACACAAACCTTAGCGTTAAAAAATAAAGTTAAAAGTTTTTAAAAACTTAGCGTTAAAAAATAAAGCAAAAAAACAAGCAAAGGCTGCTCTTAGATATTTTGATTCGAATAATTCTAAATCTAGATTTAGATTAAAACATCCATATAGATGAAATTCGAATTAACAGTAAATATCTGTTTTTGAAATTGATTATTATGAAATACTGAAGCAAGCAGCTTAGTGAATAAAGTATTCGGGACAGATTTCCAGTAGTCGTCAGTTCAATAACATCAGTAGGTACCAGTAGGTCCACTACACACTCGCCAATACACTTTTTTGGGTTAGTTATCACTTGGGACAGGATTTGGACGGATTATCTGGGTTCTTCTTACTTTCGTACAAGATCAATATTTACAAGTAAAGGCACGATTCAAAATTCCCTCATTTATGAGCCAGTTTAGTAATTTAATGCTGCACTCAATGTGTATTTGTTGGTATGCTTAACTCAATTCATGCGGTACCAATATTGCGAGCTTTTTCGCTTTTCCAGTTCATTATAAGTGAACTAAAACTATTTTATCATTCGCACCGAAACCTACAGCTAACTCTGGCGTGGTTTACGATGGATCCGGTTCCACGATCACTTTTAATACTTCATAAAGTATCTACTTGGGTCTGGCCGCCCACAGGGCTTGCTTTGTTGGCTAATATTTACAGAACGAAAACGTTGGTACTAAAAATGTATAGTTTATTTTTTTTAATAAGACCACACTCTGCTTTAAAGAATAATCCTTGTAATGCGGGGGACTTTACAAACATACAATTTGACAGACACAAAGTATACCCAGTCTCAGAACAACCGTTTGTGGTTCACATAAAGAGATGTCCTGTGTGGGAATCGAACCCACAACACTCGGGCGGGAGGCCGGTATCTATACCAATCCGCCATCTGTGCAGTCTTTTAAAATATTCTTTTACAACAGCTGCCCATACACAGCATTCCTTTCAGCTGTTTCTTTCAGCGCTGAGGTCGCGGTAAAACTAAAAAACGTTATTTAGATATTTTTATATATATTTTTAGCATTTGACATGCTTAGCATTAACATTAAACACAAAGTGAAAAATGTGAAATCGAAAATAACAGTCAGGAGCAGGATTCGAACCTGCATCTTCTGGATACCGTCCAGATGCTTTACCAATTCAGCCATCCAGAAGATGCAGGTTCGAATCCTGCTCCTGACTGTTATTTTCGATTTCACATTTTTCACTTTGTGTTTAATGTTTAGTGCTAAGCATGTCAAATGCTAAAAATATATATAAAAATATCTAAATATTTAAAGGGTTTGCGTCATTATTAGGTGAAATCTTAATTGTAAAATTAAGTTTACCTGGTCGGTATAATGTATGAAAATACTTCTGACAGATGGCGCGGGCGTCACCCAAAGACGTTAAGTATGATGTGTTATCGAAATTAGCAGTCAGGAGCAATTGTCAGGATGGCTGAATTGGTAAAGCATCTGGACGGTATCCAGAAGATGCAGGTTCGAATCCTGCTCCTGACTGTTATTTTCGATTTCACATTTTTCACTTTGTGTTTAAACTAAAAAACGTATTCTTAAAATAATGCGATATTTTTATTAAAATGTCGCATTATTGACGATGACGATGTTGAAGAAAAATTATTTAACGCAAAAAATAAATGAATCACTAAATTCATAACACAAGATTTGAAATAAATTTGATCAACCAACAACATATTAGAGATAAAGTGGCCAGTTTGACAAAACACCGATTCCATATGGATATTTTTTATACCGCATGGGTGGCAAATAAATATGCAGCCTACCTGATGGTAAGCGGTTACCGTAGCCTATATACGCTAGCAACACCAGAGGCATTACTCGCGCCATCTGCAAGGAAACGGATAGGAAGGATAATAAGGAGAGTATTTGGGGGTATTAGGGGGTTTGGGCCTCCGGCGCTCTGTCACCATACGAAACACAATGGTAGAATTACCTACCGTTGGTTCACGCTGATCTTTTGTGAGTGTGTGGTAGGTACTTCCCCAATCGAGCCGGCCCATTCGTGATGGGATAAGCAAGGTTCTACTACTAGAGAAATAGGTATAATGCCAATATTTTCTGAAATAAAAAACGTTTAGTAGTTATATTAAAATAATATCTTTATTATTCTATCGTTCCAATTTTATATATCTAAGCTTGGACTAATTTTATTACAAATGTTTCTTTTAAGTTTTATACTTACACAATTCCTTTTAAATTAATTATTTATGTTTTGTGTTACATTACTAATACTAGAACACTTAAAGGTCAACCAATAAGTTATATTAAAATAATCATCATGGGCTGTTCCATTTATCTGATCATCATAAGGTTTTATTTATATATTAGGTACCTATAAATAATTCAAAGCTAGACAGGTTTAAACACACAGACTTTTTGTAAATCAAGCAATAGTTTAAGATTAGTGAGTGTAACGAAACAGCTTGAATCTCAGCGGGCCATCGTTTAAACTAAGTGCCTATAATTCGCAGGAGTTTACCCTCTACTGCCGTAGGGAATCGCGCTCCAACGCTTTGAAATATTTCTCAGAGGCGCGTAGGTGGTACTATATTACCGCAGCTAGGTCTAATATCTACATTGTTTTATGTATATCCCAAAATATGTATTTGCAATATACTAAATATTACTTACCTAGTTTCTTCCCGCAAATCCATCCGCGTGGACTTCAGTATACAGGTAAGTACTTACATCACTTTACGATACACTAATTATGTCAATGTCAAAATAGCTATCCTACGGGAACTATAAATAAATAAATATCCACATTTTCACACAACGTCCTCTGGCTAAGCTTAACGCTTGTGCTATGGGTACCAGATTACGGATATAATACATATTATGTTTTACTTTTTTTTGTAAATACATACACATATAATAGATAGAAAACACCCAGACGCAGTTCAAATATCCGTGTTCATCACACAAATAATTGTCCTGAGTGGGAATCGAACCCACGACCTCGTGCAAGGAAGTCGGTTACACTACCGACTACGCCACGAGGCCCGTCAACGGGAACTATTCATTTTTCCGGGATGAAACTAGCCAATGTCCTTTTCTATGCTCAGACTATACTTATTTAATATGATGATCGGTTCAGTAGTTACAGCGCAAATGCGTAAAAAACAAACAAAGTCTTTCGAAATTACACCATAGGTATCACTGATAGTTCATACCTAATTTAGTGGAGAAAGCCTTGGGGGTTTTAGTGAGATTATAAATTCAGGTTTTCCTTGGAAATGTACCTTGGCAGATTTAATTTGATCTCTGCTTACCCATATTAGGCCATTCATTAAATGTGTTTAAATGACAAAGAAGCCTCTGACCAACATAATGAAAATACCGATAATAAAAGATACTGTTCCAGGAGTTCTGTTAGAATTCCATTCAGCTTTTTCGTGATATCTTTTACTTATAAAAAGTTTTTTGTAATTTGTTAGGCTTTAATTATTAAAAGTGTTTTCATTCAAACTTTAAGTTCAATAAAAACCATTTTAGCTTTTGTAATAAAATATCACATTCAGCACAAAATATTTTATATATCCCTAATAGGAACGCTTTATTTAGGGCTCCCATATGAACTTTTAGGATTATCCTTTCAATTGATGTAAATGCGCTTATCTCTTATAGAGGACCTGTTAACAGAGTTCAGGCATTTATCGGGACAGGTCTCCACGTAGGGGCCCGATCGCCCTCAGGGGTGGCGAGTACCGGCGGACAGTCGGCCGGTTTTATTGGCGTTACTAATGAGTTGCTAATTCAATTTCACGGACGCAGGGCCGAGTGACGTATCGGGCGCGTTTCGAAGTACCGGTCAGCGTCATAATAATCTAAAACGGCATTAGCTTTACTGTTACGTACTATTATTAATTTTGTGAGCAATTAGTAAAGAATATGCTTATAAATGATATGCTGCATATTTGATACGGATATTGACACTAGTCATAATTTCTTCTACCTAAATCTATGCTTAAACGATTAATTTAAAATAAATGGGTTGTAACGTACTATTAAAAGAAATATTATTATCATTTTAAAATAGATAAAAATTGTGACGAACGTAATTAAGCAAAAATGGCGGGAAAAGTGAGAGCGCTAGAGGTTCATGCCCCTCTCTATTCTCTCTTTATCTCCTGTACCCCCTAACCCTTTTCTTCGAGATGGCGACGCGCGAGTATGTTGCTAGCATCGATAGGTGGTAACCGCTTATCATCAAGTGCAAATTTAATATTTTATTTATAAACTCTTTTTTATTGTGTTTACCATGAGTTGAATTTACCATTGGTTAAATAAGAAGATATACAGTGCGAAAGTGGAAGAATGTAGGTAGGTACATGGGGAGATCGAGATTAACCTACCTAGACCAAATTGGTCATGTATTGAAGAAAGGTGGAATCAGGAGCCTCCGAAACCCGTGAGCGTGTATGAAGAGAATTATTAATGTCGAGGAAGCGAGAGATATATGCAGGAGCTCTATCCTTTTTACACCATGTTCTCTCTGCCTACTCCGCAAGGGAGATGGCGTGATGATAAGTAAGTGCCTAAGTACGTACGGGCTTCTATACGAAATAAAAGCATAAGCAATAAATTGTCCAGATCCAAATTATAATAAAAATATTTGTCTTTTATAATCAAATGTTACATATAAATTCACAACAGATTAATATGCATAAAAGAGTGTATAATATACAATTGAGCCAAATAAACCGCACTACACTCAAATGAACGGTTAGATTGTGTCACCAATCATTGACAATATTTTAACTTCGCTATAATAAACAAAACTTATCAAACGCCTCTTCGTTTGAATCACAATATTATTACCACGATTTTGAACTTAATTTCTATTAGTGATTCTTTGTCCACCCCATTTTTCCAGTCGGATTGTGAAAACTTAGTCAAATACTCACATATGTCAGATCTCATCCATTTACTTAATGTGGCTAATAAAACCATTGTGTGTCTAGTTTATGACGATGTCCCTGTATGCTAGCCAAGCGAACTAGGAGGAAAATGAAAGAAACTTTTGCTTCTACCAAATCATTGTTCCCAAATGAATTACCTTTTTGTCTGATAACTTATGTCAGAAAAAGAATCTCTTTCTGTAATCACAATAACCATTAAATTGTTTATTTGTCTGCTTTTAGTTTTAGGACGTATCCACCTATTTATAGTATCTACTATCTATACATACAAAGGTGGCTTTTATATGTCTAAATTGAAGTGATCCTTGCCTTGTACTCAATAATCACATGAAAAAAAAATATGAACAAATAATTCATCCATCCATCCATCAGCCTTTCAACGTCCACTGTTGGACATAGGCCTCCCCAAGAGAACACAACGACGAGCGGTCCTGTGCGCTCCTATGGGGGGATAGTGCCGTAATCGCCACACTTGGCAGGTGGGTTGGTGATCGCAGTAGATGTTGTTAATACTCGAGGGAGTGCTGCTGCCAACTCCCCCGGTATTCCCTCAGTCAGCTCTTACGACTCCCATGGGTGGAGAGGGGTGGGACAATTCTAAAGCCGGCCCCACATGGCCAACAAACAAATAATAGTACCTACTGATGGTGAAGTTTTTTCTCGTATGTTGTTAGGTTAATATGTAGAAGGTGTTTTGCATGTACTGCTCATCTACTAGAATATCATTTTTATTCATTTGAAATCAATAATACTACTACACTAATATAGGTATCTATTACTGTTTTTGTAAATACATACATATAATAGATAGAAAACACCCAGACGCAGTAGAAATATCTGTTCATCACACAAAGAATTGTCCTGCCCCCTTAGAATGAAACACGAAACGTTAGACGAACTTTTGTTTCGAGTCATTGTTATTAATCAACAGTCCGACGCGTGATTCCTGATTAGTCGAGATTTAGACGCGTGATTCAGGCGACCAATCACAATGAAGTGAAACGAAAGTTCGTCTAACGTTTCGTTTTTCATTCTAAGGGGGCTGAGTGGGAATTGAACCCACGACCTCGTGCACGGAAGTCGGTTACACTACCGACTACGCCACGAGACCCGTCAAGGCCATCAAGATCCCACTATAAAGTCAATTAACTTCGTACTCGTAATTTCTTTCATTTCATATTTGAGAAATGAAATGGTGCGCAGTGGCTTGTCAATACTCTCGGTATACTTGAGTCCATGAGCGATAGTTACCACTTACCATCAGTTGGGCCGTGGCTCGTCTGCCGTCATTAGCAATAAAAAAAACATACACACAAAGAGATGAGTGTGATTTATGTGAATATGTTTATTTGTGGAGGGTAATCTTCAAAAATCTTCAAAAACACTACACACATCTATTTAAAACATCATTCTAAAGGTGCGCTATTTCATATTGCTATCGGCTTTATATCATTCAGACATCGTGCGAATTATGATCGTTTCGTTGTCCTTAATTTCGAAAATTCACACCTCTTAAAAGCTTTCATGGCGTGCACTGCTTCAATAGTTCATTCTAACTATTGTTAATCTTATACATTTAAGATATTTGAGAAAAAATGACTGTATGTAGGCTATTTAGGGGTGTCTGAATATAAAATATTTTTGTATATGCTTGTCACTCATCACGCAAAAACTACTAAACGGATTTTCATGAAAATTGTACATGATAGCTCTAGACTGAGCTATTAAATAAAAGTGAATCTGGTATTAAAACCGGACTATATAAAACTGTTATTTTATTTTATTGATACAGAGAACTTACAGCTACAGAGTAGAAATTAAGGGCCAATTAAAAGTTTTCACAAATAAGTATAAAAGAGTAGTAGTGAAAGACAGTAACAGAAAGCAGATAACGACATAGTACATGTGTCGTGATGGTGTGAGAAAAAGAAAATAAAAAGCATAGAGCACAAGAATAAATAACTATTAAATAAAATTGAAAAAGTTTAAGTATAGTGTATTTTTCAAATTTATCGTGTTTCAAGTAGGTACAGAGTCAAAGTGAACCTTCTGATCTATCGAGTTACACGATTTGCATGTAAGAATTTTGTCCGTATCTACAAGTTTCTCACGGAACGTTAAATACGTTATGAATTCTCAAACGGGAGGTATACGGGAATATATGGAGAACCTGAGATATACTTCTCTAAAACCAGCTTTTGCCGGCAGCGGAGCCGCAGGCGAAAGATCGTGTTTAATAAAAATCCGACACAGCACTACTTAAAATATAAACATAACATAAACTGCCTCTGTGGTGCAGCGGTAGTGTAAGCGACTGCTGATCATGAAGTCTTGGGTTCGATCCCCCGAGTCGGGAAATGCTATTGAGCTTTTTCGTAAAAAGATTCATTCAATTTCTTAGCCAAATTTCTACCCCGGAGTATGGAAATGTGCCCGGTAGACTGCAATAGGCTTGCCCCCTATTACGTGGGACTTAAACATAGCTGGGGAATCGCGGGTGTCTAATACACCTCTACCTACCCCTTCGGGGAATACAGGTGCGATGCTATGTTTATGTTTTTATGTTTTACCTAATTAAAACATACACATATTAAATTACAATTTAACCAAAATAAGATCAAGTTAATTAATAATATTGTGACATTTATCACATTTTGTTTTTACTGAGTTAGTCTTGTGAGTGTTTATAACAAATAACAAGTATTGTGAAGTCAATACTACGCAACTGTCAGTTCCGTTCAACGACAAAGTTGCGCTTCAAAGAAATAACACACTTTAAACTTCGTGAATGCAGTCGTTCGAAGACGTTAACTTTAAACAATTGTTTTCTTTTAAAGTGTTGCACTTAGACGAATTTGTAAGATACGCGTAGTTGTATCGAGCACTCCTACTGTGACAATGCACAAAAACGACCTCAAATGGATTACTTCAATCACTTTAGAAAGATATATAATCTCTACTACGAAATTAATGGAATATACATAGGTACCTAAACTGCCTCGGTGGTGTAGCGGTAGTGTATGCGACTGCTAATCATGAGGTCTCGGGTTCGATCCCCGAGTCGGGCAATGTTATTGAGATTTTTCCTAATAAGAAAAATTCTCAGTAGCAGCCCGGAGTTTGGAAATGTGCCCGGTAGACGTCAATAGGCTCGCCCCCTATTACGTGGGACTTAAACATAGCTGGCGAATCATGGGTGTGTAATACACCTCTGCCTACGCCTTCGGGGAATACAGGCATGATGCTATGTTTTTGTTTTACCTAACCTATCATAGTTACTCATAATTTTAAAGACAAAATACTTACTTTTTTCTTTAGTATATACCTACTCTTTGGACTTCCCTAAATAAACGTCTGACTTCAAAAGACTTCATAAATAAATTAAAATCATATGTAACATGCCTTTTCAAAATAGTAGCTATTTTTTAATTTATAATAAAGAGTATTTAATCTACACTAATATTATAAAGAGGAAAACTTTGTTCGTTTGGTTGTAATGAATAGGCTCAAAAACTACTGGGCCGTTTTTAAAAATTCTTTCACCATTCGAAAGCTACGTTATCCACGAGTAACATAGGCTAAATTTTATTTTGGAAAAAAAATAGGGGTCCGTAATGTTCTAATTAATTGTAGATCTTATAAATATCTACAAAAAGTCCGCGGCACACTATCTATGTCGAGTGAGGCCCAACAACCATTTTTTTATTTAAAAATCTTGAATTTTTTTGGACTACATTTAAACGCATTTATTTCACTCATGCTATTAATCCTTATCAAAATAAATTATTTTATCATTAAGTACAGTTTATGTAGATAATATTTCGTCTGTGAATGATTAAAATTGGACATTTGGTTTTGAAGTTATGGCGAAATTAAAATATTACGATTTCGGCTGCACGGCCCGTTGTGAAGTGAGCGTCACCAAGGCGGGGGTGCGCATGCGGGAGGGAAGTTTAGATCTATGAGTAAGGTACCCGCGCGGCTCAGGCGCGAGGTCGGCTCCCTACGCAGCAGTCGTGCGCGAAGTCTAATAATTTTCGTGCGATTTTTTTTAGATTTCTTTCTTAAAACTACACCTACGCAAAAGTTCTTCTCAGAGCTAAACAACAGTTCTTCTCAGAGCTAATCAACAGTTCTTTTCAGGGCTAACCAACAGTTTTTTCAGGGGTAACCAACAGTTCTTTTCAGGGCTAACCAATAGTTCTTTTCAGGGCTAAACAACAGTTCTTTTCAGGGCTAAACAACAGTTCTTTTCAGAGCTAGAATATTACACGCTATTAGCATTTTCTTAAACATTTGAAAATGCCTAAGAGAGCCAGGTCTCAACTTTCTAAACATAGTTCTCAAGCACGGGCAGCAAGAATACGTCGTATGGGAGAATCTTCACCTGAACGTTCACAACGCCTTGCTGAACAAAATCAGAGAAACTCTCAGGTACGCGCACGAGAGTCGAGTGTCGAACGTTCGCAACGCCTTGCACAACAAAATCTGAGAACCTCTGAGTTACGTGCACGAGAGTCGAGGCTGGAGCGTTCCCAACGTCTTCATGAACAAAATATAAGGACCTCTCAGTTGCGCGAAAGGGAGTCGAGTGTCGAGCGTTTGCAGCGACTTAGAGCTCAGGCAGAGATACAGCAGTTGTCCACTCGTTCGCAATCGAATTTTAGCTAGCAGCAACAGACTGGCTTTCAGATATGATCCGCAGGTTGATTATGCAAAACAAGCGTCCGTCCAAATCGGAGTCATGAATAAGATCTGCTCTAACTGCTCTGCCAAGAAATGGGCGGACGAACCTAATGGTATGTGCTGTGCCACAACCAATAAAAAATCTTTTAACTAATAACCATCAATTCTCTGGTCATTTTTTAACAAATATACGTAAATACAATAGTCTTTTTCAAATGACTTCTTTTGGCGCAAAAGAAATCAGGGAAGGTAATTTTATGCCCACTTTTAAAATTGAAGGACAGGTGTATCATCTCATTGGTAGCCTTTTACCACCATCAGGCCAAAATCCACAGTTCTTGCAAATATATTTTATTTCGGATGCAGACCAGTTATCGTTGCGATCAAGCATCGCACCAACCTTAAAAATGGATTTAATTTGCGAATTACAGACCGCTCTGAATAATCATAACGTGTATATACGAAGTTTTAAACAAAACTTAGAACTCAACTCCTCAGATAATTTAAAGTTAATTACTCATTCGGATCGCACTCCACAGACAGCACACAGAGGCAGATATAATGCTCCTACTGTAAACGAGGTAGCCATTCTCTTGGTCGATGAAGACAAAGGTCCCAGGGATATAGTCTTACACGGTAGAGACGGACAGCTCAAAAGAGTTTCTGAGCTACATCGGTCCTATGATCCACTACAGTATCCTTTAATGTTTGTGACAGGAGAAGACGGTTATTATTTGACTATCCCTCAGCAGGGTTCTGCGCGTAATAAAACTATTTCGTGTATGCAATTTTATGCATTTAGATTAATGTTTAGAACTAACTCTTTTAATCCGTTACATTATTACAGAGACTTATTTAGTCAATATTGTGTTGACATGATGGCGAAAATGATATCGGAAAGATTAAATTATATTTCTCGGAATCAACAAAGACTGAGGGCTAATGACTACATTCATCTCAGAGATGCCTTAAATCATGACGCAAATGTTGATCCATCAAATATCGGTCAACATGTCATATTGCCACCGTCATTTACGGGTTCTCCGCGTTTCATGCACGAGAAAACGCAGGACGCGATGACGTACGTCCAAAAATTATGGTAGACCTGACTTATTTGTCACTTTTACATGTAACCCCGAATGGCCTGAAATTAAGGCGGAGCTGCTACCAGGACAACGGTCTTTCGACCGTCATGACATAATTTCACGTGTATTTCATTTAAAGATGAAGAAATTCATCAAATTACTTGTCAAAGAACAGATATTCGGTAAAGTAAAATGTTATATGGCAAGTGTGGAGTGGCAAAAGCGCGGTTTACCTCATTGTCATTTGCTGTGCTGGCTAGAAACTAAAATACAACCAGATGAGATCGACAGTGTCATAGTTGCGGAGCTACCCGATCAAGAAATTGATCCGGTACTACACGACATTATAACTAAAAATATGGTACATGGACCCTGCGGAGAACATAATTTAGCTGCACCATGCATGAAGAACGGTGTCTGCACAAAAACATACCCTCGCCGTTTCATGAACGATACCCAGACCGGAGAGGATGGGTATCCATTTTATCGTAGGTGCGATACAGGAAATGGCGGTCGGAGCACTACGCTACGAATCAGGGGCAACATGGTGACGATAGATAATAGGTGGATTGTTCCATACTCCCCGCTACTATGTAAGACTTTTAACGCTCATACAAACGTGGAGTATTGCCACTGTCCAAGCCATTCAATATATATGTAAGTATATAAATAAAGGTTAAGATCAGGCAACTTTTAGCCTTAGAAACCCACACGATGAGGTCGAAAACTATTTAAATGGCAGGTACATAAGCACATCTGAAGCTGTCTGGCGCTTATTTGAATTTCCCATTCACGATCGGCATCCTACTGTAGTGCATTTGGCCGTTCATCTAGAGAACGGTCAAAGGGTGTATTTTACACCAGGAACAGCCCATCAAGTTGTCCAAAACCCACGCAATACCACATTACTGGCATTTTTTGCTCTCTGTAATGAAGATGAATTCGCGAAAACTTTCTGTATCATGAAGTCCCGCAATACTATACATGGGCAAAGAATAAATTCACTAGAAGGGCGTGGTGAAGATGTAGTTGGACATCCGGAGATAAAAAAAGATGCCGCTTTAGGTAGAGTCTACGGGATACATCTATCACAATCAGAGTGTTCGACCTCATTTGCATACCTTAAAACTGTAAACGGTATTGTCAAAGAGACGTATCAAGCAGCTTGCCGTGACCGAGGTTTACCTACTTGAAAACGATGACCATTGGGGTAACACTTTAAGCGAAGCTTCGTTATCACATTGTCCAAAAAAACTAAGGGAGTTGTTCGTAGTCATACTTTTATTTTGTCAACCATCGGAACCATTGAAGTTATGGAATACTTTCAAAGATCAGTTCTGTGAAGATATTAGACATCGTATCAGACAACAAAATCAGGATTACACTTTACCCTTCACTGAAGTCATTTATAATGAAGGATTAATTGAAATAGAAAACAAACTACTAGAATTAAACGACAAAAATTTAAGTGATTTTGGATTACCTTCTCCCATTCGTACCCAGAATATTACTATTGACACAATGATACAACAGTATAACAGAAATGATTTAACAGCGTCTGTAAATGACAATGTGCCAAAATTAGTACCAGATCAAAGACATGCTTATGAGACTATTGTGGATAGCGTGAACAATGGGACATGGGGAGATTTTTTTTTTGGACGCACCAGGAGGCACCGGAAAGACTTTTCTCGCAAATTTGATACTTGCTAAGATACGCCAATCAGGGAAGATAGCGATTGTAGTTGCTACGTCAGGAATTGCTGCAACTCTCTTGAACGAAGGAAAAACTGCTCACTCTACGTTTAAACTCCCGCTATCCGTATCTTTAGATCAACGGTCTACGTGCTCTATACGGAAAAATGGGCCTCTTGGTAAGTTACTGCAAGACGCGTCGTTGGTAATATGGGATGAATGCACCATGAGCCATAGATCTCATGCGGAGGCCGTAGACCTTACTTTAAAAGACCTCCGAAGCTCTGCTAATGTCATGGGTGGTATCACTTTTGTATTTGCTGGAGATTTCCGACAAACGCTTCCAGTCGTCAACAGAGGTACGCGAGCAGATATTATGAAGGCATGTTTAAAATCGTCTCAACTTTGGACATCTGTTCAACATTTGAATTTGCGCACCAATATGAGAGCTCATCTACATGGAAATACGCATAGCAATTTTCCACAACAGCTGCTGAAACTTGGAGAAGGAATTATTCCATCTTTAAATTTGGGCACCGATTATGCAGTTACTTTGGAGGAGTCTCTAGGCCAAATAGTCCATAATTTAGATAGTCTGATAGATGTTATATATCCTGACATCGAAAACTTACATCAAAATGATTTTCATTGGCTGTGTTGTAGAGCAATAGTTTCTCCCAGGAATGAAACAGTCAACGAAATAAACAATTTAATTATGCAGAAAGTACCGGGTGAAGTAAAGTGCTATAAATCCATAGACACCGTCACTAACATCGAGGACGCAGTGCACTACCCCCAGGAATTTTTAAATTCTCTGAACCCCGCTGGGCTACCACCTCATGAACTGTCGTTAAAAGTTGGCACGCCGATAATGCTTCTCAGAAATTTAAGCCCCCCCAACATGTGTAATGGCACGAGACTTCTTATAAAGGAGCTAAAAGATAATGTAATAGTAGCGAAGATTATCACCGGCCCTGCAGCTGGTGAATTAGCTCATATACCAAGAATACCCATGATTCCTACTGATTTGCCTATACCCTTCAAAAGGCTCCAATTTCCAGTAAAAAATTCTTTCGCACTAACGATAAACAAATCCCAGGGCCAAACATTCAAATTAGTAGGAATTGATTTACGAAAAGAATGTTTTACGCATGGGCAACTTTACGTTGCCCTATCACGGGTCGGGGCTCCCGACCATCAGTATATTTTGTTACCTAAAAATAATTTAACGTCAAATGTTGTTTATAGAGAAGCTCTACAATAATCGCTTTAGTTATCTATCCTAAAACAACGGGTTTCACTCCGGGACTGCCGACAGAAGTGAAAACTTAGTATTAATTACATTTAAATATCTTCATCATTAACAACTTTAACATCCTCATAAAGACAATCTATGCAGCCTGCGGATAATGACTGCGTCGTCGATGTTAGTGTCGGTGTCTGTGAATTGACCTGGGAATCATTTTGTTGACCGTGACTTTCCTGGGAAAGCTTTTTGCAGCGGTAACCGACATCCACGCGGGCGGAGCCGCGGGCGACCGCTATGTTAGCTAAAGATGGGCTAACAAAAAATATCGTTCACGCTATAGCATTAAGAGTCTGATATTGTTTGTTAGTGTTACTGTCGTAATTAATTAGTGATATGTAATTTTAAGAAATAACCTACAATAACTTAAAAATAATAATGTTTGGCGTTTGTTATTTTTATATTCTCTCATCGTTCACAGCGCTCCATGCCTATTTCACGCATATACCACATCCTTACACACTTACAATGAGTCAGTTATTTTTGTCTACACTAGAAATTACCTAGAAATAATAATTTATATGGCAAAACAACGTTTGCCGGGTCAGCTAGTTAGTAGTAAAGAAGTTGGATGGCCCGTGAATACATTTTATTACTATCGCGTTCTTGTCAATATTTTGAATTGTTATAGTCACAGCTAAGAAGCTTATAGTGTAGTCGTATGAGCTTCTTGGTCACAGTCTTTTAGAAACAGGTTAAAAGTCAAATTATGATAATAAGCAAATAAACTAAATGATGCTAAGTATTTTTATAAATTAAAATATTAATAAAACTTTGTGCGCTATAAACTTAACGTATTCTTGTTGCTCTTTATTGTATGTAGGCAATAAAATAGTTATTCACTTAATCCTTTCAAGATATAACATAAGAATCTTCACATGCAAAATAGCAGAGCAAACAATTGTATGCTCCGCCAGCGCCACCACGTTTCAGTGCCAAGAAATAATCTCTTACGTGACATTAACATACATCATATACTGAGCAGTTGCCAAAACTGTCTGCCAGAGACACTACTTACTAACTAAAACAATATTACTTACAAAAGTTATTTGGTGACTGGTATACTTCAAGTAGATACTAGTAAGAACTGAATTGAATGTTGTGCAACAAAACCGCTACGTGACACTTTAATCTTAATGTTCGATAAAATTATTGCATTCAAATTAATTTATTTTTTATTAAATACTGCTAATTAAGTTGCCTAAGCTTGCTAGCTGGCTGATGTGCTCTGTGTAACAGAGACCAAGCGAAAGGGCAGTGACACCTGTGATCTTCCTGGTGGAGGGATAGCTCTGTGGTCTGGTGTACCGCAGAGCGGTATAGTCAGTATGGGAGTGGGGGTGTTCCGCTCGCTTGGCCTCAGGTGTGAAACTAGGTGTCACCAGGGTCTTCATGGTTGCAGCTTATGCTCCCGTAGGCTCTTCGGTGGCATCGGATCTAGAGAAGTTCTAGGATAATGTTAGGGAAGTTCTGGATTTGGCAGAAGCTAGTGAACGCGTAATCGTATGCGGAGACTTGAATGGATGGGTTGGAACCAAGCGTCCAGACTTAGAGGACGCGTGCTTGGTTCATTTGGTGATAAGAGAGTGAACGATACAGGTAGGCTCATTGCGAATGTATGTATGGAGAGAAACCTTATTGTGTCAAACACATTTTTTCAACATAAGGACATCCATATGTATACATGGAGAAGGAATGAACAGAGAAGTATGATAGATTTAATTCTGGTAGACAGTCGCCTCCGAAGTAAAATTCTGGATACAAGAGCCTACAGGGGTCCCACTGTCAACGCGGAGCACTATCTCGTTATTGCGAGATTTAGTGGTCTGTTCAGAAAGTGGAGACACTGGCGAGAGCGTGTCCACTTCGGAGGGCTTGAAAGAATAAAGATTGAAAAGTTGCAAGAAGAAAGTGTAAGAGCAAAGTATGCAGAGGGTGTCCGTGAACGGCTGACAATGGAAAGTCAGCCGGAATCTGACATGGAAGAATGCTGGAGAGTATTGAAAGAAAGTATGGTAGCTACAGCGAAAGAAGTAGATGCTCAAAGAAGCATAGGAAAGTGAAAGGTGATGCATGGTGCGATACGGAAGTAGCAGCTTCCGTAGACCAAAAGAAGAAAGCATGGCTGGACTACGTATCTTCTTTGAACCTGAGTGCAAGTATGAAAGAACAGAAGAAAGAAATATACCGGCAACGTAAGAATGACACTAAAGCCTTAGTGAAAGGGAAGCGTGATAGAGCAAATATGATTGCAGAAGAAAGGCTGACCAAAAACTTCGAGAGCAACACCAAACTTTTCTGGAGGGAGGTGAAGAAATCTTGGAGTGGTTGGTCAGCTTTCAGAATGAATAAAATAATGTCTAAAGGTGGAGACATTCTTACGCAAACACAAGATGTGTTAAGCCGATGGAGTGAATATTTCGGAGATATGTATGCGGATGTTCAGGGTGATGCCGGTGCCACATGTGGTCTAACAGATCAGCATTCGGTACCGGCATCCTCTGATGACATTAGTATGGATGAAGTTGAATAGGCGATTAGAAGTTTGATAAATGGTAAGGCAGCGGGTATTGATATGGTGTCTGCTGAGATGATCAAGCTTGGAGGCTCATGTGTCTGGAAATCCTTCCTAATGCTTCTCAATTTATGTTGGAGCTCAGGAATGGTTCCCAAGGACTGGAGAAGCGCAGTCATCAGGCCCTTGTTTAAAAACAAGGGTTCACGTTATGACTGTGCAAGCTACAGAGCCATAAGCTTGACCAGTTTGGCAGCCAAAGTGTATGGTAAGATTATTGAAAGGAGAATGAGGATGGTGTCTGATGAATTTGTGTGAGGCACAAGGAGGTTTCAGGTGTGGAAGTGCATGAATCAAGTGTTTTCTCTGCGCAACATTGTGGAGAAGCATCTGGCTGTAGGCCAGAGGGTTTTCTTCAGTTTTGTGGATTTGGAGAAAGCATTTGGCACGGCGTGGGCGTGTGGGGCCGGCTTTAGAATTATCCCACCCCTCTCCACCCATGGGAGTCGTAAGAGCTGACTGAGGGAATACCGGTGGAAGTGGGCAGCAGCACTCCCTCGAGTATTAACAACATTTACTGCGATCGCCAACCCGCCTGCCAAGCGTGGCGATTACGGCAGTATACCCCCAATTTGGGGAGGCCTATGTCCAGCAGTGGACGTCGAAAGGCTGATGGATGGATGGATTTGACACGGTTGTACGAAAGGAACTTTGGGACATTTTGCCGGAATATGGTATTAACGGTAGACTGCTACAAGCGATGCAGTCCAACTACATGGACTGCAGAGCTTGTGTGCGGCTGGATGATGGAATGTCACCCTGGTTTGATGTCAATATCGGCGTTAAACAGGGCTGCGTTCTATCAGCCAGACTGTTTATCATATATCTGGATAAATGTCTACAAAGGTTGAATGAAATGAATGTGGGAGTTCAGATGGGCGACTCAGTGGTTAGGTCTCTGCTATATGCAGACGATGAGGTTTTTTTAGCGCAGTCCACGGCTGACCTGCAAACCCTAGTCGACGTAATGGCAGAAGATTGTAAGAAAAGGGGCCTACGTGTGAATGTGAGCAAAACCAAAATAATGGTTTTTGAAAGAGAAGAAGCCAGAACAGATGTTAGAGTAGCAATAGGAAATGGTGTGCTAGAACAAGTGGATGAATTTGTATATCTTGGATGTGGATTCAGTCGGGATGGAAGTTACACCACTTATGTAGAGAGAAGAGTGAATTCGGGAAATAGAGTGAACGGAGCATTGGGACAACTTCTCGGCAGTCATCACCTCAGCCAGAAGGCACGTGTCGCAATACACAACGCAGTGCTTGTCCCAACGTTATTGTATGGAAGCGAGAGTTGGGTATGCAAAAAGGAGCATGAGAGTAAAATCAATGCGGTCGAAATGCGATCTCTGCGGAGAATCTGGAGTGAGGCTGATTGACCGCATTCGTAACGACGACGTAAGAGAGCGAGTAGGTATGAAAGAGAGTATTGGTGTAAAGATGCGAAAGGGAATGCTCCGATGGTTCGGACATGTGGAAAGAATGCCGGACGAGCGACTGGTTAAGAAGATATACAATGCGAAAGTGGAAGGATGTAGGTACAGGGGGAGACCGAGACTCACCTACCTAGACCAAATCGGTCATGTATTGAAGGAAGGTGGAGTCAGGAGTCTCCAAAACCGGCGAGCGTGTATGAAGAGAGTTACGAATGTTGAGGAAGCGAGAGAAGTATGCAATAATAGAACCTCTTGGCACTCTCTGTCTGCCTACCCCGCAAGGGAAATGGCGTGATGATAAGTAAGTTAGTAAGTTTGCTAGCTACTAGCGATAGGTATATATTAAAGAAATACTCTTGATCATGAAGGAGAATCAGATAATATATTATCTATTCATTTATTTCAGGAGAAATGTATCTCTCTGAAATATAAGGCTAAATACATAACCCGCTTAAATATTTTATTTACCTATAGATGTAAGTATTCTGTAGGTGTATTCATTTCAGTAAAAAATTAATAAAGTAACAGTAATAAGTTTTACGGGATATAAACCAAATATCGTGTGTATTTTCGCTGCCTAAGACCGACAATTGCGAGCCAACACTATTGGCCTATTTATGTAAAGGTACATTTGAACGGGATTCTGTGGTATCAACGGGGATTAATCCCGCTCAAATCTCTATTTTAATGGCGCGATCTGTGTTCACCTAAAGTGGGCCAATTAGAGCTTAGTCCCACTAATCAGAATGTCGATGTTGGAATACTATATACATATTATACATATATACGACGTTACAACGTCGGCATCAGTGTTCCTACAATGTACACATATATTTGCCTTAATTTGCTATGAATCACAATTTGGAAATGTATGTACAGTGGAGTGTCGTAAGGTTTTTTTTCCTCACAACCTGGGTCCACCGTATAGGCCGTAGCCGACCACGCTGGCCCAGTACGGGTTGGCACAACCCATCAGGCATGTAGCTTTCCTCACGATGATTTCGTCTCTTTGGATTTACCATACGGCCACACTACATGTGTGAGTGAGTATCCTTTTCTAGGCTTTTAGTCAGGGATAGGAACAGTATATTTAGGTTTTTGAATTAAAAATCTCAATTTCAATACTATACATGTCTGGCTTGAATGATTCGTTTCAGAGGTTTTGCAAAACCGGGCAAAGTGACGAAGAAGCTAATTATTTTTTTCCGTAAGTAGTACAGAAATACATGGTCACTTGGCCTAATAAGTTTTACTGTTTGTTTCTCTATGTCTTCTTCCGTACCTACCTAATTATTAACAAAATATACATGAAACGAGTTATTGGACAGGTTTTTTATCGCTTATGATTGCAGACGAGCCACGGACCACCTGATGGTAAGTCGTGATTGTCTTTCATGGACTCTCCATTATACTATGAGTAGGTACTGTTAAGGCGTTGCTTACCATTTCATTTCGCTAATATCTTTTAATTTTGCTTGTTGTATTTGTGTTATAATTTTGTAGAATTACAGCTAGAATTACAGATCACTGACATCTGCCTTTTTTTTATGGCGGGAAAAAATGTTCCTAACCGCACACCCCGGGGCAAAGAACAGGGTAGTGTGTGGCCCTCACCCATTAAAGAAACCCGCCGTGTGCCGTCTCTCCGCCTGTATTGGCGGGCCACTGGAACTATGTTACATTCCTTCGGTGGTCACTGACTTCTGCCTACGACTTTGTCTGTGTGAAAAAAAATTATTAGTGTCCGTACATTCATGATATTTGAGGAAAAAATTACTGTCATCAACACTGCATGTTTACTCGGGAAATATAAGTTCATAAACTGGTATCACATTAAAAATTACGAACTAAAAATAATATGTTTTCGGAATATTTTAATGACTTATTTAGCCATTAATGTTATTAAATAATGTTACTTAGCGATGATATTACAAATCTTTAGTGCTGTATTTCCGGTTTTTGTAGTTTCGGCACACTTTATTTACATACGTTGACATTTTATATTGTTCCTGGATACAACCGTGTCAAGTGACGTCGCGATTGACACTAACAGCATAGGCATGAAAAGTTCACCCCTATTATTTTTGACGCGGTCGCAACTCCAAGTGTCCATGTAGACATATTATTAATCTAAGCATATAATAGATAGGGTAAATTCGTCACTCTTAGGCATATTTATCTTTAAGCAAATATAATTAAGCTAAAAAAATAAATATTAGGTCTTTACCTATGAAAAATATGCCGTTTTGCACCACGCCGGTAATGCCCAAAGAGGATTTTTTTCTATATTTTTTATTTCTGTTGACCAATATTATTTTGATGCTATCGTCGAAAACTGCTGATAATTCAGCCCTAGATTGAGTATCATCAGCTTCCACAATCGCCTTTAATTCGTCATAGTCGACCAAAGTTTTCGGACGACCATGAGGCTAATTTTTCAAGTCGAAATTTCCAGAACGAAAGCGTGCAAACCAATAACAAGCGGTGCGTTAGTTTGTAGTATTAGCTCCGTAAACGTCGTTGATGTTTTGTGCCGCTTGTGCCGCGTTACTGGCCCGACGGTAGTCATATTCCTTAATTACTCGAATTTTTAACGTAGGTATCCATGATGACAAAATGCGATGAAAACATAAAACTAATTACTAAACAAACGACTACAATCACTTTGGGTAACTTTGAACACTTTGAGCGTATTTTACCGAGTTAGTTCATTATTTTTTAATAAACCTTATTATCTATAGTGTTCTTGATTGCGATTTTTACAATTTATCCATTCGAATTTTAATTTATGGATCAAAACACTGCAAATTGTTACTTTCAAAGTGTCTATTGTAAAAAAAAACTTTCTTTTCTTTCAAAGTTCTTTTGACGTGACAACGTCTTATAATTCGATAAAGCCGGCTGCACGCACGAAAAAACATGACTCATGCGGCGTTGTCACGTTCAACTATCGTCAGTAAACCGACTTTACAGACAACCAATTTTTTTTCTTTCAAAGTGTGTACTGCAAATCGTGTGTGTTATCGAAATTAGCAGTCAGGAGCAATTGTCACGATGGCTGAATTGCTTTGCCATCTGGACGGTATCCAGGAGATGCAAGTTCAAATCCTGCTCGTGACTGTTATTTTCGAATTCACATTTTTCACTTTGTGTTTAATTCAAAGTGTCATTCAAAGTTAGGAGTATTTTTGGGTAACATTCAATTGCATTTATCTTCTCCGAATAAAACGATGTTTTTAATAATAAAATAAGTCCTAGGCTGGTCTCGTCTTCAGGTGACAGGAGAGCTGGCATGTTCCTCGCTCGCTCAACGAATTGGAATAGCGATTCAGCGAGGTAACGCAGCCAGCATCTTAGCCACAATCCCACGCGGGTAACTAATAAAACTGTTCCAATCTCAACATTTTTAGTTATTTGAAATTAGAATTCTTAGCCAAACAAATATTTTTTTTATTTGAAATGGCCAGTAGGTACTGCAGAAGAGCAATTTCCATAGATTACCTCTATCTCTCCTCTAGATCTACTTACCTTTTTATTTATCACACTTAGGAATCATAATTATAATTTTCCTAAAAATATGCCATATACATATATATTTTTAGGAATAGCCTAAAAATATTTATCAGTGTGCTGGCTTAAGAATACAAGTGTCCCGCGGGTGTCGTACAAGGCGATTAAAGGAAGTAAGCAATTATCACCCATTACATTACTGGTGGTGGGGCTGGGTACCAAGTAAGATCACTCTTGCTATCGGGCCCGAATGGGTCGGCACCATCGTCTCCTGTTTGACCGGTCATGAAGCACGTCAGTGTGTTTTGTCTGTAGCAGACGATAGCCGTTTATACTTTCAATTCATATTGGAAAAAATGAAAGGGTGCGCAGCGGCTTGACAATATCTCGGTATAGTTGAATCCATGAGCGACGACTACCACTTTCCATCAGGTGGGCCGTGGCTCGTCTGCAGAAGTACATTGATGTGTAACCTATTATCTTTGTTTTGAATAAATACATTTTGATTTTGATTTTTGATTTGATTTTAGTAGCATTAAAAAATATATATACACTGTACATAATTGATTTTATTGAACAGAGTTCACTACTTAAACGACAGTAATTAAATCTGTCTGCTATTTATTACTGAAAGTATAAAATGGATCTGAATAAGTAATATAAGTAACGTTTATTATATAGGGATATAATTATGTCCGTGCACATTATGTTCTGAACTACTGCTAATAATTATAATTTTATTTGGATATTAATTAACACCAAATAAAACAGCATACATTATGTTTAAACAAAATCATTATTTCCTATGTATACATATCCATCCATCCATCAGCCTTTTAACGTCCACTGCTGGACATAGGCCTCCCAAAGAATGGGGGATAGTGCCGTAATCGCGATCGCAGTGGATGTTGTTAATACTCGAAGGAGTGCTGCTGCCCACTCCTCCGGTATTCCGGCTCTTACGACTCCCATGGGTGGAGAGGGGTGGGACAATTCTAAAGCCGGTCCCACACGGCAATACATATAGATTTTGATAATTCCAAATAAACCTACAAAAAAGGCAAACGGGAAAATCCAAAAAAGATGTAATCAAAATGCTGCTGTACGTTATTTACCAACTAGATAGGCAACGTAATTATCCCTCGAATCCCGAGCCAATTCCAGTGTTTAAGAAAGATAAACGAGAGGAAACGAAACTGAATAAAACTTGTAACTCGCCCCACCAGTTGGATGAATTTGGGTGAATTACTTAACAGCTACCTGATGAATGGGGTTATTGGATTTAACTTTAATTTAGATAGTTATCATGCAATTAAGAAGTTAATCTTTCGTGCGTTTTCTGTGAAGATTGTGTTAAGTTTGGGGGATGAATTCCGCATGGCAGTATGATTAATTATGTAGGTAAAAACTAATACATTTATCTATTAAATCCATAGAGAGAAACTAAAAATAGAATGTAATATATACAATATTAGAACCTTGGTAAAATCAAGGACTGCAAAAACAATGTTATTGTTATAGATCCCAAGTCCAAGGTCACGGAACATAACTCTTACCTACATTTCAAGCTTTTTTGAGAATACGAGTATGTGTATTTGTTTAGAAATTATCACTGCTTGGTGAAGGAAAACATTGTGGGCAAACCTGCTCGCCTGAGAGATTTTCTCAACAGCTTGTGAAGTCTGCCAGCACGCACTGGGCCAGCGTGATGGCCTATGGCCTGTATCCCTCTTACTAGGAGAGGAGACCCATGCCCGAACAGTAGGAGAGTAATGGGTTGAAAAAAATACACATGATATTGAAAGTCTCATAAGATGAGATTTTTTTTTATTGCATTTAGCGGCAGATGAGGCAAGGCCCATCTGATGGTAAATGGTAACCGTCGCTCATGGACTCCATTATACCTCTCGGTATTATTGTCAAGCCGTTGCTCCCTATTTAATTTCACAAATATGAAATGAAAAAATAAACGGCTATCTCCTGCTACAGCCAAAACGCAACGATTTGTTTCATGGCCGGTAACACGGGAGATGGTGGTAACCCGCTCGGGCCCGATACCAAGTGAGTACTTCCACTTGACACCCAGCCCTACCACCGGTCATGCAATGGATGATAATTGCTTACTTCCCTTAGTCGCCTCATACGACACCCATGGAAAAGAATGGGGTGGTGACAATTGTATTCTTAGTCCGTCACGACACGGACAAATTAACATTAACATCCATTTAGTATAAATATCCTATCTTAAAAGATTACTTGTATATTAGGAAAAGAAATCTTGATTTCAGTGAAACAGCTAAGCTGTTTCTCCAGTCCGCCAACCGCTAAAAGCAAGCTTAACGTGTTATTAACGCACTCTACACAAGGTAAGTAACGAGTAAACAGATACATACAGTCAATTATACACGCGTTTAGTTATGCTTACATATATTATATGTATATCAAAGTAATTATTACAGCAAGTACAAGATTTAGTAGCACTATTAGCCTATCCTATTAAACTATGTCCTCAGGTGTTCACAAGCAGTTACATTTACTGATCTGTAAGCGATATCAATATCTACTGTCCAAATAATTAACAACTTAATCCAATATCTATATTATACACTAGCTGACCCGGCAAATGTTTTGCCATTTCAATTATTTTGAGAGAAATTTAGGGAATTTCTAGCGTAGAAAAAAAAGAGAACTTACATGCCGAATAATAAAGGTCTTAAAAATTAAAAAAAAAATTGGGGTGGACCACTCTTAGCACTTAGGGGTATGAAAAATAGTTAACATCCTATTCTCAGATCTACTGAATACACACACAAAATTTCATAAGAATCGGTCAAACAGTTTCGGAGGAGATTGGCGACAAACCCTGTGACACGAGAATTTTACATATTAAATTATTACATAAGTTCATGCTTTCAATGTATGAATTATCTAAAGCCACTAGATTTATGAATAAAAAACGTATTGTGCACAATGTTGAGCACATTTTATTTTTTTCAATCCTCTTTTCTGCACGGGTCTCCTCTCATAGTGAGAGGGATTAGGTCATAGTCCACCACGCTGCCAATGCGGGTTGCCAGAAATTATCGCACCCCTCTCCACCCATGGGAGTCGTAAGAGCCGACTGAGGGTATAAGGGGGAGTGGGCAGCAGCACTCCTTCGAGTATTAACAACATCCACTGCGATCGCCAACCCACCTGACAAGCGTGGCGATTACGGCACTATCCCCCATTCTTGGGGAGGTCTATGTCCAGCAGTGGACTTTAAAAGGCTGATAGATGGATGGATGGATGGATGTACATACATATCATAGATAGAAACACCCAGATGCAGTACAAATATCTGTGTTCATCACACAAATAATTATCCTGAGTGGGAATCGAACCCACGACCTCGTGCACGGAACTCGGTTAGACTACCGACTACGCCACGAGGCCCGTCATACACACATAATTTCGGAAAACCTTGAATAGTCAGAGGTTGTGTCGAGGTCTGGACTTTGGACTCGGGATCGAACTCGACACCACTGTTTTCTTAGGACTGCATCCTTGGTTTTACCGCTAGGCTATCAAATGATGAGCACATAAGATCGAGTAATTGGTCTTCGTTTACCCTTGATCTTGCATTCTCGGTACTGATTTTGGCCTTGTTCTTGCTTCTACGAGTACGAATGTGGCCTTTTTTGCTCACTAATTGCACGTGGTGGCAGATGAAATTGTCTAACAAATAGTGAGAGATAATTTATATTATATTAGTGGACCCAACAGACATTATCCTGTCCAATCGTGATAGGTATAACTACATACCGGCGCCATCTACCGGGTCCAAATGTGAATCTAAACCGTCTCGGCACTTACTCAAACATTCACAAATAAATAGAAGAAAACGTCCTGAAATCCTATTGTGGCGCCACAATGGTAGGTGGTAACCGCTGCTCATAGACCTATCAATATCAGATGCACTTCCTGGCCACTGCCAGCATCATTATCCTTCCTCTTCACGTCCTACCCCTTTCCTTGGAGATGGCGACGCACAAGTGAAGCTTCTGGTGTTACTAGCGTCTATAGACTACCGCAACCGCTTACCATCAGGTCAGCCGTATGCTGGTTTGCTGCAGTATAAAAAAAATTAGAACTGCCACTTGGTTCCGAACCCTACCATCATATGTATACCAATTAGTATATTTTGACTCTATAAGTTAATAATCTGATTAATATGGCTGCGTTTGTAGGCAAATGCATTCCTTGCTGGCTCTTATAAGGCGAATATAAATTCCATGGTAAAAAACAGGGGTCAAGTCCGTGATGGCACCACTCTAAGTACTTGTTGTGTACGTGATCACTCTCTAAATATTTTACTTTATTGTGCAATCCTATCCTTGTCATGCGAAGAAGCGAAGCAAGATGGCGCCTGAATAATTTAGTAGGTCGGCTGGGTTGTACCATTTCTCCAAGAGTGTCGCTTCCGACGGATAAAGCAGCGAAAGGTAAAAATAAACGAGCTGTCAGTTTGGAGACAAGCTCTCACAGCTAATATCACAATCCTTTCATTTATAATAAATAAGACTTACAGTGTTAGTGAGAAAACTAGAAGGTTAGTAATGTACTTCTTTCAGTTCTTATTAATTCCAATTATATTACAGTCAGTTTTCTAGCTTTGGCAGAATACCAAATTTCTAAAAAGAACTACTGCGATCTGATATCGTTTAATGGTGCTATTATATATTATTTAGTATCTATTAATATACTAAGTCCTAAAAATTCCCCTCCTGACAACAGTTCAGTGCCGTGTGGGGCCAGCTTTAGAATTATCCCACCCCTCTCCACGCATGGGAGTCGTAGGAGCCGACTGAGGGAATAACGGGGGAGCGGGCAGCAGCACTCCCTCGAGTATTAACAACATCCACTGCGATCGCCAACCCGCCTGCCAAGCGTGGCGATTACGGCACTATCCCCCATATGAGCGAAATACAATGTTGTGGCGTTCTCTTGGGGAGGCCTATGTCCAGCAGTGGACTTCGAAAGGCTGATGGATGGATGGACAAAAGTTCATCATGGCGTGGCCCAGTAAGTTTTAGGAAGCAAGGAAGACCTGTAATTTAATCCCACGCAAAAATCGCAAGTACAAACTGGATAACTAAAGCCAAACACCAAATAATGGAAAAAGCTGAAGGCCATCAGGGACCTAGGACCATAGATATAGTATACGTAACTATATTTATGCCTAGGACGGATTCCTGTATGAGTTAATGATCCTTTATTTATTAAGTAGATATTATTAGTAATTAAATTTTAATGAAATAATATTTAAGACAAAATGTAATAGATATATGTATATTAAGTATATGTAATCTAATCAATACCTACCCTATTTATCATTATGAATTTACTGTAATTTAGATTGTTTTCTAAAGAATGATATAAATTATAAAAGTTATTTTATTAATAAAATATCTACTATTAGATAATTTAAAAATAATATTAAATTATAAAGTATGTAAATGTAAAATATAAGTCAGTTTTACTGAATAATTTGTTGCTAAAATATCCTTGTATTAAGATACCATGCTCTCTCGAGTCTCGAGTATAAACTATTAAATGGAATATAAAAGTAAATCCCCTTCCAAAGATGTCTGGTAGTCAGTAGTCACTATATATTTTTTAACCCTTCTATTGTCCCACAATTGGATTTTTATTCCGTAGTTTACAACGCTGGCCCAGTGCAGTATGACAATGATAAATAACGTGATATTTTCCTCTCAAAGCCCCTGACCAGTACTTACCTAATTAGACTTTTTTTAAACGCTTAGGTATGTATATTAGCTTAGTCGCTTATATTAATTGCCTCTGTAGTGCAGCGGTAGTGTGAGCGACTGCTGATCATGAGGTCTCGGGTTCGATCCCGGGTCGGGCAGTGTTATTGAGCTTTTTCTTTTTTTAAGAAAAATTCTCATTAGCTGCCCGGGATTTGTGGCCGGTAGATGGCAATAGGCCCTATTACGTGGGACTTAAACATAGCTGGCGAACCGTGGTTGTGTACACCTCTGCCTACCCCTTTGGGGAATGCAGGCGTGATGCTATGTATATTAGCTTGTTATGTATATATATATATATATATATATCTATGAATCTACGTATCTATGTAACGGAATCTTCGAACGTTATTTTCACCCTCTTCAAAATGTCGGATTGATTTAAAACTGCACACTTATCGAGGACCGATGACAATGCAATAATTTAAGAAATTGATCCACTTGCGTGAAATATAGATTGTAAAAAAGCGTGGGGTTCTTGACATCGAATGTTACAAATAGTTCATTGATAGGTATAGAAAAAGCACCCCACGCTTTTTTACAATCATAAATATTATTGAATACTTTTTAGTTCAACTAGCTAAAGCATTATTTTGACGGTTGCGTAAGCTCCTAGATTACTATATTTAAAATAAGTTTAGTGAAACAAAATAATTTGATCTACCGTCTATAAAAGAAAAGGTACAGTTTCTATATTAAAGTAACACTATTGCGCCGATATAAAATTGAAGGAGCAGGTAAATCAAATAATAAAGGAAAATTCCATTACTGTCCCAGGTCAGATAGATTTGTCGCGAAAAAGAATTTGATTTTGTTTGTGCGGAAATTTAAAATTAGATAGTGAATTGAACGAGTAGGTGTTAATATAACTACATGTATATATATATATATATTTTGATAAAATGTAAACTCCATTTACCTATTATAAATTTGGCATTAGACTGATGTCAAAAAAAAACTCTATTTATGGAGATTGTAACAACGGCAAGCAATAAATTTCTTATAGGTACTTAGATACATAAGATTGACAACGATTTAATTTTAATTCATCTTTATAACGGCGTTTACACTAATATTGTAATAATGTTAACTATTTGTTTTCAGAAAGTAAGAACTTTTATATTATAGATAGTATTAGTTAACCGCGACTTCGTCAGCTTTAAAGATTTTTTTTGAAATAAAACGTTTACGTAATCTATCGCGTTTACTTGATTTTATACTATCCCGAAGTTTCGAATACTTTACAGCATTCATGACCACGGGAGGACTTAGATGGTAGATGTCTAAAGCTGATATGTTGTTTCAACGGTTTCATCTACCCACTGTAATATGATTTTACAAATTTTTGATTTATTTATTTCAACCCACATAATATTCGTTTAGAAACACAATTAAAAATATCTACTCTAAGATTTATGCTTACAATGTATGAGATTTGCTAGTGTAATAAAATTTGTATAATACTCCTTTAAGTTTTAAAATTTTTGTTTATATTTAGTGCTTAAAAATTCTACCACAAACTACCAATTAAAATTTTTAAGTAATCAAAAAACTACTATTAAGAAGCCAATATTGATTATTAGTTTCTATTATTAAATATATTGATTTTAATAGAAGCTAAGACTAAAAAGCTACCACCGGATCGGAACGCGGCCTGACTCAGAAAGATCCGGCCAGAAAACTCAGTAGGCAACAACTTGTTATGGATTATATATGATCAAACGAACTTCTCGAGTGAAGTTCGATCAATATTATATTTCTTCGCTTCATTCTTCAGATATAATTAACCAGGTAGTCCTTTTAACATACAGGCAACTTCGCACGTTTAGATTTTTAAAACTTTTTGTAAAATAAAGTACTTCCGTTTACGTACTTCCGTCTACCCCACTACGCACCTTATCGATGCCGGCCTTTTTTTTTTTTTTTGTTTAGGCGGGAAAAAATGTTCCTAACCGCACACCCCGTCGCTCGGGGCAACGAACAGGGTAGTGTGGGGCCTTCACCCACTAAAGAAACCCGCCGTGTACCGTCTCTCCGCCTTTATTGACGGGCCACTGGAACTCTCAACTGGGACTCCTTCGGTGGTCCGCCGGCGGCTTACCCATTCGGGTACCCTCATCTGAGCAACGCATCCGTACACGGAGCGTCGCACCTTCGCGGGAGGCCTTGCGGGTGGCGGACGTTCCCCGGTCCATCCACCCGCAGCCCCAGCTAGGGCGGCATTAGGCGCAAATATTCACGCCTGCGCCGCCCCAGTTGCTGGCGGCGGTTTGGGTCTGCGGAAGGATCAGCCTCCCTGGCCCTCTCCGCCGCTTCCTTCCGCGAGATGACCTCCTCGCAGAAGGCAGCGACCGCGGCCCAATTCCTGTCGCTGCCAAGCATCGCTCTGACGACGCTCGGCAGCGAGAGGTCCCCCCCTATTGCTGCGACAAGTTCACGACGCTGCTCGGCCCAAGCCGGGCACGACTCGAGCATGTGCTGCGCCGTGTCCTCGTCGCAGCCGCAATGGTGACAGCCCGGAGTCGCTTCCCTCCTTGCGATAATGTGCAGATATCTGCCGAAGCAACCGTGCCCCGACAGCACCCGCACCAGTCGGAAGGTAAGGACTCCGTGCCGTCGCCCTGCCCACTCTTCCAGCACTGGCTGGAGCGCCCCTATGGTCCAAAGACCGGCCGGGGCGCCTCCAGCCGCGCCCTCCAGTTGGCCATGGCAGCTCGGCGGGCGTCGCCCTGCCATCTGGCCACCACGCTGGGTGGGGGACGTCCACCCCCCTCCCGCTCTTGCGACGCCCGCCGGTACACCTCGGCGAGCACCTCCGCCTCCAAGTCCCACGGAGGGGTTCCGGCCAACACGCAGGCCGCCTCCGTCGACACCGTTCGGTATCCACGTATGACCCTGGACGCGACGACTCTCTGTGGCCTCCACAGAAGAGCCCTGTTTAGCGTGTCCAGGGACTCCGCCCACACGGGTGCGGCGTACAGCGCCATCGACCGGACCACCCCCGCGTAAAGCCGTCGACACGCATTGTTGGGTCCGCCCATATTCGGCATGAGCCGTGCAAGGGCGGACGCCGCACCGACGAGCCTCGGAGACAGTTGACGGAAGTGCTCGCGAATTATCGATGCCGGCCTGCCCGAGCCTCATTCTTTTTAGAGACTAAGTAAATCAAATCTACCTAGCAAAACTTAAGGGAATAGGGTGGGTGGGTGATTATATTTTCGAATGAAGCGACTCATATAATATTGATCGAACTTCACTCGAGAAGTTCGTTTGATCATATATTATATTTCTTCGCTTCATTCTTCAGATATAATTAACCAGGTAGATGTTCAGAGATTAAGTTTTGCTAAGAGTGGTAAAAAAAATCTTATGAGTATGTACTACTTAAGACAAACGTTATCTTCAAAAACGATAAATGTTTATTATAAAGCAACTGAATAAGGAGCGATGGCAACTTATACAGTCAGTCATGATGATGTCATGAAGTACTTATATTAATAAATAACCTATTTACATCTATAGGTACTTTAAATTCAAAATTTTAAGTATATGTATAAATATAATAGTAAAACACTGTTCTAGCAATTCTGTGCTATCTGACGCTGACAAAATTTGGCAAATGTTTGGGAAAGTGAAACCAACTGGTGGCCTTCATAATTATGTCTAAAAAATTATGTCTCAAATTTTTTGTAAGCGATATGTAATCGCCTATAACAATATTTGGATAGATAGTAAGGTTGACAGAAAAAAGCTAGGTTACGATTGGTTGGTCACGACCAGTCTGGAATCGGGATTCTAATGGCCGGGGTATTATAGACCCATTGCGCAATTATAAACCGAGGACGCTTGAACGTGTGTTATGAGACAGGGCAAAACGGTGTGTATTATGTTGTATAGGACACGCCCTTAGCAAACTGATGTATTAAAAAAAGTTAGCCCGAATGGATTGGGATTATGAAGATAATCAACATTGTGGTCTATGCAATACATTAACTCCAGAGATTTAGCTAGAGTTTCTCGGCGAGTACAGGTGAGTACAGGCCGCCGTCAGAGTAAAACGATGGTGCAGAGGGCGACAAGGCCTGTAAAAAGACCCGAGATGGTTTTTGTTAAACGGGAAACCAATATATATGTTGCCCGGTAATTTCCTATTTTTTTTTAAACAATTTACGATAAATGAAAATGCAAGAAAGTGTAAAAGAACATGTCTTGCCAATTAATTGTAAATGAATAAAGGAATCTAGACAAATAGCATAGAGATTTTGTTTCCATGAAACCTAAGTCTTTGCATTTGGCAGTGGTTCGCGAGGCGGAGAGATCTATTGAGGGTCATCCTAGCTGCCTAGTAATGGAATTGGAAGCTTCCAGTGAAAACTTCCATTCTGTGTTGGTATTAACTTTCAGTGATTGTTCATCAGCTTCTTTGTTCTCATTTGTACGGATGTAATATGCAAAGAAATAGATTCTTCTCTCGCACAATTGCCAAATGTTTCTCAAGTTATTCAGGTGAGTGTATAAGTCTCATCCTGTTTACACAGTCGATTGCTGCTATGTTAGCAACAGCGTAATACAAAACATTTTAGGACCAGGTATTTGCATTTAAATGCAATTTTTAAGTTTAATACGGTATATGTCCATAATAGGAAATACCTTAATTTCTGGAGAAATTGCCTACGTGTTGAATCTCGTTCAACCCCCAGGCGCGCCATATGTTCGTATTTATACAATTTTCACTTTTTATAATGTTCAATCTTTTAGTTTTATACATTTTTTTTTCTTTTTGGGTAGAAGTAAACGTGTTAACGTTGCCGCGCACGAAAAAAGAATGAGGCTCGGGCCGGCCGGCATCGATAAGGTGCGTAGTGGGGTAGACGGAAGTACGTAAACGGAAGTAATTTATTTTACAAAAAGTTTTAAAAAACTAAACGTGCGAAGTTGCCTGTCTGTTAAAAGGACTACCTGGTTAATTATATCTGAAGAATGAAGCGAAGAAATATAATTAAATTTATGCGGAAAATACTAACTAATCACTATTGTGGGTTTTATCTACACAATAAGCGCTAACTGTGTCTTGCAATCTTGTGGTGTGCCTTCTTGTATTCTGTTTGGTGAGGCCTATCACAGGATTCCAGCTTGATGGTAAGACCCAGCCGTCTTCTCTATTGAAATTGGGATGTTTCTTAATTTCAATAGCCTCACGTATCATTCAATGTTCTTTTGCGAGGATTTCAGGTTTGTCAAACCTGATGTAATGGCGGGTGTGATCCTGTGTGTGCTCACAAATTGCAGACTTTGTATAGCGACAGTGCTTCACATCAGCTGTGTTCTTTGATCCGAGTTGTTATGGATCTCTTTGTTTGCCCAATGTAGGAGAGACCACAATCACAATCCAGCTTGTACACTCCTGCATGTAAGGGTATATGGCACTTGACTGGTGGTATAAACTGGGGATAGTATAAAAGTTAAGTAAACGCGATAGATTCCGTAAACGTAGTTTTATTTTAAAATATGTAATATTTTTTGTAAATGTTAGAAAGTATTATTTAAAGATTTTACTTTTTTTATACTAGCTACGTGTATGACAAACAAGCACACGGCCTACCGAATGGTAAGCGGTTACCGTATATCTAGATATTTTTATATATATTTTTAGCATTTGACATGCTTAGCACTATACATTAAACACAAAGTGAAAAATGTGAAATCGAAAATAACCCCTCATCACATCCTGCTCGTGACTGTTATTTTCCATTTCACATTTTTCACTTTGTGTTTAACGGTTACCGTATCCTATAGAAGCTAGCAACACCAGAGGCATCACACGCGAGTCGTAATCTCCAAGGAAAGGGATAGGAGGTGAAGAGCCAAGAGGAAGGTTAATAGGGAGAGTAGGAAGGATACTAAGAAGAGGACAGAAAGGTTAATAACCATAGTATAGGAAGGATTACACAACGTGGATAGGCAGAGTAGTAAGGATAGGGTAGGGAGAGGGTTTAAGCACTCCGACAATCTCACTTATAATACGAAACACAACGGTAGGAGTAGGTAGCTACCGCCGTTTCGCACCGATCTTCTGTGAGAGAGTGGTGCTTCCCCGGTCGAGCGGGCACATCCATGCTGGGATAAGTAAGGCTCTGGTACTACAGGACTTTCTTTCTGATTTCGACCCCTATTTTACCCCTTTGAGGCGCGATTTTGCAAAATCATTGAAATGTATGATCCTAAGTCCTAAGTTGACAGCTGTTCGTTGCCCCGAACGACGGGGTGTGCGGTTAGGGACATTTTTTCCCGCCTTAACAAAAAAAAAGGTGACGTGGGTCAAGACATCTAAAACAAATGTGAAGTGGAGATTGGGTGATTGCGATAGCTTAGCGGTTTAGAGCACTTCGCTGGATTGGATGGGACGCAGGTAATTTGTTAATTAAAGTAGGTGAGCATGTCAAGTCCTAAAATACAGATCAAAATAATACCATAATATTATTGAAGGCAAGATATATACCTAATTTGTCTCTATTTCATATCGTTCAATACTTTGTGACTACTCAGACCATTTGTGGAGCCAAACTCGGGGGGGGATATTACATTCCATCAGTGGTAAGACCCACGCCACCTAACGGATGCATTTAGGTACATTTCAATATAGTAAGTTTAATCGGATTTAGTCTATGGTACTATAGCCTTTCCAGAAACCGGCTTGTTCGGCTGGATTTTCAGAAACCGGCTTGAAGACGTCTTGTTCGGCTGGAAGACGTCAAGCCTGCGCGCTACGCTCCTGGTCCATGACTCTAGAACATCGCCCCCGAGAATGACGGAAAACTTCTAGAGCTTTTAGGACCCTCTTTCCGCCTGCTCTCAGAAGTTCTGTGGTAATTCTGTCGTCTCCCTGTGCCTTTCCGTTCTTTAGTTGTTTGAGAGCCATTCTGATCTCGGACGAGACATCTTCGGTAAAGCTTGGATCTGGGATCTTGAACTATGCCGACAACAGGACTCTGGGATCTGTACAACTGTCCATAGAACTGGTGGACCTCTCAAGATCTCATCTCAGGATGATCATCGATGACAGTGATATAGGTATTTAATCTAATGCTGACCTCACAAGCGTATCTAGTCGTAAATAAATTAGATTTCCACATTTTAATAATTGATATCAATTGTACGATTTACAAAATTGTTTCTGGAACTTAATATAGTAGGTTTAATCGGAAAGTAGGTACTACTTTGTGTCTTTTAATTATTTGCTTATAAAATCCCCAATGAGACAGCTACATAATACGAGTAAACCCGAGGTGTGGCATCTCCACGTGCATTGGCGGTCCGCTGGAATTGTGTATTAGCCTCCCGCTGGAACCATTCAACCATTGGGTGAGTTACTGTATAACTCACCCAATGGTTGAAATTCTACCTTATTTGTCATTAAATAAAGTCTGCCGTACCTATCACTAAAATATATAGATGCTAGTTTATTTTTTTACCGTACCTATCACTGAAATATACAGATGCTAGTTCAGTTTGTTTTTGAAATTAGTACCTTTAATGAATCTATAAGTAGGTACCTATGTATTCCATAGATGTAACTAGTAGAGAAAATACGTCTTTATAATAATACTAGCCTTTGCCCCGGGCTCCGCCGCAGCCATTAGCTATGTTTTGGTTATATCTCAGGATCCCGATATACCTAGTAGCGGGATAAAATGTATAAGTGTCTTTAAGTCTAACCGAGAGCTATCAAACAAAAAAGTTGCATCAAAATTTGTTTTGTAGTTTTTGTGTGATGCGCGAACGATCACATATATGATGCGCGAACGAACAAACATCGTTCGCGCACACACAAAAACTACAGATAAACAGACAAAAATCTTTGACAAAAATACGTCTATGAATTGTCGAAACAGAAACTCATTACTGAGGAGGATCACCTCGTAATTTAATCTGATTCTGAAATGAAAGTTGGAATCATAGATATCTATCTATGGTTGGAACAGATTCTGAGGGCCATCTAGCAACTCATTTCCTCACCTTGAGCGGAATTCTTGCTATATCAATTAGTAACTTCGGCCTTGCAACACTTAGTACTAACTAAATTAGCTACCACAGCCCAAAATAAATCCCTAAAGCACCTTACCTGCATTCCCTTCGACGTATCGCGGCAACCATGCGGCCTCTTTTGAAAGACCATAACTTCTTTTATGTTGGCCTAAACACATTTTTTTTAATACTAAGCGGGTGACAGATAGGCGTACAGGCAACTGGATGGTTTTGTTTTGCCGTAGTCTATAGACGCTAGGAACACCAGAGCAACTCACGCATCGACTACTCCAAAGAAAGGGATAGGAGGTGGAGAGGAAAGGATAAGATTGAGGATAAGGAGTGGGTTTGGACCTCCGGCGCTCACACTCACCATACAAAACACAATAGTAGGAGTACTTACAGTTGTCCCACGCTGATCTTATCTGAGAGGGTGGTACTTCCCGGATCAAGTCTGCTAATTCATGCTCATGGTCAAGCAAAGCTCTACAACTAAAAGGCATTACTCTAAACACGTTCACTGTGATTTGATAATTTATCTAAGTAGATAGGCTTCTAAATCACTCGTCAGGCTTTAGGAACGCCGACTGCCGAGTGGGCAGAAAGGTCCCCATTGTTAACACTTAACTAACTACGGAAAAAAATATAAAGTGAAGTGAGGGTCTTAGAATAAAAATGCAATTTTAAATAAAATTTTATTAATTGTTATTAATACCAAGGCAACTGCCACTCTGCTAAAAGCTAATTAAATGGAACTAGCGCCGCTCAATATGAAGTTTACTAGCAAAACTAATAAGAACACAACTACTGTAAAATGAAAAAAAAACACTAGTCTCTTGTTAAAACTCATAATACTCAATAGCTTTATAGTAATATTATAGAACAAAATATATACTTCTGTGTGATTATTTAATGTTAAAGCTGAAAACATTATCATTTAGTTAGGTATAGAAGTTCATATTTCGAACGAAATTGTGTCGCAGCTCAGATGCAATATTCAACAACACAACAAAATATAAATAAAAGTGAATTGGTTTCTAACTACTGGCTCTCACAACTTATCCCTTTTGCCAACGTGAAGGCGAAGCTCCTATCGTTGTTAGAGAATTTAGGCTACAGTTATTGCCTAACATCAGGCGGATTGCATGCTCGTTATACAAAAACAAAACAATCATTATTACGATAAATTAAAACGATTTCGTTAATATTTATACCAGCAGTTTTGGTGCCTGGTTTAAACTAACTATGTAGCCAAATGCTAGTATTACTTGAATCTCAATTAATTGTAATCTCTAGCACTTTCATTATAAACCTTAGCTTTTACATTTATTATTGTGTGTTTATATATTTGGTTTAACTCACATTTCTTTCCAACTGCCTATAGTAACAAATTAAGTTTTTGCTATTTTAAGTATAAAAATAGTGTATTTTCAAGACTATTTGCTGCGCATGACTCAGAATACAAAAAAAATGTGAGTTAGGCCACTTTTACATTGACGGCCTGAAATGTTTAGTACAATTTAGCAAGGACGACGGTCTGGTCCGCGACGACGCGGGGCCGATTTCAGTATGTTATCTACACGCAGAATCATCTCGGCGGCTTCAGCAGCAGACAACAACACCTGTCGCTTCACTACGTACGATTCAGTGATGCCCAGCTTCTTCATGTCACCTACACGCCCGTTATCCATGTCTGTGTACAAAACAACATAATATAATTTATATTACAATGCACGATGAAACATGTCTGATATAAATGACATTATTAATTTTTCATTAAACGTCGCATCGGTTGATACATTATTAGTTTGTCCGCTAAACTGCATAAATGCGCAAAGATTTATATAGAAAACGGAATATTTGAGAAGTAGTTAGTACCTAAGCCCATGGTGGCCTCTCCCTGTGCGTGACAAGCGCGTAAACGAGAGATGAGGTCAGCGGAGTCGTAACCGGCGTTATCGGCTACGGCGGCGGGCAGGCGACGGAGAGCCACGGCGAATGCTTCAGTAGCTGCCGCCTCCTTGCCAGGTGTCCGAGCTGCCGCACTAGATACAGCTTCAGCCATTAGCATCTCACTCGCTCCTGGAAATATTTATGAATGATTTTTGATCTATATTTTTTAACATTTGACATACTCGGCTACTTTTATTTATTTGTGAAAGTGGAAAAACCTTTTTACTGATTAAAAAATATAAATATTTAAAAAATCGCGTCATCTAATAGTATAAATTTTAATTGCAAAATTAAACTTACTATATTGTATTAATGCATGTAAGTGCATTCCGATAGATGGCGTTGGTCGTAAAGACAAATGGAGGAAATTGGGATGACCGGAAGGTCAGTACGGTAACTCAGTGGCTTAAAGCACTTCCCCGGATTGGAAGGGACGCCGGTTCAATTCCCGCTCGTACTAAAATCTCTTTCCTCATTCACAAATAAATGTGTACTTTATTTATGAATGAAATAGTAGGTAATTAATGTTAACCATTCTTAAAACATTTCAGTGCTGCTGTAGTTTTTACATAGATATGTAGACTCACGCCTGTTTCCCAGAGGCGTAGGTAGAGACAATGAATTGATAATTGAAGACAGTTCTCATAAAACGACTTACCGCTGTTCACGTTTCATCCTCGTACAAACGAAATGGGATGACATACCATGTCGCTACATTTGGATGATTTTTACTAACAATCTCTGTTACGGGGTTTACTCTATTATAGTGTACCTACATATACCGGGTGTAAATGACATCATACCGATAACTCCGTGCAAAGATGTCACCAAATAAATGTAATAATAATCCCCATACCATTTTCGTCCACAATGACGGGTTACAGTTAGCAATTTTTAGCCGACATCGTATAAATAACAACGCGAATAAAAACATGACGAAGGTTTTAATCGAGTGGGCAGCAGCATTCCCTTGAGTATTAACATCCACTGCGATCGCCAACCCGCCTGCCAAGCGTGGCCATTACGGCACTATCCCTCTTTGGGGAGGCCTATGTCCAGCAGCGGACGTCGAAAGGCTGATGGATGGACGGAATATGACAATTCTATTTCAAAAAAAAACGAAAAGAAATTTCTACCACCTGGGTGTTCTGAATCGGGTACTACATGGTATCAATATTATCGGTACAATGTCATTTACACCCTGTATAGTCTATAATATAGCTGTTTCAGCGCAAGTATAGAGCCATCTCTCAGGAAAGAATTCATCATTATGGCTAATTTTTTTTTTCTTTGGATCAATTCAGTCCCTTCTCCTTATTCTCAACAAATGTGTTGGTTTATAAAAGTAAGTACAAAAAAGTATTCAGTTCAGCGTCAAGGAGACTTACTTACTTCGCATTGTTTTTGTCTGTTCAAACCCTCATAAACATTCATGACAAAATAAGCCCTATTGAAAAGACACTCCATAAATGTGAATGTTTGTTATGCTTTCAGGCCATAACTACTTAACCAACAATCATGTAATTTTGCAAATATATATTCCACGGTAACATAAAGGAAACTAAATAAAACGTTTGGTGCTCTTGGCAGAATATTAAGACAAAGAATCTAAGGCATCATTCATTATTTAAAGCGCAATTATAATTATATTTTGAATATAAGAGGTCCTTAATTATATATTTATGTAGTTCTTAATTGCTTTTCTTTGTAAAGTCAACACTCAGCACTAAGGACATAATCCTTGTATCGCAGTGCACTTTACAAACATACAATTTCACGGACACAAAGTACACGCAGACATAGAACAACCAACCATTTGTGGATCACACAAAGAGTTGTCCTGTGTGGGAATCGAACCTAAAACACTAGGGCGGGAGGCCCGTCTGTAAACCACTTCGCCATCATACATACAATATATCACAAGACTATATTAATACTTAAAACGCAAATATAGAATATTCTAACCTCCTCCAAACACCACTTTAGGTTCCTTGACCGTAGCGGCGAGGACACAGAGCGCATCGTGCAGCGAGCGCTCGGCTTCGTCGATAACTTGCTGCGTGGCACCGCGGATGACAACGGTACACGCCGAGCCTAACTCCACGCCACCGAAACGTATCAAACACTCGTCACCGATTAACACCTATGAACATCAAAGCAAGATTACGTATTATGACATGGCACCACTGAAGTAATGTAACATAGTTCCAGTGGCCCGCCAACACAGGCAGAGCCGGCACACGGCGGGTTTATTTAGTGGGTGAGAACCCCACACTACCCTGTTCCTTGCCCTGGCCGGGGTGTGCGGTTAGGTACATTTTTTCCCGCCTTAAAGGTATTAACATGGCTACATAACTTGGATACAAGCACCCAAGAGCACTCCATGGTAAAAGAATGAAGATGTTAAAGGTGCAATTCTAATCGCATAACTTGATGAAACTAGTACAGGATCAAATATTTGCCTGTATTTTAACAATATACACCAAGTTTACGAAGTTTGTCTAGGAATTCCAGTAAAGTTTTAGTGCTACCATTTTTTAAACTAATAAAATATTATAATGGCCATATTTATAAAACTACAAATTTCATAATGCTCATTATGTGTTTAGTTTTTGTAGTTATATAAAAAAAATATAAAAGTATCTAATAATATGTAAATGTTATATCAATGATTAGCATATTTTAATTAGTTGAGAGCAAAATCATCTCGTTCTTGGAGAGTTGTAGACCAAAACCGCACATTAGCAAGAACAAGATCACCTACCAAAAATGCAAGATCTAGATCACATGCCGTGTGGGCCAGTTTTAGAATTGTCCCACCACTCTCTACCCACGGGAGTCATAAGAGCCGACTGAGGAAATATCGGGGGTGTGGGCAGCAGCACTCCCTCGAGTATTAACAACATCCACTGCGATCCCCAACCCGCCTACCAAGCGTGGCGATTACGGCATTACCCCCATGACGGAACCACTCGTTGTGGCGTTCTCTTGGGGAGGCCTATGTCCAGCAGTGGACGTTGAAAGGCTGATGGATGGATGGATGGATGGAGATCACATGACCCTCATGCCGTGGTCCTGTTTGCTCAGCACAGATTTCACAGTGTCCAAAATTTTGGACACTGTGAAATGATTTAATTAACCATCATTGTGTTCAGCCCAGAGAAAAACCAATCAATAGGATTATTTGGTTATATAACATAAATAATGAATTTATTGAACCATCTTAATACACAATAACGAAAGATAGCAATTCGCACAGATAGAGGGTAATGTGATAATAGCAAGATAGCATGCATAATAATAAAAAATATCGCGAAATGCAATGCAACCATGTGATTTGGCAGTAACCCCAAAACCATGTGCAACATTCGATTCGTTTGCCGACCGGTACTGAGGATACCTTGTAGAGAGAAAACACGTGTCGAATTTTGTGGCACGTCGTGGTTTTGGGCTTCCTGCCCCACATTGCAAGTTTTTTTAATTGTTGCACGCTAACTTGTTCATATTCCCTTCTACCTGTGAGAAGTGTGTGCGTGTGTGTGTATAGCCAGTGGTCCTAGCCAAGTTGCATTCTATGATCGCTAACGCTAATAGAAAACTATTTAAATATATGGGAATTTGACATCTTTAACCTTAGATAAAGAACCTATATTTATCTAAGTCTTTAACAATATCTATAACGCTAAGTCACGTGACTTAACATTAGAGATGTCAAATTTCCATACATTTTAATAGTTTTCTATTAGCATTAGCGATCATAGAATGCAACTTGGCTAGGCCCACAGGATTGACAAGCCATGGGTGTGTGGTATTAAAATATTAATTCTATATTTTTTAACTTTGCACTATTTTGCTCCTCTCAATGAGAGGTGAGCTGTAACATAAAGTATAATGTTATCATACTATGATTAGATCTCACCAAAATATGATGTACGAGCAATTTACCTGTTCAATTAGTTTACAATGGCCCAGCTTCACTTTGCCAGGAGAGTCAAAAGTAGATACAATTTCACCACCAGTTACAAGAGCCAGTCGCTCAATGCCGTCGAAGTCAGCGTGCTCGATAGCCATTACACCAGCATCGGCAAACAATTGTTCAGGATAATTGTAAATTAATTGCCTGTGAAAGAAATTGAGCAACACATCATATCCCAGCAAGTAGCCACCTAAAATTCCATATTGAAACTTCAATCCAATTAAAAAAAGCTCAATGTGCGACGAAAGAATGCTGGTAGTTCAAGATTTTATGGAAACAATTAATTAATGTCATAAAACGAAAATAATATATCAGGAAGAAGATAGGTAGGATAGGATAGATAGGGAGTTTAAAAGAAAATATGCCAGAATCCTGCAAATAGCAAAATACAACAGAAGCTATAATAAATAGGAATCTATTTAAAAAAATATACAATCTGTCCCAAAGAATGTTTTATCAGTGTAGTGACGGACTAAGAATACAAGTGTCACCACCCCATTGTCGTATGAGGCGACTAAGGGAAGTAAGCAATTATCATCCATTGCTTGACTGGTGGTAGGACTGGGTACCAAGTGGGAGTACGCACTTGGTATCGGGTTTGAGCGGGTTGGTACCACCATCTCCCGTGTGACCGGCCATGAAGCACATCATTGCGTTTTGGCTGTAGCAGGAGATAACAGTTTATTCTTTCATTTCATATCGGTGAAACGAAATGGTAAGCACTGGCTTGACAACTCTCGGTATAGTTGCGTCCATGAGCGACGGTTACCATTTACCATCATATGGGCCGTGGCTCGTCTGCCAATACACGAAATAAGATAAAAAAAAATAGGAATATGTTTGTGTGTTCTACAAAAGAGATAAGATTTAGTTGCTTTGATAACATTTTGTAATCTTAAAAAAGATTTTAAATAATATATTATAACATGTTAGAGAATAATCTAAAACTACATGGCTATATAAATATTCATTCATTTTCATTTCATAATTTTCAGAATTAAAATATGTTTTTGGATATAAACTACTAATATTACCCTATTCCAATATGTCTGGCAATTATAGCATAGAATCTTTTCCCTCCCATTTAAGAGTAAGTCCTTATAGGAATTTCATAATAACATGAGATTTACCTGTTGATGAAAACATTGCATTTATGTGCCAGAATTTTGTTGACTTTGTCCTTCATTTTCTCCTTCTCAGCCACTTCTAGTTCAGCAATCTTAGCCATTGAGTCTACTTTGATTGTGGAGCCAAATACCTTGATTTTATCGGTGTCCATTGGTGTATTTGCTATCAATATATTGGCATTCTCAAGTTTCTTGGGTTGATGAACCCCCACCTGCATAAAAATAATATTTATATTGATCTTATTACAATTATAATTTGAAACTGGAAACAATTTATTTGATTTTATATATGTAGTTACAAATTATTGATACCATATTTACTACTCCATTTAATATTGAATTTAAGCTAGAGCAATGTAATAAATAATTAACAGGCGGATTACCTTTTTATTTAAGAGAAATCCGTCATCTAGGAAGGACTCTTCTAATAAACCACCAGAAATTTTTATAATTTGAATAGCTTTCAGGTTACCAGATCCTTTGAGACGAAGTACAGCATCTACTGCCAATTTTGTGAAATGCCTGTAATTGATAACAGAAAGAAGTTATATCTAACTACTAATAAGGTGTAAATAATATTATTATTATTTTTACATAATACAGGCAAGCTTTTTCTAAACTCTAGTAATGTTAAGAGCATCATTCTAGCTGGCACTGCTTTTGTAAGAACCTTCATTTTTGCCCTAAGACACTTAAAACCTGGACATGCTTTAGTTTTATTTTAAACTAAGGTAGTCAAACATATATATGTATAAAGAATCTGAAACAAATATAACGAGAACATCTAGTAAAACCTCTGTAAATCGAAACTCAATCAGTTGAAAACCTCATCAACTCAAAAAAGTGTTTTCTTTCTTTGAACTTGATTATTGTGGCCTCTGAATTTTGAACAGGCAGGGTTAACTTTCTTCTGCAAATATGCGACATACCTAGGGGGTAATTAATAATGATACTGTATATAAAAAAGAATTAAATATATTATTTATTTTTCATTGGTGGCAATACTGACAAAACGTGACAGACAATACATTTGTCAAATGTAAAAAAATGACTGCCTGTCACTTGCAAATGTAGTTTACGAACTTGCTTTTCGCTGTTTTGTGGTGTTAGTAAGTAATTGTTTCGAGGTGGAATGAAGGAAAATCAGAGAAAGTGTTTTAGTGTAGAGAAAATATACAGTTCAACATACTTTTCACAATAGCACTAGTTAAAGTGATCAAAGTTAGTTGCGATTTTTTATGTTGCGACGTTGCGAGACTTCTGTTCTGTGATTGTAATATTTTATATTTTTTGATAATTAAATAAAAGTTTATTTTAATCTGTTTTTATTTTCAATCATTTAAAATAAGAATCCTAATAAAACTCGAATAAGTGGTTGTATTAAAATTCCAGTCTATATCAATTAAAGGGGGTTGTTAGGTGGCGTATGTAATGTCTCATTTTTTTTGTTCACAGTTATTATTCTTCTCGGGTAGTCTATGTTCCTTGATTTCGACTTACAAGGGTTATACCCTATATAGCATGTAATTACTTAACCATATAAATAACAATTTACAGCTTTAATACTTACTCTTTGTGGTTAGACAGGATCTTAGAGCTAAGTGTAGTACGAGCAATATTTTCAAGATCAGAGCGTAAAGCAGCTTCATTGAAATTCTTCTCATGGTCAAAGCTAGCATTAGAAAGGGCTTGTTTAGCTGCATCTACAGCAATTCTCCATCCAGCAATAATTGTTTGAGGGTGCAACTTCTGTTCAATAAGCTTTTCAGCTTCTCTAAGGAGCTCCGCAGCTAAAATTTTTTATTTTTTTTATTTATTACACATAAAACACGATCAAAGTTAATAATGGTGACCCAAATTATGAATATGTACAAACTCGTCATCAGTATTGGCATAGTCATATGCTATTTGGTAATGTAATCCTTTGATACTTCAATTTCTATATTTGGCTTGACTTTAGACAATAATCTAGTGCCCACCCTCACTTCGCACATGTGTAACTTACTATTAAATCACTTCCTCTTAAGATTTAGTCAGTGTGTGCCTCAAATAAATTTTCCTATCATGATTACAAAGAGAAAACAAGAAATGAATTATAGTAAATATACAATAAAAATTACTTGGAAAATTATCCAAACCTATTTCAAAATCCATTACACAGTTTAGAAGAAGTAAGCCAAGCAGATGGAATCCTAAATGTGGACATTTTAACCAATAAGTTGCCAGTGGATATTTGTTGTTTTTACATGCTTGGTTATATTAAGCTTCACTTGTCAGTACAATATACGCAAATACATGCAACAGATGTCAGCAACGATAGTAAGAAAGAATGTGAAATGGAAATTGATGGCTATTGATAGTATAGTTCTACACAAAATAAACAGACCCAGAACAGTGACTGATGTAGTTCCATCCCCAACTTCATCATCCTGTACTTTTGACATATCAACTAAAATCTTGGCAGCAGGGTTATCAACTCCAACAGATTTTAAAATTGTAGCACCATCATTAGTAACCTCAACCTAAAAAATAATATAAACAATTAAGACACTTTTTAAGTCATTAAACTCAGGCAAAAATATGAAACTTACCTGGCCGGCATTCCTACCGCAGGATACCAAAATTTTGTCCATGCCCTTAGGACCGAGAGTACTTTTTACCAAATCTCCAATAGCAATAGCTCCAATGAAGCTTGACATTCGAGCTACCTCAGCCTTTTCTTCTTCCGCCTCATTTTTCAATATTCTGATCGGGTTTAGGGACACCTGAATAAAAATATATCTGATCAGCGCACATGTGCATGAAGAACAACGGTTCGAATTTTGGAAGATTACTAACGACACATGGAAGATTTACGTATTTAGCCAATGGCCACATAAATATCAAAGTGTAAAAAATGCGCAGTGCCTTACCATTTTATATTATCCGTCAGATTTTAATTAAAATAACAATAAAATACCGGCAACAATAACCCGTCCCTTGGTAAGATAAAGTAGATTATGGCGTATTACTCTTTGATTATGGGCATAGAGCATAGACTACACTTTTATAGTCTGAGACTTTTATAAGATGACTTCGTAGAGAGAGGAACTTTGTTTCTCTGTCTACGGATGACTTACTGTCAAGATAGTCAAAGACTACCTACATAGAACGCATGACTTTCTAGATTGTGTCATAGGTTCTTTATCTAAGCTGCCCACCATAGATAATAGCATAACCTCAGACTAGCATAACGCTTAGATCTCGGACCAATAATACACTGGACGGAGTCTTAGCTCCAAATGCGTGTCAATTTTTTGTGTGTTTGACGTTTTGTCATTATGTGCTTAATCTAGTGTTGTGGAGAATGACGCCACGATGTCGATTATCGATAATCAGACTACCAGTTCTATCTTTTATTGTACGTTTACTGACCGGTTAAAATTAGATTTAATTTTTAATTTTACTTCCATAGTAACTAACTAACATATGATCACGCCATTTCCCTTATTTCCATAGTGGTAAAGCTATATAGTTATATCTTAGGTTTTCGATATAGTCACGGGATAAAATGTATACCAGTTTTAAGTCTAATCGAGAGCTATCAAATAAAAAAAGTTGCATCAAAATCCGTTCAGTAATTTTTGCGTGATGCGTGAAAATTAATATATTTATATAATAATATATTTAATATATATATTTAATATAAATTTATATATATATATATATATATATATATAATTATTAAAAACCAAATTTAGAGAATAATAAATATATAAGACATAATTTGTACTAAATATTATAAGATTCTTAATTATAAATGTTTATTATTGATTATTTAATATTTTAAAAATAAATTTAATAATAAATTCAAAAATTGAATTTAAGGTTGGTCATTTTTTAAATAATAATAATAATATTTTTTATTATTTGAAACATTACAAGCTTCTTAAGACTAAAATTCACTGGTCTCCACACTAGGATAACCTGTGTCGTGGAGACCAGTTACTTCCCCTTTAAAAAAGAATATAATACAAAAGAAAAAAATAATACATATTAACTAACAGAAAACGTGGCTGGTGTGTCTTAGTGTGTGTACGTGTGTGTGTGCATGATTGCGTGTGCATGTGTGTGTGTGTGTGCATACTTGTGCCATTTCATACAAAAACATTAAGTAACTCCTCCGTTTCACTATAGGTCTGAGGTTGTAGCCAGTTATCGATAGTTTTACGACAGTTGTATTTATTCATAAGAATAATCTTATTATCAAATAAATAGATTTTTGAGTACAGGTACGGTCCAAAGAAACTAAAACATCTGCGTGCAAAAGATGTACGTACTCTTGGACAGTCCCATTTAAGTTTTCTATAATTCTATGCTTTGGTTAATTTTTTTGCTACTTTATGAAATCTCAAGATTGTTGATGCTATAAATAGTTGTCTTACACTTAAAAATTTGCACTGAGCATATAATAGATCAGTTGGGTAATGCCATGGCATTTTATATGCAATTTTAAGGATAGCTCGCTGGACTCTTTCTACTTTTAGTAAATGGCTTTTACATGCAGCTATTGCAGCAATATTTTTATTGATTTCTTAATTTAATATTCACTTTTCATTTTTATCAAAAAGTTGCATCAAAATTAGTTCAGTGGTTTTTGTTTGATGCGCGAACAAACAAACAGACAAAAATTCTAAAAAATATTGTTTTGTGTTTAGACACGCCTATATAGCCTATTACAGTCATTTTTTCTGAAATATCTTGTAGAATATAGATTATTATAACTTAGAATTAATAAAAAATGTATAACAGCGCCATCTTACCGTATTGCTTAGAACTACCACACAATAGTGGCTACACGATTATTCGTAGTACTAATTATTTCCTGTAGATATCGTTTTCATGTTGATAAGATTATTAATTCTTATAACCTATACATAAAGTAGATAATAATTAGTCAGCTGTTATCTGTTATAGTAGCAATAGTTATTATTTATTAGTGATTGTTGTTGTAGTGAGAATATAATATTTGTAACATCAAAGATCACTGTAGTTATTTGGGTGATTTAAAAAAGTTCTGTAAGTGACTACCAGGGCCATGTCACTCCCTAAGAGCTTGTTATTATTTAAAATCGTGCTCTCTAGTGGGCGGAAGAGACACTAATAATTATTAGTGGGACTCGAATGTTGTTAGAAGAAAATATTTAGATGATAAAATTGAATAACAGATGGCGCTGTAATAAATATCAGTACAATTCTATACAAAATGTACTATAACCTGAATCGCACAATAATTTTTTTTTGTAAATAAAGTATATATACAAATATAATTGTACTTCAAATGTACTTGCTTATGCAGTACATATACTAATAGCTTTTTTTTCGAGACTTAATGAGCGGTTAAGCAGACAACTTTATACTGTAGACAACTTCATACTGTTAATTTTGTGTCACAGATGCGCGCGCATCTTAAAATTTCACTCTCATCATTTTTTCATAACGCGCCTAAAGAAGTATAACTTCAAAAATTGTTTTGTGTTCAGACGCCTATATAGCCTACAGCTTTATAAAGGTATATATATAGTATAGGATCGTAGTGTAGTGCCGTGTGGGGCCGGTTTTAGAATTGTCCCACCCCTCTCTACCCATGGGAGTCGTAAGAGCCGACTGAGGGAATACCGAGGGAGTAGGCAACAGCACTGCTTCGAGTATTAACAACATCCACTACGATCACGAACCCGCCCACCAAGCGTGGCGATTACGCTATCCCCCATTCTTGGGGAGGTCTATGTCCAGCAGTGGACTTTTAAAAGGCTGATGGATGGATGGATGGTGTAACATGCACTCTGATAGATATAATATTTAGGATATCCTTTAAATATACTTGGTACTGCATCAGATTTTACTTTCATTATTTTTAAATCAGAAATAAAACAAGATTGTTCAAAATTTTCAGAGTATAGGCAGGAATATTTATTTGGCTCCTAGTTTTCTCTTCTTATGGACTTGACCCACGCTTTTCTAACTTCAGGATATTTTGGAAACCTATAAACTAGAAGAAACTTTATAAAACCATAAAAAAGCAAATATTTAGATATTTTTATATATATATTTTTAGCATTTGGCATGTTTAGCAACATAAATTAAACACAAAGTGAAAAATGTGAAATCGAAAATAACAGTCACGAGCAGGATTCGAACCTGCATCTCCTGGATACCGTCCAGATGCTTTGCCAATTCAGCCATCGTGACCCTTGCTCCCGACTGCTAATCTCGATAACACATTCATACATAACGTCTTTGGGTGACGCCTGCACCATCTGTCGGAAGTATTTTCATACATCATACCGACCAGGTAAGCTTAATTTTACAATTAAGATTTTACCTAATAATGACGCAAACCCTATAGATATTTAGATATTTTTATATATATTTTTAGCATTTGACATGCTTAGCAACATACATTAAACACAAAGTGAAAAATGTGAAATCGAAAATAACAGTCACGAGCAGGATTCGAACCTGCATCTCCTGGATACCGTCCAGATGCTTTGCCAATTTGGTATCCAGGAGATGCAGGTTCGAATCCTGCTCGTGACTGTTATTTTCGATTTCACATTTTTCACTTTGTGTTTAAAAAGCAAATGTTCAGTTCTGTTGGTTGAACTATCGATAAAGTGTAAATGACTATTGTCTACATCACTACAAAGGGCGCCTAAAACAATGGATATTATTTTAAATTATAAAATTATTAATGGATTTTTTTTTTTATAATTTTAACTAATAAACGTGTTTTTAAATCAATGTATAATAATGTAATCATATTGATAACATCTAAATCTTTCAATATCTATCGAATTGTTATTGGGTTTCGTAGTTATTTAATTTATTTTTTTTTCTTATTGGTTCTATGGCTTTGCAACTTGTCACAACTCCGCCAGCAGCTTGGACAAAGTATAATATAGACTCGCTACTATTTTGACACTAAGGATGAAGAAAAGGATGCACATATTAGGTTTAAGCAAGAGTGAGAGAGACACATATATAAGTATTTTATCGTTTTCGCGTATAAGGTATAAGGATATATTTTTTTATAGTAGTTCTTTTAAACCTTAGTTATAAACCGTATTACTCTTTGCTTTAAGCTATCACATGTCATCAGCCCGGTATCGATCTGTCTTCAGATCATAGATAAAACATATATACTCTTAGACAAAAGAGACTTCAGATGATCATGGTCATAATGTCATAATGATATTGACCTTGATCTTAAATGGTACTTTTTAGTCAAAAGAACGCAGTGTGTAATAGAAACGGAGATGTACGGAGTCGGACCACAGTTTACAGTGTGTAATAAAAATGGAGGTACCATAGATTAAATAAATCTATAGGAGGTACCGACATATTTTGAAAACAAGGCACTAACAATGACGTCATGAATGTGTCACCCTGATTCCAAATGTCTGTGCAGTGTCCAGTATTGCAAATTTATGAAAAATTTCCCAACATTTGGGGGATTTAAGCTTAGCCCGGGATTTTTATAGAGTGGTTCTACGGTGAATCAGTGGTATTTTTAAATTTACTTATACGTCATTATTTGTTAGCTCATTAGACAAATATCCAAACATGAATACTTGAACAGTTCACGTTAAAGTTTGTCTCTATACTTTTATTTCTTTAGTCTATCTAATTTAACAAAGTTATTATATAGTTATCGGATGGTAAACACATACAACAAAAGCCTCGACAAAGTTATTAACAAAAGAAAATGTGAAATCTAAAATAATAGTCACGACCAGTTTATGAACCTATGTCTCTTAAAATACCGTTCCAATGCTTTGTCAATTCAGCCATCGTGACATTCCGTCCCTACTAATTTCAATAACATTTACTATATTTGCATTTGATATGCTTTTACTATATTATATTGCATTTGATATGCTTAGCCATATAAATTAATACAAAGTGTGAAAATGTGAAATTGAGAATAATAGTCACGAGCAGGAACCTGAACCTGAATCTCCTATAATACTATCCCAGATGATTTGGCAATTCAGTCATCGTGATAATTGCTCGGAACTGCAAATTTCAATAACACATTCATTCTTACGTGGTTGTGATGACGTCGTACGTCTTAGGCGCCATCTCTCGGTAGTATTTGCATACATTATACCGACCAGGTAATCAAATGTTAAAATTAAGATTCCTACCAAACAATGACGCAGCCCTGTAAATATTTTCATAATTTTTATATTTTTTTTAATATTTGACATGCTTAGCCATATAAATTAAAAGAAACAGTGAAAATGTGAAATTAAAATTAGGATTTGAACAAATACTTCCATTTCCATTCATTTTGATATTTTTTTTTTGTTTTATTCATTTTTAGTATTCTTGGCAGATAATTGCTAACCAAAAAAACCTAACTGGAAAAAAACAAAGAGGATATTGACACAAAATCTATTTCATCTATGTTTATTCAACAGACAAAAACAAAAATCTAATAGTGATGATATAGCTATCGACAAATATGTATAAGGATAAAGATTACCATCACAAAAATGCAAGTTCTCTTCCGATTCATAAAAATCAAGGGAAAAGAACACAAAATCGACAATAACTGACCAATGCCCCAAAAGGGATAACAAGTATCCGTTATCACTATATTAAATTTAGTCTACAATCCAATATTGAAACATACAGCAGCCGCTATTTACTAGATTTTGAAGAAAATTATATTGTGCCAGCTAAATGAACACCAATAACAATAATAATATTTATTATATTTAAGTTATCATATTTATGTGGGAGAAATAAATAAATATTAATATTATTATTACAAAAATGCAATTATATTGTCAACTGACTTCAAAAGGGAGGAGGTTCTCAATTCGATTGTATGTATGTTTTTTTTGTGTATGTTTGTTACGCAATTATTCCTCCAATTATGAAATTATTTCAATGTTTCTCTTTTGTTCGGTAGGTTCTACTTATGTTTGTTGAGTGGTTTTTAAAAAATCAACAAAAGTCTGTATACATTGAGGATATCTTTTTTTTTACTTTGAAACCTCTCTGTCTCAGTGTGCAGTGTGTTTAATTGGTGTACCCATTTTATATGTATGCCTTTCTCCACGTTCTTCGGAAGACTCTCCGAGACGTTGTGCTCTATTTCTTTCTGTACTTCACTTTAGACGCTCATCTTTGTCATTTTCAGACGCATGTGCTCAACGCTTTCTTTTGAGATGCACCCAAGGAAGACCTCCTCATCATGTACCTACCACCTACTCTAACCTACGGCACCAATTTTATAAAAAACACTAAAAAGCAAAAAAGAATTGGTGTTTACAAACGATTTCCGTGGTAGACACCTACTAATGTGTTTGAAGTCGCAAAGTCCAAAAATAACAAAAACAATACTTATACTCATATATGTAATATCAAAAACAATAGGTAAGTATATGTACTTATACTTGCGCCTGATGCCGCCCTAGCTGAGGCTGCGGGTGGATGAATCGGGGAAAATCCGCCACACGCAAGGCGTCCCGCGAAGATGAGACGTCCCGTGTGCGGATGTGTCACTCAGTAGAGGGTACCCAAAAGGGGAAGCCATCGGTGGACCACTGAAGTAATCCAACATAGTTCCAGTGGCCCGCCGAAAAATTTTATTTTTTGGAGGAAACCACAATCCACAATTCGCGGTTGCACACCACGGCTGTTCTTGAAGCAAGGATTTACGTATTCTGCAGAATATTAAACCAGTTGCCTGCCAAAGTTCCTAATGTTATTTATCTGGAGCGTAACTTTAGGGTTCTTAGTAACCCCTGCTGTACCGTTATTATGACGGCCACAGTACAGTTGACCTATACGATCGCTCATCATTGCTCGACTATTATGTAAAGCTGTAAGCCTTTGTGGTGATATAGGTACGTTGGACTCGGACATATTGATATTGAGCCTGTATTTAGCTTTGGTCATTTATTGTTTACGATATATATTATTATTTGCACAGAATTTTAATAAAATACTTTCTTTTTTACTATGACATGGGAGACTTTTAACCTTAACTCTGACATCACTCGTGTGTATGTCAGATGTTAGTCAGTCAGCAAAATCTAGTTTTATTTTCCTGTGTTCGCCATATTTGTGTTCGAAACAGTGATTAATTTTAAGGATTTAATCATATTTTGAGGATTGTTCTCATACTCTGTTTATTTTAAAATCACAATTAAGCTAAAATGGAAGAACAAGGCGGTAGTTCTGCCCCTAGAGTAAGCGACAAGCGTTTGGCACAAACTCAAGCTAAAGTCGATGAAGTTGTTGGTATTATGCGCGTTAATGTTGAGAAAGTTTTAGAGAGAGACCAGAAATTGTCAGAGTTGGACAACCGTGCAGATGCGCTGCAACACGGCGCTGCCCAATTCGAACAGCAAGCAGGGAAACTGAAGCGAAAGTACTGGTGGCAGAATCTAAAGATGATGCTGATTATTGGTGCTATCGGGGCAGTTCTACTTATCATTATTATTGTGTGGGCCACATCCGGTTCATCTAATCCCAGTGTCACCGCCACTCCGACTGATGCTACTAATACAGGATAGATTTTTATTTGTTGTTTCAGAACACACAAATATTGTGAAAATCCTTTTAACATATTTTATCTTTTTGCCACTTATAGGAAGCCAACTCAAAGACCAAAATAGGACTAAGCAATATTAAAAAACATATATTTTGTAAAGCAAACTATTATATACTACAACGCACACTTAAAGACCTTCGGTAACTATTTTGATATTTTTCTACAAGATTAAATATGGAAATAGCTTTTGTAATTTTACTACTGTGGATTTAATTCACTCGTAAGACTTGTTGACACATTGTTATACTTCTATAAAAAACAGGATTGATAGGATATTATATATAAGGCTTTAGCTGAATCTTGGAGAATATATTTATGGATTGCCAACTATGTACAGAATCACTTTGTGATATCTAGTGTTAATTATAAAGTTTAAAATAATATAACAAAGCCTATTTCTATTAATAAGACTTGTTTGTTAGAACTTTTCATATTTAATAATGAAAATTTCAGGATGTAGCTATTGAATACTGGAAAATTTTGTGTCAAATTAATGTTGCAAAGTTTATATGTTATGATTATTAAAAATACCTCTGTTTATTTAAGCACTTTTAAATGTGTATGTATAAAGCTACTTTTAGTATATAATTTTACGATTTCAATGTGTAAAGGGAAAAATGCTTCTAAATGTTTACACTCCCAATTATTTTATTTCATTTGCACATTCAATTAGTTGTTCATAAATCATGAATTTATAATTAAATACATTGTTGAAACAACTAATTTTAAAAGCAGTGGGGACCAACACATGGCTTGTTTGTATAACATCAGTCTTGTATAAAACCATTTATTTTGTATGCAAAACATGTACCTAATATTACATTAACTTAGTTGTTTTGTATTCCATAAGAAATAAAAATAATAAATACATGTATTTCTTCATTGTTGAGTGATTTATTCAGCAAAGGTTCTGCCTTATCATGTTTTATCAGTTTTGCGGGTAAAGATAAAGAATATATAAACTGACTCAGCAGTCTGATTTCAGTGTTGATAGCAAATGAGTCATTTAAGACGTAGTGTGAAGGATTCTGGATTGACAAAACTAACCCATATTAGGTATAGGTAATATCTAAGTATCTCTCTTCCCGTTGTTATCACACATGTCTTATTGATTTTATAATTATCGGCAGATGGCGTTAGGAATACAATTAAAAAAACTAGACGTCGCGGGACGTCTACTAGATGCGAAAACATCGAAATTATTTTGTAGAAATAAAATGATCATAACTTGACAAAGTACTCCTCAAGACGAATCAAACTAGTATAAACTCGATAGGGTTGCGTCGTTTCATTACAGAGTTACTGTGACCACCTTCCAGCTCCATCTGCAGACCCTGGATACCATCTAGAGGCAAAGTACTCGTCAAGACAAATCATACGAGCCCAAACTCGATGGATTTATGTCGTTTTATACAGGAGTTCCTATGGCCGCCTTCTAGCTCCATCATCAGACCCTGAATACCATCTAAAGACAAAGTACTCGTCAAGACGAATCAAACAAGCCCAAACTCGATGGTTTTACGCCGTTTCATTATAGAGTTCCTATGTCTACCTTCTAGCTCCATCATCAGATCAGCTCCATGTCATCATAATATTGCATTGTAACGTGATATACACATGCGTGTAAAATTCCAGCTCAATCAGAAACCAGGAAGTGTGTCAAATTTAACTTGCGAGATTTGAACGGGACAAGTACTTACAATAAAAGCGTCGCCACGCTAACAACCGATTTTACCCTCCCTCCGCATTAGATGTTTCACATCAAAAATTAAAACTATTTTATCTTCTATATTTTTTAATGTGTAACTAACTAACTTATCATCACGCCATTTCCCTTGCGGGGTAGGCAGAGAGAACAGAGTGCGAAGAGGCTCTATTCTTGCATACATCTCTTGCTTCCTCAACATTCATAACTCTCTTCATACACGCTCGCCGGTTTCGGAGACTCCTGACTCCACCTTCCTTCAATACATGACCAATTTGGTCTAGGTAGGTAAGTCTCGGTCTCCCCTTGTACCTACATCCTTCCACTTTCGCATTGTATATCTTCTTAGCCAGTCGCCCGTCCGGCATTCTTTCCACATGTCCGAACCATCGGAGCATTCCCTTTCGTATCTTTACACCAATACTCTCTTTCATACCTACACGCTCTCTTACGTCATTGTTACGAATGCGGTCAGTCAGCCTCACTCCACAGATTCTCCGCAGAGATCGCATTTCGACCGCATTGATTTTACTCTCATGCTCCTTTTTACATACCCAACTCTCGCTTCTATATAATAACGTTGGGACAAGCACTGCGTTGTGTATTGCGACACGTGCCTTCTGGCTGAGGTGGTGGCTGCCGAGAAGTTGTCCCAATGCTCCGTTCACTCTATTTCCCGCATTCACAGAAAGAAGTTCTACATCAGTGGTGTACCTTCCATCCCGACTGAATCCACATCCAAGATATACAAATTCATCCACTTGTTCTAGCACACCATTTCCTATTGCTACTCTAACATCTGTTCTGGCTTCTTCTCTTTCAAAAACCATTACTTTTGTTTTGCTCACATTCACACGTAGGCCCCTTTTCTTACAATCTTCTGCCATTACGTCGACTAGGGTCTGCAGGTCAGTCGCAGACTGCGCTAATAGGACCGCATCGTCTGCATATAGCAGCGAGTTAACCACTGAGTCGCCCATCTGAACTCCCACATTCATTTCATTCCACCTTTGTAGACATTTATCCAGATATATGATAAACAGTCTGGCTGATAGAACGCAGCCCTGTTTAACGCCGATATTGACATCAAACCAGGGTGACATTCCATCATCCATCCGCACACAAGCTCTGCAGTCCATGTAGTTGGACTGCACCGCTTGCACACCTGAAACCTACTTGTGCCTCACACAAAAATTCATCAAACACCATCCTCATTCTCCTTTCAATAATCTTACCATACACTTTGGCTGCCAAACTGGTCAAGCTTATGGCCCTGTAGTTTGCACAGTCATAACGTGAACCCTTGTTTTTAAACAAGGGCACGATGACTGCGCTTCTCCAGTCCTTGGGAACCATTGCTGAGCTCCAACATAAATTGAGAAGCATCAGGAAGGATTCCCAGACACATGAGCCTCCAAGCTTGATCATCTCAGCAGACACCATATCAATACCCGCTGCCTTACCATTTTTCAAACTTCTAATCGCCCATTCAACTTCATCCATACTAATGTCATCAGAGGATGCCGGAACCGAATGCTGATCTGTTAGACCAGATGTGGCACCAGCATCACCCTGAACATCCGCATACATATCTCCAAAATATTCACTCCATCGGCTTAACACATCTTGTATTTGCGTAAGAATGTCTCCACCTTTAGACCTTATTTTATTCATTCTGAAAGCCGACCAACCACTCCGAGATTTCTTCACCTCCCTCCAGAAAAGTTTGGTGTTGCTCACGCAGTTTTTGGTCAGCCTTTCTTCTGCAATCATATTTGCTCTATCACGCTTCTCTTTCACTAAGGCTTTGGTGTCATTCTTACGTTGCCGTTATATTTCTTTCTTCTGTTCTTTCATACTTGCACTCAGGTTCAAAGAAGATACATAGTCCAGCCACGCTTTCTTCTTTTGGCTACTTCCGTATCCCACCATGCATCACCTTTCACTTTCCTATACTTCTTTGAGCATCCACATACTTCTTTCGCTGTATTTACCATACTATCTTTCAATACTCTCCAGCATTCTTCTATGTCAGATCCCGGCTGACTTGCCATTGTCAGCCGTTCACGGACACCCTCTACATACTTTGCTCTTACACTCTCTTCTTGCAACTTTTCAATCTTTATTCTTTCAAGCCCTCCGAAGTGGACACGCTCTCGCCAGAGTCTCCACTTTCTGAACAGACCACTAAATCTCGCAATAAAGAGATAGTGGTCCGTGTCGACAGTGGGACCCCTGTAGGCTCTTGTATCCAGGATTTTACTTCGGAGGCGACTGTCTACCAGAATTAAATCTATCATACTTATCTGTTCATTTCTTCTCCATGTATACATATGGATGTCCTTATGTTGAAAAAATGTGTTTGACACAATAAGGTTTCTCTCCATACATACGTCCGCAATGAGCCTACCTGCATCATTTACTCTCTTATCACCAAATGAACCAAACACGTCCTCGAATTCTGGACGCTTGGTCCCAACCCATCCATTCAAGTCCCCGCATACGATCACGCGTTCACTAGCTTCTGCCAAATCCAGAACTTCCCTAACATTATCCCAGAACTTCTCTAGATCCGATACCACCGAAGAGCCTACGGTAGCATAAGCTGCGACCATGAAGACCCTGGTGACACCTAGTTTTATTCGGACCCATAGAAGTCTGGGATCAAACAATCCGTAATCTTTCACACCTGAGGCCAAGCGAGCGGACAGCAACACCCCCACTCCCATGCTGGCCCGATCGCTCTGCGGTACACCAGACCACAGAGCTAACCCGCCACCAGGAAGATCACAGGCGTCGCTACCCTTTCGCTTGGTCTCTGTTACACAGAGCACATCAAGCCGTCTGTCCGACATGACGGTTACCAGCTCGTGTAACTTACCTTCCACACCACCTCTTACATTCCACGTGCCTACTCGACACTCTGATCCCCTCGACTCGCTAAACTGGGTAAGGCATGATGGGTGGCGGCCCCCATCGCCGCATCTGCCGTTGTTCGTACCGATGGGGGCGGGTCGGTACGCGTCGCCTCTGGGGCACGCCCTAACCCGCACTGCGGTACACATTCGAGCCGGATTGCAGCCTGTGGATTACAGGCTGGCAGGGATCGCGACGAGCACGCTCCGGACTATGATCACCCTAAATTATTTAATGTGTATAAAATAATATTTCATATAAGGTTGAAAATAATCGAGTATTTGAGTGTCAAATTTTGTTTATTTTGGCCCTAGGACACTGAGAATAGAAAATAATGTGTGTGAGGGAGATAACAATAATAACTACCTAATAAACATAGTAAGCGAGCGCACCGGACCTCATGCTCGTCTCTTCTGAGTCTGAGGAGCATGAGTCCATGAGATAAACTAAAACCGTCCGCGCGTCAAACAAATCCTCAATTCTTCACCCCAAATGAGGTGTACCTCACGAGTACCTACCTCAAGAAGTAAAATGAGGTACTCCCTCATCCTCATCTTAAAATTACGAGTTACCCGTTCATTGAGGTATACCTATGTACGTAGCACATATACCTCAATGTACCCATTACTAATATAAGGTACTCTATGCAAATAAATAACTCGTACAGTACTAGGAATACCTACCAACTTTTTTTGGAACAAAAAACGTAGGTACCTACCTATATTTTTTACTCTCTTCTTCCTACTTATTTATTTTATTTATTCACATTTTTATTTACAGTTTGTACTGTCCTTGAATTTTTGGAATCTATCTTCACAATCAATTCAATCCATCCATCCATCCATCCATCAGCCTATCAACGTCCACTGCTGGACATAGGCCTCCCCAAGAAATGGGGGATAGTGCCGTAATCGCCACGCTTGGCAGGCGGGTTGGCGATCGCAGTTGGTGTTGTTAATACTCGAGGGAGTGCTGCTGCCCACTCTCCCGGTATTCCCTTAGTCGGCTCTTACGACTCCCGTGGGTAGAAAGGGGTGGGACAATTCTAAAGCCGGCCTCACACGGCAATCAATTCAATCCTAATTTATATTCAAATGAACAAGTGGAGACCGTCTGTTGTGCAGTAAATAGGTAGGTACCTACCTATATATAGGTCGAGCGTTGCCGTACAAGAGCAGTGAGGACGACCGATTGACCAAAGCTGGTTGCAGATATGCGAGCTTCTCCATCATTGTGTTTTGTCCCTCACAGTACAAATCTGCAGTACCTAATGTTCATCCTGTTTGGTAACAAGTCAAATGAATCAAACCACTAGACCACCAAACAGTGAAAATCTCTTTTAGGGGTGATTTTTCGTTTGGGGCGATTTTAGGTGCTGAACCAGGATCTCTCTCTCTGCGCTTGCCACAGCGCTCGATGCGTAGGTAAGTCGCGCTGGCGATCGTTATGTTCTTGGGGCACCCATTTGTCAAGCTACCGTTGTGTTTCGTATGGCGAGTGAGAGCGCCGGAAGCCTAAGCCCCTCCCTGTCCTCTCCTTAGTATCCAACCTATCATCTTATTATCCTTTCTATCCACCTCCTTCTCTTTTCCTTGGACATGGCGAAGCACGGGGTTCATTTCTCAGCTACACGAATTATTAACGTATCCATGATGACGAAAAAGATTCAAATGTGATCAAAACATAATTCTACTCAATAGTTCAAGAATTCCTTGTAGGTATTTAAAATAAAATTAAATTGCGATATTTCTTTAGTAGGGGAGACGTGGAGCATATCAAATGCTAAAAAATATAGATCAAAAATGTTTAAAAAATCGCGCCATCAAATAGTATTTTGGGGAGTAGAGGAACTTTCCTCATCCACCATTGAAAAGAGAGGATCTTCCGACCAGACAGGTGATGTGTCTGGTGGGCAACTGCCCCGACTGTTGTGGTCGGGTTCTTGTATATATGTACATCGCTCGGATAACTTTCGCGATGTAGGATACGTCATTTATTAGTTCGTATGTGGCGAGGTAGATGTCGCTACAGTATGAATTTTTATTGTAAAATTAAACTTACTATATTGGATTAATGCATGTAAATGCATTCCGATAGATGGCGTTGGTCGTAAAGACAAATGTGATGAGGAGATTGGGATGATCGAAAGATCTGTATGATAGCTCAGTGGCTTAGAGCACTTCCCCGGATTGGAAAAGTCGCGGGCTCGATTCCCGCTCGTACAAAAAGTCTCTTTTTCCTTATTCACAAATAATTTGTACTTAAAAAGTAGCGGAGCATGTCAAATGCTAAAAAATATAGATAAAAATAATCTAACGTGTACAATAAGTTACCACGGGTCGTAGGTCCCTATGTCCTATGGTACCTGTCCGTACGGACTTACGTATACGCTATAAACCATACCTACTACCGTTGCGGTTTGTTGAAAGTTTTCCTGGTCTAGAAATAACTAGATAATATCTACTAGGTATTTTGATTTGTTTATTTCCCTTTAAGTTGTCTCTTACGATATTCACAGGATATAATTCGCGGTAATACCTTAGGGTTCTCAGGCCGTTGCCTGGATAAGATCGCATAATGCAGAACCGTCTACTTGTACACATTTTTCTAATGATATTTTTGTCCTATATTTACTGTTTTGGTGCGCAATAAATAACTTATATAATTATATTGCATTGATCTATAAAAAACCCCAAAGGTATTTTATAGATCTATGTTATACTCGTATTCCCTGCCTAAGAACAAATTTAATGTAGGTAAACAAGTTGTCACAAACTGGCTTTTGAATCAGACCTACAATAATCTTGAACAACTTTTAATTGTACCAAAGTAATAATATGTAATATAAGTATGGCATATATGTAATATATGTATACACACACAAACACACACACGCACACACACACCCAGACCTATTTTTGTTAATTATTTTCTTATAGTTTATCTCATTCTACAGTAAGACTTTGTTTTATTGTATGATTTCTAAATTGTGTACTTTTTATTTGTATCATTGAGGGGAGGTTGGTACTCTGTATGACAGGATATGCCATGTTTTTTTTATATGCAGTACCTTTGTAGAAGAGAAATAAATGCTTAATATTATTATGCATAAAATTAGGTAACATGATTGGATTGGCATTACTCCTTGTTTTTACCCCAAGGCTATTAGTGCTTCTTAGGTACTTCCATAAGTTAGTATAACTTAATTTTAATATTTATAAAACCTGTATTTTACCGTATAAACAATTCGAAGTTATCAGGTTTTCTAAAATACGAGAGCTTGTAAACATTATTTCTTCATTCGACATAACGGCGCGACGGTAACGTCAGTAATGTGGCAGTGATGTTAACTTCTAAAAATAACGAGCGCCAAGGCAACTTCCAAGTCAAATGATTTAAATGCGTGTAAATATAAACGTGATCAGTTTATTTCACACTAACTTTTACACGCTACTTCGCTGAGTCTCAAAGGGTAAGTAACGGCAAGAGAATGAAAGCGCACAAACGAAAATCGCTGATGATAGTACTAACTACCTCGGTGGTGGAGCGGTAGTTTGAGCGACTGCTGATCATGAGGTCTCGGGTTCAATCCCCGGGTCGGGCAGTGCTATTAAGCTTTTTCGTAAAAAAAATCCCATCAAAAACATAAATGTAAATGAGAGCCAAGTTCTATATTATGATATACCTACCTATGCCTTGGTTGTTGACTTTTACGACAATAGCAGTGAGATCTAAATGGGTGCCAAGTTCAATGGTCAGTCCTGAAATTTATTTATAACAACTTAAAAGTTTAGTCTATTTTATTTATTAAATGTATATACTTAGTACAACATTACTTTAAATTCTTTAAAAGATATTTTATATACAAAGATAGTACAAAATAAACTTATCCTAATATAATAAAAATAAATGTTAATAAAAAATCACTTGAATGAACCTTAGACCAAGAGGACTAAAGCTCATTCAAGTGACATTCTACAATCGATAACGTGCCGAAAATACTAGCGGCATTACCTCGCTGGATAGCAAGGCTAATCCTTTGGCCAAGGTAAAAACCAGCATTTTGGTCACGTGTAGCCTCTACAAGCTTCCCCGCTAAATCTTTATAGATTTCGAAAGCACCGGGTCCTCAGGGGCCCATGGTCTCTACTCCGAGCGACACAAATAAGCAACCTCTGTCAAGGTTAGAATATTTGCGCCGTTTGTGTGATTCAGCCGTCATAGCACCACCACCAGCACTCCGAGAAGTCTCTGGAAGATGAGACGATGCCAAAGTATCCACACAGGTGGCATCCCACACTAATGGCCGCCCCATCTTCCAGGGAATAAGTGTCATCCCGTCAGGCCTTTTACTATCGTCCCGTAAAAGGCCGGATGTCTCCAAGGTTGCCGGGATATTCGCGGTTCCAAAAGCCCGACGGATGACATCGTTTAAAGTGCCATGACGAGCTAAACGGCCAGCGCTTCTGATACATGATAGCCCGTGGTGACCCAAGCTATCTACACTATCGCTGCATATGCATCGGTGTGGAACGATGCATGGAGCACCGATACGTAGTGCTATACGGAATGTGCTGTTGTCTAACAGCGTGCCTAATGCATTTGATGGTAGAGCTTTTAACCAAAGACCAGACTCCCAACGAGAAACAGCTAGGAGACGAGCACGCTCTGTGAGGCCACTGTACGTTTGCAAAAGATTATTCCGTACCAGCTCACATAGTGGCTCGTCCCACTGCTTCTATGAGGACGGGTCCTTGGGTAGGCAACCATCTGGGCAAACTATTCTCCAGGCATCCATAGCTTCAGTTAGGCAAAAAATTTTAATATTGCCTAAACTAGGTGTTAATATTAGATTTACCAAAGTTTGAACATTATTAACTGAAGGTAAGAATGCCGGCAAGGATATACTAGAAATTTTGCGTATCCCAAGACCTCCAAACCTAATGGGTAGTGAAGACTGGGTCCAAGATCGATTGTCTAAAGAAACGTTAATAATGGAAGTGAACGTATCCTTAACGATGTTATCTAACTGCTGTAAAATATTAGGGTAATTCCAGAGTTGACAACAGCGTAAAGCATACGTAAATTTTGGAAAAAATAAACAATGTCTGATTAGTATAAAAGCCATGTGTGAGTTAATTTTAAATAACAACATAAAATATTTTATAACAATTTGTGAATAAGGAAAAAGAGTATTTTAGTACGAGCGGGAAACGAACCTGCGTCCCTTCCTATCCGGGGAAGTGCTCTGATCCACCGAGCTACCGTACTGTTTCTTAGAAATACCCAATCTCCTTACCACATTTGTCTTAACGACCAACGCTACCTATCGGAAGCATTTACATGCATTAATCCAATATAGGTAGTAAGTTTAATTTTGCAATTAAAATTCACACTATTTGATGGCGTGATTTTTTTTACATTTTGATCTATATTTTAGCACTTGACATGCTCAGCTACTCTTAAAGTACACATTATAATTTGTGAATAAGGAAAAAGAGTATTTTTAGTTTTATAGTATGAATTTTAATTGCAAAATTAAATTTACTATATTGGATTAATGCATGTAAATACTTCCGATAGGTAGCGTTGGTCGTTAAGACAAATGTGGTATGGAGATTGGGTATTTCTAAAAAATAGTACGGTAACTTAGTGAATTAGAGCACTTGCCCGGATGGGAAGGGACGCAGGTTCGTTTCCCGCTCGTACTAAAATACTCTTTTTCCTTATTCACTAATTATAATGTGTACTTTAAGAGTAGCTGAGCATGTCAAGTGCTAAAATATAGATCAAAATTTTATAACAACTTAAAATATAATTTCTTCTAACTTAAGATTACCTATATATTGAAGCCTAACTTCTTTTGTCATTGAAGTCAACAACCAAGGCATATATCATGGCGATTTTGGAAAATTAATATCTAAACAACCGTTTGAGGTGTGTTTATGAAATTTGGAGCTCATAATTATAATATATATAATTATATGTTTATGAAATTTGGGCAAGTACTGCTCACCAATTCCTTAGCTTGAACTTGGCTTGACAAGCTACCGCGTGTCTAGATTCTCAGTAGCAGCCTGGAGTCATAGAGCAATGCGGATCCCCGGCGCTCTGGCCCGCGCAGCTCTATGCCTGGAGTTTAGAAATGTGCCCGGTAGACGGCAATAGGTTCACCCGCAATTACGTGGGACTTAAACATAGTTGGCGAACCGTGGGTGTGTAATACACCTCTGCTTACCCCTGGAGATACAGGCGTGAGACTATGATCATAGTATGATTTAGTACTAGTAGGAGTTCTCGCTTATTTGATGCTGAATGGGGTATGATACATTTAAACTTCCTCTCTAGAGTCGAGTGCTTAGTGGACGATTTTCACAGTAAAAAGCAGCTTATTTACCACACAAATTTTATTCACGACATTTACCTACCACGTGCTTCATTTGGTCAGTGAACCGTTGTGAGCATTTTAAGCTAGCTTCCTTTGCAAATAAGTGTCTTTGATATTCCTAACTACTTTGTTTTGGATGGCAAATTTTAAAAAGCTTTCGAAATTTGACACTTGGAGAGCGCGCTTGCATAATGCATCTAAAATAAACTCTGCACAGTTTCAATGAAAAAATAAACCGTTTTCCATTCGACGTACTTTAGGTATTCTGAGATGATGATGCATATTTTCATGCTACATAATACCTATAAGATCCTGTGGCCTTATTATGTCCATCAGAGGACGATAAAGGGCTGGTGGATGGATAAACTTTTGGATGAGATCTATCTACATCTACGCCAGTTATTATAGGTCCGTTGGATTAACGTTTTTTCTGAGGCATTGAGATTCATCAAGTTCTAAGTTCTGCAAGCTTTATTAACAGCTTTGAAACATGGAGGTGCGTGAGGTAAGTTCTGATTTCCGAGATAACAAAGTTTACTGCATGATAGTATTTGATCTCCAACAAGGTTTAGCATTTATCTAACCAGGTAAAATAAAAAAAAAATCTGTTGTGTTCACAGACGCCTAAATAGCCTTGTAGTCATACTACTTTATAATAGATTGGTATTTACTTACGCTTTTTTGTTAAGGCGGGAAAAAAATATCTAACCGCACACCCCGTCGTTCGGGGTAACGAGCAGTGTAGTGTGTAGCCACGGAGTTTGGAAAAAGAGTACCTACTCCGTGTGTGTAGCCCACTAAATAAATCCACCAACTCCACCTGTATAGGCGGACCACTGGCACTGTATGGTCTGTATGCCATTACTTCAGTGGTCAACCGGCACACTTAAGAGTACCTACTCACTTTTAGCGATGCTTCCGCATGTCGGAGCGTCGCACCTTCCTGGGAGGCATTGCGGGGGGCGGACATTGGGCATCAGCTAGCATTTACTTACCCTGTTTAAAACAAGAAATCATATATTTTTGATCTATGTATATTTTTTAGAATTTGACATGCTCCGCCACTTTTTAAAGTACAAATTATTTGTGAATAGGGAATAAGAGATTTTTTGTAATTCGTTCCCCGGATTGGAAAAAGACGCGGTGTCGATTCCTGCTAGTACAAAAAATCTCTTTTACGGGCCTCGTGGCGTGGTCGGTAGTGTAACCGACTTCCGTGCAAGATGTCGTGGGTTCGATTCCCACTCAGGACAATTATTTGTGTGATGAACACAGATAATTGTACTGCGTCTGGGTGTTTTCTACATATGATATGTATTTACAAAAAAAAAGTAGGTAATATTATGTATTATATCCGTAATCTGGTACCCATAGCACAAGCGTTAAGCTTAGTTTGGGACCAAAGAACGTTGTGTGAAAATGTCCGTGAATATTTATTTATTTATTTATTTAATTATTAACAAATAATTTGTACTTTAAGAAATCATCTAGCCAGATAGGTATTATCATAACGCAAAGTGTAATGTAAGTATTACTTTACCTACTCGTTCATAATATATCACTTTTTAAAAGTATTTTAATTTTTTTGGCCATGAAATATCTCCCATAATACTGTATAAAATTTTAAAGTTTATTTTGTCCTCTTATCTGAAAAATTAAGTCTTTTAAGATCAAGCTTTAAAATACTTTGATAAACATACCGCGGATATAGTTACATCCTCATCAGGCAGACATCCGCGAGCTTGTCTGCTATCTTAGACATTAAAAAATTACCTAACCCCATATCTTTGCAAAGCTAGTACATAAGCTAATAATATCGGAGCGTACCTGAAGTAGGTACGTATGTTGGAAAGTACGCTAAAGGAGAACCCTTTAGCTGACGTTAACGGCAATACGATGTGTTTGTATTTTGATGTTTTTGGATATTAGGGGAGCGTGGGGGAATGGGACCCTAATAAGGACATTGATTAATAAAATTCATAAAGTTATTTAAAAATGTTTTAATTATGAACGAACTTGTTAACTATATTATTGGCTACTTATAGTTACAGACAAAACAGGAAAATAAACTCACCATAATTGATGAGAAACAAAAAACAAAAAACATGCCATTCGCTCTCATTACCCTCCACTTCGGGTATTCAGAGCTATATAAGGACCCATATGTCAAATGGGGGCCATATTAAATAATATGTAAAATATTTCTAGTCTTTTCTTTGTTTTTAAGTCTCTGTAAATTTTTACCTTACTAACTATTAATCAACGTAAAAATTTGGTACCTAATAAAATCAACAACAATCATTAATGACATTGGAAAAATTTATATTTAAGGATCTAAACAAAATAAACTTTTGCTATACATAATACTAATCGACGGGCCTCGTGGCGTGGTCGGTAGTGTAACCGACTTCTGCGCACGAGGTCGTGGGTTCGATTCCCACTCAGGACAATTATTTGTGTGATGAACACAGATAATTGTACTGCGTCTGGGTATTTTCTATCTATGATATGTATGTATTTACAAAAAAAAAGTAGTATATATCCGTAATCTGGTACCCATAGCACAAGCGTTAAGCTTAGTTTGGGACCAGAGGACGATGTATAATATATAAATAATTAATTAATTAATTACTAATAGTAGACTCGCAAGGTAGACCTTAACCTCGTACAGACAGACAGGGCCAGCTTGGATAGAGTATTAATCAGTAGTTTAGACCATGGGATGAGCGGGGAATTTTTTTATTTACATAAAATATCGAATGACTGTCTAATGAAACTAGAGACCTTAGGAGCTTGTGAAGAAAAATACGGAAGGCGATCCGCGCTGTTCCGCTTTCCGCTCTGCTTACCACCCGCCGTGTCAACGTGAATGTGATAAAATGTGACCAGCCTTGATCTTACCTGGTTTTGACACACATTGTTAGACAATACAAACAGCCTTGCTGTAATAAACAAATTTTAGATGAAGCGAGTTTATATGCATGCTATTTAGAATGATTATGCTAAATACGTAGTAATAACATTAACTAACGAACTTAGACCAGGGTCGATAATTTTCGAAACCAAAAAAAATAATAGTAGGATGAAACCCATTGGAAAAATAAGAAAATATAACAGAAATAAAAGGAAAAATAATTTACGGGCGATTTGAGGTCGGGAAGGGGGTGGGGGGGAGCTTTTAAGGGTAAAAATTGGTTTATCACGATTTCCAGCAGAACTAACAGTCCTAGCGAAAAAAGTTAAATGGGAAAATTGTAGGCAATACAAAGATCTACAACTTTTGTATTGACACTTTTTTCACATAACCTCAAAATTTATGTAAAAAATCTTAAAAACCCACTTTTGTTTTTTTTCTTTTAACTTCCACAAAAAATAATATTTTTTCGCGAAATTTGGTGAAAACTTACTTTTTATATCTTAAACACATTGTAATTTATTTTTTCCTCTTATTTTGATTAAATATCGAAAAATCACCCTAATTTTCAATCAAAAATTCTCACGCCAAAATAACTGCTTTTTTGAAAAAAATGGGTGTGCTTTTTATACGTTGAAATCTCTATATTCTGATGATATAAAAAATATACATTACTATTGAAAATTTTCTCAGAAAATGCAAAAAAAAAACGTTATATTTTGACAGAATTCCCTTCAAATCCTATCTTTAATACTTAGAAATTTAACTATTTTCACATGTTTTTTGCAATATATATGTTTCATGGATGTGATTTTTATTAATTTATCAATGTAACATAGAAACTTAAATTTTTTGAGTAATTAAAGTGTAAATTTTAATAAATAGCTCAATATTTTACATAAGGATTAACAAAAAGTTATTTCGGTTTTTCGCATTTTCTGAGAAAATTTTCCATAGTAATGTATATTTTTTGTACCATCAAAAAGTTTTAACGTTTAAAAAGAACCGATTTTTTTCAAAAAGCAGATATTTTGACGTGAGAATTTTTGATGGAAAATTAGGGTGATTATTCGATATTTAATTGGTCAATTGAAAATTAAAAAACAGACGGAGTAACCGTTAAACAGAAAAGTGCAGAATGGGTGAAAATGTCTGTCGAATTTAATTCTCAGACAGCAGGAGTACCTACATAGAATGGCTGAGAATATAAAATGATAATAAAAATATGTTCCAATTTTAATAACAAATTCTATGCTGCCGCTTTAGATAAACGAAATCTATTCATGAAATCGGCCACATTTAACTGCCTCGGTGGTGCAGCGGTAGTATGTGCGACTGCTGATCATGAGGTCTCGGGTTCGATCCCTGAGTCAGGCAATGTTATTGAGCATTTTCATAAAAAAAAAAATTCTCAGCAGCAGCCCGGAGTTTGGAAATGTGCCCGGTAGACGGCAATAGGCTCGCCCCCTATTACGTGGGACCTAAAACATAGCTGGCGAATCGTGGGTGTGTAAATACACCTCTGCCTACCCCTTCGAGGAATCCAGGCGTGATGCTGTTTTTTTTTATTCATGAAATCATTTCCGTCGTAGTTGTAAAAATGCTCATTTCTTTCTTTTTTACCAACATGGACGTCTCAAATTAACATCGTTATCTTCACTATCGCTTTCACTGTCCGATAACATTCTTCTCAAACGCTGCATTTTTCTAATTTTTTTGTATTATATTGTCTCGCCGAGTAATAAACGTTCCTTGGTGCACATGTGCACAATCAATGGTCGGCACCGCCAAAATGGTTCTGTTTCACTGAAAGAAAAAAAGAAAGATTTTTACATGCCTCATATCATAAGCGAAGCGTTGAGGCGGGTACTATTCCCGTTTTACACGGAACAACTGATTTTTCAAACTTAAAATGTCTCCATTTATCATATATTGCACTTGTAAAATAATATCTACACACACACACATATAAAGAACAAACACTATTTTTAACACTCATGATATTTTTGATGCTATTTAATTTGTTATTTAAACTAGTTAAAAAACTGTTTGAAAAAATTCTGTCTTGGACGTCCGTGTGTTGTAGGTAATGTATGTTAACACGATAACGACCAAAATACTTTACTAACTGAGTCTTTTTTTTTTTCGTTTACGAATTATTATGATTACGAATAGAGCCCATCACTTTTCACGGTCTGATTCGATGTGGTTTAATTGTTATTAAATAAACAAAAAAAAACATTTTTTCTACGTGAAACGAGAGTAATACACACCTCAACGCTTCGCTTATGAGGCGTGCAATAGTGAATATTTACGCTCGACGCGACACTAAAATCGGTGCTATCCTTATTTCGTGAGAATTATTTGTACAGACCAATGTGGAAGTACTTCTTAAAATTAGCGCTAGATGGTGTACAAGACAAGAGAAGATACTGTTTGAAATTAGCGCTATGTGATTTATTGAAAACTACTTAGTAAGACCAATAAATTATTAGTTACTTATCAAATACCTAATCAATTTTATTGTGAAAAATGAAGGTTATGAGGCCTGCAGTTTTGGATTTTCCAAAGTATTTTATTTTGATCCTAATACTATTATACTATTATGTATTATTACCTGATACTGTTGTGGTTTAGATACTGCTTGAGTGTTGTGGGTTCGATTCGCACACAGGACAACTATTTGGGTGTTCCACAAATGGTTATATCATATACCAAGACTATTCCTTAGTGCTGGGTGTTGTCTTTTAAAGAAAAAATGATTTTCTACATAATTCGTAGATTTATTTGCAACTACTTACCATTAAGGTTCAAATAACAAGTGATGCAAAAAACGATATCAAGTTTTCTATTTGAAATATAATAATATACTCACCCTTCCAACGTTCGAAGTTCGAAAGGGTAAGACTTCTGCTTAACCTTTTTTATTCTGTTTAATATTTACAAGCAATTGAGAATAAAGAATGGTGTTTTGTTTTAGTTTTAGAATGCTATTCAACGCAGGATTTAATAAATTCATTATCAAAGTATCGTCACAAAATAATCTTTCTTGTACGATTACGTCAGGACCCTGCCCGCGTTCTATTATTAATCGGTATGGTCATTCACCCGTCTTTATTATAATTTCTTTCATGTGTTGTCCTTCCGATTACCTTATCTAATTCACTATCAATAGTTTTTATACAACAAAGAAATAAATTATTTATTATGGACTGATAGACTCTGATAGACTATTAGGTACGAGGGACTTACTACTGTATTGCCTACCCCTTCGGGGAATACAGGCGTGATGCTGTGTGATATACTCGTAAGTTTTTTGTTTTCGTTCGCTTGAAATCTGGTTATGCTGATCGCTGAAATGGACATGAACATTGCGATAGCACTGTTATAAGATTACGTCAAAATTTTAAGTCATTTAAATAAATCAACCAAACATTTTATTCTATAACAGGGTGGTAAGCAGCCGTACATTCCACCTGATGGAAAGCGGTTAAAGTACCCTATAGACGACACCACAGGCATCTCGCGCACGCTGCCAACCTCAGGGAAAAGGATAATAGGTGCAGAGAAGGGGTGAGGAGGTGAAGAGTAAGCATCTCAAGGAAGGGAATGTGTAGGTAGACAGGAAGGGTTACAGAGAAAGGGTGGTCAAAGGAAAGAAGTTTGGATCTCTGGCACTCTTACTCATCCAAACCTTAACTTCCTTCGTACTCGAGGCTATTATTTTCGATTTCACATTTACTCACTTTGTCTTCGATCATTGATCGAAGCATTTTGTGTACCTACATTACCATGCTAGATAGGTATGCCAATTGCTTAAAAATATATGAAACATCTTTAAATATTCTAAGTCATAAGTTTACGCAAGGTAGGTAGCATCTGTGTCTTAAACACAATACATTTGTATCGATCATAATATATTATTATGGTGGAATGTAATGTGAATGACCTCTGTTTTTATCGCTTTCATCTACATTCCCGCTAGGCATTGTAATACATGAATAGGATTTTGTTGGCATGCCTTAAAAGTAACTAGATAGGTAGGTAGGTACATTCTTAGGCAGATGTTGTATCAAAATCTTCATCGTGTGAGTATTTATTACTGATATAATCTTGGCAAAACTCGGGACATTGGTTTCAAATTTAATTGTTACTTTCACGGGAAATATTTTTGAATTAAATGCGAAATCTCTTGATCGTACGTTTTACTAGCCTTTTGTGTTGAGTGCTAATGTTAGTAAACTGATGCCAAGCGAGTTGCAGCAATGCGGTCAAGGTAGAGATTCCACTGGGTCAAAAGGTAGGTCGGTACTCAGTTGATAAAAGAGGTAGCTATAGTGTGAAATTCTTTACAAATTCAACCATATTTAAGATATAGCAGGAAAAGTGGAAAATGTTCCACCTTATGATAATAGGTATATATATGTATACGACAATACTCTCTTACCTTATTCACAAATCGTAATTTGTACTTTAAGAGTAGCTGAGCATGTCGAGTGCTAAAATATAGATTATAAATGTTTAAAAAATCACGCCATCAAATAGTGTGAATTTTAATTGCAAAATTAAACTTAGTATATTGGATTAATGCATGTAAATGCATTTCGATAGATGGCGTTGGTTGTTAAGACAAATGTGATGAGGAGATTGGGTATTTCTAAATAATAGTACGGTAGCTCAGTGGATTAGAGCACTTCCCCGGATAGGATGGGATGCAGGTTCGTTTCCCGCTCGTACTAAAATACTCTTTTTCCTTACACAAATTATAATTTGTACATTTCGTTCATCATCATTCATCTTCATTCTTGGTTAGGTACTATGGTGTCGTCAATATATATAATAAACACTTTACAAATATAATTGTAAAAGTACCTATAATATTAAAAGTAGCTATATATATTCAATCACTGTTCAGGAAGAAACATGCAAGCCTGAGCGATTTTCTCGAGGGCTTGTAAAGTCTGCTAACTTACACTGGGCGTAGTGGACTATGGCTTCAAATTTGTTTTTTTTTATTGCATGTAGTGGCAAACGAGCCACGGCCCATCTGATGGTAAATGGTAACCGTCGCTCATGGACTCAACTATACCGAAAGTATTGTCAAGCTGCTGCTCACCATTTCATTTCACTATATGAAATGAAAGAATAAATAGCTCCTGCTACAGCCAAATGGCAACGATGTGGCCGGTCACACGGGAGATGGCGGTACCAACCCGCTCAGGCCCGAAACCAAGTGAGTACTCCCACTTGGTACCCAGCTCTACCACCAGTCATGCATTCCTCTCGATATGACAAGAGTCCCGTGCCCAATAATGGCTTAAAAAAAATCATATAGGTATCTATGTATTTATCTAAAACTTATTTATTCATTAGGTTGTTGGTTTAACTACTTTTATATTATATATCTCACTTTAAAACTAATAAAGTGTGTGTGTTATTAATGTGGCGTGAGTGTTCACAGACTAGTAAATTGAGTTGTCCTTAACTCATTCTATTAGTCAAGTCTTGGCACGGCCTGGCGCCATCAAAATAATTTAAACTTTAATTGAGTTGCATTCTACTATTATGACACAGAAACGGAACTTTCACTTGGAATTAATTTAACCGGTGCAGCATGACTTTTGATCTGTAGCATTTTCATCTCACATATCTGGTGACTGATTAGAATATTTTAAAGGCTATAATGCTCTTCTCTAAGGATTATGTGTATTGAAAGCTCATGAAATTAATTCGTATGTATACGAATTAATTTCTTGCTGAAAATAATAACAAAAAGTACTGTGCTTATATTCTTTGTTAGCCTTTACCGGAGTTACGTCGAAGTATTCTGGGTAAAACGCTAGCTTTTGAAAGCACTTTATAACAAATCAATATTCCAATATTTGGAGTAAGTATTATCAGGAGGACGTGGCGGGTATTTTTGCCATTACTAATAAAATGTACCACAGAGTGTAGGCCACAGAGAAAATATAGTTAGGTACTGAAATCTCAATGTAAGTATACGTACAATAAACTAATTTATATTAATGTTATAAACTAAAGCGTTATTTTTTTAGTCAGTTTTTGTTAAATATTATTTATTTGGTATCCCAATTCTGGAGGCAGCCAAAGAGTTTTAGCGAGATATTATAGGTTATATACCATCTCGCTAAAACTCCTAAAAGCCGAGGAAAATGTTTGAAAAACACTATGCGAGAACTAACGGCGCGAATGAAGACGGTGAGAATCAAGCATTAGAAGATACAAATAAGCATTAGAAGATCTAAACTGTACATGTGTACATTTACAATTATAATTCATATATAATATGTATTCATACTCTTTTACTAGTATACGCTTGCTCAATAAAAGCATGGTTTGGTTTTAGTATCATATACGTAAAAGCCGTTGGCCTTTGAGAACAGTTTGATTTCAAACCCGTATTTACGTGCCAATACGTAGCTTACCTATGGTATACCTCCCTCTCCTTTATTATATTGTACTACAAGTATCTTTGTACTTACTTACTTATCAGCACGCCATTTCCCTTGCGGGGTAGGCAGAGAGAACAGGATGCCAAAAGGCTCTTGCATACATCGCTCGCTTCCTCAACATTCATAATTCTCTTCATACACGCTCGCCGGTGTTTCGGAGACTCCTGACTCCACCTTCCTTCAATACAAGACCGATTTGGTCCAGGTACGTGAGTGTCAGTCTCTCCCTGTAAATACATCCTTCCACTTTCGTATTGTTTATCTTCTTAACCAGTCGCACGTCCGGCATTCTTTCCACATGTCCGAACCATCGGAGCATTTCATTTCACATCTCTACACCAATACTCCCTTTCATAACTACTCGCTTTCTTACGTCGTCGTTACAAATGCGGTCAGTCAGTCTCACAGTCTCACTCCAAAGATTCTCTGCAGAGATCGCATTTCGACCGCATCGATTTTACTCTCATGCCCCCCCTTGCATACCAAACTCTCGCTTCCATATAATAACGTTGGGACAAGCACTGCGTTGTGTATTGCGACACATGCCTTCTGGCTGAGGTGATGACTGTCGAAAAGTTGTCCCAACGCTCCGTTCGCTCTATTTCCCGCATTTACTCTTATCTCTATATCAGTGGTGTACCTTCCATCCCGATTGAATCCACATCCAAAATGTACAAATTCATCCACTTGTACTAGCACACAATTGCCTATTGACACTCTAACATCAGTTCTGGCTTCTCCTCTTTCGAAAACCATTGTTTTAGTTTTGCCAAAATTGACCCATAGGCCCCTTTGCCCCTTTTCTTACAATCTTCAGTCATTACGTCGACTAGAGTTTGCAGGTCAGACTGCGCTAATAATAGCAGAGAGATAAACTAGGGTTTATCTTAAACACAAAGTGAAAAATGTGAAATCGAAAATAACAATCACGAGCAGGATTCAAATTGTGTTATCGAAATTAGCAGTCGGGTACGAGTTTGACATGCAAACTAGTCAACAATTTTTTTCACACATCACTAAAAACTACCTTTTTTTTTGTTTAGGCGTGAAAAATGTACCTAACTGCACACCCCGTCGTTCGGCGCAACGAACAGGGTAGTGTGGGACCAAAAACTACCTAACAGATTTTCTTGTTACGACTTAAAAATTGGTACACGTTATATCTCGCTACTATATCGGGAACTTGAGATATACCTAACCTAAAAACTAGCTTTTGTCTGGGTCAGAGCCGCGGGCAAAGGCTAGTTCATTATATAAATATATTATATCTAACTTGTTTGTTACCAATAAGTATGCAATAATATGTTGACGCCGTTCAACATTTTTGATACCTATTGTGTTACTAATGTGGGCGTAAATGGAATAAACTATGGTAAAAGCTTTTCTGTGTGGATAACAGCGACTCACTGTTTATATTAGTAAGCAACGATGAAACACTAACTCCACGGACGTGGAGTAACTCCTATAAATAGAGCTCATTTCCTTCGAATTGTAAGTAAGTACCTAGTTAATATTATTAGGAACACGAATGACAACGTTATTATTACAATTACAATTACGAATCATGTCAAATGATGACATGGCCCTTATATTAACATTTTTTTATAATTACAAGGTTTATTTCTTAGTTCAGGGTACTAAGGAATAAAACTTGTATCGTGGGGGACTTTACAAACATACAATTTCACGGACACAATACACCCAGGCCCAGGACAACCATTTGTGAATCACAATAGTTGTCCTGCGTGGGAATCGAACCCGCAACACGCTGGCCGGTATCTAAACCACCTGTGCAGTTTGTAAGGTTCTAATGAAGGTATGATGTATGAGAAAATGACAAACTTTTAAATTAGTAAAAGCAACACAAAGTGGAAAATGTGAAACCGAAAATAATAGTCACGAGCAGGATTTGAACCTGCATCTCCTCGATACCGTCCAGATGCTTTGCCAACTAAGCCATCGTGACAACTGCTTTCGATTGCTAATTTCGATAACACTTTCATACTTAACGTCCTGGATGACGCCTGCGCCATCTGCCGGATGTATTTACATAGATTATACCGACCAGGTAAACTTAATTTTACAATTAAGATTTTACCTAATAATGACGCAGCCCTATAAATATTTAGATATTTTTTATGTATAATTTTTGCATTTGACATGCTTAGCCATATATACATTAAACACAAAGAGGAAAAAATGTGAAATCGAAAATAACAGTCACGAGCAGGATTTGAACCTGCATCTCCTGGATACCTATATATACGATATGCTTTGCCATTTGTCACGATGGCTGAATTGGCAAAGCATCTGGACTGTTATTTTCGATTTTACATTTTCCACTTTGTGTTTAATGTATATGGCTAAGCATGTCAAATGTTAAAAATATATATAATAAGTAAATGTCTAAATCTCTAGTCTGTTTTCCTTAGATAGAGACATCTCAATGGTGAACACTAATTTATGGTGACAACAGGATAACTCTTTGTGGGATCCACAAATGGTTGTTCTGAGTCTGGGTGTACCTACCATGTGTCCGTGAAATTGTATGTTCAAATCAAATCGGTCATGTATTGAAGGAAGTTGGAGTCAGGAGTCTCTGAAACCGACGAGCGTGTATGAAGATAATTTTGAATGTTGAGGAAGCGAGCGATGTATGCAAGACTAGCCTTTAGGTACTCTGTTCTGGTTGATAAGTTAGTAAGTAAGCCTTGTTGAACCGCGCACGAATGGGCTGCCTTGACCAAGACAAAACTTACCATTACTACTTACAGAAACTATTGTGTGTCTGATGATTGAGAGTGGCGGGGGGCTCAAACCTGATCATTTTTTCAGTCTTCATATCCTTGTTTTCTATTTCCTCAACCTCTTAGCATAGTTCCCGCTTATTTCCACGTTATCTTTTCCCTGAGTTAGGTTAGTTTATATAGACTATTCTTAGGCATCGCCACTTACCATTAGGCAGGCGATTCGTATGCATATTTGTTAGATATAAAGTTTAAAAAAGAATATCTCATACTCTGTAATTGTTAAGTGTGCAGTGATACCAATAAAAAAAAAGAGATATTTGTTACAAATTTCGAACCGTATTCGTATTTACGATTTTGTAATTGGCCATGATTATTGCTAATCCATCCATCCATCAGCCTTTCAACGTCCACTGCTGGACAAAGGCCTCCCCAAGAGAACGCCACAACGAGCGGTTCCGTCATGGGGGATAATGCCATCATCGCCACGCTGGGCAGGCGGGTTGGCGATCGCAGTGGATGTTGTTAATACTCGAGGGAGTGCTGCTGCACACTCCCTCGGTATTCCCTCAGTCGGCTCTTACGACTCCCGTGGGTAGAGGGGTGGGACAATTCTAAAGCTGGCCCCACACGGCCATTATTGCTAATATGACGTACTTATCTATCGTATTCGATTGTATCAAAGTTTATTACCTAAATATATCTATTTATAAAAATCCTCTCTAATTGTGGAAAAATCCATATTTTAATAAATACAAACTAATAACTATTCTTTATTGATTTATTAAATACAACTCAATCCGTACAACTGTAGGTATATACAAGTTATTCTAAATAAATTTCAATGTCAGTACAACCCTGATCGCATTTTATGCTTTAGTCTGTTTGTAACTGACCAGATTCTTCGAAAATATCTCGTAATGGTTTATACATTCACGTGGGAGCAAGAACATAACATGAGTAATGTTTCCTATTTGTAATAATTATTGTGGTACATTACATACTCGAGCCCCGCACTCCGCGACATAATTGGAACTTTTTGTCATAACGAATCTTGAAGTTATGACTCATGCTAAGTGCCAAAGTCCCTTATCGTATGTATTTTGCAAACATCCCACAGGGAATATTATATTTTCATTGTTTTTAACTCTGGTATTGGGTCATGAAAAAAAACGTGAAATGTTTTAGTGTAAAATATGAAAAAAACCCTATTCTTCCAAGTCTATAAATTTTAGATGACACGACGCAAATATACTCGTACAACCATAGAGATCTTACTCCTACTAATATTATAAAATGTAAAAGTATGTTTATAACGGGCTAACAGGTTTGGACGAAATTTGGCACACAATTGTTTATTACTTGGATTAACACATATAATAAATAATAATAACTGTCTCTATGGTGCAGCGGTAGTGTAAGCGACTAGTGATCATGAGGTCTCGGGTACGATCCCCGGGTCGGGCAATGTTATTGACGTTTTTCGTAAAAAGAAAAATTATCAGTAGCAGCCCAGAGTTTGCAAATGTGCCTCGTAGACGGCAATAGGCTTACCCCCTAATACGTGGGACTTAAACATAGCCGGCGAATCGTGGGTGTGTAATACACCTCTTCCTACTCCTTTTTTTGTTAAGGCGGTAAAAATGTTCCTACCGCACACCCCGTCGTTCGGGGCAACGAACAGGGTACTGTGGGGCCTGCACCCACTAAAGAAAACCGCCGTGTGCCTCTCCACCTTTATTGGCGGGCCACTGGAACTGTGTTACATTCCTTCGGTGGACCTCTTCCTACCCCTTCGGGGAATACAGGCGTGATGCTATCTATATTTAAAAGATTCACAAATTCAGAAAAAAAATGTTAATATAAAAGATGCTTCTCAAGCCTAACTGAAGGACTAATGATTGCTAAATTAGAAAGGTCCCGGTGTAGTAGATATTAAGAATTAGAAAATGTAGAGTAAGAGCGGACGTTCATCGCAGTATTGCTCTGATTATCTGAAAAAGATAGAGCACGGCAAGTAGAGAACCGGTTGTGGCGAACTTTATGCCCAGCAGTGGATTGCTTGATAGATTTGTTACCAATTAAATTGCTTGCATTATTTTAGAACTAATCTGAATAATACTTAAATGGTTCTTGCTTCTGTAGCTACGTCACAACAACGTCATATGACCATCCAAGGTAATCAATAGCTAGTCCTCACAAACTTGCGGTTTTTACAATCTCACTACCAAATTTAATTATGTGTGGGTACAAGATTAAGGCTGTGAATAAGTTGAGTTTAGTTATGGCTTGATTGCCATATATAGAAGTGATTACTACTGAGACTGACATCCAGATTAATGATTCATAAATTCGGTGACGTATTAGCAGCATCATTTCTTGCATTAGCGTTTATATAGCTAACATACCAACAAATTTATATTTGCGAATATTTGAGCTCTACCAACAATGCAAGACGACCTAGGTTGTTAGTTAGGTGGTGAAGATACGAGCATGGCTGAATGCGAGCTTCGCGTGGAATGAGCGAGAAACACAGTGTGGGACGAATGAGTATGACGCCGACCGAGTCTCGTCGTTCGAACGTGAGGCTATTTAAAACTGTGCGCAGGCCCTGTGGCGCCGAGTCAACAACTAATGATCAGTCCTACCTTGCCTGCCGTTGAGTGCGTAACGACACTGTGATCCGTGTTTACATAAGAACGTTTCAGTGTTTGTTTAGTTTCACGATTTCCATACAACACAAATTAAAATGGCTGACGGTAGTCTGAAGAGAAATATTCCTATTAGACTAGGCGACTTCTCTGTCATCGACACTGAGTTCTCCAGCATCAGAGAAAGATTTGACGCAGAGATGAGGAAAATGGAGGAGGAAATGAGCAAATTCAGATCTGAACTCATGAATAGAGAAAGCAACAACTTCTTCAAAAGCACAACAAGGTATATATTTTATTATGAATGTAACTTGCAACACCAACAATACCTAATATCTAAGTCTTCAACAAATGCATGAGTTTCCTGTTAAACAGTTGAATATATATCAAGTTTAGGGGTGGATACGGCAATACTGTCAACGTGTGAAATTTTAATTCGAATATTTGTCATGTGGGTGGATATGCCGGGTTTCATTATTCTGTTTGTAACAGTTGCCGGCCCTGTTTGCCTTAAAGGGAATCTTGAATTAATGATTATGAGTCTTGTGGTTTCGCAACACGGTCGCTTGCCTCGGTTATCTCGGTGACTCAAAGAAAGTGTATTCAAAAGATATTATTCGGGATCAGTCCGCGGAACGCCAACGACTGCAGACAACTCAGTCGCCTCCATTTAAAGCGTGCAGCGATACGTAAGCCGCGGGATGATGTCATAAATAGAAATAGCCCCTTATGCCGCCTCTCAACCAGAGAATTTTGTTGCTTAAAACTCTGTAACGCGTGAAATTGTAAACACTATACTTACTAATAATGTAAACCAGATCCTTTCATGATATCTTTAACAGTCAGATATGAATATACCTTTATAACATATTTGACGAAATTTATTCAATAACGAAGGTACTTTACCTATTAGTTATTTTCCAAATTATGTTATTTAGGTAAGAGACACCTATATAGGCACTTACAATGTTTGACTGTTTAACTAATCTTAACCTTAATGTACTAGTAAATTACAGTAAGTTTACACTAATACTTTACATTTTACCAATCCCAGACGCTTTCTTATACCAAACTTTAGAAATTAAAGAGCGGAAAGGTCAAATTTTGATTAACTTTTATCTGTCAAAGAAGGTTAACGACTGATGGGTCATTGATATCTGGAGACATTGGCAATGTTGTGTCTGTAAGTCTATCATTACCATTAATCAAGAATTGAATTGATATCTGTAATTTGGTTACCTTTAGAAAAGTGCAGGTATAATCTGTCTTCGTCACTCAGTATTGAGGGTACCCGAAAGGGTAAGCCGCCGGCAAACCACTGAAGCAATGTAAATTAGTTCCAGTGGCCCGCCAATACAGGCGGGGAGATGGCACACGGTGGGTTTATTTAGTGGGTGAGGGCCGCACACTACCCTGTTCGTTGCCCAGAACGACGGGGTGTGTAGTCAGGAACATTTTTTTTCACCTTAATAAAAAAAAGATATAATCTGTCTGGGCACACCGACACGAGTATTTTATCAAGACAGTGTGGAGGAAAATTAGCTTGATGGTGCAAAATTGTAAATACGCTAAATTATGTTTACGGCATGAATACATGACCCACTTGGAGCGAGTTGGTGTTGTTTCAGGCGCGAATATAGTTACTGTGATGCAATAAGTACCTATCAACGTACCTACTTCTACTCCGTATCTACCTTCAACAGTTCGATATTTTCTTGTATAGTTATTCGACAGATCGATATTTTCTTGCATAGTTATTAGACAGTTCGATATTTTCTTGCATAGGTGCTATATGTGGTACCTATTCGTTTCCAGAAATCCTCATCTTTCAATTTCATTTCTGCATATAGCATTTTTGCTCTAGAGGCTTAAAATTGTTGGTTTAAGAATTCCTTCATTAATATAATCTCGTGTCCTTAATATAATATCATCAAGACTAATAAATATCAACAAGACTATTTAAGCGTACTTATTCAGACTATGTCCCAACTTCCTACCATTGACGGCATTTCAATAAATAGTAGGGATCCGGCTATACTGCTTAACAATTTTACTATGTATGTAATAGTTATATAATTATGACTATTAGTATTATGTGTCTTATCAGTTGAAACGGGGGATACTTATAGTATACCTACTGCTAATTTTCACCTTGCCAATTTGTGGTAAAAAACCTCCTGGTCTTATCCAAAACTATGGTATGTTTCTTCAGGACCGACCTGTAACAATTGCCAGATTGTTTTTTAATAACTAGAAGCCATTGTTTAGTGTTCCTTCCGAAGCACTGAGAAGGCCTGATGTTTACAAATTCGTGTTATTTTTAGTCTTCCAACTACGGACCAGCGAAAGTACACATACTTAACTTAGCCGACCGTTTGAGCCGCAAGTGCACAATTACAATAATTGTACCTACATATAATAGCGTAGGTAATATCACCAAGTCATAATTCAAACCGAATCCTAACCTAACCCGATTGGCCGTGCTGCACGAAGAGAGGATATTATTTCTACCTAAATGAGATGTAGTGATGGTGATTCATTCTAACTTTGGTAGCTACACAATTAATACAGTGCTATTTTTATAAGGAATTTGAAATACAAATGGTGTTGTTGACTTATGAATTGCCACGTCATTAATATTTTTAGGTTCTTGCTCAATTTCATTCAAGTGTGGGTCTACAAGTCCGCCCAAGTACCGATCGTTCCGCGTGGGTGTTGTTTATGAAGTATTTGTAGTTTGTATGTACATATTTGGTAGTTGCAGCTGTGAATATCTACCTACGTGTATTAAGTTGTCTTAATTTATTCAGACTTAATGCGAGTATCTCTGTTTTACTTGTGTTAACAAGAGTGACGTCATGTTTTAAATGAAATAATAAATTTATCTTTTCCTGACTATTTTAGTGGTGATAGCAAGATCCCATGAAACAATTGCATTATTATTCCAAATCTATAGCACGATAATATTATCTATGGTCTATGGGGTATCAAGTGTCTATAGGGTTTGTGTCACAATTCCTATCTTTCCTTTCGGGTGTCTTAAGGGTCGACGAAAAGTAGTGTATTATAACTGAGCATACAAAACAGTATTGATTGAACTTAGCGCATTAAAACGAATAAGGGTATCGAGCTTGTTGCCGAACTCGAAAGCTACTGTATTTCATCACTTGCAGCCTCGAGTAAGTACCTACCTACTCGTATCATGGTTTTTTTGTTTGTACGGGGAGACATTCCGTCATCATTTAAAATCTCGATTATAGGTGAGCGATGAATCGGCTGCGCTCCTGATTTTACTGATTCTATGAGTTGTGGTTAATATATATAAGAGGAGCCATTGGCTTGTGTTCCAACGCAGGCAATAAAACACATGTTAAATTAAAGAATCACAACATAGGTTGCTGCACACTTTTTGCTGAGTTTTATAATTATACCTACTGCCTTTTGAACACCACATGTACTTAGTGAATAGTTGATGGTAGTTGCATATTCCAAATCTTCATTTGGGTGATGAAGATTTGGAAAGGTGCCTAAAAAGTAATACTAAGCCTAATGCAAATTATATTTTGCCACCATCAATGACAGTGTAATGAATAATAATAGAAATATGTCGCTTTTTATGTAAATATGTTATTATTAATATAATATGCTTTATTATGGCTTTATTCCACGTTGTAATATTTTATATATTATAATTATTATACTATAGCGTCGAGCTTCATAATTAACGTGCGTTAAAATGAAATATTTATGGATATACTTAATGACATAATAATTTACGTTACGAGTTAGCGTTATCAACTTGGTTACTAGATAAATAAATTGTTACACACTTATTTATTAAGCGATTACATAATTATATTATGTTTATCGAGTCCTCCACCTACCTAAGTTAGTATCAAGAAGAAATTTATGGTACCCATCTACATATTTACCGAATTATACAGAAGTTCATCATGTTTTCTATCCATCCATCCATCCATCTGCCCTTCAACATCCACTGCTGGACATAGGCCTCCCCAAGAGAACGCCACAACGAGCGGTCCTGTCATGGGGGATAATGCCGTAATCGCCACGCTTGGCAGGCGGGTTGGCGATCTCAGTGGATGTTGTTGATACTTGAGGGAGTGCTGCTGCCCACTTCACGTTTTCTATACTTACCTACATATTATAATTCCCTCAGTTTGTTTGAGCCTACGACTAATAACCATCTTGCTTTTTGCATGTCTTACAATTTCGAATCTGTTTCCTCTGGAGGAGTAACCAAATCATCAGAGAGGTAAAATTCCTATAAGTACTCGTATGTATCTAAAAATAATTAGAAACACACGTAAATGTAGCTGTAAATATATGTAACATTCCTAAGCATGCGTGTTGTTATAAGGCTTGCATATATGTGTAATATAATAGTAATAATGATTAGTACCAATACTGTTCTCGTGAGGCATAGAGTATTACATTTTTAGTTTAAGACCCGCCGAGTTATAGCTCCAGCAGAAATAGTAGTAAATTATAATATTTCTCTATCAAACAAGCAACCACGAGTTTGCGACATTAACTTAGTATAGTTAACTTACCAAAGTTGGGCAGTGACCAACATATTATAATTATTATGTCATTTATTATGTAGGACAGAATTGGTTCTAAGTTAATACTTATTGCATGCTTACTATTTACATGTATGCAGATGTATGTATGTACTAAAATCCAAGTATTAAACCTACACATAGAACAATTACATTTATGTTTATCATCTAAAAATACCTACGACAGTTTTACATCCATCTAGCTTGTTCAAAAGAACGCTGTACGTACCCCTACAAGGCAAGAAACCAGTCTTTTGAATTAAGGATATTAGGGGAACAAAAAATATTCCCACAGTTTTATCTTAATGTAGCTATACGGAACCTAATTAATGAGTGACAAAATAATCAAGTTTTAAATGGAGTTGTTTGAAGATGTGACGTGGGCATTTAGATACAAAAAAATCTCATTTACATCACGATTGCAAAATTTCAGGCGTAATAGGTAAATCACGAATCATGATAACAGTGTGTTTGTTAGTTAATAGTATGTAGGTACTAGGTAGGTACGTAACTAACGCAAATGGTGTCAGCATTAAAATGCCGGGTGGGTGTTAATTTGTTTCGTAGTCTCGAAGTAATATCGATCAATGTTATACAATGAAGGACATTATATTGATTAAAATTATGTTATATAACTGAAAAAGAAGGATCAAATAATAATTTGTCTTGAGACTGAATTTATGTTCAAGTTAAACATCGTGTTCATGTGTGTTCCAAGAGTGGATTAATAATCACATTCTTTCTTTAAATATTTATACCTACCTATAATAAAGATTAATAATTATCAAAAAGAGATTCTCCAATGGGGGAGAATTAAAGTATCGGTTCGGTAGTGATAAGTTACATCGAATACCCTACTTAGTGTGTAATTACTTTATACCTACAACAGGCATATTTATTAAAAGCCTCTGTCGTTGTTTTAATTAATCTTTTTATTTATCTTTATACTACAAAATTGGAGAGTTTTAGGTTGCCTATTATTTAGGAACTAAGTAATTTTAATATGTGCATGAATTCCGGCTTACTTAGGTAGGTACATAATATTAGGTGGGTATTTTGTGCGAGGCACAGCGATTATTTAAATTGATAGCATACCTACACGTGCCTACACCTACTAAACGAAAGCAACGTTTGTCTCGATGTTTACCGGTGTTTGAATACTAGCCTCCGACTTAGTCTACCAAGGTCGATGGAATAGAAAGTCGATTAGCATTAGCCACAAGTCGACAATCACATATATTGTAAAACGTAGGTAGGTATGTAGGCGTAGTTATTATTACCATGAATGTGTTTACAGTTTAAGATACAATTTTATTATTTCATAACTCAAATGTATACTCAACATTTTAGCTATAGGTAGCTATTATTTAATTAGAAGCGTCATTGTAAAGTACAAATTACTTTTTTTCAACCCGGGGAAGTGCTCTAAGCCACTGAGCTAGCGTACTGACCTATTCGGTCATCCCAATCTCCTTATCACATATGTCTTTACGACCAACGCCATCTATCGGAATGCATTTACTTGCATTAATCCAATATAGTAAGTTTAATTTTGCAATTAAAATTCATACTATTTGATGGCACAATTATTTAAACATTTTTGATCTATATTTTTTAGCATTTGACATGCTTCGCTACTTTTTAAAGTACAAATTATTTGTGAATAAGGAAAAAAGAGATTATTCCGGGTTCGTTTCCCGCTCGTACTAAAAATCTCTTTATCCTTATTCACAAATAATTTGTACTTTAAAAAGTAGCGAAGCATGTCAAATGCTAAAAAATATACCTACCTAGATCAAAAAGCATGATAGTACTTATACCTATTGAAAGTCAAGTCAAACAATGCAAGTATTTTTTTGTAGGTAAATGAGTGTCTTTATAATCAGTTTAGCCTCACTTTTCTAGGTTAGTAAATTGTGTGTTTTTACTTTCACTATCACATAACACGGTAGCAGTCGTCTCATAGTCTTGGTATGTGTTAGTGAATTTTTAGATTTCGTGCACATTTGTATTTGAAACGTTTTAGTGAATAAAATTATTTGTTAACAAATTATGTTATGCCTACTTAAATAATAATTATTACTACGTTATTCATAGTACCTATAATAACTGGAGAAACGTTGTTGACCTCAGCTGAACACTTAATGCCGGCCGAATAAGTGAAGTAATAATGTCCTTACCTACTTGGTACAATTGATCAGAAAACGCTTCGATAACGAGTGTCCACTCTTATATCGATGAGCTCATTCCCCGTTTTGTTGACGGTGACCTTCTGTGTGTACACTGATGACATGAGATGAGATGACATCAGCTGATCTGTTAATCGTCAATATTTTATGGACCAGCATTTTACTGCTCTGCTAACTCTACGACATTATCATATTTCAATTAATATAGGTGTATTCAACATAAAACAATTTTACCCACTAAGTATAAACAAATCTATACATCATAATATAAGGTACCAAACTATCCACGTCTATCTGTTTTCTCCCTTTGCCTTTAAATTTTCAAGCACGCAACATATTTGGAAACAGTTTTCACTGTCGTTTAGCTACGATTAATTGTGTAAGAAAAGTTAATGTATAATAACATCCTACAAGCATATTATTTGAACCAAAATTACCTATGAATGATAAAGAAAAATAAGCACAAACAGATAGCAACTTTATACTGTGTATAGATTACGAGGAATATTTTTAAAGTCGAGGCATGTAGCTAGGTAGGCACCAGTACGACCACCGAAGGAATGTAACATAGTTCCAGTGGCCCGCCAATAAAGGAGGAGAGACGGCACACGGCGGGTTTCTTTAGTGGGTGCAGGCCCCACACTACCCTGGTCGTTGCCCCGAACGATGGGGTGTGCGGTTAGGAATTTTTTTTCCCGCATTAACAAAAACAAGGTAGGCACCAGTACACTGGAAAGAGGAAAGAAGTAGGTACATTCTAAAATACATTATAATACCTACGTAATTCCACCGAGAATAGTAATTAATAATATTCAAATTATTTCATAGTAAGTAGAAGACTTTTAAAATTTACATAATATTATAATACTTACTATAAGATACGGTTGTTACATTACTATATAATAATCGCAAACTTTATCTGTCCGCCTATAAACCAGTCTGTGTAGTAAACACTACGATTAAAATTTCTGTGATGTGATCAACATAGCTTTTAGGTTTAATGCAAATATTTGTGGATTGCAGGTAGCGTGATAGTATTTTGCATGTTCGACATCCATTTCATTAAACCATTTTGAATACTTAATACCTAGTCAGCATTAAAACAATGAAATTCATTTCTTTCTGTAAATATTTTATGCAGTAAAATTATAGTCTGAACTCTGAAACAGGTGAATAACGATGGTAGACTGTCAATGACCTCGTGCCGACGTTAATTTTCTTTTATTGGCGTAAAAGCTAAATTGACTGTAGGTACAATGTTAAATATGTAGATACGTTATTATACAATGACTTACCTTGATGTTAACACTTTCGTGGTAAGTCATTAGAGATAAGTTTCGTTTTGAATTTACAATACTTTTACACTAGCATTTAGTTTAAATAATATATTTGTTGTTTTAAAGAATGACTGTTATATAAGTATTCATTTTTCTTGTGTCTAGCATTAAAAACATAGTTTACATTTTCTGTTGGGTTGCATGCAAGTACATAATATTGGTGTAGTTGGTAAAAAAATGTAGGAGCTTAATAAATTGCAATCAAAGTATGATAAAATTAGTTAAGTACGAGAATCTTGAGTGTAACAATTAATTCATGTTGTTGTTGGCGTTGTTTTGATACATTTCTAGCAATAGTTACTTATTACATATACTTACATACCTAGTCTACTAATTCCTAAAACTATAAATAATACATAATATAAGTATTTACCGAATATGTATCCATGTAAAGTGCTGCATTATTCTCGAGTACTTACACAGGTTCCATTTGATATGGCTACAGATCCATATCAAATGAAAATGTGTGAATAGATAACAGATATGCGTCGAAAATTCATAGTATTATATTGTTACTTTGGGGCCGTTTTGGTATATTGGTGCCGAACCTATAAAATCCTACTTTATATTTCCATATAAAATTACCAACAACAATGGTAAACGATCACTCAGACGATGCGTATGTAATTTTTATTTATCAAATGATGTACTAACTTTACATTCCAGACCTGCCTACACGATTGAAAATAAATTAGAATTATGTGTTTAAATCACCTCTAACAATATACTCAATGTAGCAACAAGTAATAGTCTAATATGTAGCATTTATCCCACACTTTAACTCCGACGCACACATTTGTTAATCTAAACTACATAAAATTACAACTTTTTTAGTTAGTTTATTCGGTACTTATATATGTCATTATGACAAGACATGTTAAATGGAGAAATTGAACTTCTACAGCTCGACGACATCGTCCCAACACAGTGACAACAGACAGCTGGCAGAACCCAGCCACTGGGACAGTCTCAACTCACCTCTGATTCAGGATGAGGGAGACGGCAAATCACTCAAACTTCGTTTTGATGTTAGCCAGTACACCCCTGAAGAGATCGTCGTTAAGACTGTAGACAACAAATTATTGGTACGTATATGTTTGTTTTTTTATACTACATGGCTGGCGAACAAGCATACCTGATGGTAAGCGGTCACCGTAGCCTATAGACGCTGGCAACACCAGAGGTATCACTCGCACGTCACGATCTCCAAGGAAAGAGATAGGAGGTAGATAGGGAGAATAATAAGGAGAGGATAGATAGGACACTAAGGAGAAGATAGGAAGGATAATAAGGAGAGGATAGGGAGGGGGTTTGGTCCTCCGGCGCTCTCACTCACCATTCGAAACAAAACGGTAGGCGTAACTACCGTTGTTACACGCTGATCTTTTGTGAGAGGGTGGTACTTCCCCGATCGAACCGGCACATTCGTGTTGGGATAAGCAAGCCTCTACACTTTAAAACTACAAAGTTAATACAATATTCTGTAATGCATTATATATAACCAGGCACCAGACTATAAAGTTCGTTTTGAGGGTGAATAGTCAGGCAAAACTGCTGGAACGCTGGAAGTAAGGAGATAATAAAAACTTATTAACATAAAGAGCTATATTTTTGTTCATCCCAGTGTATGGATAGATCAATACAGCAAATGCATTAAGTCCGTTTTCATCATATATATAATCTGATCACAATGAATGAAAAAGAATTAATATTGATCCACATTTAATTAACATAATTGCTTATAATGGTATTTTTTATGTCGTATTCCAATTTAAATCCTGTGTTATTCCTTCGTGTGAATACACGACTGCCGTTGGATTTAATTCGATTATGTAGCTGTTACCTACACTTACACCCACTTACAGTGTAGATCGGATAACTGTACGTACATATTATTTAGTACTATAATTTACATCGGACCTACAACCTACTGTCATGTTAATAATAATAAGTATGTCATTTTAATATGTAGCATAATACTCGTGTATGTAAAACATGCCTGTTGTAGATTATAGTCAGTTTAAATTTACTCATCTATAGGTAAGCCACAAAGTGATTAAATATTGCAACATCAGTTCCTAATTGCTTACATAATGTAGCAGATATTCCTACATATATACTGGCGTTCACTTACATAAATATTTGGCAATGCGTGGTTTATGTATCCACACAATGTTTAGTTTGACGTCATCGCTAAATTCTTGAGTCTTATTTTAAGCAGTTCTATCACTGGCTGTAAAACATTTAACGACCGATTCCACCAGTAGCAAATAACTGAGAAATATCACGTCAAGAAATAAAGTCTGGTTCACATTACGTATGCGACGGGTGTACGTTATCTTGATACATAATGTTTTATCAGATCGCACAATGCAAATGTGTATAAATGCAGGCACGGACATGTACATAGCTGCTAATATAACTTTACTCATTTAATTATCAGGCGGCTACCAACGTCCTTTCAAGTTTATTTTTTACTTGTCGTATAATGAGCATTAATTATATAGAAGATAATTAACTCTTATTTACGTAAAGTGTTAAATACTTTTAAAAATTCTCAAGAGCTGGCTTAATGCCCAACTTTTGAGAATTTATCGGTTTTGTGCACACAAAATAAGACTAGTAATATTTATCGGGGTCAGAGAAGACATTGTCACCGCTACTAGTCACCAACCGAAATATAAATTCTTAGATGTCAATATTTAAGATGTTATGCTTTTGTATTTCAGGTCCACGCGAAACACGAAGAGAAGTCGGACACAAAGTCGGTGTACAGAGAGTACAATAGAGAATTTCTGTTGCCAAAAGGCACCAACCCTGAGGCCATCAAGTCGTCTCTATCCCGTGATGGAGTACTCACCGTGGAGGCACCTCTGCCGCAACTTGCTATCACCGATAGGAATATCCCTATTCAGAAACACTGAGCACTCGCATGCGGGTCATTAAGACAGCAGCTATTCCATAATACTGTTAATAATTTATTATAATTTTATTTTATAAATTTAAGTGAAGCAATTGGCGATATTTTCGTAGAAATTTATAGAGAATCTCAAAAAATATTAACAATGCATTACCATTGGTCAATTAGTATCCTTGGTTCTACTATTTGATATTGAGCACACTGCACGAATGTTGCTTTAGTGACATTTGCTTTTTGATAAGTGCTATGAAATATATTTAGTAGACGCTTAAAGAGTCCTATCTCCGTAGACAGCGATGTAGCGCATTTTTCGCTTCGTGCATTATTTACAGACTGTACGGTCAATGTCTGTAGCATGTATGGCTAGATATTAGGCATACTATATTCAGATACAAAAAATATTATACTGAATCTTGCGGAGAAGTTTTATACGTAAAAGTTTTAGTATATGGTGACCCGAATCCAATAGAGTTGGTCAAGATGAAGGGAGCTTAAATTATAATGTGTTCAAAAAATACTAGTACCTTATTTAAGGTTCATTTACAGGCTATGTTGGCTATTGATAGTCTTATATGTATTATTACCTATATATGAACATAGTCCACTTTGCTTAACACATTATATTACAGCGGCGATAATAATTAGGTATGTTTTAAACACCAACTTAACAGCTTTTAACGTAATATACATTTATATTTTAGTACAAACAGTTGTTACGATTATTTTAGATGGCAATAAAATGTAAAAAAGCATTTCTTTTTGATTTATGAATCCTAATCACCCAACTTTCATAGCTGTGCTTAGGAGTGGGAGTGCCTTCAACTGTGGATGTACTACCCTCTCACAGAAGATCAGCGTGAAACAATGATAGGAAACTTTGTGTTTCGTATGACGAGTGAGAACGCTAGAGGCTTAGGCCTCCTCTTCATCCCCTCGTTTATATACTTCCTCTCCCTGTTCTATTGCTTTCCTTGGAGTTGGCAGCGCGCAAGTGATGCCTCTGGTGTTCCTACACGTAGCGCCACCCACATAGTATCTTGGTGCAGATATTTGTGATTATAGTAAACTTAAATACTCATGTTAAAAATAATTAAATTAATGACTTAAGTTACATAATTTAAAAAAAAAAAATAATAATAACCTAAAAAATAATCTAATATTATACCTATTACCTAAGAAAATTAGTTACCTATGTTGACAACATGATTCAGCAAAGTAAACATTAGGTAGGTAAATTGGTAATTTGTCAAGATACTATCAATATTTAGATATTTTTATATATATTTTTAGCATTTGACATGCTTAGCAACATACATTAAACACAAAGTGAAAAATGTGAATTGGCAAAGCATCTGGACGGTATCCAGGAGATGCAGGTTCGAATCCTGCTCGTGACTGTTAATTTCGATTTCACATTTTTCACTTTGTGTTTAATGTATGTTGCTAAGCATGTCAAATGCTAAAAATATATATAAAAATATCTAAATATTTATAGGGTTTGCGTCATTATTAGGTAAAATCTTAATTGTAAAATTAAGTTTACCTGGTCGGTATAATGTATGAAAATACTTCCGACAGATGGTGCAGGCGTCACCCAAAGACGTTAAGTATGAATGTGTTATCGAAATTAGCAGTCAGGAGCAAGGGTCACGATGGCTGGATTGGCAAAGCATCTGGACGGTATCCAGGAGATGCAGGTTCGAATCCTGCTCGTGACTGTTAATTTCGATTTCACATTTTTCACTTTGTGTTTAAAGATACTATCATATATAATCCCAAAGTTAAATTAACCTGGATTTTAGTAAAAGGGGTGATATGGGATCGTTGCGATAACAAAATTGATGCCATTCTTGAAATAATTCGGAATTAATATATCCCTTGTAAGGTCAATGAATTTGAGATTCCATCCATTATCAGCTTTTCGCCGTCCACTAACTCCCAACGGGGCACCTAAGCGCACGGTTCTGTGCCGCCTGCATCTAAATCTAATCTAATCTAAAGGCGATTGTTTCAATTAACGCTCTGGGCGCACACCCTTAAATATTATTTTCGGTGGAATCAGTCACATCTCCGCAAACGCAAGCTAGCAAAGTCTGTGTTTAACCTTGTTCAGCATCTATGTTCTTCTGTAAACGTACTTTTTGCCAACACCATTCACGCCAGTTTTACTACAGACGATAAACCAGTTTAATTGCAGTTCCAAAAGAATTGTTGGCCATGAGTCAGTAAATTTTTCAACTTTTGATAAAAAAAACTTTAGCCACTATTTTATACGCCTTTTGAAGTTATTTCACCAAAATTTGATAGCAATTAGATAATAAAAAACGTTTCTGCTATGGATACCAGATTACGGATATAAAACACATACACTACTTTTTTTTTGTAAATACATACATATAACAGATAGAAAACACCCAGACGCAGTACAAATATCTGTGTTCATCAGACAAATAAATGTCCTGAATGGGAATCGAACCCACGACCTCGTGCACGGAAGTCGGTTCCACTACCGACTACGCCACGAGGCCCGTCAATCCCGCTCTGGAGTAGGTAAAAAATCTCAAAAATTTTATTAAGAAATAACGGCTTATCCAATTCTCTCCACGAAGTAACTGCAAATGTTTTTTTTATGATAGGTTAGTTATAAACAATTAGGAGTTATTAAAAAAATGGCATCAGGTTGGGTCATCATCAAAAAATTACATTAAAATCACTGGAACTCAATGTTTTTTCTTCCTCACTAAAGTAAGTGGGTATAAAATCGCGTGGGGTTATACCTAATTGTGACAATACAGGTAACTACAGGACACAAGTTTGAAAAAATGACACTAAATTACCTATACGGCCTATACCTATATATATTATTTCCTTTTTTAATTCGTGCAGGAAGCGGTAGAATGCAGGTAGCACAGGAATGCGTGATTATTGGGAAGGCCTATGTTGGATTATTGGACGTCAAAAGACTGATAGTTGGCTGACGCCGAACAAAATCTATCGACTCATGGAGTTAATAAATATGTAGCGACTCAATTTATTTAAACATAAAAATATCATGGGGACCAAAAAAAACCACAGCTGCACTATAAGTTAAAATAACTGTAATAAGCCGGAAACCCCGGTTAAAACGCTGTAACCCTTACGTATGACGTGAAACCATATTTGACTAGACCGGACGGTGAGTCATTCATCCAACAATTTCTTGCGCAACTAATATTCGTGCCGCTATAGCCACAAACGGCCATTGTATAAACGACTGCTGCGCACACAATTAGTATTATAATTCAGAAAAATGTTTTGTATGAATTAAGACGTCACATTTGACTATAGAGTAATGACGAATAGCAGGAAATATGTGAGAAATTGTCTGATAGTATAGTATTGGCATGTATGATGCGGATGGACAGAAATCATTTTCTTTAAACGAAAATAACTATGAAAGTGCAATTTAAGTACCTATGACTAGAGGAAAACCACATAAAATATGTTTATGCCATGAACCTAGTTTCTAGGTTAATGTAGTCTGAGGTTAATGGTTTATACATATATAAAATGGCTCATTTCTAGTTAATTATTTATGTATTTTCGGCTAGTAGCTCACGTTTAAATTCCAACTATAATATAATATCTCGAAATATGTATGGATTGCTGGAAAGGTGACGAATATTTAGGAATAGTCAAGGGCCAATCATAGATAATAGCAGCGCATGACAAAGAAGAATCTTATAGAAAAGTGCTGTTGATTCTAAGACCTAAGGAAAATTATTCAGCCCATATAGGTACGTCAGGCGTCACTCGGCGTCAGTATCCGCACTAGACATGATTTGGCAAATTCAGCTATAGCTGTTTGTTTATATCTATTTCTTTAGGAGTTATACTAACCCTGCTAGTTTACTTAAACGTTTTTTTCCGTGTGGTGACGGACTAAGAATACAAGTGTCACCACCCCATTCTTTCACACGGGTGTCATATGAGGCGACTAAGGGAAATAAGCAATTATCATCCATTGCATGACTGGCGGTAGGGCTGGGTACTCACTTGGTATCGGGCCCGAGCGGGTTGGTTCCACCATCTCCCGTGTGACCGGCCATGAAGCAGGCTGTAGCAGGAGCCATTTATTCTTTCATTTCATATCGGTGAAATGAAATGGTGAGCAGCAGCTTGACAATAATTTCGGTATAGTTGAGTCCATGAGCGACGGTTGCCATTTACCGTCAGATGGACCGTGGCTCGTCTGCCACTACATGCAATAAAAAAAACTACTTGCTATTTGTTGTACCTTTTTTTTATTAAGGCGGGAAAAAATGTTCCTAACCGCACACCCCGTCGTTCGGGGCAACGAACAGGGTAGTGTGGGGCCCTTACCCACTAAAGAAACCCGCCGTGTGCCGTCTCTACGCCTTTGTTGGCGGGCCACTGGAACTATGTTACATTCCGTCGGTGGTGCCTCATGCTCTGCAGCCGCGGTCGCTGCCTTCTGCAAGGAGGTTATCTTGCGGAAAGAAGCGGCGGAGAGGGCCAGGGAGGAGGATTCTTCCGCTGATCCAAACCGCCGCCAGCGACCGGGGCGGCGCAGGCGCATGTAATTGCGCCTCATGCCGCCCTTTTTTTTTTTTTTGTTTAGGCGGGAAAAAATGTTCCTAACCGCACACCGCGTCGTTTGGGGCAACGAACAGAGTAGTGTGGGGCCTTCACCCACTAAATAAACCCGCCGTGTGCCGTCTCTCCGCTTTTATTGGCGGGCCACTGGAACTATGTTACATTCCTTCGGAGGTGTCCAGGGCCACCCTAACAATTTGTTGTACCTATTAAGTGCAGTATTTAAAGTAACGTGATGCGACGTACATATACATCAATGGATACTACAGTCTTTAGTGTTAAGTACGTATATAGGCACTACTGAGGTACCTAATGTCCCACAGTTCAATTGGTCTGCCAATACAGGCGGAGAGACGGCATACGGCGGGTTTATTTAGTGGGTGACAGCCACTCTACCGTTATATATTTTGAAAAAAGAGTTGAAAAAGGTAGGTATTTCTATTGCACATTAAGAGATCCGGTTTACAGGTGTTGATTTAATATTGTTTAGTACCTGTTACCTAAGCAATTGACATCCACCGACAACATGACATGTAAGTATAAGTACAAACAGCAGCAGCACAACAGAAAAGTCACTCCTTGCACTTAATACTATCTAAATTAGCATTGTGTTTTATCGGTAACTTCATAGATATTGATTTTAGTTATGCTATAAAAAAAATTTGTTCAGTGGTTTCAAGACATATCACTTTTTTTCACCAACTCACAGTTAGCGGTATCGTGCTTGGGCGCATTGAAATGGTTTCAATTAATAGGTTGTATATTGAGAGTTGGTTGTCAGAAATTTTAATGAGTATCATTATCATTAAAAACTTAAAATCAAGCAAAACATTTATGATGGTGCCTTGCACATTTATCGGAACGTCGTGGTGGGCAATTCCAATCCTGTCAGCCTTTCACAAAGTATGATAGGAGAAACCTAGAAAATCTAATGAAGTAGGTATTCGAATGACATACATTGAATTAGTGCTTTAAGAGGAAACCGCTTAAGATGTAATAGCTAGGCACTATTAGTTACAATGTTCTCTATCTATTTAGGTATACACATGGTAATATCATCAGTAGGTAATAATAAATTCTTCAATAATAGATACTTATCATCCTTTTAAAAAAAGGTTGAACTGGCTCGGTTATGCAGCGGTAGTGTGAGCGACTGCTGATGATTATCTCAGGTTCGATCCCCAGGTCGGGCAGTATTATTGAGAAAATTTCTCAGTAGCAGCCCGGAGTTTTGAAATGTGCCCGGTAGACGGCAATAGGCGCGCACCCTATTATGTGGGAATCAAAGATAGCTGGCGAATCATGGGTGTGTATCTAATACACCACACCTCTGCGGTAGGCAGAGGTCTATTACACCTTTGGGGTATACAAGCGTGAAGCTATGTTTGATCATTTTTAATAAAAAAATGCTATGGTTGTCATTTTGATCTATATTTTTTGTACTTCATGTCAAGTCAGCTACTTTAAAGTTCAAATTATTATTTGTGATTGAGGAAAAAGAGAACTTTAGTGCGAGCGGGAATCAAACCTGCGTCCCTTCCAAGCCGGGGAAGTGCAGTAAGATAGACAGCGTTGGTCGTTAAGACAAATGTGATGAGAAGATTGGGTATGGCCGAAAAGTGGTGCGATAGCTTGGTGAGAGCACTTCCTCTGATTGGAAGGGAACCAGGTTCGATTCCCGCTCGCACTAAAGTTCTCTTTTTCCTCATTCACAAATAATAATTTGTACACTATGGTTGTCTGTAAAGTCGGTTTATTGACGATAATTTTACGTGATAACGTCATATATGTTTTCTTAGAGTTTCATAAACAATGCATCTGTCGCCATATATTTTTCGGAACGTGACACTTTCTCGTGCGTGCAGCCAGCGTTCATTGATTTATCACGTCAAAAATATTGTAGCTAGACATGAAAAATGTAGGTACCTACTTCAATAAACGTTTTGACAACGTTTTGATTGCGGAGAGTTCTGGGTTTGCGTTAGGAATTTTCGAATTGAAAATCAGTGGCCAAGTGCCCAATAGGTATTGTTTTTATGCGCTTCAAATTAAGCTAATGGTTTCTGGATATACTCGTATATCAAGTTTGAGTTGTGTCACACACACAAACTAATAAGATGGAAATTAGTGTTACTGTGCTATTTCTCCGTTTACGATAGGTAATGTTATCATGGATTGCGCGATAGTTCGTCTTTGAAAAAAATGCTTTGTATTGAAAGAACTATGCATCTCTAAACTGCGGTGAAATACCATAATTATGTACGCCCGTGAAATTTCTACCAAAAAATAAAGTAGGTTAAAAACATAATTTGAACAAAGAATTTTATTGTAAATGGCTACTATGCATTTATTTGAAAGGCGGTGGTAGCTAAACTCTTGCCTTCTATTTAATAGTATAAAATAAAACTGCTGTTAGTGCGCGTCCTGAGCGACCAAGTAATGCAACATAATTACCAGTGGCCCGCCAACACAGGCGGAGAGACGGCACACAGCGGGTTTCTTTAGTGTTAAAATTTGTTAATATTATGCCAAATGAATGCTATAAGCACATGTAAGATTATATGTAGGTACACTTGTGCCACCATTTGTAAACACAATTGTGTATCCTTATGACTACAACACTACAGCAACCTAACCATCCATCCATCCATCCGTCAGCCTTTCATCGTCCACTGCTGGACATAGGCCTCCCCAAGAGAACGCCACAGCGAATGGTCCTGTGCCGCCTGCATCCAACGACTGCCTGCGACTTTGACCAGGTCATCGGTCCACCTGGTGGGAGGACGTCCTACACTGCGCCGTCCGTTACGCGGTCGCCACTCGAGAACCTTTCTTCCCCAACGGTTGTCGGTTCGTCGAGAGATGTGGCCTGCCCATTGCCACTTCAGCATGCTGACCCGGCGAGCTATGTCGGTCACTCCCGTTCTCCTACGGATTTCCGTATTACGGATCTTATCACGTAGAGAGATCCCAAACATAGCCTGCTTATGGAGCAGGCTATGTTTGGGATCTCATACTCAGTTGCACGCTGAGCGACTTTAAGCCTTGATATAAGGCCAACATTCAGAGACCACGCCTGTGTGCCGTAAGTCATCACTGGTAACACATACTGGTCATAGACCTTCGTCTTCAGACACTGTGGAATATTGGACAAGAAGATCTCCCTCAGCTTCCCGAACGCTGCCCAGCCGAGCCGGATTCGTCGATCGACTTCTTTCTCGAAGTTGTGTCTACCTAACTGGACAGTTTGCCCCAGGTATACATAGTGGTCGACAACTTCGAGAAGCGCACTCCCGACCAGGACCGGTGCGGAAATGACATGGACATTAGACATGACTTTCGTCTTGTCCATGTTCATTTTTAGACCCACTAGTCGGGAGACACGGCTGAGGTCGTTGAGCATGGTACCAAGGTCCTCCAGCGATTCTGCCATGACCACGATATCATCTGCAAATCGAAGGTGAGTGATGTATTCGCCATTTATGTTGATGCCTAATCCGGCCCAGTCCAAGAGCTTGAAAACATCTCCCAATGCAGTGGTGAAGAGTTTCGGGGACATGACGTCTCCCTGTCTCACATCTTTCTACAGTTGGATCGATTTCGTGCTCTTGTCCTGAACTCGGACAGACATAGTGGCGTTTCTATACAAACACTTCAACACTTCGATGTATCGATAGTCAATTTGGCACCACTGAAGGGACTGCAGCACCGCCCAAGTTTCGATCGAATCGAAGGCTTTCTCGTAGTCCACAAACGCTAGTCACAGAGGCCGATTATACTCCTCGGTCTTCTGTATAATCTGACGCAGCGTATGTATATGGTCTACGGTACTATAGCCTTTTCGGAAACCGGCTTGTTTGGGAGGCTGGAAGTCATCGAGCCTGCGCGTGAGTCAATTTGTAATGACCCTCAAGAACAACTTATGGGCATGGCTCAAGAGCGAGATGGGTCTGTAAGTCTTCTAGAGGGTCCTGTCACCTTTCTTAAAGAACAGCACCACCACGCTCCTGGTCCACGACTCTGGAACGTCGTCCCCGAGAACGACGGAACTTAATAGCTTCTGGAGGGCTTTGAGGACCGGCTTTCTGCCTGCCCTCAGAAGCTCTATAGTAATTCCGTCGTCTCCCGGTGCCTTTCCATCCTTTAGTTGTTTGAGAGCCATTCTGATCTCGTACAGGCTGACGTCCGGGATATCTTCGGTATAGTGCCGAGTTAGCTTGGATCTGGGCTCATGGACCAAGCTGACAACAGGGTTCTGGGATCTGTATCTGTCCATAGAACTTGTGGACCTCTCCTAATATTTCGTCTTTGGAAGAAACAACAGTGCCATCATTGGTCTTCAGCAACCTAACGATGGTTGCTAATTAAAGATAAATATAATATTGTTTACCTAAAGAAAAAAATGACCCTAGATATAATCTTAGAATGCAAATTATTGATAATTGACCATACAAGAATATACGATAGTTAGATACAGTAAGGATCAGCACATCCTACGCATAATAAATATGATTAATTGACACAAATGACGCACGGTTAATTATAAATGAGTTCTAGTTTTAAACGTCGCCAAGTCGTAAATGCATTTGATCTGACTGCAGGTGACAAGGACAGGCTGAACGGCAACTGACACTCGTAATCGTCAACGTTATAATGATATACAGTGATGTGACACATAAATAAATGAAACGAATTGTAATTTATAATGAAGCTAAAGTAGGTCGTCTAATCATTCATTTGGATCTGTATTTAAAATAGAACACGTTATCTATAGGTGCTATTATACTAATTAATTAGGGCTTTTAAATCTCAGTACATTTTCCTAAATGTATTTGAGAAAAAATTTATATATTAAGGCTATTTAGCTGTCTCTGAACACAAAACATTTTATTTAGATTTTTGTGGTTGTTTGTCCGGGCATCACACAAAAACTACTAAACGGATTTTAATGGAACTTTTCCTGTTTTACTTATTGCTCTTGCGTTAACAATGCGAAAATATGATATCGAAAATAACTAAAACTGTCCCAGATGTTTTCCAATTCAATCATCGTGACAGTTAGATACTTGGGTTGGGACTGCGAATTTTGATAACAAATTCCTTCTTAATGCCTTGGATGAAGCTTGTGCCATCTGTCTGTGATGTATTTGTATTCATTATTCCGACCAAATAAGGTTAGAACATTATTTACTATTAACATTAGATACATATACATATAACATACCAAATAATGATGCAACCCTATAAATATCTTGATAATTTTGTATGAATGACGCTGACGCGGTGAACTTCGAGGTATCACCTATTTTATTTATTTTATCACAGATTATCAATCCTAATCAATCTGCATCGTATAAGGTTTGAATTTAAATAGGTAAATTAATAAATAATAATAATTGTCTTTACGACCCACGCCACCTATCAGATGCATTTACATAGATACATCATTCGAATATGGTAAGTATAATTTTACAATTAAAATTCATACTATTTGATGAAGCGATTTTTTAAACATTTTGATCTGTATTTTTAGCACTTGACATACCTACTCAACTACTTTAAATAATAAATTATTTGTGAAAGTGGAAAAAGGGAACTTTACTGCAAGCAGGATTCGAACCTGCGTCCCATCCAATCCGATCGAGATCTCATGATCAGCAGTCGCACACACTACCGCTGCACCACCTACCACTAAAAATACACTACCTGTTTTAGCCGGGTAACTACAAAAGAAATAGCAGTTATGCATTTTTGCTTAAAATGTATTAGAACGTGTAACGTGTGTGTGTATTGGTGTAAAGATGCGAAAGGGAATGTTCTGATGGTTCGGACATGTGGAAAGAATGCCGGACGAGCGACTGGCTAAGAAGATATAGGTACAATGCGAAAGTGGAAGCATGTAGGTACAGGGGGAGACCGAGACCACCCAGAGCTTCTTGGCACTCTGTTCTCTCTGCCTACCCCGCAAGTGCAATGATAAGTTAGCAGTGCGCAATGATAAGTTAGTTAGTTAGTTAGAACGTGTAACGTAAATGAACACGTTTTTACGCAAATACAAAAACAAGTTTACTTACCGATGATAAGGGCGGTTGGCCACCTTATTCTTGGGACCCAGTTCAATTGGGTCCCAACAAAAATAACGCATACTTGCAAAGGATATTGCTGTCTACGAGAAAGATTAACATTAGCTGTCATTTTGTCGTCTGTTGTCAGGTCCATAAATCCAAAGAAGCAATTCCCATACAAAAAATACCAATTTAAAAATTGGTATTATCAACTATTTTCAATAGGAATGTGATACTCCAGTGGAGGTACGTTTTTTTTTTTTTTTGTTAAGGCGGGAAAAAATGTTCCTAACCGCACACCCCGTCGTTCGGGGCAACGAACAGGGTAGTGTGGGGCCCTCACCCACTAAAGAAACCCGCCGTGTGCCGTCTCTACGCCTTTGTTGGCGGGCCGCTGGAACTATGTTACATTCCTTCGGTGGTGCAGTGGAGGTACCTACACCAAAAACGTTGAATGTTCAAGTGTGGCCAGCCAATTTATCGCCTTAACGCAATAATTATTGCTTATTGCGATGATGGACATTGACGTTGCCTGTTCTTGTGGCCCGAGCTTTATAAACTCTTCAATTACCCACAGACACAGTGAAAGTGATCCATTCAGTTTCAGCTGCATATAAAATTACATATCGAAAAGTACCTAAGTGTAGGTAACTAACTTACTTCATCTTGTGAAATATTGTTGCTGACTGTTGTTGCGTAACTATTATAGAATCACACATGCAATTCGATACGTTTATTTCTTTTATTATTTTTATTGTCATTTTAAATCGAATAATTACGGATAGAATTGGAATTGGTGTTACAACATTTCAAGTTAGAAGACGTTTCTGATAAAATAAACGAGATATTTTAGGCATCTGCATTTTAACTAGCGACATTGATTACGAAATATTTCCCGCAAACACGTGACTATTATCTCAAAAATCGCTTGAAGAGGAAACAAAAACTGTAGTTATTTACATATTTATGTAGGTATATTGATATATCCTTCACATAATTTGATCAAGTCACGAGCGCTGGCAATGTCAGTGTTAATTTACTTAGGTATATAAATAAAATGATATTATGTCTGCAGTTGGGCGTGCATTACAGAAAATCTACTGGATAGCACTCAAATTTTTTTAAGTTTTAATTCTTAGACATTGGCCTTTATCTGAAAGAGTATCGCGACATCTTCATTTAATATACCTAAAGCTTTTCAATTTTTAAAAAACAACGATTGCTATAAGCACTACTCGTATGTACGTGTTTAGTGATATGTGTTTTCAGTTATTCAAGATTTGTTAAAATATAAAAACCATTTTGTAAAAAAACTACTATCTATACCTATACAATTTTTATTGCTAACGGTGACCCATCTGATCTGAAGGTAACTGCAGCGGCAGCGGTTTAGATATCGAGCTCCCGTGCCGAGGATTGTTGTGGCTTCGATTACATAAGTAACAATCCTTCGTGTTCCCCAAATGATGATTCTGAGTTCAATTGTATGTTTCTAAACTCTCCCTTGATATAGGGATTATTCCCTAGTGCTGTGGGTGTTCTCTTAAAAAAAAACCAGGAGTACAGCCGTCATCCATACCCTCATGGAGACCAATGATGATAACGGGTTCCAGTATAACCGAAACATGTTGTAGTTTATTAATTATAAGTAACGTTAAATCATCTATTAGATTATTGTCACGTCAGCTCCCTTGCAGTGGTGCAGTAGGCAGAGAGAACAGAGTGCCAAAAGGCTATTCTTGCATACGTCTCTCGCTTCTCCACATTAATAATTCTCTTAATACACGCTCGCCGGTTTCGGACTCTCCTGACTCCACCTTCCTTCTCTTGAAATGACCAAGACTCACCTACGTAGACCAAATCGGTCATATATTATATGTATGGGAATACACAATACGGGTGTTGTATCAGGTGATTAAGGGAAGTAAGCAATTATTACCTATTGCATTACTGGTGGTAGGGCTGGGTACTAAGTGAGAGCACTCACTTGCTATCGGGCCCGAAAGGGTTGGTACCACCGTCTCCTGTGGGATCGGTCATGAAGCACGTCAGTGTATTTTGGCTACCAGCAGATAGCTGTTTATTTTTTCATTTCACATCTGAGAAATTAAATGGCGCGCAGCGGCTTTACTATACCTACTCTCGGTATAGTTGAGTCCATGAGCGACGGTTCCCACTTAGCATCAGCAGGGCCGTGGCTCGTCTGCCGTCATAAGCAACAAAAAACAACTACCACAAAAACAACAGTAATAGGAACAACAATATTTATTACTTTGTATGTTATTTTTTAAAGAAACCTAAAAAGAAGTATTTGGCTTGATACGCTATTAAGCCTATGGAGAGAACAAATAACGCCTCGGTGATGTACCCTTTGGCTATTTCATGGACGGTCTTCTCACGGATCAAATCAGCTGGTTCTGGATTACTTTCAACAATCTGAAAGAAACAGTGGAAGTTATAATAATTTATTTATATCTATATATATAAGCGATTTACCACTCACTGATTCATCACGATATCTCCGAAACCATACATCCGATTGACTTGAAATTTTACAAAGATGCTCTTTCACGACGTAGACGCTCAATAAGAAAGGATTTTACGAAACTCCTATCCAAAATATATATTTTTATCTGCTATCGTATTCAGAATTCTACACTCATAATCATCACAATAACACCAACTGTCACCAGTAACATGTCAACCGTTGCTATGGTAACTATTGATGTGGTTAAAGTAACATCATGCTAAAAGTTGTTTAACAAAATAATTTTAGTTATGTTTATGAGTTAAAGAGATGGCATTAATTTAATAGTTTTTTTAAAGACTTATTTTAGATATTCCGATTTCTATAATATTTCAATAGGCATTAGTTTAATCGTTTTTTTAAAGACTTATAAGTTAGGTTACAAATTATTGTGAATGTGGAAAAAGAGAAATTTAGTGCGAATGGGATTCGAACTGCGTTCCTTCCAATCCGGGGAAGTGCTCTAAGTCACTAAGCTATCGCACTGACCAACGGCCATACCCAATCTCCACATCACAATTGTGTTTACGATCCACTCCACCTATCGGATGCAACGTATTTTGACCAGATCGGAGACGTTCTTAAGGAAGGCCAGGTTAAGAGTACTTGAAACCAACGAGCATGCATGAAAACGCTGATGAAAGAAGATGAAGCGAAAGATGCGTGTCAGGGTCGTAGCAAGTGGAGAGAAGTGGTCTCTGTCTACCCCTACAGGAAAAAGACAATATGTATGTATGATTTTATAAAATAATAACAACTGTTAACTGCGTGTCACTATTCAGAAAAAAAAAGAGACAGCCAATGAGCTTTTCAAAAGAGATTTTGGTATTATTAGGCATATTGATACATTATTTAAAGTAGCATAAACGGTCTTTTTTCGCGTATAAATTAGGTGAAATTATTAAATACATCTTTGCCCGACGTTTCAACTGCGTTGCAGCAGCCGTAGTCACGGGACAACTTTCAACTTCACCTAATTTATACGCGAAAAAAGACCGATGTTACTTACTTTAAATATGTGTACAATTCACGAATCTTTAAAAGTTAATATTGATACGTTGCGGAAAACAATACGAAATGAAATGAGTGCAGCAAAGCGTAATCTGCACTAATTTATAGTGGACACTTTTAGTGCCTAATTGTGGATCTTCTCTGTTTTATACATCAACTGCCTCTGTGGTGCAGAGATAGTGTAAGTGACTGCTGATCATGAGGTTTCAGGTTCGATTCCCGGGTGGGCAGTGCTATTAAGCTTTTTCGTAAAAAGAAAAATTCTCAGTAGCCGCCCGGTGTTTGGAAATGTGCCCGGTACAGCAATTGGCTCGCTCCCGTACGTGGGACTTAAACATAGCTGGTGAATCGTGGATGTGTAATACACCTCTGCCTACCTCTTCAGGGAATACAGGCGTGATGCTATGTGTTTGTTTGTACATAAATGTTTATAACACATAACTGACGGGCCTCGGAGTAGTCGGTAGTGTAACCGACTTCCGTACACGAGGTCGTGGGTTCGATTCCCACTCAGGACAATTATTTGTGTAATGAAAACAGATATTTGTACTGCGTCTGGGTGTTTTCTATCTATTATATGTATGTATTTACAAAAAAAAAGTAATATGTATGTATTATATCTGGTACCCATTTCACAAGCGTTAAGCTTAGTTTGGGACTAGAGGACATTATGTGTAAATGTCAGTGAATATTTATTTATTATACTAGGCTGTACGGCTTGATGGTGAGTAAGACGGTAAGTTTGCCACCCCCTGAGTGGTTGGCGTGGTAGCCTATATACCAAAGGCAACTTTCGCGAGTAATCACCCCAAGAAAAGCTGTAGGACATGAAGAGGAATGATATATCATCATTCAGAGGAGATGAGAAAGTGGTCAGTTAAATAATAGGAATGGAAGGAGGGGGTGGTTTGGTAGGTTTCTAATTTAGATATAGAAACACACATATTTATACTTTTTTGAATTAAGAATGTTAAATTTAATTTATATTTGACATAGGATTTTTTTAAATCGCGGGTAAATTAGGTGTCGAATTTAGAAAATAAATTATTAACGCTGACGAAGTCGCGGGTATCAGCTAGTACTATTATAAAACTGTAAAAGTGCTATGTCGACATTTAAAATATTTGAGAAAAAAATGGCTGTATTAGGCTAAATAGGCGTGTCTAAACACAAAACTAATTTTTTAGATTTTTTGTCTGTTTATCTGTTCGCGCATCCCGCAAAAACCACTGAACGCATTTTGATGTAACTTTTTTTGTTTGATAGCTCTTGATTAGACTTGACAACTTGTATACATTTTATCCCGCTACTATATCGTTCCCGATATAACCAAAAAATAGCTTTAGGCTGCGGCAGAGCTGCGGGTAATGGCTAGTATATATATAAAATGCGAATGTATGTAATGTGTACGTAAAGACAGGGTTTTTTCTATCACCACCAACTCTCTCGTTGGGGTGGTAAATATCCGTTGATCTCCAGGTGGGAGTAAGGGAGTTTGGTCGCGGTGGGTGGAAGTGGGTGGTTGTTGGAGTTTGAAAATGTGAAAAAATATATTTCTGTCCTTTTCTAACTCATCACTTCTAGAAATATCTCAAAATTTCTGGAATGATCTAGAATGTTCTAAAATGTGTTAAACTGTTATTATTGATCTGGAATGTTATAGAAAGTTCTAAAGATTTCTGGAATGATCTAGAAAATTATAAAATGAGTGCAAACTATTATAATCGATTTAGAATGTTCGAGAAATTATTGAAATGATCTAGAAAGTTCCAAAATGTGTACGAGTGTTATAATTGATCTAGAATAATTTTAACCCGAGCAACGCCGGGTTTCTCTGCTAGTTCAATATAATCATAGATAGTGCATGCACAATGGCAATGTGTCCAATTATGTAATTATTAGGTTTATTGTCCGTATGGTGAGAATAATAATATATAGCATCACAACTACATTACACAAGCGTCAAAATACCTACATGGGAGTAGAAAAGAAAATATTACGAGAGCAAAAAAACAGAAACCAAATACTAATCATTGCTGTAACAGTATAGCCTACTTCCATTTTAAGAGGTGATAGATTCCATTCCTGTATCGGCTGAGCTTTTGTTTTTTTTTAGGTGGGCAAAATGTCCCACCGCACACCCCACTGCCCAGGGAGAATACGGGGTAGTGTGGGGCTCTCACCTACTAAAAACCCACCGTGCGCCCTCACCCGCCCTTACTACGGCGGATCACGGGTACCGCGTCGTTTCGCCGCGATCCGCAGGCGGCAGCCCCTTCGGGCACCCTATCTTGAGCGACGCCCCGCGCACTTGGGCGTCACACTTTCGCGGTAGGCTTCCGCGGACGGCAGGGTACTCCCCGACCCCACCGTCCGCAGCCTCGGCTAGGGCGGCATCAGGCGCAGGTAAGCGTGCGCACGCCGCCCCGCGCGCCGTCGGCGAATCGGGTCCGCGAAGGAGGATTCCTTCCGGGCCCTCTCCGCCACCCCCTTCCGCGAGATGACAGCCTCGCAGAAGGCGGCGACCGCGGTCCAGGCCCTGTCACTACCAACCATCGCTCGCGCAACGGCCGGCAAGGACAGGTCCACGCCTATGACTGCAACGAGTTGCTGGCGCTGCACATCCCAGGTCGGGCACGACTCGGCATGTGCTGCGCCGAGTCCTCGCCGCAGTCGCAGTGGTGACAGCCTGGGGTCGTCTTCCTCCTAGCGATCATGTGCAGGTATTTGCCGAAGCAACCATGCCCCGACAAAATCCGCACCAACCGGAAGGTGAGGATCCCGTGCTGCCGCCCTGCCCACTTTTCCAAGATCGGCGGCAAGATAGTGGTTGAGCCTTGCTTATCCCAGCACGAATGGGTCGATCAGGGAAGTACGACACTCTAACATAAGATGACGTAACAACGGTACCAACCGGTGTGTCGTAAAAACAAACATAACATCACGCCTGTATACCCCGAAGGGGTAGGCAGAGGTGTATTACACACTCACGACTCGCCAGCTATGTTTAAGCCCCACGTAATAGGGGGCGAGCCTATTGACGTCTACCGGGCACATTTCCAAACTCCGGGCTGCTACTGAATTTTTTTTTTTTTTTACGATATGTCTCAATAACTCTGCCTGACCCGGGAATCGAACACGAGACCTCATGATCAGCAGTCGCTTACACTACCACTGCACCACAGAGGCAGTTGGTGTGTCGTATGTTGAGGGTGAGTGATAGTGCCGGAAGCCCTAACCCCCTCCCTACCTCTCCTAATAATCCTTCCTATCCTCTCCTGAGTACTCTACCTATCCTCTCCTTATTATTCTTCCTATCCACCTTCAATCACTTATCTTGGAGATGGCGACGCGCGAGTGATGTCTCTGATGTTAAAAAACGAAGATAATTGCATGGGATTAGGATATTTGTTTCTAAAAAAATATAAACAAAGTACCTTGTTAAGTAAAATCTTCATATTCTTACTCTCTCTTCTAATACTAACAATATTCGTGAGTAGTTTTTTAGCAGCTGCCTTTAATTTTACCAGTGTCGGTGAGTCAGGCGGCTCGAACTTTACTTGATTTTCTATCTTATTGTATTCACGGAGCGTGTATTGTAAAGTTGCTTCTAATATGTAAATTTGATGTAGGTGAGTACCCAACGATGTTAAACATTCTATAACACTGAAATACAAAAATTTAAGAATATATAGCCGTGTGGGGCCGGCTTAAGAATTGTCCCACCCCTCTCCACCCATGGGAGTCGTAAGAGCCGACTGAGGGAATACCGGGGGAGTGGGCAGCAGCACTCCTTCGAGTATTAACAACATCCACTGCGATCGCCAACCCACCTACCAAGCGTGCCGATTATGGCACTATCCCCCATTCTTGGGGAGGCCTATGTCCAGCAGTGGACTTTAAAAAGCTGATGGATGGATGGAAGAAATATAAAATTCGTGAATGCCAATAGACCACGCATATTTCAGACTTGTTAAACTTAACCGTAATGTAGTGGTTTTTGTGGTTATCTAGGCTATTATCAGGATGGAATTCATCCTAATGTTCTCGAAGAATAAAACCGATTTCAGTTTATTTTAGTGTTATTGGCAGTTAGTTCACGGAATATTCTAGAAAATTGGTCTTTTTGTCGGTATGATACCACCAGTACTTAACTTTATATTTTAATATAATCCCACGGATTCAACCGTGTACAATTTTATTAGAAAAACCGATATTTTGGATGGATCGACGTCTCAATCATGCCAGAGCGGATCTGGATAAAATTTTGCACGGAGATAGAATATAGTCTGGAATAGCATATAGGTTGTTTATTATCTATATATATATATATATATATACACATATATATATATATATATATATATATATATATATATATATATATATATATATATATATATATATATATATATATATATATATATATATATATATATATATATATATATATATATATATATATATATATATATATATATATATATATATATATGTATATAGATTTGATTTTTTTTGACAAAGCAAGTAATCTACATGAATTTTTGCATACTGGTAGATTAGGGAGTCAGAGAATGACATAGGTTACTTTATATCCCGGAAAATCTTCATGTAGGTTAGCCAAATTTGCATAGAGATCACTAATAATAAGGTGTGAAATCGAAAATAACAGTCATGAGAAAGATTTGAACCTGCATCTCCTGGATACCGTCCAGATGCTTTGCCAATTCAGCAATCGTGACAATTGCTCAGGACTGCTAATTTCGATAACACATTCATTCTTAACGTCTTGGGTGACGCCTGCGTCATCCGTCGGAAGTATTTGCATACATTATACCGACCAGGTAAACTTAATTTTACAATTATTATTTATCCGTGTGTTGACGGACTAAGAATACAAGTGTCACTACCCCATTCTTTCCCACGGGTATCATATGAGGCGACTAAGGGAAGTAAGCAATTATCATCAATTGCATGACTGGTGGTAGGGCTGGGTAGCAAGTGGGAGTACTCACCTGGTATCGGGCCCGAGCGGGTTGGTACCACCATCTCCCGTGTGACCGGCCATGAAGCACATCGTTGCGTTTTGGTTGTAGCAGGAGATAGCCGTTTATTCTTTCATTTCATATCGGTGAAATTAAATGGTGAGCAGCGGCTTGACAATACTCTTAGTATAGTTGAGTCCATGAGCGATGGTTACCATTTACCATCAGATGGGCCGTGTCTAGTCTGCCACAACATGCAATAAAAAAAAATAAGATATTTCCCAAATAATGACGCAGCTCTATAAACATTTTGATATTTTTTTAGCATTTGACATGCTTAGTTAATACAAAGTGTGAAAATGTGAAATCGAAAATAACAGTCACGAGCACGATTTGAACCTGCATCGGGACTGTGCAAATGAATCGCCAAAGTCCTGAATGGTGTCAGACCAAGGACCTAGTAGACAGTTTTGGTTCCAATACTATAGCTAATGCTGGCATACCACAAGGCTCCGTGCTCTCCCCAAGCTGTTCATCCTGCATATGAATTGGCAAAGCATCTGTACGGTATCCAGGAGATGCAGGTTCAAATGCTGCTAGTGACTGTTATTTTCGATATCAAATTTTCAAACTGTGTAAATTTATATGGCTAAGCATGTCAAATGCTAAAAAAATATATATAGTAATTAGTACCTAATAACAAAATGATATCAAAGATGCTATCTGAGATCTCTGATTGTTAAATCATCAAGAGGATAATATAAATTAAATATAAAAATCAATTTACCTATAATTTTCTGCTTTTCGTGCATACAGCCCTGACACAGCATTTAGTTTCCATCCTCTTTTGTGAAAATTTCTTAAACCATTTTTTAGTCTCTGCCTTTCGAAGGGCAATTCAATGCCAATTTTTATCATATTTTCTTCATCTAATAGCAAGAATGATCTCAAGTCCATACCAGTGCTCATAATGATAGGTGTTAATCTCTCACACTTCATACCATAAAGTAGATGCGGAATTTCGCCGGCATAAGTAGGTCTGTAAAGACAAATATAGTGTTACAGTTAACAAATAATTTTTCAGTTCGAGAGATTAGCGTGTTAATTTCCTTGAAATAGTTAAAAGTTTTCAAGTTTTTTAGCTCTATAATATATAGGTATATTACCTATATATACATAGATTACTTGTGGATCCCAATCTGTTCATCATCAATACTTATCCAAGATTAAGTTATAGCACGCACTGTGATTAAACGCGAGCTATCCACGAATAACTAACAAACTAATTTATCATCACGCCATTTCCCTTGCGGGGTAGGCAGAGAGAACAGAGTGCCAAGAGGCTCTATTCTTGCATACACCTCTCGCTTCCTCAACATTCATAACTCTCTTCATACACGCTCGCCGGTTTCGGAGACTCTTGACTCCACATTCCTTAAATACATGACCTATTTGGTCTAGGTAGGTAAGTCTCGGCCTCCCCCTGTACCTACATCCTTCCACTTTCGCATTGTATATCTTCTTAGCCAGTCGCTCGTCCGGCATTCTTTCCACATGTCCGAACCATCGGAGCATTCCCTTTCGCATCTTCACACCAATACTCTCTTTCATACCTACTCGCTCTCTTACGTCATTGTTACGAATGTCCATGTTTTTAGTCAGTCAGCCTCACTCCACAGATTCTCCGCAGAGATCGCATTTCGACAGCATTGATTTTACTCTCATGCTCCTTTTTACATACCCATCTCTCGCTTCCATATAATAACGTTGGGACAAGCACTGCGGTGTGTATTGCGACGTGCCTTCTGGCTGAGGTGGTGGCTGCCGAGAAGTTGTCTTAATGCTCCGTTCACTCTATTTCCCGCATTCACTCTTCTCTCTAAATCAGTGGTGTACCTTCCATCCCGACTGAATCCACATCCAAGATATACAAATTCATCCACTTGTTCTAGCACACCATTTCCTATTGCTACTCTAACATCTGTTCTGGCTTCTTCTCTTTCAAAAACCATTACTTTGGTTTTGCTCACATTCACGTACACGTAGGCCCCTTTTCTTACAATCTTCTGCTATTACGTCGAATAGGGTTTGCAGGTCAGTCGCAGACTGCGCTAATAGGACCGCATCGTCTGCATATAACAGAGGGTTAACCACTGAGTCGCCCATCTGAACTCCCACATTCATTTCATTCAACCTTTGTAGACATTTATCCAGATATATGATAAACAGTCTGGCTGATAGAACGCAGCCCTGTTTAACGCCGATATTGATATCAAACCAGGGTGACATCCCATCATCCAGCCGCACACAAGCTCTGCAGTCCATGTAGTTGGACTGCACCGCTTGTAGCAGTCTACCGTTAATACCATACTCCGGCAAAATGTCCCAAACTTCCTTTCGTACAACAGTATCAAATGCTTTGTCCAAATCCACAAAACTGCAGAAAACCCTCTGGCGTACAGCCAGATGCTTCTCCACAATGTTGCGCAGAGTAAACACTTGCACGCATGGATATGCATCCTGAATAATGAATAATTGAAAACGCAAAACCGCGTACACTCCCGATCAAGCCGGTTTCCGAATAGTACCACAGACCACATCCAAAGGCTACGCCAGGTTATACAGAAAACCGAGTAATATAATCGGCCTCAGATGTCTGTCAAAAAATTTGAAAACCTTCGATTCGATCGAATCTTCGGCGGTGCTGCAGTCTCTTCAGCGGTGCCAAATTGATAAAGTACATCAAAGTTGCCTGGAAGAGATTGCATATAGCGATAAGGCCGCCCATTTGTGCATTATTTTATTATTATTTTTTGTTATAAGTTTTTTTTATATTTTTTTTTTGGTATACAAATAAAGAGATATCTATCTATCTATCTATCAAAGTGTTAAAGTGCTTATATGCCACCATATCCATCCGAGTAAAGGGCAAGAGTACGAAATCGATCCAACTGCAGAGAGGTGTACGTTAGACAGGGAGACGTTACCCTACGTGATCGACATAGCCAGCCCGGTTGGCATGCTGAACTGACAATGGGCCAACCATATTGCTCGACGAACCGACAAACGTTGGGGAAAAAAAGGTTCTCGAGTGGCGACCACTTATCGGACGGCGCAGCGTAGGACGACCTCCCACCAGATGGACCAACGATCTGGTCAAAGCTGCAGGGAGCCATTGGATGCATTCAGCACAAGACCACTCGTTGTGGTGCTCTCTTGGGGAGGCCTATGTTCAGCAAGGCTGATGAATGGATGGTGTGCTAAGCCAAACCATCTACACAATATTCAAATTATTTTAGTATTGGCGCAGCTCATTCCTGTGCTAACTCCGCTAGTTTTCAACATTTTCGTCTAGTATTTATCTGTGTGTACACTAGGGTGGATAGTTTCTATAAGCATATATGTATTATTTTTAGGTTTGGTATTTACTGGCTTAAAAAAACAAGATTACCTTCCTCCTTTATTTAAGCCTGGATAGTACTCTTGCCAAGGTGTCACTTCTAAGTTATAGGTACTGTCTGATTGTTCATCCTCCTCAATATCCATGTTTTTTTTAAATATTTCAATAATGTTTTCATATTCATGCGATTCTGCAATATTTAGAGCTGTACGATTATTTCTATCTACTTCTGTTAATCTAGCGCCGTTAGCAATTAAGAGTTCTAATATCTCTGGTTGATTGTGATGTGCTGCCCAAAACACAGCCTGTAACAGGAGAAAAGTACACAAATGATTTACATGTTAATCTATTAGCCAAGTCAAAAATATATACAACAGCAACCGAATTTAAACTACGCTCAGTAAAATGTAGACGCTTCCAGATAGTATGTCTCCTTGTGTATTTCGGGTATTGTCGGGGGGTCCGGAGCTAAAACGCAAATAGAAAAAGGTAAGGAAAGCCTTGAACAGAGCAATCAACACTAGCAAAGATGAGGATCGGGACGCCTACCTAGCAGCCAAGTTCAAATACAAAAAGTGCATATGATTCAGAAACTCAGGAGGGTGGCGAAATTTCCCTGGCAGTATTGAATCTCAACAAGCAAACAGGGTAAGAAAAGTGCTAAAGCAACAAAATCTCCGTAAAGCAGACAGCACTTACATCATCTTCAGAAGAAGCTAAACGCGTTTTAATTAAAACTTAACTTTCCAGGATGTGTCTTCACTCAAACAATAAATTGGAATGATGAAGTCATACACACATGACAATTAGTCCAGTCCTATTACAAGGCGACAGCCCATTGAAAGCACTTGAAAGGCTCTGAGAAAGGGAACTAAGAGATGGTGCCCTCAAAGCAATACCACTTTTTGTAAACCAACACGCCTACAGTGCGGGTAAGTCTACTGAGTCAGCAATTCACCTAGTGGTCAGTAGGATTGAGTAGGCAATAGAGCAAAAAGCATCATGTCCAGACACCTTAATAAACATCGAGGGCGCTTTCCACAGGACTAATTTCTCGAGCTCAGTATATGTTCAGCCTTATCTAAATATGGGGCACATCCCATATTGATTGACTAAACAAAAATATGCTTAGCAAAAGTGTGGTTATGTTAGCCAAAGGCTGTCCACAAGAGTAAGAGGACCCTTACCCTCCGTTATGGAATTTAGTAATAAAAATGCTATGCACAAATACACGATAGGATATGCGGACGACCTTGCAATCTTGCTCGAACAGTAGAAATTTGGTGTAGTGAATACGAACTATCGGTAAATCCCGCCAAAGACCGGGCTAGTAATGTTAACTAGAAAGCGAAAACTAGGTTTTTTTTATTGTTTATGATGGCAGACGAGCCACGGCCCACCTGATGGTAAGTGGTAACCGTCGCTCATGGACTCAACTATACCTCGGTATAGTTGAGTCCATGAGCCAAGCCGCTGCGCACCATTTCATTTCAGAGATATGTAATGAATGTATAAACGGCTATCTTCTGCTACAGCCAAAACACACTGACGTGCTTCATGACCGGTCACACAGAAGACGGTGGTACCAACCCGTTCGGCCCGATAGCAAGTGAGAACTCTAACCTGGTACCTAGCTCTACCACCAGTAATGCAATGGGTGATAATTGCTTACTTCCCTTAGTCACCTCATACGACACCCGTGGGAAAGGATAGGGTTGGTAACACGTGTATTCTTAGTCCGTCACCACACGGACAATACTAATACTATAACCTTCCTAAAATATTTGATACGGAACTACAACTATCAATCAAATGAGGTCAATTGATGCAAATTAAATTGGAGTAGCCAAGAAAATAAAATAATCACGTAAGCTTAACTTTCAGGCAGTACTGGAGAATGTTTGGGAAGAAATGGTTCCTGAATTCAAAAATCTTTCTATGGTTATATACCACAATCATACGCCCTATGTTCACTTACGGTGCTGTAGTTTGGTGGCCTAGCACCAGACTGAGTACATCAGAAAAACAAACTACACCGCATACAGCGGCTAGCTTACATGGTAACAATAGGTTGCATGAGGACAACTCCCACAGCAGCAATGAAGGGCATGTTAAATCTATCACCACTCTCATTGTATATAGAGCAGGAAGCAGCCTTAGCGTCTCTACGACGGTATTGTAAGACATAGCATACGGCCTTAGTGGAAGAGGAGATCACCAGCAACACTAAGGGACTGTTGGCGTTTTTTCGGGAGCTGGGGTGGGTCAAGTGAGGGATTCACACCCACCTACATGCACAACACGCGCTTAACGTGGAGTTGCGGGAACGGTCAATACCATGGTTGCTTTAGTCGTACGCTTTGCGAGCCGGAAGAGCGAGAACGGGAGATGGCCAGCAATCATATTACGCCCCGCAGAAGACCTACAGGGCACCAAAAGGCGCTTTAATAACTCCGGCCCCCATAGGCACTCACCTGAGGGAATCGAGCTTAGGGCAGCCTGTCACTCTCCCAGAAGCAGACCCAAGAGAGCGGCGCACGTGATCTGCGAGCGCCTCATAATAAAGAAGAGCCCTCCAAATGATACCTGCTGCCAGAAATGGCGGCCATGACCTAGAGTCCAGCATAACCTCTTTGACCGTTCAATGGGAGATCGTCATAGCAGTTTTCTCAAGTAAGGAAAAGAAAACAAATTATTTCGCAATAAAGTCGATCTGTATCAGGCAGTTTTACATCCGTTATGGTCACTGCTCTGTCTTGTTGTTCATAGTGTAAAAATAACTTAGATAACTTCTAAATAATATAGCTTTCTAATTCTGAATTAATTATTGAAATCAGATTGATAGTTTCAAAGTTTACTGATTACAAATATTTCCTTTATTATAACAACAAAAAAATAGGTAACTTACTGTCCATCCTTGTTGATCTCGCATTTCAATATTAACTTTTAAATCAATTAATTTAGCTACAATAGAAGTTCTGCCACTGCTAATGGCTCTCATTAGAGGTGTCTGGCCATACTTATCACCAATATTTAAAATGCAACCTTTTTCTATCAAACTCATTACAATGTTGCATATTGCTTCATTGCTGGCACTACTGTTTGAGCATGCAGTCATGACAGGTGTTACAGAGTCTGGAAATAATAAAAAGAAAATAAGATTTTGTTATCTTTTACTTCTGCTATCTGTACTCTACGGCTATAGCTGTAAATATTAACAAAAACTATTTTATGGTTTTTTGTACAACTTTTTTTTGTTTGATATCTCTTAATTATGTTTTATCCCACTACTATATCGGGAGCCTAAGATATAACCTTCAATCTAGCTTTTCTCTGCAGTGAAGCCACAGACAAAGGCTAGTGTAAACGTTTGTTTACATATAAGTTATTTTATTATCTGTACAATCAATGCAAATTAGCTTGGGAAAATGGGTTAGTAATAAAATTGGCATAAAGCAATCTCAGTAGTTTGATACTCAATATATAAATGAGGTCATGTATACTATGTTGACTAAGGAATTTGTCACTTGGTTCTTTGGAATACATTTATTAAACTATGACTAGCTGTACCCTAGACTTTATATTTAAAAATAGTAAATCTTGAAGAAAAATGCCATGTATATTTTAGTTATATTGCAGTTCAGTGTTAGTATTGTGTCATCAGTTATTTGTTTACTGGTTATCCTTAATATAATATTACTTACTTTTTATCACACCATCTCCCAGGGCAGAGAGAGCAATAATATCATAAATGTGAAAGTGAGTTTGTTGTTTGTTATGCTTTCATACTGTAACTACCGAAGCAATCATCATGAAAGTTTTCATACTTACAGTCTAGAGCTAAGGAAAAAGACATCTGAAAGGATTTTTTATCCTATGAAAATAATTGGTTCCAGTGGGATAACTATTTATTTATATTCTGTAGATTCCAAATCTCCTTTTTTTATAATTGTAGCTCCTTAGTTATAATTGTTTGGGTCTTAGTATGATATTAAATAACCTGTTAACTACAGGTAATTGAATTATGAAAATTCCAACCCAAACTGGTAGTTACAGAAGTCAGTGCAAACTCTTCACTTTTATTATATCATAGACATAATTATGTATAGACAAGACTACCATATTAAATTTATTATATACCAATATTCACCTGAATGAGCATTTGGATCAGCTCCTTGGTTTAACAAGTATTTTACTATTTCCTCTTGGCCATGGAAACAAGCATGCATCAATGGAGTCCACCCACTGTCCAAGTTCAGGTTGATAGAATGGTTTAATTCTGTAATTGAGATGGCTACAGATCAGTAATAATATTTTTACTACACAATTTTATTAACAAGTAATTATTTGTAGGTACTTAGATGTACTTAATGTTTTTAAAAGTTTTTGAGAGAAAATCAGGCATGAATAAATAGCATACTAGTTACGAATCTCCAAACTCAATAAATTCCAACTATTTTTTCAATGATTTGTTTGTCTATTATCTATATTATACACATATATAATTACAACATTTAAATCAATATTGATAAACAAACTACCTGCTGGTACGATAAAATACCGCAAAGGCAGGGGTATCAAATTCTCACACAACTCTAGCTGTTTTTACTAATTATCCGTGACCACATTGTCACAAAACATACATGTCAAAAGATGTCCTACTTGGCTTGTTAGCCAGACTGCACAGGGCTAGCATGGTGGACTGAGGTCTGAATACTTCCCTCTATGATGGAGACTCCTGCTCGATAATGAGACAGTTACAGGTTGTGAACAAAATTTTGTTGATTAATTTTTTTCTATGAACAAAATGCCCATCAAAAAATGTATCCACTACTGAATTACGGAATGAATTAGTTAAAATTTTGTTAAGATGCTTTACCTGCAGCAACAATTTCTTCGACCTCACGCAAATTACCATTAATAATAGCATCTTGTAAATTTATTTCTATCTTTTTTCTTTCATTGACGACAGGTGGAACATAGTGTCGGACCTAAAAATGATTATATTTATAAATTCAAAAAACTATATAATTATAAATAAAGTCTAAGGTTAACTAAGTATACCGGTTTGTCAAAGAAACTGTATTCATCTGAGTCCGATTCATCATCAGAAAACCCAGCTGGTCTAAAATTACTCATATTAGTAAAATTTACACGCAATAAGCAATTTCTAATAAATTTATTTAATATTGTGTTTTAGCAGATCATTTTCACTTTATCAAAACAAAACTTTGAGTTTTGACATTTGATTTTTCTTTAGAATTTATTTACGGCACGATATTGTTCTGTGACGGCACGGCAGTGGAACTTGGAACTTCGTTTGACGTTTTGACCATTTGACATTTGATGTCTTAACAGAGCTGCCAGTTCATAAAATTAAAAATCGCACTACTGAGAAATAAAAAAATGCCATTCATTTCTGGCGAAATGTACTTATCACGCAAGCCGGAGACCGAGGTTTCAAATCAACTACCAAGGAATACTTTGTTACGTTGTAACCGATCAAATTATTAAATTAATTGTAAAGTTGCATAAATATTCAATTGTACCGGATACGATATCCGCAAACTTGAAATGCGCGCGTTTGCCTAGACCCCCTACCCAGTTAAATTATCGCCAATGGGTCGCATGACTCCACTTCCACAAAGGCCAGACAGAATCACATTTATTACCTTATATGACCAGCATGCGATCCCGAATGCGAGCAGAGTATGCCAGGGTTCGAAAACGTTCTATGGCTACTCCAATCGCAAGCGTATAGATAGGAAAAGTTCTAGAACTTAAAATTATCTACCAATGAGCAGGCCGAACGCAATCGCGCTAGAAAGGGCAATCTAATTGTAGTGGGAAGTATTATCAGAAAAAATATAAGAATTCAGGTCGGGTAGAATTGCCTTTTTCTGACTCGGAATTATTGTGTGTGTCCAGACAGAAATCGAATCACTGCATATTAAACAAAAGAAATAAAGCCAATAATTACAAGTAACTATCTTGCATAAAATATTAATTTTGCCAGTGCATTCGTGTGACTAGGAAACCCCTAAGGTACGTTTTATAATCACTTCTAATGTAGGACTCATTTTCTTTCGTTTTACTTTATTAGTATAATCATATTTGAAAAGTAGATTTTTACGTGTAACTGTTCTATAAAGTTTGTTCTAACGAGATGGTAGACGTATTGTGTAATATGATTAGACGTATTGTATAATACATACCCACGAATCATTTGTCTCAAAGGTATATAATTATCAAAAAACATCATACTGTTCGTACAGAGATTATTACCCATTTATTTAGTACTACACAATATTTCGTACCCACCACATTATAATTCTTAATTTTAATTGTTGGTCCTAGTAATTTAAAAAACTAGATTTCCTAAAAGGTTTGACACTAAGTCCTCCCTCCCTGCAGAACTACTGTAGCGAGCGTCGTGTCTTATATATACCGCGTTCGCACATATATAATAAAGATGCTGCGCAATTTCGTGTGTGTGTTAAAAAATCTTTTGGAGGTATATTTCACCCTTTGGCACATATAACTTTTATTGTTACTACTCGTAATTTTATTACGTTAGATAATTTTATTTTACAAACATTGATTTATTAAATCATAGATGCACAGTTTCGAACAAAAGAAACGTCTAAAACTGTCGCCAGTTGTATCATAAGTAGTTATAGTTATGATATAAATACATTCTTTACAAATTCAACCTTACACGTATGGTTTAAACTTGTATTTACAAAGCATTATGCAAAATGCAATAAAATTTTACGACCGAAATTTGCAGGCAGGACAAGGACGGAGTGGAGACGAATATTTTTTTATAATTTTCATGTATGAACATTTACTTTTATTCAATTTGTTTAATTTATAAATGTGTTCCAAACTCATATTTATACTTTTATCTGATCGTATTAATATGCTTTTAGGTAGAATATTTATTTATTTATAAATAAAACAAAACTCGTAAATATAAATTTTAGTTTTTATTCCCAATATAGTAATTCTAATATTAAGTAGTATTCCCAATATAGTAATATAGTAATTGTAATATTATTGGTGGTACCCAGATCTATTCTAGTCTAGATTAATGGCGTCAAAATAAACATTGACAATACAAAATAATAAATATTTCAAGGAAATTGATTTACTTACGTAAAACAATTTCCTTGAAATAAATTAAGCTTATGTAGAGTTGTCTTTTTGAATTAGATTTCAGCTTTTCTGATGATTTTTTTTTGCGATATAATGTAAACTAATAGAAGATAAATCTATAATTTTTTCTATAATAGCTTTTATAAGACTAATTTTATGATTAAAAAGAGCAGGTTGTTGAAGTGAATGTGTATCAATACCAGAAAATATATTTAAATTTAATGTACATTTTAAAACTAAGGAACACAAATAGGCCTTGGTTGTGTTTTTTGACCACATATGCGCTGTTGTCGTCTTATTATCTCTTCGGTTTTATTACATACAGTATATTCATCTTCACTAGCGAAACATAGACTAACAAAAACTTTTAAATCTATTAGTATGTGAAACCATAATTTATACATAATACAACATTTCAACATTCATTATTGAAGCATAAAAGCCATAAATTCAACAATTTAAATGATCATCTTATAAAATACTAGTGGTGCCCTTCGAATTCACTTGCCGTTTAATTAAAAAAAGAATACATATTTATAAATAATTTAGAGCAAGCTTTATCATCTGATTGGATCCCTAGGAAAACTAAAATAAAAATCATCATATAAATGACAATGTTATTGATATTTAAACTTTATAAATAAAACAATGTCAACTAATTACTTAATATATATATACAAATACATTCAACAAGGTGACTCCATTCGTTTTTAGATATGAGAACGTCGTATTATGCGATCAAAGTGAGCAAAATGCGTTGAAGTATGAGCATAGTTCGAGAATGCCTTTGTTTTGATACATACTCTATTTAACTGGTTCATACAGGGCCATCGTCGATAATTTGAAACAAAATATATTGAAAAATTAAAAAATGCGACTCTTAAGCAACAAAATATGTATGAAATAGAAATACTGTCTATTAATACTTACCTTACGCGAGGAGGCTGGAAGTCGTCTTACTTGACGACTTCCAGCCTCCCGAACAAGCCGGTATCCGTAAAGGCTATAGTACCATAGACCACATCCACACGCTACGCCAGATTATACAGTAAAACCGAGGAATACAATCAGCCTCTGTGTCTGGCGTATGTGGACTATGAGAAAGCCTTCGATTCGATCGAAACTTGGGCGGTATTACAGTCCCTTCAGCGGTGCCAAATTGACAATCGGTACATCGAAGTACTGAAGTGCTTGTATAAAAACGCCACCATGTCAGTACGTGTTCAGGACAGGAGTACGAAACCGATCCAACTCCAGAGAGGTGTTAGACAGGGAGACGTTATGTACCCGAAACTCTTCACCGCTGCATTGGAAGATGTCTTCAAGCTCTTGGACTGGACCGGATTCGGCATCAACATCAATGGCGAATACATCACTCACCTTCGATATGCCGACAACATCGTAGTCATGGCAGAATCGCTGGAGGACCTTGGCGCCATGCTTAACGATCTCAACAAGGTTTCTCGACTAGTGGGTCTCAAAATGAACATGGACAAGACGAAAGTCATGTCTAATGTCCATGTCATTTCAGCACCGGTTAGTCGGGAGTGCGCTTCTCGAAGATGTCGACCACTATGTCTACCTGGGACAAACAGTCCAGTTAGGTAGGCACAACTTCGAGAAAGAGGTCATACAACGAATTCAACTCGGCTGGGTAGCGTTCGGGAAGCTAAGGAAGATCTTCTCGTTCAATATTCCGCAGTGTCTGAAAACGAAGGTCTACGACCAGTGTGTGTTACCAGTGATGACATATGGAACAGAGACGTGGTCTCTGAATGTTGGCCTCGTATTAAGGCTCAAAGTCGCTCAGCGGGCCATGGAGGGGGCTATGCTTGGTATTTCCCTACGTGATCATATCCGTAATACGGAGATCCGTAGGAGAACGAGAGTGACCGACATAGCCCGCCGGGTTGCCATGCTGAATTGGCAATGGGCAGGCCACATCACTCGACGAACCGACAACCTTTGGGGAAGAAAGGTTCTCGAGTAGCGACCACGTATCGGACGGCGCAGCGTAGGACGGCCCCCCACCAGATGGACCGACGATCTGGTCAAAGCTGCGGGGAACCGTTGGATGCGGTCGGCACAGGATCGCTCGTTGTGGCGTTGTCTTAGGGAGGCCTATGTCCAGCAGTGGACGTTGAAAGGCTGATGGATGGATGGATGGATGGAATATCTATACTTGTAAATGCTTTGCAAAATGCCTAGTAATACTCATAACATAGGTAGTTGTCATTCCATAGCTATTTTATTCCAAATTTGTCAATACTTTACAATCTCTAATATATTTAGATATTTTTATATATATTTTTAGCATTTGACATGCTTAGCACTATACATTAAACACAAAGTGAAAAATGTGAAATCGAAAATAACAGTCAGGAGCAGGATTTGAACCTGCATCTTCTGGATACCGTCCAGATGCTTTACCAATTCAGCCATCCTGACAATTGCTCCTGACTGCTAATTTCGATAACACATCATACTTAACGTCTTTGGGTGACACCTGCGCCATCTGTCGGAAGTATTTTCATACATTGTACCGACCAGGTAAACTTAATTTTACAATTAAGATTTTTACCTAATAATGACGCAAAGCCTTTAAATATTTAGATATTTTTATATATATTTTTAGCATTTGACATGCTTAGCACTATACATTAAACACAAAGTGAAAAATGTGAAATCGAAAATAACAGCCAGGAGCAGGATTTGAACCTGCATCTTCTGGATACCGTCCTGATGCTTTACCAATTCAGCCATCTTGACAATTGCTCCTGACTGCTTATTTCGATAACACGTCATACTTAACGTCTTTGGGTGACGCCTGCGCCATCTGTCGGAAGTATTTTCATACATTATACCGACCAACAAACATGCAACAAACACACAAACAGTGAGAGGACGAGGGCGAGGGAGCGGAAGAGCAAGAGGAAGAATAGGTAGGACACCAGAAAACAAATTAACGGGGAGGTAAAGATCTCTTTTCCCGTAGGAAACGGGACGGGGTATTTATAAAAAACCGACAACAGTCGAGAAAAAAAAACAATCATAATATATTATCCAATATTTTTGTAGAATTTGAGATACTTAAATGTGCCGTAGAATAACGTATTTCGATTCTGAAGTCCACGCGGACGTAGATGCGGGCAGAACCTATTCGATAATAATTTTATGACACTGGCTATTGAATAAACTTTTTTTCAACCCATTTCTGTCTCTATGGGAGCAGAGGTCTCCTCCTCAGAGTGACAAGGATTGAGGCCACGTTCCACCACGTTGGCCTAGGATGAGTTCGCAGGCCTCACGAGCCAATAGTATTTTTTGTAGCCCTTGGTTTAACCACCCAGCGGGCCTACCACTACTGCTGATTAGGTATAGGATAGATTTTTGAAGGGTGAGGCTGGAGACGCCCCGGGCCGGTCTCTGGACCATAGGGGCACTCCAGCCTGTGCTGGAGGAGTGGGCAGGCCGACAGCACGGAGTCCTTACCTGCCGACTGGTGCAGGTGCTGTCGGGGCACGGTTGCTTCGGCAGATATCTGCACATAGTCACAAGGAGGGAAGCGATTCCGGGCTGTCACCATTGCGGCTGCGACGAGGACAAGGCATGGCTCGAGTCGTGCCGGCCTGGGCCGAGCAGCGCCGTGAACTCGTCGCGGCAATACGGGGGAGACTTCTCACTGCCGAGCGTCGTCAGAGCGATGCTCGGCAGTAACAGGAATTGGGCTGCGGTCGCTGCCTTCTGCCAGGAGGTGATCTCGCGAAAGGAAGCGGCGGAGCGGGCCAGGGAAGAGGATTCTTCCGCTGACCCAAACCGCCGCCAGCGATTGGGGTAGCACAGGCGCGAGTACTTGCGCTTCATGCCGCCCTAGCTGAGGCTGCGGGTGGATGGACCGGGGAACGTCCGCCACCCGCAAGGCCTCCCGCGAAGGTGTGACGACCCCCGTGTGCGGGTGCGTCGCTCAGTAGAGGGTACCCGAAAGGGTAAGCCGCCGGCAGACCACTGAAGTAATCCAACACAGTACCAGTGGTCCGTCAAAACAGGCAGAGAGACTACACACGGTGGGCTTATTTAGTGGGCGAGGACCCCACACTACCCTGTTCGTTGCCATGAACGACGGGGTGTGCGGTTAGGTACATTTTTTCCAGCATAAACAAAAAAGAAGATATAAGATAGATCTAATAAGCTCAACAAGCTGCTTTATTGGTTGGATTTATAAATTAAAAACCAAAGTATTTAAAAAAATCATCAGCCATTAGTGCTTTACGCCTTGCTTGTTCCGCGATGAGTGGATATACGGGGAAGTAGGTACCACTCTCTCACAGAAGATCAGCGTGATACAATGATAGGTACTCCTACAGATTTTCTTGTGGTCAATGAGAGCACTACAGGCTCTTATCGTCCACGATCTCCTTATTATTCTATCTCTCCTCCTCCTATCCCTTTCCTTGAAGTTGGCGACGTGTGAGTGATGCCTCTGGAGTTGCTAGCGGCTATAGGCTACGATAACCACTTACCACCGAAGGCGAAGGCCGTATGCTAGTTTACCACTGGTGTAGTATTGAAAAAATCTGGAAAACAGTTGACCTTAAAGGCCATCCCTGCAACTTCCCGCTAATTTGATAGGTACTTAAGCGCTCAGAATTGCATTTATTACGGTTTTGTGCTCCTCGAGCTCAAAAACGACTTTTGAGCTCGAAGAGCTCAAATGGACCGATTTACTCATAGTTTACGGCATTCAACGGAGCTTTCTGAGCTCTTTGAAGAATCTTAAAGCTGAAATTGGTCAGACTGAAAATTTCATAGAAATTATGAAGAAAAACATTATTTTTTTGTCAATTTTTTTCGACAATGATATCTCACGAACGAACCAACCGATTTTGTCCAACATGCGGCGATCGAAGTAGTTTTTTGATGTTAAAATCTGATTAGTTTTTGGAATCTATCGACAAAACAGTTTAAAAGTTATTCAAAAAAGAACACATTTGAAAAAAAAATATTTTTGTAGTTTTTTTGAGATTTCTCAAGATCCGGTTCGAATTGGTCCACACGCACGCACGCACGCACGCACGCACGCACGCAAGCACGCACGCACGCACGCACGCACGCACGCACGCACGTACGCACACACACACGCACACACACACACACACACACACACACACACACACACACACACACACACACACACATACAGACATACACACATCATCGCGGAAGCTTCCTAAGACCTCAAAATGACAACATCCGTTGAAAACTCGATTTTCGAAAAACGGGATAAAACCAATAACTTCCTAACTTTTGAAAATTTTCAATTTTCTTAGCGGGAAGTTAAAAAAGATTACTTTATTTTGTACAGTGACCGCATAATGTTAAGCTAACTACCAAAAGTAAAAGCGATAAACTGCGACCTTATTTATAAATAAAGTTCAAATGAAATTTCTTGATTCTAAATCTGCGCATAATTTAATTTTCAACTTTAGCGTCTTGTTATAATAAGATGAGAATTGTAAAGACCCTTTGCCGAGGCCTGACAAGGTTATTTTACTGTTGTCTACGCTACCTGTGCAGTCTAGGCTAGATAGTTACTTGTTCAAAACACAAGGACAGTCATAAAAGTATCTTCCCAATCAAAAACCTCTTGTCTAGACGAGTGGATGCCGGCTGATCCTTGAAAACAAAAGCAATAACTCCCAGTCAATTTGAAGAAAGTCAAGTAGAAAGTATGAAGTATAATTCAAAGGTTGGATATTATTCTCCGCGTCGTGAGGTAAGGATAATAGGCAACGGTTCCAATTAGAGGATGAGGGCGTTTGTTAACATTTAATTAACGTCAAGGAGCCATTGTGTCGGCACGGCAGCCACCAGACTTCTCGCCAAGTTTCTCAGCTATGTCTTGATGAGATACAGTCACGACGTTCCCAATTATTTCAGGTTTTTTTAACAGTAGTCTCTTATAACAACATGTGCTTGATTTTATTGCTATTTTATAGTATTATAAGATATCTACCTAATTTTGTTCATAATCTATCCTGGTTTATAACATTTCAAAAGTATAATTAGTGACGGATACTACCTTTACAAAAACAACATAATTGAACAGCATTTCAAGATCAGTATGTCCTTTTAATATTTCTGAAATAACAGACTGCCGAATTTCGACTCCGTCAAACTAATAGAATACGCTCTTATCTATTTATCAACTAGATAGTTGATAGTCTCCAAACAACTGAATAGATTTTCTTAAACCGTATCAAGGGACGCTTACGATGTCTACTTTTAGGAACAAAAATAAAACTAAATCAGAATCCATTTAGCCGTTTGGAGGTTATGACGACACAGACACACGTAAATCTTAATACTGCTTTGTTTGCGTCGGGGATCAAAAAAGTATATTTCTAATATACTTAGTGGATGTGCCGGGCTGTTAGTAGTATCTATTAAATAGATACGTAGTGGCATATAATTAATATGCAATATTTATAATACAATATCACGTAATTAGACAAACATTTTTACTGACATTTGAAAACATGTTTGTGAATGTAATGTGGATTTTTCTCAGACGTAGAAGGTAAAAGATTTGATTTATCGCAGTCGGATGGTGAGGCGCTGACCACCCGGTCGGGCGGCTACCGGCCAAGCGGCCGTCCGCCCCTCCCGCCCGGACGCGTTATTAAACTTTTCCCCATATTAAACATTCCGGAGACGAATACATTTTATTGTTGCCTCGGACCGACGTCAGAGGCCCCTACAAAGCGAAACTCAAAGACGGCAATTGCGAAATAAATTGAAAGCAATTTGATATTGCGTTGTAAGTAATAGCCATCAAACCCACAAGTCTGTAAGAGACATTTTGTATGCAATTTAGAAAAAATCAACGGCTCATTTGATTGTTGCCTTTTCTACCAAAAGGCAGCTAGTTTGAAGATTTATGACATAACTAGAATAACTACTTGTAATAAATAGTCCGTAGAGTACTACCTATTTAATTATTAGCAGCTAGCCTTTTTCGTACTACGAACGTAATAAAATCTGATAATGAAATAAGCAAACAATAGGGTAATTATAATTTGTATAACAGACTATAATTTACAATTAGAAATACGTTAAAACAAATAAACCATCCAATTAGACACTGGCTTTGTTAACTTTTAATTAAAGGACTTGTACACAGCACCGTATAGAATATTGCGCTATTTAAATAACAATTGATACAGAGTAGCAGGGTTCCTTAGTAATTTAAACTATGTATTTTAAGCTATTTTATGACATCCTTACTAATATATTTGTATCATACTTCATACTAATATTATAAATGTGAATGTAAGTTTGTTTGTTACGCTTTCACGCGAAAACTACTTAACTGATCATCATGAAACTTTGTACACATATTTTTGGAGGTATTAGAAGTAACATAGGGTACCATTTATTTAAAAAAAATATTTTTTACGAAGGTTAAAAGAAATATTTGTCATTTCAAGGGTTGCTTTATTTATTTTTATGAAATTCCTCGCGGACGAAGTCGCGAGTAACGGCTAGTTAAGTATAAATGCGAAAGTGAGTTTGTTTGTTACGATTTGACGCTATAACTACTGAATATAGTAAGTAGTCATGAAATTTTGCATACACACCCTCTGCAATCCAGAAAAGGACATAGGCGATATTCGGATGGCAAACTTTTCATACCGGAGAAACGAATGGTTCCTGTGGGATATCTATTGTAGTTTGTATATAGAGATAATTAGTGTGCCGTAGAGTAATGTAGGATTTATATTCTAAAATCCACGCGGACGGAGTCACGGGTAGAATTTAGTTACACATACAATTCACTGATAAGTATTTATTTAACAGATAGGTATTACGTCTATATTCTCTTGGTTTTAATGAAATTTCTCCTCATACAACCTCTACGCTCTGGATCGGACAATACAGCCACCAGATAGTCGTTGATAACCACCGCTCATGGACTCTGCGACATCAGGAGACATAAACCTCACCATGAAGAACAAAGACTATGATTGAGAGCAGTGGGAATAAGACTATCTTCTTATGCAGCTGAAACGCATCGAGATACTTACACGCTGTTACAAAGAAGATGGCTACTAACCTACTCATTTGTGTTTAACATATGCGATAGCTTTAACTTGATACCAAACCCTGCCTATACCCTACATCTCCCAGAATCTCAAGGCATTTCAATCTCAATCTCGCAACGCGACTGCTGGATATAGTAGGTAATATTAAGGTTAAGCAGTTACTTTGAGAAAATTTACCGCCTAGCTTAGAAGAGGATTCAAGAGGCGATGCGACTTGTGATGTTCATGAGCAGCGCTGTAACTAGCCTTTTGTGCGCCCGGTGCGAGTTTCTATAACTGCGCCCTTAAAAAAATGTTTGTTCCAATCTTACCTGGTTCTGACAATAAAATCTAATGTTTATAAAATTAAATCAATCATATAAAAACTACGTTTTTGTATACTTAATTATGAGTATTTGCACACAGCAGTGTGATGCGGGTGTACCGTATTACGCTATAAATTATAGGTATTGTTTGTGGTCTTAGTCTGGTCATTTTTGCACCGCTCCAGGGTCTGCGCCCTGTGCCTGGGTACCGCTGGCACCGCCCTAATTACGGCATTGCTCATGAGGTCTTGAGTTCGCATCCAGGGTCAGGCTAACAGGAGTTATTGGAGTAACAGCCGCGGAGTTAGAAAGCTCATGCCTCAGATGAAATATAGGTAAAGCCATCGGTCATGCGCCTGACATCTCTCCGGTAGTGTCGGAATGCCTGGTGGACTATAAGAGTGAGGGAGCAGAGAGTATACTGCCGTACGTACACACTCGTGTACTAGAAAATCTGGCTTGTGTCAGTTGACACTTGCCGGCGTAACTAAAATCGGCCCAGAGATGGTTTTTATTGTTATACTAAGTTTTTTTTATTGCATGTAATGGTAGACGAGCCACGGCCTATCTTAAGGTAAGCGGTAACCGTCGCTCATGGACTCAACTATACCAAGAGTATCAAGCCGCTGCTCACCATTTCATTTCACCGATCTGAAATGAAAGAAGGAGGAAGGGCTATCTCCTGCTACAGCCAAACCGTAACGATGTGCTTCATGACCGGTCACACAGGAGATGCTGGTACCAACCCGCTCGGGTACTATACCAAGTGAGTACTCCCACTTGGTACCCAGCCCTACCACCAGTCATGCAATGGATGATAATTGCTTACTTTCGTTAGTCGCCTCATAAGACATCCGTGAAAAGTACTTTTAATTTACAAATTTAGAAAACACATTAGAAGGGATAATATCCTAATATAGTTTTTTTTTCAAACAGCCTCAATATACAGCTACAGCTCTACTATAAGCCTTTTCTTGTACTCTTGTAGTTGTACTTACTATCTAGGATTACTCTAATTGTTTTTTCGTGTTCAACTATGTAGGTACCTTCACTAGACGGCGTTCTAATCCGAAATCGCATCTCCGACGATTAATTATAGGAAATAGAGCGAGCAGGCTAGTATTGAAAAACCTTTAAGAGGAATAAAGTACTTATACACACAGGTTTACTTAGTAACTAACTAAAACTGGCTCGAATCATAAAGTTATGTTAACAAGTAACACATAGGCACCCAGCGGATGTGACGTATAATAACTACTCCCAATGATACCTTAGTGATTTACCTATACCTTAATATATCTATAATTCATAATTAATAATTTAGTTAATCATTGTAATAATTTGGCGTTGTAAACAATAATTTAACGTTATTAATTAGTAATCTGACTTCCGATTAATTTTGTTAAAAAGGGTAGGACGCGCCATTATGGTGGCATTCGTTTAGCTAGTCCCAGTACAACGTTACGCTGTCCGAATATAAAGTGAGTTTAATTACTTATTGGTCTGTTTAATTCCGCAACACCCCACAAGTTTTAACATCTCAGAAGTGGGATTATGTTCAAAATGTCTGGACCATACGTTAACGGCTTGGGACAACGTAAACGAAAAAATTATAATTCAAGTTCGTCTGAAGATGAAAATAGTGAGTTTTTTTTCTCTAACGACACTCGTAAGAAAAACGTGAGCAAAAAACGGCATGTTGCACCCAGTGATGCTGAAGTAATTCCGAAGTTTAGACCAGAAGATACCAACAATAACATTATCGGGTGGCTTCACAAAATAGACCAGCTAGGCGATATCTACGGATGGGATCATACCGACCGAACGTTTATTATGCAATTACGGCTGCGAGGCTCTGCCCGAGAATGGTACGACGACCTCGAAAATTATAACCTCACGTGGGGCGAATGGAAGGAAATGCTGATGGTGGCATTTCCGCGATCGACTGACTACGTGGACAAGTTGGAACGCATGTTGGCTAGAAAGAAAGAAGACAAAGAAACTATGACGAAGTATTATCACGAAAAACTATCTTTACTGAAGAAATGCGGTATCATCGGCGAGGATGCAATTTCGTGTATAATACGGGGGTTGCCTCACGAATTGAGAGCTAACGCTAAAGCATATAGTTGCGACACTCCTGAACAACTCTACTACGGCTACTTATCATCGCTAGAGAATTTTCAACGGGTAGATTCAAGTACAGCGCGGCATTCTACATGGAGAAGAGGCAATCACAAACTTGTTTCGACGTCGACTCATCAGCTCCAGCCGAAGATATGCTACGTGTGTCGTCGGGCGGGTCATGAGGCTCGAGACTGTAGGCAGCAGCAGCGTTGCGAGAACTGCCGGCGCAGTGGACATACAACGGCAGCATGCTGGTTTGGCACCGGCAGCGCTGGGACTTCGCGACAGCAACCACAAAAGGTTAGTCGAATAATGCACATAACCTACGATATTTATGCTGATATTTATAAAAGGACAGTAATAGTAAATGGGCACCAGCTCAGAGCATTTATAGACACAGGTAGTAAAATGAATATTCTCTGTATGTCACAAACCGAAAGATTGCAAATTATTGTCGAGCCTAGTACTACTGTTATGCAAGGTTTTGGAGGAGCATGTGTAAACTCACTTGGTTCAAGTTACTTGAGTGTCTTAATAGATAATACAATATTGTACGGAGTAGTTGAACTAGCTAATTATATAACAGCGGATATTGATTTATTAATTGGTCAAACTATGATTAATAGTAATAATGTCAGTCTAGTAACTACAGCTTCTTCTGTACGTTTTGTTCAAAGTCAAGTGGTACAAGATTTATTTGCAAATATGAAATTAGATTCAACCGATTTTCTTGTAAAATTCCCAGTTTATTTAAAGCACAATGTTAAAATACCTAAACAAAGTCAGCTATATGTAGAAGTACATGTCAACTGTAACAAAAGTAATGAAAAGGAGCACACATTTCTAACTAATACGGTTTGGGTACAGTTAGGTAACATTACATACTTCATACCCTCTGCTATTATTAAATCATGTCATTCTCATTTAAAAGTTGTCAATTTAGGTGATACTGATATAGTATGGGAGGCACAAAAGCTTGTAGCTAGGGCTGAGATAGCAACAATACCAACGTACACGCGCGAGTATACGACCCTAGCTATAGATGATTCAAATACCGATAATTTACGTATTAACTTATCTGATATAGAGACAGGACAGCTTAGTGATTGCGAAAACAAACGATTACTAATACTTTTAAACAAGTATACTAACTCATTTGCTAGAACTACCAAAGATTTGGGTTGTACTGATCTCATCAAAATGCATATTCGCACAATAAATAACCAACCGATCTGTTGCAAGCCTTATCGATTGTCACACAAAGAAAATGAAATCGTGAACGGCAAAATCAAGGATTTACTAGAAGCAGGTATTATTAGGGAGTCCATGTCTGAGTATGCTAGCCCTATTGTTCTAGTAAAGAAAAAGACAGGGGACTATAGGCTTTGTGTAGATTATAGAGCATTAAATGCTAATACTATAAAGGATAGATATCCTTTGCCACATATAGAAGATCAAGTCAATAAGCTGTCAGGGCAATTCTTTTTTACAACCCTTGACCTTGCCCAAGGTTATTACCAAGTGGGTATTCATGAAGACTCAATAACTAAGACTGCATTTGTAACTCCATCCGGTCAATTTGAATTTTTGAAAATGCCATTTGGCCTCGCAAATGCCCCAGCTGTATTTTCTCGTTTAATACAGATGACGCTAGGTAGGGTCGATCAAAACATTGCCCTATATCTTGATGACGTTATGTTGCCTACAAAAACAGTAGAAGAAGGTTTAGTACTACTAGAAAAAGTTTTACAATTATTAAAACAGGCAAATTTAAAATTAAATCTTGGTAAATGTTCTTTTCTTAAGCGTACCGCCACTTACCTAGGCCACGAAATATCAGCTGGTACAATACAACCGGGCCAGGCTAAAATAAAATGTGTTGCAGGATATAACCGGCCGCGCAATGTACATGAGATTAGACAATTTATAGGTTTAACATCGTATTTCAGAAAGTTTGTTCAAAATTTTGCACAGATTGCCCGTCCTCTTACTCTACTTACTAAGAAAGATGTAAAATGGCATTGGGGTGCTGACCAAGAAAAATCGTTTCAAACCCTTAAGCAGCGTTTGATTGAAAGACCGGTATTAGGCATTTATAACTGTAACGCAAAAACTGAGCTACATTGTGATGCCAGTAAAATTGGTTTAGGTGGGATTTTCATGCAATACCAAGCAGACGGTAGTTTAAAGCCTATAGCTTATTTTAGTAGGGTGACAAGTAAGGAAGAGAAGCACTATCATAGTTATGAACTTGAAACACTTGCCGTTGTTGAATCTCTTAAGCGTTTCAGAATTTATCTTACAGGCATCAAAGTTAAAGTAGTGACAGATTGCTCAGCACTTAGAACTACCCTAGTGAAACGTGATTTAATTCCAAGAATAGCTCGCTGGTGGCTTACAATACAAGAATTTGACCTTGAGATTGAGTATAGGCCAGGCGAACGTATGAAGCACGTAGACGCGCTTAGTAGAAACCCTGTAACTAACACACTACTCATGATCGATAATTCAGATTGGTTAATAACGCTTCAGCTACAGGATGATAATATTCAAAACATTATTTCTAGACTTCGTGACAATCCTGATCCTAACTTATTTTTAAACTACATTATTAAAGATAACATACTTTTTAGGAAAACAGTTGCTGGTGAGCGTTTTGTTATTCCAAAATTGGCAAAATACGGTCTACTACAAAAACTTCACGATCAAATAGGTCACCCCGGGTTCGAAAAATGTGAACGATCTATTAAGGCTCAGTTCTGGTTTGAAGGAATGACGAGATTTATAAGGAAATATGTAAACAGTTGTTTTGCAATGTGCATTTAATAAAGGCAATTATGGTAGGTTGGAGGGTGAACTACATCCAATTAACAAGCCAGCCATACCTATGCATACGTTGCACGCTGACCATTTGGGTCCTTTTGCTAAAACCCGTAAAGGGAATACTTATGTTCTGGTAGTGATAGACGCTTTTACCAAATTTGTGTTCGCCCGACCTGCTAAAAATTGTAGTTCACTTGAGACTATTCGATTGCTAAAAGAAATAATTATTCAGTTTGGTTATCCAGTAAGAATAATAACAGATAGGGGGAAAGCTTTTACGAGTAGGTATTTTAAACAATTTGCCGAAGAAACCCAATTTAAACATATTTTAAACGCAATAGCTAGCCCTCGTTCTAATGGTCAAGTTGAACGTGTTAATCGTACTCTGCTAAACGGCCTCAATACTATGTCAGAAAGCGAATGCACATGGGACATAAAGCTGGATGACGTAGTGTGGGGAATCAATAACACTCCTAACGCAACAACGGGCTTCTCACCCTTTAATCTTATGTTTGGCCACAAAAACTCTCGTTATCCGTCATTCCCTTCGGACGCGGCTTCTACCTCTAACGATCAACTTAATGAACTACAAGCTAATAGGGAAACTGCAAAGCTTCGCATTGATAAAAATATGGGCACCATGAAAAACCAATTCGATAAAAAACATAAACAGTGTATTAAGTATGCCGTAGGTCAATTAGTTCTTTGGAAAGGAGGTGTAGCTAGAGATGGCGTGACTGGTGTTACTAAAAAACTTAATGGGTTATACTCGGGTCCCTACAAAGTATGCAAAGCGGAGAGCTCATTAGACAGATATACTATCTCAAGTATAAAGGGTATGAAGGGCTATAGGAAGTTTAGTGCAGTAGTTCGCGGAGAGGCCCTCCGACCTTACAAACCGACATTGTCTGAGGATGATAGTTCAGGCAGTGACCGAGAAGTAGATAGAGACGATTTAATAGATCTTCTTGAAAGCTAATTGTTACAAATGTGTGGCTCTTTATTTCTGTATCACTGTTTCTACTCTTTAGTTAACATAAATCATAAGTGTACCTGATTGAAGTATAGTCTTTTGTAATTTACCATTAAATAAACCTGAACTAATTATTACATTTATTCAAATATCATACTTAAATCAAACTTTATTAATTTATATATAGGAACACCAACTAAATATGTACAAATTGATTCACACAATTGACGCTCACTGTTATTGAGTTAAATACTCCTTCAATTATGGGAGACCACAGCATGCACTTGAATTGAACTAAACGTTATATAATTGCTTAAATTAAAATAGAATTAAAGTGAACTAGATAGAATAAGACCTATACTATAATATACCCGCCTAATCATACATATAAGAACAATTCTAATCAAACCAACTAATCAAGACTATGTAAATAAGGACAGCGGTGTGATCAAGTCCGTAAATAAGAGCGGCTGTGTGATCGAATCTGTGTGATCAAGTCTATGTGATCAAGTCTGTGCAGGTAAATAAGGACGGCTGTGTGATCAAGTCTTTAGCTGGGGAGACAGCTGTGTGAACAAGTCTGTAGTTTGGGAGACAGCTGTGTGATCAAGTCTTTAGTTGGGGAGACAGCTGTGTGATCAAGTCTTTAGTTGGGGAGACAGCTGTGTGGTCAAGTCTTTAGTCCAGGAGACAGCTGTGTGATCAAGACTTTATTTAGAGAGACGGCTGTGTGATCAAGTCTATTAGTAATAAAAACTGTGTGATCAATCTTTAAATTCATCCAAACGTAATCCATATCTTAAAACAACAAGTTACTGCTGTACAATTGTTTCAGGACTACGGGGTGGGCGGTGTAGAACAACATACGGGCCGCGGGACGCGGCCTATACAGGATGGCCGAATGTTAACAAGTAACACATAGGCACCCAGCGGATGTGACGTATAATAACTACTCCCAATGATACCTTAGTGATTTACCTATACCTTAATATATCTATAATTCATAATTAATAATTTAGTTAATCATTGTAATAATTTGGCGTTGTAAACAATAATTTAACGTTATTAATTAGTAATCTGACTTCCGATTAATTTTGTTAAAAAGGGTAGGACGCGCCATTATGGTGGCATTCGTTTAGCTAGTCCCAGTACAACGTTACGCTGTCCGAATATAAAGTGAGTTTAATTACTTATTGGTCTGTTTAATTCCGCAACACCCCACAAGTTTTAACAGTTATTTTAGACATTGATACCAATATTGCTATGCAATCAATCCTTTTTTGTGTTTGTATTGTGTAAGTTGCTTTGTCACATTGATTTATTTTAATTACGTACCTAGTAAATAATGAAAGTGTCTCTAGTATTAACTAAAACCTGCGAGTAATAATCATTTGATTTAAATATTGTACCTACTTATTTGTATCTACTATAGCAGAAATTTATTTAATAAATGTTGATAATTGTTAAAAAATACCTCTGCTTTTTTTCTTACACTTTCTTTTATATTTTTTTTACATTTTCTTTTATATTTTTCTTATTTAATTTTATTTTATACTTTTTAGTGATCATTATTTCATTTTTTTTTTTGTCAGATAAATATACAATATAATCTTGCCTATTAGGATTAAGTACCTGAATTTAGTACGTCCAAACATTATGGAAATTTCAGTGGCTGAAAAACGAGGGTGCTATACACATCTGTTTACGTCCTAATCTGTACATTTATGCGAAATGTTATGTTATGGAATGGTGAAAACAACTATGCGGTCGCAGCAATTGCGGGTGATTTGCTGTTAGTAATTGAAGAGTTCCAATGTCTATCTTCGAAGATATTAATCAGATATGTGGGCCTAACCAAGTTTCATTCTATGATTGCTAACGCTTTAGAAAACTATTAAAATGTATAGGAATATAACATTTTAACGATATCTATAACGCTAAGTCACGCGACTTACCGTTAGAGGTGTCATATTTCCATACTTTTTAATAGTTTTCTATAGCGTTAGCGATCATAGAATGTAACTTGGCTAGGCCCAATGGTATGCAGATCATTTACTAAGACTTACCCTGAAAAGATAAGCTTCTAATAACTAAAACCCTATCCAGATCGGATCAGTAGATTTTGTGGAAATCGCGGAAGTACAATCATACGGGTCGAATAATACATGAAACCTCCTTTTTGAATTCGGGGAAATTTTTTGTTAGCTTCTTAACGAACCTAACGCATTCAATAGCTAGCTACGCAATGACTATACATAATAACATTGAAAGATCTACGCAATGGCTCGAGATGTTTTGGAGGCGCAATGATTTTACTGTCTGGCGATTTTCGTCAAACACTGCCAGTAATTCCAAGATCAACTGCTGCCGACGAAATAAACACTTGCCTTAAATCATCAAATCTATGGCGCTATGTAAAAAAATTCAGCTGACAACAGATATGAGAGTTGCATGGCTGAACGATACATCTGCTGAAGATTTCTCTGAGCAATGGCTGACTATCGGTAATGGTCGAGTACCTGTTGACGCATCGAGCGGATTGATTTTATTTCCTCCAAATTTCTGTAACTTTGTCTCATCGAAAGACAAACTCAACATCACAAAGTTTTCCCAAACATCATTACTAACCACAAAAATAATGAATGGTTGAGTGAGCGAGCAATTTTGGCGGCCAAATATAAAGATGTAGATGACTTAAACCACATAATTCAGAATGAAATCATTGGTACATTGCATTCATTCAAATCTATTGACTGTGTAAGAAATAAAGATGAAGCCACCAACTATCCAATTGAATTAAACTCCTTGGATGTGCCTGGCTTACTACCGCACAATTTACGACTAAAGGTTTGCTCCGTAAATATCATGCTTCGAAACATAAACCAACCAAAACTGTGCAACGGAACGCGTTTGGTGGTGAGTAAATTGATGAACAGTGTGATTTCCGCCACGATACTCAAAAAGAAAATTCGAAGGTGAGGAAGTTCTCATTCCGAGGATCCCGATGATCCCAACCGATATGCCGTTTGAGTTTAAACAACTTCAATTTCCGATCCGTCTTGTATTTGCCATGACAACAAACAACAAGGCCAATCCTTGAAAATTTGCGGTCTGAATCTAGTAAATCCATGTTTTCCCATGGTCAATTATATGTGCCATGTTCACGGGTCGGAAGACCATCTGCGTTATTTATTCTTGCGCCTGATAATAAAACGAAAAATGTCGTCTATCACAAGGGGCTTCGCTGAAGAGGGCAACCCATGCATCAAAATACATGGCCAATAAAGAATCTTTAAAATACTTGATTTTTTTTATTTATATTTATTATCCTAATAAAAATAAAATCCAAAATCTGCTCATTTATTAATAAAAGCGGAACAAAGTTCGCCGGGTCAGCTAGTTATTCATAAAAATATAATATTGATTTAAAACACTGGTTAAAACCTCTTAGTTTCTTGCCCTCTTTAGATGTTTACTGGTTCCGAATTAAAGATGTATATTAATATAACAATATTAATAAAATAATAATATTTAGCTTCTTGGCTCTAACTCTTGACAGCGATCAAGAAGTCTTGGTAGTAAAGCAAACTAAAGCAAGCCTGCAAATTATAAGTACCCTTGTAAATTTATACATGAGTATGTTAGTATAACTTAGAGAGGTGGACCTCGCTAAGTGATTGGATTGGTCCATTATCTTCAATCTACTGATTTCTTCAGAGCACTCCCAACTCTTTTGATTCACTCTAAGCAATGAATGTAAATGTACGGTATTTATCTATTTTGCGATGAGAACAGTATAAAAGGCCGTCCCATAACGTAGTCAACAGTTATAATGAAATTGTTTTCTTATCTGTAGCTTAAGGCTACGGCTATATTGGACGCGATGGCATGCCTCCTTGTTTTCATTTACTTATATTAAATTTAAAGGTCTCGTGTCATAACAGTAAAGTTTTTAATACATTTCTTATCGTGTAGGTTTTATTATTAAATATTAAATACTATTTATTGCTAGCTTTTGCATATGGCGTAGCCGTAGTTTTTTTGGTTGCTCGACATAATAATACTTATCTATTTATCGATCTATTCTATGTTACTACCTACATCTCTTCTATTCTCTACTCTATATATTATCTATGAAAAATAACTATCCCACAGGAATCGTATATGTCTCCGGGATAAGTATGCTCATGTCCTTTTCTGGACTCCGGAGTATATGTATGCTCATGTCTATCGATTTAGTAGTTACGGCGTTAAATCGTAACAAACAAACGAACACTATTTGGTATAATTATTTATAATATCTAATAATTAAGCTCACCTGGTCGGAACAATGTAGGTCGGAACATCCGACAAAAAGTGCGGGCGTCACCCAAGACGGAAAGAAAGAATGGCCCTGAAGTAATGTCACGATAGCCCAGTTGGTAGAGAGTATTCAAAAAGTACGGGTCCGAACTTTGTACGTTTTCTCACTTTCATGTTCATGTGGTTTCACATTCATATTTATAACTAGCTGATATATTATAATTTATTTTGCGTTGTTTTATCACTCAACACATAGTGCTTATAAAATCGTTATTTTTTAAAATTTTGATAAGGTTATACGAGTAATTAGATATTGCAATATATTTTTTTTATATGAGAGCTATGTGTTCAAGAAATACAAACAAACATAGCATCACGCATGTATCCCAAAAGGGGTAGACAGAGATGTATTAGCAGTCGCACACACTACCAATGCACCACAGTTAATTGAAATTAAAGTTAGAAAACTTAATTGAAATATATCCAGTAGTTTTATTGTGATGCGCGCCTAATGGCAGACCTCTACTATTTTATTTGTATAGGTAGATATAAACTTAGGGTACATCAGGGAAATTCACACTTTCTTAATAAATATACCGTAAGTCAATAATTAATTTATGTGCATATATATTGGTAGATAACGTCAGAACCTAGAAATATTGTAAGAAGTATCGAGACAGTTACGAGGTAGACTTATAGCTTCCATTCAGTAGAGGAGAGTTAATGCTTGCAGGCAATCACATAAGTGGATCAAATAGCTGTAGTCCATTTGGATAATGAACTAGCGACTGTAGCCTCCTCGAATTCTTTTATTGTACACTCATTCATATAACTAATATTGAGTATTTTTGTATCAGTGTATTACGTTAGTTTTAATGGAATTACGCAGATGCAGTCTGAGGACTTGATAGATTTGCAAGTATATTTTCTTTTAAATCATAGTTCAATTAATGTACGTTAGTTGATTGCTTTTGGTAATAAAACAAAACTAAAACGATGGCATCTATCTTGTTAGATTTATTTTAGAACTTTGGAATAAGTACTTATTTTACACTATTTATTGTCACGGGAGTTGATTTCGCGTAAATATTATACAGTAGATACCTAATATTAAATTAATCTTTTCAATCATTCATGGCCATAATCTTTTGTTTTTGATTTGGTAAACTTTTATTAATGTAATAGGTAGGTATCTACTTTCTGAAATTTATACGAATACTTAAAAATATTGATAATAAAAAACCTTACTACGGAATTCGGTCGTTTGTGGCAATTGCAATCGCGACAATAGTTGCGGATGCACTTGCCTCAAGCGCTCGTGTTAGTTCTTAGTAAAAATTGTCAGTTTTAAGTGTCTATAAGTAAAAATATATTTGAATTTGAATATTACGAAATTAACTTTCTCTGACGGGATCCATCGCGTTTAAAAATCATTTGATCTGGCATTCGCGGGCTCTTATCCTATTATGACGGCATAATAGAGTAAGGGCCAGTGACTGCCCGATCTTCGTCTATACTATTAAAAGGTGTAACAGAGCTTAATGTGTACATTTAAGATATTTGAGAAAAAAATAATGTATTAGACTATTTCGGCCTCTGAACACAAAACAAGCTTTATTAGAATTTTAGTCTGTTTGTTTGTTTGCCACGCTTACACTACTGAATAGATTTGTATGAAACTTTTTTGTTTGATAGCTCTCGATATATCGCGAACCTGAAATATAACTTAAAAGCAAAGTAAAGTTACACTTTGACGACTTTAAGATGCTCTTTTATACACCTTAGCTTTCTCATATCTGCCAAAACCACGATAATTCAAACTTCATAATAGTTCCTACCTGTGTTGAGGGTTGAGAAAACATTCAGCTTTTATAAAATACGATGGTCTGGCAGTCACAAGCTCTTTGTCCATAAGTATAGCTGATAAAGACTTCTATTCCTGATATCCACCTTATAAAATAAATATGACCATTATAGCTAATTTGCGAAAATTATAAATATAAAAACGAAGAAAGCATAGCAAGGTAAGTAGTAGTTTTTAATATCATGCCCTTAAAATATTTAGTGGTAAAGTTTACTATCTAGGACCACACATTAGTAAGTATATTGAAAGAAGAAAGAAATAACATATTTATTGCAATGAATAAAAAGCAGCAATTTTATCAAAGTACTAGGAGAAAAATAAAATACGGAATTATCTTGGGAATTATTCGTTACAAAACGATTGCATGCTATTTTAGCATAATTTTCAATTGCTTCTTCATTTGAGTGTTACTAAATTATTCGTAATAAATTTTTGTTTTACTATTTTCACTAAAATTTATTCTAGTAAAATATCTGTTCATGTCAAATGTTAAACATCGCAGGATTTAAATAAATTGTGCTTGTAATTACCTTAGTAATTACACTATTTGAAAAATTCTTAGCATAATACGATAGTACATTTTATATTAAAATGAGACATAAGTATTTAAAGGTAATTGTAGGTAAAATGGATTTTTCCTATACTGAAAGTGGATTTTGATCAATCCATTACCGGTACTCTGTCCAGAAGCTGTTAAGATCGCAAGTAGGCGACACGCATTTTCCATTTCCCCTTGTCCAATGCCAGCCCAGTTACACGTATTCCGTAATTTAAGCCATTCCGAAGCCATTGCGACAATATAATTATATTATAATATAAGTACAGTAATAAACCAGTAACAATTTATTTCAATATTTAGATATTTTTATGTATATTTTTAGCATTTGACATGCTTAGCACTATACACACGTTACCCAAAGACGTTAAGTATGAATGTGTTAAAATTAGCAGTCAGGAGCAATTGTCACGATGGCTGAATTGGCAAAGCATCTGGACGGTATCCAGGAGATGCAGGTTCAAATCCTGCTCGTGACTGTTATTTTCGATTTCACATTTTTCACTTTGTGTTTAATTTATTTCAAGTTTAATTTTATCAAAGTGCAAGTGCAAATCACAGATAAGTTCTAATATTATGAAGAGGAAAGATTTATTGCACGCCTCATAAGCGAAGCATTGAGGTGTGTTCTACTCCCGGTTGACACGGCACAGCTGATTTTTCAAACTTAAAATGTCTCTATTTATCATATATTGCACTTGTAAAATAATGTCTACACACACATATAAAGAACAAACACTATTTTTAACACTCATGATATTTTTGATGCCATTTTTGTTATTTTAACTAGTTAAAAAACTGTTTGAAAAATATCTGGCTTGTTTATTTACGACGCTTACATGCCGTAACTTATGAAAATTTTGCATACTTAAAATTTAGAGCCTAGAATTCGGGGTTAAAGTATCCTATATCCTTACATAGGATATTTTTTATTCCGGAATAAGTGATGGTTTATGACTGACTAATAAAAAAGCTTTAAGTAGTAGCTTTAAGAGTAACCTACAGACTAGCTACGACGACGACATTTAATATTGCCGTGTCTTTTATCGTTATCTGCCGTGTGGGGCCGGCTTTAGAATTGTCCCACGCCTCTCCACCCATGGGAGTCATAAGAGCCGACTGAGGGAATACCGGGGGAGTGGGCAGCAGCACTTTTATCTTTATCTGGCGTGTGGGGCCAGCTTTAGAATTGTAAAGGGAGTTGTAAGAGCCGACTGAGGGAAGACAATTCCGGAATTTAGTCGGAACGGCAAATGTGATGTGGAGATTGGGAACGGCCGTCGGTTAGTGGAAAGATTTTGCGGTCTAGAGCACTTCTCCGGATTGGAAGGGACATAGGTTCGAATCCTGCTTGTACAAAATTTTTCTTTTTCCACATTCACAATTTAAAAGTAGCTGAGCATGTCAAGTACTAACATACAGATCAAAATATTTAAAAAAAAACGCGCTATCAAATAGTATGAATTGCAAAATTAAACTTACTATATTGGATTAATGCATTTAAATGCATCCGATAAGTGGCGTGGGCCTTAAAGACAAATGTGATGTAGCGATTAGGATCGGCCGTTGGTCAGTGCAATGGCTTAGCGGTCTAGAGCACTTTCCCGGATTGGAAGACAACTTTTCCTTTTCCACATTCACAAAAAATTTGTTTTTTTAAATGTAGCTGAGCATGTCAAGTGCTAAAATACACATCAAAATGATAACGTAACTTCGCTGTGGGCCGCTTTATGCTTTTGGTATATTAAAGTCCACGAGTGGTAGGTACCACATTCCATCAGGTAGCCCGTAACCTGTTTCTTGTCATTGAGAACAAAAAATGCCAAATAAACATAAATGGAAAGTGTGAAAAGTTCTCCCCATACAGACAAATTTTCATGTATGCTAATTCATTACCAAGTGGTCCTTTTTTTTTGTTTAGGCGGGAAAAAATGTTCCTAACCGCACACCCCGTCGTTCGGGGCAACGAACAGAGTAGGGTGGGGCCTGCACCCACTAAAGAAACCCGCCGTGTGCCGTCTCTCCGCCTTTATTGGCGGGCCACTGGAACTATGTTACATTCCTTCTGTGGTCCGCCGGCGGCTTACCCTTTCGGTTACCCTCTACTGAGCGACGCATCTACGCACGGAGCGTCGCACCTTCTCGGGAGGCATTGCGGGTGGCGGACGTTCCCCGGTCCATCCACCCGCAGCCTAAGCTAGGGCGGCATGAGGCGCAAGTACCTGCGCCTGCGCCACCCCAGTCACTGGCGGCGGTTCTGGTCAGCGGAAGAATCCTCCTCCCTGGCTCTCGCGGAAGGCAGCGACCGCGGCCCAGTTCCTGTCGCTGCCAAGCATCGCTCTAACGACGCTCGGCAGCGAGAGGGCCCCCCCTATTTCCGCGATGAGTTCACGGCGCTGCTCGGCCCAAGCCGGGCACGACTCGAGCGTGTGCCGCGCCATGTCCTCGTCACAGCCGCAGCGGTGGCAGCCCGGAGTCGCTTCCCTCCTTGCAACTATGAGCAGATATCTGCTGAAGCAACCATGCCCCGACAGCATCTACACGAGTCGGAAGGACTCCATGCCGTCGCCCCGCCCACTCCTCCAGCACCGGCTGGAGCGCCCCTACGGTCCAAAGACCGGCCCGAGGCGCCTCCAAACGTGCCCTCCACCTGGCCATGGCAGCTCGGCGGGCGTTGCCCTGCCACCTGGCCACCTCCCTGGGTAGGGGGCGTCCGCTCCCCTCCTGCTTTTGTGACGCCCGCCGATACACCTCGGCGAGCACCTCCGCCTCCAAGACCCACGGGGGGATTCCGGCCAACGCGCAGGCCGCCTCCGTCGATTACCAAGTGGTCCTGAGGATGCCATTTGGAGAGGCGAAACACGTGTCGAATTTGCGTTAGAAATATTGCGGAATATTGCAGGTTGTGGTTATGGGGTGCCTGCCACATCGCATAGTGGCTTCGCATTTGTTTAGTTGTTACCTTTCTACCTTAATATTATCACATTCCGTTCTATCTGTGTGATGTGCGGATTGGCAATATTTGGCTATTGTGTGTGTAGGGGCTGATTACCCGTAGGTGTGTGATAGGTTTTCGTCTCAAAAGATCAATTCTATATTAAATAACGTATGTTTATCGTCAAAGCAAATGGCATGAATGAAATTCAAAAGGTTTCGTCAGCCCTAGGTGTTAGACTAGATCCATGGAAGAGTTTCAGTATAAATCTGCCTCCTCATCAGCTTCATTTGGAATTATTATACTGTAGCCCGGATTCTAAATTTACCTATACTGTAGGTGCATGCTAAAAATATTGGACATTTAGAAGTAGGTTAATATTGATTCCATAATTAATTTACATATGTACCTACCTACAAATATCGTTACTTTTAATATTAATTTGTTCGTTTCACTATCATGCCGTAATAACTAAACCAATCATCGTGAAATTTAGCATAGTATAGTCCAAAACTAAGAAAATAATTTAGGCTATTTTTTATCCCGGAATAATAAACAGCTCTTGTGGATATCAATTTTTGCATAGAGATAATTAATGTACCATTATAGTAAATTAGATTATTTGACCCAAATCTGAAATCAATGCGGACGAAGTCATGGGTAGTATCTAGTAAACTTATAACATATAGCATCACGCCTGTATTCCCCGATATGGGTAGGCAGAGGTGTAATTACACACCCACGGTTTGCCAGCTATATATGATTAAAAAAAAATCCCACGCAATAGGGGGCGATCCTATTGCCGTCTACCGGGCACACTTCCAAACTGCTGGCTGCTACTGAGAATTTTATTTTTACGAAAAAGCTCAATATCACTGCCCGACCTGGGGATTGAACCCGAAACGTCATGATCAACAGTCACTCACACTACCGCTGCACCACAGAGGTAATTGTAAAAAGTTAACTTATAAAAAGTTGTATCATATTTATTCCAGTATCTGCTAGCCAACTCTGTGAAATCACTTTGGTTAGTAAATAATAAGCCTCTGTAATTGTGATAGAAGAGTTCTTATTTTAAAGGGAGAGTACATGGGATATTAGATAATGAAGATAACATCTATATTAGATTACGTCTAAATGTATTATTGTTTTAACGGTATAATAAACAAATTCTTGTTGGCAATATGCAAATACACAAACTTGAAGGTAATTTATTTTAAGATCGAATGGCTACGAACACAGATATGCACTTTGCTTCGACTGTCGTGTGGACAGTGACATTTCTACTTTAGTGTCTCTACATTTGAATAGAATCGCCAAAGGTAATATTATCTGTTTTTAAGATAGCTCAGAGATTGAAATGTGGTGGGCGGTCCAGTTTCCAAAGACACAATATTATGTCATCGTATAGTAGTTAGAATGTTTTTGATTATTATTATGTTGATGGCGATTCAAATAAAGAAACGCTATCATATAAATCATATAACTGTACTTATTTAGGACTAGCCTTTGCCCTCGTTCCCACCGCAGGCAAAACGAATATTATTCATTAATACCTATCTTCTATTTCGGTTATAGTAGCGAAATACTACGTTTACCAGTTAATCAAGCAAAAAGAAAGTTATATAGCAATCCATTCAGTAGTTTTTGGGTGACGAGCAATACAGTAAGACTAGCAAGAATTCTAGTGAATCAATAACATCCTCTTATTTATAATGCGGTTAAAAATGATTGCCACTTCTGATGCTGTTATAAAGATCCCTCATATTAAATTATCCTAAATCTATAACAAATAAATAAAATTAAAGTGTCTATTTTAGTAATGTTTAAATAACAGCTTTCTACTAAATGCATATGAAATACTACTCTGTCAAGAAAGTACCGGGAAAAGACCAATAATACGCAACATTTTTGTTATTCATCCAAATTTATTTTATCACCTGCAAAGTATGCTCCTTCAGAAACGATAGACTTACGCCAACGAATAATCCAATCATCAAAACTTTTTTTAAACGCTGTTTCCGGAATTAGTTCAGTTCTCGCCGCAAATTCTCCTTTATGTCTTCTACCGATTGAAAACGGGTGCCATGAAGTGGTAATTTGAGTTTAGGAAAAAGAAAGAAGTCGGCTGGAGCCATATCTGGTGAATATGGTGGTTGCTCGATGATATTTGTTGAGTGTTTGGACAAAAATTCATTCACAATGATGGCCTTGTGCGAAGGTGCATTATCGTGGTGCAAAATAAAATAATTTTCTGTCCACAAATCTGGCCTTTTACGTCGAATTTGCTTTCTTAAACGCCGCATAATGCTCAAATAATATTCTTCATTTACCGTTTGACCTTTTCGCAAGAATTCCGAGTGCACAACACCGCGATAGTCAAAGAAAACAATCAACATGACTTTGACTTTTGATCGACTTTGGCGTGGTTTTTTCGGTTTCGGTTCAGTTGGAAGTCGCCACTCTGAACCTTGTTGACTAGTTTGCATGTCAAACTCGTAAACCCACATCTCGTCACCAGTAACAATGCGTTTCATGAATGTTGGGTCGGTATTGACTCGTTCTAGCATGTCCTCAGCGACTCTCATGCGATTGAGTTTTTGGAGAAAATTCAGGTCTCTTGAGACTAGCCGAGAGGAAACATGTTTCATACCCAAGTGATTATTTAAAATGGTACGGATCGACTCGTGAGACACAGAAAGTTCGGCCGCTATCTTTCTCAAAGTTGAATGAAGATTTTCAGTCACTATTTCCTTCACTTTTGCAATGTTAACTTCAGTTGCAGATATTGATGGCCTACCAGAGCGAGGCAAATCTTCCATCACATCTCGACCGCTTTTAAACGCTTTGTACCACTCATAAGCACGTGTTTTTGATAAAATCGATTCACCGTAAGCCTTCTGTAACATTTTCAGTGACTCCGAACACGAAATTTCATTAGCGATGCAAAATTTAAGACAAACTCTTTGTCCGATGTTTTTGTCCATTATGAAACTCGCAATACACACTAGATATGATATAACTAAAAACAGCACTGTATTTAATATAAATAACAGATGCAACTCAAACTCCGCGCCAAAATGGATAACAGTTGTGGCAATCTAACAACAACAAAAAAAAACAAAAATTTGTTTTTTTTTTTTTTTTTAATTTTTTTATTATAGGCTTTGGCAGTGCCATCAGCCTAAACGGATCTTAAAAACTATTTACAAAATTAACATAAAAATTATTGGACAAAAACGAAACAAATAAAAAAAAAAAATTGTCTAACAGCAAACTAAAAACTAAATAGTTTCTATCGTATTTATAACAAAATTATAAATTGAATTATATAATGATGGAAATTTTAGTAAATTTTGTACAGAATTCGGAACGTGATTTACAATGTCTAGGCATTGACAAAATAATAATAACCTATCTAAATTGAACTTATTACAATTATAAAAAATGTGATGTGGGTCACAAAAATCGCAATTATTACAATATGTGCATGATGCATCACGAATAACATTAATTTTAAACAAATGAGAAGGAACTCTGAAGTGGCCTATACGCAATCTAGACATAGTAACTATATAATGTCTACCATGGAATTTAGAGTCCTTTTCAAACCATGTCTTAAGAGACGGGGTAGGTTCAATCTCTTCTAACCATTTGCCCTTAGTAATCCTACTATGACTTAAAAGCATATTCCAACGCTTCATCACAATCTGTTTCAGAAATGGGACTAGATCAGTAAATGGAACCTTGCAAGTGCAAGAAGAGCAGTTTTGAGACTTCGTCAAACTATCAACGAATTCGTTGCCCATGATTCCAGAGTGACCTGGAACCCAAGCAAATTCTATTGTAATTTCTATGTCGCTCAGAATGCTGACATAATGTCTTATTTTGTATAATAAATAATTGTGAGAAGCTGATATAGTTTTGTTTTTGAGTGCTTGCAATACACTCATAGAGTCTGTTAATATTAAGTATTTATCATTCATTAATTTATAATTACATATAACATATTCTAGAGCATGTATAATTGCGAGAGCTTCAGCTGAAAATACAGAAAATAAATTATGACAACAATATGCTCTGCTTAACTTTAAACAAGGAATATAAAAAGCAAAACTAGTCCTATTTGAAGTTTTAGATCCATCTGTATATATAGCAGTAAAATTGCTTTTGGTTTGTAAGAATTCTAGAAAATCAAATTTATGTGTATATTTGTGTATAATGATATGAATTTCCTTGATAGTATCACAATATCTGAGAGAGTAACATGGGAGAGTTTTTGACCAAAATATGATGTCTTGAAATTCATAGTTTAGAAAAGAAATTGATTCACTTAGAGATGATGTTACCCGTAATGAACTGTGGTTATAATCAGGGAAAGTGAAGTTTTCCAACCATCTTGAAACAACTTCATTGTCTCTGCTCACTAGTTTAAGGCAGTATTTGTCAGTAATATATGAACGTCTAACTGTTAAAGGGACAATGCCAGCTTCAACTTCTAAAGAGTTAATTGGAGATGAGGACATGGCACCCAAGATTATACGTAGTGCTCTGTTTTGAATAAGATCCAATTTTTTAAGTAAATGAGTAGCTGCATTGTAGTAAAACATGCAACCATAGTCAAAATAGCTGCGCACTGTAGCTATGTATAATTGTTTTAAAACTTTGGGATCAGAGCCCCATTTCAGCCCTGTTAAAGACCTCATGATATTTAATGTAAGTTCAGCTCTGCTACTTATATAATTTATATGTTCTACCCAAGATAATCTATAATCCAGAATAATACCTAGGTATTTATAGCAACTATTCACTTGTAAAATTACATTGTTGTATAGTAATCTAGGCTTAAATTCACCATTTCTAGAAAAAGCAACCACAAGACTTTTATTTGTATTAATATCTAACTTTAATTTAGAGCTGAGAGTAGTGTGTAAAACTTTTAAACAACTATTCATTACTGATTCTGCTTTTTTAATATTGGAATCCTGACTGTATACTACTAAATCATCAGCATATAATATGTACTTAACAGATGTAGGTATATTTTTCATTAAAGAAACTAAACTTAAAATAAAAATTAATGGTGAATTACAGAACCTTGTGGACTACCCTTGTAAGATATATTTGGACCATAAATCTGATTTTTTACTTTCAGTTTTACTTTGCGTTCATGGAGGAAATTGAATAGCCATTCAAGTAACATTCCCGGCAACCCAAGTTTATACAGACTCTTGATTAAGAATCCATGATCTATGTTGTCAAAAGCTCCTTTTATATCAAAGAAAACAGCTATGGTATGCTTATAATCATGGAAACCATTGTAAATGTCACCAATCAGGCAACTTAAACTATCTATAGTGCTTTTCCCTTTGCGAAAACCAAACTGATTATCTGGTATTATTACATTTTTTTCTACATACCATTCTAATCTGGATTTTAACATAGTTTCAAATAATTTTGAAAAACATGAAGTCAGTGAAATAGGTCTATATGAATCTAGATTTCTAGGATTCTTATTAGGTTTTGGAATAGGAACTACATGTTGTTCTTTCCAACTATCAGGAATTTTTTTAGAAACCCACAATTGGTTGAAAATTTCTAATAGCAATTGCTTAGAATTATCTGTAAGATGTTTTATCAAAATATAAGAATACCCATCAGGGCCAGGAGTTGTGTTTTTTTTATTTTCTAGAGCGGTAGTAAATTCAGTTATATTGAAAGCCTCTAGTAACCATTTTGCTGAATTATGTCCAGTACTGTCAAAATATTTTTTTAAGTTTAAAGTACTGAACTGTTTCAAAGGGCATATTTTATCTAAATAATTTCGAGCATTGTCACTGTCTTGTAAATAATAAATGTTACCTAGTATATTTTTAGAAAACTTAAATTTGCGAATATGATTCCAAATAATTTTAGCTGGTGTACACCTGTTAAATGTGGAGCAAAGAGTACTCCAACTTAGACGCTTTTGTTCCAGAATAATAAGCTTTTTCTTGGCATCAAGTTTTTTATATATTATGTAGTTTTCATAATTAGGAAATCTTTTATACGAATCTAATGCAATCCGGGCCTCAAAAACTGCTCTTTTACATATATCATTCCACCATACAGATTTTTTCTCTACCCTTTTATAATTAAAAGCAGAAACAGTCCTTTTTGTGGTAGATAATACTAGAATTAATTCTATATTCTTAATGAACTTATTGTAATCGAATAAAGTATCATCTGTGAGGTGAAATTTTGAAAATATGATATTACATTCTTCTTGGAATTTACTCCAGTCAATTTTATTGTAATTAATAGGAGGTGTAACACACGAATTAAATTGATTACGATTTTTGTTTAGCTTGTGATTTTGATTAGGATATATCAGACTTAATTGAACAGGGTAGTGATCACTGCTCAAAGGATCATCTGATACGGAAAATTTGCAGCTAGAATTTAATGGAGTTGATACAAAAACTAAATCTAAAACACTGGCATTTTTACCAAAGGGTGCTAAAGTAGTGGGGTTATGATCGTTAACGCACACAGTATTGTGGTTTTCCATAAACTCCTGTAATAAATTACCTCTTTTATCGTTTCTGTTTGAGCCCCAAGAGGTGTGGTGGGCATTAAAATCACCAATAATAATATAATTACGGGATTTGATTTTAGAGAAAGCATTACGTAACAAGTCTAATTTAAATCTTCCAGGTGGACAGTAAACGCATAATATATCAATAGAGAGAGTGCTAAGATGCAGTGTTATTAATATATTTTGAAATGTATATGAAGATACAGTTCTAACAACATCTACTGAGTATTTATTTTTAACAGCAACAAGTACTCCACCATGAGGTCGTTCCGAATCCGCTCTAACTATATTGTAGCCTTTAAGTTTAAATGATTTTGTATGATTTAGCCAAGTCTCATTTAGTAAGATTATATCTATATCCAGGTCAAGAGAATTAATGTAGTTGATAAATTGATCTAGTTTGGAGTAGATACTTCGAGCATTCCAATGTAATATATTAAGTTGTGAATAAAACATAAATGTTACTTAAAGTTAGCTATTAAGGACTCTTTTATTACTCTGGACGAAACAGTAAAACCCTCCTCTTCCTTTCTTTGTAAAATGTCTATTATAGTTTTTGTAATACTATTTAATACAATATCTGAATTAATTATCTCTGAGATGGTGGCTCTTTTCTGGGGAGAAGGCCCCGTTAGTGGTGTAGGTCTGTTATGCTTAATAACATTACTAATTGTATTCGGTAAGGGAGGAAAATTTGTTTTAATGTTTTTCCCAGTAACAGTTGCATAAGTCATATTTCCTAAGATTTTGTTTTTAATGTCAGATAATTTCGCAGACTTAACAGGACATGAATTAGATATAGCTACATGGGAGCCACTACAATTGGAGCATTTAACATTAGTTTTATTAGGACAATCTTTATAGTTATGGTTTTGTGAACAGATGGAGCAAATCTGGGCGTTTTTGCAACTTCCACTGCCATGATTGAATTTATAACAATTAAAGCATTGTAAAAGTGGCCTTACGTATTCACGAACGTCGAACCAAATGTTGTCGTAGGTCACGTGGTCGGGTCTTGACGTAGACAAGAAAGTTATCAGGACAGTTCTAAGGGGGAGGAATGTGCCGTCTTGAAGCTTCTTTTGGAAACGTTTGACACCTATTACTTCGCAGCGAGCTTCCAGGTTACGAAGGAGATCTTCTTCAGAAATATCAATTGGAACAGTTATGATGCCTTGAGATTCTATATGGTCAAATGGAATTTTGGCAATCCACTTATTTTGTTGTAATAAAGACTTGTTTAAGATAAAGCTGTTAGCATCTGTTTTTGTTTTAAAATAAATTTTTATGAAGTAATTGCTGGTTTGTTTCACAAAACTGATACCGGAGACTTTGTTCTTCAATATAAAATTTACTTTAAAAATATCTACCTTGCATCTTTCATCACCAGCATCAATTGATAGCAAAATGGGATATTCTTGTCTTTCCTCGGTGTAAATATGATGACAATCTTTAAACAGGCCCCTTTTAGTTGAAATAAATTTGAGAGACATCTTATTCAATGGTGCAGTTTCGTTGTCGGAAGATAGTAATTTTCTTTTTAAATCCTTACCGCCACTTGATTCATTCATATCGAATTATAACTAATTATAAAACAACCCAGGCGCTTATAATTAATTAAAAACAGCTAATGTTAAGCAATTAAAATTTAAATAATATTATTTAATTCAAAAGACGCGCCTACTGGATTCCCGCCTTTTTTCCCAAACTACACAAAAATTTGTATTTGGAACCATAAACAAATCATCCATTCCCAATTCTTTCTTGACTGAATGTATAATACGTCCTGAGAATACGTCACCTAAAACAAAATACAATTTTTGAAAGTTTTTTTCTGTCTCTCTTTTTTTCAGTGCATATAATGAAGTAGGTAAAGGTAAATAATAATAAAAAAAAAAAATTATCGATTTGGTATTTTTTTCCCGCTAATCTCCGTACTACTGCTGGTGTTCTCTTAGTAGGTAAGATGTAAGTTACATTTAAAAATAATCTTTAGTATTGTGAATTAAAAAATAAAAAATAAAACTGTAAATAAACGCTTGTTACAAATAGTACATTGTTACCCGAGGGATGAAAGCAGCTCCAATAGTTCGAGGGACTAAATAAGTCTTTATCCCGAGGTAAACACTGTGCTTTTTATTACGAATACGAGGAAACTTTATTTTTAGAAAAAAATTATTTATAGTTTCCTCGTATCCTGAATTACCTAAAGAAAAAATGGGAGACTAAAAAATTGAATTTGGTTTCGCCGTTTTCCCGCCGATTTTGTTTTTTTTTTCTGTGGCCCGTCAGCTATTCAGCTATTATTTTTCATTTTAATCATTGAAAAAAATATAAATCTTCGTTATTTTAAAGATATAGTTGCAACTATATTAAAATAAAGTCATATAAAAAACAAATTCTTTAATAAATAGGTACTGTTACAAAAGTTTACCTGACCCTCGATAGATGGCGTTATGCACCTCGGCTGAATCGCGGTATGGTTTCGTTACATGCAGTACCTTATAAGTTCGAGAATTACTATGTTACAGATTTACATCGTGCTGTAATTAACTAGCTGTACAGAAAATAGGACTAAACACAAAGTGAAAAATGTGAAATCGAAAATAACAGTCAAGAGCAGGATTTGAACCTGCATCTTCTGGATACCGTCCAGATGCTTTACCAATTCAGCCATCCTGACAATTGCTCCTGACTGCTAATTTCGATAACACATCATACTTAACGTCTTTGGGTGACGCCTGCGCCATCTGTCGGAAGTATTTTCATACATTATACCGAACAGGTAAACTTAATTTTACAATTAAGATTTTACCTAATAATGACGCGAACCCTTTAAATATTTAGATATTTTTATATATATTTTTAGCATTTGACATGCTTAGCACTATACATTAAACACAAAGTGAAAAATGTGAAATCGAAAATAACAGTCAAGAGCAGGATTTGAACCTGCATCTTCTGGATACCGTCCAGATGCTTTACCAATTCAGCCATCCTGACAATTGCTCCTGACTGCTAATTTCGATAACACATCATACTTAACGTCTTTGGGTGACGCCTGCGCCATCTGTCGGAAGTATTTTCATACATTATACCGAACAGGTAAACTTAATTTTACAATTAAGATTTTACCTAATAATGACGCGAACCCTTTAAATATTTAGATATTTTTATATATATTTTTAGCATTTGACATGCTTAGCACTATACATTAAACACAAAGTGAAAAATGTGAAATCGAAAATAACAGTCAGGAGCAGGATTTGAACCTGCATCTTCTGGATACCGTCCAGATGCTTTACCAATTCAGCCATCCTGACAATTGCTCCTGACTGCTAATTTCGATAACACATCATACTTAACGTCTTTGGGTGACGCCTGCGCCATCTGTCGGAAGTATTTTCATACATTATACCGAACAGGTAAACTTAATTTTACAATTAAGATTTTACCTAATAATGACGCGAACCCTTTAAATATTTAGATATTTTTATATATATTTTTAGCATTTGACATGCTTAGCACTATACATTAAACACAAAGTGAAAAATGTGAAATCGAAAATAACAGTCAGGAGCAGGATTTGAACCTGCATCTTCTGGATACCGTCCAGATGCTTTACCAATTCAGCCATCCTGACAATTGCTCCTGACTGCTAATTTCGATAACACATCATACTTAACGTCTTTGGGTGACGCCTGCGCCATCTGTCGGAAGTATTTTCATACATTATACCGAACAGGTAAACTTAATTTTACAATTAAGATTTTACCTAATAATGACGCGAACCCTTTAAATATTTAGATATTTTTATATATATTTTTAGCATTTGACATGCTTAGCACTATACATTAAACACAAAGTGAAAAATGTGAAATCGAAAATAACAGTCAGGAGCAGGATTTGAACCTGCATCTTCTGGATACCGTCCAGATGCTTTACCAATTCAGCCATCCTGACAATTGCTCCTGACTGCTAATTTCGATAACACATCATACTTAACGTCTTTGGGTGACGCCTGCGCCATCTGTCGGAAGTATTTTCATACATTATACCGAACAGGTAAACTTAATTTTACAATTAAGATTTTACCTAATAATGACGCGAACCCTTTAAATATTTAGATATTTTTATATATATTTTTAGCATTTGACATGCTTAGCACTATACATTAAACACAAAGTGAAAAATGTGAAATCGAAAATAACAGTCAGGAGCAGGATTTGAACCTGCATCTTCTGGATACCGTCCAGATGCTTTACCAATTCAGCCATCCTGACAATTGCTCCTGACTGCTAATTTCGATAACACATCATACTTAACGTCTTTGGGTGACGCCTGCGCCATCTGTCGGAAGTATTTTCATACATTATACCGAACAGGTAAACTTAATTTTACAATTAAGATTTTACCTAATAATGACGCGAACCCTTTAAATATTTAGATATTTTTATATATATTTTTAGCATTTGACATGCTTAGCACTATACATTAAACACAAAGTGAAAAATGTGAAATCGAAAATAACAGTCAGGAGCAGGATTTGAACCTGCATCTTCTGGATACCGTCCAGATGCTTTACCAATTCAGCCATCCTGACAATTGCTCCTGACTGCTAATTTCGATAACACATCATACTTAACGTCTTTGGGTGACGCCTGCGCCATCTGTCGGAAGTATTTTCATACATTATACCGAACAGGTAAACTTAATTTTACAATTAAGATTTTACCTAATAATGACGCGAACCCTTTAAATATTTAGATATTTTTATGTATATTTTTAGCATTTGACATGCTTAGCACTATACATTAAACACAAAGTGAAAAATGTGAAATCGAAAATAACAGTCAGGAGCAGGATTTGAACCTGCATCTTCTGGATACCGTCCAGATGCTTTACCAATTCAGCCATCCTGACAATTGCTCCTGACTGCTAATTTCGATAACACATCATACTTAACGTCTTTGGGTGACGCCTGCGCCATCTGTCGGAAGTATTTTCATACATTATACCGAACAGGTAAACTTAATTTTACATTTTTCACTTTGTGTTTAATGTATAGTGCTAAGCATGTCAAATGCTAAAAATATATATAAAAATATCTAAATATTTAAAGGGTTCGCGTCATTATTAGGTAAAATCTTAATTGTAAAATTAAGTTTACCTGTTCGGTATAATGTATGAAAATACTTCCGACAGATGGCGCAGGCGTCACCCAAAGACGTTAAGTATGATGTGTTATCGAAATTAGCAGTCAGGAGCAATTGTCAGGATGGCTGAATTGGTAAAGCATCTGGACGGTATCCAGAAGATGCAGGTTCAAATCCTGCTCCTGACTGTTATTTTCGATTTCACATTTTTCACTTTGTGTTTAATGTATAGTGCTAAGCATGTCAAATGCTAAAAATATATATAAAAATATCTAAATATTTAAAGGGTTCGCGTCATTATTAGGTAAAATCTTAATTGTAAAATTAAGTTTACCTGTTCGGTATAATGTATGAAAATACTTCCGACAGATGGCGCAGGCGTCACCCAAAGACGTTAAGTATGATGTGTTATCGAAATTAGCAGTCAGGAGCAATTGTCAGGATGGCTGAATTGGTAAAGCATCTGGACGGTATCCAGAAGATGCAGGTTCAAATCCTGCTCCTGACGGTTTTTTTCGATTTCACATTTTTCACTTTGTGTTTAATGTATAGTGCTAAGCATGTCAAATGCTAAAAATATATATAAAAATATCTAAATATAGAAAATAGGACTGTTTTTTTTATAATTACTCAGCTGTCGGTTGTCTTGAAAGTAATTCTCCCTAGGGCTGAAAAGTATTACTTTCAACCCGCTCCTCAGGCAACTTCAGGCCTACTTTCAGAGTATGAGTAATGAAAAAGTAATTTTTAATTTTCACATTTCTTTTCAAATATAGAATACCTATTGCCACATTTGCAGCTTCAAACATTTAATGTAAGTACCTATATTAATAAATTATTGTTTGTTATTGTATTCTTTATTTTTCCAGCTTCAATGAATAACGCAAGCTTCATTAAACTTCCATCAAATCGTTGTATCATCTAAGAGTGCACTAAGGCAGCAGTGTTTCCTTGATCCAGTCTATTTCGGAAAGATCCATTACTTCGAGAGAGGCAAGAAGCAATCTCATTGAATGACCGTCTTCCCCCCAAATCCCTCCTATACCGACAACATCCCACCCCACTGATCCTCACCAATCGGTAAATATGCGTGTTAAATATGTATGTGCTGTTAGGTGCTCGTAAGTGTATTAGATTTTGCTTGCTTTTTCATTCTGTCAAGTAACTAAGTACGTACAATTCGGTGTAAACGTAAATATCTACGTTCAATTTGCTTATGAATGCGGCGCACGGAACGATTTATTTTCTCACCAACCACCGTGAAAACGGTTATCCAATATTTATTAATATTATTATTGGCACTCTGATAATTATATCATCATGTTTAACACTTCAAGAAGCCATTAATGTAATCATAAATCATAGTGAATTTAAGAAAATAGATGAGCCGAATTGAGTTTATTCCTTAGGATTAGATCTAGAGAGAAATTAAAGCCTGTCACACACGAAATATATATAAATATAAAACATCGCAAGGCGTATACGATGTATTTTCTATACCAATTTTCGAGTGACCGCACATGCAGCTGTAATATTTATCTTATACTATTACTATTATAAAGCTGTAACAGAGCTGTGTCTGTACATTTAAGATATTTGAGAAAAAAATACTGTAATAGGCTATATAGTCATGTCTAAACACAAAATATATTTTTTTAGAATTTTTGTCTGTTTGTCTGTTTATCTGTTTGTTTGTTCGCGCATTGCACAAAAACCACTAAACGGATTTTGATGCAACTTTTTTTATTTGAAAGGCCTTGATTAGACTTAAAAACTGGTAGACATTTTATCCCGCTACTATATCGGGAACCTGAGACATAATCGAAAAACTAGAAAATTATTTAAACTAGATTTTTTTTAGAATTTATTTAAAAGTACTACTAGATGTATTGTGATGCAACTTTTTTATTTGATAGGCCTTGATTAGACTTAATAACTGGTATATATTTTATCCCGCTAATATAACGGGAACCTGAGATATTACCTAAAAACTAGCTCTTGGCTGCAGCGGACCGCTGGCAAAGGCTATTATGTATTTCTTATAAAGTCCATAAGTTATACCGTAATTTATATTATAGTATGGTATATTAATATATATTATAACTACATATACGTGATAGGCTCAAAAGTGTGGGAGTGATCAAAAATAATGGGTTATAAATTTCATTTTAGGCACTGTCATCTAAAGATGATCATGTTGTAATCAATCAATCATTTAATCTATACGCCATATCATTTACCCATAGGCTTAGGATTTTTTTCGCTACGCTCCTAAGTCTATGCATTTACCACAATTAAAAAAAGTATTATAGGTATTAATGAAGGTCATAAATCATCTGCGGATCTTAATCGTGCACATATTTTTATTTTTATAATATTCTGAGATGATTTTTTGATTTGTTTATGACGTGACTAGTAATCACGTCCTCTGAATATATTCAACACATCTAGTAACTTTATTTATTAACGCCGAAAAGCTATTTCCTACTCAGTGTTTATTCAAGTTTTGAGATATAGGTACTTAAAATACATCTACTTATTTTACTCTATAAACCGTCGGCTGCTTGCTTAAGTAATAACTTCGATCTGGTAAAAGCGAAAACTTGGAATGCACTTCGAATGGAGCGACTAGACTTTTCCATTAGGGGCAATTATCAGGCACAACAGTGCCCCATGCCTTTACCGCTCGGAGTCAGAGCAACCCCATCTCAGAACCTGTTAGAGATAACGTCATAAAGTCGCCGATGCACAGAGCCGGACTAACGTCTTTGCTGTTGCGACGCCCTCACCTCGGGATAATGGACCGCACTCCTTGCTACTCCCCCAAACCCTCTGTTTGTATATACGAATTTGCAATATTTATCATCAAGAAAGTTTAGAGCTTTGGTTTTGTATATTTAGATTTGTAATATGTGTACGAACAGCAAAACTTATCAAAAATGACTAAACAGATTAGGAGCATTTATAAGAGTGAAAGTTTGTGTCCAAGTATATATTTTATATAGTTTACAAAAACAAATGAACTTGGATGAAATTTTGTAGGTAGATATATGAGACACTGGCGTATTTAAACTTTAAACTTTTAATCCCGAAAAATATTATAGTTCCCACAGGAATATTGTTATTCATTATTTACCTAACAATTAAACGGATTTGTAAAGTAATTTAGTATACAGATAAATTATATCCGGATTTTTTTTTTTTTATATCGGACATTGGATAATATAAAAACTCAATGCAATTATGTTATTAGTGACAAAATGCATGTCATTGACATTAACAATTATGTTAATAAGCGTTATCATTATTTGACAGAAGATAGATATTATCTTTGTAAATATTTTAAACAACAGGTAGCTGCTTCGCTATCATATTTTTTTTATACATCAGCCAAGAGCTTGGCTAATAACTTTGCTTCTATTGAGCAATCTAATGTTGACATTTGTAATTTAAATGATGACATTTATAGTAATAAAAATAATGACATTTCATATACTAATTTAAATTACAATACGAGACAATAGAGATATCCTCTTGCTTAAAAAATAGTTTATCAAGTAATTATAATTTAATTAAGACAAAAGAGACACCCTCTTGCTTTAGTAATAATAAGAAATTAAAGCCAATCAACCTGGTACATCAGAATATTCAAGGTATCCTTGGTATAAATTGGAAATAGAATTATTTATTAATGATTGTGTTGTAGATATTCTTTGTATTACAGAACATTGGCTGAAAAATAATCAATACATGTTCAATTTTCCCAATCACCAGGTTGCTTGCTCATTCAACAGAGGCATTAGTATACGGGGTGGTGCCCTAATTATTATAGATAATAAAATGAAATATAAAGTACGTAATGATATAGTCAGCCTCTCTGTTGAACGGGTTATTGAAATTGCTTGTATTGAGTCTGAGCAGTTCATTGTCGCATGTGTTTATAGACCCCCATGTTCACCATATGATGATTTTGAAAGACACTTAGAGGACATTTTATTTAAAACCTCTAGTACAAATAAAACAATTGTGATCTGTGGAGATTTTAATATAAATTTACTTGAAAATAGTACTATCACTCAAAAATTTGTAACTATTATGAAATCTTATAACATGTACAATGTTTTTTTGGAACCTACTAGGATTACTTCTTTGAGCGCAACTTGTATAGATAATATATTTACTAATACAAAACCAATCAATAAATCTATCATAAATAAACTAGAATCTGATCATTGTGGACAACTGGTGGTATTTCCTGGAACTAGTAGGGTCCATAAAGAAAAAGTTGCCTTTGTTCCAATGAATTCTAGCCGCTTAGAGCTTTTTAAATGTAATCTATCTGAGAAAGTACCGCGGTTGCCTTTTCATGACAACCCTAACGATTTGTATACTGCTTTATTCCAGTTGATCAATAATGAATTCAACAAGAAGTTTAAACCTAAAACTATAACTATTGGCGCTCGCGCGGGCTTTAGTCAATGGGCAACCTGTGGTATTTATAAAAGCAGACTGAGGTTGTATGAACTTTATAACGAAAAATCATATAATCATAACCCAATATTTTTAGAATATGTAAAAAAATATTCCAAAACGTTCAAACGAGCCTGTTACTGTGCTAAATCACTATATTTGAAAAATAAAATCAAAGAATCCGGCGATATTATTAAAATGACTTGGAAGGTGATAAACAGTGAAACCGGTCGAGAAACAGTGCGCAAAAGGGACTTTAACTTGAAAATAGATGACAAAAATGTAAGAGCTAATCGAGAAGTGGCAACGGCATTTGAAAATTATTTTACTAATATTCCTGTTTTAACAACAAAACATCTGACGTTGTCTCCTACTGCAGCCGAATCGCTCCTTAGGCAATGTGTTCCGATATGTAATACTTCCTTTAAATTTTCGGATGTCAATGTAAACAGTGTTATAAATAGCTTTAAAAGTCTCCATAATAAAAAAACGGCGGATTTATGGGGTGTGTCTGTTAAGTTAGTTAACTCAATCATTCATATTATTGCTCCCCAATTGACATCTGTATTTAACGGTTGTTTTGTTAATGGTGTATTTCCCGACCTTCTGAAGTTTAGTAGAGTAATTCTTTTGTTTAAATCTGGTAGTACATACCTCAGAACTTAATAATTTTCGTCCAATTTCTGTACTACCCACACTAAGTAAAGTATTTGAGAAGCTTATTCTCAAACAAATGATTAATCATTTTGACAATCATAAAATTTTTCATAAAAACCAGTTCGGCTTCACAAAGAATCGCTCTACTACTGATGCAGGTATAGAATTGTTAAAAACCATATTTAGAGCCTGGGAAGATTCGCATGATGCGTTAGGCGTATTTTGCGATTTGTCTGAGGCATTTGACTGTGTACATCATGAAACCCTCATTAAAAAGTTATACCATTACGGAATCAGGAACAGGGCTCTCGAGCTTTTGATTTCTTATTTGAGCAATAGAATTCAAAGGGTCGATGTTAATGGTACGTTATCGCTTGGGTCTGTCATGACAATGGGTGTGCCACAGGGGTCTATTTTAGGGCCATTTCTGTTTCTAGTCTATATTAATGACCTACCATACTACGTAGGAGATAATCGAAGTATTGTGTTGTTCGCAGATGATACATCTTTATTATTTAAACTAAGAAGGCAACTGCTTAATTATGACGATGTGAACAACGCACTATCTAAATTTGTTCATTGGTTCAATACTAATAACCTAGTTTTAAGTGAAAATAAAACTAAATGTATAAAATTTACTACACCCAATGTAAGGCATGTAGAAACCAATGTACAATTGAATGGCGTTAAACTGGACCTTGTGGAGTCCACGGTTTTCCTAGGTATCTCTATAGATAACAAACTCCAATGGGGCCCCCATATAAAAAAATTGTCAGGTAGGTTAAGCTCAGCGGCATATGCGGTAAAAAAAATAGATTATTGACTGATGTTGAAACGGCTAGAATAGTTTATTTCAGTTATTTTCATAGTATTATGTCCTATGGCATACTGCTATGGGGATGTTCCGCCGATTTAAATTCCATATTTGTACTTCAGAAAAGGGCTGTTCGTGCAATCTATAATCTGGGCCCGAGAGTTTCCCTTAGACAGAAATTCAAAGAAATGAATATTCTAACTGTTGTGTCTCAATTTATATACGAAAATCTGTTGTATGTCAAGAAAAACATCGGATGTTTTGATAAGTATAGCGATGTTCATCACATTAATACTAGGAACAAAGGCAATCTTATTGCACACAGTACTCGTCTCCACAGAATTAGTAGATCTTTTATGAGGCAATGTATATGCTTTTACAATAAGATTCCTGAAAATGTCCGAAACATGCCACTAAATAAGTTTAAGAAAGCCATAAAAATTAGACTTTGTAATCAAGGTTATTACACTGTTTCGGATTATTTTGAGGACAAAACAAAATTGGCTTGAGCTGCTCCTCATTCATTAATTTTCAAAATTGTTTTGTATGATATAATGTCAATTTAGTTATAAAGATTATATTAAATTGTAATAAATTGGCAATTTAAAAAAGTGGCCCATGAGTTTCTTGCCGGGTTCTTCTCATGAAAGGCTTTACTTCGGAATCCGGCCGCTTGTGGCGATTGCAATCGCCACTTTGTTATTGCGGATGCACTCGCCTCAGGCGCTCGTGTTGATTATTAGTGTATTCTTGACGATTTTAAGTGCTATTTAATAGGCCTATGAAATAAAGATATTTTTGAATTTGAATTTGAATTTGAATTATTTACTTTGATAAAGAGCACCTGTGTGAACGTCTAAAATACTCCACGGACAAGATTTTAAGTCAACACAAACCAAGTCGCAGATAGAAGCTAGTACTTACTCGTAATTACATAATTATTCAGTACATGTGTTATTCATTGAACTTTTCCTAAACGGCTGTACTGGTTTTGATAAAAAATATGTGTTTGAATAGATGCCTGGATGGTATAGATTCACAATAGAATTCGGTAAGTGGCACTGCGATCGTGTTCATGTATTTCGCTTTCTACCGAAATTCCTTTCATTTTATTCTTTTTATCGTAATTTTTGAAAATAATTGTAACCTCAAAATTTCAACCGACTGCCCACTACCAAACTAATTGAACATCCAATTCCTAAAAAATTTGCCGTTGATAGTAAGGGCAGGCGTTTGGCCAGGACAACTGCGGCTTTACGCTAGTAAAGCCTGTTGTTTTTGGATGTCTTATTTGAAGAACCAATGTAAGTATCTACTCGTATGTGCTCTATGTTAAAAACCTCAACAACATAAATCAGCAATATCTGGAAACGCCGTCTTTCTGTACGCTGGCTATAAATTCAAACACTACTTAATGGATTTCAATCGGATCTTCAGCAATGTATTTTGCTATGTGTGCAGGGACATTAGGGATGTATAACATTATGCGATAACGTACCTTAAGAGATAACTTAAAGTAAACCAGAGTTGCTTTTTGTTTGCATTCTTTCGTTGAAATCCGATTTTGTAAATAAGAACGTTCTGAATCTATAAAATTTCCATTAAATACGTGTATTTCTGGTAGTCCATATTTAATCCCTAAAATTAAGAAGTGTATTATCTAAGGCAGCCACATTTCAGCTATTTCACCGACGTAATAAGGTGAATCTATTGTGTCTACAGGTCTACTCCATGTTGCTACGGAGAAAGAAGGAAAAAATAACAGTTTTTGCAGGATTCCAATCCAAGATGTTGTGGTTAGAAATTGGTCACAAATTCTACTAAACCCTACATATAACATAAAATATTTTAAATTCTACTAAACCAAAGTTTTATGAAATATATTGTTTGTTAATAGAATAACAAATGCAAACGGCATGGCTGTAAATATATTGCTATAAGGACGATATGTAATAGAAATTAACGCAGGCATAATTAAATTTATTAGTTGGTACATAATTTTAACGTAAAATATGAAGGAAACACAAAGAGTAAAGCCTAGTCGCTAGAGTAGCCGCACACGCGGGGCGTTGCGCGTCGCGTCTGGCATCGCGTCGCGCGGTAAAATGAAACATTTGGTAATGTATGAGAGCGTTCATATACAAAAGTCATCAGGCGCGTTTTGTTTGTCCGCTCGTGTCAGTTTTCTCTAATATATATTCAAAAGCTTTAATGGACATTCTGGTAAACGTATGAAATACGTCATATTGTTTTCTTCTTGTAGATTCGTAGAGTTGCATATTCATTCACGTTTAGCTTTTGTAAATGTTGGTCCTCTTCTATAGTAAAAAAATAGCTTTTGTGTAACAACCATTATCTTTTAGTAATATGTCGATGCAATCGTACTTTATTCTCATGACACGTCTGCGTTGTCTCCAAAAAGACTGTCAAAAGCTCAAAATATGTAAGTAGCTACAGTGTCCGTTGCGGCGGCCGAGGCAGACGCCGTCATTCGATTCAACGCCCCGCGTCTTCGTGAACGAAAGTACACATTGCTATATTGTTTAAAGTGTGTTCTGCGCGGCCCCGCCTGTCTATAAACGGAGAAAACGCACAACGCGCCGCTCGACGCGACGCCACACGTGCTGTGCGACGTTCCGTGTGACCGTAAACAGTGTAGATATTAGTAAGCAGTGTCAAAGTACCTAGTTGATCTTTCTATCAATAGAGCACAATACCCCCGCAGGAAGTCAGGAGCCAATCCTGACTTCAAATACAAGACCGTTACCTCAGACTATAAAATTATGTGCATATATAAATTACTTCTGTTTTATAATGAGAAAATCAGAAATTTTCTTAACGGGGCTCAGCTACCAGCTTTTGGGCGGCGTTATAGATTTAATCCCAAGTATTTATAATTATGACAAAAAACAATACCCAATAATGACACAGTAAATATAATTTGATGACGATTGTGAGCACATTACACCTCAATACCTAATAGGTTTTCTAAATTTATACAGATATTTCATTATTCATATATAATAAACAATATTTATCACTCACATATTCCATTAGCTTTTAGAGATGTCCATGTACAGTCATGTCAAATAATCGGCTCATGACAAGCGTAAGACTGCTAATGAACTAATGGCGTATCAAACTTCCCATGCTCTCGGCACACCCGCTCCCCCATCCGCTCGGCCCACGGCCTCTCTGTTAATGGAGCAATGATGGTCCGTCACTCCACATTTGACTAGGCTCTCACTTCGCCATTTGGTACTTACCTAATGTTTGTGTCTATACTATGCATACATAGTTACGTACATTATATGTTGGAATATTAACAACAGATTATTTTATACAAGTTTTTATTTGTGGTCATGCTTGGATGAAGATTTTCAATAATAATTATTTTGAAATTTGATTTTACATAAGCACAATCTGTTACATTATATAGTTTTAGAAAGCATATTTTATGATATAAATAAGTAGTTATATTATGTATAAATATAGGACTTAATTATTGTAGTGTTGTAATTCGAGATATGTATTATTTTAGATGTAATTTTGTGATGTTTTCTGCAATTTTGGTCAATTCATCTTTTTTAAATATTATAAAAGTTATTCCGCTGAAATCCTAATGAATATCAAGTGGTTAGTCGTTTTAGGGTTATGAATTAACTTTAAAGTTTGACAATAGCACATAATAGGTAGTTAATTTTATGTCGTCGTTTTATGTAAGTATAATGTAATTTTTTTAAATACATTTCTTTGATAGACTTAAAAACGTTTTATACCGTTACAATATCAGGTTTTTTTTATTATACTACACGGGTGGCGAACGGACCACCTGATAGCAAGCGGTTACCGTAGCCTAAAGACGCTAGCACCACCAGAGACATCACTCGCGCGTCACCATCTCCAAGGAAAGGTATAGGAGGTGTATAGGCAGGATAATAAGGAGAGGACAGGAAGGGGGTTTGGTCCTCTGGCGCTCTCACTCACCATACAATCACGGTAGTAACTACCGTTGTTACACGCTGATCTTTTGTGAGAGGGTGGTACTTCCCCGATCGAGCCGGCCCTTTCGTGCTGGGATAAGCAAGGCTCTACCACTAGAATACCTGAGATATAACCTAAAAAGTAGGTTAGACTATATGACTATAACATAGATTAACCATTTAGATATTTTTATATATATTTTTAGCATTTGACATGCTTAGCAACATACATTAAACACAAAGTGAAAAATGTGAAATCGAAAATAACAGTCACGAGCAGGATTTGAACCTGCATCTCCTGGATATCGTCCAGATGCTTTGCCAATTCAGCCATCGTGACCCTTGCTCCTGACTGCTAATTTCGATAACCCATTCATACTTAACGTCTTTGGGTGACGCCTGCACCATCAGTCGGAAGTATTTTCATACATTATACCGACCAGGTAAACTTAATTTTACAATTAAGATTTTACCTAATAATGACGCAAACCCTATAAATATTTAGATATTTTTATATATATTTTTAGCATTTGACATGCTTAGCAACATACATGAAACACAAAGTGAAAAATGTGAAATCGAAAATAACAGTCACGAGCAGGATTTGAACCTGCATCTCCTGGATATCGTCCAGATGCTTTGCCAATTCAGCCATCGTGACCCTTGCTCCTGACTGCTAATTTCGATAACCCATTCATACTTAACGTCTTTGGGTGACGCCTGCACCATCAGTCGGAAGTATTTTCATACATTATACCGACCAGGTAAACTTAATTTTACAATTAAGATTTTACCTAATAATGACGCAAACCCTATAAATATTTAGATATTTTTATATATATTTTTAGCATTTGACATGCTTAGCAACATACATGAAACACAAAGTGAAAAATGTGAAATCGAAAATAACAGTCACGAGCAGGATTTGGAACCTGCATCTCCTGGATACCGTTCAGATGCTTTGCCAATTCAGCCATCGTGACTAATATCGTGACTAAATGTTTAATATAGATTAACCAAATACAGAGACAGCGTGTCTGAATAGCATAAATACTTTCCTTACGCGAGAATCGAATTCAATATACTGGTCGGTAGAAACATAAATCACTGCACTATATGATTAGTCTTTAATTTTGTATGTTGCGCCATAAATAAGATCAGGTTTCAGCTTATATTTAATGTTTATGAACGGAATTTATGATGAAAAGTAAAGTATGTTGTAATTTTTTTCTTATTCTGCGGAAGTTTCTTTGACGTTCACAAACGTAAGAATTTCAAATAGTAAAAATGTTTTTAGGCTTATGTCCAGCGCTGAGTGGGTCCACAAATGTCGCTAAAAGGCTCCACGTCATTGTTTATCCGGGCAACATTAGGCGGGTAACCGGACACGCGCGGGCTGAGTGCGCTACAAGTATCCGCTTTCAACTCATTACGGTTCGGACGTGGTGCGTAGGCAACATCCCCCTTCGCTGCCCACTCCCAGCCATCTTTGTCCTTCAATCCCTTGTACAGTCTTCGACCCAATTTCGAATACCCATACATCCTTCTAATGTTGGATTCCGCGTTTGATTAGATGACAACACAGGGTGGCTAGAAGCTTTCAGACGTGATTGTCTGTGACACTTCATTTAAAATTTTTATTTTATGCTTTTACCTGGTTATTCTGCAAATATTTATTTATATATTTCGACGCAACTTCTTTTAGCATAAGTTAGTAAGCCTGATAATATTAATGCGAAAGTCTTTCAAGATTTTTTTTTTGTGAAAAGTGGGCAGTGTGGCAATATGTTATTTCTGGCCTCAGAAAATACCACAATAGGCGTGAGTCTATGTATATACCTATGTATGTTTATGAAACATCTTGTTCGTCTGTCAGTTCATCAATCACATCTTAACTACTGTTTGGATTTGGAGACTTTAGTTTCTAGCAATGATACAATAACATTTTATTTTTTATGTGTAATTTAATGTACAAAAATAAATCAAGTAGAATTGATTACAAATTAACAATAAAGATATAAATACAACCGCATGTCAGATGTAATCGTGGAATAAAGTGGCACATATCTTAATCAAGCGTCCATTCCGGGGAGTTAGAGCCGGCAAGAGCTGTCCGTTATGGCCGATCCCGTATAAAACTGGACAGCGGGTTCTCTGTCCCACACAATAACAATTTCCACAAATTGAGTCTGCTGACATTGAAGCCAGTAATTAAACGCTCTTGCTTTATTACATTATATTAAACCTATGTATGATATAATTGAAGATTTCAATTTAATAGCAATTAAATCAATTGAACACAGTGTACCTAATCTTGATTTAAAAGTATTAATAATAAATGTAATAACAAAACTAATATATATGTCGATTACTTACGCAAACAGCATTAATAAAATAGTTTTCCAAGTCTTTTTACGAGAAAAATCATGTTGCGAGTTGCAGGGTCGCTCGTAGTGAACTTACCGACCGCAATAACATAACCGTTTGGACAAATTGTGGCTCGCTTGGGTTAGGATTAGCGGCTTTATAGAACAATTCACATATAGAATACAATCTTTAGCTTTCTGATAATTGATATCAATGCGCAACGTCCAACTGAGAAAGGAATTAAGCGCTCATTTATCTGTGTTTGTTTTTATTACGTCGCCGCTTGACTCCAGAAAGCTAATTGAAGGAGGAATTGGACAGATTGTGAGGATGAGTAATCAAATTAAACGCAAACTGCTTACTTTTATTAGTCCTGTGTAGGAGTAGCAAAGGAAAATAATGGAATATTGTTTTTTTTTGTATGTTTAGATATATAAAATAATATAGGCCATTGTTATATAAAGCTGTAACAGAGCTGTGTCTGTAGGTACTGTATAATTTAGATATTTGAGAAAAAAATACTGAATTATGCTATTATGACGTGTGTAATTTTGTGTTCAGAAATTATTTTTTTTAGGTTTTTGTCTGTTTGTCTGTTTATAATAATAAATCAAATAAATAAATATTCACGGACATTGCACACAACGTCCTTTAGTCCCAAACTAAGCTTAACGTTTGTGCTATGGGTACCAGATTACGGATATATACATAGGTATATATTACTTTTTTTGTAAACACGTACATATAATAGATACAAAACACCGAGACGCATACAAATATCTGTGTTCATCACACAAATAATTGTGAGAATCGAACCCACAACCTCGTGTACGGAAGTCAATTACACTACCGACTACGCCACGAGATCCGTTTGTTCGTTTGCGCATCACGCAAAAACTACTGAGCTGATTTCGATGCATTTTTTTAATTTGATATCTCGGGATTAGACTAATACTAGTATACATTTTATCCCGCTACTATATCGGAAACCTGAGATATTACCTAAAAACTAGAGGTTAGTATTAAGTAAAGTTAAACAGAAAAACATCTAAAAAATTGTGTTTGTTTAGACATGTCTATGTGCAAAATTACTATACCTAATAGAGGGTCCTATTAGGTATAGTATTTTTTTCTCAAATATCTTAAAAATGTACAGACACAGTTCTGTTGTGACAGCTTATAATAGTTGGGACATATAAAGTTAGCTTTCACCATAATACTTTGCAGTGGTCTTAGTATTTTTGTCATGATAAAATGTCGTATTCAATCAATGTCGAACTAAATGTTCACCTCATTGTCGTCAAAGTGTCAAAGATTACCGGTTTATGAATGGTGAATGTAAAGCCTTCTGGCGCGCGGTAAAATGTTATCAACAAGTCAAAAACTACTCAAAATCACAGGAATCTCAAACTCATCGATAGCTTAACTTTCACCGATGAGGCCATAGCATAATCCTCAAAGTCATGTAAATGAAATCTTTTGCTTCGTTGCCTGTTTGATGGGAAAATTGTAAAGCTATCTATGAATGCTATAAGGTCATATGCTGCGATAAAAACGTCGCTGTCTTTAACAAACATTTTGTGTTTCTATCAACAAATTTTATTTAAATCTCTGATCAGATAGGTAGACGTATAAAAAGCGAGCGTAAATTAGTTTTTCTTAACACAAGCCATTCTGAATAGTAAACAAAATGAATGAGCCGCCCTAAGCAAAGTTTAATCCGTTTTTATTACAAAGAAAAGAAGTAATTACTCTGCCCTTAACGCTATAGAGGGTTGGAGCTTGAGGTAAAAATTTCCATAGATTTATCATAAGCAAATTAAGTTTATAATTAAAAACAGGAGTTTTGTATAGAAGTAATTTGAATATGTAAATAGTATTTAGCATGTAGCTTATTATACAAATCCGAAGCCGACAGACAATCGTTGGCTGTTGGTAAGCAGTATTTTATACTTAATTCTGTTTTTTAAATTAATAATATATAAATAATAGCCCCCTCCTTATGCCCTCTTTATTATCTTACCTCTCCACCTCATATCCGTTTGCTTAGAGTTGGCGACGCGCGAGGGATGCCTCTGGTGTTGCTGGCCCATATTATAAAGGCCACGGTAACCACTTGTCATCACGTGGGCCGTTTGTTTGTTTACCACCCGCGTAAAAAAAGGGTATTTATATTGTAAGAGTGGCTAACAATCATCCGGTACCCCTGATAGAAAGCAGTTACCGTGGCCTATACACATATCCATCACCAGCTAGGAAAATAAGGGATAGGAGGAGGTAAAGGAAATTATAAAGAAAGGATCGAAAGATCTCTCACTCTTGGAGGAGACTCGTGCGTCTGAATCGATTATCATGATTTTTTTTGTATAAAAGGTAACCATTGAAGCTAACCATTTGAAGGTATATACTCATTTCTACGCTCTTGATCAAGCACCAAAATCTACAATTATGATTTTTATCTACTAATCATATCAAATTATATATGGAAGATTGGGTAATTTATTACGGATCTGGTGGATGGGGAACGTACCGCCCCCACAATTATCCTTCTCTCCGTATTCTAATTATACCATTAGCTGAGCAAATAATGATAAATCGACTGATTAATGGCTTTGTTTAACCAATAAAAAAGCTTGTGATTGTTTTTGAAAGTTAGCATATTAATCGCCATTGTTGTACCTACTTTTTGATTTATTCTTATTTTGTGGTGCTCTGTATCATCGGCCATCGCTGCCTGCATGAGTAGCACTTACTAACCCATGATGCCAACAACTTCGCTCTAGGTTAGGTTCGACAATTATGACATAATCAATTAAAAATATAATAATAATATCAATATCACGTGTAGTGATGGAGCCTCGTGATTCCATTTCTGCCGTGGTAACAAGGTGGGTAATTATTATTTTACCCAGCGGTACCAAAACATATCGGCGAGTCTTTGAGCCACCCGCCATTTCTTGCGTAAGCAGAGATCTGTATCATCAAACTCACCGAACTGAGGACTTGTGGAAGATGTGCTGATTAAAAAATGATTGGGCGTTAGTGCCTTCTATCTGGACTAACACATAGAATACTTTTTATTCGAGAGTAATGTTAAGTTCCAGTTGGCAGTTTCCATCTAAAACAACAAATAAGCTTTTACCTGAAGTGGAGCCACTCGCAGAAGCTAGTAACTTATAAAATATTGATACTCAGCTATGCATTGCTGATTTATACTAAACAACTCTGAGTTTTGCAAAATATGCTGTAAGTTGAACTTAACAAGTGGTTATGGAAAATTCAGACCATACATGGAAATTCCTTGGTCTATTCATCCGCGGCGAATATTCTGATTCTGAGTAACGGTCTTATCACTTCATCAAGATACTAGTAAAATCAATTTTAGGGCCATAAGGTCGAGCGAACTCACCTAAGAGTCCCTAAAAGTCCCAAAGGCGGGCGTCCCTACCGCCCGTCTCGTTCGCTTGCGCCCGTTTATAAACGGTTTTATTGCTTTCGGAGCAACCGAACATTATTAAACTTTTCCAATTTCGATTTATCACGTAGCTGTCGGAATTTAATACCGCCCTACCTTCGGCGGAGGCGATCGCCCGCCGCGTGATTACAATACACGTCGTTAATAATATGAGTTGAGTGCGGTGGCAGTGCGGCCGCGAAAAGCTCATCTGACTTCGTGTCATACCGAGACCACGGAGCGGACCTTATCGATAGTTCGGATTGGTATTTCACGGCCTTATCAGTATTAATATAATATTAAAGTCGAATGACGCACTTTAGTATACACGTTCAGTTCTCACTTAATGTTATAAATCTGAATGTGAGTTTATTTGTTATTTCTTGACGCCGTTACTACTTAGCTGATCATCATCTTTGGTAGACTTACATATATTATAGTATCGAGTACAGAGAAGAACATAATTTGTATGCCAAGAAAATTGAGGTTTTCTTTTGTAGGATGGTTATTTTTTGTGTAGAGATTAATTAAGTAATAGATAGTGACATGTTTATTATTACAGGGAGGCGTTAGTTTTTTACATTGTCCGTTGAAATGTTCAGTTATTGTGTCAGTCCCTGAACTGAACAAATTATGTAAGCAATAGGTATATACCTACATATTATATAAAATAAATAGAAAATAAACATATGTTACGAAACAAATGATTTAATTGGTCCTCAGTTATTTATTTAAGATATTATAAATGGCAAAATTAGCAAATAACGGTCGATCATATTGTTTACACTGTAGGTAATAGAGAAAAATAGCTGCTGGCAATAAGGCAAGTGATATAGTTCAACAAAAACAGGTAACCGTCGATAAGTCACGTCATTTCATCCATACATCCATCAATCCGCCTTTAGATTGTCCACCGCTGGGCATAGGTCTCCCCAAGAAAGCGCCAATATGAGCGGATCTGTGTTTGACATAGATCCACTCTGCACCCAGCGGCTACTGCAGCCTTAACCATTGGTCCATCTGGTGAGAGTCTATCCTACACTGCGCCGTCCGATCGTGGTCGCCGCTTCAGCATACCAACCTGGTGGGCTATGTAAGTAACTCTCGTTCTCCTATGAATCTCCGTATTACGGATTCGAACACATCGAGAAATATTAACTACATCATTAACATGTATAAAATACACTCCTAAACAAAATCTATGTACTATTAAGTTATGAATGAGTTACGAAAACCGGTGAGCGTGTATGAAGAGAATTATAAATCTTGAGGAAACGAGAGATGTATGCAAGAGCCTTTTGACACCATGATCACTCTGCATACCCTGCAAGGGAGACGGCGTGATGATAAGTTAAGTTAAGTTTTAAGTTATGAAATATCTGAGTGCCAAATTTCATTCAAATCGGCTGATTTAACGTGCATAAAAAGATATCATAGGAAAACACTGTTGTTTAATGCTAGAAAAGCAATATAATATGTACCTAATTAATTTTTCGACTGGTATCTAGTATTTTGATCTATATTTTAGTACTTGACATGCTCAGCTACTTTTAAAGTACAAATTATAATTTGTGAATAAGGCGATTGTCATACTGCCACTCACCACGCAGCGTAGCGCATAATGCGTGTTCTAATACCTCCCCGCCCGCTCGTACCAAAATACTCTTTTTCCTTATTCACAAATTATAATTCGTACTTCTATGGTATCTAGTATTATCTCATCTTCACATGACCTCGCGATTATGGCGAATGAGACTCGAAATTGTTTAGCATATTCAATACTAACGTTATGTACTTACCTATGTAATAAAGTTATCCGGTTATTGTTTAACACCAATTTTAGGTCATCTTTTATATGAAATAGGTATCGAACTGCACCTTGCTAGAGATGGCGATGCTGAGGATTGGGATCCAGAGACCGGGACAGTTCCTTCTTCGTAATGCTTCCGTCAATCTGAGTCTTTAATTAAAACAATTCTTTACACTCCATTCTAAGGCCTGCCTTAACGAGCGCTCCACTTTAGACACAAGTTGGGTCCGTCCGTCCTTCAGCATGCTTCTAGGGACTTTCTAATGGCCGGTATATCACACATCACTCGCATTGTCATTCTCATAGCAATTCTTCAATTTATCGCACCCACACTCTCCAAGGCCTCTGCTCAACGGCACAGTATTTACTGTGTCAACGGTGAGTAAGGTACGCGAGAAAATCACCAGCAGACTGACCGTATCGAAAGCCATAATATATTCAGGTCATCATGTGTATGTAATAATAATATGTATATCATACTCCTTCAGTCATCGCTTCTAACGGAGTAGTTTGGTTGCTTAAAAACTATAATTTTCATTTATCAGACCTTGTGATTCTTGTTCCATGCATTAGAATATGAAGATCCAGCTAGTGGCTATAACATTGAACTTTATTTCAGTGCGTTTTAATAAATTCGATAACGTAACCTCAATGGGTTGCAGAGAAGATTGAAAATTGAAGACCCCCTTTTTTAAATGCAGAATAATAGTAAAAATATCATGACGAACATAAACTAGTATATGAGCGGAGGTGATCGCGGACGTCGGCGTCGGCTGGCGGTGCAATCTACACACATTCATATCGCCAATCAAGCACCGACCCACTGCCGTCCGCCCCTTATCTACACCCCTGACAGGTGCGTATTCTGTATAAAATGTCATATTGTTCTGATGTACACATAATTTTTTTTTATATATCAATTGGTGGCAAACTAGGAAAGTCTAAACCTGAAGTACCTGTCTATTTTGTTTTTAATTTAAATAATAATATTATGTATAAAATGACATATTACATTGTATAAAATTACTATTCATGGTCATTTATGTCTTTGTATTTAGTAGTAAAAATTTAAAATACCAATTTTACTAATATATGTATACTTAATACCAAAATGCATATTTTATAAATTATTCGCATTATACCAGCTTTTGCCTACGAGTACATTCCTGGTGAATGAAATTAATAGTAATCATCCCAGAAAAAATTATAATATCTTAAATGCACAGACTTTATAATAGTATTCATAGATAGATATTAACAATCTAAGTTTTAAACGGAGTTTATCTCATATTGCATACTCAAATGACTCACAATATATAATATTGTTAAGGTGTAACAATAAAAGTAGTTTGACTTTTAAGTTAACAATCAAAGTTAGAGGCATCTCGTTAAAATCGACCAACATTAATGATATCCATCCATCCATCAGCCTTTTGATGTCCACTGCTGGACATAGGCCTCCCCAAGAAGCCGGCCCCACACGGCACAGCCGGCCCCACATGGCACGACATTAATGATATACAATCACGCAATTACTAAAATGTTCATGTGAAATATTTGCCGTGTGGGGCTGGCTTCAGAATTGTCCCACCCTTTTCTACCCACGGGAGTCGTAAGAGCCGACTGAGGGAATACCGGGAGAGTGGGCAGCAGCACTCCCTCGAGTATTAACAACACCCACTGCGATCACCAACCCGCCTGCTAAGCGTGGCGATTACGGCATTATCCCCCATTTCTTGGGGAGGCCTATGTCCAGCAGTGGACGTTGATAGGCTGATGGATGGATGGATGGAATATACCTACAGTCTCTTATAAATTAGGTTGAAATGATAAATAATTCTCAGTTTTGGATTACAATAAAAACTGTTATGGTTGCTTACTTTATTGCAATTACTAGTAGCGTACTAATATTTGTCGTTAAGTGTTACGACATTTTTATCTCATTCTAACAACAGATTTCGAAATGACAATAGTCCCTGAATACGTCCCTGTATTCAGAGCTCACGTACGACCGCTCGTAAGTTCAATGGAGGTGTTGATTAAAAATATTTCCCATGTGCGGGCGGATAAAGCCCAATTGGGCCGGTAATCAACCCGCCCGCTCCCCGGGCCGGCCGAGCCCCGACCGGGTCCCGTCTGCCGCTAATCATGCGCGCTACTTGCCCGCTTATTGCACACACGCTTTTCGCCATAATATACCATAAGTGTATAGTGCACTTACATTATACAGGTGCTGTGTGGACAAAGGAATTATAATTTCGGAAAATATTCTTAACTAGCTGTTAACCGCGACTTCGTCCGCGAAGAATTTGATAAAATTAAATAAAGCAACCCTTGAAATTGAAGTCTTGAATTTCAAGGGAAAATGTTGACGTGACCGTCGGTAATACAGTGCAACGGTATTACAGTACTCAGGATTGGAACTTCATTACTGGAACGCTAGATGGCGTTGAAGTAGCTAGATTTTGGGATTTTTTGACAATTTTTTTTTATCTTTCGTAAAAACTTTTTTTTTAATAAAATGTATCCTTTGTTACTTCTAATACCTCCAAGAATATGTGTACAAAGTTTCATGATGATCGGTTAAGTAGTTTTCGCGTGAAAGCGTAACAAACAAACTTACATTCACATTTATAATAGTACTAACCTTTGCCAGCTGCTTCGCCGCAGCCAAAAGCTAGTTTTTTGGTTATATCTCACGTTCCCGATATATTATACAACTAATATATTCATCTAGCAGTTCTTTAAAAATCAATTCTAAAAAAATCTAGTTTAAATAATTTTCTAGTTTTTCGTTTATATCTCACGTTCCCGATATATTAGCGGGACAAAATGTATACCAGTTTTTAAGTATAATCCCTTGATTCCCTTTCAAATAAAAAAAGTTGCATCAAAATCCGTTCAATAGTTTTTGTGTGATGCGCGAATAAACAAACAGATAAACAGACAAACAGACAAAAATTCTAAAAAAAATTGTTTTGTGTTTAGACACGCTATATAGCCTATTACAGTCATTTTTTTCAAATATCTTAAATGTACAGACACAGCTCTGTTACAGCTTTATAATAGTATAGATTACATAGTATAATATAGATATATTTTTGGTTTTTATTTTCGAGAAGTTATGTACATAATTAGTGTAATTTAGTCATGACTCTAAAATGTTATGAAATAATTTATATATAGTGTCAACATTTTTGTACTATAAGGTTTTAGTACCAGGTGATGAGGTGACCCAGCTACTGTGCCCAGCTTTTGTATTGTGTTTTGTTTTGTAGAAGTTATTTATTAAAAAAAATAATAGTATTTTTTTATACTAGTCGAGTGACAAACAGGTACACGGCCTACCTACTTGATAGTAAGCTGTTACGGTAGCCTATAGACTTCAGAAACATAATGCAGACATCAGTCGTGCGTCACAAAATTCAATGAAAGGTACCCCTTTCCCTACCGGAAGAGAAGAGGAAGTATAATTAGAAGAGAAAGAGAAGTATAATAAGGACAGGACAAGGAGAGAGTTTAGGCCTCCGGCGCTCTCACTCCCCATGGTCCACAACGATAACAAGTACCTGCCGTTGTATCACACTGATATTCCGTGGGAGGGTGATACTTTCCCGTTGGAGCCGGCCCCTTTCATGCTGGAATAAGTAAGGCTCTACCACTAGTTGTTGCTAAATATTTTTTAACGCCATATTATAGAATTTGAGTTACAAGTATGCTAACATCTAATAGCAACAATGCAAGCCTTAAAGATTTATGAGATAGCTATTAGATAGATAGATAATTGTAGGACAAGGGTACCTACTTATGGTAATTGTTTACTGGGTGAAGGCCCCACCACCGAAGGAATGTAACATAGTTCCAGTGGCCCGCTAATAAAGACGGAGAGACGGCACACGGCGGGTTTTTTAGTGAGTGCAGGCCCCACACTACCCTGTTCGTTGCCCCGAACGACGGGGTGTGCGGTTAGGAACATTTTTTCCCGCCTTAACAAAAAAAAGGCCCCACGCTACCCTGTTTTCGTTGCCCCGAACGGCGGGGTGTGCGGGTAGGAACATTCTTCCCGCCTTAACAAAAAAAAATAAGGCTATCAATGTGTGTAAAATTATGTAAAATTGTATTATACAAATCAAGGTATTGTGACCTGGAGTATGTCACAATTTACTTTTTATCTTAGACAAAGAATATTATAGACTCGCTCCTATTTTGAGACTAAGGGTGAAGAAAAGGATGCGCATATTAAAGGAGAATGCCGATTTTTCTATGAGAGTTGGGCTATTGTTGCGTCTTAACCAAAATAACTGTAGAACATTGTAAATGTTGAGCACATTTTACCTAATAATGACGCAAAAAAAAAAAATATCTAAATATTTAAAGGGTTTGCGTCATTATTAGGTAAAATCTTAATTGTAAAATTAAGTTTACCTGGTCGGTATAATGTATGAAAATACTTCTGACAGATGGCGCAGGCGTCACCCAAAGACGTTAAGTATGATGTGTTATCGAAATTAGCAGTCAGGAGCAATTGTCAGGATGGCTGAATTGGTAAAGCATCTGGACGGTATCCAGAGGATGCAGGTTCAAATCCTGCTCCTGACTGTTATTTTCGATTTCACATTTTTCACTTTGTGTTTAGTGTTATCTTTTAAAATTATTCCGGTTATCATAATTATGTCAAACTATTGCTATCTCGACCCTGCCCCCTGAGGCAGAATGTCATATTTCACGTGTCGACCGTATCGAGATCACTGTGATTGGTTGAGAAACCGACGCGTGATGTCCCAATAATCCGTTGGCCAATCACGGTGATCGTACAAGCGAGACGATACGATCGACATGTGAGATATGAGATTCTGCCTAACCCCCCTGCATACGCTGATAGCTTGTCTATAATATTCTTTGTCTAAGCTTTTTATCAATACAAAAAGGCGTAATAGCGTAATTATCTATATGTCTCTAGGTATAGCCACAGAGTATAGAATTGGAAGCACTTCCGGCCCCATAAAAATATCTGAGATATCTCAAGTCACGCCAAATTAAGTAGGTAAATTACAGAACTACTTCAGAAATAACTTACAAAAAGTTATGCATTTTAATTATTTTATTTGAAATCATACAATATGGAAGTAGGTATAATTAATAAATGATTTGTAGAATCGAATGTGTAATAAATGAGACATCTGTTATTAAAAATAATAATAATAGTAATAGTAGCACGTTAGATGTTATTGTTTCGCAGGAACTTAATGTTTGCAGGTAAAAATAACGTTGTTAGATCGAAAAATACTTTAAAATAAAACTGTATCTAACGAATGGCTTTGTTGAAAGCATCCAAATGTTTGTCATTGCCAGAGACGTTCGGCATCAACAAAGCGTGCTTGGGGCTGGCAAAAACAGCAATCTTCTTTTCTTGGAGTGCGTTTAATTGGTGAGCTGTAAGGATGCTTCACTGTCATTTATATATTAATGTTTGAAATAATTTAGCTATTTCCCGCAGCATCTTAGCGAGGTAATTAGTAGGAAAATCTTTATTCATATTGGTAGTTTTTATTATAATATCACCATTTGACGACTGCACAGATTGCGGAGTGGTCTAGATACCGGCCTCCCGAATGTTGTGGGTTGAGATATATCTCAAGCCAACACAATATCTCAACATATTTTGAAATCTTTAAGTGAAAAAGGAAACGATTATAGCCAGTATTTATTACACTATTATTATATTTCTTACATAAATAATATGTGAAAACTAGGGAACCTACATGTTTTTGACATTATATACAGACTAATTGATACACCAATCAAATGCAAAGAATTTATACCAAGACACAGAGTAAGTATCCAGAGCCGCAACCAATGCCTTATCAAGTTGATATAACTACCGACAATTGTTTCTTTCAAGAATGATGACAGCGCTGGCGGAGTCTGAGCAGGATGGTTTCTTCGTTTTTTCCCATTGATCTAAATTCATCAGAGAGCGCACATTTGTGGTCGTCCCTTGCGCAAAGATGTCGCGCGCGGTACGGATTCCAAGCTTTTTGCGCGCCATACTGTCTAACAAGTTTAAAATAACTGCTTGCCTTTGAACAGGGGGTTTGATTACTTTAAAGAATGAAATAAGACGAAGAATAAAAGATGAATTGCGTTAATTGCTATTTTTTATGCAGCGTAATTTATTTTGTCTGCGCGCTAATGCCTGGCTAATGCATTTGATGTAAGTTTAATAGAAACTGATTCATCGGTCAGTGCTGCCAAAAATAATTGAAATTGGAATTTCTGTCGGCTTTGATGTATCATATTGATTGTTTATATTGATAGGGCTAACAAACTTTCGAATCGAATACAATATTTCTCAATTGGGTAGCTAATACCTAGTTATAATTACACATAGGTGTCAAACCTACTCGTGTACTTTTGGGTATAAATTCTGTAATGGCTTTGAGTAATTTCATTCGGCAATATATTGCGGCAGTGACAGCCTTTTTTTGTTAAACCGGGAAAAAAATTACCTAACCGCACGCCCCGTCATTCGGGGCAACTAACAGGGTAGTGTGAGGCCCTCACGCGAGAGATCCCTCCCTATTGCTGCGATGAGTTCACGGCGCTGCTCGGCCTGTGTGTCTTCGTTACAGCCGCAATGATGACAGTGCTGTCTCTCCTCGCGACTATGTGCAGGTAACTACTGAAGCAACCATGTCCCGACAGCACCTGCAGCAGTCGGAAGGTGAGGTCTCCGTGCCGTCGCCCCGCCCATTCCTGCAGCATCGGCTTCTTACGGTCCAAAGACCGGCTCAGGGTGCTTCCAGCCGTGCCTTCCAACTAGCCATGGCAGCTCGGCGGGCGTTACACCTAGTCACCTCTCTGGGTGGAGGGTGACCGCCCCTAGCCCGCTCTTGCGACGCCCGCCAATACACCTCGGCGAGCACCTCCGCCTCCAAGTCCCACGGGGGCAGCAGTGATAGCCTAGCGGTAAAACTAAGGACGTAGAGTTCGATCTCGAGTCCAAGATTCAACCTCATACGGCACATGTCTGACTTTTCGAGATTTTTTGAAATTACGAGTATGTGTATATTTCTTTAAAATTTATCACTGCTCGGTGAAGGAAAACATCGTGAGGAAACATCCATGCATTCTTAAGATTTTCTCGACTATATGTGGGACTTCACATTGAATTTGCATTGAGCCAGCGTGATGGAATATGGTCTAATCCCTCTCACTCTGAGAGGAGACCCGTTCCCAATAGTGGGACAGAAAAAAAATATAAAGATATTAATAAATAAGTTACAATATAATTGATATAAATGCTTACAGCGCCGAATAAATTAATACTTAAAAACTATTAGGTTAAAATCGAAAACTTTTAGTTCTAAAGCTATTCTATTATTTCGTAGCTCGTCAGCAGACAGCCGTTAGTTAAAACAGCTACGCTACGGAACGGATACCTGTTGCTGAGTTGTCGCAACCCTACGTGATTAGGAACCGTTTATTTTATTGAAGCACCCACTTATTGTTGATGCTGATGGTTTTTGCCTCCTGAGTGCATCCACATAGTCGTGCCACGGTTTATTGCCAGCATTCAGCGTAGCGTACTAATGTCCGATTTAATTAGAGACTACTTCATATTGACTGCATTTTTTTTGCCATTCCATTAAAATGCTGACGTCGGAAACATTTATCACATATTTCTGGTCTCTATTGATATGCTTAGCTAATTTAAAGAACAAATTATTTTTGAAACTGGAAAAAGAAAGCTTTATTGCAAGCATGATTCGAACCGTGCGTGGGTCGTAAAGTCATCTAAAAGAAATGTAAAGTGGAGATTTGGAGTCACCGTTGGTGACTGCGATAGCTGAGTGGTCCAGAGTACTTTCCCGGATTGGATGGGACGCATGTTCGAAACTTGCGCAGTAAAGCTCTCTTTTTCCACTTATACAAATAATTTATACATTTATCAAATATTCATTTATTAAAATAATGTAGTAGGTAATAATAGTCTTATGAATATATCAATGTCGTCATTTATAGAGGTAAAAGGTCAACAGATTAAAAAAATACATGTCATGACAGACTTACCTGTATTTATTTTGTAAATTATGAATATCCATTCATCAGCCTTTCGACGTCCACTGCTGGATATAGGCCTCCCCAAATTGGGGGTATAGTGCCGTAATCGCCACGCTTGGCAGGCGGGTTGGCATTGTTGTTAATACTCGAGGAAGTGCTGCTGCCCACTCCCTCCGTTATTCCCTCACTCGACTCTTACGACTCCCATGGGTGGAGAGGGGTGGGACAATTCTAAAGCCGGCCCCACACGGCCAACGTATAGTAAAATTGAAAGAATCCAAAACCTGACCAGGTCACCACCGGCCACGTCTCGTTCCCACGGAGAATTAAGAAGCGAAAGGTTGAAAAAGAATTAATGAAAGAATTTGTCTTCAATTAGTTTATTCAAATTTATCTGTGACTTCGTCTGCATTTTACTTTCTAAATCAGTTCTATATTTTGCGCTTTTATAGAACATTTTGAAATTATGACTCTATTCAAAATCCTAAGTGTGAATGTTCCTATCTATAATGTAACCTAAACCTCACACTTTCGTCTTCCGAAAATGATTACTTATAGAAAGAATATATATTATTATGTTACAAAATTTAAAGTACGTGCAGAATACGTACTAACTCTAATCACATAAGTTTTACTACTCAGCAAATGAAGTTAGATCTGGTCACCCTGGGATCTCAGACTATACGATTTTAATTATAATTTACTTTTTTTAATTGTTAAGGTACATGCATTTACCACAGCTGAGCCACGGCCCACCTCATGCTGTACACAAAATACACCGAGGTGTTTGTTTACACCCAAAAGACAGTGGTAACGACCTGCTCGGGCCAGATACGTAAGTAATACCACTTAGAATTCACCCTACCACCAGCTTTTTATGAAATACTCGTAAATATTAGATATTTTTAATTAATATTTTTCACTAAAATTGTGAAAATATGAATGTATGGACAAACTAGCTGAACCCAGCAGACATTGTCCTGCCCAAATGTTGGCTTGCCTGCTATTAGTAGCCTTGGACATTTTTTCGATATTTGAATTGGTGAAGGGGGTTTGGGGTGAAATTTTGTCGTTATATGTCCTAATATACGAAAATCATGAAAAAAAATTATAAAATACAAACTGCCGTCAAAAATTGATAATAATAATTCAGGTACACGATCGCAGACCCATCTACCGAGTTCAATTGCGAATTTATAGCATCCAGGGACCCACTGAAACGTGCACGCATCGGAATCGTTTTAGCCGTTTTCGAGTTTATGCGAGATTAACGGACGCCGATTAATTTTTATAAATATAGAAGGCCTCAGGTATGGCCGGAAGGGCCAAATTAGGTTCAGTAATGATTTTCAATAGAAACGTGAGACAGTTTCTGGACATCGCGCTCCAAGATTTAATGGTCATTGTTTCATTGCAATGGCGCCCTCGCCATCGAAGTGTAATAAATTTACGCTTTAGTTTCCTTAACAAGTGAAGTCCCATTTTCAATATCCTCCACGATATTAATGAACTCCTTTACTATTGACTTCCCCAATACAAGTAAAATCCTCTACTCATGACCTTATTGTCGTAATATATACTCGTACTTGTAGTACCTACCTATTATAAATATGTATTATGTGTAGATAATAATAATTAATATAATTTTCTTTATATGACATCAATATCTTTGTCCGTGTGGTGACGGACTAAGAATACAAGTGTCACCACCCCATTCTTTCCCGCGGGTGTCGTATGAGGCGACTAAGGGAAGTAAGCAATTATCATCCATCGCATGACTGGTGGTAGGGCTGGGTACCAAGTGGGAGTACTCACTTGGTATCGGGCCCGAGCGGGTTGGTACCACCATCTCCCGTGTGACCGGCCATGAAACACATCGTTGCGTTTTGGCTGTAGCCGTTTATATTTCATTTCATATCTGTGAAATGAATTGGTGAGCAGCGGCTTGACAATACTCTCGGTATAGTCGAGTCCATGGACGACGGTTAACATTTACCATCAAATGGACCGTGGCTAGTCTGCGAGTACACGCAAAAAAAAATAATTAAATGTAAATACAAAGATATGGAAGACATTTTCTGAACTCATTCTTTCGTAAAAACAAGTTTCTTCTGAATTCATAATGTAAGTGAATTAATTACTTATTTTACTTGTCAGTCGTAAAATAGTGACGTATTTTATGATTAAAACACGGTAATGACGAATATTTAGGCACGTACTTATTTCACAATAAGGTTGTATTGTCGTCTAGTATTATTTTTACATTTATCACAGACAATCTGAATTTAAATCTTAAATCGGATGTCAAGTTATCCTCATTTAAAGATAATCTCTTTAAAGTAATGTAGTACCGTCCACACAGACCAAATCGTGAAATAGATAGTAAACTGACAATATATATTTAATAACCCTAAATGAAAGAGGATTTAGGAATGATGATCTCTTACTTCTTCCTCTTTAGATGGTAGAGTTTGAGTTTGTAGTGTTAAGTGAGTGGTGGTTGAAGTATTACATACACATGACATAAAGATGCTATACCGACAATATTTTTAAAATAATTTTATATAGGTAGTATAGCAATATATTTAAAACACATAGGAGCATTTTTTTTTATTGCTAACGGTGGTAGACGAGCAAGCGGCCCGGTAAGTGGTAAGTGGTAACCGTCGCTCATGGACTTTGGCAACACCAGGGGTACAGCCAAGCCACCGCCTACCGTGAGTAAAGTGCTCTTCTCAAACCTCGTTTAAGGAAGGACATGTCGTAGCGCTGGGCAAACACCGCAGCAGGAAGTTCATTCCAGAGCCTACACGCACGTGGTAGAAAAGAGCGCTGGAAACGAACCGTCTTGGACGAGATCGTTTCCAGGTGGTGTGGATGAACCCTACTACGACGTCTCGTGGTCCGGTGGTAAAAAGTCAATGTTGGTACCACCTCAAACGGTTTCTCAGAGCACTCACCATTGAAGAGTCGATAGAGCACACAAAGAGACCCAGAGTCTCTCCGCCGCCCCAGCAATTCCAGTCCATCCGTGAGATTGGGATCGTCGACAATTCGAACAGCGCGCCTTTGCAGGGAGTCAAGTGGGTTGAATTGGTATTTTGGTGCGCCTGCCCAGAGATGTGAGCAGTACTCCACGTGAGGCCGGACTTGCGCCTTATAAAGTGCAAGTCTCTGCCTCGGTGTAAAGTACCGCTTGGCTCTGTTCAGGACGCCCAGGTTTTTATTTGCCAATTTGGATTTGTCCTCCAAATTACTCCCGAATTGGACTTTGCTTGAAATATCGATGCCGAGGATCACAATACTATCGGAGATTGGGAGAGTTACTCCTTGGAACTGTGGCGCCACGACAAATGCGTCCTTCTTTGCAGTGAACGTGCAAACTTGTGTCTTCGTGGTGTTGAATTGAACCAAGTTCTTTTCTCCCCATTCCGAGGCCCTAGAGAGCTCTCGATTTCAGACACAAGTTGTACCCGTCTCTCCTCCAGCATGTTCCGAGGAACTTTCTGATGGCCGGCATATCGCGCATCACCCGTACTGTCATCCGCATAGCAACGCATATTCTCTATCGAGAGCATGTCATTGATATGCAGGATGAACACTGTCAGGGAGAGCACCGAGCCTTGTGGTACACCAGCATTAATCTTCATGGTATCGGAGCAGCAGCCGTTTTACGACTTTGATGTTCCGACCCCGCAGGAAGCTGGCGATCCATTTGCAGAGTCCCTCGGGGATTCCATAAGATGGTAGCTTAGACAGAAGGGCCTTATGCCAGACCCTATTGAACGCCTTCGCGATGTCCAGGCTAACTGCTAGCGCCTCACCCCCACTCTCTAAGGCCTCAGCCCAACGCTGGGTAAGATACACAAGAAGATCACCAGCGGACCGACTGTGACGAAAGCCATATTGGCGGTTACTGATCAGCTGGTGCTCCTCTAGGTACTGCAGAAGCCGGCGGTTAATAACCTTCTTCAAGACCTTAGAGAGTAGAGATGTCATCGCAATCGGCCTGTAATTCGACGGGTCCGATCGGTCACCTCTTTTGGGAATCGGGTGAACGTGGGCTACCTTCCACAAAGCTCGAACCCTACCAGTACTGTATGAGAGCCGGTACAGGCGCGTAAGGACGGTGGTCAACTCAGGGGCGCACGTTCGAAGAACCACCGCAGGGATGCCATCCGGCCCACTCGACTTATGGACGTCCAGCAGCCGCAGCTCCCGCCTGACCACACGCTGTGTGATGCGGATTTCAGGCAGTGAGCTTTCACACCGTGAGATGGTAGGTGACGCGGCTTTTCCAACGTCCAAAGTCGAATTGGAGGCAAAGAGTTGGCCCAGTTGGTCGGCTTTCTCCTTTGTGCTATGGGCCATATTGCCATCCTGTTTCTGCAGTGGAGGGAGATTAGAGTGGCAGAAGTTGCCCTGTGCTGCCTTGGCAAGTGACCAGAACGCACGACTCCCAGTGGGATATCTCTCAAGCCGCTCGCCAATTCTGGCAACGTGTTCTACCTTAGCTTCGGCAATGGCCCTCTTGTTGGCCCTGGAAGCAGCATTAAATTTTCGCTTCTCCTCTTTGGTGTTCGGATCCCGACTTTTCCTGGACCTTTAGGTGCAACAGTAATATGTTGATGAGATCACACCTGAAATATCTTCAAGTGAAGAATCAAACTTCAAGACAATCTTCAGAATAGTTATGACAACTTTCAATTCAAACTTTAAGACAGTTTTTGGAATAGGAGCTTTGACAGCTATCTTAATAGGACCACGTCCGAGTCCAGAATATATTTTGGCTGCTATGTTTACAGGACCATATGCCCGAGTCCAGAATGCCCCTGTAACTTCTATGTTCCAGTTTATATAGCTTTTTCTTCAAACTTGACTGTTCGAGGTTTAGACTTGAATTTTCTAAATAAATGTTTCTTTTCTTTTAGGCCTATCATTTGTAATCTATTTAGAAAAGAAGGATTTAGGTAATATTAAAAAAACCGGCTGCGAGTCGGACTCGCGCACGAATGGTTCCGTACCGTGACAGACAGAGCAAAAACGAGTAAAGAAACACGTTTGTGTATGGGAGGCCCCCTTAAATATTTGTTTTATTGCAATTTAATTATTTATTTTTAAAGTGAATATATAACTAAATATGCTGTGAATATTTCAAGCGTCTACCTGTTGCCGTTATCAATAGCGAGCAAAAAAGGACAAAATATCACGGTTGCTGTATGGGAGCCCGTTCTTGAGATACAGCCTGGTGACAGACGGATGGACAGACAGACAGACAGCGAAGTCTTAGTAATAGGGTCCCGTTTTGACCCTTCGAGTACGGAACCCTAAAAAGAGGATTTAGGTAATATTATTACACGCATCCGTGGTGCAGTCCGCACAGATATCAGGGTCCTTAGAGGAGAAGCATAGCTGCTTCCAAGGGTAGGATGCGAAGAATTCGCGAAGTCCATCCAAATCTGCTGACTTGTATTGCCAGACTCTGCGAGACCCAGAGGCAAAAAAGCGACTAGGGCTCGCAACGGGGGCTGTGCTACGAACCAGGCAGTAGTCAGACGATCTTAGAGGAGCATCAACCACCACCCGGTATCCGTGTGCATTTGTGGTCAGCAGAAGGTCCAACAAGGAGGACTCATAGCTCTCAATATCTGGGACATGGGTAGGTTGTGTGACCAGTTATGAGAGACCATAGGCCGATGCCATATTGAAGAGTTGCGGACTCGGGAGGTCAGCGGTCAGGGTCACTTTGTGGTGAGCATTAAAGTCACCTAGGACCACCACCTCCGCAGATGGATACTGTTCCAATATTTTGTCAATCCCCCGGTCGACGTTCTCAAAGATGTGAGTTGACCCCAAATCACTGCCATGGGACCTGTACAGGCATGCATGGATGCGGGTAGTCCCTCTAAATTCTACGCGTAACCACAGAATGGACAGGTCACCAAGTTCAAGGCCCCGCAAGCGGTGACAACGGACATCACCCCGAACGAACACGCACACCCCGGCTTTACGATGGAATGAGTGCTCCAATTCGTAACGTGGTATTTGAGGTACGATATGTCATCCGGGGTGCCTATCTGCATCTCCGTCAAAAAGAGCAGGGCAGGTCGCGCCGTCTCAAGATGATGGTGAACGGCGTCGATATTATTGTGTAAACCCCTGGTGTTGCAAAATTCCACAGTGAGTGTGGATAAGGAGTTTGCCGTCAAAAACCTACTCTTTTTCTTTGACCTTTTCATGGTTTGAGATAAGAAGCTGGGGTGAAAACGATGCGCATGGTGGAGCTCGGCAATATAAAGAAAAAAGAGGGCAGAAATTAGTACGTGGAAGGGCGATGAGTTCTGTCAGGAGCTGACAGGAAGCACGGAAGGGACCCCGGTGCCCCCCGCGAGCAACTGTCGGGTCCACACCGGTCTCCCACTCCGGCACGACAGCTACTCAACGGGATTTTCGCAGCCTCCCAGGGTAGAATGTCCCCGGGTTCGGGTCCCCTACTGACCGGCAGGTGGCCGGCGACCCATTCCCACCGGGTCTCCCTGAACCCCATGCTAGCCCCGCCCTCATGTCCAACCTCCCAACCACGATCCTATCAACGCCCGAGTTCCAAGCATTGCCAAGACCCACCACGCGTTTATTACACATGCAGAATAAGTATTTGTAATTGTGAAATTGAGCAAAACAAAAATTATGGTCTTTGAAAGAGAAGCGATGGGGCCGCCACCCATCACGCCTTGCCCAGTTTGGTGAGTCGAGGGGAGCAGAGTGTCGAGTAGGCACGTGGAATGTAAGAGGTGGTGTGGAAGGTAAGTTACACGAGCTGGTAACCGTCATGTCGGACAGGCAGCTTGATGTGCTCTGTGTAACAGAGACCAAGTGAAAGGGCAGCGGCGCCTGTGATCTTCCTGGTGGCGGGATAGCTCTGTGGTTTGGTGTACCGCAGAGCGATCGAGCCAGCATGGGAGTGGGGGCGTTGCTGTCCGCTCGCTTGGCCTCAGGTGTGAAAAACTACGGAATGTTCGATCCCAGTTTTTTATGGGTCCGAATAAAACTAGGTGTCACCATGGTCTTCATGGTCGCAGCTTATGCTCCCGTAGGCTCTTCGGTGGCATCGGATCTAGAGAAGTTCTGGGATAATGTTAGAGAAGTTCTGGATTTGGCAGAAGCTAGTGAACGCGTGATCGTATGCGGAGACTTGAAAGGGTTGGGACCAAGCGTCAAGACTTCGAGGACGTGCTTGGTTCATTTGGTGATAAGAGAGTGAACGATGCAGGTAGGCTCATTGCGGATGTATGTATGGATAGAAACCTTATTGTGTCAAACACATTTTTTCAACATAAGGACATCCATATGTATACATGGAGAAGGAATGAACAGAGAAGTATGATAGATTTAATTCTGGTAGACAGTCTCCTCCGAAGTAAAATTCTGGATACAAGAGGGGTCCCACTGTCGACACGGACCACTACCTCGTTATTGCGAGATTTAGTGGTCTGTTCAGAAAGTGGAGACACTGGCGAGAGCGTGTCCACTTCGGAGGGCTTGAAAGAATAAAGATTGAAAAGTTGCAAGATGAGAGTGTAAGAGCAAAGTATGCAGAGGGTGTCCGTGAACGGCTGACAATGGCAAGTCAGCCGGAATCTGACATAGAACAATGCTGGAGAGTATTGAAAGATAGTATGGTAGATACAGCGAAAGAAGTATGTGGATGTTCAAAGAAGCATAGGAAAGTGAAAGGCGATACATGGTGGGATACGGAAGTAGCAGCTTCCGTAGACCAAAAGAAGAAAGCGTGGCTGGACTATGTATCTTCTTTGAACCTGAGTAAAAGTATGAAAGAACAGAAGAAAGAAATATACCGGCAACGTAAGAATGACACCAAGGCCTTAGTGAAAGAGAAGCGTGATAGAGCAAATATGATTGCAGAAGATAGACTGACCAAAAACTTCGAGAGTAACACCAAACTTTTCTGGAGGGAGTTGAAGAAATCTTGGAGTGGTTGGTCAGCTTTCAGAATGAATATAATAAGTCTAAAGGTGGAGACATTCTTACACAAACACAAGATGTGTTAAGCCGGTGGAGTGAATATTTTGGAGATATGTATGCGGATGTTCAGGGTGATGCCGGTGCCACATGTGGTCTAACAGATCAGCATTCAGTACCGGCATCTTCTGATGACATTAGTATGGGCGATTAGAAGTTTGAAAAATGGTAAGGCAGCGGCTATTGATATGGTGTCTGCTGAGATGATTAAGCTTGGAGGCTCATGTTTCTGGGAATCCTTCCTGATGCTTCTTAATTTATGTTGGAGCTCAGGAATGGTTCCCAAGGACTGAAGAAGCGCAATCATCGTGCCCTTGTTTAAAAACAAGGGTTCACGTTATGACTGTGCAAACTACAGAGCCATAGGCTTGACCAGTTTGGCAGCCAAAGTGTATGGTAAGATTATTGAAAAGAGAATGAGGATGGTGTCTGATGAATTTTTGTGTGAGGTACAAGGAGGTTTCAGGTGTCCCCTTCCACACCTGATCATGCATGGATCAAGTGTTTTCTCTGCGCAACATTGCGGAGAAGCATCTGGCAGTAGGCCAGAGGGTTTTCTGCAGTTTTGTGGATTTGGAGAAAGCATTTCACACGGTTGTACGAAAGGAACTTTGGGACATTTTACCGGAGTATGGTATGAACGGTAGACTGCTACAAGCGGTGCAGTCCAACTACATGGACTGCAGAACTTGTGTGCAGCTGGATGATGGAATGTCACTCTGGTTTGATGTCAATATCGGCGTTAAACGGGGCTGCGTTCTATCAGCCAGACTGTTTATCATATATCTGGATAAATGTCTACAAAGGTTGAAAGAAATGAATGTGGGAGTTCAGATGGGCGACTCAGTGGTTAATTATGTGCTATATGCAGACGATGCGGTTTTATTAGCGATTATAGAAGGTACACCACTGATATAGAGAGAAGAGTAAATGCGGGAAATAGAATTAACTGAGCCTTGGGTGGAAGCGAGAGTTGTGTATGCAAAAAGAGACGTGAGAGTTGAGTCAAAATGCGATCTCTGTGGAGAATTTATGGAGTGAGGCTGACCGACCGCAGTCGTAACGACGACGTAAGAGAGCGAGTAGGTATGAAAGAGAGCATTGGTGTAAAGATGCGAAATGGAATGCTCCGATGGTTTGGACATGTCGAAAGAATGCCAGGCGAGCAACTGGTTAAGAAGATATACAATGCGATAGTAGGTACAGGGGGAGACCGAGGCTCACCTACTTAGACCAAATCGGCCATGTATTGAAGGAAGGCAGAGTTAGGAGTATCCGAAGCCGGCGAGCGTGTATGCAGAGAATTATGAATGTTGAGGAAAGGAGAGATGTAAGCAAGAATAGAGCCTCTTGGCACCCTGTTCTCTCTGCCTGCCCCGCAAGGAAAATTGCGTAATGATAAGTAGTAGTAGAATAAGTATTTATTTAAATATTGTTTCTGATTAAAATAGCGTAAAAAAATTGAGAGGGCATCACAAGCTTCGTATATATTACGAATGTTTTAGTAATGTACATCGAGTAGAATGCCAATAGTATATGAGTATTCTCTGCATGTATCATCAGCCAAGCGTCTGCTATGCACATATCGTAAACGATATATATAGGCAAAAATAAAATCTATTAAAAGTATTGATGTGATATTTCCGGCCTATACGCATTCCATTAATAAAATTTTGTATGTCTTGCCATAGATATTGTTACAAGACAAACATTTTTCTCTCTCTTTTCTTCTCTTATCATTATTTCATTGCATATAACATTTATTAGTGCAGTGTGCGTTCGCTTATACATTAAATATAATAGATCCTTACATATGAAATATGCGTTATGTATGGAAAACGAAAACGATTTTTGAAAAGCAAAACGATTTTTTTAAAATGAAATTATTTTAATTAATGAATCAAAGTAGGTACCATTGTTAACTATGCACTTTCGCCATTTTATCGGTAGTTCATTGATTTCTTTGCCTTAAAAGTTGTGGAAGCGAGCAATAAAATCTTTGAAGGCGGTTTTGACAGCCTCACCGGAATTGAATTTTATCCTTGCAAGAAGTTGTCTTGATTTCGAAAAAAGTGGTAATCTGTTGGAGTAAGCTCCGGGGAGTACGGTAGGTGTCGGAGACATTCCAATCGCAGCTCCTCTAATTTAGCGACTGTCTGTTGTGCAGTGTGTGGTCTAGCGTTCTCCTGAAGCAGCAGTGGGCTAGAGCAATTGACCAGTCTATGTTGTTTAACGGCTAGCTTTTCCTTCATGGTTTGCAATTATTGACAATACAGATCTGCTGTAATAGTCTGGCCAGATCTTAGCTGTAGTGGACGATACCAGCACTGGTCCACCAGACACTTACCAGTAGCTTTTTCTTTTCTTCGCTTGGGGCAGGATTCAGCCAGTTCTCCTGGGTTCAACCATTGCGATGAGCGTTTCTAATTATCGTACAGGATCCATTTTTCATCAAAAGTACACAATACGATTCAACATCCCCTCGTTATTGTGACGGTTGATTAATGTTACGCAGCACTAGTCGAGTGCTTTGCCGTGTTTGTTGGTTTGCTTCACTCAATTCATGGGGTACCCATTTTTCGAGATATCACATTTTCACTTTTCCAAATTGCTTCAAGTGAATTAAAATTGTTTTATCACTCACACCAAAGCTAACGTTAACTCACGTGGATCCGCTTCCACGATCACTTTTTTTTATTCTTCATTGTCAACTAGGTTCTCCGGGCGTGCACTGAGTTTGTTCTGTAGGTTAAATTTTCCAGAACTAAAACGTTCGAATCAAAATCGTACCGTGTTTTCTTTTACGGTAGCTTCCCCATACTCATCGTTAATCCTTCGAGCTGTTTCTGCGGCGCTGGTGCCATGGTGGAACTCGTATTCGTAAATAATTCGATATTTTAAGTTTTCCGTGTGGTGGACAGAATTATGTTAAAGAAAAATCAAAAGACGCCTAAACAAATGAATCGCTAAATTGGAAACACAAATACACAAGCCTAAATTTGAAATAAATTTGAATTAGGAATTCCTAACCAAACGCCAGATATTTGAGATCAAAATGGCCAGTTTGACAAAACGCCAATTTCATATGTAAGGTCCTAATAATAGCATTAAAATGTATGCAGTTCATTCAAAATAAACATCATTGGTCTTAATACATTCCTTTTTCTTGAAACTCGCACTTTCTCTGAGGGAAAATTCTTCAGTGCCAATCTAATTATTGATTACTTTAGAGGGACTTAAAATTGTCATGGGGGAGTATGCCATTCTCTCTAAAACTAACCATCAATCATAATTCAGCTCATTAAGATTGAGACTAGATGTCGGCCAGTCTTCAGCTCTGATGAAGTCAGAAACATTTGTTTCCAACCACTCTTGTGTGGATCGAGCTTTAAGACCTGGTCCTGGTCTGAGTCTTGCTGAAAGTACTATTCTCGGATTTGGAACATGGTGTTGTTAAGAGGCTTAACTACCTTTTCAAGAATCGTATCTTGATACACCTGTGCTGATGTTTTGCCACCTTTTTCACAAATGTATGGCTCAATCACTTGATAGCTAACACCATACCAAATCATCACAGAAGGCTGATAATGCCCACGTTTTACTCTGCTGACTAGTTACGGAGCTTCTATAGAGCTTTGGGCAATAGCACGTTCATTCTGCTTATTAAAATGCTGCTCGATAGTAAAAATTTTCTCGTCAGTAAACGCATGTAATTAAGAAGTTGCTTGATTTTAACACCCTATTCATTTTAAAACTATCGGCGTCTCTTATAATGTGAGCCTTGAGTTATCTTTTAAAATAACATGGTTCTAGGGGTTTTTCATTTTAGAAGGATTTCTTTGAATACTTTCCTTAACTGAATTTGATCGCATTTTTAGAACGAATGCTACGTGAAAAACCAGACGTTTTTTGATCACAAACCGATGACGTTCCATTGTACCTATCAATAGACCGGTATACAAACATTCGATTAATACCAAGGGGGTGAAGAGTTTATAAATTGCATTTGGCTCCATACCTAGTTTGTGTAAAGCTACAACAGCAATTCGGTTCTCTTTATCACCCCATTCCATTTTAATATCACAAGAATATAATACACAATTTGGCGCAAAAATGAGAAAACACAATGAATATGCCTTTAAAAATGATAATTCAAAAATCAAATGTAATATTTTTGATTTTTTTTCACTATTTATTTTGGAACCAAAAAAAAGGATTCTCCTCCAAATAATATAAAACAAAGTTCTGTAAGCGTCTTTCTGTTTTTATATTTAAACATCTCTAATGCAGGTAAACGCAGTGCTAACTCAAGACAGATATATCCTTTTTTCTACAGAGATACTGCCATTTATACTCCTAAAGAGATGGTGAAATTCTCAGGCAAAATTAAACTGTCAGGAATTATAAGGAAATTGACTGGACGTAATTATTAGGATAGATGTATATGGCCACCGAACCAATAGCCATGCTTTTTGAATAAGATTTATATTACTACTTAATATGTATACTCTTTAAACGTATTACGTATAATGCACTCACTTTGAGGATCGAACTAGAGACTAACTCAAATTACATGGATTTTCCTATTAGGTTATCGTTACCTACCACTGAAGGAATGTAATATAGTTCCGGTGGCCCGCCAATAAAGGCGAAGAGACAGCACACGGCGGGTTTCATTAGTGGGTGAGAGCCCCACACCACCCTGTTCGTTGCCTCGTACGACGGGGTGTGCCGTTAGGAACATTTTTCCCGCCTTAACAAAAAAAAAGGTTATCGTTACCAGCGAAACGAAATCTATATACTTAAATAAAATGGTAGAGGTCTGCCGCCGTTGTGATCACAGTCAAATTACTGAATAGATTTGAATGAAATTTTGTAAGACACTTGGCCCTTATCTAAAAAAAATATTGTTTAATATAAAGTCATTAAAGTTTTAAGAAACAACGAATTTTATAAGCACTAGGTGTTTAGAGATGTGTTTTATTTATTTATTTAAGCTTTTTATGCAATAATTTAGTGTACAATGGCGGAATACTGCCTGAGGCATTCTCTACCAACCATGGGTGATGCAGAGATAATAGAAGCTAGATGCATTTTCTAAAGATGCAGATAGTACATAGGATAAAAAAATACTTTTTTCTGTTAATATAATAAGCAAAGCTGACGAAGTTGTAATATGTTTCTGGCTCCTAAGATACAGGGATTTAAACCTAGTTTAGGAGCCAGGGCATCAATGTTATTATTATTGCCAGAAGGAATAACGTACCTATGTATCTAATATTGTAATGATTTAAATAAATAAGAATGTATGTGCCGATATATGGTTAAATTAAGTATCATTAATGTAATCAAATAAGAGCTGTGGATCATATAAATGAATAAATTTATTATTATTTTCTTTATTTATTATTATTATTGTTTTTATAATAATATTATAAGCCTATACTTTGTTTTGCCGTGTGGGGCCGGCTTTAGAACTGTCCCACCCCTCTCCACCCATGGGAGTCGTAAGAGCCGACTGAGGGAATACCGGAGGAGTGGGCAGCAGCACTCCTTCGAGTATTAACAACATCCACTGTGATCGCCAACCCGCCTGCCAAGCGTGGCGATTACTACACTATCCCCCATTCTTTGGGAGGCCTATGTCCAGCAGTGGACGTTAAAAGGCTGGTGGATGGATGGATGCATACTTTGTTTTGTTTTCTGATTGATTTGTTGTCGTAATCAGGCTGTTTTGTGTAATAAAGCTATTATTATTTTCATTTATTAACATAACATCACTAGATACATTTTTAAATAGTATATTATAAAAAATAACACAACATTTAAAAATATAAAAAGTGTGTAGACCCACTGGCAACGGGTACAGGGACCAAACTGCCAATGGCTAGGGCCCCAGAGATAGGAACTTCCGAACAATGCGTGCCGTATCCAGAAGTACCGCCTTCTGCATCAGACCCTTGACCCAGCCATCCAACGCGAGCCTCTTAAGATGTTGGTCGAGGCTCTTGGCTATCAGTCCATTAACTGAAACCACTATTATTATTATTATTAATATAGAGGGAATTATCAAAAATATGATAGGTACCTAGGTTTTATACCTATATTTTTCATGAATCAAGACATCAAAACTTTATGGTTATGATTTGGTACGGTCATTTGTTATAGTATTTGGAACGCATATATATTTTGTTGTGCAAGTTGTGAGTTAAAACAATTAAAGTTGCACAATGAATGCGACATAAAGCGCTAAGCGCTAACCCATGTGTTGCCTTAGTATTAATCGAGTAAGTCTGACGACTTAGGGCGCGTTCTACAGAGCCGTGTTAGCTTTTATATTTATTAAATATTTTTAATGTATTAGTAACTTAGAATCAAGAAGGTTTTCTTTATTTAGAACTAGACTCTACCCGCAACTCCGCCCGCGTGGTCTTCAGAATATAATACCTATCCTTTATTTATTAATTATCTCTATCTAAAACTGGCAATTTCACGGGAATCATTCATATTCCGAGATGAAGAGAGCCTTTGTCATTTTCTGGGCTCTAGACTATATGTGTGCAAAACTTTATGTTAATTGGTTCAGTAGTTATGTCGGGAAAGCGTAATAGGCAAAGAAACAAATAAACAAACTCACTGTCGCACTTAAGTATAATATTAGTAAGAATATGTTGGCGATAGTAGATATGAAAACGCTATTATTGGGTAGTTATAGATATAGGTGACTTACGGCACACTAATGATATCTATGCAGAAATTGCTAGAACAGGTACATATATTATATATATTTCCGGGATAAAAAGATAAAATAAATAAATAAAATAAATAATTCCATTTAATTCTCTCTCACAAAAAAAAAAAATATATATTTTAAGATAAACTGGTAAAGAATACTTATAAGGCATTATATCCACCTTATGTACCTAGTTGCATTGTAGATAAAGTGTTAAGTAAATTATGAAATAAATAAAAATCCTGCGTCCCTTTCCTTCAAGACCAACCGATCAGGTTGAGTAGTTTGACATGAAAGCGTAACATACAAACAAACAAATGCGCATTCGCATTTTAAATATTAGTATGGATAGCATCGAGAATTTTATTGCCACTAGCTAGCATTAAAATAATAATGTTTGTATGTTAAATGCTTGTAAATATGTACATATGTTTAAACTGACTGTTGGACGCTTAATTATTTAGGAATACATACAATGTCTGTAATGTGCGTGCAACGCAGATGTACTAGTATCTCGTCTGCGAGAGAAAAAATTGCCATTACTTACCTTGTATGTCGTTGAGACTTACTCAAATATGTCTGTATGTTAATTATTATAGTGTTTTCATCAAGCATATACATATTATTTTTATTTGCCGTGTGGGGCCGGCTTTAGAATTGTCCCACCCCACTCCACCCATGGGAGTCGTAAGAGCCGACTATGGGATACCGGGGGAGTGGGCAGCAGCACTCCCTCGAGTATTAACAACATCCACTGCGATCGCCAACCCGCCTGCCAAGCGTGGCGATTACGGCATTATACCCCATATGATCGAAACACATGTTGTGGTGTTCTCTTGGGGAGGCCTATGTCCAGCAGTGGACTTCGAAAGGCTTATGAATGGATGGACATACATATTAAAATATGTGTTTTCGTAACCTGGTCTACTATATTATGATTTTGGTAAAAGTGAAGTTAAATAAATCACATATTTAATTCTAAATTTCTAAAGCACGGTTGGCAAATATTACATGGATTTTCGTATAGGTATTGACTGTGCTAAATAGCATGATATTTATCATTTTTATTTTATTTTATTTATTTATTTATTAACCATAAAACTTACGTCTATCTTTACAGGCAAACCTAATGCGACAGAGTAGTTGATCTTATTATCTATCTTATAAATCTATATTTTATTCATACATAGCACTTACAAGTAAATGATGACCTATAACTACTATCTTTGCTATGTAAGTTTATAAATATCTATATTGAATGCCTAACATTAGATCTGAAGCGTTTATACTGATCGCAGCCTAGTCTGATAGGTCGGCCCAAGTGAGTTAATTAACTGGGAGCATGTAAGGCGACGCTCACGGTCGCTCTAATTGCGCGATTATTCCTCCGCGACGCCTAACTGCTGGATGAAATTTAATTAAAGTTTGTTGTTCAAATAGATTTAATTAAAGTAATGTTGTAGCGAGTCGCGCCGACGTCGACGCCTCGCGGCTCAATCCGCGTGAGTGCTGCGCAACTTTTCTAATTCATTACTTCTGAAAGCGTTCCCGTGATGCCGAGCACTCTTAATAATTTGTATTGTGTAGTTATAGTCGTTCCAGATCCCAGTGAACACTCTCACCGATCTCTCTCTCTCTATTAATGGACGACACTTTGATGTCACGACTGCGGCAGGAGTAGACATCCTATTACATTAATGGACATTTACTCGTGCGATCTTGATATTATATCTTTTATCTAAATAATACATTAACTAAGCTATCATATTAAAAGCTGAGTTATGCATAAATTAAAATTAAGGAAGTATTATATTTATCCATTAACGAAGCGGTGGTGCCGTTGGCATTAACAATCGAAATGGTCTCTGGAATATAAATGTATCGTTAAAAGCAACATTACGATAAAAGCAGTGTGCCATAACTGTGATTAATTATAAACAGTATTGTCAATGAAGTTGGAATAGCTTAAAGAAGATCTGAACATAGACAGTGATATTGTTTATTTATCTGAAAATAACATTTGTTGCGACGATTCGCAGCTATAAGCGAGAAACGATGTTCGCGTCAATTACTGCTAATGGAAAACTTAAATTATGATAAAAGCTAAAAGCGGATGCTGCATGTCCAGATCACTTGGACAAATCACTTATGATGAGCTTATGTTCTCTCTTAGGATTCTACTTTATTTATTTATTTAGTTATTACTTATATACTTTAATGTACAACATTATTAGAGTATATTATAAAATTTGTTTCTATACCAGAAACAAATTTATTCCATAAAGTGGTACTATGGGCGGCCTTATCACTAAGAGTAATTTCGACCAGGCAATCTTTGTATGGGTACGATTGAGAAAGAGAGAGAGAGAGATTGAGAAAGAGAGAGAGAGAGATAGAGAGAGAGAGCGGGAGAGAAAGAGTGGTAGTTGTTGGTGTAACATATCAAATACATACCTATACTTATAGATTTTGATCCATCCATCCGTCCATCAGCCCATAAACGTCCACTGTTGGACACGGGCCTCCCCACGAAGGGGTGGAAATGCCATAATCGCCACGCTTGGCAGGCGGGTTGGCGATCGCAGGATGGTGTTAAACGTTTCCCAGGAATATGCTGCTGCCCATTCCCCTGGTGCTCCCTTAGTCGGTTTTCACCGCCATTTTTGTACTGTGAACAGTGTGAGCACTGGCGTTTTCGAGGTAAGGTGCTCTCAGTGGTTTGATCACGTGATCAACAGCGTCCAGAAATTTAACCACTTGCACTATTAAAAAGTATTATTGTTATTGAATATTGTTATTCAGAGATACCGAACCAAGGAAAATTTAAAGAAATTGTGTTTATTGCAGTGTGAAACCAATACTTTGTATGAAATGCAAGTAAGGACAGATTAGTATACTGGACTGCGTTCCGTTTTAAACAGTAACCAGTATTGCTAACTATAACGGAACGACTTTGCAGTATACTAAATTGACGTCACACCTTACAGTGTTTCAGTGTATATCGGAACACACACTTAGTCTGTGACGTTTTGTCAGTATTGCCACCAATGAAAAATAAATAATATATTTAATTGTTTTTTCTATACAGTATCATTATTAGGAACCCCCTAGGTATGCCACATATTCGTAAAAGAAAGTTGACCAGGCCTGGTTATTATTAAACGTACGTTAAGGGTCTCATTTCGTGAAACAACGCTTTTTTTGGTTTGACGATGGTTAACACCGTTAACACCATTTTTGACGTTTACGTGTGCGTCAAGTATAGCTGAAACAACTCGCCCTTATATAGCTATAATAACGTATGTAATAAATTCCATCCATCCATCCATCAGCCTTTTAACGTCCACTGCTGGACATAGGCCTCCCCAACGGTAATAAATTACAATAGGTACATTAATATTATGAAAAGACTTCGATAAATGATAATGTTAACTATTTTACCTTGGTTTTGTATAAGAAAGTTGACATTTTATGTATTAATTGGAATAATTAATTTGAGAAAAGATGGTTTGTTTCATTTAAACAGTGTTAAAGGGGACTATGAATTTGTAACACATCCTGGTGGCGGTTATAGCCACTAAGCCAAGTCACTGACAGGCCTGCGGCTTTCACTCGCTGATTTACACATAATTATGTAATGTTGATGGAAGTACATAATATATTCCTCTACTTTGCCATCTAATATACAATAATGTTTTTAATACATAATGGCAATTTCACATGCAGTACTTATAAATATTGAAGCATTAATCCTATGATTTTAATATTAAAACTCTTTAAAGCAACTGCGAATATATATAGCTACAAATCTAATACAGGTACAGGGCGGTCACGTCACAGTCGACCCACAAAAGCTCTGTCGGGCAGCTTTCAGCCGATTACCCGCGACGCGGACCCTAATTTGATTGCCGCTCGCCATCAATTACCTCCGACCACCGCAGGCTTTTATTTACCTTATTCGTAAACGTATAATCAAGTGACATATTTAAAATTGTATATACATAGATATATTATGATTCAATAATATTTGATTAATCCTACTTACTTTTTGAATGCTTGTTACTCAATCACCCAAAAGCAGCGTATAGATTTGGATAAAATTTGGTACACGTTAAATTCATCTGTTGGACATACCTACATAAGCCTACACGATAGTTCCCTGTCATCTACATCCAAATTAATTTTGTTATTCTTGATTTTTCACTATCTACCTAAGTAGGTATTAATTAAAGTAAAAATTATGTGCAACAATTAGAACGATTAGGTATATATTACACTACTGATTCAGTGTAACCGTCGTAAAATATGATTTAGCAGCGAAGGTGATATTGTCACCACATTTTGGAACACTCGGGACAATCATTGTATGGCGAGTATGATGTAAATAAAGAGTGGATTGCGTTGCGTTGTGTGCCAGTCAATTTCCTTGATGAACTCGCAATTACGGAAATTGGAAGCGCCTCCGAACGACGCCGCGCTGCCCGGGCATTCCGACAGAAGTACACAACATTTTACTTTACGCACACATAAAAATTACTGAAGCTCTTGTGGTGTACTAAAAATATCTTGAAATTTCTAAAAATAATTGAATGTTACAGTTAAGCTTGGTTGACTTGATGTCAATTAACTTCTTATGACAAGCTCATTTCAAAAAGATTACTAATGAGAAACATATGGAGCTCGCATCTTGAAACCAATGTGACAGAGTGGTTTCTATTATTTTTGTTACGGTGAGTAGTGTCTTCGATTACCAGTATCGTTATTGAAATCTTAAGTAGCCTCATTGTTCCATTCTCAATTTAGGCGTCCTTGCAAGTTTACGCATCTCTTTCACAAGTAAATTGCTCTGCTCCGTCGGAGGAGTCATAAAGAAAATTGCTATACAGTTGATAAATAATTTATCTGAAAGCCCACCCCAGTCACCGAAATGCGCCCGAAGTAGCACTACCTTTACTTCCACCTCATATTATTTTCCTTTTGTACAATTTTGCAACAGGGCCGTTCGCACGTTCCCTTGTTTTTATGGGCAATAAGTGGAACGCAATTATATTTATGGAGAAGGAATGGTTAGAAAACTAATTTTAGCGAGTATTATTTTATGTACCATACTTAAATTTATTGAGTAAATACATAACTTGGTTGAAATTAATGAAAATTGTTTTAGATAACATAAATTAATAAATTTATTTTATACATTTTAAAATTGGTTACAACTGACCTCCAGGGTGATGACCGAATGTAATTTGTAAAAGTTCTATATTAGCTTATATTAGTTAGCCTGGGGTCTGACAGGGTGACATAGGTTGTGGCAGAAAAAAAATATACACAGTTATAGAATATATAAAAGCTAGGTATTATATTTTTTTTCTACTTAAAAATGTGACAGGATCTTAATTGATAGGTAGGTTTCGATTCTTAGGAATTCAGAACTGTTAATAAATTAACCCCTTAACGTTACCTAGTCTTTTATTAAAAGGCGCAGACTATAATAAACGATTATTACACAAAATTGTTAACCCTCACACGTGTGTTTATTCGCGTGTATTAACGAACAGTTAGGTGGATTACAGGACAGATGAAACTGTACTAATTAGAGATATGCTAGCCTCCGCCAAATGGGCGGCTAATCGGTAACTACTGGATAGTAATTTAAAACATTGTAGAGATAGAGTGGGATAGAGAGAGAAAAAAGAGAGAGAATAATTGTTCTATAATGACTACATCTCTTAATGTCCCCTATGTTTTCTTGTCGTGGTGTGGTCATATTGATATGTTAATCATCAATGGGTGTGGTAATTCAATTAAACTATTCCATACGACGAGGGTCTCTGCTCATTGCAGTGACATATTTATATACACAAATGCGAGAATCTCAACTACTACCTAAGCCTATGTTATTATACCTACCTGGTATATGTACGATGTGCATTAAAGAATAACAAACGTGAGAAATCTGACAGATGTGACCGGCATGAAGTTATCATAATCTATAATAGCATTAAATATACTGAAATTGAAGAACTGTTAACTGCCGCTGCGGCAGTGTGAGCGACTGCTGATCGTGAGGTCTCGGATTCGATCCCCGGGTCGGGTAGTGTTATTGAGCTTTTTCGTAAAAATAAAAGTAGCAACCCGGAGTTTGGAAATGTGCCCGGTAGGCGGTAATAGGCTCGTCTCCTATTACGTGGAACTTAAACATATCTGGCAAACCGTGGGTGTGTAATACACTTCTGCCTACCCTTGGGGGAATACAGGCGTGATGCTATGTTAAATTGAAGAATATCCATTGGGGTTACGAAGGCCCAAAAGGGAAATATGAATTCTGTTGAATTTAAGCAGACTACAAGATGGTCCCAGTCAGAAGATAAATTAAAGAAATTTGTAAGATTTCAGTAGAGTTATGTTGTTTTGTTTTAATTTTAATTAAATAGAAAAATATGATGTTCTAGTATACATTGATAAAATATAATAATTAAACTTTAGTTTGGAATTGGGGCAATAGAATATAAACACGACAGCATATTAATTATATTATCTATATGCAAAGATTCCATAGGAGGACTGTTCAATTTTCTGGCATGAAAAAGCTATGGCTTATCCCGGATATTCTGGAACTAATACGTATGCAAAATTTCATGACGTGTTGTTAAATAGTTATGATATAAAAGCGAAACAAACATACAACATTTCAGCTGCCTCATTTTCACTTACACATTTTTTTTTCTAGTAATGGCAGACAAGCCTTGGCCAACCTGATGGTAAGTGGTAACCGTCGCTCATCGACTCAACTATACCGAGAGAATTCTCAAGCGGCTGCGCACCATTTCATTTCTCAGATATGAAATGAAATAATAAACGGCTATCTTCTGCAACAGCCAAAACACACTGACGTGCTTCATTGACCGGTCACACAGGAGACAGTGGTACCGACCAGTTTGGGCCCGATAGCAAGTGAGTACTGTCACTTAGTACCCAGCCCTACCACCATTAATGCAATTGGTGATAATTGCTTACTTCCCTTAGTCGCCTTGTACCTACGACACCCGCGGGAAAGGATGGGGTTGTGACACTTGTATTCTTAGTCGGTCACCATACATACCATTTGTAATAACTGGACTTGCTCGAAAGGAAGGTTTGGAGTGAAATTTTGTGGTTGATAATCCTACTCGTTTAATTACGTATAAATATATCCCAATGATTTTTTTAAAGTAAGCAAATTTTATAATATATTGTTATCACACACAAGGTACAGTGTGTTTCACACTTTGTGTTTAATGCATAATAATATGGCTAAGCATGTCAAATGCTAAAAATATTTATAAAAATATCTAAACACACACACAAAGTATCTCTTGTGATAAGGTAACATTGGTGTATACGCGTACTAATTAACAAATAAGGTACTAGAGCTGTAAGTTCTTCTAAAATCCTAAGGACTTGATAATTGTGAAATCGAGAATAACAGTCACGTGCAGGAATTGAACATCTCTCCTGAAATATCGTCCCAGATGCAGATTTTTTCATACATTTTTCCCACCTTAAAAAAAGGCCAGAAAATGAATAAAAATAAAGTAAGTAAAATATACATATTTGAATACGTGACGACGTGTAGATTTAAATTGAAGGTATGTACCTACTATTAGGCATGTTTTTCAACTTGCACGATTACAACAGAAACGGGATTAGTTCGAAGCCTGTTGTGCACTTGCAGTCGTCAATCGTCACAGCTAAGCAACTCCTGCCCAGTTGGCGTCAGATAGGTCACGAAATATGACACCTGTTTGTGGACTTTTAAAATTGGAGGGGACTTCGGAAGGCAGGTAGAGCGCTGGCTCTTAAATATCATCCTGGCAGTCGGTACAGGTTGTCAGAATAATAAATAATCTGACTCCGGTCATGTGCTGGGGTTGGTAGCTGGGTTGTAGGGGTCAGATAGGCAGTTGCTCAGTCTTAATACTGGTAACCAGCCAGAACTAAATAGATTGGAAGCTAATCCTAAAAAAGTTAATATGAAGTCTTCATCATGAAGAGACTATTTTGACAAAAACAAAATGTATATTCGTGGAAATTTAAAAGAGGATATCTTTTTACTGACATTAGATTTAAATAAAATAAAGCCTATATTTTGCTCCAAGCCAAGTTCTATCTAAACGTGAGAACCGCATTTAAGTCCGCTTAGTAATTTTATAGATGTTTTATTTATGTTATGATTTTATATTAATTTTTTTTTGTTATGTATTCTATAGTGTGCCTTTCTCTTATCGTCCCCACTTAATTTTTGACGCATACCTGCAAAATACAGACACACCGGATTGTACTATTTCTTTATTAACAAGGTTTTGCCCGCAACTTCGTACGCGTATACCAAATCTTAAATCTAATCAAAAGCAATCACCAAATAAGGTTCATCAAAATCTGTTTAAGTATACATTTTTTTTAGGTTACATCTCAGGTTCCCGATATAGTAGCGGGATAAAATGTATACCAGATTTTAAGTCTAATCAAGTGCAATAAATCAAAAAAGTTTTATCAAAATCCGTAGGTAAAGCAGTTTTGGCGTGATGCGCGAACATACATACAGCCAGAGAGACAGACAAATAGACAAAAAATCTAATAAAAATGTTTTGGGTTCAGACGCGCCTATGTAGCCTAATACAGACATTTTTTCTCAAATATCTTAAATGTACAGACACACAGCTCTGTTACACCCTTATAATAATAGTTATAGGATGTATAGAATAGATGTACCTATAGATTAAAGAGAAACAAATAATCTTAAATTATAGAAATCGTGTAACTTGTTATTTGTAATATCTAGATCTCTATTCCAATTTACATTGTATAGTTCAAAGTTGAATATACATTGACATTACACGAGTTGCATTAATAGTAGATAAACAGAAGTTCTCGATCTATAACAAGTTTGCAAAATCAATTAAGTTCATTTGTGTACAGCTCCAATAAATACTGCTATCGTTAATTAGAATCAATCTTGGATTGCGTTTGAGACTATTTTAAAATCAGTCTGCTCCGTGGGCGGACGACCCTACAGTGACAGCAATTGACTTATTGAGACTAACAAAACGCAACAGCCGCCATGTTTATTTACTCAGATGTATTTATTTTGCTTTTATATTTTTTTTAATCTGTATTTTAGCCCTTGACATGCTCAGCTACTTTAAAGAACAAATTATTTGGAAAATGTGGAAAAAGAGAATTTTTAATGCGAGCAAGAATCGAACCTGAGTCTGCGTTTAAACAATCGCGCCATCAAACAGTATGAATTTTAATTTGCAAAATTAAATTTTCTATATTGGATTAATGCATGTAAATGCATCCGATAGGAGGCGTGGGTCGTAAAGACAAATTTGATTTGGAGATTGGGAATGGCTGGTGGTCAGTGCGATGGCTTAGCGGTTATAGTACTTCTCCGGATTGGAAGGAACGCAGGTTTGATTCTCGCTCGCACTAAAAGTTATCTTTTTCCACGTTTTCACAAATAACTTGTTCTTGCTTTTATATCTTTGTAAGTATTAGCGTTATATTTAATGTTATAGACATAGAAGAAGTATAACTACAGATAGCTCTATTGTCTCTTGGCACATCTACGTTACTAAGAAACCTACATAATTTTTATTTTATCTTCAGTGCCTTCACGGCCATTTTCTTTTGTTATTAATTACAAATAATACTAAATGTTGCCATCCATTTCGTTTATTTGTGTGGCATTCACCGTATTGTTTTATTAGGATCATAAGGTTTGCATTTAAACTATAGCTGCGATCATTTATGTTTCTATATTGTTTGCTCCATATACAACTGCTGAATAGATTTAGATTAAGTTTTAGAGTATATTTAGCCTAAAGAGATGTGTAACTATTTTATTGTAATTTGTTTAATTATTCGTACACTGCAATAAACCTTTTTTAGAATATTATAAATTTGAAAGTGAGTTTGTTTGTTTGTCATTTCTGATGCTAGGAAGAACAATAAGGAGAAGATAGGGAGAGGGCTTAGGGCTCTGGCACTCTCACTCACCATACGAAACACGGTAAGCGGTAGGAGTACCTACCGTTGTTTCACACTGATCTTTTGTGAGCGGGTGGTACTTCCCCGATCGAGCCGGCCCATTCATGCTGCAATAAGCAAGGCTCTATCGCTAATACTTACTTACAAATTATCATTCTTTGTTAGGAAAGAAGCTAAGGAAGATCTTCTCGTCCAATATTACGCAGTATCTAAAAACGGAGGTGTGCGTTACCAGTGTTGATATAGGGAACAGAGACATGGTCTCTGAATGTTGGCCTTGTATCAAGGCTCAAAGTAGCTAAGTGTGCCATGGAGCGTGCTATGCTTGGCATTTCTCTACGTGATCGAATCCGTAATACGGAGATCCGTAGGAGAATGGGAGTGACCGACATAGCCCGCCGGGTTGGTATGGTGAAGTGGCAATGAGCTGGCCACATCGCTCGACGAACCGACAACCGTTGGGGAAAAAGGTTCTCAAATGGCGGCCACGTATCGGACGGCATAGCGTAGCACCAGATGGACCAACAATCAAAAAGAGCTGTTGGATGCAGTCGGTACAAGACCGCTCGTTGTGGCGCTCTCTTGGAGATGCCTATGTCCAGTAGTGGACGTTGAAAAGCTGATGGATAGATGGATGATGAAAGAAAATATCCTGACGTAACCTGCATGCTGGAGAGATTTAGCATAAGCTAGTAACTCAATAATTCAAGAAATTTTTGTTAATTATCTCATTTCATATTCATAGTAATTAGTAGATTAAATATGAAACTGCGACGGAGCTGTGAAGTTGCTGTGGAATGTGTCGTAAATACACCTCGGGCAGGCGTGACTGGACGATTGCATTCGACTCTCAGCTACAGTACTTGTGTATAATTCCAATCAGTATTCAAATCGATGCAAATCGAAAGATTAATTGGTGTTTGCACCACCGCGTTGTAGTCGAGTAACTCGGTAATTACATGATATTTATTAATATAGTCTGTTACGTATAAAGATTTTTTGTTAATATGATTCCTATGTTATTTGATTATATAAATACTTTTGGCCTTCGCTTGCGTCAACTTCAGAATTGGATAAATATAAATCGAACCCGGAATAAAAAATACCTAACCATGTAATTTTTGGAAGCCACTCTCAGTATTTGTAAACAAATGCGTAAAAATACACACAAATAAACGCATTTTATATATTAAATATGATTATTACTAGAAAGAACTAAGGATTAGGACAGCATTTTTGAGAATAATGCAAACTTAATATATTGACTAAGCCAATATACCTAATTAACTACTTATTACAGATTTCTAATCTATACTAATAAATGGAGAGCCGGTTTTTTATTCGGTTATACTGCAAAAACTACTGAACCGATCGGAATAATACTTATACCATATGATGCAGTGTGTTTCAGAGAAGGTTTTAGTATATGATATGTTGGTGATTACTTATCCGGAACCTATATTTTTGATGTGGATGTTTCACATAGTATTGCGGAGGGAGGGTAAAACCGGCTGTTAGCGTGGCGACGTTTATACCTAATAATACCCGATCGAATGATCCTATCCGAAATTGATTTTTCATCCACAATACTATGACGCGAGCAAAGCTGCGGGGTATGTAATAGTGGTTTATATGTGGGACAAGCATGTGCGTCAATGTAGAAATCACAGATACTTAAAGCTTTGTTCTTGACAGATTGTACAAAAGAAAGAAAATACTTTTTATAAAATGTATTTTCATTTTATTATAAATTAAATTCGACGGGTAGGGTTTAAGATCACTTATATTATACTTTGATCCAAGCAAAACCAACAGAAAATTCCATGCCAAAAGGCCTCTTCCATCCCTACTTTATCACAGCCCCTTTCTATTGGATATAAGAAAAATATTAAACGCTAACTTAAACAACAAATATAAGGAATCAAGAAACATAATTGAGAGCACAGATATAATCGTCATAAGGGAGAGACAGAAAGATGCTGCTGCATGTTGTTCATTTAATTTGTTAAGGATTTTGGCCGTACTCCACCACGTTGGCCCAGTGTGGATTGGTAGCCATTGTAAAGCCGTCGAGAAAATCTCTCAGGCATGCAGGATTCATCAGTGGGGAGGTGCTGTTGGCAGTAGTACGAGGCCTAAATATCTGGGCCTGCAACTGGGCGGCGGCACTTTTGCGAACACTTCAGCTCATTGTCGTCAAGAGTCGTTTGCGCGGCGTCCGCACTCTGAAGGCTCATGCCTATGTCCTTTTCTGCATTCTTCACTCTCGTATATATACTTGTGGCGTACGTGCCTGGATTCTATTATAACATTAACACAGAATGTCAGGGTATCTAGGCACATAAGCCACATGCTAAAATTCATGATAATCAGTTGATTTGGGTGAGTAGTTATGTCGTGAAAGCATAACAAACAAATAAACGCACTTTCACATTTATAATATTAGTAACACGGACAAACTAATTTCATTAGTAATAATTAATTTAATACAGTCATCTTCGTGCTAAAATGTTAGGAAGCTCACCCCCGCCTATGGGAACAGGGACAAGTAGATAAATAAAGTAGGTAAACTTTGGGCGATAGAGTAGGGCATAGGGGCGATAAGTCCCATAATAGACGAGAGGCTGGAGAGACGACACGGCACCCTCTCTTTTCGACTGATGCACGTGCTTTCAGGGCATGGTTGCTTTGGAAAGTATCTGTGTCGCATAGGCTGAGAGGAAACAGCCCGCTGCCATCACTGCGAAGCTGCCCCAAGGACACGGCACTGCACACGCTAGTGGACGGTTCAGATTGGGCAGAGCAGCGCTGCGAACTCGCCGCGGCAGCCAGGGTGGATGGAAATGCTTTCACTCCCAGCCGTGGTAAAGGCCATGGTCTGGAGCGAGAGTGGGTGGGACGTCGCTGTCTCCTTATGAGAGCAGGTGATGCACGCAAAGAAGGCGGCGGATCGTGAGCGGGAGATTACCAGTTATCTCCCGTACCACAGAAAACGCACCGGCGCCAAAGGGCGTTTGTCAACCTCCAGCCCCCATAAGCGCTGGCCTGAGGGTGATGGACCTAGGACAGTCCGCCACCTTAGCAGAAGCAGGCCCAAGATGGCGTCACACGTGTTCCGTGAGCGCCTCACAATGAAGGAGGTCTAGGCCCTGCAAACCAGACGGGGCCACGAGCACTGGAGGCCCAGACCTGCCAGGGGTTGAGGAAATCATGCGCAGAGCGTATACCTCGCCCCTGGCCATAGGAAGTCTGAAGAAACACCGTGGGGTTTTAGCAGGTAGGTATACTGATTGTAAAAATTGGGACTCCGACAAAATTTCTCTGCCCGCCCGGCAGGGGGTATTCATAGCTCTCTCTTCTCATTCTAGCGAAAAAAAGGTAAACTTGATATTTGAAAAAAAAATCATATGAGTAATTTTCACATTTGTTAAGTTATTAAAAGTAAGTAATAGCTTGTGTTAACCCGCGATAGCTGAGATGTCAGACACATATTATTATTAAGAGAAACCTTAGCCCGACCGCGCTTAATCCGGACTTGACCGACAACTTTGTAAATTAAATTGGCTCCGCACTATCCGTCTCGGTGGATGGCATTTCTTATGGACCCAATAATCACAAACCCGGTAAAAATGCTCCATTAAAACTGGCGTCAATTACATTAATTCCTTATATGTAAAAAGCTGAACATTTTACGTTCGATTTCTTTAATTAAATATCATGTGCATGCCGTAAAAAGTCTTATAGAGTAGTAATATCATGTGAGTAGACAGTTAGTTAGAACTTACATGAAAAGCAGTTTCATTTTATAACCATTAGAGGCAATTTCAGTAACTTCTCTCGCATCATAGTGATGTCCTTTATATGAAGGTAGAAGAAAAATCCATTTTGGATACCTAGAATTTATTTGCACACAATCCTTTCTTAGAGTTACCTACAGTATGAAAGAAATACTCGTATAATAAAATATGTAAATTTTCTGGATCCTAGCCCCAGAAGTTTGGGCTGTGGGTTGATTATGTCAGTCAGTCAGTCAATTATTCTATTATATATAGATTGTATGATCGACGATCTACGTATACCACTTTTGATAAACCTAAACCGTTACCTTACTTGTTATTTATAATTAACTAGATTTAGCCTGCGACTTCATCCACGTGGTTTCTGTATATAATTATAGGTCATTCTACGGAACATCATTAAATTTTAATTATGGAAAAGTAGAGTAAATATATAGCTGTGTAAATTCAACACTAGGTACCTACAGTTTTGTTCTAAAATACTAAAGATGATTAAAAATAATATCTTAGCCTGAAATTGCTAGATAAATTTCAGGTTTGTTTTGTAAATATTTGGATTATTTTCTATACAAATAATAAAAACCAATTATATTTTGTAGGATACTCCTCATAGGAGAATGGGATGTCAGAAATGATATAGATATAAGGTGTCAGCCTTTGTACTAGTTTAGTTTGTTCACCTCTTCAGCTTGATGCGGCAGCACGTGCCCAGTAATATACACGGTGCTAGTTATTCATTAGTTTTGAGAAAAAGTTATAAGTGCCTTGTAGCAGGCGAGCGTGAACGCATGCGCTTGCATTTTTTTCTGTAATTTTCTTTTTTTTTAAATGCATACTCTAAAGAGTTGTATGCTTCTTATTACTGACCAAGATAAGCTTAGTATGCTTACGTAAACTACTTTTTTGGCATAATATTGCAGGATGATGTAATGTTTAGTTTAAATAAGAACACAAAGTGTGAAATTGTGAAATCGAAAATGGTAATACCACGAGCAGGATTTGAACCTATGCCTCTTGGATAATAGTTCCAGACACTTGCCTACTAAGCCATCGTGATGTCTGCTCAGGACTATCAATTTCGATAACACATTTAAGTGAGGAAACCTTATAAGTACAATTAAGAATCATACAAAATGATGATAATTTCACAGTTTGTGTACTGCTAAATCACCGAGCATGTCAAGTGCTTAGAATATCAAAATTTCTAAATATTTGGTTACATGATTCGGTTGTCCCTATATGACCATATTTTTTTACCAGGAATATTTTTTTGTAATAATTTATAAAGTATTAATACATAAACACGTCTACTAAGGGGGGTTTTGAAATTGTCGCGTGTTAGCAGCACGCGTCCAACATAACACGCAGGTATATCTTGCGGCACGATAGCAGCATTTTTTATTCGTCGAACGGCATTTGAGCAGTCAGAGCTAACAAAATAAAGAAACAAAACAGGATAAAAATTAAGAGTTTAAGAATAGTGAAAGAGTGGCGAACAAGTATGGGTGACAAACAGGAGCCGAAGATAAGTTTAATATTTAATTCTGCATATAGGTATACATAATCACCTTAGGATTCTAGACTAAGATCGACCAGCGATAAGAATAATTTTAATATTTTTAAATATTTTTTTAGCATTTGACATGCTTAGCCGTATAAAGCAACACAAAGTGTGAAATGTGAAATCCAAAATAACAGTCCGACCACAGAATAGATACTAGTCCTAGTCAGACACATGCCAGCGTCATCTTCCGACAGATGGCGCTGTCACCCAAGACATTAAGAATGAATGTGTTATTTTCGCAGTCCCGAGCAATTGACGATGGCTGAATTGGCAAAGCATCTGGGACGGTCTTCCAGGAGATGCAGGTTCAAATCCTGCTCTGATTTTCGACATTTTTACACTTTGTATTAGTTAAGAATAATACATATATGGATTGTGAATGAAGAAGACTGAAAAGAAGATAAACTACTTGATCTTTTATTTAAAAGCAATAAGAAGATACTAGCGGATGAGTTAACGATTTGTTTGTAAAGGTATTGTATATTGGTGACCTTGTTCTTTGTTGTATGGAATAGTTGCGAGGCGAAGACTTCATCAGACGTTTTAAAACGTATTGGCGACGGTCTAACAAATGGTAATATTACGAGCAGCATTTGAACCTACGTCTTCTGGATAAACGTCCCAGGCACATTGCCTACTTCTCTCCCTTGAGGAGGCCTATGCCCAGCAGTGGACGTTGAAAGGCTGATGGATGGATGGACTAGCAAATGGAGAGATTAAGACTACCTAGACTAAGATTTAAGTTAGTTTGGAATGGGGTGCTAATTTGTCCGGTTTACCTCCTAGTGGTGCACCCCGGGCAACGTCGGCAGTCGCCGGCGGCTAAAATTCCGGACAGGACGGGTCTCCGCGTGTCCCTCTGACTCAGCAGAGGGCACAGCGGATAGACCAGGCGTCGGAGTCGGTGGGGCCAGACTGGCTCACCGGGCTCTGGAGAGGGGGGACAGTGGGGCCACAGCGGCCCCCCCCGTCCCAAATCGTAAACCTGAGCGCGTGCCTGTGGTTACGTCTCGCGGGCATACAGGAACGAGGGTCTTGGCTTAATCGCCCGGACCGCGAGGAAGACAACCTCTATAAAAAATTACCCCGAATCTCAAGCTCTGGCGCGCGGCGAGGAGATGCATGGCTGATGGGTAGTTCAGTCTCGAGCGCGGCCCCAGCCAGGGTACCTGCGGACCCCCTGTGTTGGGTTACAAATGTACGCTTACCCGGGTACAGGGAGCTCTGCCCGGGTGGACCTCTTTTCTCCCATACTCGTGGGAATCATATGGATTTAAATAACACAAATAAAGCTTCGACGGAGTCGGGAAATACACCTGACGCCTCAGCCGTAAGGGGTCCGGCTTCAAAAGCGGCCCCTACTAGTGCAGCTGCGCGTAAAATGCGCGGCGGCAAAAAGTCCCGCAAGGGCAAGAAGAAGACGACAGAGGGAGCGTCCCAGTCGTCAAGGGACGGCTCGATAACGAGCAGCTCGGCCGGCACTTCAGCCGCCGAGATGTCCGCTGCTGAAGAGGGTGGCCTGACTGAGGCTGCCGAGATTCAGCCATCGCGGTCGGCAGAGGTGGTGTCGGAGTCGCGGTTCTGGCGCAAGCGCACCCTATCTCAGGGGGGCGCTGCCTCGGACTCTGACCTGAGCTCGGCTGAGATGCCTCCCCCGAAAATACCCGCAGCGGTTAGGGGTCGAGGCATCGGCCGACCCGGGACACCGATCCCGCGTGCCGCCTCAGCGAAAGAGGCTGAGACGCGATGCCTAAAGAGGGTTGAGACGGTGCAACACTCAGAGGAGCGCTTGGCGCTCCTGTCTGAGAAGCTCCGTCTCCCTATCGACAGCGGCGGGCCGCCCACTGCGGCCAAATTCGCAGAAAGAGCCGCGGACAGCGTGGCCATAATCACGACGGTGGCCATGGGCTCGAAGAACCTGAAAGGCAGCTTCGTCCGGGGCCTCAAAATCGCCGCCACGGAACTGTCCGACGTGGTGGAGCGGCTTGTGTCGGAGGTGGCTGACCTCGGAGCAAGAAACCAGCGCCTGGAGGCAACGGTTGAGGAGCTGCACCGGGGCATGGCCAATATGAGGGTCGAGCTTGGGCTCCCTGAGGCCACCCCAAGTGCATCGGCTTCCGTGGTGCGGGTCGAGACTGCTCTCCCCGCGACCGCCTCGCCGCAGCAGCCGCGCCTCCGCCCCACCTCGACGACCCCCTCGGCTCCGTCTGCCGCTCAGTCGAGCCCTGTCACTGGGCTCGACGACGGAATGCTCCGCGCGGTTATCGACCGCATGGATGCGGTCTTTGGCCCGCGGTTTGAGGCCCTAGCCGCAAGATTGCCGCCGGAGCCCCGACTTCGGCCGCCGCTTGCGGCTGATAAGAGAAGTGCCGCATCGTCCTCGGCACCGACACCCCTGCCGTGCCAGGATGGTCAAGTGTCCTTTGCTACTAAGGCGGCCAAAGCACCGAGCCGGAAGAGTGCGCCGCCAGCGGAAGCGCAAATGACGAAAAAGGGCACGAAAAAGGGCCAGGTGGGACAAGCCTCGAGGGGCCGGCCCCGGGAGGAGTTCCCGCCCCTGCCAAGTGCCGCAGCACCTCCGCGTGCTGCTAAACCGCCACAAAAGGCCACAGCCTCGCGAGCTGCGGTGGTTACGCCCCAGGATGCTCCAAAGTCCTCAGACGGGGGCTGGCAAGTGGTGGGGCCCCGGCGATCCCGGACCAAGGGTCATGGTGCTGCCGCGGAACGCGAAGCGGCGCCAATGTCGCTAAGAGAGGCGCAAACGGGGGAGACCCCAAAGGCGCCTAAAAGAAAAAGGTCGCGCAAGCTCAAAGTGCCGAAGGCAGCAGCGGTGGTCATCACCCTGCTGCCCGAGGCCAAGGAAAAGGGCCTGACTTACGAGGCCGTCTTGAAGCGTGCCCGGCGGGATATAAACGTCTCAGACCTCGGAGACGTTCCGCTCGATCCCGCCAAGCCCGGACAGGTGCTCGAATCTTCGAGTACCTGGGGCCAGAGGGCGCCAAGACGGCCGACGCAATGGCCGCGAGGCTGCTGGGCCTGTTCCCAGAAGAGAGTGGTGTCCGGGTTGCCAGACCCGTGAAGTGCGCCGAACTGCGCATTTCCGGGCTGGACGATTCCGTGACGGCGGAAGAGATCCGGGAGGCGATCGTCTCGAAAACCGGGTCTCCCAGCAGCGCCGTCCGGGTGGGCACCATTCGCCCAGGTCCAGGTGGTGTGGGTGCCGTCTGGGTCTCGTGCCCTGTCGCGGCGGCCAAGGATTTGGTCGCCGCCGGTAGACTTCTGGTGGGCTGGAGCGCCGCGCGGGTAATCGCGCTGGAGCCCCGGCCTGCCAGGTGCTATAAGTGCATGGCGGTCGGTCACACCCGGCCGCTGTGCACTAACTGCTTCGACTGCAGCGGGCTATGTTTCCGCTGCGGTCAGGCAGGGCACCAGGCGGCTGCCTGTTCTGCCACCCCACACTGCCCCGCGTGCGCGGCGGGCAATCGCCCCGCCAACCACTGTATGGGGCGGGTGGGGTGCAGGCCTCCGGCCAAGTCAGGCCCTAAGAGGGGGGTGGGCAGCCAATCGGCCCCGGCTGCCCAACCCGGCGCGGCTGGACCGCCGCAGCGCATGGAGGAGGATATCGTGGTCCAATAACGGATCACGACGCTATCCTCCTCCAAGGGAATCTCGGCCGTTCCGCCAGGGCGCAGGACCTCTTCCTGCAATCCATGGCGGAGCGGTCGATCGGTGTTGCCGTAGCCGCGGAGCCCTACATAGTCCCGGATCGCCCCAATTGGGCGGGTAGCGGGGATGGCTCCGTGGCGGTCGTCGGTTTGGCGGCGCCGCATTCCCCGCCCTTGTCACTCAAAGACCAGGGCACGGGATATGTGGCGGCTGAATGGGGAGGGGTAACGCTGTATGGCGTGTACTTCTCCCCTAGTCGTAGTCTGGCGGCTTTCGAGGTCCTCCTGCACAATCTGGAGACATCGATACGGCGTATAGCACCGAGCCCTGTGCTCGTGCTGGGGGACTTCAACGCCAAATCAACGGCGTGGGGGTCCCCCGGGACGGACGCCCGAGGTGCGGCGGTCGAAGAGTGGGCGGCAGCGGCGGACCTCGTGTTGCTAAACCGAGGGTCCGCCCTAACGTGCGTGCGGCGCGGGGGCGGGTCGATAGTGGACCTTTCGTTCGCTAGCCCCGGTGTCGCCGCACGCGTAAGGAGCTGGCGAGTCCTGGAGGAGGTCGAGACCCTATCTGACCACAGATACATTCAGATAGAGGTCTCCCGGACCCTTCAGGGCGCCAGCAGGGGTCACGCGGCGGACAGAACTTCCGCTTTTCCGCGATGGGCTGTGAGTAGGCTCGACCGGGACCTGCTAGTGGAGGCGGCCATTTTTCAATCTTGGCTGCCTCCCCCCCTGACGGAAGACGTGGGCGCCGAGGCTGGCCGCATTCGCGGCATGCTTACGCAGATCTGCGATGCGGCCATGCCCCGCATGCGGCGCCCGACTCGACGGAAGGGGGTCTACTGGTGGTCCCCGGAGCTGGCGGACCTCCGTGCGGCCTGTATTCGTGCCCGGAGGTCCTACACCCGCAGCAGACGTCGCCGAATCCGCGACGAAGAGCGGGAGAACCAGCTGTATGCGGCGTATAGCAGTGCGCGCGCCGCGTTAAAGCTGGCCATCTGTCGCGCCAAAGACGCAAAAAGGCAGGAGATGCTGGAGGGTCTCGAGCGTGACCCCTGGGGACGCCCGTACCGCGCAGCACTTAACAAGCTCCGCGCCCAGGGCCCCCCCCTTACGGAGACCCTCCAGCCGGGCTTCCTCTCTGAGGTGGTCGAGGGACTTTTCCCCTCACGGGCGGTGCACACGCCCCCGGTCATGGCTCCGCCAGATGGTGACCGGGAGGCCGACGACGAGGAGGTGCCGCCCGTGACGACGACGGAAATGGGGGCGGCGGCTGCGCGTATGCGGAGAGGCGCCGCCCCCGGGCCGGACGGGGTTCCCGCCCGAGTGCTGGCCCTGGTCCTCGACCACCTTGAGCCCCGCCTCGGGGAGCTGTTCGGCGCTTGCCTGGTGTCCGGACGGTTCCCTGACTGCTGGAAGGAGGGGAAGCTCGTGCTCCTGCCGAAGCCGGGACGGCCTCCGAATACGGTCTCGGCCTTCAGGCCCATCGTGTTGCTGGACGAGGCGGGCAAACTCCTCGAGCGGGTAGTCGCTGCCCGCATCGTCCGGCACCTAGGAGCGGTCGGCCCCGACCTGTCCGACGCCCAGTTTGGATATCGGGCGGGTCGGTCTACGGTCGACGCCATTCTGCGCCTGAAGGCCGCGGCTGCGGAGGCCGTCACCTCGAGGGAAGTGCTGTTGGCGGTGTCGCTCGACGTCGCCAACGCCTTCAATAGTCTGCCATTCGGCTGCATCAAGGAGGCACTCCGGTACCATGGAGTGCCCCTCTACCTAAGGCGGCTGGTGGCAGACTACCTGGACGGCCGCAGCGTCCTCTTCGTGGACCGGGAAGGGGACGTTGTAAGGAGGGCTATGTCGTGCGGCGTCCCGCAGGGTTCGGTTCTTGGGCCGCTCCTGTGGGACATCGGCTACGACTGGGTCCTCCGTGGCCGGCTCCCCCCCGGGCTGGGCGTAATTTGCTACGCAGACGATACGCTCGTCACAGCCCGGGGCAGGACCCTCGAGGAGGCGGCAACGCTGGCCACCTCAAGTACCGCGGAGGTGGTCAGGCGGATCGAGGCGCTGGGGCTTAGGGTGGCCCTTGAAAAGTCGGAGGCCCTACTCTTCCATGGGCGCCGACGGGGCCCGCCCGCCAGCGCCTCGATAACGGTCAACGGTGTGAGCTTCCCAATCCAGGCCCACATCAAATATCTGGGCCTGGTATTGGATGGACGGTGGCACTTTGACGAGCACTTCCGCCGTCTTGCGCCAAGGCTCGTCAACACGGCGTCCGCCCTCGGGCGACTTATGCCGAATTTGGGCGGACCGAGTCTTGCGTGTCGACGACTCTACGCCGGGGTAGTACGGTCGATGGCGCTGTACGGCGCGCCCGTGTGGGCGGAGTCCCTGGCCGCTCGCAATAGGGCCCTTCTGTGGCGTCCACAGAGGGTCGTAGCGGTCAGGGCAATACGCGGGTACCGCACGGTCTCGACCGATGCAGCCTGCGCGTTGGCCGGAACCCCCCCGTGGGATCTGGAGGCGGAGGTGCTCGCCGACGTCTATCGGCGGGCGTCGACGGCGCGGGCGGGGGGCAGCCGCCCCTCGCCGAGCGCAATGTCATCGTGGCGGGAAGATGCCCGCCGCGCCACCGTCCTAAAGTGGAAGTCTCGGCTGGAGACGCCCCGGGCCGGTCTCTGGACCGTGGGGGCGCTCCGGCCGATCTTGGAAGAATGGGCAGGGCGGCAGCACGGGGTCCTCACCTTCCAGTTGGTGCAGGTTTTGTCGGGGCATGGTTGCTTCGGCAAATACCTGCACACGATCGCAAGGAGGGAGACGACCCCAGGCTGTCACCACTGCGACTGCGACGAGGACTCGGCGCAGCACACGCTCGAGTCGTGCCCGGCCTGGGATGTGCAGCGCCGGGAACTCGTTGCAGTCATAGGCGTGGACCTGTCGCTGCCGGCCGTTGCGCGAGCGATGGTTGGCAGTGACAGGGCCTGGACCGCGGTCGCCGCCTTCTGCGAGGCTGTCATCTCGCGGAAGGAGGTGGCGGAGAGGGCCCGTGAGGAATCCTCCTTCGCGGACCCGATTCGCCGCCGGCGCGAGGGGCGGCGTGCGCGCGCTTACTTGCGCCTTATGCCGCCCTAGCCGAGGCTGCGGACGGTGGGGTCGGGGAGTACCCTGCCGTCCGCGGAAGCCTACCGCGAAGGTGCGACGCCCAAGTGCGCGAGGCGTCGCTCAAGAGAGGGTGCCCGTAGGGGCTGCCGCCTGCGGATCGCGGTCGTAACGACGCGGTACCCGTGATCCGCCGTAGCAAGGGTGGGTGTAGGCGCACGGTGGGTTTTTAGTGGGTGAGAGCCCCATTCACCCCGTTGTCTCCCCGGGCAGCGGGGTGTGCGGTAGGACATTTTTGCCCACCTAAAATAAAAAAAAAAAAAAAAAAAAAAAAGTTTGGAATAACATATTCAATAACAAATAGTCACATTTATTGGGCATTTTGTTTTACTTTTAAATAACTAAATACTTACGGTATCATTGGTTTCGGTAAAAAGAAACTAACACGCAATTTTATATTCTTAATAACAAGAAAATATGCTATAATAATATTAAACTATTTGTATGTGGGATGCAGGTATTAATTAATTAATTTCAGACTCAACACGTCTTGCAAATTGCACTATGAGTCTTGCAGGCTTGCCTCAAAGGCGCTTCCCAACGTTACCCATAAAACTCATTACAGGACATGCAATTTCTCTCGTTAATTAACGTTTCACAACCATGTTGTTAATTAATGAAACGGTCAAGTTATGCGAGAAAGAATTGGTTTCCTTATTTTTTAAAGAATTAATATTTTGTGCAAGTATTATTGTGGTAGACTGCCTCGCTGGTGCATCGGTAGTGTGTGCGACAGCTGATCATGAGGTCTCGGGTTCGATCCCGGGTCGGGAAATGTTATTGAGCTTTTTCGTAAAAAGAAAAATTCTCAGTAGCAGCCCGGAGTTTGGAAATGTGCCCGGTAGGCTCGCCCCCTATTACGTGAGACTTAAACATAGCTGGCGAATCGTGGGTGTGTAATACACCTCTGCCTACCCCTTCGGGGAATACAGGCGTGATGCTATGCTCAGTAGCAGCCTTTTTTTTGTTAAGGCGGGAAAAAATGTTACTAACCGCACAACTCATCGTTCGCGGCAACGAACAGGGTAGTGGGCCCTCACCCACTAAAGAAACCCGCCGTGTGCCGTCTCTCCGCCTTTATTGGCGGGCCACTGGAACTATGTTACATTCCCTCGGTGGTCCGCCGGCGGCTTACCCTTTCGGGTACCCTCTACTGAGCGACGGAACCGCACATGGAGCGGCGGCATGGCGTGGCGGACGTTCCCCGGTCCATCCACCTGCAGCCTCAGCTAGGGCGGCATGAGGCGCAAGCATCTGCACCTGCGTCACCCCGGTCGCTGGCGGTGGTTTGGGTCAGCGGAAGAATCCTCCTCCATGGCCCTCTCCGCCGCTTAATTCCGCGAGATAAACTCCTCGCAGACGGCAGGGACCGCGGCCCAATTCCTGTCGCTGCCAAGCATCGCTCTGACGACGCTTGGCAGCGAGAGGTCCCCCCCTATTTCCGTGACGAGTTCACGGCGCCGCTCGGCCCAAGCCGGGCACGACTCGAGCGTGTGCCGCGCCGTGTCCTCGTCACAGCCGCAGTTGTGACAGCCCGGAGTCGCTTCCCTCCTTGCGACTATGTGCAAATATCTGCCGAAACAACCGGGCCTGACAGCATCTACACCATCGGAAGGTAAGGACTCCGTGCCGTCGCCCCGCCCACTCCTCCAGCACCAGCTGGAGCGCCCCTACGGTCCAAAGACCGGCCCGGGCCAATAGTGGAACAGTTAAGGAGTCGAGGAAAAATATATAAATAGCATATAAATAATAACATAATTGGGTGACGTGATATACAAAATAAATTGCGACTTTGCACCTGCTCGCCTTACTAATTGTTTCGATAAGCGTAAACCGTTCACGTCACATTGGATACGACAATCACTAAAGACACCCGATCCTGTTATTCGGTTAACGAAGCTAAGGGTATCCTTGATTATTATTAAAACGAACTTGGAACCACCCACAGTGGCACCTACCGAGTGTTAATTGGGCCCCCGTAGACAATACTAATAAGGCCCGTCCGCGCCTCTATCTGTCTAATTAAACGCGAAACTTGAGAGTAGCACCCTCAACGACGAGGGCCTGTTTGCCGAGCCTCCTGAATACACAGTAATAATACCGGCTAAGCGTGTTTGAGTGGCTCTTTTTCGGATCTCTGTAAACCCGCGTTTAATTAGCAGTATTATGCGACTGAGTGCCGACTACTAGCTTGTTTAATTAAGCTAAGTCAGTAACATTACGAATTGAGGTGCATCGACGATACTAAATGATTGTCACAGATCACTTTGTAACATATACATCATTCCGTAGAAACATTGTCTAAGCTTATCCATTCTCAACGCCGCTCATTGAATACGAAAATGTATCTAAACATCAAGCGGAATGGAGATCTTTGATCGTATCTGCTAATGTTAGCGGCCCGGCCTCGTGCTAACGCCAGGGCTGTCTCTTGAAATATGTATAAATATAAGCTAAGAATATACAATAAATAATTCACGCTTTGGCACATAAAATAGCCAATAAGGAATCCAATATTATATACATATAATTATAAATGTAATAACGTTTTCGTCCACTTCAGAAAATTTAAACTTCGCACAATACCTACCTATGACAATACATATAATAATAATAATTTAAAAAATGACAATGTCATTTTTCGCCCTGTACGATAATAGCATCGGACATTCATGATAATTATTAGCATTTTTTTTAAATAAGTGCATATTACAATGCTATTGTTAGGTTATTTTTTTAAATCTGAATTATATTTTTGCATTTGATTTAGAAATTGTGTGTAAAATGTTGCATTCAAAAATCAAGATAGGTTCTAATATTATGTGTAATGTAACTAACATTATAATAAAACTAACTAACTTATCATCACACCATTTCCCTTGCGGGGTAGGCAGAGAGAACAGAGTGCCAAGAGGCACTATTCTTGCATACATCTTTCTCTTCCTCAACATTCATAATTCCCTTCACACGTGCTCACCGATTTCGGAGACACCTGACTCCACCTTCCTCCACCTTCCTTCATGACCGATTTGGTCTAGGTAGGTGAGTCTTGGTTTCCCCTTATGCCTGCATCCTTCCACTTTCGCATTGTATATCTTCTTAACCAGTCGCTCGTCCGGAATTCTTCCACATGGCCGAACCATCGAAGACTTCCCTTTTGCATTTTTACAATGATACTCTCTTTCATACCTACTCGCTCTCTTACGTCGTCGTTATGAATGCGGTCAGTCGACCTCACTCCGCAGATTCTTCGCAGAGATCGCATTTCGACCGCATTGATTTTACTCTCACACTCCTTTTTGCATACCCAACTCTCGCTTCCATATAGTAACGTTGGGACAAGCACTGCATTGTATATTGCGACCCGTACCTTCTGGCTGAGGTGGTGGCTGCCGAGAAGTTGTCCCAATGCTCCGTTCACTCTATTTTCTGCATTTACTCTTCTCTCTATATCAGTGGTGTATCTTCCATCCCGACTGAATCCACATCCAAGATATACAAATTCATCCACTTGTTTTAGCACACTATTGCCAACTGAAACTCTGACATCTGCTCTGGCTTCACCTCTTTCAAAGACAATAATTTTGGTTTTGCTCACATACACACGCAGGCCCCTACGTGGACTAGGGTTTGCAGGTCAGTCGCAAACTGCGCTAATAGGACCGCATCGTCGGCATATAGTAGTGAGTTAACCACTAAGTCACCCCTTTGAACTCCCATATTCATTTCATTCATCCTTTGGAGACATTTATCCAGATATATGATAAACAGTCTGGCTGATAGAACGCAGCCCTGTTTAACGCCGCTATTTACATTAAACCAGAGCGAAATTCCATCATCCAGCCGCACACAAGCTCTACAGTCCATGTAGTTGGACTGCACCGCTTGCAGCAGTCTACCGTTAATACCACACTCTGGCAAAATGCCCCAAAGTTCCTTTCGTTCAACTGTGTCAAATATTTTCTCCAAATCCACAAAACTGCAGGAAACCCTCTGGCCTACAGCCAGATGTTTCTCCACAATGTTGAACAGAGATTTCCTTCTTCCTTCCATACCTAAATTACCTTCTGCCTCACATAAAAATTCATCAGATACCATCCTCATTCTCCTTTCAATAATCTTACCATACACTTTGGCTGCCAAACTGGTCAAGCTTATGGCTCTGTAGTTTACAAAGTCATATTGTGATCTCTTATTTTTAAACAAAGGCACGATGACTGCACTTCTCCAGTCCTTGGGAACCATTCCTGAGCTCCAACATAAATTGAGAAGCACCAGGACGAATTCTCATACACATGAGCCTCCAAGCTTGATCATCTTAGCAGACATCATATCAATACCCGCTGCCTTACCATTTTTCAAACTTCTAATCGCCCATTCAACTTCGTCGATACTAACGTCAACAGAGGATGCCGGTACCGAATGCTGATGTGTTAGACCTCATGTGGCACCGGCATCACCCCGAACATCCGCATATATCTCCAAAATATTCACTCAATTGGCTTAACACATCTTGTGTTTGCGTAAGAATGTCTCACTCCAGAAAAGTTTGGTGTTGCTCTCGAAGTTTTTGGTCAGCCTTTATTCTGTAATCATATTGCTCTATCACGGTTCTCTTTCACTAAGGCTTTGGTGTCATTCTTACGTTGCCGCTATATTTCTTTCTTCTGTTTGTTCATACTTCCACTCAAATTCATACATAGTCCAGCCAACCTATTTTCTTTTAGTCTACGGAAACTGTTACTTCCGTATCCCACTATGCATCACTTTCACTTTCCTATGCTTCTTTGAGCATCCACATACTTATTTCGTTGTATCTACCATACTATCTTTCAATACTCTCCAGCATTCTTCTATGTCAGATTCCGGCTGACTTACCATTGTCAGCTGTTCAAGGACACCCTCTGGATACTTGGCTCTAATACTCTCTTCTCACTCTTCGCGCTCAAGTTTGTCCAATTGGTTTTCGGCAAGATCTGGATAGCTGGCGTTTGCGTAGTCAAGGATAGGAAGAAGTAAAGAAGTTGCAAGCGTAATTTTGGTAGAAGTAGGGACAAAATTGCGCAACCGTTTCAGAGAACCTGCAGAAGCAAATATCTTGTGACTAACTTCTTGGAGTTGTGGCTCCCAAGTAAAATTTGAATCAATTATTAAGCCTAAATTTTTTACTCTGTGGCTTATAGGAATAGTGACACCTTCAAAAACGACCTGAGGTAACTGTGTCCAATCAATTCTTGCGATCAGTCTAGAACTACCTACAATAGTCACTTGTGTCTTAGACGGATTAACAGTCAGACCATAACATTTACTCCATTCACTAATTTTATTGAGCTCGTCATTAAGTGACTTCATAGTTTCTGACAGTGATACCGTTATCACTCCTCCGTAGTCTACAAATAAATTTGAAGGTCGTCTGCATAAAGGTGGTAGGAAGAAGACAGGTTATTAGAGATGGAATTAATAAAAATTGCGAAAATTAGAGGGGATAAAACGCCACCCTGGGGCGCACCGACCGACGTATTACACCAGGAGGAATAAGTATTTTCAATGCGAATACATTGTCGGCGGCCACACAGGTAACTGAGAAACCAATCTGTTACCGTTGGACATATGTTAAGAGAGCCAAGTAGAGAGAGCAATATCTCAGAATCTACCGTATTGAATGCATTGCTAAAGTCTAGCAGAGCTAGTACAGTCAGCTTACCACACTCCATACCGGATCTGATGTCGTCCGTAATATTGATTAGGGCTGTGGTGCTATGACCGGGACGGAAACCGGATTGTAATGGGTTAAGGAGATTATTTTTGGTATGGAAATTACTTAATTCCAAAGTCCTTGAACGTCTTGTCCACAAGACGTTCAAGGACTTTGGAGAGGAAAGGCAATATAGATATGGGACGATAATCGGAAAACGCTGTGGGATTATGCTTTTTTAGCAAAGGAGTGATTTGAGCATCTTTCCACATAGATGGAAAGACCCCGCTGGATAGGGAAAAATTCAGGACGTGACAGAGGATTGGAAGGATTTCATCGAGAATAGGAAGGATCATATTACGGCTGACACAGTCGGATCCAACTGCATTGGAGGTGATCGACATTATGCTCTTCTTAACACCACAAGCAGCAAAAGGATTAGAAACAAACCGTGGAAAATTGGGAGTAGGAAATGATGAAAGACGATTAATTGTATCAGTCTTGGTAGTCCTATCAAAGTTGGATGAAGCAGAGAAATGTAAGTTAAGTAAATCAATATTGATGTCACTAGGATTTATTTCTTGTCGTGATTTTCCAACTCCCAATGTTTTGAGAAATTTCCAGACTTTTGCCGAGTCTCCGTTTTGAACCGAGTTATGAATATGCTGGCATTGAGCATCCCTACACACCTTATTGCAGTTATTACTAATGGCAACGTATTTCTTTAAATTTGACTAATTAGGCTTAATTTTGTATTTAAATTTAGCTGCAGCCTTTTGCGAAATCAAGTGTTTGATGCTAGTAGTGAGCCATGGTGCAGGCGGATGTTTAATTTTGACTGGACGGATCGGTGCATATTTGTCATAAAGTTTGACGAGATTATCTGTAAATATTTTTATTTCTTACAACTTTCAATCTGTATTTCAAGCCCTCCAAAGTGGACACGCTCTCGCCTTTTTCTGAACGGACCACTAAATCTCGCAATAACGAGATAGTGGTCCGTATCGACAGTAGAACCCTGTAGGCTCTTGTATCCAGAATTTTACTTCGGAGGCAACTGTCTACCAGAATTAAATAACAATAATAACGTTTATTACATTAATTAAAACATCATATAATCAAATAATTAAAGTAGGGCGCTCTTAAATAAACATAATAAGTTCTGGAGATACTTACAATAGGAAAACCTGTGCCGTAAGTTACACCTTTAATGTCACAAAAATCTAAAGATTTAGATATTTTTATATATATTTTATACATTAAACACAAAGTGAAAAATGTGAAATCGAAAATAACAGTCAGGAGCAGGATTTGAACCTGCATCTTCTGGATACCGTCCAGATGCTTTAACAATTCAGCCATCCTGACAATTGCTCCTGACTGCTAATTTCGATAACACATCATACTTAACGTCTTTGGGTGACGCCTGCGCCATCTGTCGGAAGTATTTTCATACATTATACCGACCAGGTAAACTTAATTTTACAATTAAGATTTTACCTAATAATGACGCAAACCCTTTAGATATTTAGATATTTTTATATATATTTTTAGCATTTGACATGCTTAGCACTATACATTAAACACAAAGTGAAAAATGTGAAACCGAAAATAACAGTCAGGAGCAGGATTTGAACCTGCATCTTCTGGATACCGTCCAGATGCTTTACCAATTCAGCCATCCTGACAATTGCTCCTGTTAATTGTAAAACCATCAACACCAACCGCTTAATCATTACGTAAATTTAAAATTGTTTGTTCTACTTCTAATTCATTCGTATCCAGAAAAACAAAAGAGTTGACACAGGTATTTCTAAATTACTTATTATTTGAACTGGTATAGTTAACATATGTATTTTTTATTTTTTTGTTAACAAATCCATCATACTTCTCTGTTCATTCCTTCTTCATGTATACATATGGATGTCCTTATGTTGAAAAAATTTGTTTGACACAATAAGGCTTCACTCCATACATACATCCGCAATGAGCCTACCTGCATCGTTTACTCTCTTATCACCAAGCACGTCGTGGAAGTCTGGACGCTTGGTCCCAACCCATCCATTCAAGTCTCCGCATATGATCACGCGTTCACTGATTTCTGCCAAATCTAGAACTTTCCTAACATTATTCCAGAACTTTTCTAGATCTGATGCCACCGAAGAACCTACGGGAGCATAAGCTGCGACCATGAAGACCTGCTAAAGAAGCTGAGAAAGCTGCTGAGAAGTCTGGGATCGAATATTCCGTAGTCTTTCACACCTGAGGCCAAGTTAGTAGACACCCTCACTATGGGAGTGGAGGTGTTGCTGGCGCGATCGCTCTGCGGTACACTAGACCACAGAGCCATCCCGCCACCAGGAAGATCACAGGCATCGCTGCCCTTTCGCTTGGTCTCTCTTACACAGAGCACATCAAGTTGTCTGTCTGACATGACAGTTACCAGCTCGTGTAACTTCTACACCACCTCTTACATTCTACGTGCCTACTCGACACTCTGCTCCCCTCGACTCGCCAATAATAAATCTAGGCAAATATTTTGGTTTTCTTATTAAAAGCTTTTTGATCTCACAATTATTAGTATAGTTAATAGATTATGTTAATAATTGTCACCGCTTTTATTAGACTTACTTTTATTATTAAAAGATAAGGTACTTTTATTTAAATGTTATACGTTATTCGTATTGAAAACTTGAAAAAACCCCACACTTAATTAATTAAAAACTCTTCTAAGCCAATGCTTTATTAGCTTAACTCATCAAATCCTGCTAATGGACTATGCCCGAGGCGAAGGACGGTTTTTAAAATATCTGCTCAATCTGTGTGTCAATTAAGCTAAAATATTTTAAAGGTTGTACCTACTAGAGAAAAGACGGTTTGCGGCGGGCCCCACACTACCCTGCTCGTTGCCCCGAACGACGGGGTGTGCGGTTAGTTACATTTATTCCCGCCTAAACAAAACAAAAAAAAAGGAATATAACTACGATACGAGCAAGATCTAGTAATATAACTATCTTACTAGACTAACTTAATGAAATAAATATAAGTACATATTATATATATATTCTTTGATTTGCACAACTGGTACCTAAGTACTTATTTTAAATAAAAAGGTATCACGTAGTTATGAACCGCTTTTATATAATTAAATTACGTTATTTAGTTATATCCCTAGGGATATAACTTTATCGCGGCTATAAAAAAACAATTTCTGTCTGTTTGCTCGTTTGTTAGCGCACATCTCAGAAACTGCTGAAACGATTTTAATACGGTTCTTGCGGCTAGATAGAGATAGCTTGGCTATAACTATATTTATTTTAATTGAATTTCAAGAATTTTAAGGTAATACTCGGGTCCCTATGCACCGAGGAGCTGTTTGAGATGCTGCCAACATTGTCTTTTAGCATCGAACTACGATACGTCACAGTAGGAATCATCCATAGCACTTCGAAAAACTATCACAATCAAAACAGTTCGCTTGGAGCTGTTTGACTGAATAGTGTAGGCTAATAGAAACTCCTACTACGCCGTATCCCCAGCCATAAGACATGTCCGTCTTTAAACTAGGTTTGCGTAGAGCACTTTATGTACGGCAGGTAGCAGCTTGACTGTCCTGGTGTTGCTAAAATCATGAGCGGTGGTTTACCGCTTACCATCAGGTGGGTTGCTTGCTGTTTTGCCAATAAAAATATGCACGCTGACAACATTCGTGGCAACAATTAGTACACAATATATACATATAAGTGTGTGTATTATATGCGTAACATTCCAATGTCAATATTTTGCCCCTATATTTAATATTGTTTCTGGAAATGGAAAAACAAACTTTCTAGTTAGCAAAATTGATGAAGGGTAACAGTGGCGAGGGGTACATTTCCCCAGTTGCATAGCCCTCCAGTGGTTACCTACCGGTTGGCCGATGCCCTTTTGATTGCGTATTATTCGCGTGTTTATACAGTTAGATCGCTTCCTAGATTGTTGCTATTGTGATAGCATTTTTTGTCGGCGTGGTTCTGAAGGGGATTTTTAATTAAAAATGCTGGCAGGAGCCTAAATGATTTCTTTCATTTTGGGTGCCATAGTTACAAATGGGTATATGTATGATTAAAATCGTTGGCCGTGTGGGGCCGGCTATAGAATTGTCCCATCCCTCTCTACCCACGGGAGTCGTAAGAACCGACTGAGGGAATACCGGGGGAGTGGGCAGCAGCACTCCCTCGAGTATTAACAACATCCACTGCGATCGCCAACCCGCCTGCCAAGCGTGGCGATTACGGCATTATCGACCGCTCGTTGTGGCGTTCTTCTGGGGAGACCTATGTCCAACAGTGGACTTTGAAAGGCTGATGGATGGATGGATATGTATGATCATTTATGTTTGCTATACATATAGTTTCATTAGAAACAAAAGAGCCACTGGATGTAGTCAGGACAGGACCGCTCGCTGTGGAGGTCTATTGGGTAGGCCTATGTCCAGCAGTGGACGTCAAAAGACTGATGGATGGATAAATAGATAATAGAGAGTTTTATTCTTAATTCTTTCGGGGATTTACGCACATATTCGAGTTAAAATGTTTATATTATTATAATTACCACTAGTCATCTTTCAAGCCGTATCACAAATTTGTTGGTAACTTATATGACCACTGGGAATCAATTAATGGAACAATTCCAGAACAAATGCAATCAGAGATTCATTCAAGACTAGTTAATATCGGACCTCGTTTACGTTTATTATTAGGAATACCTACCCTAATAATAATTAGGCTTATAAAATATGGTTTCTTATCTTTACTATTATAAAGTTGCAGTGTGTGTACATTTAAGATATTTGAGAAAATATTACTGTATTAGGCTATATAGGCGTATCTAAACACTAAACGATTTTTTTAATTTTTTTGATGATTGATTGTTCGGGCATCACTAAAAATCTACTGAACAGATTTTGATGCAACTTTCTTACTGACTTAAAAACTGGTATACATTTTATCCCGCTACTATATCGGGAACCTGAGATATAAGCTAAAAACTAGCTTTTGGATGCGACGGAGCCGGTGGCATCACTTATAAATTTATATTTGCATATACATGCCAAAAATTAAAAAAAAATTCAACATGGCCAAACTGCTGCGTTATATTACACATTGTCACGTTGAATGGCAATCCTTTGTGCTAGCTTTCTCTCGAAGCGTCAATTAGTCGTGTCGCATTTTCTTCATAAAAAGCACGATCACTCGGACCCCAAGACCCAAGCGCTTCGAGCCTAAGCGGTTAAAAAAAACAGTTCTCCTTAAGGTTACTATATTTCCGCTGTTTGAGGGTCTCCGCAGCAGCACCGAGCTAGCCTGAGGTGCTTGGCAGATGTGATGGCCTGGTCACTTCCCATCGCCGCGTACTTACCGGTTAGATTTACGGCTGGTACACTGGCGGTAATAAGAGCATGGTGGATTATCTACTATCGATAACCTCTCCACAGCGACAGCGATGCGGAGTAACATACGGGGTTCCTAAACGAAGACAAATTGCAGGAAATGTTACGTCGTCGTCTATCGTGGTGTCTATGTTAGACGACGGAAGTGCTTGAACTGAATTACCATAGATATCGCAATATACCGAGACTCACGTACCTTTTTTTTTTGCTAAGGCGGGAAAAAATGTTCCTAACCGCACACCCTGTCGTTCGGGGCAACGAACAAGAGACTCACCTACCTAGACCAAATCGGTCATGTATTGAAGGAAGGTGGAGTCAGGAGTCTCCGAAACCAGCGAGCGTGTATGAAGAGAATAATTATGAATGTTGAGGAAGCGAGCGATGTATGCAAGAATAGAGAGAGCCTTTTGGCACTCTGTTTTCTCTGCCTACCCTTCAAGGGAGATGGCGTGATTATAAGTAAGTAAGTATCTCAATATTTTTTATAAGAGACAGATGTCTTAAAAATAAAATTTAATTGAAGTCTATCCAGTAGTTTTTCCGTAATGTCCAGGCTCTGATATGACTGCCAGAAGCACAGAGGACCATATAATAACTAACACATGTTCTAATGTTCACAAATTTTAATTAAAATTATCTATGTGCATGTCACTTTGCCTTTGTAAGATCTTAGTTGTTGGTAGTGATTATAAATTTAATATTTTTAGGGACTAGTCGAAAATCTATATGGTTAGAACATTGTAATATCGTCAAGTTAAAACTGTGATGTGTTATTGAGAATGATTGTATAAAAGTTGCTTAATCTAAAAATTGAGGCGGCTCGTATCTCGTCTAGTGGCAGCCCACCCACGGCGCCGTCCATTCATCTCCCCAGCGCATTTATACATTACTCACGGCTCAAGTATCCGATTATATAACACGCAAAATTTCAATTACAACTTGTAATTAGTTTTTCGAGAGTTTTTCTTTCAGGAAGGGGGATGGGGAGGTACCTACACAGAATGGGCGAGACGGCGAGTGTTTCTTTCTCGCTTCCCGCTGCACTACAATGTTTTTTAGTATATCTGGTAAGTGCCTATTCAGTTATTGATATAATAATATATGGGTTTAATAAACAATCCGTTACTAATTTTCTGCAGGGATGGCCTAAGAAAATTAAGATATTCACTCACGGCTTCACTGTAGGCAAAATATTTTTTTATGATGATTGATTTGATGTAGTATAGCGATATAAAATTATACCAGTTTTTTAAGTCTAATGTCTTGATTAGCTAAAAGTATTTTAATCTGTATTTTAGCACTTGACATACTCAGCTACTTTATAGAAAGTAAAAAAAGAGAGTTTATCTGTTAGCAAGATTCGAACCTGCGTCCCTTCCAATCAGGGGAAGTGCTCTGAACCGCTAAGCTATTGCAGACACCTAACGGTGACAACCAATCTCCATTTCACATTTGTTTTATATGTCTTTATATGTTTTATATGTCTTTTTTTTTTCGACCCTCACTGCGATTTTCATAATTTAATTATCTAATAACTCCTTATTATGTGCAAAATGATCGTGTTAGGTGTATATTTATTATATTACGTTAATTGAAATGCGCATATGATATTCCATGAAAGAACCCATTTTATTCCATAAGGATATATAACTAAACTAATTAGTCGTTAACATTTTTTATGTTCTATTTACGATTATTTATACCTACGCTTCATTACGCTCACGCTACGTCTAAAGTAACAAACGTATCATTATTCCATTCAAAACCAAAGTGCATTTATCCACAGTAACTTGTTTTCATCAACTAAATAGCTCAAGAGTACGTTGTAGTTCAGAAGTGACCCTTTTCGTAGATTGGCAGCCTCGTCGCTGCCCGCTAATGCACGGAAGCTGGGGTCATGGGAATTAATGGCAAGAATAATGGCGATACCATTATGGATTGCCGCCAACATACTTTAGCCATGAAAAGAACCGAAAGTTACATTTGCGATACTCTGAATACTGAACGCTCTTGGACCGCCTCACCACCCTCGTAGGGTGGGACAGCGACTCAAGTAGAGTAGTATTAATAAACCCAGATATTGTTTAGACTGTTGTACAAATTAAATAAATGTTCGATATTATTTTATGTACTTAATGTCTTGGTTTCTGGGACAATTCACAATTTAATATATATTTTGTGTTCAATTGGTAAAATTAATTTGGACCACTGAAGTAACGTCTAACAGTTCCAGTGGTGCGCCAGTACAGGCGGAGAGACGAAACACGGTGGGTTTATTTATTGGATGAGGGCCTCACACTACCCTGTTAGTTCCCCGAACGATGGGTGTGCGGTTAGGTACATTGTTTCTCACTTTAACAAAAAAAAGGTATGATATGCCTCTAGACTTTCATTATCTGTCCGTGTTAGTTTCTGAAAAATAATAAAAAGTACAGTTAATAGTTCTCTATATATTTTATTGAATCATGTAAATGCAAGATGCTAGTATACGTATATAAATATCAAACTAGAATAAAATATTCTAAAAATAGAAAAAGCCGATAGGATTGGAGTCTTCTATTTTCACACCCGTGTCTTATGAAGTATCCGGTACCATAACTTAATTCTAAGTCTATACCTACTATTATAACGCTGTACTTATCTGGCAGTAACAAAGCTGTGGCTGCACATTTAAAATATTTGAAAAAAAATACTGTATTAGGCTATATGGCGTGTCTGAATACAAAAGTTTTTTTTTATTATGTCGCAATATTTTACTTCTATGCTCCAGTTAATGGTTAGTAATAAATTATGAGAGTCAGTGACTCAATCATCTAAAATAAAATAAAAAAGTGTGTTATTATAAAGCATTATCTAGTTAACTGAAGATTATTTAAATATCACAAAAAAACTAAAATTTTGACTATAGCTAACTTCAAGGTGTCGGTTTTTCGTGATGGTGTGCGCGCGCATCGTAAAAATTTACTCTCATCATTTTTCCCTAACGCTAAAAGAAATATGACTTCAAAAATCACTGTATGTTCGTCTGTGATCTGTGTCTACCTCATAAAATAATAAACTTTTTTTTATAATCGGCTCTATTTAAATCGTTGTTCTTTTGTCATTAGCTTTCATATGAAACTTTAAAACGGAAATGTCTTTTAGAAACTACTCTCAGGAATACAAAGCACTAATGATCTTTTTCATTTAAAATCTAGTGAGACTAATCATCTGTAAGTTAATGTTAAATGGAGTTTTCTAAAACTATTTTTCCTTATAAAGTTTTACTCTGTATTGTCGTTATTATGACTGGTAAATCTGACTGTCTGGCCACTTTAGGTCAGAGTCTTCCTAACTTTTATTCTCTACTTCGATCTTTCTTAAGTAAGTTCGAATAATAAATATTGTTACTTAATAATTACAATAAGGTTGCTGTGATAGCCTAATAGTAAAACTAAGGATTGCAATCGGGTTGCCCAGTCCGAGGTCCAGGTCTACCATGACACACCTCTGACATTTTATTTTTTTCATTATTATGTGTTTGAACTAAGTATCGATCACTGCTTAGTAAAGAAAATTATTGTGAGAAAACACGCTTGTCTGAGAGATTTCCTCGACGGCTTGTGAAGTCTGCTAACCTGCACAGGGCCTGCGTGATGGAATACGACCTAAATAATTCGCATTCTGAAAGAATGCCTGTGTCCAGGAGTGGGGCACCAATGGATTGAAAAAAAAATCTATAATTATTTGAAATTCAAACGATAGGTAACATAAACAATAATTCTTATTTTTGAAGTGAAAACTTCTTTTAGCACGTTACGCATATTTTTAGATGAGAAAATCTCTGGACTCGCGACACCGTTACGAGACGATTTTATTTTACTTGTCCCATTCAAATTCAAATTCAAAAAATTTCCCGGTTTTCCTTTGAGCTGAAAATTTACACGCGTATGTGTATCACGTGACAATGCAATATTATAATATTATGATGACATGGAGCTGATCTGATAATGGAGCTGGAAGGTGGACATGGGAAGAGTTCCAGTTAGATAAGGATACGGCGCAACCCCATCGAGTTAGTGCTCGTATGATTCGTCTTGACGAGTACTTGTCTCTAGATGGTATCCAGGGTCTGATGATGGAGCTGGAAGGTGGCCATGGGAAAACTCTGTAATTAAATGGCGCAACTCCATCGAGTTAGGGCTTGTTTGAAATGTCTTGACTAGTACTCCAGACCTAGATGATATACAGGGTCTGATGGAGCTAGAAGGTGGCCACAGTAGCTCTGCAATGAAATGATGCAACCCTATCGAGTTTGGAATCGTTTGTTTCGTCTTGATGAATACTTTGCCTTTAGATGGTATACAGGGTCTGATGATGGAGCTAGAAGGTGGCCATAGGAACTCCATTATAAAACGACATAGCTCCATCTAGTTTGGGCTCGTATGGTCTTGACGAGTACTTTATCTCTATATAATTTTAAGTTTTTACTTCTGTTGGCAATCCTCATGACTGCTATTAATGTTTTAATAATAACAGTTTGTGTTGTTCTAGCATTATTTCTCTACACTGTCTTGATTATAGAATATTTACGCCATCTATCAGATTGCGTCTTCTCGATGATATTGTGTACCTCCAAGCTACCACGTACCACATCCCTGCTCGGTGTAGGCTAATATTTGGTTTAACGGATTTACCTACTAAGCATTTTTTTTCACTTGCGGTGGCAGACATCCCACCTGATGGTAGCCACCGCTCATTCAAGCTCAACAATACTGAGAATACTATAAAGCTACTTCTCAGAATTTCATTTGATGAAATGCTATTGCCCGCTACAATAAAACACATCGAAGCGAAACGTACTTACTTCAATAAAATTTGGGAGTTTTTCACTTTTATTTATTATGGCTAAGGTATAATCAGCAATTTCTTAGAATTTTGGACTTACTTTTTTGGTAAGTAATAACACAAATATGTACAAACTCCAAGAATCACCCTCGTACTCAAAGTTATTAAAGGATATTTCATTATAAAAGTATTTATGTGATTATTTCGTAACAGCATACAATATTATAAAGTCGAGTACTTTCTTGTTGCTATGTGTTAATATGCCTGTGTTCTAATGTTATCTTCGTTAAGATTTTCCTCGCACATCGAGGCCAGCAGAGCGTCACTAATTGGCAATTTGTTCGATCCTTAGATCCCACATAATGATTCGAAGTTCGTTTATTTAAATGATTCGACAGATCTTGCGCCCCACTAGAAACTTACTTGCTTGGGTAGTTTTGAAATAAGTAGGTAAAGGGTTTACCGACTAATATTCACTTGTTAACACTTACTCAAGCACATATTTGTTTGTTGAATTAAAACTAAAAACCAATAAGTAAATAACTAAAATACTTTGGAAAATCCAAAAGTGCACGCCTTATAATCTTCATTTTTCGCAATAAAATTGATTATTTGATAAGTAGGTAACTAATAATGTATTGGTCTTACTAAGTAGTTTTCAATCAATCACATAGCGCTAATTTCAAAAATTACTGTGGTTTTCATGTCATAAACACCATCTAGCGCTAATTTTAAGAAGTACTTCTATATTGGTCTATAGAAGTAGTTCTCATGAAATAAGGATAGCGCTGGTTTTAGTGTCGAGTCAAGCGTAAATATTCACTATTTTTTTGTTTATTTAATAACGACGAATCAGACCGCGAAAAGTGATAGGGTTCTATTCGTAATTATACTGAATCGTAAAAGAAAAAAATAATACTCGATTAGTAAAGTATTTCGGTAGTTATCGTGCATACATTATCCGAACATACCTACAACACACGGACGTCCAAGACAGAACTTTTTTAACAGTTTTTAACTAGTTAATAACAAAAATGGCATCAAAAATATCATGAGTGTTAAAAAGTGTTTTTTCTTGATATGTGTGTGTATATATTATTTTACAAGTGTAATATATGATAAATAGATACAATTTAAGTTTGAAAAATAATTTGTTCTGTGTGAAACGAGAGTAAAATCCTTTTTTTAATTATTTTATTTATTTTAGGTAGGCAAAAATGTCCTACCGCATACCCCGCTGCCTGGGGAGACAACAGGGTAGTGTGGGGCTCTCACCCACTAAAAACCCACCATGCGCCCTCACCCGCCCTTGCTACGGTGGTCACGGGAACCGCGTCGTTTCACCGCGATCCGCAGGCGGCAGCCCCTTCGGGCACCCTCTCTTGTGCGACGCCCCGCGCACTTGGGCGTCACACCTTCGCGGTAGGCTTCCGCGGACGGCAGGGTACTCCCCGACCCCACCATCCACAGCCTCGACTAGGGCGGCATCAGGCGCAGGTAAACGCGCGCACGCCGCCCCGCGCGCCGGCGGCGTATCGGGTCCGCGAAGGAGGATTCCTCCCGGGCCCTATCCGCCGCCTCCTTCCGCGAGATGACAGCCTAGCAGAAGGCGGCGACCGGTCATCTCCCTCCTAGCAATCGTGTGCAGGTATTTGCCGAAGCAACCGTGCCCCGACAAAACCTGCACCAACCGGAAGGTGAGGACCCCGTGCTGCCACCCTGTCCATTCTTCCAAGATCGGCTGGAGCGCCCCCACGGTCCAGAGACCAGCCCGGGGCGTCTCCAGCCGAGACCTCCACTTTAGGGCGGTGGCGCGGCGGGCATCTTCCCGCCACGCTGAGATTGCGCTTGGCGAGGGGCGGCTGCCCCCCGCTCGCGCTGTCGACGCCCGGCGATAAACGTCGGCGAGCACTTCTGCCTCCAGATCCCACGGGGGGGTTCCGGCCAACGCGCAGGCTGCATCGCACGAGACCGTGAGGTACCCGCGTACTGCCCTGACCGCTACGACCCTCTGTGGACGCCACAGAAGAGCCCTATTGCGAGTAGCCAGGGACTCCGCCCACACGGGTGCGCCGTACAGTGCCATTGACCGTACTACCCCCGCGTAGAGTCGTCGACACGCGAGACTCGGTCCGTCCAAATTCAGCTTCAGTCGCCGGAGGGCGGACGCCGTGTCGACGAGCTTTGGCGCAAGACGGCAGAAGTGCTCGTCAAAGTGCCACCGTCCATCCAATACCAGGCCCAGATATTTGATGTGGGCCTGGATTGGAAAGCCCACACCGTTATCGAGGCGCTGGTGGGTGGGCCACGTCGGGCCTATGGAAGAGTAGGGCCTCCAACTTTTCAAGGGCCATCCTAAGCCCCAGCGCCTCGATCCGCATGACCACCTCCGCGGTTCCTGAGGTGGGCAGCGTTGCCGCCTCCTCGAGGGTCCCTCCCGGGCTGTGACGAGCATATCGTCTGCGTAGCAAATTACGCCCAGCCCGGGGGGGAGCCGGCCACGGAGGACCCAGTCGTAGCCGATTTCCCACAGGAGCGGCCCTAGAACCGAACGCTGCGGGACGCCGCACGACATAGCCCTCCTTACAACGTCCCTTTCCCGGTCCATAAAGAGGACGCTGCGGCCATCGAGGTAATCTGCTACCAGCCGCCTTAGGTAGAGGGGCACTCCATGGTACCGGAGTGCCTCCTTGATGCAGCCGAATGGCAGACTATTGAAGGCGATGGCGATGTCGAGCGACACCGCCAACAGCACTTCCCTCGAGGTGACGGCCTCCGCAGCCGCAGCCTTCAAGCGCAGAATGGCGTCGACCATAGATCGACCCACCCGAAATCCGAACTGGGCATCGGACAGGTCGGGGCCAACCGCTCCTAGGTGCCGGACGATGCGGGCAGCGACTACCAGCTCGAGAAGTTTGCCCGCCTCGTCCAGCAACACGATGGGCCTGAAGGCCACGACTGTATTCGGAGATCGTCCTGGCTTCGGCAGGAGCACGAGCTTCCCCTCCTTCCAGCAGTCAGGGAACCGTCCGTGCGCCAGGCAAGCGTCGAACAGTCCCCTGAGGCGGGGCTCAACGTGGTCGAGGACCAGGGCCAGCACTCGGGCGGGAGCCCCGTCCAGCCCGGGGGCGGCGCTTCTCCACATACGCGCTGCCACCGTCCCCATTATTTGTCATCGTCACAGGCGGTACCTCCCCTTCGTCGGCCTCCCGATCATCATCTGGCGGAGCCACGACCGGGGGCGTGTGCACCGCCTGTGAAGGGAATAGTCCCTCAACCACCTCAGAGAGGAAGTCCGGCTGGAGGGTCTCCGTAAGGAGGGGGGGGGGGGGGGGCCTGAGCGCGGAGCTTGTTAAGCGCCGCGTGGGACGGGCGTCCCCAGGGGTCACGCTCGAGACCCTCCAGCATCTCCTGCCTTTTTGCGTCCTTGGCGCGACAGATGGCCAGCTTAAACGCGGCGCGCGCACTGCTGTACGCCGCAAACAGCCGGCCCTCCCGCTCTTCGTCGCGGATTCGGCGACGTCGGCTGCGGGTGTAGGACCTCCGGGCACGAATACAGGCCGCACGGAGGTCCGCCAGCTCCAGGGACCACCAGTAGACCCCCTTCCGTCGAGGCGGGCGCCGCACGCGGGGCATGGCCGCATCGCAGATCTGCGTAAGCATGCCGCGAATGCGGCCAGCCTAGGCGCCCACATTTTCCGGCAGGGGGGAAGGCAGCCAAGATTGAAAAATGGCCGCCTCCACTAGCAGCTCCCGGTCGAGCCTACCCACAGCCCAACGCGGAAAAGCGGGAGTTCTTTCCGCCGCTTGACCCCTGCTGGCACCCTGAAGGGTCCGGGAGACCTCTATCTGAATGTATCTGTGGTCAGATAGGGTCTCGACCTCCTGCAGGACTCGCCAGCTCCTTACGCGTGCGGCGACACTGGGGCTAGCGAACGAAAGGTCCACTATCGACCCGCCCCCGCGCCGCACGCACGTTAGGGCGGACCCTCGGTTTAGCAACACGAGGTCCGCCGCTTCCGCCCACTCTTGGACCGCCGCACCTCGGGCGTCCGTCCTGGGGGACCCACACGCCGTTGATTTGGCGTTAAAGTCCCCCAGCACGAGAACAAGGCTCGGTGCCATACGCCGTATCGAGGTCTCCAGGCTATGTAGGAAGACCTCGAAAGCCGCCAGACTACGATTGGGGGAGAAGTACACGCCGTACAGCGTGACCCCTCCCCATTTAGCCGCCACATATCCCGTGACTCAATAACTTTTGCTATATTTGACTAGATAGGTGCATATAATGGCTAGCCTTGCCTTTAATAAGGTGGCCACTGATGTAATGTTAAAACAATTGGGTGAGGGCCCCACAGTACCCTGCTTATTACTCAGAACAACACATGTGCGTTTAATTACAAATCTCAAGCGCAACGCTTATATGAAAATCTAATAGATATGTCTAATCAGTCTTTCGTCACTGAAGTCTTAAAAATATCTGTGAGAGGCAGCACTAGACGTATGTATATATATATATGTATGTACCATAAATATGTTTTAAAGTCCTTATTGATCGCAATGTAAATTACTGTAAAAATATATTCAGCCGTTTAAAATTGTTTTCTTTATAGACTAACTTACAGTAGTAGTCGATGTGGTTGTCCCACATTATTCACGGTATCAGTGGTCCGCCGAATAAGGGTGGGTGAGGGCGCACGGCGGGCTGTCCCACATTAGCTTAGTGCTACAGTACTATCAGCATATATGCAGCTTACTGAGCTACAGTACTATCTTTTAGACATACCCAATCTCCTTATCACATTTGTCTTATTGACCAACGCCCTCTATTGGATTTCCCGCCTGTACTAAAATACTCTTATTCCTTTTTCACAAATTATAATTTGTACTTTAGGAGTAGCTGAGCATGTCAAGTGCTAAAATATAGATCAAAAGGCTCATGAAGTTCATCAAATTAGGTTATATTTTACGTGATGAAGTACTTACCTACAATTCACAAATATTATTCGTTTTCATCAAGTTTTTAGTTATAGGTATTTGATGTGACAAATGGTTATCCCTAAAGAACAACGCTATGATTAAAATGTTTTTGAATGTATTAAATGTTAATTATTAATTATTGCTAGTTTAAGATGTGCCCGTTAGATATGGCAATAGGCTCGCCCCTCGGAGTACAGAAAACCGTGGCTCGCCCCCTATTACAGGGTACTCGAACGATCAAAGTAGTTAAATTACTTTTAATTAGCAGTTTTTTTTTCGTCAAAGTTTTGACTTGTTATTTGAGAAGGAAAAAAATGTTTTTAATATCTATAATAAGATATTAAAAACATTTTTTTTGAGATCAATTTGAGTCTGGTACTAAACGAAACCGTATATAAATAAATTATAGTTCAACTTAGCACATTAAAATATTTCGTACCTATTGCAGAAAACATTGCATAATAAAATTCCTATTTCATTTGTCAAAGGAGGCAGCTTTGATAATGTTTTGTTAATTATATAAAAGTTCACGCTGCGAACTTTATAATAATCTAGCGATCGGCTTAATGACCGGCTGCGGCGGGGCGTTTTCGGTAATTAAAGGCAAACAAAGACGGCTGACTTCTCTTTGTTGTGATCAAACACATTAGCGGCGATACTTGCACACTTATAGATATTTCCTCAGAGTAAGTCTTGCCTAAAGTGTTGTTGCTTTCTAAAAAGGGAAATATTTACATGTATATACCTATCTTATGATTATGCTGCTGTCGATACGTGGCTGACATTGAATTTCTCTGAAACGAATGAACCCAATTTTATGTGTGTGTTTTGGAGGATCCCTGGGATTTGTTTGGTAGATGGTCGCTCCAGTCTAGAGTTGGATTGTAGGCAAAGAGTTGGCTTTCTCTTTGAAACTATTGGCCATATTACCATCCTGTTTCTGCAGTGTTAAGAGACTAGACTGGCAGAACGTGGCCTGTGTTGCCTGGCGAACGGCCAGACAGCACGACTCACGACGTGGGACCCAAGTCGTTCACAAATCTGGCAACTCGGGTCCTTGGCTGCGGCAATGGCCTTACGGTAATGGCCTTCTTGGATCCGGAAGCAGCATTAAATTTTCGCTTCTCCTCTTTGGCGTTTGAACGCTGACTTGACTGTATTCCTGGCCAGGTATAATGTTTCTGACGTGCAGCAGCTCTATAGGTTTTGTTAAACCATGAGCGGCTGCGTCCACCAACCGGTATTTTAGTGTTGGGGATGAATAATTCCATCCTCATAATCACCGTTTCCGTGACACAGTCTGCACAGATCTAAGACACCCTAGAGGAGAAGCACACCTATTTACTCGAACCAAAGACAGGGCTGACTGACCGCATTCTTAACGACAACGTAAGAGAGCAAGTAGGTATGAAAGAGAGTATTGGTGTAAAATGGAATGCTTCGATGTTTCGGACATGTAAAAAGAAAGTAAAAGTAGTAATAGTAGTGAAGTAAAGTACATGAATCTCCGGCTCCTACGCTAGTTATATATACACTGTCTTGTAAGGTGATAACTAAGATGATTTCTAAACTAATAATTCAACGCTGATAAAAGTTTGTAAGTAAGTATCTATTTTGGTTTGAACAATTACAAAGAAAAAATATAGATTTAAGGCGCTGACTCGTCGTCGATGTGCAGCACCCCGTAAAAGTTGCTTACAGTGGTCATTAGTCTTAAGTCCGCAGACTAATTAATACGACGTTTTGACTAAGGCCTCGGGATACGGTTCCTTACGATGTAGAGAGAAAAATCCAAAATTTAATTAAAAAAGTTTAAGTGAGTTTTCACGGGTGAGCGTACGCCCCAAGGCTCTCAATAATTTAGGTAAATTCTATTCTTTCTAAAAGCAAATTCTTTGGGGTAAGCCTATGAAGTGTAATTAACCGCTTTTAATCCAGATAAATAAATTGCTCTGTGACAGTCGCTATTAATTTATTATTCAAATTGGTTATTTTAACGTTAGCTTTTAATTAACTTACATAATTTATTTTAGTGCTTGTTATTTTTTAAAGTCACTCAGTTTATAATCAATACTTAGTTGTTAACTAGAATATCATGAAAATAAATGCGAACTGGATTCGAAGATAGATATTATTGCTATTTAATTATTGTAATTATAATGTCGTATTTGTGTACATTTCCATAAAACTCTCACCAAACTTTATTCGTGTATATATTATAATCTAATGGATATTTTTGGATGTTTATACCACAATAAAAAATAAAGCTATAATTGCACGAAATCATAGTCTTAGTTAATTTCAAATCTATTTTACTTATTCAATATTCTTTGTGTAATCCTTGTTATATATAAGTGATCACACACACCACTACAACTATACCTAATACCTTCCTCCTTGTGATCACAAACTACTACAGCTATAATACCTTATTTCAGTCAGTTTGTCAGTGATAACTGTACTGACGACGCATATATAATAATATGTAAACATTTCATGAACTCATTAAAATTACATTACAGCTTTTATTTAAACAGCAAACAACTAAACGACTTTCGTTAATGTGTCTCGCCATTGAGGTTTTTATGGACATTCCACCCAAACAGACACACACATTAACGAACTACATTCAGTTTATTTTACTAGGCGCAAGCAACTTGCTATAAAATGTTTTTTTTAAACATCTAACTCGCAATATGCAGTATGTTTTTTAAATAATTATGTAAACAATTGTTGCTATTAAATATCAGTGTATGTAGATGAGTTCGAATTAATGGATATTTCTTGTTGTCATAATTTACCGACACGAGATTTATCAGTAAACTCTTATATTCATAATTTGTGTACAGTTTATTGTTAGGGGAAGTATATAACATTTAAAAATATACTTAATTATTACCTGTAGTAAGCTCGAGTATTGAAACAATAATGACCTCTAGACCAGGGTTCTCCAAACGGCCCGCGGGCCAAATCCGGCCCGCCAGTGCCATCAGTCCGGCCCGCGACAGCTTAAGACTTGTGTCATCAATCTGGCCCGCGACAGCCAATGTCTTATTGTTGTTACTATTGCTGTATAAGTTGAAGAAGAAAACACAGAATGATAATTACTCGGTTTTATTAACTTGCAAAGTAAAACTTAACGACTGAAATGATGACGCAGAAAACTTAAGTATCTAAGCTTAAGCATATTAATAACTAACAAATAATTGAAATGAATCCTACTAATCACAGTAAAACAAAAAACACTAATGAGATTTATGTAAATGTGTTTTGGCCCTTAGAACATACTGAAACAATAATTATGGCCCTAAGGCCTCAAAGTTTGGAGACCCCTGCTCTAGACCGTAATTTTTTATGTGAAACATCTAATGCGGAGGGAGGGTAAAATCGGCTGTTAGCGTGGCGACGCTTTTATTTTAGTTGTCCCGTTCAAATCTTACGAGTTCAATTTGACACACTTCCTGGTTTCTGATTAAGCTGAAATTTTACACGCATGTGTATATCGCGTGACAATGCAATATTATGATGATATGGAGCTGATCTGATGATGGAGCTGGAAGGTGGACGTAGGAACTCTATAATGAAATGGCGCAACCCTATCGAGTTTGGGCTCCTATGATTCGTCTTGCCGAGAACTTTGTGTCTAGATGGTATCCAGGGTCTGATGATGAAGCTGATGTGGCCACGGTAACTCTAAGATTGCCAAGGCACTACAATGAATTGTTCATTGAAAAATTAACACATTAAAAAAAACTAGACGTCGCGGGACGTCTATCAGATGTGAAAACATCGAAATTATTTTGTAGAAATAAAATGATCATAACTTGACAAAGTACTCCTTAAGACGAATCAAACGAGTATAAACTCGATGGGTTGTAGCGTAACGGTGAAGCCGTCACGTCACAGTTATTTAGGGTAGGTCCTAAATAACGATAAGAATAAATAATAATAAGTTATTTAGGACCTACCTAGGGGTCTTAAGAAATTAAATAAGAAAACAGATTGAAACAAATTTTAATAAATATACAAAAACACGTTAATTAGGAATGAACAGAAATTTTGTATGAAGCCAGTTAAGAGTTATTAATGTCTTTACCTCGAGATTATATTCACAGCAACACTTAGATATTTTATAAGACGTTCTTGTGCGAAGGTTCACTTTTTTAGGATTCCAGATAATCCCTTCTGTCTTGGAAGGTCAGACCCGGTCTTAGGACCAGACCTTGAGGTCCAACAGTAATAAGTCGTTGAGATCACACCTGAAATATCTGAAATATCTTCAAGTGAAGAATCAAACTTCAAGATAATCTTCAGAATAGTTATGAAAACTTTTCAAGAAACTTTAAGACAATTTTCAGAATAGAAGCTTTGACAGCTATCTTAATAGGACCACGTCCGAGTCCAGAATCCAGAGTTGTTTACATGACCATGCCCGAGTCTAGAATGATTCAGAATGCCTCCGCAACATCTATGTTCTAGTATATATAGCTTTTTCATCGAACATGACTGTTTGAGGTTCAGACTTTTGAATTTTAGATAATTGTTTCTTTTATTTAGGCCTATCATTTGTACTATATTTAGAAAAGAAGGATTTAGGTAATGTTAGAAAAGAGGATTTAGGTAATATTATTACAGGGTTTGGGTCGTTTCATTACAGAGAAACTGTGACCACCTTCCAGCTCCATTATCACACCCTGGATACCATCTAGAGACAAAGTACTTGTCAAGACAAATCTCCATCCATCAGCCTTTCAACGTCCACTGCTGGACATAGGCCTCCCCAAGAGAACGCCACAATGAGCGGTCCCGTCATGGGGGATAATGCCGTAATCGCCACGCTTGGCAGGCGGTTTGGCGATCGCAGTGAATGTTATTAATACTCGAGGGAGTGCTGCTGCCCACTCCCCCGGTATTCCCTCAGTCGGCTCTTACGACTCCTGTGGGTAGAGGGGTGGAACAATTCTAAAACCGGCCCCACACGGCCAAGACAAATCTAACGATTCCAAACTTGATGGGGTTGCGTCATTTCACTACAGAGTTACTGTGGCCACCTTCCAGCTCCATCATCACACCCTGGATATCATCTAGGTCTGGAGTACTAGTCAAGACATTTCAAACGACCCCTAAGTCAATGGAGTTGCGCCATTTAAATACTGAGTTTCGCATGGAGACCTTCCAGCTCCATCATCAGACCCTGGATACCATTTGAGACAAAGTACTCGTCAAGACGAATCAAAAGAGCCCAAACTCGATAGGGTTGCGCCGTTTCATTGTAGAGTTCCTATGTTCACCTTCCAGCTCCATCATCAGATCAGCTCCATGTCATCATAATATTGCATTGTCACGTGATATACATATGCGTGTAAAATTTTAGCTCAATCGGAAACCGGGAATTATGTCAAATTCAACTTGCAAGATTTGAACGGGACAAGTAAAATAAAAGCGTAACAACAGCCGATTTCACCCTCCCTCCGCATTTGATGTTTCACATCTAAAATAGTTAATGTGTTTGTTTTGGAGGAGCTAGTAGACAATTAGCACTTTATATATTGGAGTAGCCATAGAACACCTTCAATGCTAGTATGCGTGGTGTATGAGAATACATTCAAATGCTTTTCACGGATCTAAGTATATTTGATCGGCAATCTAGTTAAAAGCTTTTCTAATATTATAACATAAACTTTTTCCTTTTAGATGTGAGTGCCGATATAAAATCTATACTAAATAATGAAGCTGTAGAGTATATTTGCTTTTTATTGTTTAAACGCGCTAATGTCTGAAATTTAGGCACCAATTGAAAAAAACTTTTTGCATTTGTAAGTCAAATTTCTAAGGAAGGCTAATAAGATATTTAAACATCAGGCGATCCTTTAGGACTGGGCTAAAAAAAAGTCAAAAAGAATACAGCACCATAGACACCATAAACAGTTAAACGAACTAATAGTGTCGGTGGTCAAAAATATTGACTACGTGAAGTACACCTACTCGTAAACTAGAAGATTTGTAAAAAGTCAGAGTTCATTTAAATTAAGCGGCGGGTGAAACCGCATGACACAACTTCTTCTAGGTGCTATATAAGCCCACCATTATTGTAGATTCCTTCCAATACCTACTATTTCTACAGTATCTAATCAATATTGAGGACTGGAACGTCTGTAATAATTATTATGTTACTAGAACCAGCCCACGACATTGTGTGCGAGGGATTTCAATTTAATAATACGTTACATTACGGCACACTATGACATGATCTATATCCAAAAATTGCATAGCAAAGGAACTGTATAATATTGCCGGTACAAAAAGCTATGGCCAGTCCTGGGTTTCAGATTAAATTAATATAAATTTCTCGAGTAGTTATGGTGTGAAAGCATAAGAAACAAAGACATAAACAGACGTTCTTTATATAATAAATAAATAAATATTCACAGACATTTCACACAACGTCCTCTGGTCCCAAACTAATCCATCCATAGCCTTTCACCGTTCACTGCTGGACATAGGCCTCCCCAAGAGAACGCCACAACGAGCGGTCCCGTCATGGGGGATAATGCCGTAATCGCCACGTTTGGCAGGCGGGTTGGTGATCGCAGTGGATGTTGTTAATACTTGAGGGAGTGCTGCTGCCCACTCCCCCGGTATTCCTCAGTCGGCTCTTACGACTCCCGTGGGTAGAGAGGGGTGGGACAATTCTAAAGCCGGCCCCACACGGCCAAAAAAAAAGGTCTCTCCCAAACTAAACTTAACGTAAATACATACATATACTCGTAATAGATAGAAAACACCCAGACGCAGTACAAATATCTGTGTTCATCACACAAATAATTGTACTGAGTGGGAATCACCACGACCTCGTGCACGGAAGTCCGTTACACTACCGACTATATACGCTACGAGACCCGTCATACGTAATTTAGGATTTCTAATACCTAATAGTAGGATTGTAGGCGATTTTACTAATAATCTCCTTACGCGACTCGATTTTGAAAACGCTTTAAGAAAATATTTTTTTATTTTACGCGATCTACATGCGTTGTTTTGAATGGATGAATAAATATAGATGCTTCTGGAATAAAATAGAGTTATCTGCAAACAGCCTCGGCAGTAGATGATGTAGTGTGGCATTCTCACTAATTCATTCATTAGTTTTAATTTTTGTAGTTTTTTTTTTGCTTTTGTTATTTTTTTCATTTAATATTATTATTTATTCAGAGGGCGGCACTAATGGTATAATATTTATAATAAATTAATTTCCACAATTATGATCTTTCTTGTTGTAAAATGCGTTGTACTTGCATAGTTTAATTTTAGTCCATAACGTACTTCATCATAGTTAGCTATCTATTACAGTATTCTGCACGATAAACCAGGGCTGCATTTGATCATATTACCACTCACCACTGTCGTACTGTTAAAAATGAGGTGCTATTACCTAAATCCTACAATGTTTTTCTCGTACCACACCCCTATTTTCTTTACCTTTGGTTTAATATACCTTCCTTTGGTATATTTTTTAAGTGGCCCTAGTTACAACCCAGCATTCTCCAGGAAATCACTAAGTGCTCTAAACGTCGATCTGTGAGGACCTTTTTTTTTTAGGCGGAAATAAATGTTTCTAACCGCACACCCCGTCGTTCGGGGCAACGAACAGGGTAGTGTGGGGCCTGCACCCGCTAAAGAAACCCGCTGTGTGCCGTCTCTCCGCCTTTATTGGCGGGCCACTGGAACTATGTTACATTCCTTCGATGGTGGTCTGTGACGACCTTCACATCATTATTGATAATGTTATTAAATTGTTAAACCTGTATATATAACTATATCTACATATTTATAATTTTTTATCTACAATTAGTATTTTTTAGGCTGGGTGGACTAAAATCAACCATTTATTTATTGTTGAGTGTTGTTTTTTACCACAATTGTAGTGTTTGATACCGAAACCGAAACCGAATCTTCATTGGGGCTGGCGGACCACTGAAGTAAAGTTATACAGTTCCAGTGGTCCGCCAGTTCGTACTGAGAGACGGTACACAGTGGGTTTATTAAGAGGGTGAGGGCCCCGCACTACCCTGTTCGTTGCCCCGAACGACGGGTTATGCGGGCAGGTAAATTTTTTCCCGCCTTAATAAAAATAGATATAATCTTCATATATAGAAAACTCAAAAAACTTTTTTGGCAATTTGTATCCTATTTTCCCTACAAATTAAACTACCTACGCCAAATTTATTTTGTGTAATGTTATTGAAAATATCGATCATATAATAGTTGAATGTTCCCGTAGCGACACACAAAGGCAAAAACTTCAACACTCAAAATACCTGTGAATACATTACTTTATTATCAACTCCGATAGCATACAAGGTTATACATTTATTTAATTATAACATGTTCCATAGTTTTTTAGTATAGACATATCAAGGGTATGTACTCCCCAATGAGGGCAACGTTATTTTTTTGATAAATATGTAAGACAAGCTTACATAGAATAATAAATAAAAATAAGCTACCTCTGCGAAGTCGGGGCAGGTCGCTAGTATAGTAAATTAGCGACTATAGAATGGGTGCAACTTACTAAGGAACAAATATTTTGTATTTCAGAAAACTTACAATTCGCTGTAAAGCATCCATTGCGTTACTTTTAGGCAGTGATGATAAGCTAGTGAGTAATGAAACAACAGTGTAATCATTAAATAAATATATTTATTTACACATTAACGGCAAAATGAGTTAATTCTGTCGATGTTTATGAAGTTGAAGATATTGTTACATCAGCTTTATGGTAAGTATTTATTAATAAAAATTAATGAAACATTTTACATTAGCCAATAGCACTAATTAACGACATCTGAATTTTATACATAAATACATATTTTATCGTAGAAATCTTTATTTTACATTAAGTATTCTATCTTAGAAAATTTTAGCATTTATCTACATAGAGCTTTCATCTTATTTATAATCAAATAAAATAAAGATTTTAGCAGAATCATCTGTATTTAAGATCATTATAATTTATGCACGAACAACATTCACTGAAGCTCTGGCGAAATAAAAACATGCGTCAAATTAATTACAAACGAGGGCAGGCATATAACATTTCGATGAACATGATACTCAGGTTATTTGTATATATACATATGTGGTGGTCCTGATGACCTTTTTGTATGCCTTAACTCAATCCTCCTTAACGTTAGGAGTAAAATTTGAGCTATGACACAGCCTCATGTTTATACCATCTAAGTGGGCGAAATTATGATGCTTCGATGGATGTGTGAGCTTTGAAGTGCGCGATATTGCTGACAAGCTATAGAAGAGCAGAATGATGAACCTCCAAATCTCTGGAGTCATAAAGAGAGGAAGACGTAGGCAGTGAATGGATTTAATAATAATAGATCTAGAGTACTGTAACGTTTCTGACGCCGATACGTCGTATAGGGAAAAGTGAAGACAAAAAATGAGAAGAGCCCTCTTCACCATTATATGGGAATAATACTAGGTAAGACATACAAAAATGTCATATAATAAATTATAATAAAAAAAACCGCCTGCAAAAGACACCCAGGAACTAAAAACCAAAAAATAATTTGTATTTACATAGGATTTCCGTGTTAGGTGCCAAAAATTATGTTTGCTATTAATTTATGCAAGTATATGTACGAGTACATATTTTTTGGTATTATATGAGTATAAGTATTATTTTTGTTATTTTTACACTAGGCACCGACTTCAAACACATCAGTAGGTGTCTAGCACGGAAATTGTATGTAAATACAAATTATTTTCGGTTTTTTAGTTCCTGGGTGTCTTTTGAAGGCGGTTTTTTTTCATTTAAAAATAATTTATTTTTTGCTTTTTAATGGTTTATTGTAAAATAGGTGCGTAGGTTAGAGTAGGTGGTACATGATGGGGCGGCCTTCCTTGGTGCATCTCGTATGAGAAAGTGTCGAGCACAGGAGTATGAAAATGACAAAGATGAGTGTCTAAAGCGCAGTGAAGAAAGACATAGAGAGCTCGGAAAGTCTTCCGAAGACCGTAAAGAAAGGCTTTATATATAATATGAGTACGCCAACTAAACGCACTGCTCCAATGAGACAGAGAGGTTTCTAAGTAAACGAAAAAATATCATCAATGTAAAGAATTTTTTTGATTTTTGTTTATTTTTTAAAAACCTCTCGACCAATTTTGATAAAATTCATGTGGAACCACCTCTAAAGTAGCACCTACCAAACAAAAAAAGAACCATTGAAATGGTTTCATAATTGGCGGAATAATCGCGTAACAAACACACAAAAAAAAACATAAAGTCGGTTGAAAAAATATAACAAGGCACAAGGAAAATCATATTTGATGGTTTTTTATTTATATTTACTATTTGCGATTATTTATTTTACCTATATCTCATTTCTTTTTTACTTACAGGAATGCTGTCTATAAATATAACACTCGCAATATTTAATTATATGGATATCTGAGCTTTTTTATACAAAAATGTAGGCAACATAACATTTCCTAATACTTTAAATAGTTAAAATTATATATTATACAAAAGTACCTGACTTCAGAACACCAAATATATTCACTTAAATCTACAACCTTGCCTCCTCTGCGTAGAATTCAACACAAACTTATCTTTGGTAAAAAATAACATTAACATCAAACCAATCAAAATTAAGATACGTTCAATAATAACTTCATACCTTGTATGATAACAACGTTTAGTACATAATACATATACACACAGTACATAACAATGAGATCGGTTTTATCATTTTATATTTTCAGCTTTTGAACCTGAATCGTTGTATCACGGCAAATATGACGGTAGAGATCTATCAGTGTTGTCTTGTTCGAGAGGTCGAAGCTTTTAACAAAGAATCAATCTACAATTAATTAGAATTGTTCATGAACCTGAAGAGCTGTACCCCATTTTATTACATCTAATAGTTATCATCATTTCATATTAATGTAACGACTGAAACATTAATATACTGTTTAATTTATACAAAGCATCACGCCTGTATTCCCCGAAGGGGTAGGCAGAGGTGTATTACACACCCACGACTCGCCAGCTATGTTAAGTCCCACGTAATAGGGGGCGAGCCTATTGACGTCTACCGGGCACATTTCCAAACTCCGGGCTGTTACTGAGAAGTTTTTTTAGGAATTAGCTCAATAACATTGCCCGACCCGGGGATCGAACTCGGGACCTCATGATTAGCAGTCGCATACACTACCGCTACACCACCGAGGCAGTTGCTTAATTTGTTGTTTTGGTGTTTAGTTGTTTAATTTATAAAATGTTGTAAGTCGAATAAATTAGTTTTTTCTTCCAGTACAATAAATTAGCGATAATTTACTAGTTACATTTGAATGTAAAATCTAAAATAATGTATTAAATCAACCAATGTCTATTTTTATTTACTATATTAAACATGAGGTGTACGGGACGTCGAAATTAATACAATTACTAAATATTTAAGATTTACCTATTTAGTGTTATTGTAAAATATCAATCTGTACTTTTTATATTTAATTTTAATTTACGTATTCATTAAATTAAAATTTTAATTAACTATTGTTATATTAATTTCAATCGTAAGTAGAGGCAAGATGGAGTACCTATGGAATGTAAAATAATATAAAGTAGAAGCGAGTGTGCGCCCTACCCACGCGGCGTTGCTATCTTACATGTAAACAAGTGCTCAAATCGTATACATAATGGAAATATCGTGTTCTAACAACGTTATCGCGTCTCTTCCCGGACACTTTGTAAAGTGGCTACATATCCACGAGTACCAGGACTTGATCGCAGCCCGAGCGCCGAACAACGCCTCGCCTTGCACTCGGAGGCCACTTATAAATATATTCACAAATTATTCTTAATCTATTTTTAAATCGGTCCTTTATGTGGAATTGCGATTGAACTGGCATATTATATCTTTGCTGTTCATTGAAAAATTGCTATTACAAAAGTAAATTCTATTACTAAGTAAATTCTTTTAATCCAATACGAAAATTTAACCAAAAATTATACAAGTTACATCATTGCACAACACTAAAATACATTTTTAAGTAGGTACATACAAAATGAACCATAGATCTAATTTAAAAGTAAGGATTCCAACAAAAGAGAGGTACATTGAGAAATGTTAACCAAAGTTTCTATTCAATCATATCAACACAACAACTTGAAGACTGTATAAATCATTATTTACTAAATTAGAAGATACACAATGAATGTTAGAATATTCAGGAATTTGTAACAGAATTCAGAATCTTAGATCATACAATAACTATAAAAATAAAGTAATTCACACCATCCTATTTTCTCCATAATTATTTACAATAGCAAAGTGTGTGCTAGTATGTCGTATGAAGAAACTGTTCATATCAATGTCTATTATGTTCGTGAGAATAAACCACCTTTTATCGATTGAAGAATTGAACGCCCCTATGTAGCCGGCTTGCATTAGGCCCACGCGCCTCGCGAGCATTCAATGAGGCTTTACCTGTATCAAAGCATATTAAACTTTAATGAAATGATATAAACGCTATTTCCTAAAATTTTTGTGACGTTTGAAATTATTTTAATGCCTGGAAGTTTTTTTTAAAAAAAGTTTTTTTAATGCGTGTAAAATAAATAAAATCTCATAATAAAGAATCCGGTAGTAAGCAATAAGATCTTGTTTTTACAAATGCTGAATTGTATTACTGTCATTTTGCATTCAGTCTGTGGACTATGGTCAAATTCATAGCTCATTTTTGTCGCACTAAACGAGGAAATAAGGTATCCATAGGAATGTTGAAGATCAGCTAATTATACTTGAAATCCTTATGATTCTTAGCGAGCTGTCTATGTAGGTACGAAAACTGTGAAGAATAAAAAGTAATATGGAAATGAAATTACTTGTAGCACTGACCGAGGCGAGAAGTCGGCGTTGCAATGTCGGTCATCGCGCAGCGTCACACACGTCGGGGTCGGGAGGGCTGCCATAGCCGCTAGATGCATCATCGGCGCCAACGCAGCCTCCCGCGTCCTTGTCAACCAATACTCCCCCAACCGCGGCTCCCCCTCCGCAGGCACCCACAGCTCCAACGTAACCACTTCCACTAGTTGGTGACTGAACAGTAGCAGAATGTTATTAAAAGCTTAGTGACATATCTTATTTTTATACCTATATTTAAGTTTTATTTATTGTCAGAATATCTACACGGGAAATCTGTGGGTCGGCTATGCCAGTAAATCGTTAAATACCCTGCGCATCCAAAACAACAATAGCTTTGGATTGATGTTGGGACTGCCTTGCTGCTATAGTGTGTCGGGGATGTTTTCGGAGTACAATACGGACAGTTTTAATGGTGTCATCCGCAAAAAACTGTAACCCTGATCCGCAGGCTGAGGAGCGGTCACAACACCATTCTAAGGACGATAGCCGACCGGTACTCATCACCGTTGTGGAAAGGTCTGGTTTGGAGTGTGATTACGGCATATCCGCCGCCCCTTTCGTGATTATTTAATTGTTAAACGTAACTAGCTTATTATTGTGTACATTTCACTAACCACTTAGATTTAATAGTCTCTCTTTTTTTTTACCTTAATAACCAATATGGATCTCTGTAGTCCGAAATAAACACTTTATTATTATTATTATATTAGAAGCACTTGAAATTCTCGCCCATTTACCAGAACACGAAGTGCAGAAATGTGAAATCGAAAATTTCAGCAGGTTCTAATCCTGCTCGTAGCTATAATTATCGATTTCACATTTTTGCACTTTGTGTTCAATATTTATAACATATTTGATCCATATTTTTTAGCATTTGACATGCTCCGCCACTTTTTAAAGTACAAATTATTTGTGAATAAGGAAAAAGAGATTGGAAAAGACTTAAATTTGTACTTTATAACATATTTTTTTATATTTATTTTTGTTTTATTACTTTCTCATAATTACCTATTAAAATACATATATAAGTAAGTACCTATATCTTTTATAACGTTTTTGCCCATGACTTCTAATGTGTAGATCACATAAATTAAAAATTATTTTGTAGCACAAATAGCGTTTAATGGGTAACAATTTATTCTCTTTGGGCAGGTATGTGTGTCTTTAGCAATTCTGTAATAATAATAATAGAAATGATCTCCAGATCGTAATTTGGGTGACCCCGGCCAGTCAGACATTCCGAGATGACCAGAGAGAGAGAACAGGCGGCGAAGGACCAACACGGGTTTTCCGCGGGATAGAAGTGAAATACCGCCATAAGACTAATTCTAAACTGCTATTGAAAATTACTTGACGGAAAACTTTTTTGTTGGTATAACCCGGAAATTGACCCAGAGACCTTGTGATCAGCAGTCGCTCACACTACCGCTGGACTATAGAGGTAGTTAGCATTCCGTACCCAGTATGTAAAGGTCCTTAATTTATTATAATTAAGTATATTGATATAATTCCCTTTGTAATTCAATTATATTCCATTACAGCAGTAAACACTGCACGCAATCAAAAAGTCGATTAGAAATGTCGCGTGGTTGAATGGCTCCTCCACTCACGCGGCTCATAAAATGAAATAGATTCCCCCACATTCGCATTCCGACAAGCGTTCGTACGAGAAAGATTAATGATCACAAAAGAAACATAATAAAGTGGAGATAGAATCTTCCACTAACAGTGTCCTTGTGGGAGTTATTTACTCGAGACGACTTTTACACGTGACCCTTATTCCATTAAAAAAAAATCTCTGGTTTTATTTCTTTAACAACGGCCGTATCCAACAACAAAAGGAGGCCAAGAGTTAGAACACCACGAAATCGTATTTTAACAATTTGCATGCTATACTTGTAATAACTGTATGTAACAACAGAGTGAGTATGAAATCGATAAAAGCTGTGTAATAATGTAAATGGGCAGTTAGCGCGAATTTACATGATAGACCTGGTTAAAGCCATTAAGTTAAAGAGAATCTAGCATTACAATACTAGTTAAATATGGCTTTGTGGTTTAGCGTACAGGAAAGACCCACATCACCTAGTCATTCCCTCGATATACGACGTAGCCGTATCCTAAAGAGACACGTCAACTAAAAACGATGAGAACCAACATCAGTTAAATAATTGCAGTCCACTCCTAACCTATGAAAATTAAAAAGTAAAACTTTATATAAAACGACGATAAGTTTTAAAATTTGAGAGCTAACTAACGGTCATTATGATGGTAAATATACTAATATTCTTACATACTATATAACAAAGTCGTTTTCCGCGTCTCTCTGTCTGTATATTCGTTAGCTTCTAAACCACGCAACTGATTTTGATGTTGTTTTTATCGATTCGTGAGATCGCAGTCACCACATCGTTGTTGCAGCTGCACTTGTCTCAGGCAATTGTGTTAGTTATTAGTGGATTCTTAGCGATTTTAGGGCGATTTTAAGTGCTTATGAAGTATATATTTTTTTAATTTGTATAATAAATGCATGTTATTGTACATTGTACCCGTGCGAAGCTGTGCCGGGTCACTAGTTAAGTTATAAGACTTTTCGTACAACATTTTTTAACAATATTGAGAGCAACAAACAATTGAATTGGCATATGCCAACACGAGGTTCCATCCAATGACTTTGTTATGCAGGCTGTACCGATACAGTTACTTACCTCATTTGGAATAAAAAAAAATAACTACATATTTAAAAAAATCAAATTTTCGCAGTTTTGTAGATTAGGAACTTAGATGAGTTTAGATTAGCAGATTAGATTAAATGTAGATTTACAACTTATATGTATTTGAATTCTTAACATAATAATAATAAAAGTAAATTACTCTTTATATTAAAAAACCACACCGTTGGTGACGGACTAAGAATACAAGTGTCGCCACCCCATTCTTTCTCGTGGGTCTCGTACGAGGCCACTAAAGCAGTTATCACCTATTGCATTATTGGTGGTGTGGGTTGGATACCAAGTGGGATTACTCACTTATTATTGAGCCGTCTTTCGTGTGTCCGACTATGACGCAACTTAATGTGTTTTGGTTATAGCGGGAGACAGCCATCCATTCATTAATTTCGCAAAATGAAAAGGTGAGGAATGGTTTGGCAGTATTCTTAGTATAACTCGGTTCTAGGGTGGCGATTACCACTTCCATCCATCCATCCATCAGCCTTTCGACGTCCACTGCTGGACATAGGCCTCCCCAAATTAAAATATAGTGCTGTAATCGCCACGCTTGGCAGGCGGGTTGGCGATCGCAGTGGATGTTGTTAATGCTCGAGGGAGTGCTGCTGCCCACTCTCTCCGGTATTCCCTCAGTCGGCTCTTACGACTCCCATGGGTGGAGAGGGGTGGGACAATTCTAAAGCCGGCCAAACACACGGCCAATTAGCGGATTACCACTTACTATATATTCAAAAAGTCATTCTGAAATAGTTGTTCTGTAAATATTCACCTGTAAGCCGCTCACTTGACGGCGGATGTGTGCAAGTCCACTGGGATTGGCAGCCATACTTGCAAAGACGAGCCTCTCCTCATAATCATATTCGCAGAGTATCTTGTTGTCACACAAGTAGAATCTGTCGCCTACGCAAAACCTGTATCAAATTTATCGACTGTTTATCTCACCTATAATAAATTAGTATTTATCGTTACATAGGTACGACTAGGTAAATATTTTATTACTATAAGCATGTGTGTAGTATGGCAACATATTTAGTACATATGAAGTAATTCCAATATCTCGGGAGACTTTACAAACTTACAATTTTACGGACACAAAATACACCCAGACTCAGAACAACTATTTGTGGGTCTCACAAAGAATTGTCCTGTGTGGGGGATTGAACCCACAACATCGGCATGAGAGGTCGGAATCTACGCTACTCCTCCATTTATACAGGTATTATTATTATTTCTAAAAGACAAACGGGAGATAATACACAAAAGGAAAACAAGACATGAATGCATACAAACAACTAAGTTAATTATAATGCTTTGTGGTCAAGTTGAGCGTGTTCGTTAAGTACCATTTCAACTTGGCCTTTCGGTGACATCGTGACGAACTACCGTAGACTATATCCCCGTCCATGTAGATCTTAAGAGACTATTAACCAAGTAAAATAATGCAGACATGATTTGTGTCATCCCATAGAGATCCTTGGTATAGATGGCCAATTTTATATAGACCTCCCGATTTCTTCGTTAACAATAGAATATAGATATATAATAAACGGACTGCAATGAAAATTATTTTCCATACAATCTCCGATACACAGTGCACACTCACCTATGATTGCACTGTTGACAAGCGAAGCATTCTAAGTGGTAGACGAAACTCTTTGCTCGCATAACCATTTCAAATGCGGGAATGACTTTGTTACACGCCACACAGTTGCCTGTGGCACCAAATAACCTATTAAAAATAAAAAGGGCATTAACATAAACTACTTGGGCTTGTTTATTATACCTAAATGCTAAAAAAGCTTATATTATTCTTTTGAGTTGTGTATGATTATTTGAAACTTTGAACATTATTAGGTATCATTAAAGCCTTTACCCGCGGCTCTACGACAAGCAAAAGTTAGTTAAGCTATGAACATTATTATTGCCATAGATTAAGCCTTTTCCAGTAGCTTTTAGTTAAGTATATCTCAGGTTCTCGATATAATAGCGAAAAAAAACGTATTCCAGTTTTTAAGTCTAATCAAGAGTTTGAAGGCCTTTTTTTAAAAAGTTGCTTCAAAATCCGTTCGGTAGTTTTCTCATGATGTGCGAAAAAACAAACATATAAACAATAGTCCAGAAGATGCAGGTTCAAATCCTGTTCGTGACTGTTATTTTAAATTTCACATTTTCGCAGTTTGTGTTAATTTATATGGCTAAGCCAAATAAAAAAATATATAAAAACATATAAACAATAGTCCAGAAGATGCAGGTTCAAATCCTGTTCGTGACTGTTATTTTCAATTTCACATTTTCGCACTTTGTGATAATTTATATGGCTAAGCCAAATAAAAAAATATATAAAAACATCAAAACATACAGTAATTAAAAATAATAGTTTGGCGTTCAGACACATCTAAATAGTCTAATAAGTCCAGTATTTTTTTTAAATATCTGAAACGGAGACAGCTTTGTTACAGCTTTATAATAACTAGGATTACCTAAGATAATCTCTTTTGCAGAGCATAAGATCTGCCTTGTAGTATAATTTTGAGCCGACTTCTCCTAAACGGCAATCACAGCATCCGCATTTAAGACAATCCTCGTGCCAAAATCGCTCCATAGCTTTGAGGAGAAACCTCTCGGTGATGACTTTGCCACATTGGGCGCACAATCTCGCACCCCCTGTGTTTCCAGTGATTGTACTGCTGAGGCCATATTTGCTGTCATCCTGTTGACCTGTTAACAAAAAAGAAATATTCATTATTATGTAACTATGATTACCTGTACACGGTTTATGGAAGTATATTATGCATTATAGGGAACAATAAAAACAAGAAAATTTACATTATCATTAATGATTTCATAAATTAATAATAATGAGGTATAACAGAGGAAAAGAAAAGCATTGCTTTTATAATGAATTTCTTTGTTATCTGTTAGTAATTAGTGGTAATTCACTACTTGCTGAGGCAACTTAGCTAGACTCAATTGTTTTCTACAGCGTAATTGCGTCAATTAATTCGAGCGAAGCATGACATGCAGTTGTTGTATGCTGACGTCATGAAGATGCGCGCACGCATTTTTCTCACACCATAAAAACTGCAACTTTGAAACAGGCAGACTCATTATGTGCATTAACAGCACCCAATAAAACTTTATGAAGCATTCACGCTATAAAGGGGTTAACAACAATTTTTATTTCCTTTTAAACAAATAAAGTATTAAGTGAACATGTTTGTACAACTCTTGAGTGGCTTTTAAAACCCACATCGTTTAATGATAAATATAGATGTACCTACGTCTGTTTAGCAAACAATCAATTCCAATTTATCGACATATGGTCCACGCAATAATAGTGCGTACGTCAAACCAATCAAGGATCCAATTGAAGGGCTAACTAGGTGGACACAATTCATAGCAATCGATCACTTGCGCATCGTCGCCCGCCGTCGCCGATATGTCTCGTTTATTGGTGCCGACGTCGCGACAGTGAACTTAATTGGAGTATATTAATTACGGCTCTTTAATAATAAAATAATAAAGATGACGGACGGCCTCCTGGCGACGGTATTTGCAATTAGCGGTGCGGTATGGTGCCACCGTTGAAGGTAAACGGGTTACTAATAGTGAAATACTTGAAATATTATGTCTGTTACTCCATAAAGAGTAATTGCTCGTTATAAAATACAATTTTCTACAACCTACAGGCTTACAAAAATGTTAACACGAATCAATTTAGTGTTGTTTTCCTTAACGGTTTCTGAGAACGCATATACCTGTTAATACGAGTATGCTCAAACTTCCTTGGCATGAGAAAGGAACCCGTAGTTATAACTTTTAGATTAGGCTAGACGTAGGAGTCTGTTATGTTATTTTCAAGCGGCAAGACGGTTTTTCGGGGGGGTGCGGTTCGGTATACCTCCGCGTTGGTGCACCCCGGGCAACGTTGGATAGGCCGTACGTCCGCCGTGGAGGGTCGGGGGGGCCACTGTGGCCTGGGGTGGGGACAGCGGGGTCACAGTGACCCTCCCGTCCCCGGAGGAGCCTCCGGACATGGACGGTCCACCCACGATGGACCAGATTGCCCAGAAGGTTTCCGATGCCTTGGCCGTCGTTTCTACGGTGGCTAATGGGTCACGGAGCCTTCGGGGCAACCTCGCGGAGGCCCTCAACAACGCTACCAAGGTAGCATACGGGGCAATGGAGTCTCTCCGGCGGTACTCGGTGCCGGGGGGGACTGGGACGCTGGAGGCACCCTGTCGCTGCAGGCGCCTCGAGGCGGAGGTGGCAGAGACCCGTAAGGAGCTCGCCGGCCGGCGAGTCAAGCCAAGCCTCGCCGAGGCCGGGCCGGAAACCTCTGCCTCAACGGCAGGTGCGGGGCCTCCAGCCCCTGGTCTCCTTACAGAAGAGCAGATGCGCCAAGTCATTGATCGCATTAGTGCTATCTATAACCCGCGCATCGACTCCTTGAGCACCAGGGTGCCGCCGGAGCCAAGACTCCGTCCAGCTCTGGCCGCGGATAAGAAGGCCGCGCCGCTTTCGGCCCTAACGCCGCTACCCTGCCAGGGTGGCCGCGTGGGAACTTATTCCGCGGCCGCGGCTGCTACGCCGCCCAAGGGAGGGCCCCCAAGGCTAACAAGCCAAAGATGGCGCAGAAGGCTGGGCAGCACCCCAAGGGCCAGCCCAAGGAGCAATTCCCTCCACTTCCAAGTGCTGGCCAGCCCTCACGAGCCCCAGCAAACGTACCCCGGGATTCCCAAATCCCGCCACCCGTCACGTACGAGCCTGCACCCTGCGACGGGGGCTGGCGGACTGTGGATGGCGGGAGGAAGAAGTCCCGGGGTAAGAGGAAGAGGGCATCTGTGACTGGGGCTGCTGCCCAAGCCGTAGAGCCTGTAGCGCCGGGGGGCAAGCCCGGCTCCAAAAAGAAGCCGCGCAAGCTTCAAACGCCGAAAACGGCAGCGGTGGTGATCACCATGCTGCCGGAGGCGGAAGCGGGCCTGAGCTATCAGGCCATTTTAAGGAAGGCCCGGGCGGAAATCGGCGTCTCCGACATCGGAGGCGTCGTCGCTCGGACCCGCCAAGCCCGGACAGGGGCTCGAATCCTAGAGTTCCCTGGGGCGGAGGGTCCCAAAATGGCCAACACGATAGCCGAGAGGCTGCGAGGTCTATTTGGCGAAGGCAGTGGGGTCCGTATCGCCAGACCGGTGAAATATGCTGAACTGCACATCTCCGATCTGGACGACTCGGTGGCGGCTGACAACGTCCGGGAGGCCATAGCCTCAAAAACCGGATGCTCGGAGGGCGTCAGGGTGGGCTCCATTAGGATCGGACCCGGCGGTGTGGGTGCCATCTGGGTGAGTTGCCCTGTCGCGTCGGCTATAATCTTGGTTGACGCAGGCAGGCTCCTCGTGGGCTGGGGTTCCGCGCGGGCTACCGTGCTGGAGCCCCGACCTGCGAGGTGCTATAAGTGTATGGCGGTCGGACACACCCGACCGACGTGCACTAACTGCTTTGATTGCAGCGGCCTTTGTTTCCGCTGTGGTCAGGCAGGGCATAAGGCGGTAACCTGTACCGCCCCACTCACTGCCCCTGCGATGAGGAGCGAGAGGGCCGGCTGTACGAGGCATACCGCACCTCGCGAGCTGAGTTCAAGCTGGCCATCTGCCGTGCCAAAGCTGAGAAAAGGCAGCAGATGCTGGACGGTCTCAATCGTGACCCCTGGGGTCGCCCGTACCGTGCGGCGCTAAATAAGCTCCGCAAACAGAGACCCTTCAGCCCGGCCTCCTCACCGAGGTGGTCGAGGGCCTATTGCCGCGACGGGTGGAGCACACATCCCCGGTCATGGCATCGCCAGGTAGCGACCGGGCGGTTGACTTCAGTGTACCACCCATCGGAAATGGGGGCGGCTGTTGCGCGGATTCGTTCCAAGAACACCGCCCCAGGCTTGGACGGGATACCCGCCCGGGCTCTGGCCCTGGCTCTGGACCACCTGGAGCCCCGCCTCAGGGGACTAATCGACGCGTGCCTGGCGTCCGGACGGTTCCCTGACTGTTGGAAGGAGGGGAGGTTGGTACTCCTGCCGAAGCCGGGACGAACGCCGGATTCGGTCAGGGCCTTCAGGCCCATCGTGCTGCTGGATGAGGTGGGTAAGCTGCTGGAGAGAATCCTCGCTGCCCACATTGTCCAGCACCTGCGTGACGTCGGGCCCGACTTGTCGGACGCCCAGTTCAGTTTTCGAGCTGATCGTTCGACAGCGCGCGCGATCATGCGTCTGAGGGCCGCGGCCGCGGCGCTCGTTACCGGCGGGGAAATGCTGTTGGCGGTGTCGCTTGACATCGCCCATGCATTTAATAGTCTGCCATTCAGCTGCATCAGGGAGGCGCTTCGGTATCACGGGGTGCCTGTATACCTGAGGCGGCTAGTCGGCGCAGCGTCCGCCCTTGCACGGCTCATGTCGAATATGGGCGGACCCAACAATGCGTGCCGACGGCTTTACGCGGGGGTGGTCCGGTCGATGGCGTTGTACGGCGCACCCATGTGGGCGGGGTCCCTGGATGCACTGAACAGGGCTCTTCTGTGGAGACCACAGAGAGTCGTTGCGTCCAGGGTCATACGTGGATATCGCATGGTGTCGACGGAGGTAGCCTGCGCGTTGGTTGGGGGGGAATACCCCCGTGGGACTTGGAGGCGGAGGTGACCGCCGAGGTGTATCGGTGGGCGTCGCAAGAGCGGGAGGGGGGCGGATGCCCCCTACCCAGGGAGGTGGCCAGGTGGCAGGGCGACGACCGACTAGTGCAGGTGCTGTCGGGGCACAGTTGCTTCGGCAGATATCTGCACATAGTCACAAGGAGGGAAGCGACTCCGGGCTGCCACCACTGCGGCTATGACGAGGACACGGCGCGGCACACGCTCGAGTCGTGCCCGGCTTGGGCCGAGCAGCGCCGTGAACTCGTCGCGGAAATAGGGGGGGACCTCTCACTGCCGAGCGTCGTCAGAGCGATGCTTGGCAGCGACAGGAATTTGGCAGCGGTCGCTGCCTTCTGCGAGGAGGTTATCTCGCGGAAGGAAGCGGCGGAGAGAGCTAGGTAGGAGGATTCTTCCGCTGAGCCAAACCGTCGCCAGCGACCGGGGCGGCGCTGGCGCAGGTACTTGCGCCTCATGCCACCCTAGTTGAGGCTGCGGGTGGATGGACCGGGGAACGTCCGCCGGCCGAAGGAATATGACATAGTTCCAGTGGCCCGCTAAGAAAGGCGGAGAGACGGCACACGGCGGGTTACTTTAGTGGGTGAAGGCCCCACACCACCCTATTCGTTGCCTCGAACGACGGGGTGTGCGGTTAAGAACATTTTTTCCCGCCTTAACAAAAAAAACAAAAAAAAAATGGACGGTTTTTCAGGACATGCAGGTTCAAATCCTGCTCGTAACTGTTATTTTCGATTTCACATTCGAACTTTATGTTCATTTGTTTAGTAGGTACCTCATATACTATCTTTTTCTGTAAATGTCTCAACATGGATCTATAATTTAAGGATAAGTCCACGATTTTGTGTTTAGAAATCGGGGCAAAAGTTGTATTTATGTAGGTAATTTTACTTGAATGCACTTAAAGCATTCAGTTTGGAAATGTGCCCGGTAGACGTCAATAGGCTCGCCCCCTATTACGTGGGACTTAATCATAGCTGGCGAGTCGTGGGTGTGTAATACACCTCTGCCTACCCCTTCGGGGAATACAGGCGTGATGCTATGTATTTCGTATTAATTTTATAAAATAGGAACAACTTTTACTGCGTGCATGAGTGTAATGTCACTATTCAAAATGAAAGAGCGAAAAAGAGAGCCAATGATTTTTTTCAAGTGATTTTAATATTATTGGGCTTGTTAGTATATTGCGGGCGTTGCGGCTGCTCGCGTGCTGAAACAACACTAAAACCAAATAAGTGCACTCATTTACAGTGGACACTTTATGGCCTAATTGTGGATCTATTCTCTTTTATACATCAATGTGTGTCACCCAATAAATTCCACTGTGATCTGACTTTATAATGAAACACGAGAAATTTATATAACTAGTTCGCAGAAACATTCCACCTGTCATTCTACCACGTACCAGACGATAAAAACCATGCGAATAACTGACCATAATAAATACTCCGCGGTAGTAATTTTTTTTTTTTCGTATCTTTTACATTTTATTGCCTTCTGTGTCAAGAATTTGATGGAGACTTGACCACTACACTGCCACGTTAGTAATTTAGTCTACTCTGTAGCTGAGCTGAAATGGATGTATAGTAGTTTATTTTGGCACCAGTGGAGCATATTACGTGCTTATTTTCGAAACAAACTATTCTATTAATCCATAAAAGCCCGGGTGTATTCTAAATATCATTTCGATTTCGCAGCGGAAACAGTTCTAAGCATTGTACATTATGATTGCTATCGTCCTGAGTAACTATCTAGAAGGACTACAGTATTAGGTATATTTATTTTTTAAACATAAATTGGTAAGTATGTAGGTTAATGTAGACTTTACAATATTTACTTAATTTTTAATTTACCTGAACATAATAAGACGGGCTAGTTTCTGCCTGACCTTGTCTGGGTAAACTTCAAAATTAAAATCGTTTAAGTCGTTTAGGTAGGTATATCCCTCAAAAAATCTTTACCGGAACAGAAGTATGAAAAAAACATCTAAAAATGAGGCACTCCAAAATTTCGTTTACTTACTTGTTAGGTCTATGTAGTGAAATAGCTATCTTACGAGAACTATTAATATTTTCAGGATAATAACCTTCGATCATCAATACTAACAAGATACAGTGTCACGAGCAAAATCAAGCTAAAAACTGTCCGTGTGAATATATACTTATAGAGGTACATCTGTTTACTAACGAACTGAGACCAAGGTTTTAAAACAGTTTTAAGCTCAACCTAATTACAATCATGGCACTTAGTAATAAAGTCACAAATCTTTAAAATAATATCTTACACTTACGATCATTCGTTATAAAAAACGATCAAAGCAATAAATTACTACTGCCACTTAAAAGTGAAAAGAGCTCACTTCTCTAGTGCGCTCTTATTTGCCGAGACGTATTTTTCGGGCCGACGCGAAATCTATTGCATTATTGATCGAAGATTTAGACAATTAATTTTGTGTCTGATAGATAGATGTATCTACCTAAAAAAAATATTTCATCCAAATTGGTTTAAGTACCTACTCATTTAGTTCATGATTAAATGAACAAAGATCCGAACATCCTGATGATTTTGGTATCTATTCTTTGTTTGTGTTAAAGCTGGAAAAATGTAGCCCTGTCCTAAATAAACCCGCCGTGTGCCGTCTCTACGCCTGTATTGGTGGGCCACTGGAATGGTGTTACATTACTTCAGTGGTTTTGGTATCTATGCCTAACCTACCTGAAATAAGTTGTCTAATTAGTACCTATAACAAGATATTTCTTTACCTAATTTGATTGCGTTGATGTTTTATAATCATGTTTGCTCCACAACAAATATAAGATTTTTTGGATTATTGAATGCCGTAACACCACTGTATTAATTCAGTGACATTTAAAATCATTCAGCATATTTCTACCTTTCTGTCAAAACATGCTTAGATATTAACTATTTATCACTCTCCAAACACGATTTTAAAAGACTAATAATGGTCAAAGTTTCTTTAAAAAGTATATTTATCTTTTAATTATGAACAAACACACAGAGAAGTATTATTTGTTTATGCATGCAAAATTGTCTAAACACAAAACGTTTTTTTTTTAGAATTTCTGTCTGTTTGTTCGTTCGCACATCACGCAAAAACTACTTTTTTATTTGATAGTTCTTGGTTAGACTTCTAAGTCTGAAGCTGGTATACATTTTATCCCGCTACTACATCAGGAACCTAAAATATAACCTAAAAACTAGCTTTTGGCTACGGTAGAGCCGCGGGCAAAGGCTTGTATATTTTATAATTATCATTTGCGCAGTTACCTACATGTTCTTAAAACAACAAAAACACAGCCAAAACATTATAAAATGGTAGAATTGGTCAGGGAGTCTTAAAACCAGACAGAGCTTACAGATTAATAGAAGTACATATAGATAGATAACCTATATAGTTGTTCACTTGCAGTTCGAAAGATCGACAAGGTTAAGCAACTTTCTCTCGGCTGGCAGTCAGATGGGTGATCAAAAAGTGACACCTATTTGTGGACACCTGACCTCCTCCATCCTTTGGAAAACACATTAAAAGTGGGTCCCGGCTGACAAATACCATCCTGGCAGTCAACACAGGGCCCGTAGATTGTAACTCACTATCATGTCGACATCGCATCGAGAGATTTTCATTGGTTGAGAGATCTTAATAGATCATTGTGATTAGTTGAGAAATTAATGCGATATAATGCGTTTATGTCTACCGGGAGTACATACTATATCTATGGTCTCTACCAATAATAAATAAGAGGAGACGATGTCGATACGATTTTGTGAATCACATTTTAAAGGGGCAGGTGTCAGTCCTATGTGACTCCGGTCTAAATTCGCTGTATCTCTCTCGTAGTGGGCTGTTTGGCAATGATAATATTGCTACTTGGTGAGAATACATTAGTAGTCTAGAGCAGACTGGCGGTCGCAACAGAAACTGTAGAATGTCAAATGGAGAATGGCGTGAAAATACAGCATGTTTTGAAATTTTGGTACATCTCTGTTTCTGCGCACGGGATGCTGGAGTCTCACTACCAGCCTCTTCCTGTATTCCAACGATTAATAGAAGAAGAAAACATACTGTGCCGATCCCAACTAACGGTACGATATAGGGATTAATCCTTCGATTGATGTCATCAGCCCAAACGAAAAGACTACACAATGCTCGGTCACACACTTTTAACAACATGCTACATGACTTCATATTATAATCGGTTTCGGATATTATCACAATAATGTTAATTGAAAGGAGGTTTTAGTTTAATAATGTTACTTAAAAGTAGGTTTTAGTTAAATGAAAGAATTATCTCCTGCTACAACCAAAACACATCGATGTGCTTCATGGCCGGTCACACGGGAAATGATGGTATCAACCCACTCGGGCCCAATAGCAAGTGAGTACTTCCACTTGGTACCCAGCACTTCCACCTGTAATGCAATGGGTGATAATTACTTACTTCCCTTAGTCGCCTCATACGACTCCCGTGGGAAAGAATGGAGTGGTGACACATGTTTTCTTAGTCCGTTATCACTTGGACTTTTTACAGGCCATTAAATAATACTGCTCAAGCATATGTTAAACTCACTAGCTACATAGATATCTTGATAAGCGAATTAATAAACTAAACTAATATAACCGGCATCCGCTTATTCAATTAAATTATGAAAACAAATAATCATACACATAATCTAAAGTGCGACGCTAATGGATTTGTATAATGACTGTGGTTGCAGCTGTTCAAAATGGTCCCACCATATTTAGTTTTAGTCATCGGTCACTCATTAGACAATAGAGTTATTTGCGTACGCGATACTATTATACGGGCAGTAATTAGATTTAATGAAATGCGGGTTCGGCATTAAAAGTTATTAAAATATGAAAACAATGAGCAGGATGTTCGCCATGAATAACGTAAAATTCTTGTGTTACAAAATATGGTCCATTGAGCCAGCGGCCGCCGTTTGGTTCACGCGTGTTATCGCACTCTGTAAGTGCGCCGCGAGTTAAATAATAAAAATTATTGTGATGGAAGTTTTACCTTACCAAATAGTCAAAAAAAACCACACACCCAAAGAAGGATCAAGCTATAGTTATAGATTCTATAGATGGACTCGTTATACGAGACTACTTATTATCCCTCTCCACAGTTACCAAACCATCATCAATTCGTTTTATTTCACGCATAGCCAATTCAAGAATATGTGTTTACATGGATTCCAAACCTTGAGAACTTACTGATATAGTCAAAAAGATCAAAGTCAAAGACCACCTACTGTAAATCCGACCATTAATCACAAAAAACAAACGAATTGTTTTATCCAACGTATGTCCCATAATTCCAAACGAAGTGATTGAAGAAAAATTTAATCAAATGAATGTGAAGATTCTATCGCCAATTACGTTCATGAAAGTAGGAATTCTTGACCCAGGGTTTTTCACATATTATGAGTTTTCGACGCCAACTATACGTGTCCCCGGAGAATGAAATAATACTACCAGAATCGATGCAAATTAATTACGATGACACCAACTACTTACTGGATTTACATCACAAACGAATCAATGAAATGTTTTGTATGCAATGGAACGGTCATTCTGCAAAATATTGCCCACAAAATAAAATCATAAATTCTACACCGTCACCAAATAATACACATGTAAGTAAAGATATTTCAAACTACCCTACAATCAAATTCGAAAAACCACAAGCGCAAAACATCAACCCTTCCCGCAATAAATTAGAACAAAATAAAGGCCTTAAACGACTTCTTTCAAGCTCCACATCCTCCCAAATAACACTCAATCAAAATCAAACTGATCTTATTGTGGATGAAAGCCCTCCAGTAAGTGACACAGAAGATACCGACAGTAACTATTCCCTTGAAGAACAGCCGTCTAAGGTTAAGCCCGTAAAAAAGAAATCGAAAACAATGAATAATAGATCAGAAGAACAAGTTTGGAATGATATCAAGATGGAAGTAAAAGAATCCCAGCACCTCCTTCCCTTGACATTGGATAAATTCTTCAGCCTCTTAGACAAAATTCGTAATAAACAAAATATCCAAGAAGTGATTAACGACTACACAGATAATATTGATGAATTAATTGACATGTGCCTACAGCTTCATCCCAAGATGAATAGAAACCTTAAACATAGATGTGCTAGATTTGCTAGAAAACTCCAGGACATAAAAAAAGGGAATACTATTTAAATTAAATAATATATATATATATATATATATTATTTTTTTTCTTTATTCTATCTTTAGTTATATAAGTTAGATATATTATAATCTATTTTTATGAAAATTATTCAGTGGAATGTTAATGGTTTTCACGCTAGATTTGAACATATACAACTTTTACTAAATGAGATTAACCCTTTATGTTTTTGTATACAAGAAACTAACTTTAAAAATAATTACTGTACCAAGTTAAAAACTTATGACATTTTTTATAAAAACCGCACACATGGCAGTATAGTAGTACATCCCTGAAATTATTAATATTAATAGTCCCTTAGACGTAATAGCGATAAGAATAAAATTCCATCTGCCTATCACATTGTGTAACATGCAACACTTACCTAACCGTTGTTCCTTTAGTGAAAATGATTTAAATTGTTTACTGAGTCAGCTCCCAACGCCCTTTATTATAATGGGAGATCTAAATGGTCATCACTTTTATTTGGGCTCAAATAATTGTGATGTAAGAGGCAAAGTAATTGCTAATTGGCTGGACAGTGATGATAATATTATTCTCCTTAATTCTCAACAACCTACACATTTTAACAGTAGTAACGGTCGCACCAGCAATGTCGATTTATCTTTTGCTTCACAAAGTATATCCACTTATTTCGACTGGAATGCACTAGAAGATCTTTATGATAGCGACCACTTTCCTATTATTATTATGGCACAAATAGACTTGAGTTCAACTGTGCACAATACCGCACAATATTGGAAATATCAGAACGCTAATTGGTCCAACTTCCAACATGATATAGAATGTAAGATTAAACAGTTAGTTAAACTAAACATATCCGAGAGAATAATTGTAAACGATATAGTATACGAATTTAATGAAATAATAATCAATTCAGCCAAAAAAAAGTATACCAAAAACCACTGGAAAATTAAAAAAGAAACAAGTCCCATGGTGGAACGAAGAATGTGCTACATCGTTGAAAGAAACTAAAAAAGCATATAGAAAGTTTATGAAGGGAAAAAGAAAAAACCAACCTGATGGACATCTAAATCAAGAACAAGAATTACTGAAAATAGAATATCGAAAAAAAAAGAGCCAAAACTAGAAGATTATTCAAAGAAAACAGAAAGAAAAGTTGGGAAAATTTCATTACATCAATAAATAGCTATACACCTTTAGGGACTATATGAAAAAAAAAATCAATAAAGTGATATAGAAGAAAAAAACAAACAATAATCTTAAACAATAATGAAGGAGTTTTAAGCTGTAATCCTAAAATCAACGCTGATATATTAGCGAAAGCTTTTGTAGCAAACTCTAGTTCTAGTAATTACAATCAAGACTTTTAAGGATACAAAAACCAAATAGAAAGGACTAACGACGTAACTAATCATCTACAAGACAATAGTAACTCAATTAATGAAAATATCACCCTACAGGAACATGAACAAGTAATACACCAACTAGGTTCATCAAGCCCAGGTCCAGACAATATATCGAATACCATGATCAAAAAATAAATAAAAGGGAGGTACCCTTGGCTCTTGAACGACTTATAGACATCTATAACTACATCTGGTCAAATCAAGTATTCCCTGATCAGTGGAGGGAGGCTCTTATTATACCTATCTTAAAACCAGGTAAAACTGCTACTTCGCCATCAAACTATAGGCCTATATCTCTTACTTGTAACCTATGCAAATTGTTAGAAGAAATTATAAGCAATAGATTTAGATGGTATTTAAAATGCAACCAATTAATATCAACATTTCAGTTCGGATTTAGGTAGTTCAGGTCAACCTTAGATCATTTATCTTACTTAGAAAATGAAATAGTAGTAGTAGTAGTAGCACTGGATTTAGAGAAAGCTTATGAAATGGTGTGGAAACACAGGGTTATTTTACTTCTAGAACAGTATAACTTAAAAGGCAACCTCCTTGCTTTTATTATAAACTTTTTAACAAATAGAACTATACAGGTCCAGATTGATAAGATCTTATCTGACCCACTTCAAACAGAAAACGGACTACCACAAGGATCAGTCTTGAGTGTTATCCTCTTCCTAATATCGATTAACAATATTCTGGATGTTATAGAGAGACCGGTAAAGGGATATTTATTCGCAGATGATTTGACAATATTATGTAGCGGTAATAATGTTAAACCTACTGAAAAACTCTTACAAAATACCTCGGATAAATTAAGTGAATGGTGCAGACACACTGGATTTAAATTTTCAGAAACAAAACTGAGACTATGGTGCTAGCTAATACAAAAACAACTAGACGTCGCGGGACGTCTAGCAGATGTGGAAATATCGAAATTATTTTGTAGAAATAAAATGATCTTAACTTGACAAAGTACTCCTCAAGACGAATCAAACGAGTATAAACTCGATAGGGTTGCGTCGTTTCATTACAAAGTTACTGTGGCCACCTTCCAGCTCCATCGTCAGACTATGGATACCATCTAGAGACAAAGTACTCGTCAAGACAAATCATACGAGCCCAAACTCGATGGAGTTATGTCGTTTTATAACGGAGTTCCTGTGGCCACCTTTCAGCTTCATCATCAGCCCCTGGATACCATCTAGACACAAAGTACTCGGCAAGACGAATCGTACGAGCCCAAACTCTATGGGGTTGCGCCGTTTCATTAGTGAGTTCTTATGTCTACCTTCCAGCTCCATCACCAAATCAGCTCCATGTTATCATAATATTGCATTGTCAGGTGATATACACATGCGTGTAAAATTTTAGGCCAATCGGAAACCGGGAATTGTGTCAAATTTAACTTGCAAGATTTGAACGGGACAAGTAAAATAAAAGCGTCGCCACGCTAACAGCCGATTTTACCCACCCTCCGCATTAGATGTTTCACATCAAAATAAAGAATCTATCAACCTAACTATTAATAATCATTAAATTAGAGAAGTACATACACTTAAAATTCCAGGTTTAACCTTTGATTAAAAAATGAACTGGGTTACAAGACTAAGAGTTATAAAATATATAAAAGAAATTAATTTGTTACTCCCTCCTGTTTTTGAGTGTAAGCATCCCCAAACCCCACCATGGAATAAAACGGAACTACCAATTAATTTGGAATTAGCTTATAACAAATCCCGAGACACTGCCCCTGATTATATTTATAAAAACCTTTTTAATGAAATCATAAAAAAATATGCAGACTCCAAATTAGTCTGAGCTCCAAACAGTATTATACCAACGGGTCTGTTCTTGATGGTAAAACTGGGTGTGCCATTGTGTCTGAAAACAACAGTTATAAATTCAGGCTACAGGATTATTCATCTATCTTTACATGTGAAGCTGTTGCTATCCTGAAATGTCTAGAAATAATTAGGAAAGACTCAAGTACAAAACAACATATTATTTTTTCTGACTCAATGTCATCTCTCATGGCAACCTCAAATACACTCAACAAAGACCCACTAATAAATTCAATAAAAGAAAATTTAACTAACCTAACTAACAATAATTACATTATAAAATTATTCTGGATACCTAGCCATCAGGGCATCCCCGGGAACGAAAAAGCGGACGCCGAAGCTAAAGAAGCTATGAGGAGGGAACAGTGCGATTACATTACTGCCAACGTACAAGACCTTAAAAAATATCTTAAACACAATGTAAAAAGACTATGGAACAACTGTTGGGTAATAAATAATAATAGTAAATTATATGAGATAAGACAATCAATTTTTGACAAAAATAAAACTACCTGTAATAATAGGAAAGACCAGATTGTAATAAATAGGTTGAGAATAAGACATTGCAACGTAACTCACGTCCACCTTATTACTAAGGACAATAAAAAGAAATGTTCAAGGTGTGATATTAATTTATCTGTAAAACATTTACTTATTGAATGTCCAATATATAATACAGAAAGATTGCATGTTAACCTTCCCAAATCTTTAAAATGCTGTTTAAACAAAGTAGAAGCAACCATAGAATATCTTAAACTAATTAAGGGCGGATTCGACCAAACAAGAATACATTTTATTCCTAGAATAAATCACTACTTACTCGAGAATAAATCAATTTTACATTTTACCAATAACAATTCGAAGAATAGCGAGCCTATTTGGGAATAGTCACTATACCACCGTTAAGCGTCGAATAAGGAGGTAATCCAAGAATAAAAAAAATGGCGGCATCTTTTTTGCGCTGTCATTTTTCGAAACCAATACCTATCGGTTTGGGCGCGTGACAGCTATAATACGACAAATAAGAGTTGAGATGAGTTAAGCTATACACTGTCCCGTTTGTAGAACAATTTCTTTTTGCTGGGTATTACATTCACTTCGCTATCCGCGAATAGCTATTCCAAATATAAGCGATACGTCAGATGGCGTGGAAAACGACTGTTGATTATCTAGAAAATAAAATCGTGGAATAGATTATTCTCGGTATAGTTATTCTTGTATACATTCGAGTTTGGTCGAATCCACTCTAAGTATTATAAGTTGACATAGTGTATATATACAGAGGTCGCTAATGACCTAGATGTTTCAGAGACCTTAAATAAATAAAATAAAAAAAAAATAAAAAAAATATGGTCGATGTCATAATGTGCGCTCAACTGAGACCAGTATTAGGCATAAAAAAAACTAACACACAAAAATACAAGGTGTAATTTATTCGTCTAAAGATTTTCTCAGACATATATGTTTCAAACATAACGGTAAGTTGATTCATAAGTAGGTATATACGAATCAATTTATTTTGAAACTCGAGCTCAAATATATAGTTATGGTTCGGCTAAATTGATTAGACATTGACAGCATAGTTGTTAGTATTTATAATGAATAATTGACCTACTCAATAAGCAAGGCCACGGGCCTAAATTCTTACTAATATTATAAGTGTGTTGTTTGTTTGTATGTTATGCTTTCACGCCGTACCACTGAGCCGATCATCGTGAAAATATGTATCCATATTGACTACTAGCCCAGATAAGAACATATGCTACTTTTATCCCGAATAAATGGATGGTTTCTGTGGGATAGTTGTTATGTTTATATTAGGCGGAGCATGTAAACATAATATGCATTGCGTAATTAGCTTTCTTATTAAGTAATACTTAATTTCTGTTATATAGCCAAATACAGAGTGATAGGGATTGTATCATCTCAAAGTTCCCTTTCCTCAAACCTTACCTATACCTGATCATGCCAATTTAATGTAATCCCCACTTATACTAAGTGGGAAAAATCAATGTATATTCAGTGCTGCATGTTTACATTATAATAGAGGTAACCTGTAAGTATTTACATATATATATTTATACTAGCCTTTGCGCGCGGCTCCTCCGCAGCCAAAAGCTAGTTTTTAGGTTATATCTCAGGTTCCCGATATAGTAGCGGGATAAAATGTAAAAGTACCAGTTTTTAAGTCTAATTAAGAGCTCAAAGAAGAGACCAAATAAAAAAGTTGCATCAAAATCCGTTTAGTAGTTTTTGCGAGATGCGCGAAAGAACAAACAGACAAAAAATCATTTTATATTTAGACACTCCTATATAGCCTAATACAGTATTTTTTTCTCAAATATCTTAAATGTAATAGCTCTGTTACAGCTTTACAATAGTATAGATATTTATATTTATAAACAAAAAAGGAATTATTCGCTTGTAAAACTTAGAGTTAGTGTTTATTAGCTTTAATGAAAGTGTAGTTAAACTAGGTACAAACTGAAGGAACCATTAGCAAATTATTAAAATTCTAAGTGACATATGGCACTAGACGCACCCTGACATCACACTTCTACTTATCTATTGCCATCCACCATCAATAATTCCATTATTAAAAAAGTACGAGGCTTTGTCAACAGAAGTTAGTTTTTTTTAATTAAAATTATGAAATTGATATTGCTTTTACGCCTGTGCTCGCTTCCCAGCTCAACCTTGTGAAAGTTTAAATTAATTTTTGAATTAAGCTTAATGGCAGTGGTAACAATTTCTAAGGAAAGAGTTTGCAGCAATTAAAATTTCAATTATTTGATGGCAGAAAACCGTATCTTAATTGCTTTTCATTACTCGTATAAAAACAGACTGCTTAAATTTGCAATTTACGAAGATTAATCAGCTTCTACAGGAAATTATTGTCTTAGCAAACAGATTTCGTTATGAAAATTAATGGTTACATGCTTGTGAAGTATCAATAGTTATAAAAACAACACATTGATTTTATAAATAAGTTATTCCTTTACTGCCTCGCTGGTGCAGCGGTAGCGTGAGCTGATCATGAGGTCTCGGGTTCGATCCCCGGGTAGCGCGGTACTATCGAGCTTTATCGTACAAAGAAAAGTTCTCAGTAAAAGGAGTATGGAAATGTGCCTGGTAGACGGCAATAGGCTCGCCCACTATTACGTGGAACTAAAACATAGTTGGCGATCCGTGGGTGTGTATGTAATACTCCTCTGCCTGCCCTTTCGGGGATACATGCGTGATACTATGTATGTTATTACTTTGTGCTAACTATTGAAAAGTTGGAATTATTATCGTTGCATGCAAATAAACATGCAAATAAATATTTTTATCTGTTTGAAATGTCTGTCTACAAATATGCCAAATGCCTGCAGGGTTTTCATAACGTGTAAATCGAATATAATTAATTATTTACCTTTTAATTAAATTGGAATAATATTTAAAATTGATCGTGCTAAAAATATATCATATAAAAATATAATCAGCATGGATTTTAATAAGTTATTTACGTCCAGTTATTATTTTCACAACACTAATATAAGTTTTATTCTATAAAACAATACCAGAAGATACGAGTATTATTATTGTCTCTATATTATCACCTGAGGGGTGTCAACTGATTGCGGTAGACTAAAATCACGCGTCCCCCTTGTGTTTTCTTTTCATTTCCAGCTCCCAGTAGGAAGGTATGAACCGAATATTGTAATAATAACTCGTTGTTCATTTCACATATTGTACAATAGTTGATGCCCAAATTATTATGAATTACCCATTAACAGTAATTTATTTCCATAGTATAATAGCTCTGGACTTTCCAATTGTTATTTTGATGTATTAACATACTAGAAAGAGTGGGGAAGTAGGCTATCTCCGGCCCAATCCGCTAATCCCACTGCTAGATCTCGTTTTTAAAATGTCATTAATAAATTACATTTGAATTCTGTATTGTATTACGAAACAACAAATACTATACCATATTAGAATGAGTGGGGAACTAGGCTATCTCCGACCCATTCCGTGATATAATTACCTACCATACTTGCCTGTCTCAGGGTTGTCACTTTTAGCTAAATTTTAATTCCTATAATTAAATATATATTGCATATTTATTTCTATAATTGCCTAGAAATTGGCAAAGGCCGGGAAGGTGTATTTTTTACTTGTAATCGTTTAGGTAAAACCGGCCTCACTAACCCTGAACCCAGACGACACAACAAGGATTATTTTAACTTACAATTTTTACTTACGATTATTACTTAGTCACTATACCTACAATACCGAGTAATCGACATGACTAAACGTAAACAAAGCAATAGCGGCGTATCAATTTGACAGATCAAGAATACCTAGGTAATACATTATATTGGGCAAGTTGGCGTGCCTACTTCGTCTGTCTGATAAAACACTACCTAATACAACAAAAAAATAAGTAGGTATCTCACTCATCATCATGTAACAATTATAGGTATTAAAAGTGACTTCCTTACCTTTCCTGTTCAGTAGGTAATCTGAACAGAGACAACTCTGGAATCGATGAATTATTCAGACAGCCAAACACACAGCAATAAGTTCTCCTGCGATTATCACACATTTTTCATTTATTTAGCGGTGCCGAAAAGCCGTGACGCGTGAACCTTGTGCGGTGTTAGCCCCGACTGGCGTACTGAGAAACGGGTCGAGATTTTGTTAGAGTGTGTGTACGATACTATGGCGCACACATACAAGCCGCGCGCGGTGCGTTTGTATGAAGACAACCTACTTCCCACTCTTTCTACTATGGTATTAATCTCGGGTCTGAATGCGGAATCGGGCCAGCAAAAGGCTATTGCAGTTTTGCCGTCAAGAATTTCTTAATAGCATTTCGGTATAAGGAAGTTGGCGATGTTTCGCCCCTGTTTCTCGAAAGCGCATGTAGCCTTTGCTAATGTTTTTTTTTTGTTAAGGCGGGAAAAATTGTACCTATCCGCAACCCCGTCGTTCGGAGCAACAAACAGGGTAGTGTGGGGCCCTCAACTACTAAATAAACCCGTCGTGAGCCGTCTCTCAGCATTCCATCCGATTATGAGAATAAGGGATTAGAAGTGCACTTGAGTTTGTGCACACGTTCGTGCACCACTTCTTAATATTGCTTAATTAAAAATAGACAATGCGACTCCTAAATTTTTACTGTCATTTGTAGTAATAAACAGATTAACAGACTATAGGACTATACCTATAGATAACTTATTAATGCAAAATGTGTTTGACGCAATAACCATTACATAAATATTATGTAAAAACTCGTTTTAAATATCTCAGCATGCCAATTAATCATACAAAATAATTAACTGTCAGTGCTTATCGAAAACTGTGTTTACATAAATGAATGTTCCGATCAATTAAATACATCTAAAGTCATTTTTGTGTAGGTATATAGGTACCCTTAACACAAGTTAGCTGATATTTACAAGGTTCTGCTCGCAACTCCGTTCGCCTAGACAGAATATAAATACATATGTATATGAGTAGATAATATACATAAGGCACATTCATTATATCTATTTAAAAATCCCGTGGGATAGCTATATACTATTATTTTTTCTGGAATAAAAGCCGAAGTCCTTTTCTGGGTTCCTGACTATATATAATGCAAAATTTCATCATGATTGGTTCAATAGTTGCAACGTGAAAGCGTGATAAACAGACAAACAAACTCACTTTAGCATTTATATGGAATTAAGGATAACAATACTCCACAAAAGTTGATGTCACGGATTATGATTATTATTGATAATCTTCAGTGTATAATCTACGAGTATAGGTAAGTACTATTATAAAGCTGCAACAGAGCTGTGTCTATACATTTAAGATATTTGAGAAAAAAATACTGTATTAGGTTATGCGTGTCTAAACACAAAACGATGTTTTTTAGATTTTTTGTCTGTTTGTTTGTTCGCATCACGCAAAAACTACTAAACATATTATGATGCAACTTTTTTATTTGATAGCTCTTGATTAGACCAAAAAACTGGTATACATTTACTCCCGCTACTACATCGGAAATCTGAGATATAACCTTAAAACTAGCTTTTGGCTGCGGCGGAGCCGCGGGCAAAGGCTAGTAGTATATAATCTTGAGGTGATGTTAGTCCATATAAAGACACCAAAAACCAGACTTTGCTTCTTCTATCAGGTTTTGATAGGTAGTGCGAAACAGACCGTTAAAATAAGCATATGATTGAGGCACTTATTTGTTCATAGACAGACAACAAATGTTACGATAATAAAGTCAAAATAATATAAAGTAATTGTCACCTTATATACTTACACGTTTATTACCTTTCTAAATAAGGGGGACAGCCAACCTTGTCGTTGCAACACTGATATTTTTATCTTTCTTTTGTGTTCACTCATCGAAATAGAATATTCTACATCAAAAACATTTTCAAACCACATTTAATACCAGAGTAGATCCATCACCCGCATCACTGTATAACAGATCGTATCCTTAAACGACAATCAAACGTATACAAAGTCGAGACAATCTACGTCATAAATTATTTTCTCCCAGAAAGGCTCCGGGCGAAACTTAAGCCTGACATAAGTGGGCAATAAACTTCAGCCAATTTAGAGATTCGCATCTGGAGGCTCTTATTAAAGCCCGAAAGTTAGTCCTTTTCATCCATCACTCGTAATACGTGTGTGAGTTATTGTATGAAAAATTGAAGAATAAATTGAGTCGCTGCAGCAGCGGCGAGACATAAATCCCAACTGAGCCCTCAATATTGTTTTAAAGGGGAAGTGGCCATAAATTTTATCAGGGCCGCCCAGAGCCTCGGGCGCCGCGTCGCTCTGCGCGTTTCTACCACGCTGAGCTGCTGCCTCACATCCGCAGTGCCGCTTCGCCAAACTGTCTCCGCAATTTTCCGCCATCGTTCCTGCTGCATTTGATGCTTATGCTCATGTGAATTTGTTTTGTTATTTCACAACAAATTGAAATCTACCTCGTGGATAACTATGTAAAATATGACGCAATATTTACGGATATGAAATTTGTGGATACTGTTTTCACTTGCAGCACGCCCGAAAATAATTTCACAGGCAGTAGCTATTCATATATTTTGGTTACGTTAAATTCATAATTACATACATATGCATCAACCCTGTTTCTCAGAGAGGCAGGCAGAGACAACGAATTGCCACTTCGTCATAAAGCGGCCTTCTAGATTTAGCTCTCATTGGAATGGGACGTGACGGGTAGCGAACCACGTCGCCACCATTCAGATGATTGTTGCTGAAACTCTCCCTTGTGTTCCCACGGGAAATCATTATCTTGATGTAATAATTCTTTAGTTAAGATAGAAATCGGTAGCAATATGTACCTACGTATTAATATATTGCGCTAGTGTTTCATTGTGCAGTAAACCAAGAGGCTTCATTTAACAGAATCGTCCTGTTTAAATGAATGGGAAAATGAAACTCTCCGAAACAGATTGGTAATATAATATTTTATACGTATAAAGAAACTACTTTTTACGGAGGCGGTATATGCTAGACTTACTATCAAGTCTCATTTCTGTGTATGTCTGTAACTATTTTCCTTAAAAATTGCTGAACCGATTTCATTGCAGTTTTTGCATTTAAAAGATATAATTTCAGAGCAGGTACTACAGCATACCACTGAAGGAATGTAATATGGTTCCGGTGGCCCGCCAATAAAGGCGGAGAGACGGCACACGGCGGGTTTCTTTAGTGGGTGAGGGCCTCACACTACCCTGTTCGTTGCCCCGAACGACGGGGTGTGCGGTAAGGAACATTTTTTCCCACCTTAAAAAAAAAAAGGTACTATGGCATGTTTTATGGCGGTAGACTATCAAGAAGCGTTGCAGTCCTGAGTTTATTCAAGATATTTTAATTTTGTTTTATTAAATATAACAATTTATAAATATAACGTTTTGTGGCAATGTTAGGTCTTAATTGGGGTTTATTTATATAATATAAAAGCGAAGTCACAGTACAAGTTTGTGGAGAACAATAAAAAATCGCTTATTTTTATCAATACGATCTGGGTGTCGGACATTTCGCATAAATGTGATATTGCAATATCGTTCGTCCCCTTTTTAATATCGCAACGGACGCTGCTGGGCGGTTTATGACACAACCCTTCCCGAGTTTTATTCGCGACCTGTTTGTCCTAATATTATGAAAAAATTGACGTTGGCAAAACGAAAACGTCTCGGCTGTTTCTATTTTTTCTGTTACTTGATCTATTTATTAAATTTTTTAGGATTGTATTGCATGCGCTGCTCTATTTTATATGAAAGGATGTGTCGCATATAATATTATGATTTTTGGGAATGAATTTAACAATTTGAAATAGCCTTTACAAATATGGCAATATTTTTCTAATGTGAAATGTAATAAACTAGTACTACCTACCATTACTGTACTACTCGTATGTAAACACCACGCCTGCTGTGCTCTAGCTCGAGACTTGCGTGGCATGGTCTTATGTATAAAAATAAAAAAAATAATATACATTTCCCGTCATTTTGAATAGTCTATATACGGTACTCACTATTGGCATTGTCAGGTTTGTGCATGGCCGGTGGATCTCGAATCATGGCGAGTTTGTCACTCTCGCATCACTGTTAACAGCACCTGCAACCAAAAAAGGTCTTTCAGTATTTATAACACAATTATTGAATTGGCCCTTAGCCTCTGCCCCTACAACTATGGATTATAAGCATGATGTTATAATAAGTCTTTCGAAATTTGCTATATGACGCAATCGTGGATTGTTCAAATGAGACAATTGCTCACTATACTAGCATGCCTAGTATTTTCTAGATTCTGACACATCCATCCATCAGCCTTTTAACTTACACTGCTAGATATAAGCTTCCCCAAGGGAGTGTCATAACTAAGGGTTTACCTTTCTAATGAATGGAAAAGGAATTATTCTGTACATGATAATACTTACTTTAGTAACTTGGGAGACTAAACTGATGCGAAGGTAATCGGATTTAATATAATACTTAATACTGAAATTAATACCTATATACTTAATATCCAATAGCAAATATGGCTTTCTGCCGATTACCTAGGTACGAGCACATCTGTAAAAAATATTTTTAAATATTATGAAATATTATGTTTTGAATCAATACTCCCCTTCTTTTATTTTGATTTTTGTACCCAGTTAGACCACTACAGAATCTGACAATAAAACTATGAAATTCAAACTTAGTTTTTATTTCCAAGGATTTCCATCCTTGAGGGAAGGTAATGCGCTTAGAAGGCAAGCAGCAGCAGCACGCGTTTGGTACAAAACCTCATTAGAATAAACGATATCCTCTCCTTACGTCCACTGTACGAGACCTTATTACTCCAACAAACTGCCGTCAAATGATACCAGGCGGGAATACAAAAGAAACGTAAAAAGTACTCTATTACCTACATCTTACAGAATACTTTTGAATATTGATAAGTAACTATTGGTCTATACTCCATACAATGATTTTCTATCTTACAGAGAGTTTATAGAGTCGGATTTCAGTTGTAAATCGAATAACAAACGCTCAATCAGCTAGTATTATTCTGTGAAGGTTGAGGCGTCCAATCAAAGCTGTAAATTGAAACTTATAGGTGGCACTAATATCACGTGTGGCTATGCATATTGGATGTCATCAATTTCCTAACTTCATAAACGCCAGTAACTGGATCGTGTCCAAGTTTAGAAACCTCATAAGTGCGATTGATCGGTTAGCACGTAAATAAACGAGTTGTCAATGTTATTTAATGCTGCTTCAAATGTATCGAATATCTAGTTTGAGAACGAAGCTTCTTTAATTAGTGTTACTGCCTTCGTTATATATAGTTCAATAAATACGTTTAAAAGTTATCTGTAGAGAGCAAAAATATACCTACTTAGAATATTTCATAATATTGCAATAGATGTTGTGCATGTAACTTTTCAAGTAGCAATACCAAATTTTATTGATTACAAACCGGCCACCGCAGAAGAGCTCTTAAATAAGCTGAATAAATTATTATGTAACCACATATTATGTAGCTAGGAAGTAGACTGTTTATCGTCGGAAGCCGTGTCTGAATTGAAGCGACTCATCTTGGAAACACTTTGAAACGATTTATTGACTTCCGGCGGCGCCGGCGCAGTTCTACAGTATAGATGCATTATACTATATGGCGTTATAATAATATGTAGGTACACTATCTACTTGTAAAATCTAGAAATGGATATATAAACTGTAAATTACTTTTTTGTTGTAATTGTAGCATAGCAATTTTTATGAATCGGTTTTTTATTATCGTAGGTATATCACCAGTTCAAAAAGTTTTATACCTATATTAGTATCTCTAGATGGTCATCATACCTGTATCTTTAAAAATAACAAAACGTGTGACATCTAAGCTTAGAATGCTGACATTACTTAACAGTAAGTAATAACATGAAAAAAAGATAGTAAGAAAGAATGCGACATAGTCTCGAATGCATGTCACGATGGCTCAGTTAGCAGAGCGTCTGGAACAGCCTAATCCAGAACATACGGATTCAAACTCCGATCGTGGCTATCATCGACTATTTTACATTTCGTAAATATTAAAAACTATGCCTATAATATTCCTGTAAGCATTTGAAAGTATAACCTATTATAAAAGTCATACTATACTATTTTCAAATTTGACATGTAGTTTGGCAAATATGTATTTACCGACTTCCAAAAAGGAGGAGGTTCTATGTACGTCTGTATGTATTTTTTTGTGTATGTTCATCGATATTTTCGCTAATTGTGAACCGATTTTTTAGTTATAAACTTACTACCTGCGATATCGTCGTCGTGGACTACAGAAATGGGTCTAATGAGAAATGTTAATTGTGTTAGTGATTATAAAATAATCCAAAATCTCTCGTTTAACCTATTTTGTTTGGAGTGCCTTGTACAACAGATATTCGCAAGCTAAATTAGGCTTATAAGTAGTTTTGCCCACTGAAGTAATCCAACACAGTACCAGTGGTCCGTCGACACAGGCGGAGAGACGGCACACGGCGGGTTTCTTTTGTTGGTGAAGGCCCCACACTACCCTGTTCGTTGCCCTGAGCGACGGGGTGTGTGGTTAGGTACATTTTTTCCCGCCTAAACAAAAAACATAGGCTATATGTAGTATAAAGAACTGATTTGAATTGGAGAGAGATATTACTCAGCAACTTGTCTGTATTAATCCCACTGCTAGATCTCGTTTTTAAAATGTCATTAATAAATTACATTTGAATTCTGTATTGTATTATGAAACAACAAATACTATACCATATTAGAAAGAGTGGGGAAGTAGGCTATCTCCGACCCATTCCGTGATATAATTACCTACCATACTTGCCTGTTTCAGGGTTGTCACTTTTAGCTAAATTTTAATTCAGTGCCTAGAAATTGGCAAGGGCCGGGAAGTTGTATTTTTTACTTGTAATCGTTTAGGTAAAACCGACCTCACTAACCCTGAACCCAGACGACACAACACAGATTATTTTAACTTACGATTTTTACTTACGATTATTACTTAGTCACTATACCTACAATACTGAGAAATCGACATGACATGACATTTAGACAGCCAAACACACAGCAATAAGTTCTCCTGCGATTATCACCCATTTTTCATTTAGTTAGCGATGCCGAAAAGCCGTGACGCGCGAACCTTGTGCGGCGTTAGCCCCGACTGGCGTACTGAGAAACGGGTCGAGATTTTGTTAGAGTGTGCGTACGATACTATGGCGCACACATACAAGCCGCGCGCGGTGAGTTTGTATGAAGATAACCTAATTCCCACTCTTGTTACTATGACTATACCTAGCTTTTTAGCCTAATTTTATCTGTAACTATGTAAATGAGATGTGCTGTTATAGAATCCTTATCATCCATCCATCCATCCATCAGCCTTTCAACGTCCACTGCTGGACATAGGCCTCCCCAAGAGAACGCCACAACGAGCGATCCTGTGCCGACCGCATCCTACGGCTCCCAGCAGCTTTGACCAGATCGTCGGTCCATCTATGGTGGGGGGCCGTCATAGAATCCTTATCTATGTAAATTTATAACACTAATTACCATAGGTATTATATACGAGACTCTTCTAAATGACAACATGTGAGTAAGACTGAGAATACCTAAATTAGTTAAATATAGATAGATAGGTACCTACGGAGGTCCTACACCCGCAGTCTCAGCCGGGGCCTTCAGGCCCATCGTGCTGCTGGACGAGGCGGGTAAGCTGTTGGAGAGAATCCTCGCTACTCGCATCGTCCAGCACCTGCGCGACGTCGGACCCGACTTGTCGAATGCCCAGTTCGGTTTTCGAGCTGGTCGTTCGACGGTCGGCGCGATCATGTTCCTGAAGGCCGTGGCCACGGCAGTCGTCGCTGGCGGTGGAGTGCTGTTGGCGGTGTCGCTTGACATCGCCAACGCATTCAATAGTCTGCCATTAAGCTGCATCACTATGAGAGCCGCATAGGGGACATTGTGAGGAGACCCATGTCGTGCGGTGTCCCGCAGGGTTCGGTTCTAGGGTCGCTCCTGTGGGACATCGGTTACGACTGGGTGGCACGCTGTCGGCTCCCCCCCGGGCTTGCGGTCATCTGCTATGCGGATGACACGCTGGTCGTGGCCCGGGGCGGAAACTTCGAGGAAGCGGCGTTCCTGACCACCTTAGGGACCTCGGAGGTGGTCAGGACGATTGGGGTGCTGAAGCTTAGGGTGGCCCTGGATAAGTCGAAGGCCCTACTTTTCCATGGGCCCCGACGTCGGCCACCTGCTGGCGCCTCGATCACGGTGGACGGGGTCCAAATCGGGGTGAAGGCCCAGATTAAGTATCTGGGCCTGGTGCTGGACGGGCGGTGGCGCTTTCGCGAGCACTTCCGCCAACTGTCCCCAAGGCTCGTCGGCGCGGCGTCCGCCCTTGCACGGCTCATGCCGAATATGGGCGGACCCAACAATGCGTGCCGATGGCTTTACGCGGGGGTGGTCCGGACGATGTGTGGGCGGAGTCCTTGGACGCACCGAACAGAGCTCTTCTGTGGAAACCACAAAGAGTCGTCGCGTCCAGGCTCATGCGCGGATACCGCACGGTGTCAACCGAGGCGGCTTGCGCGTTGGCCGGAACCCCACCGTGGGACTTGGAGGCGGAGGTGCTCGCCGAGGTGTATAGGCAGGCGTCGCAAGAGCGGGCTAGGGGCGGTCGTCTCCTGCCCAGCGAGGTGGCCAGGTGGCAGGGCAAAGCCCGCCGAGCTGCCATGGCCAGTTGGAGGGTGCGGCTGGAGACGCCCCGGGCCGGTCTCTGGACCGTAGGGGCGCTCCAGCCTGTGCTGAAGGAGTGGGCAGGGCGACAACACGGAGTCCTTACCTTCCGACTGGTGCAGGTGCTGTCGGGGCACGGTTGCTTCGGCAGATATCTCACATAGTCACACACACAGCACATAGTCGCAAGGAGGGAAGCGTGCGACTCCGGGCTGTCACCATTGCGGCTGCGACGAGGACACGGCGCGGCATACGCCCGAGTCGTGCCCGGCTGAGGCCGAGCAGCGCCGTCAACTCGTCGCGGCAATAGGGGGGGACCTCTCGCTGCTGAGCGTCGTCAGAGCGATGCTCGGCAGTGACAGGAATTGGGCCGCGGTCGCTTCCTTCTGCGAGGATGTTATCTCGCGGAAGGAAGCGGCCGAGAGGGCCAGGGAGGAGCACTCTTCCGCTGACCCAAACCGCCGCCAGCGACTGGGGTGGCATAGGCGCGAGTACTTGCGCCTCATGCCGCCCTAGCTGAGGCTGCGGGTGGATGGACCGGGGAACGTCCGCCACCCGCAAGGCCTCCCGCGAACGTGTCAGGCTCCGTGTGCGCATGCGTCGCTCAGTAGAGGGAAACCGAAAGGGTAAGCCGCCGGCGGGCCACTGAAGTAATCCAATACAGTTCCAGTGGTCCGTCAACACAGGCGGAGAGATGGCACACGGCGGGTTTCTTTAGTGGGTGCGGGCCCCACACTACCCTGTTCGTTGCCCCGAACGACGGGGTGTGCGGTTAAGTACATTTTTTCCCGCCTGAACAAAAAAAAAGATAGGTACCTACTAATAAAGCCGATAGTTTAGGTTTTTTATACTACATGGGTAGGAAATGGTCCATCTGATGGTAAGCATTTACCGTAGCGTATAGACGCTGGCAACACCAGGGGCATCAATCGCGCGTCGCCATCTCCAAGGAAAGGGATAGGAGGTGGATAGGGAGAATAAGAAGCAGAGGATAGGGAAGGGGTTTGGGCCTATGGTGCTCTACGGTAGGAGTAACTACCGTTGTTACACGCTGATCTCATGTGAGAGGGTGGTACTTCCCCGATCGAGCCAGCCCATTCGTAAGCAAGGCTCTAACACTAGGATTGAACTCCGATGGATAAAGTCAATCTAGTTATTCCTTTTACAACTATCTGCGATTAAATATATGAACGTAAATAGTAGGTACTTATTATTATCTGTGTATCTAATGGTAAAGTGAAAGAAATAGTGGCGTAGAGGGCTTCACCACTTTGTGATGTACGATTCAAAATTCTCCGTGTTTGATGATCTCGCAAACCATCGGTTTTAATATAGCATAGAACAGTAATACACTTTCGGTTGTATATAGAATTTAGTCTGTCACCACGCGGATAATTTATTAACAAACTTGCTAATGGAACCAAAACGTATTTAATCAACGCTTCTATTTACTAGCCCTTTATAAATCTTGTCCACTACTGGAAGTTCCAGTGAAACGAAGATCCTTCTACACTACAATGTAACGTCAACAGATGCTGCTGTTCTAGGACTCATAAGTATCAACTCTCTTTAAATTATTAACGTTAGGCAAGTAGGTTCATATGATAATAAAAAATAATAGGTACAGTATCAATCTCGAATAGAATAAAAAAAATTATAACCGCATCGAAATTCCCATCAGCACCTGTTACAAAGGCGGCTATCAAATTACCCGCGACATATACGCGCCACTCGCTGGAGCGGGCGCGCCTCCATCCATAAATACGATATTCGTTATGCATTTCTCATATTCATGAATCCATTTTATTGGCCTCAATAAAATATGAACATCTCGAAATGGATATGAGAGAGCGGGCAAATCTAATATGAATTGCTATGCGCCGGATTCTGTCCGATCATCGACGGCGGGGACGGACAGCTGCGCCTCGCCAAGCCTTCAGGCATTGCCATTAAACTAAAGATAATTTTAGATTTAAGATAGATAGCAAATGTATTTGTGATGTAATCTATTTCTCGTACATTTATTATAACACAAATAAAAGAAAGTCGGCTTACTTGACAAATACAACACTCAAAAGATGTAACTTCGCTGCGCTAATCTGCCACTACTTGTACTGTGAGTCTGACAAACGATGTAGAAGCAACGCCCATATAATACCAGTTTAAAGGAGTCGACCCTACTAAAGCACCTGAAGAAAAGGCCAGTACTTCGTCGACGTGTCAAAAATTCAACAAAGTGCCGGGATAAGTGGAATGGATGACGGGCGACGCAGTATGGAATGAAATATTTCATGTCAAATCGTACGTCACCGGCTTTCGACTTGTTCTCGCCAAGAGTGTGTACTTTGTGGAAGTCAATAATTTATTCACTTTAGGACACATATATATATATATGGGGTTCAGTTCAGTTTTATAATCAATAATTTGTAATAATACAAACCCAGTCAGACCATTTTAGTATTTTATTCAGTAGTGGGATTTTTAATAAAATCTTTGATAGCTCTTAGTTACAATTAAAAACTGGTATATGTTTTTGATATTTTTATATATTTTCTAAGCTTTTGCAATTGGTATATGTTTTATTCCGTCACAATATAAGAAACCTGAGATATAATATTAAAACTGGCTTTTGCTTGCGGCGGAACCACGGGTAAAGACTAGTATATAATAAGATAAAAACATTACAAACTAGAATCTGCAAATAAAGAGTTAAATAATGGGTTATTTGAGTAGTGAAATAAGGTAATAGTGGTAACAGTAGTTCAACATCACTAGAGGTTTCCATTAAAATTATGTTATCAACGTGATCAATTAAGTGGCATTACGTTAAAATTCACCCCAGCTATCAATTATGTAGCAGCCGGCCGTCGCGTCATAAAGTACAACGAAAGGCGAAATATGAACCTTCCTCGCAACAATAATAAAATATCACACACATAAAATAAAAGGCGCGAATAGACATTTATTTTCATTATTAACTACAGATGTGATAGGTTCGACACTCCCTTCTGACCCTATACTGATAGAATTCATTATTCACCGGAGGAGAGCAATTAAACCTCCACTAATCAATCTCAAACTTCAGGCTGAGCTGAACTCTAATCAAGAAAACTCTTGTTCTGTGAAAGCTTTTCGAACAAAATTTAACTTAATTAAAAATGTAAATTAAATTCCTGGTCGCTTCCACAAGCATAACGTCGGACCGATACTCGCTGCGCCCCGCGCCCCGCACACGCCACTCTGGGCTTTTGATTGCAGCTAAAAGGTTTGGGATTAGTGCGCGAAAGAGCTTTCAGTGCATTTGTAGAGCTTTTAAGTGGGAAGCTTTCGCTTAAGACACTTACATGTACAATGTAAATTTTATGTAGATACCTACTGCGCGAGTGCCTGGCGCCATCTTTTAAACCGTTCTGGACTTTAGTGTTTTGTTTGTTGTATAAACACAATTGACAAAGTGGTGTAATCGCTAATATTGTTTGTTTTGGTAGTATATATTTGTTTAGATAACGCTGAGTGAATGGGTTGTGGGGTGTCTGGGGAGGTGGCCAGAAAGGAAGGTGTGGGTTTGACCAAGGAAGTTCGGTGTCCGGAAATAAACCGCCCGTAAAATTGTCAATTCCGAGGGAGCGCCAGCGCTTGGGCTCGACAATTTTGAATCGTGCGGTTCCGCACCGGCCCACTGATCTTGTCTCAATTCAATGCAAAAGACATCTGGTGTCAGCAATACCGGTTCGCGTTTTACTGCATACTTATTTTTATTTGCGAGTACATAGTTCAATATTACTCGTAGCAACATTGTTTATTTATATATTTTTATTTAAAACCTTCATATTTAAATATACAAAGAAGGACTTCTTAGCTCAGTCAATAGCGTAGAAAATAATAAAGAAGTGTATTTTACTAATTAGGTACTTATGTGTTATTATATGGTTTAATTTAACTATTTAATAGTTTTACGTATGATAAAACATATTCATATCATTAAATAAAATACTAACATTCGCTTCGCATTATGGCTGCTCCAATTGGAATTTTAAAACGTTGCAAATAAATAATATATAGAGCACACATTTACAACATTGCAGTTCATGCTCAACTCGTCAGCAAAATGCGCATCGTTGTCTGGGTGTGCGCCAAAACAATCACTGTTATTCAGTACTTAGCTCTACGATAGAGCAAATTACTCAACATTGTTTCATAGTCATTAATTCTCGGATTCCGGATGGTAAAAGTTGTATTATATACATGTTTGATATATTGAATAAGATAGATAAGGAATAAATTAATACCTGAATGAATTAGGAGTGATGTAAAAGAAAATTGAGCGAGATATATTGTGAGTAGCACAAGCAGATAACACACGCATAACCCATCCAATCATGAGGAGCAGCGAGCAGAAAGCTTATTATCGGGACGCGGCGTTACGTCACCGAGTAATGAGAGGAGCCAGACCAATTCCTTTTCTTAACGAACATGAGATGCCACTGACAGAAACAGGACTAAAGGGGTAATATCTAGATCTTTAAAAACGAAACTGTTACAGATCTCAATAGACAAAATAAGTGATGTATCTATGGAAATAAGTTATAGTATTTAGATATTTTTATATATATTTTTAGCATTTGACATGCTTAGCACTATACATTAAACACAAAGTGAAAAATGTGAAATCGAAAATAACAGTCAGGAGCAGGATTTGAACCTGCATCTTCTGGATACCGTCCAGATGCTTTACCAATTCAGCTGAATTGGTAAAGCATCTGGACGGTATCCAGAAGATGCAGGTTCAAAGCTGAATTGGTAAAGCATCTGGACGGTATCCAGAAGATGCAGGTTCAAATCCTGCTCCTGACTGTTATTTTCGATTTCACACTTTTTTCACTTTGTGTTTAAAATAAGTTATAGGTTTCTATAATAGTAATTAAATCTGAAACTAGTGAATTGGCGGTGATTACATACATAAATTCACGTATAAAAAAACTTTTGCTCACAAAAAAGGTAGGAATAAAACTTTGAAATCATTCAATCGGGAAGACCTGATCGGGAAGCCCGGATGAACTACCCTTTAGTTGGTCCATTCCGGGAAAGAATGCACATAGATATATTAGTTGATCGGTGGTATTGGTACAAGTCCATAGAACTAATAATGAAAAAGGACAGCGAGGTTGAAGCAAGATTTCGCATTACATCATAATGTTCATTTCAGGCCTAAAATTATTTATTGATGTAAAACATCTAATGCGGAGGGTAAAATCGGCTGTTAGCGTGGCGACGCTTTTATTGTACTTGTCCCGTTCAAATCATGCAAGTTAAATTTGACACACTTCCCGGTTTCCGATTGAGCTGGAATTTTACATGCATCACGTGACAATACAATATTATGATGACATTGAGCTGATCTGATGATGGAACTGGAAGGTGGACATAGGAACTCTATAATGAAACAGCGCAACCCCATCGAGTTTGGGCTCGTATGATTTGTCTTGCCGAGTACTTTGTGTCTAGATGGTATCCAGGGGCTGATGATGAAGCTGGAAGGTGGCCACCGTAACTCTATAATGAAATGACGCAACCCCGTCGAGTTTGGAATCATTGGATTCGTCTTGATGAGTACTTTGTCTTAGATGATATCCAGGGTCCGATGATGGAGCTAGAAGGTGGCCATAGGAACTCCGTTTTAAACGACATAACTCCATTGAGTTTGGGCTCGTATGATTTGTCTTGACGAGTACTTTGTCTCTAGATGATATCCAAGGTCTGACGATGGAGCTGGAAGGTGGCCACAGTAACTCTGTAATGAAACTACGCAACCCTATCGAGTTTATACTCGTTTGATTCATCTTGAGGAGTACTTTGTCAAGTAATGGCCATATCATTTCTACAAAGTAATTTCGATGTTTTCACATCTGCTAGACGTCCCGTGACGTCTAGTTTTTTTATTAATTGTAGAATCAAGAAGAGCGTAATAATGACAGTTAGAGATGATACAGAATTATTATGAAGGGGGAAAGGGCTGATAATAAATATTAAGAATAATAATTATTTGATAAAATCAGAACTACAAAGTTTTAAAAACTATTGTAATATATTTGCAAAACTAATAACCGGACGGGATAGTCCGAAAGGACTGCACGCGTGCACCATTTGAACCCTCGCGCTTTTTGAACTGAGATCATCGCGACACTCATCCGTGAAATTGATTCTCGAGAAAAGGAAAGACTAAAAGATAAATAAAAAGGAAATAAGAAAACACGAGTTAAGATTTGGCGTGAAATTGTTTTTCAGCGCCCGAATGCCGCGCGGCGACGACGTCGGGACGTGGTTATATCGAGTCTTGAGTATTTCCGAATTACTAAATGTGAATGTATGTACTATCCCTTAATTAACAGTATAACGAACTGACCAGAGGGGTACGTTAATTTATCTCGATGTCTACCTAAACTTTAAATAACCAAATAATATATCTATAGTAATTATACAAACGCAATAAATTATTAGCAATATTATATTTTTTACTTCTCATAACCGACTATAAATTATTAAAGTCTATAGATATATAATGAAACCAGCGGATCGCTCGAATTGGGATCTTAAAACACTGTGACATCTCATCCAGTACGTGATCCATTTGCCGAAGTAAGAAGCAATCTCATTCAATACCCGGCCCGGCTCCCGCTCAGTTCTTCTAGGGTTGCTAACAATGCGATACTTTGTGCGCGTCGTATTACAGAACGTAATAAAACTTTACATTCCTTTTTAACTACTTTCTTGTAGTTATCAGCGTCTGATACGAAATGGAGCACAAATACAAAATTGTTTGCTAGTCAAATTTGTTCTTGAAAGAGATTGTTTTAGATTGTAATTTTGTTTTGAAGATACTACCTGTTCCGTATTAGCGCGTTTAACCAAACAAAAGATTAAACTAATATTTAATCTTTAATATATTACAAGTTTTGGAACGAAGTTCCTTATCGCGCGTTGTGAAAGGGGGCTAGACGGAAAAAATTCTTACGAAAAGTTTTCTTACGAAACGTCACTTTTTGCTTTTTGTTTGGTTTTTTGTTATATTTTTTTTATTTGTTTTTTTTTTGTTATATTTTTTGGAACTAAGTTCCTTATCGCGCGTTGTGAAAGGGGGCTAGACGGAAAAAATTCTCACGAAAAGTTGTAACGACACTTTTTGCTTTTTGTTTGTTTTTTTGTTATATTTTTTTATTTGTATTTTTGTTATATAAGTTCATATTACATTATATTTGTTAATAATAAAAAAATATTATTATAACTTAAAAAAAAATTACAATTCCTTCACTAATTAATCGAAAGGAACTTCGTTCCATCCGGGTGTCCCGTGACGAGGTGTCACGGGACACCCATCAAGTTTTTAGTCTATTTTTGTTCAGAGCATATAAAGCAAATACTTCTATATAGATTTTTGTAAGCTTTACCACGCTATCGTAAGAGTTGAATAGATGGTTGATAATTGCAGAAGAATCAATAGATACGTTTACTAACGAATAATAATCAAACGAGTTGAACTGCGGGTAAAGTTTGCAGTATATTTACTTAAAATCCAGTAATGATATCTTTTAATTACTGGATATTAAGTAAATATAAATTGTAGTAGTTCATAGCAGACTACAGGCCAATTCAAAAAGTAGGCAGGCACGCTCCGGACTATGATCGCCCAAATATAATAAAATATATGAAAATAGTCTATGTAGTGAACGCTTGTTTTTAAAAATATTTTTTCTAATTTTACTTATTAATTAGCTATGTATGTAATTGATATAAAAATTTCTGATTGTCAAACAGCGTTGTCGAGAGTAGGTAAATAATCGATCAAGACGATCAGCATAATACACACTTCTTTCTACTTATTGAATATTTGTCAACCCTATGATATAAGTGAGTATCGCTTTCCCCGATTGTATTAGATTCAGCTGCCCTTTTCATCTACATGTCGTTCTCTTTGCCTCTCAAGAGGGTCGCAAGACTAGTTGCGGACCTTCACTATATTAACAATGAATGATATATGTATGTGTATTTTACAAAATTATATTTAGTTTTGGATAGCACGATTGTTATACGTACGCCTCAAGGAACTAGTGCTATAAATCATACACTAAACAATTTAGCACATGGATATTTAAACATTGGCTGCAGAAGCCTTGAGGCCTTGCAAAACATGCTTACGTAGTTTCTCTCGGGGGTCTAACTTGAATTTTTAGATTCTAAATTAAGTAAGTATATTTAGCAAATCAGCCACTTTTTATACTAAGGAGCCTAATGTCTCGCTATTTCTACCTTAAACATTGACCTAATAAAAATGAATGCCGGATCTAGTATAAAATTTATGAAAAAAGAGACTTAGACTACAGTCAATCCATCCATCCATCCATCAGCCTTTCATCGTCCACTGCTGGACATAGGCATCCCCAAAATCGAGGTTTTAACATAATCGCTACGCTTGGCAGGCGGGTTGGCGATCGCAGTGGATGTTTTTAGTACACAGGGGAACGCTGCTGGCCGGTCCCCCGGTTTTTTATTTAAACTAGTTAAAAAATATTTAAAAAAGTTCTGTCTTGGACGTCCGTGTGTTGGGTAATGTATGTTGACACGATAACGACCGAAATACTTTACTAAACGAGTATTTTTTTTTTACGATTCAGTATAACTACGAATAGAGCCCTATCACTTTTGACAGTCTGATTCGATGTGGTTTAATTGTTATTAAATAAACAAAAAAAATAGAGAATATTTACGCTCGATTCGACACTAAAACCAGCGCTATCCTTATTTCTATAGACCAATATATAAGTACTTCTTAAAATTAGCGCTAGATGGCGTATAAGACATGAAAACTACAGTAATTTTTGAAATTAGCGCTATCTATGTGATTTATTGGTAAAAATTAAAATAAAAATTTTAAAAAACCCCCGACATAATAACCTGAGTTCCCTTTAAAAAGTAAAAAATAACAAAAGAAACTCAATCTTAAAGTACCTAAGTATGTACGGTATTGATAATTCTAAAAAAAATACATCGCGTTGGGGGACGTTAACGCGTTTAAAGGGAACTCAGGATATTGTATCGGGGGTTTCTTAAAATTTTTAATTTAATTTTTATTTTATACTTTTTTTAGGTACACACTTATTATAACATTTATTTTTATTATTAATTTTGTAAAGTGCATGTGGTGCATTTCATTTGCGACCCTACTTGGGTAAACTTGCTGACATTTGGATTTCCATCCTCATTTTCTCCCCACCGACATATATTTGCAGATATTGGGTATTTTCCCCACTTTTACCCCCAGAGCTTTTCAGGGCTCAACCGATTTTCATTGAACATATTATTTTGTAATGTGCACGTGATGCACTTTCATTTGAGACCCCACTCGATTATATTTGCATACATTCTGTTATTCTTCCCCACCTTCACCCCCCACAACTTTTAAACGACTCAACCGATTTTCATCAAACATCTCTAAAAACACTCGACCGTAACTCACCTTTTATATAAGAAAAACTAAATTGAAATCGCTTCATCCGTTCGCGAGCTACGGAGCCACAGACAGACAGACAGACACGTCAAACTTATAACACCCCTCTTTTTGCGTCGGGGGTTAAAAACTACTTAGTAAGACCAATACATTATTAGTTACTTATCAAATAATCAATTTTATTGTGAAAAATGAAGATTATGAGGCGTGCACTTTTTGATTTTCCAAAGTATTTTTTTTCTCTTTTGGTTCGGACACTTTTGAGCGTGGACACGAGGTCCATTTGTTGGTAGGTCAATGACATTAAATATTATAAATTACCCCTCCCTTTAATAAAATATATACATAAATGACGCAGCTATTGGGATTTACGCGACAATGTCGCGGATAGCAACTAGTAGTAGTATTAAAGAACACTACCATCATCTGAATTCGTTGTTAAAGAGATAAGTACCTAAGGAAAAAAAGAATATAATGTTATAAGTGAAAACAAAAGATAGGTGGTTCCCGCCTGGTGGTATTCTAATAGTGACATCATTATATATATAATTATTTTTAAAACAGGGATTAAGTTTACTTTATACTATCCATCCATCCATCTATCCATCAGCCTTTTAACGTCCACTGCTGGACATAGGCCTCCCCAAGAATGGGGGATAGTGCCGTATTCGCCACGCTTGGCAGGCGCGTTGTTGTTAATACTCGAAGGAGTGCTGCTGCCCACTCCCCGATATTCCCTTATTCGGCTCTTACGACTCCCATGGGTGGAGACGGGTGGGACAATTCTAAAGCAGGTCCCACACGGCTAACTTATACTAGATGGTGATAAACTAGCATTTGGCCCGCCTGATGTAATTTGTTACAGTAGCCTATAGACGCTAGCAACACATTTGCGCTTTGCCAATCTGAGAGGAAGAAATAGTAGGTGAAGGTTAAGGATGATAGAGAGGAGCTGAGCGGGTGGACAGTGAGGACAGAGGGAGGGAGTTAGGAACATTATGTAATAAATCACACATGACCTAATGGACATTAAAGTTATATATTAAAGTTTAATTTCCCCAGTTGATTTCTACCTATTTTTAATACTCTCTTCCGCGCAATCGAATTTAGCCGATTTCATAAATAAGTATACATAATGTTTTATTATATACATTTTAACTTTAGATGGGCTATATATACTAATTTTGAACTAAGCCAGGGTTGCGTGATGAAATTTAGATCACAATTGCTGTGAAGCTACCAACGCACAAAAACTATTTTCATCTAAAACTCATCTATATTTTCTCGAAAACTATGAATATGATTATTCACACCGTTCCAAAGGCTATCATCCAATAAACCTTGTAGTTACCAAAGATATCAAATCTTTTTCGTCCGTAGTGAAATTGAATATTTATCCAGATAGTATCTCTATTCCGGAACAATTTTTATGTAAGGGGGAATACAATCTCAAGATATTTGGGAGGGCCACTCCACGAGAATATTGGCAAATACCTTACCTACATTACCTTTATTGCTTCGCGACATTGCGCACCCGATTTGATCGCATCTACGATTATTTGCGTATTATTCAATGAGTTTAAATGTTATTCATCTTGAACTCTAATTCCGAATGAAATTCATGAAACTTAGCTAGTTTTAATACAATATTTGAAAATGCACTGTAACTGTTTGTTAATTGTTTCATATTTACATAATACAGTCGGTATTAAAAATAATTGTATGTAATAATTTATTTAGATATTTTTATATATATTTTTTAGCATTTGACATACTTAGCACTATACATTAAACACAAAGTGAAAAATGTGAAATCGAAAATAAAAGTCAGGAGCAGGATTTGAACCTGCATCTTCTGGATACCGTCCAGATGCTTTACCAATTCAGCCATCCTGACAATTGCTCCTGACTGCTAATTTCGATAACACATCATACTTAACGTCTTTGGGTGACGCCTGCGCCATCTGTCAGAAGTATTTTCATACATTATACCGACCAGGTAAACTTAATTTTACAATTAAGATTTTACCTAATAATGACGCAAACTCTTTAAATATTTAGATACTTTTATATATATTTTTTAGAATTTGACATGCTTAGCACTATACATTAAACACAAAGTGAAAAATGTGAAATCGAAAATAACAGTCAGGAGCAGGATTTGAACCTGCATCTTCTGGATACCGTCCAGATGCTTTACCAATTATATGTTATTTTCGATTTCACATTTTTCACTCTGTGTTTAATGTAATAATTTAGTTTATTTTTCCTAACCATTATGTTTTTGATATTTTTATTATTATTTCTTAAGTCAGTTGAGATACGGAACCGTCAGTTGAAAGGTAATAAGCACAAATGGTTTTAAACCATCTACATATAAAATTGGTCGATAAATATTTTCAACTTCCTCGTACATGCACTTAGTCCGCATGTAAGGTATGGTTGACAGTGTATACTTTCTAGTACAAATATACAAACAAAATATGATATTGATCTAATTTTACGCGGATTACATTTTATCTTTATTTAAAACTAGCTGATACCCGCGACTTCGTCAGCGTTAAAGTTTTACTTTCTAAATTCGAACTCTATTTTACCCGCGATTTTATAAAACCATTGAAATGTATGTGTATCCTATCTATTATATATAATTCCAGTGTCACAATGTTTGTCTGGGATGAACTTCGAAACTAATGAACCGATTTTAACTTTTCTTTTTTTTAAATGTGTGTTTTGTTCCAACTTAAGAGATAGGATACTTTATATCTCAATTTATAATTGCAATATTTATTCATGAAAATATACATATATATAAAAAAAAAACATAGCATCACGCCTGTATTCCCCGAAGGGGTAGGCAGAGGTGTATTACACACCCTTATTTTTTTTGTTAAGGCGGGAAAAAATGTCCCTAACCGCACACCCTGTCGTTCGGGGCAAAGATCAGGGTAGTGTGGGGCCTGCACCCACTAAAGAAACCCGCCGTGTGCCGTCTCTCCACCTTTATTGGCGGGCCACTGGAACTATGTTACATTCCTTCGGTGGTCGCCGGTATATTACACACCCACGACTCGCCAGCTATGTTTAAGTCCCACGTAATAGGGGGCGAGCCTATTGACTTCTACCGTCATACGCTAATACATATATGGTGGTACGAAGTTCGCCGGGTCAGCTAGTATCAAATATAAAATGAAAATTAACATTCTTAATTCAAAAAAGGTCAAATATGTGTGTTTCTATCTCCCAATTAGCCTACCTAACCACCCCCACATTTCCTTCTTATTATTTTACCTGACCACTTCCTCATCTGCTCTATATCATCATTCCTCTTCATGTCCTATAGCTTTTCTTGGGGTGGATTACTCGCGAAGGTTGCTTTTGGTCTATAGGCTACCACGCCAACCACTCAAACTTACTGTCTTACACACCATCAAGCCGTACAGCCTAGTATAATTATATATTATAAACATTGATGTATAAACAAAAACATAGCAACACGCCTGTATTCCACAAAGGGGTAGGCAGAGGTGTATTACACACCCACGATTCACCAGCTATGTTTAAGTCCCATGTAATAGGGGGCGAGCCTATTGGTGTCTACCAGGCATATTTACAAACTCCGTGCGGCTACTGAGAATTTTTCTATTTACGATAAAGCTCAATAACACTGCCCGACCCGGGAATCGAACCCGAGACCTCATGATCAGCAGTCACTTACACTAACCTCTGCACTACAGAGGCAGTTGAAGTATAAAACAGAGAAAATCCACAATTAGGCACTAAAAGTGTACACTATAAATTAGTGCAGATTACGCTTTCCTGCACTCATTTCATTTAGTATTGTTTTCTGCAACGTATCAATATGCCTAATAATACCAAAATATCTTCTTAAAAACTCATTGACTGTCTAGCTCTTCTTTCCCTATCAGAAGTTAATCGAATCTCTCTCTCAGAACTGCTTTCATGTGCTCGTGCAGTTGCATTATTAACTCTCATAGAGGTTAAACGATGCGCTCTTTCCTCTGACGATTCCTGAGAAAGCGCATCTCTCATTCTTTTGGCATTTCTCGAATTTCGAGATAAGAAAGACCATTTTTAGGTGGCATCGTAGGTAAAATAAAAAGAACCTAATAAGATAAATACACAAAAAGATTAAAACATTTTTTGATAAAAAAGGAAAACCTAGCCTGGCTGCACTTGAAGGCTCAAGTGCACCCAGGAACTAAAAAGCAATAAATAATTGGTATTTAGATACGATTTCCGTGCTCACACCTACTGATGTGTTTGAAACTGGTACCAAAAATGTTTTTAATGTTATCTAAGTAGGTATTTATTATGAATTGTTTTTGATACTTTTCCGTCCGTCGCATTAAGAGTGACAATGTGAGTGAAGTCGGCGCGTTTTTTTTTGTGTGTGACGTTTTTTGTTAGCCTCAGATGCCTATGGCAACCTTACCCGGATAATTGGTGAGCGCAGAGGGCTCTCAAACCAACATTTAGGCAACGCTACCCGAGGGCACCCCCTGTGGGGTAAGGACCTTGGCTCGGGCTGTTGCTGGCAAAGTAGGATTTCCCACGTTTATGATTTGAAGTCGGTGCGTGAGCGCCCTCGCCTTTTTATAGATGCAACGGATGGCCGTTTCGCGCGTTAAACAAAACTCAACCGTATAGCCGTACACATACTGGCACGGCGAGATTTGAAAGTTTTATTTCATCTATATCTTGTGTGTTTATAAACCGATTTCTATATTTTTTTTTTTATAAAATAGATATTATAGTGTACTTTTTGAATATGGGAGTTTGTTAAAGATATATCTATGTGAAATACAATATATTTATGTATTTAATAATATACCTTGAAGAAATGCCTAACGATTAAACACGTTATTAAGCCTAATTTATAAAAGATAGATATATACTATTCAGGACTATTTTGTAGATCTTTTGAAGACCATTATCTTTGTAATACATACTTTTGGTGTATGATCAACGTATGCGAGGATAAGAGCTCGAAAGCGCATTTTCATCCGACTTGCTTCAAATTTATCGTCACTGCTCAGCTCCTTTGTGTCTTAGCATTATGTTATATAGCCTATAACCTGACCAGAAGTATGGACTACAATCATATTAAGTTTTGTTAAAATCCCTTCAGTAGTTTTTGACCCATGCGTGCATATACAGACAGACAGACAGACAAAAAGTTTACTGATTACATTTTTGGCCTCAGTATCGATCACCATTTATCCTCCAATATTAATTTTGAATATATATTCAATGTACAGAATTGACCTCTCTACAGTTTTATTATAAGTATAGACTAGCCTTTGCCCGCCGCTCCGCCGCAGCCAAAAGCTGGTTTTTAGGTTGTATCTTAGGTTCCTGATATAGTAGCGAGATAAAATTTATACCAGATGTTAAGTCTAATCAAGAGCTATCAAATAAAAAAAGTTGCATCAAATTCCGTTCAGTAGTTTTTGAGTCATGCGCGAACAAACAAACAGACAAACACAAAATTCTAAAAAAATCTTTTTGTGTTTAGACACGCCTATACATATAGCCTATTACAGTGATTTTTTCTAAAATATCTTAAATGTACAGACATACCTATGCTACAGCTTTATAATAGTACCTATAGATTAGAATTTCTAACAAAATTATAAATAGCTATATATACATAAAATTATACTGTATAGGTACCTACTGATACATGTGGTGATTGTCGTAACGTGCAACATTGGCGTTGACACTAGCGAATACTTACATGCTATGTCAATGTAAATATGTATACACTTAATTATCTAAGTAGGGATTTATCTATACATTGCTCACGGTACAGTTCCCTTTCCGATAATTGTCATTGTTACGCGTCGCGAAGATGCAGCGATAACTTCATAATGCAGTTAATTAACAACAGCCAAGAAACTTAGCCAGTTCTACGTTTTGCGTCGACTAAAGTTACAATAACTTAGGAACACTGCAGTAAATAAGTGTTCGTGTTCATCGTGCACTAGGTATTTTAATGAGATTTAATAGCGGCGGATTGTCAGCCGCCGTCCGACCGCCTCACAAGTAACATTGTCGGTGTTTAAGACTTTAATTGGTCGGTACACGTTTAATCCCCTTAATAGCTCTTTTGTCGGACAACATACACTATTAAAATCCGGTTTCCAAGACAATTATTCTGATTGATAAGAAACTTTGTAAATGTCACTTTACGTTTCAGTCGCTGGGAAAATAAAGACATAAAAAATGAACAACATGTGACTTACAAAATATAAATATTTAGTAAATGTTCATATTTACACTTAATCAGTAATTTTATATATACACTACCTCACCCGGTGAACCTCGTACCGCCATATTTTTTTTTCGTGAGTATTCTGCAATGAAAATTATTAAAGTACTAATATCGCTATTAAAAAATAGGAGTTGGTCGTAGAAGGGTGAAAATTTAGGGTTATTGGTATCTTTTCAATCATAAAACAATGAAAATAAAAAAATGTTGGTCAAAAATTTTTCGGGGTGGACCACCCTTATCACTTCGGGGTATTAAAAATAGTTTGCATCCTATTCTCAGACCTACTGAATATACAAACAAATTTTCAAAAGAATCGGTAAAGCCGTTTCAGAGGAGAAGGGCGACAAACACTACGATACGAGAATTTTATATATTACGTTTATAATTTCTCAATAATAAAAGCAATAGATACTATAAACATTACGTGTTTAATGCTAATCGCAATTCATCGACAGTAAATTGTTATTTCGTAGTGATCTGAGCGGAAGGCGAGCATAAATTCTACCAACGAGTGTCGGCTTGACACCTGTGATTACATTTACAATGCTAATTCACAGCACAATATCACGTCATCTGCCGCCGAGTTTCATGTTTTCACAACCGCGAAACACACCCACTACTATAGCATACCGCCGCACCCAAACACCCAAGTAAAGTCAACGCGACAATCTTCATACGTAGCTGGTAATAGGTATGTTACATTAGTGGGAAAGGCGTGCAAGTTTCCATCAGCAATATGATATTTGTAATATTACCTATTCAAACAATCCAAATGATTGATGATTTAAATTCATTATTAAAAAGATATAGCGGGAGTGGGTCGTTACACGTCGAGATAAGCCGATGGATAAGCTCCCGCAATCCATTATCGAGCATTTAATTGATAATTACTTTCTTCCATTATGCCGAACGAAAAACGTGGTGATTAACTCAGAATCGCTTTAACGAGTACAATGGGTCGACGTTCAATTAAAACCCTTGTCGAATGTCGACGGCTTCACAGAAAAGAGGAATCGAGGCTGACTCAATCTCGTATACATGGAATAAGGAGGTACTCGCGTGCGGAAAGTTTTTAATTAAATATTCACCCGTTTTGTAATCAAGACACGATTCAATTGAACACAACGGAGTTTCGAAAGAAATTGGAGACTTGTTTAACGTTTTAATTTTTGTGTCATCTTCGCTAAGCCTCTGTTCGCGTGAAATTGATCTCTCTATCTCTTTCTGCATCTGTAGTTAACCAAAAAGTGCCAGAGAATGACAGTAAAGAAAAGCATCTGGTATGGTTCTCCATGTGGTGGAGGTTTATATCCTGCTCGTGACTGTAATTTTAGATTTCACATTTTCACATCTTGTGTTCACCTTGTTGTTCTTACTGCGAGCAGTAAAGCTCTATTTTTCCACTTTCGCAAATAATTTGTTCTTTAAATGTAGCTGAGCATGTTAAGTGCTTAAATACATATCAAAATAAGTAGTAAATATTACTTACTTAAGAATAAATGTCCGATTAAAACAAAAACATAATGTTTATAAAGTCCGTTCTAGTTGAGTGCAATTTCTCATTAAATACTTGTTTCAACCGTGAAACATTAACATTATTTAGTATGAACGGCATCTGTGATATCCGCACTCATGTGATATGCTCCATAGAAGAGTTTGAGTGTTGAATAATCTTCATTGCTTAACAATGATATAAATTTCGACCGTTTCAATGCTAGGCGACTAGGCGTGTTGAGTCAATCGTTATCGTGTCAATCATATAAACAGTTTGTCAGTATACAAACAATAACGTAACCATATAAAAACAATATCGTCAGCATATTTATTTTAAACAAATGCATGATAACTCATTAAATTTACATAGATGCTAGACTTTTCCCGCGGCTTCGCCACAGCCAAAACCTAGTTTTTGGATTATATCTCAGATTTCCGATATAGTAGCGGTATAAAATATATACCAGTTGTTAAGTCTAATCAAGAGCTATCAAATAAAAAAAATTACATCAAAATCCGTTCAGTAGTTTTTGCGTGATGCGCGAACAAAGAAACAGGCAAAATATAAAAAAAAATCGTTTTGTGTTTAGACACGCCTATATAGCCTAATACAGTCATTTTTTCTCAAATATCTTAAATGTACAGACATAGCTCTGTTACAGCTTTATAATAGTATAGATTACCAGAAACCATAATTAAAAATAACTATAGAAAATATAGAAAGTTTATGGTCAGGACTATTTTACTATTACAATTAAACTTTTAAATTATAAAAATTATGTTAACAAGCTAGAACTAAATTTCCTAACTCTACTCTAAGCGGTCGATCTCTGAAAGACTGTAAATTATTTCCTATTAAACGATCTGTGGAAACTGATAAGACATAAATTTAATAAAAGTTTCTCAAAGTAGTTCAATAAAGGTCTCAGTTATCTCTGTGTAATCCCCAAACGACCCAACTGGTAATCTTGGAGACGTTTAATTTCGCCATTTTAAATGAATCGCAGATCTCTCCCATCTTAAAATCTTTGCTGCGATTGCTTCGTTCATCTACGCGTATAAATTCCCAAGAAAATCATCTGCAGAATTCCAATAGTTGCTGATGTCCAAATCCATGATATATCGAGATTCAGATCGCTTTGGGAGCGTCTGCTTATGATATATTTCCTATCGATTATGATTCTTAGATCATTTATTTAATATTAATGATTTTTACATACAGCCAATTCTTAGAGATATCTATTTTAATAGTCATAATTTCATGCTATGACAATGATGTTTTAATGCATGTTTTGGAAATTCTTAGTATACCTATCTATAACTTTCTTTTGAATGGAGTTTTTATGAATATCCTGTTTTTTTAGCACAGACAAAATTTTAAAGTCAACACTGTTAAATCTAATAACCTTTCTACCTTATCTCAATGAGTTAAAAAAATCGATAGTTTTATTCTTGCATGGATTATGTCAACATTACAGAACTTCAGTAATAATGCATTTCTAATTAAGTTTTACGAGTCGACAAATCTACTTTGGCCCGTTGCTCCGCCACTGGTTTTTTTTTTTATAATTAGTTTACGCGGTTTCGGTTTCTACAGTCAATTTACACGTGACCTTAAATAATTATACATCTAAGCCTTTCTCATTAGTCTATCCATTGATGAAAACCGCAAGAAAATCTGTATGATAGTTATTAAGTTTATTACGATCTGATAAACAGACAGACGCAGGGATTATATTTTATAAAAAATATTATAGATACATTAGATAATTTGTATAACTGATTATATATTATCAGGTATATGATATGCAGGGTATTTTATATAGGTATAATACAAATAATTTTATCTTTACTGTACTTAAAATATACCTAATAATAACATTGGAAGCCATTAACACCAATAAGAAAATATTTTAGTCATGTGCTAATGGGATGTACAATATTTTGTGATGTTGCTAATGAAACGGTTTCGGCAAAAAGTACAAACGTTGACACCGCTTTTCACAGTAACATGAGAATTGCTAAGAGTGTACGTAGGTACACAAATAACTATTAAATATATCCGTCATGGTTTTGTCCTAATTTAATATGACCTTGTTGTATTCGTACTTCGAAGAATAAGCAAAATGTATTTAGTATCCACATACGAGCGACCTGTTGTCATAATATCATCAATTAAAAAAGAATATTAATAATTATTTTTTCATTAATAATACCCAGGTTGTATTAAAACCTCCCTAGCTGAGGCTGTGGGTGGATGGACCGGGGAATGTCTGCCACCCGCAAGGCCTCCCGCGAAGGTGCGACGCTCTGCGCCGCTCAGTAGAGGGTACCCGAGAGGGTAAACCGCCTGTGGCCCATCACACATGGTACCAGTGGGCCGCCAATACTGGCGGAGAGACGGCACACGGCGGGTTTATTTAATAGGTGAGGGCCCCACACTACCCTGTTCGTTGCCCCGAACGACGGAGTGTGCGGTTAGGTACATTTTTTCCCGCCTAAACAAAAAAAAAGGTTGTATTAAAACCTAATTGTTGTTGACTTTGTGAAAACCAGAGTGTATTCTTACGATAGATTACTTTAATAGGCACCTGTTCTATAAAGTATAATACAAAAATACATAAAACACTATAGCCTCATTCATATTGTCAGGCTTATCAGCAAAACAGCTAATGAACGACATCATAATGTATATATTACATCTGCACCTATATTTTGCACCAGGTAGGTACTTATTGCAAATGAGTGGCAGGTCACATGATCAGTCCACGGATGTTGGAGTCGAGGCTCGCGCTCGGGAGCTCTCTTGCTTCATAAACAGGTTTCCGATTTTTCAATCAGAGAGCTGTCAAAGCGTTCTGACACCCTCATCCCGTCGGCGCGCACTCGCCGAGTACCGAAATTGGTTTTCTACATTCAATCCATACAAAGTTTAATGTTATTCGTTCGCGATATCACTGGGATGCTGCCGATGTTTACCGACGCGCCAAATCATATTGGATTTGCAAACTTTTGTTTGCGGACTTTATTTCATTTCACCGTTAGTTCAAGCCCAGTGAACGTAATTTTAGATATTGTCCTTGTTATTTAAAGGTTTTATATTTATTTGCGAAACACTTTTGTGCTTTTAAAAGAAAAAAAAACAGCTAGTTGGTTATCATATACGTTTCAGATTAATAGTAACTAATTTCTTCTCGATGCAAGGTACAGATTACAAATTAACAGAGCCGGATATTCCACTAAAGAAGAGTAGGTAACGTAGCTATATCAGCAGCTAAAAGCTGGAGTGTTCCCGCCAGCGTTTATAAATTGAAGGGCTTGTACCTGCGGCTTAATACACCGCCGTTTCCGGTTCATTTCCGGGCGACGCGCGCGGCGCCGGATATTGCTTTTAAGGTTGTGCCGCACGCCATCGCCCCGCACATCCACGCTTGTTGCCCGTCACGCTACAGCAAGTAGCATTACGATACTAGCTGTCAGCTTATAATATTTTTATGCAAATCAATTCATATCTAAAAACTCACATTAATCATTACAAACAATTTCAAATTAGTCTTAAAAAGAAAAGCTTTCTTAAATTTAAAAACGCTTCTTAAGCAATGCAACACCACTACAAATAAAAATAGGTGGTACGTAATCCCTTAGAGTCGCTCCGGAAATTAGATTTTCCCTTAAGCTTAAAGTTTAATTAACTAATATCACGCGAATACATAGGACACTGTTGTAAAGTAAAGGGCACGCCGGCGCTTATACCGTTCTGTAGAACACACGATTTGATGGATAGACAATTTAAGAGCAAAACCGAAGCAATTACAGTGCCGGTTTTAATTTATATGCGTATAACAAGTCCCGTGCACGTTCTATGATAGTTAAATTAAACTTAATATCCAAATAAGCCAGTGCCTTTGAAAATGGTAAAAAGTGAAAAAAAAAATAGTAGGATGAAACCCATTGGAAAAGTGAGAAAATATAACAAAAATAAAAGGAAAAGTAATTTACGTGCGATTTGTGGTCGATAAGGGGGTGGGGAGTGAGCTTTTAAGGGTAAAAATCGGTTTATCACGATTTCCGGCAAAACTAAGAGTTCTATCAAAAAAGTTAAATGAAAAAATTGTAGGCAATAAAAATATCTACAACTTTTGAAAAATTGTTGAAATCTCTACTTTTTGATGATATAAAAAAAATATACATTACTATGGAAAATTTGGCCGTGTGGGGCCACCCATGGGAGTCGTAAGTGCCAACTGAGGGAATCCCGGGGGAGTGGGCAGCAGCACTCCCTCGAGTATTAACAACATCCACTGCGATCGCCAACCCGCCTGCCAAGCGTGGCGATTACGGCTCTATCCCCCCATATGAGCGCACAGGACAAATGTGAAATGGTGATTTGGAATCGCCGTTAGGTGACTGTGATAGCTTAGCGGTCCAGAGCACTTCCCTGGATAGGATGAGATGCAGGTTAGAATCCTGCTCACCGTAAAGCTCTCGCTTTTTCCACTTTCACAAATAATTTGATCTTTAATAAGTATTATTAACAAAACCACAACACACAGGAACACAAAAAACCGCGTTCAAAATATACCTAGAAACTAAAAAGCAAAAAGTAATTGGTATTTACCATAGGTACATACGATTTCCGTGCTAGACACCTACTGATGTGTTTGAAGTTGGCATATAATCTCAAGCCGAGAAATAGACATAGGCCACTAGTTATCGCGGAAAAACAGATATAATTATTATCGGCGGTGGTTGAACCTCCACAAAGAGGAGTCAAAGCAAGCCTAACTAGGACGAGAGCGAGGCAGACTGCCCCAGACAGAGAAAACACAAGGAAACCTAAACCGAGGAGAACGAAAACATAGAATATAGATACTCAAATATACGTATTATAATATTATACCAAGACTTAAAATAAAATCAAATAAGGTATAAAGTAAATGTTAATCCTATTCTTCAGCTCTATAATGCGCAATGCTAGTGTATTGCAGATTATTTAAGCATTTAAGCTATATTTTATAAAGCTAGTTTATTTAACATTTCAAGGTTTACACCAATACTCTCTTTCATACCTACACGCTCTCTTATGTAGTCGTTACGTATGCGGTCAGTCAGCCTAACTCCACAGTTTTTCCGCAGAGATCGCATTTCAACCGCATTGATTTTACTCTCATGCTCCTTTTGCATACCCAACTCTGGCTTCCATATAATAATGTTGTGACAAGCAATAATAGAATAGTATTTTTTTAAATTGATTAGTGATATAGTTATGGATGTACGCGTATTCGCTAGCCTTAGGTCGACAGTGAATTTTCATGTATCAGATGTAAAATTTACGTAAAACGTTATCTACTAACCTTCAGTTAATACTAAAGTTTATATAACATTTTAAATAATTTATACAAGTATTTTAATACTTTTCGTAACTATCCAGACCAGTCGTAGAGGCCAAACTTGGGGATATTAATCTAGCTAACGTGAGCGACGTTTAAACTCAGTTCCATTTCAATTTTCTTTAGGGGAATTATCGCTGACGAAGTCGCGGGCAACTGTTAGTTATACATAAAAAAATAACAAAATATTAACATAAAATTCATATCAATTAAAGCCTTGTAGGCACAAAAATAAATTAAAAGGCACCATTTTGGTATCCTGCAGTTGAATTTTTTTGTAATATCATTAATGTACATTGCGACTCGTTTCAGTTTTATTATAAGTAGAGATGTAATTTAAAACATGTTGTGTATTCGAATGTACAACAAAATCGAATCTAAATAACATTTTATGACGTGTGAATTAATAAAAACGTCTGATGTCTGTTTCGTGTTTTAACTTTTTTCCCATCAGTAATGATTACCATATGGTTCGTAAAGCATTATGTAGTAGACAAAAACTTTACAATGTTCTATTATATGAGACTCACAAGCGGATAAGCATGCGGTTTCAATTAGAGTCGCTATTACAAAACTTCATAGAATAATTACATTTTATTACTAACGTTATTTGTACAGCATGTTGTTTTTAAATGCTTGAACAACACATAAAGCAGTGATGGTTGAATTATTTAGGGTATATACATTAAAAGTTATTAGTATTGTAGGTACTACTAGATTATTATTTATAACATTTAAATATATCTTATGAAAATCCTGCATGGCAATGGACTTCATAGAATTTTTTTTTTTATCATAAGGATATTTTGAGGTTTTTACATATTTTTTAAGAATTTTACATGCTTATATAAATTAAGACAAATACTTAAAAGAAAGAGTTCCACGTTATTTTCTCAATGGCAAGGACAAATTTTAATATAAAAATTTAAAATAATGCACTTTCCAACGATTATAGCGACGGCAATTGGTCCCGTCTTTTTGAGCCATATTTATTAAGCAATCGAGACTCGAGAGAATCGAGATAAGTTAATTGAAACTTTCTTTTACCACAATTGATATGTACGAATGCATTATATCGTGTGTGTTTTGATTATTTTTCTTCTAGGTCACATATTCATCTAATTATATGATTAAGTGTACCGCGCTATCGCAGTACTCAGTCATCAAACGTTTTTGATAGATTCCTTTAATTAGTAGATGTTACTACCACAGTCTATGTTACCTACTACTGTTCTATGAGGTCAGTTACCTACATATTTAAAAAATAAATTAAACTCAATCATTAATATTCATCTTACCGAGAAAAAATAAATAGTCATTAGTCATGTAGCAATATCGAATTACAATGTTGGTAAATTATCAAATAAAGATAATATAGACTTGTCTAATGTCTAACACAAAAAACATAAATAATTAATTTTATTTTAGGATATAAAAACTTTTTGTCAATACAATATAATTAAATACTTCATGTAAAAACTACAGGTTATACTTTTACAATAGTATTAATTTGCTATAACAACGAATTACAAAATAGCGTCCGAACATAAAATTAACAGCTATTAGTGAACATTAGTAAGGAAACTGGTCTTATCGTTCGGTCTGATTCGATTGCATTAAATCGTTTCCATTACTTTAAGTAGAATTCGATGTTTATGTCAAATTTTAGTCGATAATATCGCAATTTATTTTATTAACACATTCAGTCTAATGGGGAGCAGGTAGCTGATGTCACGCTATTACTTGCACAGATTATTTTGCATGACAAAGTATTAATGCATTAGCTGATTGGCACCAATTGGGTGAGGTTGTAAACGATTTATGACAGTAGCCCAATTTGAAGAATGGTCAGATGAAGCTTAAGCAAGATGATCTCGGTAATTTTCCGAGTATATACCTATCACAGCTTATGTGTTATTGAAATAGTTTTTTGAAATAAAAACATCGGCTAATTTTGTTGTTTTGATTTTAAGAGAACTATCTCCAGCTGTGAATACTCCCAGCCATCCATCAGCCCTTCCAAGCCCACTGCTGGACATAGGCCTCCCCAAGAATGGGGGATAGTACCCTAATCGCCACGCTTGGCAGGCGGGTTGGCGATCGCAGTGGATGTTGTTAATACACGAAGGAGTGCTGCTGCCCACTCCCTCGGTATTCCCTCAGTCGGCTCTTACGACTCCCATGGGTGGAGAGGGGTGGGACAATTCTAAAGCCGGCCCCACACGGCAGTGAATACTAGCTGATTGATTTAATTCATAATTTATTTAGTTCGTTCAAGTGACAATTCATAGTCAGCAACGTGCCCATAAAGCATGATGGAAGAATTACCTTGCTGGATGGCAAGGCTTATTCTTTAGCTGAGGCATAAGCCAGTATTTCGGCCACGTGTTGACTTCACAAGACGTTCCACCAAATCCTTAAAAATTTTAATGTGTCGGGTCACCAGGTAACGTTGTCGCCACACCGAATGACACAAAAAAGTAACCTTTATCGAGGTTATAATATTTGCGCCGTTTGGATGATTCAGCCGATGCAGCAGCACCACGAGCACCCTGAGAAGATGAGATAATACCAATACACACAGCCCATACCCCCAGGCTGTCCCATCTTCCGGCGTCATACACAAAATGGCCCGTACTACTATGTCTGGAACCAACATCATTCTGGCTGCTTAACAGGCTTTTAAAACCTCAGTTAAAAAATAAATTTTAACATTGCGTCTAGTTAAAATTTCTTTTTAAATCTTGTTAACGACACAATAATAGTTAAATGCAACAGACTGTATAATGTTGTTAAAAGTTTCTCAACATGCATATTTTATAATAGGTATCTACATTTACACGAACCAGCAACCCACTCAGCTATAAAATGGATTTCTGAAATATCTTTTTACGGCCGGTCTCAATAATGTATCTATAGTTAAAAGTCAACTGCTATCCCCAGTAAACTGTTAACTTTAAACTATCTATAACTGCCGTTTCAATATTAAAAATCACTTGTGCCTACTAAGGATCAAAGATAGATAACATTTCTATCTTTTGTAAGCGCGTCCCTCTGACACGTTTTTTTTTGCATTTGTTAATAAGGGTCTCAGGTTCTAAGATAATAACTAATAACATGTTTTACGTTATTATTAACCGTGATTGGTGAGTTTGTTATGTAATAACAAGTTTTAAAAAAATAGTGCTAAACATTTACCTACATTCATAAATTAACAAAAGCAAAATAAACCTTATGAACCTAAATAACAACGAAACGCATTATTTGTCTTTCACTCGGCGACAGATGGTTGACACATGTTTATTTTATGGAACTATTGAGTTCGAGATAGAGCAGCGAAATGCTTCGTTTTTAACAGTAATTGATTTACCGCCATTATTTAACCTAAATCTATAAACAAATTCTGAATTGGAAAGTTCACTTTCATAGTTTGTTCGAACACCAACCCGGCGATCCCCCAATTCTACTAACCTATAGTCTGAATCAAATAAAGCCGGTTTCAAACATCTCATTATCACTTTCATCACTAAACAGATCCATTTAAAACTTTATGTTGTTATATTTATGTAAAAATACGAAAAAGCCTTGATCCGCCAAAATTGGGCGATAAAGTAAAACTGTAACCGCTAGTTATTTGACGTATCCACAGTAAGCTCAAAAGCGTTATTGAAACACCCAAACTTTTTTTTTGTATGTAGTTACTTATCTATGGTAAGCAGTAGGCCCTCTGATGGATAGATCAAAGTCATGGATAAATATTTCTATCTATCTTTGGTTATTGAAACGGAAAAAATAGCCGATAGATACTAATGGTAACCATTTTAACTTTTAGTAAAGGAGAGATAGGTTATAGAGACCGGCCGTTAGTGATTTAGTACACTAAGTTCTCACGATTAAGTCCAAACAAGCAATGTATCAGTGACGATAAATATTATATCAATTTTATAAGTTCATAAAGGCAGTGTTAGTTACCCGATATAGCCATCAAGATAAATATTTCTAATTAGCATAAATATGGTTCATAATGAAATGGTTATAAAATTATTATAAAATAATATAGGTATATTATTTCAGTCTGTAATACACAATCATGCATGGGAAATATAAACCGACTTAATTTAAACCCGTTACACGAGTGTGCGATATATCAGTAGGTATATAGAATAAACGGTATTAAATTATTATTTTAATCTACCTCGGTGGCAAACCAGCGTGCGGCTTACCTGTGGGCCTAGCCAAGTTGCAGTCTATGATCGCTAGAGCTAATAGAAAACTAATTAAAAGTATGGGAATTTGACATCTTTAACCATAGATAAAGAACCTATATTTACCTAAGTCTTTAACAATATCTATAACGCTAAGTCACGTGACTTAACGTTAGAGATGTCAAATTTCCATACATTTTAATAGTTTTCTATTAGCGTTAGCGATCATAGAATGCAACTTGGCTAGACTTACAGATGGTACGCGATTACTGAAGCCTATAGACGCTAGCAAACCCAAAGGCATCACTCGCGCGTCGACATCTCCAAGGATAGAGGGATAGGATCCGACTCCTATAAGGAAGGATAATAAGTAGAGGATAGCTTAGATTCTAAGGATACGATGGGAAGGATAATAAAGAGAGGATAGGGAGGGGTTTTGGGCCACTAGCGCTCTCACTTAGCACGCGAAACAACGGTAGGTATTCCTACCGTTGTGTCATCCATCCATCAGCCTTTCGACGTCCACTGCTAGACATAGGCTTACCAAATTGGGGGTATTATGCCGTAATCGCCACGCTTGGCAGGCGAGTTGGCGATCGCAGTGGGGGAGTGCTGCTGCCCACTCCCGCCGGTATTCCCTCAGTCGGCTCTTACGACTCCCATGGGTGGAGAGGAGTGGGACAATTCTAAAGCCGGCCCCACACGGCCTCCTATAATAATATAATTAACCGTATAAAGCAGTAGCAAATTGCCGATATAAAAGAAGTGGATCATGAGTTTCTTGCCGGGTTATTCTAATGAAAAGCCTTACTGTGCAATGCGGCCGCTTGTGACAAATTCGCGACATCTTTTGTCGTTTGCCTCAAGCGCTCGTGTTTTTTATTAAAAAATATACACATATTAATGAACAGATATTGTTTAACCAAATCTTAGAAGATCAGGTTGGGAAAGAGTATATATTCATGTAGAAACCTAAATATACCCTCACGATCCTTTTTAATACGATAATATGCCTCTATCTTTCGTCTGCAGTCACATACGACCCTCGTGTGCTAATTGAATTTAAGGAATAAAATCCAATCGCCCCGATTCTTTATTATTCAAGATCCAATTTGGATAAGGCCTGATCGGTCCGAGGGGTGCGGGCCGCCGCCCAAGAGGGGCAGTCAAGAATAAAATTGGATTGTCACTCAAAACATAAGGTTATCAGTTTTGATATGAATGTTGTATCTTTGATATTTTAATATTAAATTAAACTGTGCTACTTATCTGTCGACTCTATCTAAGCAATTGCTACGCAGTGTTGAATGAATTGTATGCAATATTTTCCATGATATTAAATGTTCCAAATGTTTAGTTCATTTTTATGCAGTAAATATTTATAATAACATTTTGTAGTAGATTTTATTAAATTTAAAAATAACTGGTTCCCCCCCCTTTTTTCATTCATAATTAGGTACGCGTGCGAGTCGATGTTATACTTCAGACGGTAAATGTCTCTTGACGATAATAGTGTAGAACCAGAAGTGATCATTGTGACGTAAAACTGTGATTGTAAAACTCATGGTAGTTCATAAATAAGAAGATCAATTGCTCAGATTTACAAAAGTTTGTGAGTTTCAGTCCATAGTTTATTTCAAGACTAGCTGCTACCTGCAACTTCGTTCACGTGGATTGTGCGGTACCCTTTTTTGTATTTTTTTTTGTTAAGGCGGTAATTAATGTACCTAACCGCACACCCCGTCGTTCAGGGCAACGAACAGGGTAGTGTGGGGCCCTCACCCACTAAATAAACCCACCGTGTGCAGTCTCTCCGCCTTTATTGACGGGCCACTGGAACTATGTTACATTGCTTCAGTGATTTGTGAAGAACCCTAAGATATAAAATATTTGACGTAATAATAACTTCGACAAATAGCAATCCGTCATCTCTGCGTACTCCTCTGGGAAACAGGCGAGATTATGAATGAATTATATAATTAATGAACTTGCACTAATTTTTAATTATAATATTATCTTAAGAAATACGAAATCGCCCGCATCTATAGAGATGTTAAACGAAAAATACCTAGTTGCTATACAGTTTGGTTGTAATAATCAGACAATACCCTTCTTGTAAGCAGGAAATCTCAATACATCCCAATGTGAGATGATAGCGTAATTACTTTCCTGAGAGGAGGGTGTGAGGAGTCACGCGTCCAACAATAAGACGTATGCTAGTATGGGCGCTAGTAAAAAAAGAGGTTAAAATAATTTGAAGAAATGCGTTGTTTAGAATAACTATTTATATAAGCGTTATTATAATTTCATGATGCATACAATAAAGTTATGACTTTACGTTTGAATTTCTAATATCTATATTTTTTTATATTCATTTTTAATAAAATTTTTTGATACTGTTAAAATATATTTTTTTAGCATTTGACATGCTAGTCATATAAATTAACACAGAGTGTAAAAATGTGATCTCGAAAATAACAGTCACGAGCGCGATCCGAGCCTGCAAATTGAACCTGCATAGAAATTACATGTGAAATAGTTAAGTACTTTAGTAACAACCACATTTTTTTTTGGTTGGATATTGATCTCAGCGTATATAACTATACGGAGGTTCCTTACTGTACGTGACAGAGTTTGCAGAATTAATAGTAAACAAACATTAGCTTCTATTAGTGTGCGACGCACTGATTGCTATCGCACAAGATGGATTGGGGTAAATTTACCCCTCTGTGCTCTCCTGTTGTCATACATTTACTTGTCTGATACTTTGAGCACGGGTTATATTAGAATTATTTTATTGCTTAAAAATAACACTTTATTTTAATCACGACATATTTTGAGAGATGACAGTGAAGCTATCAGATTTTTATATATTTGTAAACATAACTCACGCACTTTTGAGCTAATCCTTGTATCCCGGGGACTTTATAACGTAAAATAAACTTCAAATACATCTAAAATTAACCATTCAAATTATAACAAATCATCATTTTTTAAATATATCCGTTTCACCAACACTTTCTTTCCCACGGGTGTCGTAAAAGGCGACTAAGGGGAGTAAGCAACTATCACCTTTTGCATTACTGGTGGTAGGGAGTGATGCCAAGTGGGTTTACCTATCTGGTGTCGGGCCCGAGCGGGTCAGTACCACTGTCTCTCGTGTGAGCGACCATGAAGCATTTAGGTGTGTTTTGGTTGTAGCGGGAGATTGCCGTCCCTATCCTTTTTCCCTTCCTGAGCGCGTAGTGGATTTCGGTGATGCTTGGAACGGGCATTGATGAGGGTCATGGCTTGTGCGTTGGGCGTGAGGGGCTGATGCAGGGTACAGGGAGACCCGGTGGGAATGGTTCGCCGGCCACCTGCCGGTCAGTAGGGGACCCGAACCCGGGGAAATCCTACCTCGGGAGGCTGTCCCGCCAACCGGCGAAAATCCCGTGAAGTTCCGTGTTTCGTATCAGCTCCTCACTAAACCCACTGTCTAGCCTTACGCCAAGTGTCACCACCCTTTTTTTTCCGAGTGTCGCCGGTACCCATTGCGCAAACCTATATCCCCCAAACCCTTCTTAAACCATGGATAAAAAGAATAAAAAGAGCAAGTATCTTACGGCGGACTCGCTATCCACACCATCAGTGGAGTTTTGCAACATCAGGGGTCTTCACAGTAATCTCGACGCCGTTCATCACCATCTCGGGATGGCGCAGCCTGCCCTGCTCTTTTTGATGGAGACGCCTATCTGCGTCTCCATCAAAACACTCCGGACGACATTTCGTACCTTAAATACCCCGGCTACGAACTGGAGCACTCATTTCATCGTACAGCCGGGGTGTGCGTGTTCGTTCGGAGTAGTATCTGCTGTAACCGCCTTCGGGGCCTCGAACATGGCGAACTGTCCATTTTATGTAAGCGTAGAATATGGTGGAACAGACCGCATCTACGCGTGCCTTTACAGATCCCATGGCAGTCATTCGGGGTCAACTCACCTTTTCGAGAATGTCGAACGGGGGATTGACGAAATATTGGAGCAGTTTCCATCTGCGGAGGTGGTGGTCCTTGGTGACTTTAATGCTCAGCACAAAGAGTGGCTGGGGTCCCGGACCACTGACCTCCCGGGTCGGCAACTCTTCAATATGGCTTCGGCCTATGGCCTCTCTCAACTGGTAACACGGCCTACCCGTGTCCCAGATATTGAGGGTCATGAGCCCTCCTTGTTGGACCTTCTGCTGGCTACAAATCCACACGGATACCAGGTGGTGGTTGGTGCTCCTTTAGGGTCATCCGATCACTGCCTGGTCCGCTGCACTGCCCTTGCTGCGGGAACCAATCGTTGCGTTTGGCAGTATAAGTCAGCAGATTGAGATGGACTTCGCGAGTTCTTCGCTTCCTACCCTTGGAAGCAGCTATGCTTTTCCTCTAGGGATTCTTCGAACGTGCGCCCCTGAGTTGACCCCCGTCCTTACGCGCCTGTTCCGCCTTTCATACAGTACCGGCAGGATTCCTACTTCGTGGAAGGTAGCCCATATTCACCCGATTCCTAAAAGGGGTGATCGGTCGGACCCGTCGAATTACAGGCCAATCGCGATAACATCCCTGCTCTCTAGGGTACTGGAGAGAGTTATCAACCACCGACTTATGCAGTACCTTGAGGATCACCAGCTGATCAGTGATCGCCAATACGGCTTTCGTCAAGGTCAGTCTGCTGGTGATCTCCTTGCATACCTCACTCATCGCTGGGCAGAGGCCTTGGAGGGTGGAGGTGAGGCTTTGGCATTCAGCCTGGACATCGCGAAGGCATTCGACAGGATCTGGCATAGGGCCCTTGTATCGAAGTTACCATCATACGGAATCCCCGAGGGGCTCTGCAAATGGATCGCCGGCTTCCTCCATGGTCGCAGCATCAAAGTCGTTGTAGACGGATGCTGCCCTGATACCATGGAGATTAATACTGGCGTTCCTCAAGGCTCGGTGCTCTCCCCAACGCTGTTCATCCTGCATATCAATGACTTGCTCTCGATTGAGAGTATGCATTGCTATGCGGTTGACAGTTCGGGTGATGCGCGATATACCGGCCATCAGAAAGTCCCTCGAAACATGCTGGAGGAGAGGCGGACCCAACTTGTGTCTGAAGTCGAGTGCTCTCTAGGGCGGGCCTCGGAATGGGGAGAAAAGAACTTGGTTCAATTCAACCCTACGAAGACACAGGTTTGCGCGTTCACTGCAAAGAAGGACGCATTTGTCGTGACGCCCCAGTTTTAAGGGGTAGCTCTCCCGGTCTCCGAGAGTATTGGGATCCTGGGCATCAACATATCCAGCAAAGTCCAGTTCGGAAGTCATTTGGAGGACAAAGCCAAATTGGCGAGCAAGAAACTGGGCGTCCTGAACAAAGCCAAGCGGTACTTCACCCCGAGGCAGCGACTTGTGCTGTATAAAGCACAGGTCCGCCCTCACGTGGAGTACCTCTCACATCTCTGGGCAGGCGCACCAAAATACTAGCTCAACCTACTTGAATCCCTGCAAAGGCGTGCTGTTCGGATTGTCGATGATCCCAATCTCACGGATGAGCTGGAGTCGTTGGGGCGGCGGAGAGACTTTGGGGCTCTTTGTGTGCTCTATCGACTCTTCAACGGGGAGTGCTCTGAGGAACTGTTTGCGGTGGTACCAACATCGCCATTTTACCACCGGACCGCGAGACGCCGTGCTAGGGTTCATCCATACCACCTGAAGACGATCTCGTCCAAGACGGTTCGTTTTCAGCGTTCTTTTCTACCACGTATGTGTAAGCTCTGGAATGAACATCCTGCTGCGGTGTTTCCCCAGCGCTACGACTTGTCCCTCTTTAAACGAGGTTAGAGAAGAGCACTTTACTCACGGTAGGCGGCGGCTTGGCTGTGCCCCTGGTGTTGGCAAAGTCCATGAGCGGCGGTTACCACTTACCATCAGGTGGGCCATTTGCTCGTCTGCCACCGTTAGCAATAAAAAAATATATATATTTTTTTAAACATTAACATGCTTAGCCATATAGTAAATAAACACAAAGTGCGAAAATACGCGAAAATGCGTACGTGCGAAAATGTAAGACCGTAAATTAATGCCACGAGCAGGATTTGAACATGTCTCGTGACATTTAGAGTCTCAAACAAATGTCATGATGGCATAGTTGGCAAAGCGTGTGAAACGGTTATCCAGGAGACTATTGCTAAACGTAATGCTTAAAAATATATAGAAATATCTAAAAATGAATAAAAATACATACATACACTTATAAAGTACAAATTATTTGGAATGAGAAAAAAGAGAACTTTAGTGTGAGCGGGAATCGAGCACCCGCGACCGTTCCAATCCGGGGAAGTGCTCTAAGCCACTGAGCTACCGCACCGACCTTCAGGTCATCCCGATCTCCTCATCACATCTGTCTTCACGACCTACTATAGCTAATTAAATATTTATAGGGCTGCGTGGTTTTTGGGATAATTGTAATAATTAAGCTTACCTGGTCGGACCAATATATGCAAATACAACTAACTGATATCGCAGGCGTTATCCAAGACAATTAGGAAGGAAAGTGCTATTGAAATTGTTAGTCGCAAGCAATTATCACGAGGGCTTTGTAGGCAAACGTCTGGAACCGTTATCTAGGAGACATATTCAAATCCAGCTTGCATTTATAAAAAAAGTCACGTTCATAATAAGTCATAGAAAATAGTTACGGGAGTTGACGGGAAATGTTAAAGAAACATATTTATTTTGTTTTTATAAATTCCAGAAGTATATCTACAGTTTCACTCCGTTCAATTTTAAATAGTACTTAATGTTTTTAATAATATGTATATAAATGATTCATTTCTATTAGTATAGCGCACATGTTGTAGCAATCTAGAGAACTTGCAATGAAGCAACCCAAGACACATTTTACTCCTAGAGATATATGGAAGAGATAAATATGTTTGATATTTGCTACGACTGCAGCATAAATTTTATAGTAATAAGGGAAAGTAGTTGGTGGCATTACATCCTCAGTCACTGAGAATATTACATTTCAAATCTTAATATTAAAGTTAGATATAAATCTGTTTATTACAACATGCTCCAGAGTAATTGACCGTTATAAAAATCTTCACAATGTAATCTCCATGCACAATCCGACCGTTTCTAAATTAACAAATGTGTTGCAAATTTAAGAGTTTCGTAAATACACAATCTGATTAGATTTAAAATTAATGAATGCATAATTAGTAGGTAATTCAAATAAACGATCGCCAAAAGATATTAAAAAAAGCGTCTTACAGCTGACAATCACCGCTACTTTTTAAAGGACAAAATTATTCACAAATAATTTGTACTTTGAAAAGTGGCGGAGCATTGTCAAATGATAAAAATATAGATCAAAAATAATAAAATTCTTTGGAAAATCCAAAACTGCACGCCTCATAATCTTAATTTTTCATAATAAAATTGATTATTTGATAAGTAACTAATAATGTATTGGTCTTACTAAGTAGTTTTCAATAAATCACATAGATAGCGCTAATTTCAAAAATTACTAATGTGGGTTTCATGTCTTATACGCCATCTAGCGCTAATTTTACCAATATAGAAGTACTTCTTGTACTTCTATATTGGTCTACCTCACAGTCATTTTGCAAGGCTGTTTGATGATTGTGAGATATGAGGTTCCGTCTAAGCCCCAGGACCTAAAAGTAAAACTGTTATGTGTAAAGTGTTCGGATACATTCAAATATAGGTATTGGAAATACGACAACATTGTTAAACCATATATTAAAAAGAGGCACTCATGCGTTGCCTTTGTAAAAAAGAATAATTTAAATCAGACTGACTTCATCGTCAGCAAATTGACGTGGAATTCCGCACGGGTCGTCTAGTTTACTACAAATTTGTAAAAAATTTTAACTCCTTGACTCTCGTATACAGTTTGGAAGTTAAGTAATTAAATTGGTATAAATAAAATATACATTATTCAATCAGATTCATCCATTTAACCCGAGTTATGTAACTCGAGTTCAATTCGAGTTACGAGAATTTAAACTCGAGTTAAATCGAGTTGTGCTTATTACGAGTTGGCACATCTCTATATATACCTACCTGCATAGTGCATAAGTGCATATATACAAACATGTAAAATTGAATAACTTATTAAACTGTAAACAAAAACAATTTAAGAAAACAAAAAGACATCGCTGCTTTCCTTACAATAAAGCAATATTGTGGCTCTATATATATATACAATAGCAACTGAATACAATGATATCGACATCTAAAATTTCCACTAGCGACATCTAGGGCTGCATTTGTCAATATCTCTTTTACTTTAAAACAGTGACATCTATCAATAGAAAATTGCAACTTTGGACAATATTATACGACTTATTTAAAAATCAATGAGTTCAACAAGAAATTCTAAGCCATTTATCTTCCTAACTTGGTTGCCTTATAATTTTATACTTTGTTGTTCTAAGTGAAAACACCATGACGCCAAGGCCACGCAAAAAAATTGTGGAATGTAAAATATGTTTTTCTCGTGTTTTATAACGTTGGTGTGTTATTATTTACGTGTGTTTAGTGTTTTTAATTATTGTTATGGATAAAATTGTTATTATACTTGACAAATATCATCAGTTCGTCAAGCAAAGGTAAGAACTTTCTTTTAACAAAAAACAATGTACCGGCCGGGCGAACGGCGTTCTGTTGACGATAGTAAAACCACCGGTGGCTGGCTATGCGTACGTAAAAAGGTAGATTAATTAAGTATTTTGGTTGTTATCGTGTTAACATACATTACCTACAACTCACGGACGTCCAAGCCAGATTTTTTCAAACAGTTTTTAACTAGTTTAAATAAAAATAGTAATTGTTCTTTATATGTGTGTGTAGATATTATTTTACAAGTGCAATATATGATAAATAGAGACATTTTAAGGTTGAAAAATCAGCTGTGCCGTGTGAAACGGGAGTAGAACACACCTCAACGCTTCGCTTATAAGGCGTGCAATAGGTAGTTCAGCTATTCAGCATTACATATTACTAGGTGTACCTAGTTGTAAACATTGTAATATTTATTCATTGCTAGGGCAGTCGGCCATACTTTATTTAGCCATATCCATTTATTAACTAAAAGTGCATCAACAATTTCTTGAAATAAAATAGCTTATAAAATCAGCTCCATTAAAGGGTAGGTTCCGCCATGCACTTCAATACTTTCACGAGCAAGTTTGCTGGCTGACAAGAGCTATACGTATTGGAATATAAAACGATCATTGAAAGTGCGGAAATTAAATAGCCGCTCATATCCGCTCCGTGAAGTGTCATGTCGGGCCCGAGCGACAGCTAGCGCATACACCCACTTTGATACTGAGACCATACAGGATAAATTAATATGCGATATATTTTATAGTCATTATGTACATTCAATTATACTTCGCTAGCTTTATAGAAAACCTTTTAGTTAGTTTTTATTTCACCTTATATTGCTCTTCATACTCCTAGAACGAAAATCTCTAGTGACCTCAAATCATTATCATCATAAATAGATAGCAATATTTTTAGACGTGGTAACTTGTATAGGTTCATTGGAGAATTTTAGATGGGGTAAATCTTATGAGTTCACGACATGCTATGTGCGTGAAATTCTTAAGACCGCCATTCAATATAACACCATTTATCCAATAAATTCATACTAAACACTGTCCGTCCATACGAATTCATACTTATCATTACGCCATCTCCCATGCAGAGTAGTCAGAGAGAACATAGTCCAAAAGGCTCTATTCTTGCATGTATCTCTCGCTTCCTCAACATTTTTAGTTCTCTTCACATATGCTAGCCGGTTTTGGAGGCTCCTGATTCCACCTTCCTTCAATACATGACGATAGGGTCTAGGTAAGTGAGTCTCGGTCTCCCTCTGACCTACATCCTTCCACTTTTGCACTGTATGTCTCCTTAATCATTCGCACGTCCGGCAATTTATAAATTACAAAAATTACATATCCAGTACATATGAGATCTATTTAGATACATAAAAACTAGTACGACTTAGGATTTTTTCTTTTTTGTTTTCACATTTGTCGGTAGTCCTCATGACTGCCTATGTTATTATATACAATACATAGTAATAAAATGAACACATGAATTTTAAATTTTTTACCTAGTGATTCTATCTTGAATGGGTTGCATGCTGCCCGGTTTTGGTTACCCGTCTCGGACACTGCCTCTGTAGTGCAGCGGTAGTGTGAGCGACTGCTGATCATGAGGTCTCGAGTTCGATCCCCGGTTCGGGCAGTGTTATTAAGCTTTTTCGTAATAAAGAAAAATTCTCAATAGCAGCCCGGAGTTTGGAACTGTGCCCAGTAGACGGCAATAGGCTTGCCTCCTATTACGTAGGACGCAAACATAGCTGGCGAACTGTGGGTGTGTAATACCTGCCTCTGCCTGCCCCTTCGGGGAATACAGACGTGATGCTATGTTCTGTCTCGGACACCCGTCTCATATTTTACTGCGATTTGTCTCTCAATAAAACTGCCAGGAAACACTGATTAAAACACCCACACCGCGCTTTTCCTTGATTTCCCTATTGTCTTTTATTATACACATCAATAAAGTTAGTATAATTTAATACGTGGCAACCCTTCAGTACACATACTTTAAGACTTCTCAGAACTTGTTGCTGACATGTTGCATAGCATATAGGATATGGTAACCGTTTACCATCAGACGCACCGTATGTATCTATGCTACCTTAGTCGCAAGATAAGTAAGTATGTTCATTGAATATTTTGTGGCCACGGTACCTCTCATGGGCACTAGATAATGAAGGAGGATGGTCTTGTAGAAGAACTGTTCCTATATTATTTGTTTGCAATTTAGTTATTTTATATAAATATTCAAAAAGAACTCTAAATATGCTTTGTGTTTCACGTGTTTTTGAATGTTATCCAACAAAACAACTAATGCAGTTTCAATAATAACTACTCGTAAAATATTAATTAGGGATTGTTATCATAATAAGCGGTTAGTCGCCCGTATTGTGTCGAGCGTGCCATTTCATAGGCACGGGTGCAATAGCCGTGAGATGCCAATCAACCTCTACCAATCAATCTGCCCACATGGTGTTGCCAATGCTTATTTTATTACCATTAATCATTTAAAAAAATAAAAACAAAGAATAGCAAATTCATTATTATATTTGCCGTTAATCTTAAGAGTGAACCCGAGTTTTAGCTTTACTTTTCTAAAATTGCCCATATCGAGTAGATATTATTAAAAACGTTGCCACTAAATCTAAATATTCCAAAACGGTCGACGTGGTGACGGACTAAGAATACAAGTATCCCACGGGTGCCGTACGAGGTGACTAAGGGAAGAAAGCAATTATCACCCATTGCATTGCTAGTGGTAGGGCTGGGTACCAAGTGGGAGTTCTCATTTATATCAGGCTATCAGACCCGAGCGGGTTGGTACCATCATCTCCCGTTTGACCTTGATTGCAGTAGGAGATAGCCGTTAATTCGTTCATTTCATATATAACTGCCTCAGTGGTGTAGCGGTAGTGTATGCGACTGCTAATCATGAGGTCTCGGGTTCGATCCCCGGTTCGGGCAAAAAGTATTGAGCTTTTTTTTCCTAAAAAGAAAAATTCTCAGTAGCAGCCCATAGTTTGGAAATGTGCCCGGTAGACGACAATAGGCTCGCCCCCTATTATGTGGGACTCAAACATAGCTGGCGAGTCGTGGGTGTGTAATACACCTCTGCCTACCCCTTCGGGGAATAAAGGCGTGATGCTATGATAATGGTGAGCAGTGGCTTGACAATACTCTCGGTATAGTTGAGTCCATGAGCAACGGTTACCATTTTCCATCAGGTGGGCCGTGGCTCCTTTGCCACTGTAGAATTTTTAAAGTTAAATGGTTTACCAAAAACAATGTTCCTCTAATTATTAGTTTCGTTAATGAGCAGTTTAAACGATACCTAATATTTTATAATGGTCACATAGACAATTAATTTTTATTATCACATTCATAATATTAATTTGTCTTTTGTTCCTGCAAAACAATCGGTCGTAAAAGAGATAAAGTTAATGAAATATTCATTCCGATTTGAGGAAAACGTTAATAATTTACACCAATTTGTTTAATAAATCAAAAATAAAATGTGAGTGACTCATAGTACTCACAAATTAATTGTCAGATAGGTCTTGAAATATAATATTGATGGCTTTAGGTATCAGTTCGATATACATATTATCTCATGTCAGTGTACGTGTATACTTGTATTGCGCATTTATCATACATATTTCACATAACAGAGATTTATTATGAATAAACAACTCAATTTCCGAAATTTAAGTTTCTGTATGGAGTTTTTACTCACAAACTGAATTATCACAATATAGTAAGTGGTTTAAAATATGAATTCAACAAAAATTACGATTTCAAATAAGAGAAGAAATAGGAATTCAAACAAAAGAATTCGAAACAAGATGTTACAAATGTAAAACCTAACAGTATAAGTATTAGACGGTAAGCAATGCGGGGGCAAAGGACATCTGATTTGAACGTGAAAATATTCCTTGTTACATTGAAGACATTTCCATAACAACGGGTAAAGGAATAGATTGAGTGTCTCTATAATGAACGTGAGTATACATTTGAGACTCCTGTTATTGTGGCCGAGCCAATTAAAAGTGTTAGGAGATGTCAGAGTACCGAGCTTCCCCAGCCTCCCTCACCTCTCGGCTGTCCAATTAAACTCACTCTGGCGACGTACCCGCCGACGTCGACACTGCCAGAGTATAGTACCAAGCCTCGTAATTGCGTAAGCCACTTCAAAACAAACCTCTAGTTTTTTGCAGTAACGCTAACAATGGATTCATGTTAGACACACAAGAACACCCCTCCATTCTATTCTTCTCTGTGTAACTATTGAGTTGTTAATTAAATTTGCACAACATAATAGTCCGACAAACATTGTATTCAAGAACCCTTACTACCTTTGTCTAGAGGTGAATTTAGCTCAGCAGCAGATATCGATGCAGCTTCTTGTTTAATTACAACAATAGTGAGCCCCTAATGAGAGTTTGCGCTAATAAGCACTGCAGAATGTAATCAACATACTTCATCAGTCTAATGAGTCGAGTTCCTGGCAAAAACAAGCAACATCAACATTTTACTGAAGATTAATTAGACGTACCTATAGCTGAGTTAGGTATTGCCAGGCCTTTACCACAAACTCGTTACGACGCTCAAGATTTTTTCCTAGAAAGCGTAACTTTATATACACACGATTTACCCATATCTAAATTATGGTAAGATCACATTCATTATACTGCGAATCAATGTCGTTTATGAACAGTACGTGTAAAACGTTCGTTAAATTACTGCTATTGACAAGAAAGAAAGCCCTGGTAAACGTCGTTAACTTAAATAAGTACGTTTGATTACATCGTAGCTACCCCATTAAAACTTAACGAGGGGCAACCCCGGGGAAAATAACTAACCCAATTTCCCTTTGCCGGGAAATCATTAAAAGTCTTAAAAGGGTCTTTTCATATGTTTTTTTACCCTGGAGCGTACGTGTAAATAAACACATTTTTACATACTCGAACAAACAATTCTCCTAACGAGGCGGGAGAGTAACGAGCGCCAGCGAAAAGCGGGCTGCGGGGCGGTGACCAGCGGTCCCGGTGCGACGCCGCATCGCGCTAATTGGAAGGATACGCTCGGAAACGTGTCTCGTTACGGGCGCCTACCTGCCCGCCACTGTACACGCTGCTCATCTAATGACACCCCTGATTTATATCTCCTATACAACCCAATTGGCAGCTGAAACTGTGTCGAAACTTGATCTAACAAATGGTTACAGCCTTGAGAGCTCCTCTACATAGGCATATCAAGTAGTTTACTATACCATGAGAGACAGGTGGGCTGGTCACTGGTGTAATGCGCCAAGTTACCACATGGTTGAACCTGACTTATTATTTTATCAGTGATTTATAAGGCAATCCGAGGAGACAAAAAATAGAACTGCATTTAATGTGAATCACTGTGATCGTATACATAAACAAGTGAATGTGACTAGTCGAATATTCACTTTTTTTCTTATATTTACAGTTGCATTTGTGAATGCTGTAGTTGAATATGCGCATTCTAAATCGAACATTAATTACATCCCTAGACTGCACCATGTATTTATGTTACAAAAATTAAATTTAAATATAAAACGAAGCAGCGTAAATGTTCTTAATAATATAAAGGTTTTTAAAGTTATTTTTTTATTACTTATGGTGACAGATGAGTCACAGCGCATCTGATGGTAAGTAATAACCATCATTCATGGACACAGCAACACTAAGAGTACTGCCGACTCGCTGTTTACCATTTCATTTCGTGAATGTAAGCTTGCTTTATACGAGTATGTCTCGTTTCCTTCTTATCATTCTAGATGGCGGCTCAAAATATTTATTATAGCGCATAAATATTTCCCGATGTCGACACGACCCTCCTACACAACAGGATAGAAATTTGTCTATTATTATATGGACCAAACAGGGTATTGTTTTGAGTTTCGGGCCTTCGCAATAATAAAATTATTGTATGTTTAATTTGCTACATCATCAGTTGACTTTCCACGATAATGGCGTGACTACGTAGTATTTGTTATAAGTGTGTACCTTTGAACTAACTACTATTAATAATACTTAATATAAATTACAAAATATTTTTTTAATAGGATACAGGTTATTATATGTAGGTATTTATTATGTATAAAACCGTTTGTCCTGACTTCATATCTATATCAACGCATAACGAAAACTGCTAGTATACGATACTATATATAACTCGGTATTTTCGGTAAGAAGTTTCTATAATAAAGAAGTTTAAATAAATATCATATTTATGGAATATTTTTTTGTTTTGTTTGAAGCACGGGTTCGAAGGCGATGGTACCATTTAGTATCTACATAAGTAGGTACATGCATGGGTTAAGATTTTACAAACTCTCGCAAAATAATTGTTGCATTGCACATGCGAATATCATTAGAGTAAGTCTCATATTTTTATTAAAGAAATTTATATACAAATATCTCTATATGTTTGCTTTAAAAATTAATTTCTCCTTAATATCCTTCCACCTCCTATCCCTTGAAGTTGGCAACGCGCTAGTGATATCGCTGGTGTTGCTAGTGTCTATTGACTACGGTAACCGCTTACCATCAGGTGGCCGTATGCTCGTTTGCCCACGCGTGTTATGAAAATAACTACATAATTTTCATATTAAGCGTGCTAAGCAAAAGCAAACTAATATATTTTGATGTCACAGCAAAGTTAACAACATTGCCACAACGAAACAACTTTTATTTTAATGTTTTGAGATATTAAAATTTGATAATCCGGTTATTTTCGATGCATAATATGATATTAACGCCATATTTCGTTCGTCGTAGGCGGGACTTTCTTATTACCCACTTAGTTAAATATGGTGACTCTAGCAAAATAGATGCCGTTACGTGAATTCTCTTTTATTTTTGTGTATAATAAATTTATCATATTGATAGGAGATCAAATAAAAATTTTCTTTTTTGTTAAGACGGGAAAACATGTACCTAACCTCCATCGTTTGGGGCAACGAACAGAGTAGTGTGGGGCCCTCGTCGTATATTGGCAAACCACTTGAACTGTGTGACATAACTTCAGTGGTAAACGTATAGTAAGTCTAGTTTTTATAGTCCTTTTGTTAGCTATACTTCTATAGGTACTAATACTATAAAGACTTGGAAACATAATATTTTTGTAATCGAAAAATTGAAACGTTTTTAATAAATCTTTAACCATGAGAAAGCTACAGTATCTAAAAGTAACATAGGCTAACATAACACGACAACTTAAGTGGCCGGAACATTGACGTTAATACGAGTGAAACTGCGTGGATTAGATAGTATTTAATACAACACGTTCTAGATGTATTTGTTGTTGTGAAAAACCACGTGTTATGAAATTCTTTCACTGGGGAAGCATTTATCTTTTTTTTAATAATGTTATAATTAAATTAGAACAATATACATGTCGTAACGTAAATTACATTAATTCAATATTAGTAGAATCGTGACCATACTCGTTCCTTCTCATAGACTGCGTTATGCACTAGTAGGTAAATTAATTAATAGATTTCCCAATTAGCGTTCCTTGTTTAATTAATGTATGTGTGGATTATTAGAGTTGCGTCGGATACAATCTGATTCGAGACTCGTCGGTAATTACCGACGGCTACAAAATACGTCGAATTCCGCATAATTGCTGAGAATATTACGGCAATGGAACTTAATTGTTCTCGACTTAATTAATTAAGCTTTTGTTTGAAACTAACAGCAAAGTGTAGACTTGGCAATTCTAAATTGGATCTTGTAATTACCTTACCCTCCCTATTGCTGAAACTGTATACCTACTTACAATTATGGGCCAAGCTTTGTTAATGAAATTAATTATAATTAGGCCACAATGAAATTAATTCTATTCAACTGGTTGTACACTCAATTATTATTTGTTAACTTCTTTCATTTAATTTAAAATAAATAAAATATAATTATTTAACAGTAGGACCCTACTATCGAATTAGTAATCTAATTTACTGGTAACAAAAGAGACACGGTCTGACAGGTGGCAAATGATATCTACGGCTAATAAACGGATTACCTCAAAAATGGCTTGACCGATTTGAATAATTGTTTTTTGTTTTGTTCGTATTTATATAATAATGATGAGCTCCAGCCAGACCGTTTTTGCTGGCTACAGAGAACTACACACTACACTAAGAACTACGAGTAATTTTTTTATTACTGCATTTTAAAGTATTTTAGGGTATAGCCGCCGCCCCACTGAAGGAATGTAATATGATTCCAGTGGCCCGCCAATAAAGGCGGAGAGATGGCACACGGCGGATTTCTTTAGTGGGTGATGGCCCCACACTACCCTGTTCGTTGCCTCCGAACGACGGGGTGTACGATTAGGAACAATTCCTCCCGCATTTAACAAAAAAAGGGTATAGCCACCGCTCACTGAAGTGATGATGTGACACAGTTTCAGTGGTCCGCCAGTATAGGCGGAGAGACTACGGTTTTATATTTATAAGGTGAGGGCCCCACACTATTCTGCTTGTTGCCCCGAATGACGAGGTGTGCGGTTAGGTACATTATTTTCCGCATTGACAAAAAAAGGGTATAGCCAGCACATGCCGCAAATTACCTAGATTAAAAACCACCCCATGGCTCTACCTAAAATAAAAAATAATATATTAATTTTTTATATGTTTTAAGCATTTGACATGCTAGGCCTTATAAATTAACACAAAGTGCGAAAATGTGAAAACAAAAATAACAGTATGTGAATTTAAACATAACCTACCTTATAAAATTATCTAAACAATAGAGAAAAGTTCCATGCGATTCTACTGGTTGCCTGCTGGTGCAGCGGTGATTGCAAACACGCACACGCCGCGAGCGTAAAACGCATCGCGAAATATAATAATAATGGGATAGGATATCATTAACAATTGTTTGTATCTAGGTCATTGCGTACTTTGTCCATCATTTATGCTTAAACCAAAAAAGGTGAAAGGTTTTTTTTTATACAACGTGGATGGCAAACAAGTATACGGATTATCTGATGGTAGAGGAGAGGGTAGAGGTTACCGTAGCCTTTAGTCGCTAGCAACACCAGAGGCATCACTCGCGCGTCGCCATCTCCATGGATAGGGTTAGTAGGTGGATAGGATAAAAAGGATACTAAGGAGAGGATAGAAAGGATAACAAGGAGAAGATAAGGAGGGGGTTTGGGCCTCCGGCAATCTCACTCACCATACAAAACATAACGTCAGGAATACCTACCGTTGTTTCACGCTGATCTTCTGTGAGAGGATGGTACTTCCTCGATCAAGCCAGCCCATTCATGCTGAAATAAGTATGGCTCTACCACTAGAACTACCTGTTCAAAGATATCACTGCAGGTCATTGAGGCTACGGATTAGAGAAAAGCCAGAGCCTAGGCTCGTACCTTGGTCGAGGGACTAGCACTGGAATCCATCGCGGCAATGCCATCTTCCTAACTGAAGAAGATTTTAGACGATTTTTCCCTTGTAAGTAGGGTATATTAAAGTATTACGTGTGTTTCAAATGTTGTGTTTGAACATAAAGGTTTTGTTCTAAATGTTCTATTCTCAAGTTAGATTATACTTTGCGCGATATTCCAGCAAACAATAATATTATATATGACACAAAATTTATATATTATAGTTTAATACTTTCATTCGCAAAGGAGTAAACAAAGGTATAAGAAAACTTCCCTTTCGCCGACATAATTTTAAGCTCACAGTGGTTAGCTTATTGTGGCCTACCGGTCCTAGTTCTAAACATAGCATCACGCCTGTATTCCCCGAAGGGGTAGGCAGAGGTGTATTACACACCCACGACTAGCCAGCTATGTTTAAGTCCCACGCAATAGGGGGCATGCCTATTGACGTCTACCGGGCACATTTCCAAACTCCGGGCTGCTACTGAGAATTTTTCTTGTTAGGAAAAAGCTCAATAACATGGCCCGACCCGGGGATCGAACCCGAGACCTCATGATTAGCAGTCGCATACACTACCGCTACACCACCGAGGCAGTCAGTTCTAAACTGTGTAAAACTACTTGACTGGGGATTTGAACCAAGGATCCTGTAGTAAGAAGTCGAATATATTATAATAATAATATGAACTCGTAACCGACGAGCATGCATGAAAGCGCCGATGAAAGTAGATGAAGGGAAAGATGTGTCTCAGGATCGTAGCAAGTGGAGAGAAGTGGTCTCTTTTCTGTTTTTGTTAAGGTGGGAAAAAATGTTCCTAACCGCACACTCCGTCGTTCGTGGCAACAAACATGCTAGTGTGGGGCCCTCACCCACTAAAGAAACCCACTGTGTGCCGTCTCTCTGCCTTTATTGGTGGGCCACTGGAACCATATTACTTTCCTTCAGTGGTAGGTACTAGTATGGTAGGCAGGCCTTCCCCTACGGGAAAAAGGCGTGACAATTATGTATGTATGTATACACTTATTATGCTATTAAATCAACGAGATATAAATAAACAGACTTATCATTATGTAAATTGTTACCAAGCTTGAAGTAGATAATAAAGTTCATATATTTAATACTAACTACATTTTACGCTTTAATAGTACTGTGAAAACTTTAAAATAAGTACTCGCACTATCACCACAGGTCAATAGGGACTATTTCAAAATAGTTCTACTGTATTTACTGAATTGTAAATGGATAATTATAGTGCTCTGTGATCGTATTCAGTATAATGCAAGTAAGTTTAATTAAATGTTAATGTCGGTGAGGCAACTAAATCTGAATTTAATGTCAATGAAAATTTCCATTATCGGTGAAGCAATTGCTTATAATTTAATTGATTTAGCAATTGTTTTGTTTATGGGTATTATAATTAAGGAAATATTATTTATATTGAATTAAACTAAGTAAGTACTATATAGCTGTAAAGTAGCGGGACTCCGTATCCTTACAGTTTCGCTTTTCAAAAATATACTAAGAAATATTGTTTTTAATCTGTATATACGTATTTTGTAATAAAATTCAGTATATTATCAGTAGTATATAAGTTATTTAAAAACTTTGTGGCTTACTATAAACTTTCATGTAAGTTACAAGAATTTATAATTGAGGATGGGTGAGCGAGATGAAGGTACAAGAGTGTTTTCGCCAACTTTAATTAAGACACAGTAATTAAAATAACAAGCAGGCGAGGCGTGCTCGCCGGCATCAGTATGCAAGCTCATGGGGATGCATACAATGCTGTGTTAATCCACTGGGCATATTATGGCACCAGGGATGTATAGTCTCTAGCTTTTATAAACTAGAAAAATAACTTTGCGCGCTCGCGAAAAATATACTTGTTCTCTTATTAAAATATAATATTTTTTTCACGAGTTTTATATCGTACGCCTAAAATAAATTTCGAATAAAGTACCTTTTTTTTATTGCCAACGGTGGCAGACGAGCAAGCGGCCCACCTGATGGTAACTGGTAACCACCGCTCATGGACTTTAGCAACACCAGGGGCGCAGCCACCTACCTACTGAGGTACTAAATTTTTCATGAAAAGAAGTTAGTGGAACCTAGGTTTGATGAATTGTACTTACCTTCGAAGTAGGTAATCTCACACAGTGCCAGTGGTCTGCCAATACAGGCGGAAAGACGGCACACATGGTGGGTTTATTTAGTGGGAGAGGACACTACCCAGTTCGTTGCCCCGAACGACAGGGTATGCGGTTAGGTACATTTTTCCCGCCTAACCAAAAAAAAGTTGATAAATTTTAATAATGTTAACAAAAATGTACCTCACCTCATGATCTAATAATATTAAGGAAGTCGTAGCCTAGTGCACTTGTATTACGAACGATTGGCCAGGTTAAGCAACTTTAGCTAAGCTGGCACTCAGATGGGTGACCAGAAAGTGACACTTATTTGTGGACACCTGACCTTCTCCGCGCTTCGGAAGGCACGTTGAGCAGTGGGTTCTTACTGTAAAATAACATTCTGGCAGTCGTTAAAGGTTATCTATCAGCCCTGAATAAAAAATCTGACTTCGGCCTTATTTTAAGGTCACCAGTTGTCCCCTTAATTGGGTCGTGGAGGTCAGATAGGCAGATGCTCCATGTGATGATGATCAGCTATAGCAGCGGTTATAACCGAACAGATTGGAAGCCGACTCCAACAAAAAGATTGGGATAGACGAGGGAGATAATGACGATCTAATAATATAATATATTAATTTGGAGCTCAAATTTCAAACTACTTATACAAAAATATTCTGAGATTACAGAAATATTATTATGTGGAATCTATTAGGTGTGCGATATATTTAATAACATAAATATTTGTTACTTATAAATATTTAAATAAGATATTATGAACCAATTATGTGGATTCAATAGTGAATATTAAGTTTCATAATACATTGAATACATGAATTTAAATATTTAATTTTTCCTATTATGGAAACTAATTAAGAATAATCTAATGTAACCTATCTCACCCTATAAATATTTTTGATAAGACAGACTTTTATGTAACTAGAGTCTGCGCTCGAGTCCGTCCACGTGAACTTTAGAACTTAAATACTACCTACCTACATCACCCTCTGGAACATAAATTATCTCTATTAAAAATAAACTATCCCATGGGATCCTTTTCTGTACCCCAGACTTTACGTATGCATAATTTTATGACGATTGGTTCAGTAGTTACGGCATAAAAGCGTAACAAACAAATAAACAAACGAACTCACTTTCTCATTTATAATATAGTAAGGATAATCCTCAAGTTATAAGATTAAAATAGATGGCTACTTCTACAAAAATCATAATCACAATTTTATTATATCAGTTATTATAGGAAATGTAGGATCTGTTTTTCCTTTTACGCGATGAACACAGCTGTTCAAATTACAACCTACATGAATGAGAGTAAACTATGTATGAGTGAATGAAATTTCTCCGCCTGACTTATTTGATAGTATAGCATGCATTGTGGTAAGACAGCATGAAACAACGATGGCACTTACAATTAAGAAAATATATAATATATTCTAAATCACTATTATACTACATCAAAAATACTATTAAGAGAAAATCATATTTAAAAATTGAATAAACAAACATCTTTATAAAAACTGTAGCTAAAGTATTTATAAAAATATTAAATTATTAATTACTTAATTGACTGTTTACCTCTAAACTGTATGTCCTGATGAAATCAGCAAGCAAAAATAATGTCTCCAAGAATCTCGATCCACAAGAAACAAATCCACAGTCAGAAAATCTGAGCACCAAAATAAAAATACAATAAGTTACCCACTCCAACAATTGTCACTTTCTGAAAGATTTATAACAATTCGCTTTCTTAGTCAAAGTCCGATAGCGGGTCACCGGTAAGATGGCACCGTGGGCGATAGTCCGCTCACACTAGCAGCGCCCAATTAAAATGATTTATTAAACTTGTAATTAAACGACAAGGGAGCGTTTAAATGAACGAGCAACTCAACTCGTGTAAAGTTTGAACTTCAGAGGAGGAAAACCGGCACGTATAGAGGCGAGGAGGGCTCGCGACGAAGTGAGGCAGCGAGGCTCTCTGTCTGCCGAGTGATGCGGGCAAAGCGCCGCGCCGCCGCCGGCCCGCGAGGGCGCCCGCCCGACCCGGGGTGGAATGGAACAACACTCTAATATAATGACAGGGTCGGAACACTTTAATACTCTAATTGAAAAAGTACACTCCGACAGCTTTTAAGTGTAATTAAGGTTACGCTTCCACATTGCTCTACTCACACAAATATAGATACTTCGACGATTACTTTTGTGATTATCTATTTATAAAAGCTTAGAAATGTCAGAATAGAGTTTATTTCGGCAGCATACAAATTAAGAGTCAATATTTTGAAATGTGAATTACGTATTCTTTAATTTATGATTTTTTATAATGTAAGTAATGTTGAATTTAAAAATGAAGCTTTATTAGACAAAAACTTAATTTGCTCGACTTAATTGAATTTATTTAGTGTTATCGTGTAAAACGTGGATAGCTCTTGGGTGATAAGGAGAACAGCAATGACTATTAAATTTGAGTAACTGTAATATCATTGTGTAATAAGAAGACTTCTCAATGACCTACGCAATATACAATCTGGTATGTACCTACATATTTAATAACAATAATGTTCGCCGATATCAAATAAATGTTGCTTGGAAATCGATACGTAATAAATGTAATCGGCAAGTGCGTCACGTCCCACTGCCGCTACGTAGGTAAGAAATATCACAAACACAACCTCGCTAGTGGATTCCGGCCTAAATTCAATTCCACCCCTTTTCTCCGCACCCGTTTGGCTAGGAAACCAATCTTCTTTACATTCCCTCGCCGACAAATTTATACACCTCCATACGTTGTCGGGATTGGGTGGTAGCTCAGTAGCGGCACGCTGAGGTACTGCTTTCCACACCGTGGTCGCTGCAGACTGCTTAATTTTTAAGCAGCTTTGGGATGTTGGGTGGCGGTGACCCGCAAAGAAATGGCCAGTATACGTCCAGTGACCGCACGCTGTCTCTGAGAATTTAATTTCCACGGGCCGCCCGCCCTCGTCGCCATTGTCCGCCCAGTATTTCATTACGGCTCGAGCTTTTCTATTAATAAATCACTCTTCGCCTCCACCGTTTAATTACGTCCCAGATCCAACCAACGTCTGATTACACTTTCATCGAACATCTAATTAGGAGTGCAGTCGAGCCGTGCGGGCGGAAACGTGTGTATTCTTTGTTGGAGAGATATTACATGGGCTATATTACATCGCAAAACCTCCCGGCCTAAGTTGGAAATGAACGAACTTTGATTAAAAGCGACCGCATATACGGTCGCTAACGTATTAATTTAAATGTTAGTACTTTACCAGGATGACTTATAGTTTAATAAACTGTAGATCTATTGGTAATAATATAAGATTTTGTATTATAAATAATCATTAAGATATCTAGTTGTTTATATAAACACACAAACGTGCAAGATATAAATTCTCAATATATAGTTCTATTTAGAAGCTAAGATTGTATTCAATAATAAAAGTGGACATTGTTACAGCAAATCGCACGATTGTGGCTCAGGACTTTTTTTAATTTCCTGAAGCGGACGGTGCGGGCCCGGCCGACGAGGCGCGGGCAGCGGCCCGCCCGTTTAACTTATTGCCACGGTTAACGAGAATACGCCGTTGTGTGCTGGCGAAATTGAAGGATTTACTCCGCGTCCCTCCTTTATTAAACGTATTGCACACATACCTAGTTCCCAAGTGTGGGTGGCTGTACACGCAGTATGCCGAAATTACATTTCACATGAGTCGTAATAACAAGGGCGGCGTAAATCACTAGCATTATTAGTTTCTCCTGTTACTCGCACCATTTGTCACTTTATATTGATCCGGGAAAATGTAAAAGTTCACATGATAATGTTACACTAGGCGACCGATCACTGTTAATCAAATTGATATACCTAACACTTCAACTAGGACGGGTAACAAGCGACTAGAACGCAATAAATGTTAGTAGGAAATACTTTACGTGGAAAATGAATTTTGGAACAACTATAATGTGGATCATATAAGGAGATCGATTACATAGTCGGCTCTTAGACTTCTGTGCTATCTGCCAACTAAACATGGTCATCAGTCAAATGCCATGTATCTAAACGTTGTAACAGTACATAAGCTAGTGGTCAATAAAATGGTAAGTGCAAATAGCCGTTGATTCACTACAAATAAGTGGGTAGTCTCTTAGCGAATCGTTCCCAAACTAACACCCAGGAGAGATTGCAGGAACTGAAACTGAATCATTCTGACCAAAACAAATTCTCCGCCGCCTCTTTGTTAAAATGCTATCGTCATGCCATCTCCAAATACTATTAATAAAATTATCAGAGATTCTTTTGCTCGTGTTGTTTCTGTACCTTGGAGCGTCCCCCATCCGATTTTGTTCCGCGTTACGAGCACACCGAGGCACGTATGACGCTCGAGAGAGATCTGCCGCAATAATTAGAGTTGTTATTTGATATTTTGTATCTTCGGTCGGTTTATTATTAAGGCTTTTTATATAGTTATAGATGGATGATTATTTCAAAAGTATTTTAAAGGAAACGAATTCACTTTGTAGTAGTGGTTACGAATGTCATCAACTTAGGCCCTATACTTAGCCCTTTTTTTTTTTTTTTTTTTTTTTTTTTTTATTTTAGGTGGGCAGAAATGTCCTACCGCACACCCCGCTGCCCGGGGAGACAACGGGGTAGTGTGGGGCTCTCACCCACTAAAAACCCACCGTGCGCCCTCACCCGCCCTTGCTACGGCGGATCACGGGAACCGCGTCGTTTCTCCGCGATCCGCAGGCGGCAGCCCATTCGGGCACCCTCTCTTGTGCGACGCCCCGCGCACTTGGGCGTCACACCTTCGCGGTAGGCTTCCGCGGACGGCAGGGTACTCCCCGACCCCACCGTCCGCAGCCTCGGCTAGGGCGGCATCAGGCGCAGGTAAGCGCGCGCACGCCGCCCCGCGCGCCGGCGGCGAATCGGGTCCGCGAAGGAGGATTCCTCCCGGGCCCTCTCCGCCGCCTCCTTCCGCGAGATGACAGCCTCGCAGAAGGCGGCGACCGCGGTCCAGGCCCTGTCACTGCCAACCATCGCTCGCGCAACGGCCGGCAGCGACAGGTCCACGCCTATGACTGCAGCGAGTTCCCGGCGCTGCACATCCCAGGCCGGGCACGACTCGAGCGTGTGCTGCGCCGAGTCCTCGCCGCAGTCGCAGTGGTGACAGCCTGGGGTCGTCTCCCTCCTAGCGATCGTGTGCAGGTATTTGCCGAAGCAACCGTGCCCCGACAAAACCTGCACCAACCGGAAGGTGAGGACCCCGTGCTGCCGCCCTGCCCATTCTTCCAAGATCGGCCGGAGCGCCCCCACGGTCCAGAGACCAGCCCGGGGCGTCTCCAGCCGAGACCTCCACTTTAGGACGGTGGCGCGGCGGGCATCTTCCCGCCACGCAGAGATTGCGCTTGGCGAGGGGCGGCTGCCCCCCGCCCGCGCCGTCGACGCCCGCCGATAAACGTCGGCGAGCACTTCCGCCTCCAGATCCCAAGGGGGGGTTCCGGCCAACGCGCAGGCTGCATCGCACGAGACCGTGCGGTACCCGCGTATTGCCCTGACCGCTACGACCCTCTGTGGACGCCACAGAAGGGCCCTATTGCGAGCGGTCAGGGACTCCGCCCACACGGGCGCGCCGTACAGTGCCATTGACCGTACTACCCCCGCGTAGAGTCGTCGACACGCGAGACTCGGTCCGCCCAAATTCGGCATCAGTCGCCCGAGGGCGGACGCCGTGCCGACGAGCTTTGGCGCAAGACGGCGGAAGTGCTCGTCAAAGTGCCACCGTCCATCCAATACCAGGCCCAGGTACTTGATGTGGGCCTGGATTGGAAAGCCCACACCGTTGACCGTTATCGAGGCGCCGGCGGGTGGGCCGCGTCGGGGCCCATGGAAGAGTAGGGCCTCCGACTTTTCAAGGGCCACCCTAAGCCCCAGCGCCTCGATCCGCCTGACCACCTCCGCGGTTCCTGAGGTGGCCAGCGTTGCCGCCTCCTCGAGGGTCCCGCCCCGGGCTGTGACGAGCGTATCGTCTGCGTAGCAAATTACGCCCAGCCCGGGGGGGAGCCGGCCACGGAGGACCCAGTCGTAGCCGATGTCCCACAGGAGCGGCCCTAGAACCGAACCCTGCGGGACGCCGCACGACATAGCCCTCCTTACAACGTCCCCTTCCCGGTCCACGAAGAGGACGCTGCGGCCGTCGAGGTAGTCCGCCACCAGCCGCCTTAGGTAGAGGGGCACTCCATGGTACCGGAGTGCCTCCTTGATGCAGCCGAATGGCAGACTATTGAAGGCGTTGGCGATGTCGAGCGACACCGCCAACAGCACTTCCCTCGAGGTGACGGCCTCCGCAGCCGCGGTATTCAAGCGCAGGATGGCGTCGACCGTAGACCGACCCGCCCGAAATCCGAACTGGGCATCGGACAGGTCGGGGCCGACCGCACTTAGGTGCCGGACGATGCGGGCAGCGACTACCCGCTCGAGCAGTTTGCCCGCCTCGTCCAGCAACACGATGGGCCTGAAGGCCGCGACTGTATTCGGAGACCGTCCCGGCTTCGGCAGGAGCACGAGCTTCCCCTCCTTCCAGCAGTCAGGGAACCGTCCGGACACCAGGCAAGCGTCGAACAGTCCCCTGAGGCGGGGCTCTAGGTGGTCGAGGACCAGGGCCAACACTCGGGTGGGAACCCCGTCCGGCCCGGGGGCGGCGCTTCTCCGCATACGCGCTGCTGCCACCCCCATTTCCGTCGTCGTCACGGGCGGTACCTCCCCGTCGTTGGCCTCCCGGTCGTCATCTGGCGGAGCCATGACCGGGGGCGTGTGCACCGCCCGTGAAGGGAATAGTCCCTCAACCACCTCAGAGAGGAAGCCCGGCTGGAGGGTCTCCGTAAGGGGGGGGCCCTGGGCGCGGAGCTTGTTGAGCGCCGCGCGGTACGGGCGTCCCCAGGGGTCACGCTCGAGACCCTCCAGCATCTCCTGCCTTTTCACGTCTTTGGCGCGACAGATGGCCAGCTTAAACGCGGCACGCGCACTGTTATACGCCGCATACAGCCGGCCCTCCCGCTCTTCGTCGCGGATTCGGCGACGTCGGCTGCGGGTGTAGGACCTCCGGGCACAAATACAGGCCGCACGGAGGTCCGCCAGCTCCGGGGACCACCAGTAGACCCCCTTCCGTCGGGGCGGGCGCCGCACGCGGGGCATGGCCGCATCGCAGATCTGCGTAAGCATGCCGCGAATGCGGCCAGCCTCGGCGCCCACGTCTTCCGTCAGGGGGGGAGGCAGCCAAGATTGAAAAATGGCCGCCTCCACCATCAGCTCCCGGTCGAGCCTACCCACAGCCCATCGCGGAAAAGTGGGAGTTCTGTCCGCCGCGTGACCCCTGCTGGCGCTCTGAAGGGTCCGGGAGACCTCTATCTGAATGTATCTGTGGTCAGATAGGGTCTCGACCTCCTCCAGGACTCGCCAGCTCCTTACACGTGCGGCGACACCGGGGCTAGCGAACGAAAGGTCCACTATCGACCCGCCCCCGCGCCGCACGCACGTTAGGGCGGACCCTCGGTTTAGCAACACGAGGTCCGCCGCTTCCGCCCACTCTTGGACCGCCGCACCTCGGGCGTCCGTCCTGGGGGACCCCCACGCCGTTGATTTGGCGTTGAAGTCCCCCAGCACGAGCACAGGGCTCGGTGCCATACGCCGTATCGAGGTCTCCAGGCTGTGCAGGAAGACCTCGAAAGCCGCCAGACTACGATTGGGGGAGAAGTACACGCCATACAGCGTGACCCCTCCCCATTCAGCCGCCACATATCCCGTGCCCTTGTCCTTGACATACAAGGGCGGGGAATGCGGCGCCGCCGACCCGACGACCGCCACGTAGCCATCCCCGCTACCCGCCCAATTGGGGCGATCGGGGACTATGTAGGGCTCCGCGGCTACGGCAACACCGATCGACCGCTCCGCCATGGATTGCAGGAAGAGGTCCTGCGCCCTGGCGGAGCGGCCGAGATTCCCTTGGAGGAGGATAGAGTCGTGCTCCATAAACTAGACCACGATATCCTCCTCCATGCGCTGCGACGGTCCAGCCGCGCTGGGTTGGGCAGCCGGGGCCGATTGGCTGCCCACCCCCCTCTTAGGGCCTGACTTGGCCGGAGGCCTGCACCCCACCCGCCCCATGCAGTGGTTGGCGGGGCGGTTGCCCGCCGCACATGCGGGGCAGTGTGGGGTGGCAGTACAGGTCGCCGCCTGGTGCCCTGCTTGACCGCAGCGGAAGCAAAGCCCGCTGCAGTCAAAGCAGTTGGTGCACAGCGGCCGGGTGTGACCGACCGCCATGCACTTGTAACACCTGGCAGGCCGGGGCTCCAACGCGGTTACCCGCGCGGCGCTCCAGCCCACCAGAAGTCTACCGGCGGCGACCAAATCTTTGGCCGCCGCGACAGGGCACGATGCCCAGACGGCACCCACACCACCTGGACCTGGGCGAATGGTGCCCACCCGGACGGCGCTGCTGGGAGACCCGGTTTTCGAGGCGATTGCCTCCCGGATCTCTTCCGCCGTCACAGAATCGTCCAGCCCAGAAATGCGCAGTTCGGCGCACTTCACGGGTCTGGCGACCCGGACACCACTCTCAGCCGGGAACAGGCCCAGCAGCCTCGCGGCCATCGCGTCGGCCGTCTTGGCGCCCTCTGGCCCCAGGTACTCGAAAATTCGAGCACCTGTCCGGGCTTGGCGGGAGCGAGCGGAGACGTCCCCGAGATCGGAGACGTTTATCTCCCGCCGGGCACGCTTCAGGACGGCCTCGTACGTCAGGCCCTTTTCCTTTCCCTCAGGCAGCACGGTGATCATCACCGCTGCTGACTTGGGCACCTTTAATTTGCGCGACCTCTTCCGCTTGTTTTGCGGCGCCTTCGGGGCCTCCCCCCTCTGAGATACTGGCGCCGCCTCACGCTCCGCGGCAACCCCATGACGTTTAGCCCGGGATCGCCGGGGCTCCACCACCTGCCAGTCCCCGACTGAGGACGTAGCAGTGGTAGGCCCGGGGGCAGAAGCCCGGGGTGTGACCACCGCAGCCCGCGAGGGTGCGGCAGCCTGTCGCGGCACAGAAGCGCGCGGAGGCGCAGCGGCGCCTGTTAAAGGTGGGAACTCCTCTCGGGGCTGACCCCTCGAGGCTTGTCCCGCCTTGCCTTTTTTCTTGTCCCGTTTTTTCTGGCCTGCAGAAGTCGGTGCTCCTGGTACTGTTGGCTTTGCCGCCACCGCAGCGAAAGACACAAGGCCCCCCTGGCATGGCAGGGGTGCCGGTGCCGAGGGCGTTGCGCCATTTCTTTTATCGGCTGCTAGCGGCGGCCGCATGCGCGGTTCCGGAGGCAGTCTCGCTGCCAGAGCGTCTATCCGCGGACCAAAGACCGCAGCAATGCGGTCAATGATCGCGCGGAACGCTTCATCCTCTACTTCCGGTTCAGCGCTTGACTGGGCGGCAGTCGGAGTTGAGGCGACCGCAGGGAGTCCAAGCTCAACCCGCAATCCAGCCTGTCCGTGCTCTAATTCCGCCATCCGCGCCTCGAGACAGCGGTTAGCCTCGTCGAGGCGCTGATTTTGCGCCTCAAGACGAGCGTTTTGCGCCTCGAGGCGCTTATTTTGTTCAGCCATGCGCCGAACCGATAATGTAAGTTCGTGCGCAGCATCTTTGAGGCTGCGCACAAAATTCCCTTTTAAGTTCCGCGATCCTGCGGCCACTGTCTCCACAATAGCTACGCTATTCAGAGCCCTTCTTCTACTTGGGCCATCCCTATATGGCCCTCATCTGGTAGGCGGAGCTTTTCCGCGAGAAGCGCCAAGCGTTCCTCGGCATTCTGCTCCGCTTCCAGTCTTTTTAGGCCTAAGGCCTCTGCCCTGTTGGCAGACAGGGCACGTAGTGGAGGTGCCACTGGTCGACTGATGCCTCGACCCCTAGCGCTGTACTGCGCTTTCGGGGGAGGCATCTCGACAGAGCAGCTCTCCGATTCCGGCACCCCGCCACCCTGGGACATGGTGCGTTTGCGAGATGGGTGATCTACCTCCATCTGCCCCACACACCCGTCCGCAGCAGCCAAAGATGTTGAGCTGCCCGCTCTTCTGGTATTTGCCCTAAGGGCACAATCACCTTCCTCAGCGGCGGACATATCGGAAGCCGAATTAGCTGCCGAGCTGTCCGTCGCCGAAGCTCCCTCCTTTTTCTTTCCACGTCCCTTGCGGGACCTAAACTTCCCTTTTGCGTCGCGTAGTAACGCTTGTGGCGCCACTGACGTTGATGTGGAGGCCGTGTTTAAAGCCGGACCTCCATCGGCTGAGGCATCGGGTGTTGCACCCGATTCCGTCGAATTAAAATTATTATTATTTAAATGATTTACCATTTTGTTCCCACGAGTGTGGGAGAAAGGAGGTCCACCCGGGCAGAGCTCCCATTACCCGGGTAAGCGTACATTTGTAACCCAACACAGGGGGACCGCAGGTACCCTGGCTGGGGGCGCGCTCGAGACTGAACTACCCATCAGCCATGCATCTCCTCGCCGCGCGCCAGAACTTGAGATTCGGGGTAATTTTTTATAGAGGTTGTCTTCCTCGCGGTCCGGGCGATTAAGCCAAGACCCTCGTTCCTGTATGCCCGCGAGACGTAACCACAGACACGCGCTCAGGTTTACGATTTGGGACGGGGGGGGGCCGCTGTGGCCCCACTGTCCCCCCTCTCCAGAGCCCGGTGAGCCAGTCTGGCCCCACCGACTCCGACGCCTGGTCTATCCGCTGTGCCCTCTGCTGGGTCAGAGGGACACGCGGAGACCCGTCCTGTCCGGAATTTTAGCCGCCGGCGACTGCCGACGTTGCCCGGGGTGCACCACTAGGAGGTAAACCGGACAAATTAGCACCCCCCTATACTTAGCCCTATACTTACCTTTGCAGCTAAAACTCTTTTTAAAAATAATCACCTTTAAAATGACTGAATGTGTAATCGTACCCGTACATAAATACGTGTGTACATAAATAAAAGACCAGATTAATTTATTCATGCCATGTCGTTTTAATAAGTTATACTACACGTAATTGGGCCCCCAACAAAGTTGGGGATAAGTCTAGGGAGTTGATTGACTTTACAATTGATTGTGCTAAAACAATAAAATTATTAAATTTAACTTGTAACATGGGAAAGTCTATTTAGAAATTTTTATATATATTTTTAGCATTTGACATGCTTAGCAACATACATTAAACACAAAGACTAAACTAAAACTAAAAAACTTATTTATAGGGTTTGCATCATTATTAGGTAAAATCTTAACTGTAAAATTAAGTTTACCTGGTCGGTATAATGTATGAAAATACTTCCGACAGATGGTGCAGGCGTCACCCAAAGACGATAAGTATGAATGTGTTATCGAGATTAGCAGTCAGGAGCAAGGGTCACAATGGCTGAATTGGCAAAGCATCTGGACGGTATCCAGGAGATGCAGGTTCGAATCCTGCTCGTGACTGTTATTTTCGATTTCACATTTTTCACTTTGTGTTTAATGTATGTTGCTAAGCATGTCAAATGCTAAAAATACATATAAAAATATCTAAATATTTATAGGGTTTGCATCATTATTAGGTAAAATCTTAATTGTAAAATTAAGTTTACCTGGTCGATATAATGTATGAAAATACTTCCGACAGATGGTGCAGGCGTCACCCAAAGACGATAATTATGAATGTGTTATCGAGATTAGCAGTCAGGAGCAAGGGTCACGATGGCTGAATTGGCAAAGCATCTGGACGGTATCCAGAAGATGCAGGTTCGAATCCTGCTCGTGACTGTTATTTTCAATTTCACATTTTTCACTTTGTGTTTAATGGGAAAGTCTACTGAAAATCGTAGAGCGGCAGATCGTCAATCCTATTCGCGAGTGTATTCTTATAGCAGCTGACTTCCATGTAAGCTTAGCGTATCGCAACGCTTAAAGTTTCGCAATATACGCGCCAGAGCCCGTCCTTTATTAAAAACTATTCTCACATTTTTAATTAAAACTTGTATTCCCCCACTAAAACTTTATTTAAGCAATAAAGGCGGCGCAATTAGCGGCGCTGTCCCCGACGGCGACTTCACCTACTTTTCCTTCGCTTTAATGAGTGTTTTTTAATAAAGCTGGAGACGGGTGCAACTTTATTAATTTAGTTTAAGTCGTGTCACGGTAACGGACCAGGCGATGCTGGACATGGATTGCACGCTTAACCCTTGATTTTAATTTTACATTTCACTACCATAATGAATTCTCATAGGCTTTAAAGAACATTACTTTTTTTCTCTAAGGTGCATTTGGGTAACGCCGAAAATCGGGTAATTCTAATAACTACACTTTTCTACCAAACGCTGCAATATTTTGTGCCCTTGCACATTTACCTAGGAGCCGTCGTAGATACGCTTCTCGCTATTCGTTGCCTCCGACTGCTACAAGTGACCATATGAGCGCAAGTGAACATTTTTGCTGCGATTTCGTGATTTTTTTGAAGATCCGTAAGAATCCGAAGATCTATAATTAAGAAACTTGGTAAGTTATTAAATTGTTTTTTTATTTATCACCTAGATAATCGCTTTTTAAACAATTTTGGGTGGGCTTAAAACTGTCTAGCTCAAGATTTTCTGTTATTTTCTGATTTATCCGACTAGGGTAATTCCGAATCACATAGTCATTCGCATTTACCCAATGTTTATTTTTCATAGAAGTTGCCAGTGGTTCTTAAACTTCTTTTAAAGTGCAATAAATGTTATGATTTAGTTACACTAGTTCCTACAGAAAATGTTGCCCGTGACTTATATCTATGCTGTAAGTTGTTACGTTTTTTTGATAATAATTAAAAAATAAGTTCCTGATATAAAATTTATATGCTTTTTTTTGGAAGAAGGAGGAGGTTGTGTTCTTAATCCGTCACCACACGGACAACTTCTTGTTAGATTCATCTTAATAGCGGTATTCCTTAAAAAAACAGCTAAATATATTTTAAGGTAATTTTGTAAAGATTCTGGTTTCTTAATAAAAAAAAAGTAAGTGACCAAAACATTTCATATACATTGTCATAAAATTTTCATAACGGTACTTACAAATATTATTCGTGAACTGCTAAGATAGTAGAACTAAATTTATTTATTGAGTTATGATTGTGCTCTTAAGAGATTGTTAGCTATTTATAAGTAACCCAATATAAGTAATATATGTAATGACCTTACTTTATATACTTTTAAATTGTTTCAGAATCATGCTAAATGCATAATTATGTAATAAAGAAGATTCCAAAATATATACAAGATGTCCCTATCCCGTGCCTATGCAACGTCTCATAGGCAACTTGGGACTTATTTATAATAAACTTCAAATTTTCTCATTATTTGATTTATTTGACACACCTTATATTTTAATAATTTATATTGTTTAAAAGTTTGAGTACCGTAGGCTAGATATCGGGTAATTCCGAAATTCCGTTTTCCTAAATATACACCACAAGTCCAAAGTAACGATCGTTGTCAAGCAACGAACTAAAAGCTTGAATGATGTGGAACCCCCGTTGCAACCCCACCCCTGAAGTGTTCCGGCTATAATTACATTCCCGTGTCTAACAAATGGAGAATCGGTGTTGATTTGTGTTTAGCCGGGTCTATGATCCGCGGCCGTGTCGGCCGGTGCGACGATACCTATAGACCACCTCCGTATTATGAATATGCACTATAGGATAATTGTATCACTAAATACAATATTTTTATGAGTTCTTGAGATAAATGTCTTGACAACTGTAGTAATGTAACAGTTCCAGTGACCCGCTAATGCACGCGGAGAGATGGCACACGGCGGGTTTATTTAGTAGGTGTGGGCCCCACACTACCCTGTTCGTTACCCCGAACGACGGAGTGTGCGGTTAGGTACATTTTTACCACCTTAACAAAAAACAAATGCAAAAAAAAGTGAGGGTTGAGGGTCACGCGAAACTTAGTTTAGTTTTTCAACCACAGGTTCACCAAATCATGGATTTACAACTTAGCGGTATATTACTTGTGATTTGTATTTTGGGACATGCTCAGCTACTTTACTTTTTTATTTCTGTGAGAGGATACTGGTACGGTCCCCGATCGAGCCGACCCATTAGTGCTGGGAAAAGCAAGGCTCAACCACTAATAATTTTACTACAATAATTTTATTCGTGAAAGTGGAAAAAGGAAGATTTACTACGAGCAGGATACGAACCAGCGTCCCTCCTGATCCGCGGAAGTGCTCTGGATCGCTAAGCGCAATCTATCCACTTCATATCTTTCAAAAACATGCAAAAGATCATCACTTAAATATTCTTCAGTATTTGTTAAACAGCTTATTATAAAAAACATAAATTATATTTAATTTAGACTTAATTATTTTAATATAGATCCTACTTAGCTACTGACTCCTATTTAGCTACTGTTTCAAAATATCTAACTCGTTAGTAGTAGTTCGTGTGAAGCGAATAATTGCGCGCACAACGACTAAGTGAAAAACGAAGCTCACCGGCCTAAAAGCTTCGCGGTAGATTGCATCAGGCACACGGATTTTCCATTACGCGTTAGTTCTTTATTACGAGCGAGAACCAAGTTTAGGTCGATGCTTTAACAGGCTATTTTAATTAAATAAAAGGTCATAAAGTTTACCCTCTCAAGTTTGGGTAGTCGAAAAATTTTATTAGTGCATGTATAATTGAACCTAATTGTATTAAAATTAATTGAAAACAGTATAACACCGCCTGTAAAAAGTGTTGCAATAACTGTATATGACTAAAGAAAATTGCGTATTGGTAGTAGATTTAGGTCGTTGTGAGTCGCCAGATTAAGCTTGAATTTAGGTACCTAATGGGAGAAAGTAACCTTTAGAGAAAAACAGAAGGAATGATAGACACAAACACCTTGAGAAATAATATATAGACTAATATAATACGGCTACTTGAAATACCCAAAAGCAACAAGGATATCTGACAATCTGCAGGAAACCTAATTGTTATACATTATAGATAGGAATTGTACATCAAAATGGGTAGCCAATAATAAGTAATATTACTTTTGTAATTAGTTCATTTTGCCGAAGTCTATAATTAATATCGAAATCTTATAACATCCCTAGAAAATAAATAAAGGTACATACTTAAAAAAACTTAAAAAGTTTTATTGGGAATACAGGTCGTTTGTGCAGTGGTTCGCACGAACCGGGCAAGGAGTCGTTAGACGCTCGTATATCCTGGGATAACCGCGAATATTGGCCGCACTAACAATGTGCGTCTTTATAAGTTTTTAACGAGCTCGGACGATATAAATTATGTGTGCGGCGGGCAGTGGGTCTCGTTATCTCGCTAACGGCGCACTAGCGGAAGCTTAATGTACCGAGAGCTTTATTGTAGCCACTTACGAGCACGTATTGCAACTACGACTAGTTGTACAGCACTATTGTCCTCGTTAACTACTTTTACTGCTCACCATAACTATGTAACACATTAAATGTATAAATTAAAAAGTTTTGAGGCACGACTATAAATATAATTATTCAAATTAGGGCGTATTTATTAGTTTAAAAATGTAACCTTTAGATTATTTTTTTTATTTGAGTAAAACTATAATCTAAGTACTTTACTTTATTTATTTGAGTAAAACTATAATCTAAGTACATTATGTAAATACTATGATATAATTTAATACTAGTTGAAAATTATTCCAACTAGGCCTATGTTTATAAAGTTGGTTCAAATAAAGTGTGTATTTTAAATATTTTCTGATGAAAACATTAATAATTAATTTCACTTTATACAAAAGAATTATAATACAACCATATTTCAATCAATATTAACAATTCACTCAAGTTGTAACACGAAAACCATTAGGGGTCGTAGAAAGTTAATAAGTAATAAGCACGGTAATTGGTTTGCAGGGACGTATTCTACTCATGCAATCGTACCTATTCGCTTAACGATCTGATACAGATTTTTTACATATTCCATCAAAGACTAATGAGATATCAGATAAGGTATAATCCGTGTGCGATCAGGATCTATCCGTTATGTTAACGTCGTTAAAAGGTTTTCACATGCGACGATCGCTATAAAAACTAAAATATGTCTGACACTTGTCAATCTATGCAAACGTTAAGTATAGTATAAATTGAAAGAAATAAACCCATAAGAAGTATCGGTAAGTACCATTTAAAAATAATACTAGGTCTTCAAAGGCAGATAAAAAATTAACTACGCCTTAATAGTGCACAGTGATTGATAATTGACAGGATAATATTATTTCATATCACCTATATATGCTATAAAAAACTTGTTAAAACTTTTTGTTGTTGTCCAGTTTTAATATTAATTCAATGTATTATTGCTTTTATTATTTGTGCGCGATGTTTTATGTATGTATATCTAGTATATAAATCAAGACATAAAGCTGTCACTAACTAGTGCAAATTAATGTTCAATACTGACACTGTTTACGTTTATTTCTTGAGTATCAGTGGGCCTAGCCAAGTTGCATTCAATGATCGCTAACGCTAATAGAAAACTATTGAAATGTATGGGAATTTGACATCTTTAACCATAGATAAAGAACCTATATTTATCTAAGTCTTTAACAATATCTATAATGCTAAGTCACGTGACTTAACGTTAGACATGTCAAATTTCCATACATTTAAATAGTTTTCTATTAGCGTTAGCGATCATAGAATACAACTTGGCTAGACCCACAGGTTATATTGATATCATTATAGGGTTATAGTAAAGAAATCTCCAGCGTATGTTACAGGGGAGCTAGTCTCGGACTTCTAGTTAGGTAGTTATTAGTCTAGAAATGCCTTAAAAATATAATTTTTATTAAACCATTAACTTTGTTATCGTATACCTACTTGCCAGTCACGCAATTGAATATTTTGAAACTGGTGGGTAATAAAATCTGGTACCCCATAGCACAAGCGTTAAGCTTAGTTTGGGATCAGAGGACATTGCGTGAAATGTCCGTGAATATTTATTTATTATTATATTTATTATACAATTACACAAACGGACAGTAATTCGACTTGTAATAGTGCACCTTTATTCTAAATTGCGCTGCACTATATAGTATCTATAATAGACTGCTCGACAGTTCGCGTCACGTTGCTAGCTGTTACTGCCAAGCTTTAGCGCTTGGCTGACAGTGATGGTGCTTCACTGTCGTGGCATAACTGCCTAGGCATGGCGTTGCCTAGGCATGACACGGCATGACTAACCTTGACTTTGGCTTCGGTTGTCTGGTATGGGTCACAAAAGCAAAATTGAATGTAACCTGACTGTTAATCACACCTCATTAGATTATCATTAAAAATAGCAGTATTAAAATACATGAAAATACGTCCCTGGCCACTCCCTTGTGAGTTTCATGACGAAATGAAGGTTACCTACCCTGCAATTAGTGCTTTACGGTATTAATAAAGAAATCCCTTAATTCTTCCTTAATAAAAGAAATTCTTAACGTATTTTGTGCTGAGTAAATTCATTAGCATAACTCAGTTTTCCTCAGCTGCCTTATTAATATTCTTAGGTTAATATAAGTAGATATAAATTTTGCGACCTAATAAAATTCTTCGAAAGTTATTTTACTTATTTTGTTGTAGGTATTGCTTATTTTAACTTCATAATTATTTAATATAGACAGCGTAGTGTTTTATTAATAATTCTCGTGTTATGTGTAATAGAGTCGGTTCCCCAATGGGACATAACAAATATAGCATTTAATAATTTTAGTATACCTACTTATTTTGGTATTGTTTGTCATAAGTTTTTAATAAAATTTTAATTATTATTTTTATGTGTGTATTTTTTTCTATCCTATAAATATTCTCTCTAGTATCACGTAATTTTAAACTCAGTTTTCTTACATTTTGATCTATATTTTATTTTCTTACATTTTGCACTTGACATGTTCAGCTACTCTTAAAGTACAAATTATAATTTGTGAATAAGGAAAAAGAGTATTTTAGTACGAGCGGGAATCGAACCTGCGTCCCTTCCTTTCCGGGGAAGTGCTCTAATCCATTGAGCTATCGTACCATTTCTAGAAATACCGAATTTCCTCATCACATTGTCTTAACGACCAACGCCCTCTATCGGCAATGCATTTACATGCGTTCATCCAATATAGTAAGTTTAATTTGCAATTAAAATTCATATAATTTGCAATTAAAATTCATACTATTTGATGGCGTGATTTTTCAAACATTTTGATGTATATTTTAGCACTTGACATGCTCAGCTACTCTTAAAGTACAAACTATAATTTGTGACGGTTTTAAATATTTAAATAACTCGTTATTTTTAATAGTTGATTTAATCAGTAATTCCGAACCTTACAATTTCCTTCCATAATTAAATTTATGACTTATCTTCTCAGGATTCTCCATGTGAATATTTTTTAAGTATTGATTACTTAGCGTACCTAACTAATCATTTTTACACCTGTAGCATATAGGTAGTCATAGTTTATTATGCATTTGCATACATAAAACTTCTACTAAAATAAGCATCAGTAGGCCCAGGAATACTACCAGTTAATAAATTAGTAAGTGCTAGAATTGTTTAGAGAAAAATACAAAATGCTTCTAAAGAATAGGCACGTCTAAATACCTTCAGAACATCCGACGAGCTACGAAGCTTTGATTAAAAATACCAATTAAGATTACGACCTTTTTATTCCACTTGTAATCAAGCAGTTAATTAGGATTTAGCACCCACCCGGCTCGCTACTCGCTGCCTACTTACCGACATTTCATAATGATAAAATAAACGTTCAACTTTAATGAATTACGTTATCATTTGACTAACTTATTATATTTTTATACGGTTTTATTAAAACCTTTTTTTACATATATTATTTGTAATTAATTTAATTACAGTGACTCGTGGGCATGTGATGTGCAGCATTCAATTTTATAACCGAATATTATGTTTAGGGCATTATCTATTGTTTGAGGTATGGCCCGGTGGAAATGAACAAAAAATACATATGAGGTGTAAAAAACACAACCAAATAAATTATATAGGCGACATTATAAAATTTTAAGCAGATGGAGTAATTTACTGTAACTGTAATACGAGTATAGCATGTATCCAATGAATTTGCGTTTCAAACTCATTGTATGTAGCTGAAGAAAAATACGAAATAATTAAAACGGCATTTTTAGCACAGTGGCTCAAATTTAGGTGTCCCGTGCGCAGTGTACGGGACACCTGTGTGTGTTGTGTGCGTTTGATTACAAAGTATTTTTGACATTCTCAAAGCCTATCTCGCATCGGTGTTTTGAGTCTTATTTGTTTATATTATTTTTTAAATATCATGAAATAGTAATTTCACTCTATTGATATAATATATTTAAATATATATCCATGAATATTTATAATTATTTATTTATCTACATAACATATCATAAGATATATAGGTCAACAATGTCCCTATGTTAGCAAAACAATAACTTCTACTCACTTTAAATATAGTAACGGACAAAGCCAAGACATATCTCTCCCATTTTAGGAGCGGTGAAGTAACAAATCAATATTTGGAGTGAGTGCTTTTTCGTGCTATAGAGAAGCTTTTATCTGGACAACGGTCGGATGGCAACACAAACAGTCAAAGGAGAGAAACATTCACTCAAGCAGGGCTGCCAAATGTTACCATTAATATTGGATGTAAATTATTACATTATTATTATGTATTTGTAAAAAAATTAAGACGTCGCGGGACGTCTGCCCTTTGTGAAAACATCGAAATTATTTTGTAGAAATAATGAGTAGAAATAAAATGATCATAACTTTTCAATGTGTGCTTGTATAAAATTATGACTGGTGTACAATAAGGGAAATGGACATAAATCATCGTCATCCGGCCCTGGATATCATCTAGGACCGAAGCACTTGTCAAAAAGAAACGAATGATTCCAAAGTTGATTAGATTGCGGCGTTTTATAGCATAGTGCCCATGGCCATCCGGCTCCATCATTAGACCCTGAATATCATCTAGGACTATGGTATTATTCAAGATAACTCAAACTAGCCCTAAATGGATGGGTTGCGACGATTAATTACCGAGTACCCATGGCCACCTTCGTGCTCCATCATCAGACCCTGGATACTATCTAGAGCCAAAGTATTCGTCTAGACGAATCAAACGAGTATAAACTCGATGGGGTTGCGTCGTTTCATTACAGAGTTTCTGTGGCCGCCTTCCAACTCCATCATCGGACCCTGGATGCTATCTAGAGACAAAGTACTCGTCAAGACGAATCATACGAGCCCAAAGTCGATGGGGTTATGTCGTTTTATAACGAAATTCATATGGCCACCTTCCATCTCTGATGATTCAGACCCTAGATACCATCTAAAGACAAAGTACTCGTCAAGGCCAATCATACGAGCCCAAACTCGATGGGGTTATGTCGTTTTATAACGGAGCTCCTATGGCCACCTTCTAGCTTGATCATCAGACCCTGGAAACCAAAGTACTTATCAAGACGAATCATACGAGCCCAAACTCGATAGGGTTGCGTCGTTTCATTACAGAGTTTCTGCTGCCACCTTCCCTCTCCATCATCAGACCCTGGATACTATCCAAAAATAAAGTACTCGTCAAGACGAATCATACGAGCCTAAACTCGATGGGGTTATGCTGTTTTATAACGGAGTTCCTATGGCCACCTTCTAGCTCCAACATCAGATCAGCTCCATGTCATAAATACTGCATTGTCACGCGATATACATGTGCGTATAAAATTTCAGCTCAATCGGAAACCGGGAAGTATGGCAAATTTAACATATTGGAACGGGACTAGTAAAATAAAAGCGTCGCCACGCTAACAGCCGGTTTTACCCTCCCTCCGCATTAGATGTTTCACATCAATAATATTATGTTTTAAAGGTGATGAACATAGCTCTAATGACAGGGTTAGTTTACTGATTATTAAACTATATAAATAAGTAGCTCTTAATGAATAAGTAACTATTATAAAATATAAACGCATTATTTCACGCACCTGGGCGTAAGGTCAGGTTCCCACTACGCCGGACCGGCAGATCTGCCGGAAACCGGACACCGGACAGAGTGCTCACATTACACCGGATCTCACAAGAAAATCGGACGGATAGTTAAGTACTCACCTCAGTTAAATTTGGACCTGTGCGCACAATGGACGACGAAATTGTTGTGTTGTGGTGGTATCTTAATAGAAGTCAAAATAAAAAAAAACATTGGGTACATCCTATTTTTAAAGATTTTCACTTGGAACATTTAAAACATTAATGGGTGAACTTAGAAGTGACGAGAGAGGGGGGAGCACGGGTGCTGCGAGCGGGGGACAGATACCGGCACAAACTCGTTCACATTACACCGGTCCGGTGGTTCTACCGGCACTTTCGTAGTGACAAAACGTTCGGTAAAAATGCCGGGCTTGGCAAAAATGCCGGACTCAGGATAATGTGAATAGCTTTATATAAATTGTACAGCTACTAGCCCTTCCGGCAGTTTTATCGGCTCGGCAGATCTGCCGGTCCGGTGTAGTGGGAACCCGGCCTAAGAGTGTAAGAAACAAACGTGGCGGGGTGTCTTACAACACGTGCTTTGTAAAAAAATCAAAGAATTCATAATTACATATATAGGCTTACAATAAAAAGACACACGTAGAAAATGTTTTTGTTTGGATTGTGCGAATATCAAATTAGACATACGAGTAGGAAAGACTCCATCAAAATGCGGAAGTAAAGCATGTAAGGCATTAAAAATATCTTTGTAATCTTTGGTTTTACCGGTGGGCTAACACTAATTAATTATATTGTGTGAATTCCTATTGAAAGTAGCAACTAGCTGAAGATTACTGGCAACCCTATTTTCAAATAAAACGTTATATCTATCCTACTACTTTAGGTCTTCCTATTATAATTATCTCAAAAAGTTTCATCATTATATACTTACAGATAATGTTCAATACTCTACTCTCGATGATGACCTATAATCTTAGATAAGAACTGATTTGATGGTTTTAATTATCAATAAAGTGTCTACACCAAAAATATTGCGTAAACTCAGCGCTGATTATAATAATTAACTGATTATGTTATTTATGGTTCGCCTGCCTACATAACAAATGTATTGAACCCACTGAAATCATAAATTCTTAATGTGAGACTTTGATATGCTAATTAAGTGATGTTATTTCATTTTTTATTAAAAATATCTCTATCACGCGATAATTATATATAATTTAATTCAGTAACTGCTTACATAATAATACCTAAGTGTTTTAGTATAAAGATTCCATCTTAACGCACTGACCGCTTTCAATAAAAATTAAACCTGCAGTCCACGAACTTTAAATGATATTTCTTTTATGGCAGCAATTTATAGACAACGAGAGTAGATCCATCCATCCATCCATCAGCCTTTCAACGTCCACTGTTGGACATAGGCCTCCCCAAGAGAACGCCACAACGAGCGGTCCTGTCATGGGGGATAATGTCGTAATCGCCACGCTTGGCAGGCGGGTTGGCGATCGCAGTGGATGTTGTTAATACTCGAGGGAGTGCTGCTGCCCACTCCCCCGGTATTCCCTCAGTCGGCTCTTACGACTCCCGTGGGTAGAGAGGGATGGGACAATTCTAAAGCCGGCCCCACACGGCTAACCAATATAACGAGAGTAGATACTTTGATTCAATACAGCTTTCCAAAAAAAATTAAAAAAAAACGGGCACCTAAGGAAGGCTCTGGTGCCAATTTCAGTTAATTAATTGAATTTAATTGTTTCACGTAGCCGGTTTACTTATAGTCTTGTAAATGATTATGTTTGACTAGCAATTTTTTTCATAAATTTTCGATGAATTTAATTAAATCGATGTACAGGTCAAAAAGTGGTCAGCAATAAAGAAAAGAAGAAATTTTTAGTCTTTTTAATTAAAAAAAGGTAAAAATGACATATCACAATATTTTATTATATTATATTATGACTAACGTCTTGTGGAATACGTTCCCACACTTTTGCAATGACGCTTTTAGCTTCCTGATGTTTTGCTGAGCAGGTTGCACTGATTTTAGCCATCTCTTTAGAATTTTCCAGACATGTTCAATTTGATTGCGGGCAAGTCTTTGAGCTGTCCAATCGAAACGACGGATCCCAACTTCTTGCATAAGCGCTTTTACACCACCAGGACAGTGAGTGTGGCTATGTGGAGCCTGCTTCTGCTAGGCCAATGGACTGCACTTATAGGGGCTGGAGATTAAAGTTAATACTAAGCAAACTGGATGGAGTCACTGAAACTTTCAAAAAGGTTGTAGAATTATACCAAAATGGGCTTTGAGCCCTTTGTCTTGGTAAAAAATGCAATGGCACCTGAAATAAACGAGGAATCACCCCGGTGTACGCTGTTTGCTGACTGCATTATTCTTGTTAGAGATAATGCACTTGAGGTCCAGAGTAGACTTACTAAGCTAGCATGAAAATCTGGTGTGTTTTTATCCTGCAAAATGGTGGGTTCCAATAGATACTTTTAAATAAAAAAAGATAAATAATCTGACGTATTTATAATTATACTGACCCAATCTTTGATCAACTTGTTGTTGATTTGGGTTTCTGAAATTCATGTGAACAAACATTCTGGCACAATCCTAAAATTCTACTAATTAAAAAATGTGAAAGTTTGTAAAGAAATTTGATTGTTTGTCCATCAATCACACCTAATCCACCTTGGCTGCGGCGGAGCCGCGGGCAAAGGCTACTACCTATTTAAATAAAGTTTTATAATAAAGTCAAATATACATATAAATATACCATAGATATAGTATATATGTTAGCTTGTAAGATCAATGACGAAATAAATAAATAAATAAATAACGTATAGATCACCTGACAGCTAACCAATAACGCGTAACCAATTTTGATTTGTCAATGTGTGCGTTGGATAGTGATGTAAGTTTTAAGAGTTAGACTGATTATCGATAAAATGATAAAACAAATCAGTTTCTTCGAACTCACCCATTCAAATAATCATATTCAACTAATGAAACAAAACAGACATAATAAATGACTTAAAACAAACATAATTAATTCGTTTTTATTTATTTCATCACCGTTGCCGTGTGGGGGAGCCAGCTTTAGAATTGTCCCACCCCTCTCTACCCACGGGAGTCGTAAGAGCCGACTAAGGGCATACCGGGGGAGTGGGCAGCAGCACTCCCTCGAGTATTAACAACATCCACTGCGATTGCCAACCCGCCTGCCAAGCGTGGCGATTACGACATTATCCCCCATGACGGAACCGCACGCTGTGGCGTTCTCTTGGGGAGGCCTATGTCCAGCAGTGGACGTTGAAAGGCTGATGGATGGATGGGATATTTATTTCAACGAGCAACGTCAGTCAACGATATTAAGTATGCATTTTATAAGGGAATTATACACTCAGCTTTTAGCAACATAAACCTACTTATACCTAATTTTTAACCCCTCCAAGCTCAGTTTGCGACAGGTGCACAGACTACTATGAGAACACGTAAAAAAAAAAGTTGTGTAGATTGTTTTTTTTTGTCGATATTTTACACCAAAGAGAATTTAACCACTACGTTTATTTTACGTATATTTTAGGGTACCATTCAGATAAATACCTTAAAAAATATCTAGACCACCTATCCCAGTTCTGTAAACGGTATTGGCTTTGTGAATTGTTACTTTATATAAAGTAATAAAGCTTTAAAACTAATCAATAATAGACTACATAAAAACGGAAACAATACGACAAAGATCGTTGTATTCCTATAAGTATATTTTTTAGAGATGTGTAACTCAGGAGTGATTGATACAAAAGATGTATAATCCTTTCAAAGTGCGTAATCAATTTTTAAATCTTTGGTTTCTAAAATACATATTTAACTCACTAGCTCACTACGTTAGGATTGAATAAATGGAATGATGGACGTATATTTAGAATGAGACAATAGATAAAAGGATATTGTGAATTGAAAAGAGATAACATAAGTTGTCGCACAAACGCACTCTTGAAATACAATGACGATAGGTACACAGAAACTTAGACTCTCTGTCGTTTTAGTAAAAAGCTCAAAACCAGTTGCGACTTGAGGGAATGAGAGAATAACTACATGAATCAATAGATATTTGCATCACTTACGATCAACTGAATGAATAACGTCATTCGTAACCAAAGATTTAAAAGAGTTAAAGATTTAAAAGAGTGATTTGAATCTTTCGAAGAAAAAGATTTATAAATCCGTGATCTCATTGGTGATTTAGTTTGCGCATCTCTGATATTTTTATAAGAAATCGAATGTTATGTGGTTAGAAATTAGTTAGAAAAGCATAAAGAAAGTGTTTTTTTGATATTTCAATAACAATATATTATAGGTTACTTCGTAAAAATAAGAATTATTTTGAAATCTGAATTTCTTCATTTTCGTACGAAAACAGGCTAGTGTTGTAGTGATGTGCTGCATCCGCGATTGACATATCGATACGTGCGATTGATAGAATCGTAATATCGTTTTTTAACTGTATGTGTTATAATTGCTATTTAGACTTATATGTAGTAGGTGTGTCGTAAGACACAAAATCGTTATTCTAAACATATTGTTTTATTTGGAAACCACCTTATAAATAAATATTATGATGACGAGTTTAGGACCAGATACTTCTCAATATTATAAATTATGAAGTTTAGAGGAATCGACAAAAATATTCTTTGGGTTTCATATAGCCGGTTTATTGTTCAGGATCAGAAATATCTAACGTACTTGGAGAATAAAATGTTTACCACTTCTATCTTAGCTTTAGTACTATAACTTGTTTCGGATCTGTAGGTGCTAATTTATCTGCTCATATCAATTTTCTTTTTGTGATTTTATAGATATTTACGGATATACAAAATATTGAAGATTTTACATAAGGTTGTAATTACAAGAATAAAATATTAACATTATTAATATATATGTTCCCACCTATGACATTTCAGTAAATAAACTGATCCCGTAAACATTAGACTAAAACAATGTGAGAATATATGAAATAAAAAATGATAGACATGAGCGAGCATCAAACCCACGCCTTTCGAGTTACCTATTTTCAGACGTTTTTCCAAATAAGCTATCGTGACATTCGTTTGTGGCTATCAAATTATATAAATATATTATTATTTTTATATAGAGATTTTTATATCGCTCTGGCTCGCTGGAGGTCGAGGGAGAAGCGGGTGGCATCCAGTGTATTGTGGATCTGAAATAAATACATTGCCATTAGTATGTAGTGGCAAACGAGCCACGGCCCACCTGAAGGCAAGTGGTAACCGCCACTCATGGACTCAACTATACTAAGTATACTGAAAAGTCCCAAAGCCTAACTCCCAAAGTACTCGCTGAGACTGTAGCCATGGTGGTGTAAGAGGAGCGTATGGTGGCGGTAACAAAGTCTGTTGATCAATATATTTTCCTAAAAACAAGTTAGCAGTCCCTGGGTGCTCTGTCAATTCAATGATAATAATTACTAACTATCCTTACAAAATCAAAATATAATAAATATGAAAGTGAGTTAGTTTGTTATGCTTTCCAAATGCAACTACTACTGAACCAATCTTCATGAAATTTTGCCAATCTGAAAGTGCGTACGGCCAGTTTTTGAGTAAATCTCTTCAAGAAGTAAAATACCACTACCACAAGATCAATATTTCGAAAAAAATAATCAGCTCCTCATCGTGAGGAGTCTCCGTATATATCTAGTTGACCAAAAGGTCGACCGACCTTGTTCGTTTCATCCTCGTCCTCACTAACCTCATACCTAATAATTAGGTAATGTTTTCGGTTTTAGGTTTTTAGTTCCCACGTCATTTTCTCTAAAACATAAATACTTAGAAAAAGATATAGATTTATATATGTTATATGGGACCATTGCCTGTCGATGGGGTGCTGCCTTAGAGAAGCCTTTGTCTGTATGTCCAGCAGTGGACAGAAAAAGCTGATGAATGGAGATTATGTCTCAGATTCCTGATATAATAACAGGATAAAACGAATACGAATTTTTAAGTCTACTCAATAGCTATCAAACAAAAAAGTTGCATCAAAATCCGTTTAGTCGTTTTTGCATGATGTGCGAACAAATAAACAGACAAACCTACAAAAATTCTAAAAAATATATTTTGTGTTCAGGCACGCCTAAGTAGCCTAATACAGTTTATTTTTAATTTATTAAATGTACAGCTCTGTTACAGCTTTATAATAGTTAGGATAAAATCTATATAATAATAATATAATAAAAGGTAGATACATGACGCCGGTGAAACTATCGACAACTAACATAACCGATTCCCATCACTATAACACCAACCTTTTTACCAAAATTAACTGAATTTTTCCTTATTCATTGTTCTACTTATACTTAGTAATATACAATTAAATAATTATTACGAATATCATTATGCAGCCTATTCATATTTTTTTTCAAAACTGTTAGCCACACATCAAAATAGGGTAATTTATATTGCCTATTTTCGGCATGTAATTAATACAACTACAATGAAATCCAAAAATCGAATTATGTAAATAACTTTATCATATCTAAAATAACATACTATTTATTGTGTACAATAATGCTCTTACCTTTTATAACAATAATTTCCACCTAGCACTAACACTCCGCATTACATTTTTTTTTTATTTGGTGGTAAGGTACTAACCTCTTTAAAAAAACCTCTTTGTTTGGCTGTACCCGGAGCCAGCTCCGGCGCCAAGTCGAACCCACAGAGCACCCTAGTATATACGGAAAGCCGAGCCACCGGTGGGCTCCTGAGGGTTAAATTAACTAAATCGACTTGACTGCCAATATCTGCTGTAGAACATTTATTGCATTTTTTCCATTATAGTGTTAGGAGAAAATGTTCCAAACAGGATAAATATCGACAATATACCTTGTCGATAAAGTCAAGCCCTAGTACACTAGGGCATATACATATTTACCTAAAAACTTTTCTACTAAAATCTTGCAAATATGTAACAATGCGACATATTTCTATGTAAAATATAAACAGTAACAATGAAATTGAAATTAATTTATAACTGAAATAGAAAATATCAGTAATTATGACCTAAATTAAAAGCATTTAAGTTGTGATAACATCCTGAGAACTTACCTGTGAAACATGCAATCATCAGGATTGTTTGCATGATTTACATCACAGGCACTCACAGAACTAACAACCATTGTATTTAATAGTTATAATCATATAATAAACAAGATTAAATACAAATAAATCAAAAAAACCGCGAAGCTAATTTCAAACTAGAAGACTGTAGAATACCTGTCATTCAAATGGGTTACAATGACATTAGAGATTCGCTTTCCTCTTCCATCTTGCTATGTTGTCGTATAAGATTTTCTTCTCGCTCACACGCTTTGGTGATCTATACGTTACTATATTTATGAAATATACACACTTATTTTTGTACATCAAAATTATACCGGACAAACCTACTGTAATAAACATAAATATAGCAACACGCCTGTATTCCCAGAAGGGGTAGGCAGAGGTGTAGAGGTATTATTACACACCCACGGTTCGCCAACAATGTTTAAGTCCCATATAAGCGAGCCTATTACTGTTTACCGGGCACACTTCCAAACTGATAATGAGAATTTTTCTTTTCACGAAAAAGCTCCATAACACTGCCCGACCCGGGGATCGAACCCGAGACCTCGTGATCCGCAGTCGCTCACACCAGCGCTGCACCACAGAGGCACTAATGTATGTATATATATTTAGTTTTGTTGTTGGAGCCAAAAAGTATAATTATGAAAGCGGTACACTGCAAGAGTTTCGACTTCCAGAGTAAAAAATATATATGAAACGGGTGCAAGGCTCACTATGCCAATGCTGACAACATGACAATTCGAAAATAGTGTTGTGTGGCTAAATTCGATGTTGTCGATATTTGCTGTTTGGTGTTACCTCTTCTTTATTTTATCAAGGAAGTGTAGCCATTATGCAATATCAAACAGACATGTAAGTGATTGTCTAAATTATTTCTGTAATGCAAAATAGGTAAAGGATTCGATTCTGCATTGCGTCGTATGAATGGATAAATACGCCAAGCATATAACATGTTATAATTTCGGCGTGTTATAATTTTATTGTATGTATAGGTAGATGAACGTAAGAAAACTTCGATATTTATAAGACCTATTTGATAAAATAAAGGGTATATAATACCGTAAAGTAATATTACACTGTGTATATAGTTATGTACAGCTTCTTTGAAATGTTGGGCCTCAAAATCAATGTCATCAAACAGATGCTAAATCTGTAAAAGAAAAAATAATATTGCTGAAATTGTAACTAATTTGTAGTATATTCATAATATGCAGGAAAAATCAATCTATCGGTATTGGCTCTGATCAGTTAGACAGAACTAGTATATATAACACATATGATAGTAACGTCCTATGGTCCAAAAAAGGATAACTGGCAAAATCGTGAAGCGTTTCACATTTTTTTATTGTAAATAAGATGTCATGATAGCTAGTAGTTATTAGAAAGTTAACGTTTTGAATCAGAACCGTAAAATATCCAAATTCTAAAAGACACCCGTGGGTAAGAATGAGATGGCCACAATTTATTCTTAGGCCGTCACCACACGGACAAAAGCCGAGGCTGCGAGTGGATGGACCGGGGAACGTTCACCGTCTGCAAGGTTTCCCGCTCCGTGTGCGGATGCGTCGCTCAGAAGAGGGTAGCCAAAAGGGTAAGCCACCAGCGGACCACTGAAGTAATGTAACACAGTCCCAGTAGTCCACCAATACAGGCGGTGAGACGGCACACGGTGGGTTTGTTTAATAAGTGAGGGCCCCAGAAAACCTTTTTCGTTGCTCCGAACGACAGGGTGTGCGGATAGGTACATTTTTTCCCGCCTAGACAAAAAAAAAGGGTAATTAATAACCATATTAGTGACAGAAATAAAATAGCAATTATTTATTTATCAAACATATCTAATACTCAGATAATAGGTAAATACTTACCGAATAGCTATTGTTGCTTTTTTTATTTAGTTATTAATATGAGAAGAATCCTAATCGTAATTAACCCACAACATATCTTTTAATTTTTATTCCTATCCTGTGAGTTTATTTGTTCCGCTTTCACGTCGTAACTATTGAACCTCAGAGTACAAGAGCTCAGAAAAGGACATAGGCTAGTAACATTTTATCACGGAAATATGGATGGTTGCTTCAGGATAGCTATTTTTGCATAGAGATAATTAATGTGTTTGATATATTTATAATCTGAAATCCACGCGAACGAAGTCACGGGTGTAGTCTAGTTTAATAAATTTTATCTTTTGCACACATTAATGCGTTTTTAGAATATCTAACCTATCATATTTGAAGTTGTTTCTGGCTAAATTGTGGTACATATAAAGTTTGAGTGCCATCGCTACCTTGTTGATTACGTATGCTAGGCAAAATAGTGTATGTATTTGCCTGTATATTGGACCATGATAGTAAGAAAATTGTTTATTGGCTAAATCTTACTTATCACCACGCCATTTACTTTGTGGGGTAGGCAGAGAAACAAAGTGCCAAAAGGCTCTATCCTTGCATACATCGCTCGCTTCCTCAACATTCATAATTCTCTTCATACAGGCTCGCCGGTTTCAGAAACTCCTGACTGCACCTTCCTTCAATACATGACCGATTTGGTCTGGGAAGGTGAGTCACGGTCTCCCCCTGTACCTACATCCTTCCACTTTCGCATTTTAAATCTTCTTAACCAGTCGCACGTCCGAAATTCTTTCCACATGTCCGAACCATCGGAGCATTCCCTTTCGGATCTTACACCAATACTCGCTTTCTTACGTCGTCGTTACAAATGCGGTCAGACAGCCTCACTCCACAGATACTCCGCAGAGATCGCATTTCGACCGCAATGATATTACTTCATGCTCCTTTTTGCATAGCCAACCCTCGCTTCCTTATAATAACGTTGGAACAAGCACTGCGTCGTGTATTGCGACACGTGCCTTCTGGCTGAGGTGATGGCTGCCGAGAAGTTGTCCCAATGCTCCGTTCACTCTATTTCCCGCACTTACTCTTCTCTCTAAATCAGTGGTGTACCTTCCATCATGACTGAATCGACAACCAAGATATACAAATTCATCCACTTGTTCTAGCACACCATTGCCTATTGATACTCTAACATCAGTTCTGACTTCTCTTATTTCAAAAACCATTATTTTGGTTTTGCTCACATTCACCCATAGGCCCCTTATCGTAATCCTAACCCTCATCCTTATCCTTCCTGATTCATGATTATCCTTCCTATCCACCTCCTCTCCCTTTCCATGGAGATTTTGAAGCGTGAGTGATGTCTAGTGTTGCTAGTGTCTATAGGCAGTAACCATTAACTTTCAGGTAGACATACAGTCTACTTATACAGTATGCTTGTTTGCCACAAAGTCAGTAAGGATAATTTACCTAATTATAACTTAAAAACATAGCATCACGCCTGTATTCCCCGAAGGGGTAGGCAAAGGTGTATTACACACCCACGATTCGCCAGCTATGTTTAAGTCCCACGTAATAGGGGGCGAGCCTATTGACGTCTACCTAATTATATACAATAATAATTGACTGATTGATATAACATCGTACAGCCCAAACTCCTGACCGGCCAAATTTACATTAAGGATGTCTTTGATACTGCAGGTGAAAGAGTTTTTCTCTTTTTCCGTTCTCCGTGGACTGCGTCATTACTTGGTATAAATATTAATTGTAATAATTAAGCTTACCTGGTCGCAATAATATATGGTATTACATCCAACAGATGGCGCAGGAGTCACCCATGATCTTAAGAAGAGTAAGAGAAGAACTGTGTTATCGAAATTTGCAGTCCCGAGCATTTTGTCATGACTGGTGAAGTGGCAAAGCATCTGGGAAGGTTTCCCAGGAAATCCAGGATCAAATCCTGCTCGTGACTGTCATTTTCGATTTCACATTTTCGCACTTTGTTGTTTGTTGCTAAGCATGTTAAAAAATATAAAATCAAAATGAATTACTTACCAAAATCCACTCTCTCAGACATTGCCCCAAGCGCGCTAATAAAAATATTGTATAAGTGCCTAATTTTGTTGGTTTATTTATTATTTTTGCGAAACATAATTCAATAAGACAAGACATTTTGGCTGTAATTATTTTATTAGGTACAATGTTGTACCTACATATTATAAGCTTACTACTTAATATAAATTTAAAGGGACTAAAAACATTTAATTAACGTTGCCAATGGTATTGTGAGCTTTAACCAATACAGCCTAAGTGGAACTTTACCACAAGCGTTAATTATTATCTGTGAGGAGTGCTCTTTGTTTAGTTGCTAACTCTAAATTAGTTTTCGAAATGGATCATTCACACCCCAGCAATCTCCCCGATCTCCCCGAAAGCCTACCCCCTTACAATAATTGGAACGTTCTGAGATGACGCCACTAGCCTGCCTCCCATCAGTTAACAAGAAACTCACTATACGCTATTGTTGATTGTTAACACATATCACTCGCCTCTAGGAGCTATGGTTTCAACAGAGTCACTTATTACTCGTAGGTAACTAGCAGCGTTTTTGATTTTGACGTAGTTTAGTAATGACATGCTTAGCTACTTTAATGGAACAAATTATTCTAAAAGTGGAAGGAGATTTAATGCGAGCAGGATTCGAACCTGCGTCCCTTCCAATCCGGAGAGGTGCTCTGGACTGTTAAGCTATTGCAGTAGTACTACGCAGTAGTGTAGTGACACCACAGAAAACTGACTAACATCAGAATTATGTGCCTAGCACGCAATCTCCACTGCACATTTGTTCTTAAATGACCTACGCCAACTTTTTTTTTGTTAAGGCGGGAAATAATGTATCTAACCGCACACCCCGTCGTTCAGGGCAACGAACCTAACCCAGTAAATAAACCCGCCGTATGCCGTCTCTCCACCTGTGTTGGTGGGTCACTGGAACAATGTTACATTTCTTTAAAGGTGACCTACGCCACCTATTGGATAATTGAATATAGTTATTTTCTTTTTTAATGCAAACCTAATTATTTTTCCAATATAAAAGTAGACTAAATTATTCTTCATAACATCAGTAATCTGCCAGTAAAAGTCCTCCGGAGTTTAGCCCGAGCAAACAAACAGTAAGACAACAATTTTAAAATTGGTAGACTTTTATCCAATGTAGATACGAGACATATACACATTACTACATATCGTACATACATACTCTCACTCAGCCTCCCTATGACTCCAATTCCCGTCACTCTACGTTTATACTTCGCCGACGGCAAACAAGCATGCGGCCCATCTGATGGTAATAGCGGTTACCGTAGCATATAGACTCTAGAAACATCGGAGGCATAACTCGTGCGTCGCTAAATTGACGAACAGGGATAGGAGATGGAGATGGTAGATAATAAGGCGAGGCTGGAAGATAAGGAAGGAGTTTAGACATGTCTCACATTGGGGTGAGGTGCATTTTTTCATCAAGAATTCAAACTGTTATTTAGACATGCCTGTTGTCTTCAATTTTATTTATTTGTATAGATGCACCTACCTAAACTTAGTTATTACAAATTAAGAGTCAACTAAGCTCGGTAATGATCAATCTTCTATTGTAATTCCTCAGTGTTACGATGTCCTTCTTGAAACAAGAATAAGTACTGCTCGTGGTAGGCAGCGGCTTGGCTTTGCACCTGGTGCGCTAAAGTCTATGAGTGGTGGTTACATCATCAGGTGAGCCACTTCCACGTGTGACATTTTTGGTAATAAAAATAAATATTTGTTATTAGAACGAATAATGCGCAGGCGAGCAGTGCGCCTTAGTAGACGAAATATCGAGTTTTTATATTACCACGGCACGGGGGTCACTGGTGACCGATTCCAAAACTCTACAAAATTTAGCAAAAAAAAATATTATGTCATAATTATTTTGATATAAATAATATTTTAGTTTAAATATTAAGTCCTTACATCTGAAATTGGCGTTTTTTCAAACTGGCCACTTCAATTGATCTCAATTCTCAAATATCTAGCGTTTGGTTAGGAATTCCAAATACAAATTTATTTCAAATTTAGGCTTGTGTATTTGTGTTTCCAATTTAGCAATTCATTTGTTTTCGTGCCTTTATTTTTTTTTATTTGACATCGTTCTGTTTACAACATAGAAAACTTAAAATTTTGGGTTATTTAGGAATACGAGTTTCACCGTGGCACCAGTGTCGAAGAAACAACTCGAAGGATTAATAACGTGAACGGGGAAGCTACCATAAAAGAAAATATGGTACGTTTTTGGTTTCAACATTTTCGTTCTGTAAATATAGATAGGTATATATGTAATACCTATCTATATTTACAGAACGAAAAATTTGCCGTGTGGGGCCGGCTTTAGAATTGTCCTACCCCTCTCCACCCATGGGAGTCGTAAGAGCCGACTGAGGAAATATTACTGGGCAGCAGCACTCCTTCGAGTATTAACAACATCCACTGCGATCGCCAACCCGCCTGCCAAGTGTGGTGATTACGGCACTATCCCCCATTCTTGGGGAGGCCTATGTCCAGCAGTGGACGTTAAAAGGCTGATGGATGGATGGATGCATATCTGTAATACAGAACAAACCCCGTGGAGGACCGGAAACCCTAGTTGACAATAAAGAATTAAAAGTGATCGTGGAAGCGGCTATATAGCAAACCACATCAGAGTTAGCAGCAGGCTTTGGTGTGAGTAATAAAACAATTTTATTTCACATTTTGAAATAAAACTTCGTTTACGGAATCTATCGCGTTTACTTAATTTTACTACTATCCCGACGTTTCGAATACTTTACAGCATTCATGATCACGGGTGGACTTAGATGATAGACGTCCAAAGCTGATCAGCTGCTGACGGTTGAGTACTGCGTTACATTACTCAACCGTCATACCTAATAACAAGGAGAATTTGAATCGTATCCTTACTTGTGATGAAAAATGGATCCTGTACGATAATCCGAAACGCTCGTCACAATGGTTGAACCCAGGAGAACGGGCCAAATTCTGCCCCAAGCGAAAGTTGACTCAGAAAAAGGTAGGTACTGGTAAGTGTCTGGGGGGCCAGTTCTGCTTCACTATAACTTCCTAAGATCTGGCCAGGCGATTACAGCATATCTATCTCGTTAACAATTGCAAACTATGATGGAAAAGCTAGCCATTAATCATGGCCATTGCTCTAGCCCACTGCTGCTTCAGTACAATGCTAGACCACACACTGCACAACAGACGGTCGCTGAATTAGAGCAGACCTTGCTCCAACAGATTACCACTTTCTTCAAATTTTAGACAACTTCTTGCAAGGAATAAAAACATTACCGATGAGGCTGTCAAAACCGCTTTCAAAGATTTTATTGATTCTCGCTCTCAGAATTTTAGCAAAGTATTCAATGAACTACCGATAAAATTCTGAAAGTGCATAGTTAACAATGGTACACGATTGATTAATGAAAATAATTTCATTAAAAAAAAATCGTTTTGCTTTTTGCGCACATAACGCCAATTTTATATGTCCATCCATCCATCCATCAGCCTTTCAACGTCCACTGTAGGACATAGGGGATAATGCCGTAATCGCCACGCTTGGCACGCGGGTTGGTGATCGCAGTGGATTTTGTTAATACTAGAGGAAGTGCTGCTGCCCTCTCCTCCGGTATTCCCTCAGTCGGCTCTTACGACTCCCGTGGGTAGAGAGGGGTATTTTGTATGTAAGGACCTATTATATAAAATCAGTCAATTCTCACAGTTCACCGCCAACATTAACTTATGCAAAAAATTATGGAAAATATGACCATTCCATCCACTCGGCCCGAGCTCACCCTTTTTTTTTGTTAAGGCGGGAAAAAATGTTCCTAACCGCAGACCCCGTCGTTCGGGGCAACGAACAGAGTAGTGTGGGGCCTTCACCCACTAAAGAAACCCGCCTTGTGCCGTCTCTCCGCCTTTCTTGGCGGGCCACTGGAACTATGTCACATTACTTCGGTGGTGCCCGAGCCCACCCTGGGCTTGAATATTTTACCGGTGGGCTGTGTGGCATTTAATCCGTTAAACTAAATAAATACTTTCCTCGTAGGAGTATTCAAACTGAGCATCGCTGTACTTCAGCCTAGCTACTTAAATAGTACAGTTTATTTTAGAAATAACGTTATATTAAAAGTTATTAAATAACGTTATATTAGAAATATAGATTATTTCTGCAAACAACTACCTGTGGCTCATTTATTTATATACTGGCACACATGGCGTACAGCGATCGTAATCAGTCTATTCGATGCATGCCTGGGTTGATCAATTTAAAGAACGCAAACTGAAAATACTAAACTGTAATTTAAAACTTGACATTAGTGAATATAAATTGATAGCTTTGTATAAAAAATTATAAAATAAATCTAAATAAATACATTTTAAAATATTTAGATGAAAAATTATAAAAATTAGAATACTTTTTTAAATTATATAATAAACCTCAACCTCTATAATATAATTGTCTTCACCCTATATCAATATTAATAATTAAATATTTTTTGACTAAAATTAAAAAAGAATATATAATCCCATACGTAGATAAATTAGGCATAAATCAAATTAAACACTAGTTCACAGTTTCTATATTCCGATATTATTAGCAATATTTTAACTAGGTACTTTTCATTTAATAATTCCACGTACGTAATTGAATTAAAATCAAACTGTAACATGGTATAGCAACCAGCTAAGTGATTACGTACAGGTTTCAAGAAGAGTGAACGTGTATGGTAAAACCCCCATTTTGGGGAGGCCTATGTTCACTAGTGGACGATGAAAGGCTGATGGATGGATGATGGATGAACGTGTATGAAGAGAATTATGAATGTTGAGGAAGCAAGTGTTGTATGCAAGAATAGAGCCTTTTGGCAATCTGTTCTCTCTGCCTACCCTGCAAGGGAAATGGCGTGATGATAAGTAAGTAAGTAAGTAGAGTGAAGATACGAGTATCTACTTGTACGTCATTACTTAACAATAATAGCACAGCCTTGTGTTGTGATGTTGTTTTGTTTGCGGGCTATAGCGAGAGCCTTAAGTAAGCACTTATCTTTACAGTTCCTGCATTAAGTCGTCAACAATTAAGCTTCATTAAATTTCATTAGTGGAGCGGTCCCGTAGCCCGGGCAGCGCGGGGGCGACCGGTCCGACGCGCCGCTTAGACGGATAATCTCCAGCTGTCAGCCGCTAATGCGTTTTAGAGTACGTAATTTGAACTGTCGAGATCGGTGGTAATTAACGGCTACAATTATCTTAAGTGATTATTAGTAAGTATTAGTGCAAAATAATGCATTCAACGTGTAGACCTATTGAAGCCCAAATGAATTCAAGCGATAAAACGTTTTCACGATTTATGTGTGTGTAAATGATTCTTTAAAAATGTATCTAAAAATCAATTAACAAAAATGTGAAAGAGAAATATGTGGGCAAGATTTTATCCTGCCTCTTTTCTTGATCCAGGGAAAACTCTAACAATTACGCCACCACAGACCCTTTTCACGATAACTGCACACAATTTCAACATCTCATGGCTTGTTTAAGATCCACGCCATCTATCGAAAGGTACTTGTATTAATTTTTGTAGTGATAATAAGGTAAGCTTTATTAGTAAATTTTGCCCGCGAATTCGCCCGTGTATACTTCAGATTCAGAATATAGATTATAAATGTTTGTTACGCTTTGACCGTAAGTACTGAACCTATCATCATGAAATTTTGTCCGAAGTGAAGGGACATAGAGTACTTTTTAACCCGGAATAATATACGGTTTTGTGTGATAAATATTTTTATATAGATATTTTAATGTACCACATTGTCACGTATCGCATATTCTCATTTACGTAGGTATATTATCTATATTGACGCAGACAAACTCGCCGACATAATCTAGTGGTAGGTATATATGTAAGGTTTTAGCAGACTGTTTAAACTGCCAAATAGATTTTACGTATTAAAAAGCAAGGAGGTCAGCAGGAGGATTGCGGGTGGCATAACAATCATGTGCTTAATAAAATATTTATTAAGCGCACGTTTCTCAAAAACATATTTTGCGTTTCTCGTAAACTCGGGTCCAATTTGGAAAACCGACAGGAGGCCTATGTCAGATTTAAATAGGAGTTTTAATTTCTGATCAAAATTTGTGAATTGTCACTACCGCACCCGCTTTTAAAGCGCGATAAACTATCTTTTTTTTATTAATGTGGGAAATTTGTGCCTCACCGCACACCCAGTTATTTGAGGCAGTGATTAGGGAAGTGTGGAGCCCTCACCAACTAAATAAACCCGTCATGTGCTGTCTCTCCACCTGTTCTTGCAGCTGGAACTGTGTGACATTACTTCTGTGGTCCGCCGGTGGCTTACCCTTTCAGTTAGGGTACTCTACAGAGCGGCGCTTCCGCACATCGAAGCGTGGATCTTGGGTGGACAATCCCCGGTCCACGCATCCACGACCCCAGCTAGAGTGGCATAAGGCGCAGGTAACAAAAATGTATGCAAATACATCCTGTAGATGTCTTGGGCCTTATAAGACAATTACAATCTGAAGCTTAGCGGTTTAAAGCATCCTCCCGGATAGAGAAAGACGCAGTTCTAATCGTGCTCATAGAATAAATTGTTTTATTTTCACTTTCAGAAAATTTTATTTCTAGTAAAATAGCTGACCATGTCAAGTGCTAAAAATACCTATCACAAAATTGTGTCAAATTTATTAATATTATAAAATAAGAACTGAAATAATAAATTTTGCACATTATTTTTCTTTCTTTCCGCACAATATCTTTTCATTGGCAGCTTTGCAAAGAGATTAAATGATCTATTATTTGATAAATTATGTCCTATCCAAAGATTATTTTTAAGTTAGGGTTTGACTTTAAATTATGAAACCGTACACTTAGACAGTGATAGGGAACATCAAGATGAAGTTCCCTTCCCACTTATAAGGGAAAATATGAAGTATAGCTGTAATACCTGGTTTCAGGTTAAAATGCATTAAAGTCACTGCTTCGGTCAAGTAAGTATATTGTGATGTAATAAGTATATCCTATAATACCTTATTCTAGATAACGTAACTTTCTAATGGTGAAAGAATCATTAAAATTAATTTGTTGTACTAAACTAGTAGAGTTTGTCAATCAAATATTTATTTCCTCTTTATAATACACTTTTCATCAAAAAAATCGAAACACTTCCCTTTTCATGGTTTCTGTCCTAATTTAACACAAAAGAGTTTTTAACATAACATAACATAGCATCACGCCTGTATTCCCCGAAGGGGTAGGCAGAGGTGTATTACACACCCACGACTCGCCAGCTATATTTAAGTCCCACGTAATAGGGGGCGAGCCTATTGATGTCTACCGGGCACATTTCCAAACTCCGGGCTGCTATTGAGAATTTTTTTCTTTTTTTTTACGACAAATCTCAATAGCGCTGCCCGACCCGGGGATCGAACCCGAGACCTCATGATCAGCAGTCGCTTACACTACCGCTGCACCACAGAGGCAGTTTTTATTCCATGAAAAAAATCACAACATGATTGTAAGGTAGCTGGCAGTTTAGTCATTACAGTGATCAGTGAAAATTCTAAATTCAAAATTAGCACTTACACTTAAAACTTTTTGTTTTGTGTTCTGTATACTGTGTGTGTACTGTGACTTTCGGACGTCTGAAAAAGTTTTTTTTCTAAAACATATGGATACTTCGCCCACAGAATCCGCCCAAGTGGTGGCATTGCTGAATTCTGGACTTAGCGTGTTGTGGCTGAAAGATTGCATCGTTTCTCATCATCGCCTGTCGTCTGTTCATAGAGTCTACAAACGCTATCGGGAGACTGGTTTGTTCACGCGCCGTTCAGGATCTGGCAGGAATCGGGTCACTTCTGAGCGAGATGATCGATTTATCATATCAACTTCTTTACGAAATTGACACCTTAGTGCTTTCAACTGCAGCAGCAGAACAATGACTCTACAATTAGAAGAAGGTTGAAGGAACGTGGACTGGTACCGCACAAGCCAGCAAATGGGCCGAAATTAACTGTAGACCAACGAAGAGCGCGCCTTAACTTTGCACGTGAGGACCTAAATTGGTCATACCTGCAGAGGAACAAAGTCCTCTTTTTGTAAAATTATGTTGTATGGTAACGACGGAAGGAACACTACAGGTCTACAGAAAAGATGGAAAACGCACAATGCTGCATTGAAGAAAAGGTCAGCTATGGTAGCGGTTCGTGGACGGTTTGGGGAGGAATCAGCGCCGACGGTAAAACAGAGCTTGTCTTTGTATCTGGGCCACGTCTGCCTGCACTAAACAGTCATCGGTACATTGAACAGTGTCTTGAGCCTCACATGATGCCCTATGCACTTTTTATTGGCAACGGTTTCATATTCATGCACGACAATGCTAGAGCTCACACCGCGAGCGTGGTACGAGATTATGTTACCGAAGTCGGTATCTCCATTATGGAATGGCCAGCAAGAAGCCCGGACATGAATCCAATTGAACATCTATGGGATGAGAATTCGTGCAAGAGATCCTGCCCCAGAAACACTTAGCCAGCTGCAAAATGCAATCCAAGAGGAATGAAAAGGAATGCCACAACATTTGACCATGACTCTCATCCGATCGATGAAGAACAGTATGTAAGCAGTAATAAGAGCTCGGGGAGGGAATACAAGTTATTAAATAAACGTTTCTTAGCTTTTTTTTTTCATTTACGTGTGTTGTTTTATCAATTTCCTTCAAACTCCATACAGGGCAAAAATGACTTGTTAAACAAAAAATACGAAACTTATGAAAATTTAATTTGAATCTAGAATATTAACATTAGGATTTGAAAACCTCATATTATTCACTATTAAACAACATTTGACATATATTCCTAAATATACTAATTTTTCTGATAATCCTTACAAAACATAAACTTGCAAGGTGTTTCGAATTTTCTGATGAGAAGTTTATTAAGAACTTCCATAAAGTTTCAAATTCCGTTCAATATAACAAGTGTTTTGGTTGTAGCAGGAGATAGCTCTTTATACTTTGATTTCATATCTGCGAAATGAAATGGTAAGCAGCGGCTTGACAATACTCTCGGTATTGAGCCTACGGGTGACGGTTACCACTTACCAGCGAGTGGGCCGTAGCCACGTCTTCCAACATAAGCAATAAAAAACACAATCATACAGAACCTAGAATTAGAAAATCATGTTGGCTTTTGTAAAGTTGTACCAACATCTATTTATAAATATGGAGTAGTGATTTTACATTACAGGCAAGACATTTCAGCGTTCCAATAAAATGTAATTTAAGTGGAGATACACATGAGAGTAAAGTGAAAGCTTTACGTCACTTCAATTTTGTGTTAAAAGTAAGTGTGCGCGCCTCAAGTAACCCGGAGTCTGGGGTAATGTATTCCCATATATACATAAGTGAAAACATTTTAAGAAGCTCTACGGGCTGCATCACCCCGGGGGTTAGGGCCTAAAAGCACTATCTCAGAGCCAAAGCCTTACAACTCCTCTCAAATTCAACTTATTTTGCTCCGTATGTTAGTACTGCCCGAGCAGATGTATTGTACTACGCCAAAAAATTTTGATACATTACGATTTGGTAATTTTCTTGTTGTTTAACGATTGTGTTTTATAATACTACGCTATGACATATTCCATCCATCCATGAGCCTTTCAACGTCCACTGCTGCACATCATCCCCGAGAGAACGCCACAACAAGCGGTCCTGTGCCGACCGCATCTAACGGATCCCCGCAGTTTTGACCAGATCGTCGGTCCATCTGGTGGGGGGGGGCGTCCTACGCTGGTGTGTCAGATTATTATATTATATTTATAGTATTTTTAGAATTATGAAGATTCCCAAAAGGCACCATCAGTTTTGTACATCCGCGAAAGTGTCATACAGATCAACTTGAAAAATAGTATAGCAAATCAAGTTATACACTACTAGAATCTGCCCACGACTTGATGCGGCGTAGACTTGAGAATATAACTATATCACTCTACAACAGTCTAATGATCTCTACCTAAAAATTGCCCTCTAACAGGAATTTTCCATTTTTTCAGGATAAAAAGTTCTGGATTATATGGGTGCTAAATTTCATCATGATCGTTTGAGTAGTTTTAACATGAAAGTGTGACAAACAAACAAGCACAATTTCGCATTTATAATGCCTCATTGTTACGCTTTCATGCCGTAAATACTTCATTAACCATCATGAAGTTCTGCATACATATAGTCTGAAGCTCAGAAAGGCCGCAGGCTACATTTTATCCCGGAAAATTGTATGGTTCCGGTGAGGTACCTATTTTTGCATAGATATTATTAAGGTGCCCTAGGGTGACATATTTATATTCTGAAGTCCAAGTGAACGAAGTCGCGGACTGAATCTGGTACGAAATAAACTCACAACGACTCTCATAAAATAACTAATAATAATTCAAGAATCTACAGGCCGCACAGGTGATTTAGTTTAAGTAGTAGCTTCACTTATTGAGAATGCGAAACCCTGGCAAGAGAAATATCTATTTGTGATCTAATCTTTGTGAGTTAAAATTTTGTGTCTAATCATTATTATTTTGTGTTGATAAAAAAGTATCAAAACATTTTAATATAGCTATATACAGACACTACATGCGTAACGAATTCGTGCGAAACGTGCTTACGGTTAACCGTCCGGTGGTCAGTCAGGTCAGACCACAGATTCACCAAACTCAGTTTGGTTCCAGTATGCGGTACTGGTGCGGTATGTAGGTAGCTCGTACGCAACAGTGTCTTCACAAACACCTCGTATTATCCTTCTTTCACTCAGAAATACAAAAGTTCACTTTCTTCGCGTCATGAATACACGACTATGCTCGATTTCATATAAAATAAATTGAAAAGTTTTCGAATTTAATTCCGTTCCTCAAGCCGCCATCAGTTCACGTTCGCAGCGGCGTGGCGGAAGCGAATCTCGATGTTTTGTAATGGAGCTTTTTAAAATGGAAGTCGAACTTTTGTCAGACACTTTTAGCCGCACCGGAGATACATTTAAGCTTTTTAACTTTTCCACTCCGGTAATGTATCCCACACTTTCTACGTCTGTAGTGAAGTGAAGATATTGTATAAGTTTCTTTATAACCTAATAGGTAGATGAGTCAGCATCTTTTTGTTTATTTGAATCATCTCAACTCAGTAGCAGTATTTGACTTTGTAGTGGTTGTTTTCGTCGTGTTCCATGGCACTATAAAGACTTTCCCTACGATCCATTAAGTAAATGCACTCTGGCTGGCACTCTGCACTGAATTAATATTGCATTTCTAAATCCTTTCTGCTGTCCCAAACTAGGGAAACCCCGGTGAAGATTCTTTTGACAGATTTTATAAAAGCTAATGCAGTTCCATGAAGTAAATTTAACAAGTCGCACAAACATGATAAATAATTATCAATGAATAAATTTAAAAGTGGCTACTCTTATCTATATCTAGTTAATAATAGCTTTATAAGACTAGTCTAAAGTTTGAACTTAAATGTTGTTACTCCTTTCGCGTAATATGTGGGTAGGTTATGTACATATAGTACCTACCTATAAAATCAACAGTAATTTCCTAAGAGAGACTGTACAGAGATATTGTACATCGGACGCAAAATCGGTCGTATAATTTAGCATCTTTACCGGACGTAGGTTACTAAATATATTCCTAATCTACGTAACTGGATCCGAAAAGGTTGGTATCACCGTCTTACCTGTTTTAAACAAGACGGGAATGAGCTTGATGGATGGTAAAAGGGTACACCGTTTGAGTCCAGCAATTATTGCTAATACCTATTATAAATGCGAAAATACATTTGTTTTTTTTTTGTTTGTTTGCCTCACTTATACTCAATGGACATAACAGTTATGAAATTTGTATACATTAAAGTCTGGAACATAGGCTACCTTTTATCCCGGAAAATTGGACTGTTTCTATGGGATAGCTATTTTTGTAAATAAATAATAAATGTGCCATAGAATGAAGTATTTATATTATAGTAGATTCTGCTTTCGACTTCATCCTCGAGGACAATTAAACTTTCACAATATAAATACTTCACTGTACCACTTCATGATCTCTTTACAAAACTCTCTCTATGTCTTTTTCTAAGTTTCAGACTATATGTAGGCAAAATATCATAATGATCGGCTTAGTAGTTTAGGCATGAAAGCGTAACAAACATACAAAGAAACGCTCTTTAGCATTAATAATATTTGTAAGGATTAACCCAATTGCCTCTGTGGTGCAACGGTAGCGTGAGTGACTGCTGATTATAAGGTCTCGGGTTTGATCTCCGGGTCTAGCAGTGTTATTGAGCTTTTTCGTAAAAAACAAAATTCTCAGCAGCAGTCCAGTGTTTGGAAATGTACCCGGTAAATGGCAATAGGCTCGCCCCCTATTACGTGGAACTTAAACATACCTAGCGAATTGTGGCTGTGTAATACACCTCTTTGCCGTGTGGGGCCGGCACCAAGAATAGCTCCACTCCGTCTCTTCCTATGGGAGTCGTAAAAGCCGACTAAAGGATTACCGGGGGACCGGGCAGCAGCGTTCCCCTGTGTACTAAAAACATCCTCTGCAATCGCCAACCCGCCTGCCAAGCGTGGCGATTATGGTAAATCCCCCATTTTGGGGAGGTCTATGTCCAGCAGTGGACGATGAAAGGCTGATGGATGGATTGATGGAATACACCTCTACCTACCCCTTCGGGAATACAGGCGTGGTGCTATGATGCTATTAACCCAATTCTGAATTCCACTCGGACAAAATCGGGGCAGAATCTAGACAGGTAAGCAATAAATCTCTCACTTGTTACCAAAACTATACTAGTGTGGTTCCTATCGAGCTTTCCTTCTCTTGCATTGATATTATCTGCTTTTGTCTAGTATAGCCACCTCGTATGACACCCGTGAGAATGGGGCGGTGGCATGCTATAAATACTTCGCTTTCAGCAAACTTTTGCTCTATTCGAGATTAATCTAAAATCGGATTTCTGAAGAAAGAAAATCGGAACGCCCTAAAATTTAACCTCCTTGGTTTGATCCTACCACACTCTAACAAAAGATCAGCATGTAACAATGGTAGTTACGCCTACCGTTGTGTTCCGTATGGCAAGTGAGAGCGCCGAGGGCCCAAATGCCCTCCCTATCCTCTCCTTATTATACTTTCTATCCACCTCCTATCTCAATTCCTTGAAGATGGCAACGCGCGAGTGATGACCTTGGTTTTGCTAATGTTTATAGGCTACGGTAACCGCTTACCATCAGGTGGGCCGTAAGCTTGTTCACCACCCATGCAGTATAAAAAAAAACTATATAAATAATAATATATTTGCACTTAGAACTTAATTTTTGTCCCCTCTGTCGTTCCGAGTATTGTAGATAGATAAATAGACAATTGTTACAAGAGAGAACACAAACAAAATTGCAAATGATAGATAAAGCGACATTTCTTACAAATTATATCAATCTCTCAAAATCAATAAGCGTTTGTAGCTAATGTAAGCGCTTAACGAGCCGCGAGCGGGACTCCTGAGCGGATCAGTAAATGGAGTGCTTCATGCATAATGTAGCACAGGCTGAGTGTTGTTTTGAAAAGCGTTCTGAATTTGTTATTTTGTCACACCAGGTGATGCCCAGACTCCTCATGAAACATTTAACGACATATCAATATACATAATATTGTTCGACGAGCGCATCATGAGATGTAAGTAGATATATATTCACTTCCACGACTACCTTTTCAGAATAATAACTACCATAACATATTACGATGCTGTAAATGCGTTTAAACACTAATTATAGGTACAAATGTCATAACTGTTTAATCATATACAAATAGATCGGGGCAAAACGAAATTCAGGGCAAAACGGGATATGTTTATCTACTAGTGTGCGTGACTTATTGACGCAAATATGACATTGTCGGCGCTACTCATACGAACTTGGTAGTGGTAGATCTTTGAATATCCCAGGATGAATGGGGTGGCTTTATCGGGTAAGTAACATATATGCTCTCACAGACGATCAGCTTGTAACTACGGTAGGTACTCTTACCGTTTTTTGTTATATGGTGAATAGGAGCGCCGGAGGTCCGGGGGTACGGGCCTCCGGCTCCTATCTTCTTCATAATATCCTTCCTATGCTCTCCTTATTATAGGTCCTATTCTCTCCTTATCATCCCTACCTTTCCTATCCTCTTGGTTATCCTTCCTATGCTCTCCTTATTATAGGTCCTATTCTCTCCTTATCATCCCTACCTTTCCTATCCTCTTGGTTATCCTTCCTATGCTCTCCTTATTATAGGTCCTATTCTCTCCTTATCATCCCTACCTTTCCTATCCTCTTGGTTATCCTTCCTATCCTCTCCTTATTATCGTTACTATTATCTCCTTAGTATCATTCCTATCCTCTCCCTATTGTCCCTCCTATCCTCTTGGTTATCCTTCCTATCCTCTCCTTATTATCCTTCCGCTCCACTTTATATTCCTTGTCTCGGTGTTGGCAACGTGCGGGTGATGCCTCTAGAGTTGCTTGCGTTTATAGGCTTCAGTAACCGCTTACCATTAGGTGGGCCTTGGTTGTCAGTCACCCATGTAGTATAAAAAATAGAATTTCAGTCGCCTTTCATCAACCAATTGGAGGGAGATATGTCGCTACTTGTTTTGGCTACTCTTTGGGAAGAAAACTATGTAATTATGTTTATAATTTTACGCTCTTTTGTGATAAATATCGAGGCGTATAGAGATTTTTCAATATTAGGTATCTATCATACGTCATTGCAGTAATATGGAATAGTTATTATATTAGCCCATCCATCCATCCATCAGCCTTTCGACGTCCACTGCTGGACATAGGCCTCCCCAAGAAAACGCCACAACGAGCGGTCCTGTGCCGACCGCATCTTTTTTTTGTGTGCTCATTATGGGGGATAATGCCGTAATCGCCACGCTTGACAGGCGGGTTGGCGATCGCAGTGGATGTTATTAATACTCGAGGGAGTGCTACTGCCCACTCCCCCGGTATTCTCTCAGTCGGCTCTTACGACTCCCGTAGGTAGAGAGGGGTGGGGCAATTCTAAAGCCGGCCCCACACGGCACAACATTATTATTATTTCTAAAAAAAATGCGTTTTCTCGAGCTACAAACATGTACAATGTGCTGAAATTAACTGGCGTCAGAAGAGCGTGTAATTACTAAAAGAAGGAAACAGACCCCGATAATGATTTTGGATAAAAGCCCTAAGTCCCTGTAAAGCAATATTTAATAAAGACCAGGAGCTTGAACTATCACAGTACCTACATAATATTATTGGAATCAAGATTATTTGAAATAACTGTGCTTATTGCTTTAGCTTATCAGCTTGCTGGACAGAATAATATAAAACACCAGTTTAAGTAGGAAATCAGAATGTTCATTATAACACATTTAACGTGCATTAAACTTATCAAAATACTATTATTTTGACTAACCTCGACGTTTCGGCTGAGTTGCACCAGCCGTGGTCACGAGTAGACTGGTGAGAGCAGGTGTTCGTCGGTTATATTGTGTGAGAGTATCTTCAACTACCCTCACTTTCTGACCGCAAAGTATTTAGAATGGCTAGAGAGGATTGGTCGATAAGACAAGTCTATAAGAAATCTGAAAATATTAACATCAAGAAATTTTGGAACGGAAACTGAATCATCCCAAGATGAAAATAATGATGCTTGCATTTACGAGTACTGTGGATTCTTATATTCCCAGTCGACTGAAGGGTAGATAACAACGCCAGAAGTATCATTCGTGCGTCGCCAACTCCAAGAAAAGCGATAGGAGTTGAAGAAAAAGGGTAATAAGGAAATGTTGTTGGGTTTAGGCCTATGGCACTCTCAATCACCATAGGAAACAATACTATGAGTACCCACAGTTGTTTCACACTGATCCTCTGTGAAAGGGTGGACTCATACCTATATTACCTCTTTTTTTTTTTTTTTTTTTTTTTTTACATTCCTTCGGTGGTACCTATATTACCTCCTAATAAATATCCCATAAATACCCCAGGCTGGGCTGTAAATGCGCTCAAAACGTAGTTGATTTAGCTGGTATATAAAACTATGCCAGCATTCATGATATCAGTGCCGGCCAAGTCTATGAAGTCTACGGATGCGAGCAATATTTAAACAGTTTTAAATGTTATTTTGTGATCAAAATATAATTCACTTAAACTACGATGGTATCCTGTACTGTGAAATGAGGTAGAAGGTGGCAAAAAATGGCAAACACCTAGTTGCCACAAAGATGCCTGATAACTGGTCTATGTGTAATACATACACACCCACGATTCGCCAGCTATGTTTAGTTCCTACGTAATAGGGGGCGAGCCTATTGTCGTCTACCGGGCACATTTCCAAACTCCGGGCTGCTACTGAGAATTTTTCGTTTTACGAAAAACCTCAATACCATTGCCCGACCCGGGGATCAAACCCGAGACCTTATGATCAGCCGTCGCACACACTACCGCTACACCACTGAAACAGTTGCTTTCAATTTTATAGGTAATAGAGTTCAAGTTATACTGGATAACAGCCATAAAAAAATAGCGCACGTTGATGTCTTTTTGTAATGTCCCTTTCACTCATTTAACTAATTACATAGGGTGCACTCTATTATGTTTCCGGAACTAGCCACTTACATAAACATTATGTAAATTGTATTGTGATCTGTATTTTAGCACTTGACAAGCTCAGCTACTTTTAAGAACAAATGGTTTGTGAAAGTGGTAAAATAGAGCTGCAAGCAGGATTCAAACCTGTATTGCTTCTAATCCGGGAAAGTACTCTGAACAGCTAAGCTATCATAGTACCTAATAGTGACACCAAATATTTACTTCACATTTGACAACCAACAACCCACGCCCTCTCGGTTGCATTTGCATTTTGTTCAAGGCAGAGCACTCTGGATTGGAAGGGACGCAGGTCTGAGAATCTTGCTCGCAGTGCATCTCTCATTTTCCACTTTTAAATTAATAATTTGTTCGTTATCTAAAACCTAATTACAACATTTAAAAATGGAACTCTTTGGCTGTAGTTTGTTTAATCTGACTGTCATTTGTTTTTACATTGTATCGTCATTTTGAAAAGGTGTGTCTAATGGTGTCTACATCACCATGGATATCTTGAAAATTTTCGTAGTATAATTTCCTGCGATTTAAGTGTAATGCTATGCGCCGTGTAATCGAAGCAAGAAGACAATCATACCTGTAATTGTAACCTACCATGAGATTCGGACATCTTTAGGCATAAGCCGTATATCATGTCCAATTATGTAATCATAGCTCAGTGCCATCAAATAGCGTAAGAGTGTTATGCCGCTGTTATTATAAAGCGGTTTGTAAATGACTGAGTTTTATTAGATAGATACTACCACAATTTTGAATATTCCATCTCATGTTGCCTCCTTATTAGCTAATTAAATTACCTTATATTGTCTAGTCTTGTGGCACAGTAACAAAATTCCATTCCAAATGGAACATTGATTATAAATCTATTTTATTATACATATCTCCTATCATGTTAGGCTTAAGTAACATACTATAGGTTACTTGTGGCTTTACTTCTTGGACAAATGGGTGAACCTATAAATAATATTACTAGGGTAATCAAAAATAAATATTAGGATGAAGCATTTTTGATATTTCTTGCAAAATTAAAATTGCTTAATTTTAATTTCGCTATTTTAAGCTATAAAATAAAACATAAACTGATTTGCTCAATTCAAAAACCCTAAGTAGAAAATCATCTCTTCGCTGTAAAGCAATTTCTATATCCTTACGTAACTTTGTTAAACGATGATAACAGGAGATAACCAGCACCTCAGAATTAATTAATCCACTCAGAGATTGCATCTAAGAGCCCCGCTGCCCCCGCGCACCCCATGCCTACCCGGGCTTTCCAGCCACTTAAACTTCACGCGGCGCGCTTCTAGCTTCCGTTTTAATTACAAAATTAATTCAAAATGTAATTAAAGTTAACAATAAGGCAGCAAACAATTGAAGTTATTTATGTTAGTTTATGCTTTACGGTGAATACTGCTATGTTGGAAATGCGATTTAGTCAAGAGCCAAGATGAATATGCTGACTCTATTGTTCCAAGTTCGTCTGTAGCTTTGTTAATAATAATTTGCCTTTATTACACGTATTGTTACATATTATACTTAGTTTGTGACGACACAAATTTCACAAAAAAATGGTAGGCTAATTAGACAAAGCTTTCTTCCTGCTAGCGCTTATAGTCTAATTATGTAGAAATTATACTGCTGGTTTTATCTACTTCACCCTGTTCAGGATGTTTGAGTGTGTTTATTCAACCACTAGAACTTCAGTCTTGCTCTTCGTTGCTGCTCAGGTTCGCTAAGATTAGCCTTCGTGAGCTTGCTATATTCGTATAATATATTAAAGAAATAACACAGCATTTCTTAATATTAGGAGCACATAGATACTACTCGACTTGGGATGTGACTAAGTAAGTACTTAAAGTACGAGTAGGTAGATACTACCCTACATGTCAGCTACATAGTAAGAGTTTCTATAAACTCTGTTAATTAAAAGTTTTAAACACTGTCGCCTATTCCATGGGAAAGCATGAGTTCCTTTCCACTATGTCCGATGTATGGGTGTAGGTACTGTGTAGTGATGTAGGTAAATCATGTTACATTATCTATTATCACGATCCTAGTATCGTAATATCCCGTATATTGAAGTTGCGCTATTACACATAATATGGTATATAAGGTATGCGATTGCAAATTCTAGAGTGAAGTCGTATGAAATGGATAGGCAATAGCGCAAAATTAAAATTCAAGAATATCTTTACCTATTTCATATCAGATAGCACTCAAATCGTCAAGAATCCACTAATAACTAACACGAGCACCTTTGGCAATTGCATTCGCAATAAAAATGTAGCGGATGCAATCGCCTCAAGTGGCCGGATTCTATAATAACCTTTCATGAGAAGAACCGGACAAGAAGCTCAGGTCCCATATTTTTTAATTTTGTGATTTATTTCGGTTTATCTTTCGGATTCCACAACAACGGCACACTACAAAAATAAACTCTTTAAAGCCAGTTTTAAAGAACGTAAGTCGTCATTGTCAGGACTTTTGAGGTACAGAAAATGTTAGCAAATTTCATAGAGAATTTTGAGATTATTATATTGAAATCTCTTGTTATATAAAAAATATAGGCCCATGTTTACCCAAATTTATTAATAACATTATTTTGTAATGGAATGAAAATATGTAGGTTTATAAAATACATAGGGATTTTTATTTACAACAATCATGTTCTAGCTAAAATTTGTCCACGGTGGTCAATCTCAATTGAGACCATCGAACTGTGGACTTATTTATTGGTCACAAAGGTATACGTAATCATATATAAACTCTATTCCTCCTCTCAAAATCCCATAAATCGATCGATCGGCAAGATCATCGGATATTTTTTTATTTATTAAATTGGTTTCCGTGATAAATAAGTGCACATCATGTGTTCTACTCGTAACAAACGCGCAATGGTGTTTTATTATTTTTTTCCTGTGCAACACAGTCCCAAAGTCTAAGTAGGTACCTATACATAATCATGTTGATAATAAAATACATATTTGAAGCAAATTTATACTGATAATTAAACGAGGTAGATGCTAAGAGATGAGACAACTTGGAATAGTCTATCCAACGTCGCTGTACAGTCAATAAAGCTCTGTTGAAAACCACTTAACACGATTGATTCAGAACATTTACCATTCTATAAACAAACACAACCTTTCCATTATGGTAAATTATAAAACCTTTTAGTAAATCGAAATTGAAGAGAACGAAGCAATCTGAATCGAAGCTTTGGGGTAATATTATTTATATTGATTGGTTTTTAGGTTTTGATCAAGAGCTAGCAAAATGGCTGGATACATTTGAGTACAGTTGTATCCTACTAATGTTTATGGGCATAGGTACCTAAATCGCTTTATCTGCTGGAATAAGCAATGCATAAGCAAATAGCAGCAGTGATAGCCTAGCGGTAAAACCAAGGACTGCAAAGACAGTGGTATCGAGTTCGATCCTCAGTCCAGTGTCCAGACCATAAATATACAGCACACACTCCTGAAATTTCAAACATTTTCCATCTTATGTGTGTATTTGTTTACAATTTATCAAAAAAAATATGAAGAAAAACATCGTGAGAGATTTCTTCAGCGGTTTGTGAAGTCTGCCAACCCGCACTGGGCCAACGTGATGGCATATGGCCTAAACCCTCTCACCATGAGAGGAGACCCGTGTCCAAGAGTGGGACAGATAAAGCTTTGCCAATATCTAATGGATTAATTAATTTGAAAAAGTCGAAGAGGCAGCAATTCAATTGTTGCAACATCTACAAGTTTGCATTTGGGGGCAAGAAATCAGACTATATTAGTGTTGAGATACAACAAATAAAAGATGAGCTCAATAGCGATTTGAAGAATATTCGTAGAGAAACAGCTGACCTCCACCGGATCGTTGATGTGAGCAGCAAAAGACTTGATGGCTTAGAGACCAGGATTATAGCTTTTGAGACCCGGCAAGATGGTTTTATCGCTATAGGTGTGTATCTTCCTATTTAGAAACTACCTACTAAAATCCGAATGGAGAAAATGTCCGTCACAAAGTAGATGTTATATACTCGTATAGCTAGCAAGTTGGATGTGACACTGTAAACCCGTGATACTATGCTGCGCTGAGAGAGTGGGAAGTGGGCTTTAAGCCTACCCGATGCTAGGAGTGAGCGGCAGCGCGCGTCGCATTGTAGCAGGCTGGGCGACGAACTCCTGCGGAGCGCGCGAGTACGTCGCGGCCTCACCACCCCTGACTTCAGACTTGCGGCACCTCCGCAACAGTTCTACCTCAACGACGTACGCTGTTCTAGCTGTAGCCCGTTGTTTAGTAACTGTTCTATCATGTGCGATAAGCTGCCGAACGGCATAGTTGAAACAACACGTGGACCAAGCGTGGTAGAATACTGACTACGCAAGGTGAAGGTAAGCACATACTTACACACTATACGCTCACTAGCGGATCTTAAAGCGTATTTTTGGCAGTGTCACCTTTTTTTTTTACTAAGGCGTGAAAAAATGTTCCTAACGCACACCCCGTCGCTCGGGGCAACGAACAAGGTAGTGTGGGGCCTTCACCCACTAAAGAAACCCGCCGTGTGCTGTCTCTCCGCCTTTATTGGCGGGCCACTGGAACTATGTCACATTCCTTCAGTGGTGGCAGTGTCACCCTACATGATACTAAAGTATAATTTTAAATGTAGTGTTTATGTTCTTACTATGTAGGTATTATTCAATAATTTCGAATGTTATTTTAGGTTTAATGCTATTATTGGATTGCTCTCTTTTATTGTATGTATGTATTATATTTACTGTCTTTTCTATAATTTTCTCTTGCCAATATCATGTGTGTCTCATAGCAGGTTTATTACTATGCGGTCAACGAAAAGCTTAGTAATGTTATACAAAAACGTATGTTACTAGACAACATTTTCTATAGGTGCTATTATAAAGTTGTAACAGAGCTATGGGCCTGAAGATATATTTAAGATATTTGGGAAAAAATAACTGTACCTATTAGGCCATTTAGGTATCTAATGTCTTGTAGTTCGTGTGGTCCACCGATACAGGCGGAGAGACGGTCCATGGCGGGTTTATTTATTGGGTGAGGCCCCCACACTATCCTGTCCATTGTCCCGAACGAGGTGTGGTGTGTTAGGTATATTTTTCCCATCTTAACAAAGAACAGGAGTCTCATAACACATAATAATTATTTTTAGAATTTTTATCAATTTGTTAATTCGAAATTAGCGTAAAAACTACTGAAAGGATTTTGATGAAACTTTTTTGTCTGATAGCTCTTGATTAGACTTAAAAACTGGTAATTCACTTTATCTCGTTATACAACGGGAATCTGAGATATAACCTAAAAAAATGGTTGGCAAATGTTAATGAAGTAGTTATTTTTTATCTATGTAGTGAAGTATAAAGTTTAGGATTTCAAACTGTTAAGGTCACAAATAATACTAGATTTGTTGACGGGATTTCTATTTTGCTCCGTGATCATGGCGCTTGCAAGAGTGCCGAAATATCGGGAAATCGTAAGTAAAATATAATATGGTAGAAATCCTGTCAACAAATCTAGAGGTATAAAGTTAGGGTGTGTTTTGATGGTTTGTACTTTTGATCTGTATTTTTAGCACTTGACATGCTCAGCTACTTTAAAGTACAAATTATTATTTATGAATGAGAAAAAAGAGAACTTTAGTGCGAGCGGGATCGAACCTGCGTCCCTTCTAATCCGGTGAAGTGCTCTAATCCACTGAGCTACCGCACCACCTTTCAATTTATCACTACTCGGTGTAGGAAAACATCGTTAGAAAATACAGGTTTCCTCATGGGCATGCTGATGCCTGAGAGATTTTCTCGACGGCTTGTGAAGTCTGTCAACCCGCGTTGAGCTAGCGTGGTGGACTATGGCCTAATCCCTCATACATACAAATAATTACTTCACTCACTGTTAGGCAGACATCCTTTCTTCCCCTAGCGATGTTTTTGTAAAAGTTCTTTCACTTCATCTATTTTTGTCAAATCGTAGCTGTATAATGATAATAGGTAAACGCCTATTAGAAATTATTTTTTATATTTGACCATGTTATTACAGTACCTACTACTGTCTGCTTACTACCTATAAATTATGCGCAAATCCGATTGAATTAATCCTTTACGCTTTCCTTTGGCACGTTATCGCTTGAGTCAGTCATGACAATGTGTGTGTCACAGGGGTCCATTTTGGGGCCATTTCTGTTCCTGGTCTATATTAATGACCTACTATAAGTGACATAACTATAGGGTGGCAGGGCTGGCAAAATGCCACGGGCCCCAACCCGATGGGAGCCCCCGCCCGAGAGGCCGCAAGCTCACAATTAATTATCAGCACCAAATTCTCTTGGAGGGAGGCAAAGAAATCTCGGAGTGGTTGATCAGCCGTCAGAATGGAAAGAATAAGATCTAAAGGACAAGATGTGTTAAGCCGATGGAGTGATTAATTTAGAGATAAATGTATGTGGATGTCTGGGATGATGCGGTGTCACATCATTCACTTGTGGCACACCGGTAGCAAATGTTGCCACACTATTCTACCCGTAGATATACCTTATCTCTCTCTTCCAACATTTGTTACCAAGCATCTATTCTTCGCCCGGTCGAATTATATCTGTTATCTCTGTTTTGCTAGTGGTGTAATGCATAGAGCAAGTAACACTACCTCATTCTAAAGGAAACAACCTAACGAAACAAATAGCGGAAACGCTTACTCTGTGACAACATTGAATAGAAATAAAATAGAAGTCTTTGGTCAGTACGTGGTCCCGCAGCCATCTTGGGTGTTTCTACGCAGTAATATGTAATTTCGTGTGTGTGAATTTGTGATTTTCTTGTGATATTGCAGTGTTATGTAGGTACCTATAGTGAGCTGGGCGATAATGTAGGTACCTATAGTGAGCTGGGCGATAATGATGTTGCATATTATTAGATTTTTTTAATTTCCAAGTAATTTCAAATATTTAATGGTGTGATTATATTCATATAATTATATAATCATATTATACTTTTATATTAATATTTCGTTTCTACATCTTGAGATTATAAAAAAAGAACATTTAAATCAGCAGTAAAATAACAAGTATTTTGTTTTTTTAAGCTTTCGAAAAGATAATTGAAATATATATGTATATTTGTTACTGTGATTTATACATATATATATATATATATATATATTGGAATTAGGACTCATTGAGTGTTTTAAAATATAATATAAAGAGATTATAGGGTTACATTTTGAAATAAAAATTATCAAATTCAATAAAATAAAAAAATATTTTTCGGGCGAATTTTTAATTTTGTCGTTTATTATTTTAAATTTAGGCTTATTAATATGTTATGATTCAGGCATCATTGTAAGCGCATATTCGACTAGACCATATGAAAAATTAAAAGACCCCTCGTTCTTAGCTTTTGAGTTGGTAAATGATGTACAAATGGGTGCCCGTACGCCGCGCGAAAATGCGATGTGACTAGCGCCACCGAGGGGGCTATTATGGTTTTAACCATGCCGACGTTCTAGGTTCACGACCAGCCTACAAGCGATGCAGTCCAACTACATGGACTGTAGAGCTTGTGTGACATTTCCCTTGCGGGGTAGGCAGAGGAGAAAACATAGTGCCAAAAGGCTCTATCCTTGCATACATCGCTCGCTTCCTTAACATTCATAATTCTCTTCATACACGCTCGCCGGTTTCGGAGACTCCTGACCACCTTTCTTCAATACATGACCAATTTGGTCTAGGTAGGGGTGTCTCGGTCTCCCCCTATACTTACATCCTCCCACTTTCGCATTGTGTATCTTCTTAACCAGTCGGGCCTCTGGCATTTTTTCCACACATCCGAATCATCGGAGCATACCCTGTCACATCTTTACACCAATACTCTCTTTTATACCTGCTCGCTCTCTTACGTCTTCGTTACGAATGCGATCAGTCAGCCTCACTCCACAGAGTCTCCACAGAGGATAAGCACCAGAAAGGATTTCCAGACACATGAGCTCCAAGTTTGATCATCTCAACAGACACCATACCAATACCCGCTGACTTGCCATTTTTAAAATTTCTAATCGCCCATTTAACGTCTTCTATACTGATGTCAACAGAGGATGCTGGTACCGATTGCTGATCTGTACGACCAAATGTGACACCGGCATCACCCCGCACATCCACATACATATCCCCAAAATATTCACTCAATCAGCTTAACACATCTTGTGTTTGAGTAAGAATGTCTCCACCTTTAGACCTTATTTTATTAATTCTGAAGGCTGACCAACCACTCCGAGATTTCGTCACCTCCCTCCAGAAGAGTCTGGTGTTGCCTTCGAAATTTTTGGTCAACCTATCTTCTGCAATCATATTTGCTCTGTCACGCTTCTCTTTCACTAAGGCTTTTATGGCATTGGCGATATATTTCTATCTTCTGTTCAGTCATACTGTCACTCAGATTTAAACAAGAAATATAGTCCTGCCACGCTTTCTTCTTTTGGTCTATGGAAGCTGCTACTTCCGTATCCCACCATGCATCACCTTTCACTTTACTATGTTTCTTTGAGCTTCCACATTCTTCTTTCGCTGTATCTACCATGCTATCTTTCAAAACTCTCCAGAATTGTTCTGTGTGCGATTCCAGCTGATTTGCCACCGTCAGCCCTTCGCAAACACCTTCCACATACTTTGATCTTACACTCTCTTCTTGCAACTTTTCGACCTTTATTCTTTGAAGCCATGTTTGGACACGGTTTCGCCAGTGTCTCCACTTTCTGTAGAGACCACTAAATCTCACAATAACAAGATAGTGGTCCGTATCAACAGTGGAGCCCCTGTAGGCTTTTGTTAAAAGTTTTGTCTTTTAATAAAATTAAATTACAAAGTGACAATATTTACTGGGAGGGCCCCATCCAATAAATTTGCCACGGGCCTCAGATGGTATAGTTACGCCACTGCCTACCATACCACGTAGGAGATAATCTAAATATTGTGTTGTTCGCAGATGATACATCTTTATTATTTAAAATAAAAAGGCAACTGCTTAATTATGACGATGTGAACAACACTATCTAAAGTTGTTCATTGGTTCAATACTATTAACTAATAAGCTAGTTTGAAGTGAAAATAAAACTAAATGTATAAAATTTATTACACCAAATGTAAGGCATGTAGAAACGGCTAATGTACAATGGAATGGCATCGAACTGAACCTTGTGGAGTCCACGGTTTTCCTAGGTATCCTACCTATAAATAACAAACTCCAATGGAGCCCCCATATTATAAAATTGTCAGGTAGGTTTAGCTCAGTGGCATATGCGGTAAAAAAAATAGATTATTGACTGATGTTGAAACGGCTAGCATAGTTTATTTCAGATAGTTCCATAGTAGTATGTCCTTTTTTTTTTTAGGCGGGACAACGAACGGTATTGTGGGGCCCTCACCCACTAAAGAAACCCGCCATGTGCCGTCTCTCCGCCTTTATTGGCGGGCCACTGGAACTATGTTACATTCCTTCGGTGGTCCCCCGGCTTACCCTTTCAGGTACCCTCTACTGAGCGACGCACCCGCACACGAAGCGTCGCACCTTCGCGGGAGGCCTTGCGGGTGGTGGACGTTCCCCGGTCTATCCACCCGCAGCCTCAGCTAGGGCGGCATTAGGCGCAAATACTCACGCCTGCGCCGCCCCAGTTGCTGGCGGTGGTTCGGGTCTGCGGCAGAATCAGCCTCCCTGGCTCTCTCCGCCGCTTCCTTCCGCGAGATGACCTCGTCGCATAAGGCAGCGACCGCGGCCCAATTCCTGTCGCTGCCAAGCATCGCTCTAACGATGCTCGGCAGCGAGAGGTCCCTCCCTACTGCCGCGACGAGTTCACGGCGCTACCCGCCCCAAGCCGGGCACGACTCGAGCGTGTGCTGCGCCGTGTCCTCGTCGCAGCCGCAATGGTGACAGCGCGGAGTCGCTTCCCTCCTTGCGACTATGTGCAGATATCTCCTGAAGCAACCGTGCCGCGACAGCACCCGCACCAGTCGAAAGGTAAGGACTCCGTGCCGTCGCCCCGTCTACTCCTCCAGCACAGGCTGGAGCGCCCCTACGGTCCAGAGACCGGCTCGGGGCGTTTTTTTTTTTCGAGCCGTGTTCTCCATCTGGCCATGGCAGCTCGGTGGGCATCGCCCTGCCACCTGGTCACCTCCCTGGGTGGGGGACGACCACCCACCTCTCGCTCTTGCGACGCCCGCCGATACATTTCGGCGAGCACCTCCGCCTCCAAGTCCCACGGGGGGGTCCGGCCAACGCGCAGGCCGCTTCCGTCGACACCGTGCGGTATCCGCGTATGAGCCTGGACGCGACGACTCTTTGTGGTATCCACAGAAGAATAGTAGTATGTCCTAGACCTATGGCATACTGCTATGGGGATGTTCCGCCGATTTAAATTCTATATTTGTACTTCAGAAAAGGGCCGTTTGTGGATTCTGGGCACGAGAGTTTCCCTTAGACAGAAATTCAAAGAAATAAATACCTATTCTAACTGTTGTGTCTCAATTTATATATGAAAATTTGTTGTATGTCAAGAAAAAAAACAGAAGTTTTGATAAGTGTAGCGACGTTCATCACATTAATACTAGGAACAAAGGCAATCTTATTGCACACAGTGCTCGTCTGCACAGAATTAGTAGATATTTCATGGGACAATGTATATGCTTCTACAATAAAATTCCTGAAAATGTCCGAAACATGCCGCTAAATAAGTTTAAGAAAGCCATAAAAAATAGACTTTGTAATCAAGGTTATTACACTGTTTCGATTTATCTTGAGGATAAGACAAAATGAGCTGGAGCTGCTCCTCATTCATTAATTTTCAAAATTGTTGTGTATGATATAATGTCATTTTTGTTATAAAGATTATATTGAATTGTAATAAATTGGCAATTTAAAAAAGTGGCATGAGTTTCTTGCCGGGTTCTTCTCATGAAAGGCTTTACTTCGGAATCCGGCCGCTTGTGGCGATTGCAATCGCTACTTTGTTATTGCTCGCCTCAGGCGCTCGTGTTATTAATAATTATTAGTGCTGGACGATTTTAAGTGCTATTTAATAGGCCTATGAAATAAATATATTTTTGAATTTGAATTTAATGAATATATTTCTACAATAAATGATAAATATTTTTAAGGTTGGTTTTATTAACGTGAGGACTTTTAGGTACCAAAGGGTTTCCTGTTCCTACAGTCTCGACATCGATAAGCCCTCTCGTTATGATATCATAATGAATACCAGTCAAAAAAAATACAAGGTAGATAATGGGAATATCAAAATAGTGATTCCTAGGTACTTATTGCATATTTACTATAGTCCGTTTACTAGATATTGATCTATAATCTCCAAAAATAACATTTACTTATTTTTATTTAGCTTGATAGGTTAATTTTATTAAACACCGACGATGTCATTAGTGGAAAATAAATTATTAATATAGCAGCACTAGTGTTAACAGTTTCAAAGTCAAAGTAAGCCGTAGACTAGACAGAGGATATAACCAATAGACCATCGAGCTCTATTACGAGCTCAATGCAATAGACACGTTCTCAGAGTATGCAGTGTGGAGATAGTAATAGTTGGACATATGATAACCGGAATAATTTTAGAAGATAACTATGATTATAACTTTGTACACTAAAAATGCACTACCTATTTTAGCCGAATAACTACAAAAGAAATTACAGTTATGCTTTTATTTTGCTTAAAATGTATTATAACGTGTAATATTAGCGTATATAACGCGATTGATGAACATTTTTTTTTACGCAAATACAAAAACAAGCTTATATACCTATAATGGGGAGAGTTAGCCACCTTATTATTAGGAAATTTCTCGACAAAATTATTTTATTTGGTACCTACCTACTTAGTATATGTTAACAGTTTTTCTGCATATCGGACAGTCCCAAGGGCTCGATAAGTTATCAATCGAAATTGTTAATTTGACAGTTGTGTTCGATAATATACCAAAAACAATTGATATTTTAAACTGACAGATTACGAAAAATGTATACAGCGTGTAATAATAACTACGTTTGATATCATAGCTATGTTATCGCTATCAATATCCAAATGTAACAGCACAAGTAATTTTGGAAAATATTCAATTAAAAAAGAAAATCTTATTAAATATTAATTCATTAAAATTTGTAAAATTAAATCAATTTATTACTTTTGACATTCTGCGTGCAGCGTTGTATACCTACACGCGCGGCTCCTTTGTGTTCGGGACGAAAGAGCGGCGCTAGTATTTCAGCGAACCAACTATGCCTATACTAAGGGAAATGACATTGTTACGTGTAACTAGATTTTTTAAATTTCATCACCTTACCATCAATAATTCCCACCCAAATATTTATCCTCCATCGATGTTGGAAGTGACTGGGTTTTATGCAATGAGGGTTAATGGTAGCATACGTGTTCATTGTGTGCATTAAAGATTCCTGTTTTAACGAAGGAGCACTCATCAGTGAACAGTACAGTACACAGTACAGCGTGGTTCCAAAAATCTCTATCTTCTTGAATTTTATCTAAGATCCATCTGCTGTACTCCATTCTAGGCTCGTAGTCAGTAGGAAGTAGAGACTGGACTCGAAGATAGTGATATGGGTGCTTGCCATCATCTTTGAGGGCTCGCCAAACGCGCATATGGTTTACACCAAGCTGACGTCCTACTGAACGCGTGCTCACGTGGGATCTTCCCCAAATAAATCCAAGATTTGTTCTTCGAGATTGTCATGCAGTCTTGGCCTTCCTGCGTCAATACCATCCATCCATCTATCAGCCTTTTAACGTCCACTGCTGGACATAGGCCTCCCCAAAAATGGGGGATAGTGCCGTAATCGCCATCAATCCGCAATCGTTATTTTTCAATTTCTTTTCTTAGACAACCCTAAATTTTGAAGAGACCGCCATTTTTGGGCGGAGCCATTGTTTGTAAACAAAGTAAAGTAACCTACCTATGGACGTAAGGCTTACCATAAACATAAACAAAGCGTAGGTACATACGGCAACAATGGTATGTAGTACATACCATTGTTGCCGTGTGGGGCCGGCTTTAGAATTGTCCCACCCCTCTCTACCCACGGGAGTCGTAAGAGCCCATTGAGGGATACCGTGGAAGTGGGCAGCAGCACTCCCTCGAGTATTAATAACATCCACTGCGATCGCCAACCCGCCTGCCAAGCGTGGCGATTACGGCATTATCCCCCATGACGGGACCTCTCGTTGTGGCGTTCTCTTGGGGAGGCCTATGTCCAGCAGTGGACGTTGAAAGGCTGATGGATGGATGGAGGTACATACCATCCTTCTTATTTGTATCTTGCGCATTTTACACTTCAGAAATTTCACAAATTAAATACACGGAATACACCACATCACATGTTGGTTTTGTTTTAGCTAATTAGTAAGTTGTTAGGTACTTATGTAATTATTTGATCACTAGTACTTTCAAAGCAGCACAGGTACATCACAACATGATAAGGGATACAGATAGAAGTAGGTAGGTAGGTTTTGCAACCACACCACTAAAGGAAGGGTTCTCCTTCCCTTTCAATACATAATTCGGCTCGGTGAGCTACGGACCGCGTCGCATTCCGGAGCATTTGTGAGGAGACCGTGCTAGAAGCAGAAATAATTTTGTCACGCATTTCTTGGACAGTTTCACACTTGACACTGTGCCGCCGCGGCCAATTCACATCGTAAATCGGCGACCCAGGTATTCTCGGACATCATGGGTGTAATGCGCCGGTGCGCCGTCCTGTTGCAGCACCATGTCCCTGTACAAACTTACTGGCAATTCTTCCAATGGAAACAGGAGTATGAGGGAAGCCTCCTATTCCAGTACCGACAGTGGTACAATTCGCGGGCGGCAAGCAGAATGTTATTCCTCACCGCACATCATGTTGTAACATTCATTGTTTCCATAATCTGCCATAATTATCACACAAAGTCACTGTAATCCAAAATAGTCGAACGCGACGAACTAACAGGTACGACAGCCGGAAGACTACTAAACTTATTTTGGTAAAGTAGGTACTTAAATATCGTTTGAAAAATTGCGACATAATTAAGGTGTATGCACACTAGACCGAACCACACAAGAGCGAATAATACGGAAAGGCATGCACGTGGCTTGTGTTTATGTAAGTATTTTACATACAATTACAATAACACTTCTCGCTATAGTAACAGTATGACAAATAAACAAAATAAGGAACTACATAACATAACATAGTTTCACGCCTGTATTCCTGAAGGGTTAGGCAGAGGTGTATTTTTTGCCACCCACGGTTTGCCAACTATGTTTACGTCCCACGTAATAGGGGGCCAGCCTATTGCCGTCTGCCGGGAACATTTCCAAAAACCCAATAACTATTTTTGCCCGGTCCGGGAATCGAACCTGAGACCTCGTGATCAGCAGTCGCATACGCTAGCCAATACGCCACGGAGGCAATAGTAACTAACCGTAATTATTGTAGGTAAATAAGATTCGAAAGTACAATAACCCTCCTTTTTGCTTCGCGTAGTCGGGTAAAAATAAAGCTGCATGGTGACCTAGCTATTATTGACACGAGGACGGTCAAAGATATCCATTTCTGACTAAATTTATCCGTGAAGAGTAGTAACCTAATAGGAGCCTATTAGAATTATCTTTATTGGGTAATTAGGTACTTCACGAAAGTAAATACAAATTTAGAATGATTTTCAATGACAGCTAAAAAAAAATTCAAATAATCCTATATTAAAGTATTTATCAAAAATGTGAACTGAGTTCATTTCCTAAATAACAAAAAGATTTTGAATTAATAATGGTGCAGTGTACATTATGCTTTAAGTGTCGGCTCCTTTGTACAATGTTTTATAGGTAAAGCGCGGCTTATTTTAAAAGAAATCGATGTCACTGTCGGCTTTTATTAAAGATGCTCAGTTAGCCAATTAGGTAGTCAAACCGATAGGCGTGTCAAAATAATATCGTGATTGGATATATGATGAACTAATAAATGTTGGATTTTAAAGAGTATTAGGCAGACAGGCTGATCTTTTTAACCTAAATGCATAACATAACATAGTACATAGTAGTAACATGCCTGTATCCCGAAGGGTTAGGCAGAGGTGTATTTTTTTTCACCTACGGTTGGCCAACTATGTTTAAGTTTCACGTAATAGGAGGTGAGCCTATTGCCGTCTACCGGGCACATTTCTAAACTCCGGGTAGCTACTGAGAAACTTCTTACGAAAATCCCAAATAGCACTTTTTGCCTGGCCCGGGATCAACCCCGAGACCTCGTGATCAGCAGTCGCATACACTAGCCATTACGCCATGGAGGCAATATGAACTAACCGCAATAATTGTAGGTACATAAGGTTCGAAAGTAAATACAAATAAAAAAAGTGAAAATAAGTAAATAAAACAATAAAAGAAATAAAGTAAATACACATTTGGAATGATTTTTAATGTCAGCTAAAGAAAATGCACACACAAAATAAGTTCGTCTTCATGGCAAAATTGGATCAAAGTTAGGCATTTTACTATGATCTGATACTATGTCACATCTACGTTATTGATCTTTATTAGGTCAAAGAAAGTTACACACATGTCAAAGAATTTTCTTCGCTCTGTCTAGTTCTTAGTCTGAGCTCATGGCCCAATATACGCTTACTAAGTAGTATAGTAAGTAGTAGTAGTAAGTATATGGCCGTGTGGGGCCGGCACCAAGAATAGCTCCACCCCGTCTCTTCCTATGGGAGTCGTAAAAGCCGACTAAAGGATTACCGGGGGACCGGGCAGCAGCGTTCCCCTGTGTACTAAAAACATCCACTGCGATCGCCAACCCGCCTGCCAAGCGTGGCGATTATGGAAATACCCCCCCATATGAGTGCACACACACACACATCGGCCCCCAGTCACGGCAGCTCCGCTATTCCGTGGCCTAACGGTAGCGGGCCCGGTAACGGCGGAGCAGGGGGTGCTAAGAATCTCCGGTCGCGATCCGGCTACCAGAAACGACTTCTGGCCCTGGTAACACACAACGTCAGGACACTGAGGACTGACGAGAGGATCACCGCGCTGGAAGAGGAGCTGAGCAAGATCCGATGGGACGTTGTAGGATTATCAGAAGTGCGAAGACAGGGTGAGGGCACGATAATCCTCCAGTCGGGTAACTTGCTCTTCCACCAGGAGGGCGACCAACAGTCCCAGGGTGGTGTCGGGTTTATCGTTCGTAAGTCTCTCATAGGTAACGTGGAGAAGATTGAGAGTGTGTCGAGTAGGGTAGCGTACCTTATACTCAGAATAACCAAAAGGTATTCGCTGAAGGTCATACAGGTTTACGCACCGACCTCGACACATTCCGACGACGAAGTGGAGGCCCTTTACGAGGACATCTCGAAAGCCATTCACGCGTCTAAAAGTCACTTCACGGTGGTTATGGGAGATTTCAACGCAAAACTAGGCATAAGGAGAGACGATGAGCTGAAGGTGGGGCAATATGGATTTGGGCAAAGGAACCACAGGGGCCAGATGCTGTCTGATTTTCTGGAGAAGGAAGGCCTCTTTATGATGAATTCCTTCTTCAGGAAACAGCCCCAGCGAAAATGGACCTGGATTAGCCCTGATGGTTCAGTGAAAAATGAGATCGACTTCATCTTAACGGACAAACGACACATATTCAATGATGTCTCAGTGATCAGCAGGATTAAAACTGGGAGTGATCACCGCTTAGTTAGAGGCATATTGAATCTAAATATGAAAGTCGAGAGGTCACGCTTGATGAGGTCTACGCTCCGACCAACACGTGCTCAATACCAGAACCCCGAAAACTTTCAGCTCGAACTACAAAATCGCTTTCAATGCCTAGACGAGTGCGATTCAGTGAACGATATGAACAACAGGTTCGTGGAAACTGTCCAAGCGGTCGGGTCGACCGTTTTTAGGACCAGTCGCGTCAATAGGACTCAAAAGCTTTCGGACCAAACTCTTAAGCTCATAGCGACACGGACAGAAATGACGGTGCAGTCTTCGGCTGATTGGTCCAATCAGAGGCGACTAAACAGATAGATCTCCAAGTCTATGCGACGAGACATTCCCCGATTTAATACCTTGCGTATTAAAGAGGCGATAGAGCGGAAACAAAGTTCCAAAGTGTTCGCAAGAGATCTGTCTGTTGGGAAAAGCCAGTTGACCAAGCTGAAGACCAATGATGGTACTGTTGTTTCTTCCAAAGATGAGTTATTAAGAGAGGTTCACGAGTTCTATGGACAGTTATACAGATCCCAGAACCCTGTTGTCAGCTTGGTCCATGAGCCCAGATCCAAGCTAACTCGGCACTATACCGAAGATATCCCGGACGTCAACCTGTACGAGATCAGAATGGCTCTTAAACAACTAAAGGACGGAAAGGCACCGGGAGACGACGGAATTACTATAGAGCTTCTGAGGGCAGGCGGAAAGCCGGTCCTCAAAGCCCTTCAGAGGCTTTTTAATTCCGTCGTTCTCGGGGGCGAAGTTCCAGAATCGTGGACCAGGAGCTTGGTGGTGTTGTTCTTCAAGAAAGGTGACAGAACCCTCTTGAAGAATTACAGACCCATCTCGCTCTTGAGCCATGTCTATAAGTTGTTCTCGAGGGTCATTACAAATCGACTCACGCGCAGGCTTGACGACTTCCAGCCTCCCGAACAAGCTGGTTTCCGAAAAGGCTATAGTACCGTAGACCACATACATACGCTGCGCCAGATTATACAGAAGACCGAGGAGTATAATCGGCCTCTGTATCTAGCGTTTGTGGACTACGAGAAAGGCTTCGATTCGATCGAAACTTGGGCGGTGCTGCAATCCCTTCAGCGGTGCCAAATTGACATTCATCGAAGTGTTGAAGTGTTTGTATAGAAACGCCACTATGTCTGTCCGAGTTCAGGACAAGAGCACGAAACCGATCCAACTGCAGAAAGGTGTTAGACAGGGAGACGTCATGTCCCCGAAACTCTTCACCACTGCATTGGAAGATGTTTTCAAGCTCTTGGACTGGACCGGATTAGGCATCAACATAAATGGCGAATACATCACTCACCTTCGATTTGCAGATGATATCGTGGTCATGGCAGAATCGCTGGAGGACCTTGGTACCATGCTCAACGACCTCAGCCGTGTCTCCCGACTAGTGGGTCTAAAAATGAACATGGACAAGACGAAAGTAATGTCTAATATCCATGTCATTTCAGCACCGGTTCTGGTCGGGAGCTCGCTTCTCGAAGTTGTCGACCACTATGTATACCTGGGACAAACTGTCCAGTTAGGTAGGCACAACTTCGAGAAAGAGGTCGATCGACGAATCCAGCTCGGCTGGGCAGCGTTCGGGAAGCTGAGGGAGATCTTCTTGTCCAATATTCCACAGTGTCTGAAGATGAAGGTCTACGACCAGTGTGTGTTACCAGTGATGACTTACGGCACAGAGGCGTGGTCTCTGAATGTTGGCCTTATGTCAAGACTTAAAGTCGCTCAGCGTGCTATGGAGCGGGCTATGCTTGGAATCTCTCTACGTGATAAGATCCGTAATACGGAAATCCGTAGGAGAACTGGAGTGACCGACATAGCCCGCCGGGTCAGCATGCTGAAGTGGCAATGGGCAGGCCACATCGCTTGACGAACCGACAACCGTTGGGGAAGAAAGATTCTCGAGTGGCGACCGCGTAACGGACGGCGCAGTGTAGGACGGCCTCGCACCAGGTGGACCGATGACCTGGTCAAATTCGCAGGCAGCTGTTGGATGCAGGCGGCACAGGACCGTTCACTGTGGCGTTCTCTTGGGGAGGCCTATGTCCAGCAGTGGACGATAAAAGGCTGATGGATGGATGGATGAAGTAGTATAGTAGTCTGTGCGCTTACTTTAGTAGTTTATTCTCAGGCTAAATACGTCCTAGACAGAGCGAAGAAAATTCTTTGACATGTATGAGCGAGACCATGAGATACAATTTACTGGTGCAAAAAAACAGACAAAGTCATCGATTTTTGTCTTTGTCGCCGTGACCAGTTTTGGTATTGTCACGATGTCAATATGCTTTGTCTGTCACGATTCAACTGACATAATCGTACATTTGTATAAAAATTCGGAATTTAATTAAAATTTAATGTTAATTTGTGTTAATGAGTGTTTTGATAAATATACTACGTGATAGTAGTGGTTGTAAAATAGTGTACTATGCTACAAAAGCTACAGCGAGCGAAAAAATACAGGTATAACATTTCATTCATTTGTAGTCGAAAATGAAAAAACTTAACGATTGAATGCTATAAAGTGATATAAAATGGGCTTTTTTACTCAAAATTAATAATTGCTACTAAGATACACTCTCAAAACACGTTTTCTAGCTAACTTTCTATTACTGAAAATTGTTTCGGTGTTGCCTTATTGCGAATTTAATTTGCCCAGTTTTCACTACTAAAATTTATATGTAATTTATGAGGTGATGATAAATATTTACTATTTTAGGTTTCCCTATAATACAGATACGAGATCGAAATGGGTGTATGCTACGGGAAAACGAACGGCAAACCACGAAATACCCAAAATATGTTCTACGACATTTTGTTGATGTTTCATTATACATAATAAGAAAATAGTAACGTTGGGAGCAAAATCATTGCCAGTGAATATGTTCATGTAAGTATAGCTTTTAAAGTTTTTGTAACTTCAAAAAACATAGCATCACGCCGGTATTCCCCGAAGGGGTAGGCAGAGGTGTATTACACATCCACGACTCGCCAGCTATGTATACCGGACACATTTACAAGCTCCGGGCTGCTACTGAGAATATATATTGAATGACACTGCCCGACCCGGGGATCGAACCCGAGACCTCATGATCAGCAGACGCTTACACTACCACTGCACCACAGAGGCAGTTGTAATTTCATCTTTGTAAGTAAATCTCAATTCAAGATTACGACTACCGCTGTAGTCATAATCTAGAATTCAGAGAAACTGATTTGCTCTAAGTTCTTATTCAATTAGTTAAATCAGCGCTGGCAGGAAGATAATTATTTTCTTATTTGACCCTAAAAAGAAAGAAAAGATAATTTAACTATATTCTTGTGTACTATTATTTTATTATATATAACATTATTATTTACCAGATGAGATATCGAACAGAACGGCAATTTATGGAGCAGCAATACTTACCTTGCATCAAGGCTCAAAGTCTTGGTATTTCTCTACGTGATCGAATTCTTATTACGGAGATCCGTAGAACGTGAATATCCGACATATCCTGCCAGGTTTACATGCTGAAGTGGCAATGGGCAGGCCATATCGCTCGACGAGCTGACAACCGTTGGGGAAAAATGTTTTCGAGTTGCGAACACGTATCGGACAGCGCAGCGTAATATGGCCTCCCACCAGATAGACCAAATATATGGTCAAAGCTGCAGGGAGCCGTTGGATGCAGTCAGCACAAGCCCGCTAGTTCTGGTGCTCTCTTGGGGAGGCCAATGTCCAGCAGTGGACGTTTAAAGACTGATGGTTGGATGAATAGAAGGGGTGGTAGATTTACTTTTAAATAATTATTTTGATAAACGCTGTGATTTTCAATCAAATATTTGTTACGAAGAGTTTCTTATTTATGATCAAGTTACAGACCTCATTCTAACTATCGTTTATTTTGCCCAAATATGGTTAAATATTTGTCAACCTGGCAACATTTAAAAAAATATTGCTGTTTCAAGTGCGGCCACGCCGTGGCTCCGTCTAGTTAGTCTAAGAGTTTAGTACACTAACTACACCATTGTAATCTTTTAACTACACTACCTACTAGTTCTTAGTTCGTGAAGTTTTGGCGGGAACATGAAGAAGATCATGTCATCGCTCTGCATTATTTTCCTAAACTTGTGTTATTTCAAGTATTAATGTGTAAAAGTGGTGGCCTTTTGCTTATTAACTATTTGTGTATGTGCATAAGTGTTGGCAAGTGATGTAGTGCGACATAATGTATTTTTTCCTGTTGTCTCCAAAACTCCATAGAAGCTTCAGTTAGGTCGTTATCGTCTTACTGGAGTGGAACGGGACTTTGACTTGACTGACTAATTTTATATGACTGACTTCGACAACGACTTGTTTTATGAATTTAACTTAGGTGTGATTAGAGAATAACAATGTTTATGTTACTGTTAGGCTGATGGTTCTGCCAATGCCTTAAACAAATTAATAAAAAAAAAATGAGTTCGTGAACTACACAAGTCTACCTACTAGTCTGTGAATAACTGAATACGCTTAGTTTGTTTTTTGCTACCGTCTAAATGCATCTAAATATTAAAAATATCGATAAAGTCCTACTATAGTTATTACTCACAATACAAACGTTACTTTTTAACTATTTATATAATTTAAAAAAATGCCTACTACTCGAAAGAAAGTCATTAAAACAGTCTATAAAGAGGATGAGAACAGTGAGGAAGAAGGCGGCGATTTCAGTGATTCTGGTTCAGAGGCGATTATATCTGAAATATCCAGCTCTGAAGATGAAGAATTAGAACCTGAAAGCTCGTCTGGAGATGAGTTTCGTGATACATCCAAAACTAATCAGGCATCGGCACGAAAGTACCCCCGAAAAAAGCCCGAGTTTGCAAAATCGTTTATTAAAAAAATTGATAAACAAATAAACAATGAGAGTGAAAAAGTTGTTGTGCCTACATTTTTCTCAGTCAAGGATTTAACTGAAGCAGACAAGTTACTGCCACCTATTCTTAATTTATCTGAAAGTGGTGAGTACTGACAGACCTTTTACCATTAGGGTAGGATAGGCTATTGCACAATATTTTTCTGCAAACCGGCTTACAGCTTACAAACTAGATTAGTTGATAATAGAAATAATAGAGATGTCAAAGATTTCAAAAGAGCTTATTTCTTGTTTAAGAAAATATTTATTTCTGTAGTCCGATGCGGTTCCTCCTTACATTTTCAATGTTTTTCGATGATATAGTGGTTATAATATATTACCTACTTATTTCAGAAATAAGTAAGTATACTGCTTAGCATCAAAGAGACTTGCATGTTAAAGTTGTCTGGTTAAACCACCCAAACACAAAGTAATAAGTGCTTTTGAAATGATTGTGAAATTTGGACAGTTGTTGAGGCCTAGGCTAGGAACTTAAATTATCATTTAATGTAGAGTATTATATACAAAAATTAATATTGATTTAAATTTATTCACAAGTTAATCTATACTATTAATTATAAAGCTGTAACATAGCTATGTCTGTACATTTAAGATATTTGAGATAAAATGACTGTAATAGGCTATATAGGTGTGTCTAAACACAAAACAATTTTTTTTTTAGTTTTTTGTCTGTTTGTTCGCACATCACGCAAAAATTACTGAACGGATTTTGATGCAACTTTTTTATTTGATAGCACTCAATCAGACTTAAAAACTGGTATACAGTTTATCCCGCTACTATACTGGGAACCTGAGATAAAACCCAAAAACTAGATTTTGGCTGCGGCGGGGCCGCAGGCAAAGGCTAGTGTCAATATAAACCTGATATTTGGCTATGTCAATATTATTTTTGATCTATATTTTTTAGCATTTGACATGCTCCGCCACTTTTAAAGTATAAATTATTTGAGAATAAGGAAAAAGATTTAATGCATGTAAATGCTTCCGATAGATGGCGCTGGTCGTAAAGACAAATGTAATAAGGAGATTGGGATGGTCGAAGTACCTGTACTATAGCTCAGTGGCTTAGAGCACTTCCCCGGATTGGAAAAGACGCGGGTTCGATTCCCGCTAGTACAAAAAATCTCTTTTTCCTTATTCTCAAATAATTTATACTTTAAAAGTGGCGGAGCATGTCAAATGCTAAAAAATATAGATCAAAAATGTTTAAAAAATCGCACCATCAAATAGTATGAATTTTAATTGCAAAATTAAACTTACTATATCGGTTTAATGCATGTAAATGCTTCCGATAGATGGCGCTGGTCGTAAAGACAAATGTAATAAGGAGATTGGGATGGTCGAAGTACCTGTACTATAGCTCAGTGGCTTAGAGCACTTCCCCGGATTGGAAAAGACGCGGGTTCGATTCCCGCTAGTACAAAAAATCTCTTTTTCCTTATTCTCAAATAATTTATACTTTATGTCAATATTATTTTATATTCCATTTCATATATCTGATTAGACCTGACCGGTTTGGTATCACTGTCTGTATAGAGTTTTGAGTTCATGACCACTTACCATCAGGTGGGCTGTGACTCATCAGTTTCCTCCATTAGTGCTTATTTAAATTCTCATACAAATTGCCAAAAAAGTTTTGAGTAACTCAGCACAACTATAAGTAAACATATTTTTTATTCACATTCACTACAACACTGTCTACAAAATTTGTATTGTAATTTATATTTCATATAAAATAAAGCTTTGGCAATTGAAAACAAACAAATAATTTTTGTATTGAACAGTCATTGGGAGTTCATTCACACTTTTGTGCCAGTGATTTAGATGATCATTATCATGCAGAAACTTCACTTTTGCTTGACTATAAAGTCCATAGGGGAGAGTATTAACATTTAAAAAACATATAATATTATATTTTCGTAAAAGTAATCAGAGGTTAAGCATTAAAAAAACTTAAATATAAATTTTCACTCAATTTCCATCGGTACAATTTATTAAAGTGATGTATCCATATTTAGATATTTTTATATATATTTTTGCATTTGACATGCTTAGCACTATACATTAAACACAAAGTGAAAAATGTGAAATCGAAAATAACAGTCAGGAGCAGGATCCTGCTCCTGACTGTTATTTTCGATTTCACATTTTTCACTTTGTGTTTAATGATGTATCCATGTTTAGAAAAACACAAATAATAATAATATAAAAAATACTGAGCTATGATGATTGTTTATAAGGTCTATTTTGTAACTAAATAGATAGCAGTGATGATGACACTCCAAATACAACAAATAACAGCAAAAATAATTCCACATGTCTTCAACCAATTGAGCAAAATGAAGACAGCAACATTGAAGCCAAAACTGAATACAAAGATGTAAGTATGTAGTATATATACACTACACTATAAACACAGCCCGACTAGGACCGGTGCTGAAATGACATGGACATTAGACATGACTTTCGTCTTATCCATGTTAATTTTGATACCCACTAGTCGGGAAACCCTGCTGAGATCATTCACCATTGATGAATCTGATCCAGTCCAAGAGATTGAAGACATCTTACAATGCAGTGGTGAAGAGTTTCGGGGACATCGCGTCTTCCTGTCTTAACACCTCTCTGCAGTTGGATCGGTTTCGTACTCCTGTCCTGAACACGGACTAACATGGTCGTATTTCTATACAAGCACTTCGATGTACCGATAGTCAATTTGGCACCGCTGAAGGGACTGCAGCACTGCCCAATATTCGATCGAATGGAAGGCTTTCTCATAGTTCTCAAAAGCCAGACACAGAGGCCGATTATATTCCTGGGTTTTCTGTATAATCTGGCGTAGCGTATGCATATGGTCTATGGTACTATATCCTTTCCGGAAACCGGTTTGTGCGGGAGGCTGGAAGTCGTCAAGCCTGCGCGTGAGTGTCGTCAAGCTTAAGCGTGAGTGTCGTCAAGCTTGCGCGTGAGTCGATATGTAATGACCCTCGAAAACAACTTATAGACGTGGCTCAAGAGCGAGATGGGTCTATAATTCTTCAAGAGGGTTCTGTCACCTTTCTTGAAGAACAGCACCACCACGCTTCTGGTCCACGACTCTGGAACATCTTCCCCGAGAACGACGGAATTGAACAGCCTCTGAAGAGCTATTCGAACCAGCTTTCCGCCTGCTCTCAGAAGCTCTGTGGTGATTCCGTCATCTCCCGGTGCCTTTCCGTTCTTTAGTTGTTTGAGAACCATTCTGATCTCGTACAGGCCGACGTCCGGGATATCTTTGGTATTATATTATTAATATAAAATAATATATAATAGGGCACTAAATTAAGATCCAAGTGACAAACAAATGATATGGCCAATAAATGTATGGGCCTGTGTCCCAGAATATACAGAGATCAAATTTATGTTTGTATCTGTAAATCTATATTATTAAGCTGTAACAGAGCTGTGTTGAAATTATTTTAGAAAACATGACTGTATAAGATTAATGGGTGTCTCTGAATTACTGCGGCTGTACATACTCGTCGAGACACGAGATAGGCCGAGGGCGAGTGTGTACATGGTAGCCTCGTCTCGTCTCGAGGCTCTCGCTATGTCTCGGAAGAGTGTCGGTTTTTTGTGCACGAGTCAAAGGGTCTCGGTGAGTCTTGCGACGAAAACGAGACGGCGCCTGTACATACTCATTTGCTTAGTTGCCCGCCAACTGCGTTCGCGTAAAGATGTGCTTTCTGCGTGCGACAACGATGCGTTCTAACGCTTTTTAGAAGCCTACCAAAGGCAATCGCTATTATGGAATCCTAAGAATGTCAGGCACAAGGATAAGCAACTATTACACGACGCTTGGTTGCGGACAAGCAACGATTTTGATATACCCGTGGAAGATTTAAAAAAATATATATATATTCCAGTTGAATAGTTAAAAAGTTCTTTTTCGCCATGGTTTAATATATTTCTTTTTTATGGTAAATGATTAAAAAACTACAATAACTAATAAAAAAAATAAACGCCGTAATTGCTTTTTCCACGTCCATCGCGACGGGCATCTGAAGTTCAATTGATACAACGAGCGCGTACATGGTGTGCTCTCGTGTCGAGCTTCTACGAGACGAGAGTGGACGAGAGGTTCACGAGACAAATGGACGAGTGTGTACAGCCGGGGTTAGGACTTAGAATGTTTGTCTGTTTATCTGTTTGTTTGGTTGCAGATTACGCAAAAAGTACTGAACGGATTTCAAGTCCATTTTTTTTTATACCTAGACTTAAAAACTGGTATATGTGTTATATAGCTTTATCTTTGTATATTGTCCATGTCTATGTAATAGAACTCGCAAGCGGTTGGAAAGTTTTATTCGTAATATTGTACATACATGTGCATTATATGAAGCAGCAGAAGCATAGTACTAATTTTATAATGTAACATAATTTTTTGTTTTTGTTTTTTATTAGGAGTCAGCTCTGGTCTGTTAAATTTAGATTTATTTTAAATCATGAGAAACTTATTTTTAAAACCTCTTTTAAAGGTTTGGTCTAACAACATGCAAATACAAGATAACAGCGAAGAAATTGCTAAAAAGACATTCAGGGAACTGGAGCAACACAAATCCAACATTGAGGAGACTAAAGCAATCTTACAAAGTTACACACTTAAGATAAAAGAACAGGATTCTGATGTTAAAGATCTATTAGCAATGGGCGAAGAAGTATTAACACATCAGGTTGAAACTATCACCAAGAAACCTAAGTTTAAAAGAAAAAAAGATGACAGTGAATCAGAAATAGAAGACTGGGAAGAGGTTAAAGGTATTAGTTTATGTGCTAATTATGTTATTATGCGAGTCCTAAAGGAATTCCCACATTGTGGAATAAGCTAACACGTGGCTATACTACTGAATACTTTATAATTCTGTTAAACTAACATAATATTTATGTAGCTATGTTATGCATTATTAATCCTAAATCTGAATGAAGAGCTAGATGCCTAAAACTGAAAATCATATAAATCTTTGTCCTGGAACCCACAGCACTTACTTACTGTGTTGGAGTAGATTGCACCACTCTCTCTTCCTCCACTAATCCAAAGCACAAAATGTTGTGTTATAGGTAATATCAATCACAATACAGAAAGATCATAATGCTGAATTTTAATCAATAGAAATTAGTGATAAATCCATAGTGATTAATTCTATGCAGATATAAGTAATTATTGATATTTAATATATTTATGTATATGGGATTTTCAGAAACTAAGGAAATACCTCAGCAAGGCCTCCAATTGTTTGTTGAATTCCCTGATGCTGTCAGTAGAAAAAGAAAGAAAATTGATGTGGAGATGATGATGAAAAGAAAAATTAACAGGGTAAAAAAGGAATACCAAATTTATATGCACAAAGTGCATGTTCTATGCTGGTTAGGTCATGGAAATTATATCAGTAGAATTTTGAATGACCAGGAAGTAATGGCAGCAGCTGTATCTTTAGTGCCATCAAAGGAGTGCTACCCGGGTGAAAGAATAGACATGAAATATGTAGAACAAATCTCAACATGGTATAAAGATAAATTTAAATTAAATCAAGACAAAAATGAAGATAAATTTAAACCTAAGGCACCTCCGCTTAAAGAAATTTTGCTGGATTCAATAAAAAGAAAAATTGTAACAACAAATAAATATTTAGTTTTCATATTTGTTGCTATGCTACGAGCACTTGGTTTGCAGTGTCGTGTTGTATTCAATTTTGTAACCGTACCTATAAAACCACCTAGCACAGAACTATGTTCACTCTCAACAAAACCAAAAGACAAGAATTCAAGTGCAAACAAGGCAAAGATAATTAAGTCAAATGCAATTAGTAAAAATGATCCAAGCATTGAAAAAAATAAAGAATCTAAATCAAGCACCCGTAAAGCAAAACAAAAAACACAAAAAATACCTCAGATAGATGGGAATTATGATTCCTTTTCTAGTGATGATGAAATGCAAGTTTGTTGGGATGATAAGTTTATTTTTGCCAAGTATGAGAATATTATGCAAGTTGATGGAAATGATGATACTGTTAGTACCCGAAAAACAAGATATGCTAAAAGAACAAAAGCTGATGATACTTCAGGAAAACTGGAAGAAGATGTATCTCCTTCTAAAATACTAAAAAAGACTATGGGTCGCAATTTGCCTAAACCTCAAATTATACCTGATGGGAATAAAATTGTAGACAGTGGAACTAAAAAGGCCCAAAGGGGAAATAAATCAGTAGACACAAAAGAAGTATGTAATCAAAGTGACAATCGCTTGAAAGTAAACAGTAGTAAGTCAAAAGACATACCTAGAACCTCAAAACGTATTCAGAAGTCTAAACTTGAAACTAACGATAATGGATTAAGTAAGACCAGAGATACTGGTAACACAGAGAAAAAAACTTCAAAAGATGGTACATTAGGCAGCAAAGAGGTTTCAAGTAAGTTTTTCGAAGAAACAAATTCTGCTCCAAAATATACCCGCCTATCTAGAAAAAGGTCACAAACTACAAATCCAACATCTTCAAAAGGCAGCAATGATGTAGAAGAAAAAAAAAGAATTGGCAAGGTGAAAAGCAGAACAGAAAGTGTTCCGGCCACTAATATAGAAAAAAGTAGATATTTTGAAAACAAAAAAACAGTTGATAAATCAAAAGTAGATACATCAGAAGACAATCAAAGAGTCAGTCATAGGGAATTGGTAAAAAATAAAACAACTAAAAAACGCAATAATGATGTTACTGGAGACTTAGTAGATATCATAAAAAGTAGAATTAAAGATGCAAAATCAGACACGAAAACAGGTATAGTTAAAGGTAAGGTAAGGTATTTAATAGCTCCAATAAATATTTTTAGATGTAGATGGACAATGCTTTCAGAAATGCATGACATAAAACAAAGTTTTAAATCTATATTTATAATAATGTAATAAAACTACCTCGGTGGTGCAGCGGTAGTGTGAGCCACTGCTGATAATGAGGTCTCTGGTTCGATCTCCGGGTCTGGCGGTGCTATTGAGCTTTTTCGTAAAAAGAAAAATTCTCTGTAGCTGCCCGGTGTTTGGAAAATGTGCCTGGTAGACGGCAAATAGGCTCGTCCCCTATTACGTGGGACTTAAATGTAGTTGGCGAACCATAACAAAATATACAGGCGTGATTCTATTTTTTTTATATAGCTGAAGAGTGTATAATAAAACACGCAAATCAGTGCAACTACCAGTCTTATAAAAAAAAATATATCATACAAGCACCATTTGAATTCAAAATATTAAAACTGGACTGTATTGCAGTCCATATTGTCAAATATAGATAGACTTTTTTCAAAAATTTACTGCATGAAGCCCTTTTTTTTGTTAAGGTGGGAAAAAATGTTCCTAACCGCACACCCTGCCGTTTGGGGTAACGAACAGGGTAGTGTGGCGCCCTCACCCACTAAAGAAACCCGCCGTGTGCTGTCTCGCCGCCTTTACGCATCCGCACACGGAGCGTCGCAACATCGCGGGAGGTCTTGCGGGTGCCGGACGTTCCCCGGTCCATCCACCCGCAGCCTCAGCTAGGGCGGCATGAGGCGCAAATATTCACGCCTGCACCGTCCCAGTCGTTGGCGGTGGTTCGGGTCTGCGGAAGGATCAGCCTCCCTGGCCCTCTCCGCCGCTTTCTTCCGCGAGATGATCTCGCAGAAGACAGCGACCGCGGCCCAATTTCAATCACTGCCAAGCATTGCTCTGACGACGCTCGGCAGCGAGAGGTCTCCCCCTATTGCCGCGATGAGTTCACGGCGCTGCCCGCCCCAAGCCGGGCACGACTCGAGCGTGTGCTGCGCCGTATCCTCGTTGCAGCCGCAATGGTGACAGACCGGAGTCGCTTCCCTCCTTGCGACTATGTGCAGATATCTGCCGAAGCAACCGTGCACTGACAGCACCTGCACCAGTCGGAAGGTAAGGACTCCGTGCCGTAGCCTTGCCCACTCTTCCAGCACCGGCTAGAGCGCCCCTACGGTCCGAAGACCGGCCCGGGGCGCTTCTAGCCGTGCCCTCCAGCTGGCCATGGCAGCTCGGCGGGCGTCGCCCTGCCATCTGGCCACCACGCTGGGTGGAGGACGACCACCCCCCTACTGCTCTTGCGACGCCCGCCGATACACCTCGGTGAGCACCTCCGCCTCGCAAGTCCCACGGAGGAGTTTCGGCCAACACGCAGGCCGCCTCCGTTGACACCGTGCGGTATCCACGTGACCCTGGACGCGACGACTCTGTGGCCTCCACAGAAGAGCCCTGTTCAGTGTGTCCAGGGACTCCGCCCATACGGGTGCGCCGTACAGTGCCATCGACCGGACCACCCCCGCGTAAAGCCGTCGGCACGCATTGTTGGGTCCGCCCATATTCGGCATGAGCCGTGTAAGGGTGGACGCCGCACCGACGAGCCTCGGGGATAGTTGACGGAAGTGCTCGCGAAAGCGCCACCGCCCGTTCAGTATCAGGCCCAGATACTTAATCCAGGCATGCGCCCCAATTTGGACCCCGTACACCGTGATCGAGCCGCCAGCAGGTGGCCGGCGTCGGGGCCCATGGAAAAGCAGGGCCTCCGACTTGTCCAGGGCCACCCTAAGCCCCAGCGCCCCGATCCTCTTGACCACCTCCGAGGTCCCCAAGGTGGCCAGGAACGCCGCTTTCTCGAAGTTTCCGGCCCGGGCCACGACCAGCGTGTCATCCGCATAGCAGATGACCGCAAGCCCAGGGGGGAGCCGACAGCGTAGCACCTAGTCGTGATCGATGTCCCACAGGAGCGGCCCTAGAACTGAACCCTGCGGGACACCGCACGACGTGGGTCTCCTCACAACGTCCCCTATGCGGCTCTCGTAGATAACGCTGCAGCCCTCAAGATAGTCTGCTACTAGCCGCATCAGGTGTGCAGGCACCCTGTGATACCGGAGGACCGCATGCAGCCCTAACAAATCTTTGTATTTTATATAAAAAGTTCATGTCGCAAACAAGATCAATAAACATGTACTTGATGAACTCCTAATCTAATGTTTTTGTTGATAATTTTCTGGTTTTTATTACAAAATAATTAATGTAAGAATAATGTGTGTAATAGCAATGTGTGGATGGTTCTGCTAGTTATATATAAATAATCAGATTTATTTAAAATTAAAAGGCAAATGAAACTGTGAGGTGCTGCTAGTGTTACATACATATATTGAGATAAATCAAAGTAACTTGCTGTAGTGTATTCTGAGCAGTATCGACAGCTTTCATTGTGCTTAAAGCTAATATCACAATATATTAATATACTTGTTATAAAAATAAAAACAAAAAAAATATAGCATCACGCCTGTATTCCCCGAAGGGGTAGGCAGGGGTGTATTACACACCCACGATTCGCCAGCTATGTTTAAGTCCCAAGTAATAAGGGGCGAGCCTATTGACGTCTACCGGGCACATTTCCAAACTCCGGGCTGCTACTGAGAATTTTTCTTTTTAGGAAAAAGCTCAATAACATTGCCCGACCCGGGGATCAAACCTGAGACCTCATGATTAGCAGTCGCATACACTACCGCTACACCACCGAGGCAGTTAATTAGTTATACCACAATAATATTGCCACTTGTTTTTTAGGGAAAATTAAAAAAGAATCAGATGAGGATAGTGATTATTTGCCATTAGAGGAACCTAAACGTCGCAATTCGGAAGATGATTTCGTACCTAAAAAAATCGGTCCAAGACCCAGCACGAGCAGTCGTCGAATAGACCGTCGAGTAATATCCTCATCACCTGATGAGGATGTCAAAAACAAAAAGACTGTTGATGTGTGGTGTGAGATCTTTGTTGAAGAATTAGAACAATGGATTTCTGTTGATGTTGTAAAAGGGAAAATACATTCTATTGGCAATCTTTATGTGAGTATCCAAACATCAGTATAGTCCATATCCTTTGCTTACTAGAGTTTTATAATAATTTTGCACTTGTCTATCGTCCCAGCCTTAAGGACTTGAGTTTAATGAGGATGAGCCAAATGAGTTTGCATTATCTTTAGGTTAAAAGGTTTAGAGAGATTGTTATTTCTTTCATTGAAATACTCATGATATTCAAAAATAGCATATGATATCTATACTATTTACGTAAGGATATAAATCAGTCAGTTTATAAATATTTGTAAATTATGTTGTTATTTTTATGTTTATTTTAAGTAAAAGTGCTCAGCCATTTCATTCTTACACTATTTATATGACATAGTGTAAGAAAATTTGGGAATATGTATTTTTACTCTCAAAATAGGGGTTAAGGATCCTTGAACATAATTTTAATGGGATAAAAATGTTCTAAGTATATATCCAGGCTATGATCTATCTGTATAACACCAAATTTTGTTCAAAACCATTTAGAAGCTAGGTCTATACGCCAAGAATAGCTATCCTACGAGAAATATAAAGTATTAATTCATTGTTTCATCTATGTACCTACTTACCCAATATAAATTACAATAAAAATATATACTACATTTGCATATTTTCTTATATATTTGCATATGCCGCCTCAATTTCAACGGAATAGTATTGTGCATGTTTCGGCACTTCATTAGTGCATATAATCGAATGTCGAACCATCATTTAAAGTAGCAGTTATTAATTCACAGACGAATGCAACACACCCAGTGTGCTACGTAGTTGCTTGGGACAACAACAATTATTTAAAGGATATGACTCGTAAATATGTGCCTCACTTCAACACGGTCACACGCAAAGTTAGAGTGGATCCTTTGTGGTGGGATAAGTCTGTGCGGCCTTACTTGGGACCTAAGACTGCTCGAGATAAGGAGGAAGACGAATACTTGGATAGAATGCAACTGGAAGCGCCATTACCCAAGAGTATTAGTGAGTTAGTATTAATTTTTGAGTTGTTCTAAGAGATTTAATTTCTATCCTAAATACGAGTATATCCTATACCTACCTCCGTTTAGTTTCTTTTCTGGACATCATTACAGTCTCGTGCCATTGTTGGCATGACTCTTCATAAAGCAAAATTATGTGTACTAACACACATTCTACCCCTTTCCAATAGATGGGTATACGGTATTTCTTAGACTTGATTTCAACAAACTCCAAAAGAAACTCCCGAAACAGCGCACGCTTACACAGATACTAGGGCGTCAACCGTACCGTAGCCGCTTTCGCCACGAGCAACCCGATCTCGAATGCATGGTAGGTCTTACCATGGGAAATATACCATTGCAATATACAGTCGTGGTCAACTAATTAGGGACATTCAAGATAGTGAAGAACTATAATCGATTATGTACATATAAATATAAAACCCTATTGATTTCTCAGAACCTATTATTTGGATAATTTGGTCCGATTATTATGCTATAAATGGCTGTAAATAAAAGATTAAATAAATAGATAAAAGTATTTAATATCAAAGGTTATACATATATAAAATTTTAAGGTACAATTCTGTAGCTGGACATTTAATTAAGGACAGTAAAGTATAATGAAAAATAGAGTTAAACAAAACTAATAATCTGCAGTATTATAATATCTTTAACAGCTCCATTTTATTACGTGTAAAATCAATACCCAGTAGCAAAAACTTTTGAAATAAAACTACGTTTACGGATTCTATCGCGTTTATTTTTAAATATTAGGTGGGTTAAAATAAATAAACCAAAAATTTTGTAAAATCATATACTGTGGGTAGATGAAACTGTTGAAATAACATATCAGCCTTGGACGTCTATCATCTAAGTCCACCCGTGATCATGAATGCTGTAAAGTATTCGAAACGTCGGGATAGTATAAAATCAAGTAAACGCCATAGAATCCGTAAACGTAGTTTTATTTCAAAATGTGTAACAATCGTGTAAATATCAGAAAGTATTATAGCTAAACCTTTGTTAGTAATTACCGCTTGACACCGATGTGGCATAGACATTATCAGTTTCTGACATGTTTCGACAGGAATGTTTGCCCATGCCTCACAAAAAGCTTCATTAAGTTAATCTAAAGTTGTAGTATGATAAGTGGCAACGTTTTTCTTGATTTCGTGCCAAAGGTGCTCAATTGGGTTGAGGTCCGGGCTATTTGCTGGCCAATCTAGCACCGATACTGACTGACTGGTAAGAAACGACTTGACTGAACGGGCGGTATGTTACGGGTCGTTATCCTGCTGAAACGTCCATATAATAGGGAGTTGCTCCTCAGCATAGGGAAGCATAGTTTCTTCCAATATTGCCTTGTATTGATGTTGGTCTAAGTTACCCTGAACTTTCCTCACAGGTCTCACTCCACGTCCAGAAAATGAACCCCACATTTTAATGTTTCCAGCGCCATGTTTCACCTGTTTTTTTGTGAATCTTGGATTCATTTCCGCTTTTACAGGACGCCGTACATATTGCCTTCCATCTGAAGAAATCAAATTAACCTTGGTCTCGTCAGAGAGTAATACATGTTGCCATTGGGCGTAGGTCCAATGTCCATATTTACGTGCAATCGCCAAACGAGCATTTCTATGTTCTTTCTTCAACAACGGTACTTTGCGAGCCACTCTTCCGAAGAACTCTGCTTCTACCAGACGTCGTCGAACGGTCCTCGCTGATACACCGGCTCTTTCGTCGGCCCCAAACACTTCGTGTTTTATTAAAATAGAGCCTAGAAACGGATCTTTCTTAGCTAACCTGGTTATCATTCTATCTTCTTGCAGAGTTGTTTTTCTCGATCTTTTTGTTCTGGAAACATTTAAAGCGGTGTTATAGCGCCTGAAATGTTGCACTGCATTGCATACCATAGTTTTGGAACAATTTAAATGTTGTGCTATCCTTCGGTATGACCAACCACGCTCGACAAACTTCATGATCATTTTTCGTAGTGTTGGATCGCAACTTTTATTTTTGCCAATTTTTCTTCTAAATAATTCTCAAAACTTTAAATTATAAATCTGGATTGCCGCCAAAACTACCACAAAATAATAAGAGAAGAAATAAAAAAGTATTAAGGTTCAAATTCTGAAATTAGAACGCAATACCTCAGTGTCCCTAATTAAATGGCCAGCCAGCAGTCTTTGAACAAATAGCACTATGATAATCTATCAGCTATACTGTAAAGAGGTTTAATGTTTAGGAAGTTGTTATTGTTTGTATAATCGGGCACATCAATGACTAATATACTTACATGTAAAAGATATGGAATATTGTAAAAGATATGATATATTTATTATTATAATTATACTTACATGTAAAAGATATATATATAGTTGACTCGTTGGAAAATAAAAAAATAATTCACAATTTGGCTCAACTAGAGATTGTCCCTAATTAGTTGACCACGACTGTATATATATAATATAGACTGCACTGATGGTGGAGTGGTTTAGATACCGGCCTAGCGCCCGAATGTCATGGGTTCGATTCCCGTACGGGACTACCTCTTGTGTGATCCACAAATGGTTGTTCTGAGTCTGGGTGTACTTTGTGTCCGTGAAATTGTATGTTTGTAAAGTCCCCCGTGATACAAGGATTATTCCTTAGTGCAGGGCATTGTCTTTAAAAAATATATTAGTCCATGTTTGTTTTGTATTATATAACATATACATAATATGTCAATCCATAGGTACAAAAATCATCCATTATATGCATTGACGAGACACTTATTGAAGTATGAAGCAATATACCCGTCTGACGCTGCTGTGTTGGGGTACATTCGTGGCGAGCCGGTGTATGCGCGCGAATGTGTCTACGTCTGTCGATCTAGAGACACTTGGCTGAAGGAAGCTAAGGTAGTTCGCCTCGGAGAGAAGCCGTATAAAGTCGTCAAAGCTAGGCCCAAATGGGATAAGGTAATAATTTATGATTTGTTTCATATAAATATACAAGTAAACCCGAACACGGATTGCTGTGGCTCGGTTATTGTAGGCTATGCCACATGGTACTAGGTATAAGTCTTAATTATAATGATTAAGCTTACCTCATCGGAATAATGTATGCAAATACATCCGACAAATAGCGCAAGCTTCACCCAAGTCACCACCGAAGGAATGTAATACAGTTCCAGTGGCCCGCCAATAGAGGCGGAGAGACGGCACTCGGCGGGTTTCTTTAGCGGGTGCAGGCCCCACACTACCCTGTTCGTTGCCCCGAACGACGGGGTGTGCGGTTAGGAACATTTTTTCCCGCCTTAACAAAAAAAAAAGGCTTCACCCAAGTCATAAAGAAGAAAGGCGTTATCGAGGTTAGTAGTCCTGAACGGATGTCATGGCAAGGCATTTGGAACGGTGTTCCAGTAGATGCGGGTTCAAATCCTGCTGGTTTCGCACTTCTGCTAAATAGGAATTAGATCTATCTACACAAATAAATAAAATAGAAGTGTCTGTTTGTAATGTCTAAATAACAGCTTTTTAGTAAATACGTGTGAGGGAACCTTACCTATAATAAAATACCAGTTTTAATTTTTTTTACTGTCTGTTCCGGCTAATCTCGAAAACGGCGGCACCGATTTGGATAAGACTTTCCTGGGTAGATAGTTGACGTTATAAGCAGTAACTAAGGCTATAAACGTAGCCTCAGATACTCCTTATAACATCCAAAATTTTAGTAAAATAATTAGGGTTCCGCACAATATAATAAAATAACTAAAGTCCACATTGACGAAGTCGCGGGTAGCAGCTAATACTGGCTAAATGATTAGGAGACGGTTAAGCTCTTCTCCTCTCGTATTTGCATAGTCCGCTTTTAATTATTATTTTATCGGCCCTTGCAACACCATTCTGTAGACCTATATTGAAATGAGGATGATATGAAGAGGAACTCTCTCACTGAACGAAAAGTGACGTGGAAATACGTACGTGCGTGCTCTCTGAGAGGATGGTAGTCCTCGACCCAATCCAAAAATGCTGAATCAACAAAGCTCTGCTTTTATAAGTTAAAACCGGCCATGTGTATTATTTCCAGCTTTCAAACAAATTGATTACGGACAAACCATTAGAAGTATTTGGACCTTGGCAAGTACAAGATTACGAACCACCAGTAGCAGAGAACGGCATAGTCCCGCGAAACGCTTATGGCAATGTTGAGTTGTTCAAACAGTGTATGCTACCTAAAGGAACTGTTCATATAAAATGTAAGTTATTTTCTGTAAGTTTTTTTTGTTGCGGGAAAGTCACACCCCATCGTTCGGGGCACCGAATAGAGTAGTGTGGGATCCTCAGTCACCAAATAAACGCGCTGCGAGTCGTCTTTCAGCCTGTATTGACGAACCATTGGAATGGTGTGACATCACTTCAGTGGTTTTTAAAACAATACCTTTTTTTTGTTAAGGCAGGAAAAAATGTACCTAACCGCATTCAAACCAATACCTCCACTTGGAAACAAAGGCTTTATGTTGAGGAATCTTGAATACGCAGACTAAGCCTACTAATTATTCTATGACTATCAAAAATGCAATTGCTTTCATCCCACAGCCTTCTATAGTCCACTGCTGGACATAGGCTTCCAAAGGCTGCTTGTTACTTTGACCAGGTCGTCGGTCGTGGAGGACGTACTATACTGCGCCGTCCGATACGTAGTCGCCTATCGAGAACCTTTCTTCCCCAATGTCAATCACTTTAGTTCTAAATCTTTTTTCGCCATTGCTTATTTTGCTACAATTTCTCCGGAACTTACCTCACAGTAACAGGACCAGACTAGTAGCAATACACTTCCTACGTATTATATCACTAACGATGAATTTGTGTGTTGTATAAGCTGTATAAAAAAATAGTCATCCCATAGGACCCCCCGCCGCGGGTTGTAATTCTTAATAGTGTTGTAAAAAATCAAACCATTGAATATTTATACATTCTGGTGATGAGCTTGAAGTGTAGATATACAAATAGTTTAGTACCTTGTCCCTAGGGTAGTAATTGAAAGATGTATGTATGATGTAGGAAGAAGAAAGCTTATTACACTTACACAGCTTAAATACACACAATGCACAAAACTAAGAAGGAAAATGAATGATAGAAATTACCGAAAAGCAACGTGAATCGATATCGGACTTATCGGGTCGCGGTGAGTGTGTTCATTGGTCATAATGGTGCGCTGGCATTCGCCGTTGGTAATTATTTTATTTGTAATGTGTATAATATTATATTATATGTGTGTATGTAAGTGTACGTGTGTGTGGTGTGTGCGCGTGCTTGTGTGTCCTATACAATTAACGTTATCTAGCTACTTAAATAATTTTATTTCATAATGTCTCATCTAAACTTTTATCCCTCAATATTCCAGTACCAGGTCTAAATAGAGTTGCGAGGAAATTGGATATAGATTGTGCTCCAGCGATGACTGGATTCGATTTTAACGGTGGCTGGTCTCACCCTGTTTACGATGGATTTGTTGTTTGCCAAGAGTTTGAAGAGATTGTTACTGAGGCGTGGGTTAAGGTTAGTATGACATTAATTATCACTCCTTTGTGTTTAATTAAGGATCCACTATCTTATTCTAAGTATAATAAACATACCTTCGATTTTAATTGAAATACCTATCTAACATCCATCCATTAGCCTTTCAACGTCCACTGCTGGACATAGGCCTCAATGCCGTAATCGCCACGCTTGGCAGGCGGGTTGGCGATCGCAGTGGATGTTGTTAATACTCGAGGGAGTGCTGCTGCCCACTCCCTCGGTATTCCCTCAGTCGGCTTTTACGACTCCTGTGGGTAGAGAGGGGTGGGACAATTCTAAAGCCGGCCCCACACGGCCAACATCATGAATTCATAAATTGCTAAATTCTGATGTTGATCTAGACGTGATTGTTACGAAGGGGGGGAGATAAATCCTCTCCCCCTTCCTCACGACTTGACGAGTATTGTGCATTATAATTAGTTAATAATTTAAAAACTATTCATTTTTAGGATCAAGAGGAACAAGAGCGCAGAGAACGCGTAAAAACGGAACTTCGAGTTTATGGCAACTGGAAACGTCTAATAAAAGGTTTGATAATTCGTGAAAGACTGAAGGACAAGTATGGCTTTGAAAAACCCACTACAGAAAAAAGTAAAAGTAAATCAAAGGGTCCTCGGTTAGCTATAAAGAAAAAATAATAATCAAGTTACCTGTGTCCATTGACCTCTATTATATATCTGGATAGGCAGTCCTCTTACATATGTATTATATATTTTTATGTTTGAACAGTCGCCTAAGGTGAATTTGACGTTTAACTATCTACCAGCCGATGCTTTTTGGATAAAACTAGTTTTGTTTTTGTTACACTTTTTTTGTCAAAAATATCTATGTCGGTCAAGGACTTAATGAAGAAAAGCGTGATTTGAAACTTGTGTCATAAATATGTATTGAACGTTACTAGTTTTAGTTCTTAGTATAGCCGTATTAGTCATGGTACTAAAATGGCGCTAATAAATAAGTACAGAACTAATTAGCAGGTGTCCCTGGTGTAACCTATCCATAATTATATAATATACAGGTTGGTTTCTGTGCCTCAACAAAATAATATTAGTATTATGTGATTAATAACTTCAGTGCTTTTATTGTACTTAATCATGTGAGATACTTTTTAATTGTAATATTTTTTGTGAGTTATAGTGATACAAAACAACGGCCACCGATAATATAGCTCTGTGTTCTATCGTGTAAAACATCACAATTAAATTGGATTTAATTATTCATTAAGATATAATGTAAAAAAACCTCAGAAATAACATAGCCAGGTCAACTTTCTGAAGACATTTATATCTATCATACAAAACCTTACAGCTAGACTAGGAGTATTTTTCTGTACTCGAATTCTCCTCAACCAATGTGTATTGTCAAGACTATTGCAATATTTATTTTCGCCACCAGTGAGACCAGTGTAAATAAATTGAATCTCCCTTCTTTACTCAAACTAATGGGTAATTTCGTTGTCAATACGACAATTGATTTATTGAATTTTAAATAAAATTTAATGTCCTTAAAATTAATTAGACCTTACAAATAAAAGTTGATTACCATGAATATTATTTGATCTTATAATAATAAAAGTCCTTTTATTGTTATAAATTGCATGGTGTAGCCCAGAATCGCAGAAAGAAGTCTCAGTGCTCATTTCATGGTCATTGATCAATATCATATATTTAAAAATGATCTTAATTTGAATCCTATTACCTCATTTTATAATGTGATTAATTGTTATAGAAATATTTTAAAAAATGTGCATGTTTACATTTATCTTAAACCACTTTTATGTTTGATATTAAGTAAGTACCCTGTTATTAAATTACAGGGTACTTACTTAATTATTTTACCATATAGATAAGGGTTACTTCACTTGATTGTGTGCACGCTTATTCTTACTTACTTTCACAATTTTATTAAAAAATAACTGCCAAAAGATATCTTAAAATTTCAAAATAATTCATATTATACTAATCAAAGTAATCTCAATTATACACAATTGGATTTAGAATCTCAAATTCATTAGGTATATCCCACATAATTTTAGCCTATATCCCATAGAAACTCCTTGACGGGATTAATGTTTAATTAAATAATTTTAAATCCGTTCAGACTGATATTGATGGTAAAAAAAAGTTATTCTACTGGAACTATTATTTTTTTCGGGATATAAATCCTAATAAACCAGTGGCTCCTCTATCTATCTATCAAATTTCATGCAAATCCGCTCAGGTGTTTGGGCGCGGTTAGAGAATAAATATCTTCACAAATTTTTAGATCGATATTATTAGTAGGAAGTAGATTTCAAGTTTGAAACTAATATACTTACCTAAATAATAAATTCACATTCCCTAGTAATTTGTTTAACATCTTTTTCAAATTCATTGATGTCACGGATTTGATGTTAGTGCAATGATCGCAATATATATTGGAAGTGAATTGACGCATGCGTGAGGCCCTTTATTATTTTATCAGCATATTTTAAGTGTGTTCCTTATTCATTTACCACCGCCTATCAATGTTATGTATACTTCTGTTTCGTTTTACGTTATTTTATAGTGTTGTTTTACAATTATGAATAAAATATTCTTACAAATGATGTATTTTATTTTGGGTTGTTAACTAAAACACAAAAAACGTATTGAAAATTTATTAAATAAAATTTATATCTTATACAAATTTGGTAGATTATTCTCATAGCTTAAGCTGTCATATTTTTACATTAACTTTTATTTTGTGCTTGTTAGATAAATATATAATAGCAAAAGCTCAAAAAAGCGTAATATACGTATTTTGTTAGAATATATTGCGGTATTATTGGTATGACTGTTGTAGATTACAAAATTATATACAAAAATCTTTGGTGTAAAAATATATGTATAGACTCTTCAGATCTTAAAATTCAAGATCTGGTCGGTCGAAACGATTGCAATTATTTGCAATCTTAAACGCGTTTACAGGATAGTATACACGTACCTTCATATCACGATTTGATAAATATAAGGTATGTGTAATCACAATGCCATCATTTCTTTTTTTTTATACATTTTAATGTAATTTAACAAAATTATTTATAACTCTTACATACCTACAATAAGTCTATTTATCTTAAATTCTACAATATTTTATAACGAACATGTAAACTAAGGGCCCAGACACATTCATCACTATTTGTACATTAAATATATGAAAGGAATGTAACCTTTAATTTATACTTTCGTAACAAAATATTTGTGATCAAAGGCTCTTCTTCCTTTCTCGTTTATTATTCTCCTTGTGAAATAATTAGGTATCAACCACTATTAAAACCAGTTTAATAAATGGTATGATGTCTGTCAAATTAGGTAGCAATACAAAGTAGATTAGATTCCTTTCACGCTACCGTAAAACCTAAATTGGCTTCTATCAAGACCAGCTTCATAGATTATTATGCCATGGTTAATGTGCCTGCGCCCATACCAAATCCTACACCCTTAGGCCCAAAGTTCCTGCCGTAACAACTTCGGCAGTAGATTTCAGCGTTAGGTCCATCGTTTAAGTTGGTGGAGTCCTGAAACAAATAATAAACATTATTATCAGACTCTTGGTGCTTATAGAAGTGGCAGCTCGACAAGACCTTAAGGAATGATTATAATAGGTATTATTATCATTTGGGTACCTATTTCAATACAACAAAGGAATGAGTTATTTAGTTTTTGAGTAAATTTAGTTTTTTTTTCTCTATTTTTGTAGTAATTATGTTCTGGCGAAAAAAAAAACAAGATAAAAAAATAATAATCTATAAAAACCATATATGAATTCTGGTAAGTACACGATTGCAGCGCCCTCTACCGAGTCCAATTGTTAATGAAACCATTTTTAAGGTAGGTTACTTTTGAAACTTGCAATTATAACGATAGCGTTATATTCTAGAAATTATTTAGAAGGTACCTAGGTACAATTTGATCATTTACCAAAATTAATTAAAAAATTTGGAAAATTCAAAAGCGCACGCCTCTTAATTTCATTTTTCACAATAAAATTGATTACAAGAACTTTCAAGGTGTTGCTACTGTTGAATTGGGATTTAAATTGAATAAATAACTAATAATGTAACTAATAATGTATTAAATAATAATAAATATTCATGGACATTTTCACACAACGTCATCTGGTCCCAAACTAAGCTTAACGCTTGTGTTATGATTACGGATATAACACATATATTACTTTTTTTGTAAATACATATAATAGATAGCAAACACCCAGACGCAGTACAAATATCTGTGTTCATCACACAAATAATTGTTCTGAGTGGGAATCAAACCTACGACCTCGTGCACGGAAGTCGGTTACACTACCGATTAGGCCATGAGGCTCGTCGTATTGGTATTCTTACTAAGCAGTTTTCAATAAATCATAGCTAATTTCAAAAATCACTGATGTGGTTCTCATGTCTTATATAGATGGCGCTAATTTTAAGAAGTACTCTGTATTGGTTGTATAGAAGTAGTTCTCACTAAATAAGATAGATACTAGATAGCGCTGGTTTTAGTATATGATCGAATCGACCATATATATTCAAACTATTTTTTTTATATAATAACAATTACACCACATCGAATCAGACCATGAAAAGTGATAGGGTTCTATTCCTAATTATACTGAAGCGTAAGAGAAAAAAAGACTTGATTAGTAAAGTATTACGGTCGTTATCGTGATAACATACAGGATCCGCACATACAAACACACGGACGTCCAAGACAGAACTTTTTTAAATAGCTTTTAACTATAAATTATTTGTGAATAAGGAAAAAGAGATTTCTAGTAGGAACGGGAATCGAACCCGCGTCTTTAAGCATATTGGATGCATGTAAATGCTTGCCGATAGATGGCGTTGGTCGTAAGACAAATGTGATAAGGAGATTGGAAAGATCGGTAGCTCGGCTTAGAGCACTTCCCCGGATTGGAAAAGACGCGGGTTCGATTCCCGCTCCTACTAGAAATGTCTTTTTCCTTATTCACAAATAATTTATACTCTAAAAAGTAGCGGAGCATGTCAATTGCTAAAACATATAGATCTAAAAAGTTTTTTAACTAGTTAAAATAACAAAAATGGTATCAAAAATATCATGTGTTAAAAATAGTGTTTTTTCTTGATAGGTGTATGTATATATTATTTTACAAGTGCAATATATGATAAATAGAGAGACATTTTAAGTTTGAAAACTCAGTTATTTTGCGTTAAGTGAGAGTAGTACCCACCTCAACGCTTCGCTTAAGAGGCGTGTGCGTGGCGTGGCGTGTTACATAATAAAAACGCTGTTAAAGTTGATGCTTTATTACATTGACAGGTAGGTCTGGGCTGGCTGCAAGGTCAGTGCCTTGCGATGCTCATAAAGAGAATTCATCTAACATTCTTATAACAATGTAACCTCAGCTACGTTGCATGATCAAAATAAAATTGATACATACATTAGATAGGTACTAAATTCTGCCCGTGACTCCCTCCGCATGGACTTAATTTTTTCCGGGATGAAAAAAAAGACATTCGAGTTAATGTAGGTACCGTATATAGAATGACGTATTTATATTATGACGTCCAAGGAGATAAAGTTTCAGGCAGAATCTACTTCTAAATAAAAGATATTAGTCAACTAAAACGGAGCAATATAGTAATTGTCTAGTTTCTATGTCCCCAATTATAGTCATACTACGTCCATGAAAACTACCTGTGATGTGTGTGACGTAATGATTAGATTAACCTATAAAACAAAGCCAAATAAACCGCCAACTCAACTTGTTTCTTGACGTGTCACGTATGTGTTATTCTGAGCGCGTTCCACATGGCACTCAGATTCACATCACAATATTCAATGCGACCTTAAAGCCGTTCCACTAGACAACCATAATTGTTGTGGTTGCGGCCAAAACGTCTTAAACGTCAGTATTTTCACTTACGCCAAAATCACAATAACTCATCTAAATAGTTAGATCGAAGTGAGGGTTTAGAAAACTACAACCTATTGCGCTTTTCTTTACGAAAGAAACAGAAAGAAGTGGAATGCTGGAATGGGAAAACCGCGATGCGATAGTGAGTTGAACGCGATCGTATCGTGAGCTAGTAGAGTAAAAATGTTCTGTTCTGTGGTTGTGAGAGTGAAGTGGAACCTTACTTCGGTCACTTACATGCGCGCAAAGATTCGTACATTGTACGAATGTTTGCACGCATATGAAAGGCCGTCAGACATTCATTCGCAAACTTAGCGGCTGTGCAAATGGGATCGCATACTCAATTTACGAACCCGTTTGGGCTTCCTCCTACACTTGTTTACGAATGTCTCAGTTTTGCTTGCGATTTTATGAATCATGTACACTGGCCCCAAGAAAGTGTGCATTGCCTCAAATGCAAACCATGTTGGCTGGTTCACGTCATCCGTACTTGAACCAGTGGTGTAAGAATCTTTAAGTTTTTTTAAGTGCTCTCTATAAGCGGCCATTAAAGAATTTCTCTTCTTTTTTAATTCGTCAATAAAACATTGAAGAGAAAAATAATTTTTAATTCTTTCCCAGGCGTCATTAACGGCCATTCTGTTTTTATGGGATTTCTTTTGAGGATCCCATATGGTCGATTCATTTTGCAGGAGTTCAATGAACTCCATCACCTTGGTGTTGTTCCAATCCATGATGAAGGTACGCTACACACTAGCTAGACCTCACGAACTATGAAAATGGCGAAACGTCCGTTACCTTCGCAATCATGGGCGCAACTGCTCACACGAACGTGTGGGAGACTACACGAAGGATCGCGGTTCGCGTGCTTTGATGTCCGTTAAAAAACCGACACAGCTTGAAACCGCGAATGCAGCGAAAACTTTGCATAATCATTTGCAAATGTCGTCCTACACTTGTGGGTTTGCGTATTCGTGCGAATGTGAGTGACCGGCATTAGACGAAGAATAATATAGACTCGCTACTATTTTGAGATTAAGGATGAAGAAAAGGATGCACATACTAGGTTTTACCAAGAGTGAGAGAAACACAGTTATAAGTATATTTATCCTTTTCGCGTATGCGTCAGTTGTATTTGGACTAGAGTTCGGCGTTTTCGTTAAATTTTGACATCGATGCGCATCGTTAATAATTAAACCGTATCCGTTGCCGGCATAATTTTTTTCGGCATCGATGCCAATCAACTATAGATCAGATCAGATGCGATTTAATAAAATTATTGCCATCCGATCCGGCTGATGTCTGCGCATCGCTTAGTCGGCAACGACAATATTTTTGGTTGCCTACTTTACAATAGTTTTGTTAATATTATTATTCTTAGATACGATGATTAACGTTGCCGCATATTTTTGGTTGCCTACTTTACAATAGTTTTATTAATATTATTAGATACGATGTTTAACGTTACGACCTAAATTCATATATATTTTTACTAGAACTGTAAAGGAGGGTTTTTTTACTGCTTATGGTGGCAGACGAGCCACGGCCCATCTGATGGTAAATGATAACCGTCGCTCATGTACTCAACTAAAGAGAGTAGGTACCTACTGTCAATCACCATTCATGTTCGCATCGTGTGTGCGGGCATCCGGCATCCATTTTTCAATACATCGGCATTGGATGCCGGCATCGTATACTGGCATCGTTGCTCAAAAACGTTTTTACAAAAACGGCCATCTCTAATTTGGACCCAATAAACTGGGTCCAAACAATAAGGTGGCCAACCGTCCCCATCATCAGTATGTAAGCTTGTTTTTGTATTGACGTAAAGAAAACCTTGGTAATCACGTTATATACGCGTCTATTCTGCGCTCGGCTCGTAGAGTAAAAATGTTCTGTGATTCTACGGTTACCAATTCTACTCTTTGACGGTTACGGTTCTTCTTCTTTTTTCAGTATCATTGAGCCTATATAATAAGGAGGAGGCGCCCTAATCTTCATATACCTAGTAAAAGTGACTTACTTTGGATGTCGTCCGCCATCTTAATAGGTAAGATGACAGCGTAATTTGGGTGTGTTGCGATATACGTTGCGAGTACTGTAAGGTGTGATGTCAATTTAGTATACTCTGAAGTCGTTCCTTCATAGTTAGCTATACTGGTTACTGATTATAACGGAATGCAATCCAGTATACTGATCTGTCATTACTTTCATTTGATACAAAGTGTTGGTTTTACACTGCAATAAACACAATTTCTTTACATTTGCAATATTCAATAATAATAATAATAATAATATTCCATAGTGCAAGTTGTTATATTTATGGAAGCTGTTGATCACGTGATATCACAGTGCTCGCAGTGTATATCAGATTTAAGCCTTTATCTGTTGTATGTCAGCTGTCAACTAGGGATGCAGGAAGAACCAACAACTATCGATATATCGATGTTTTAAAAAATATTGATATCATCCTTTATTTTAAAAATATTTAATTTGCTCTATTTAGGTTCCAACCTAGCATCCACTACTAATAATTTGTGATTCGTCGTCGTAATTTTCATATAGTGGGAAGAAGCCGTCCATTTATTAATTTTGTGTGCTCGGAATGAAGTGGTAAGCAGTGGCTTAGCAGCATACCATTAAATAAATTAATTTTTATTAATTTATCGAATTAATTAATCATTTGAATTGTATTATTATTAGAATTCAAAGCTTTTACTTAAAAAAAAAATTGTGAGTAAAAATAAAATGATTATAACTTTTTTAATGCGTACTTGTATAATTATGACATGTGTACAATAACGGAAATGGACATAAATCATCATCATCAGGCCCTAGATATCATCTAGGACCAAAATACTTGTCAAAACGAATCAAACGATTCCAAAGTTGATGGGATTGTGGCTCCATTACTAGATCATGAATATCATCTAGGGCTATCATGGTACTATTCAAGATAACTCAAACTAGCCCTAAATCGATCTGTTGCGACGTTTAATTAACGAGTACCCATGGCCACCTTCTAGCTCCATTATCAAACCATGGATACTATCTAGAGACAAAGTACTCGTCAAGATGAATCAAATGAGTATAAACTCGATGGGGATGCGTTGTTTCATTACAGAGTTACTGTGGCCACCTTTCAGCTCCATCATCAGACCCTGGGTACCATCTAGAGACAAAGTACTCGTCAAGAGTAACCATACAAGCCCAAAATCGATGCGGCTGTCATTTTATAACGGAGTTCTTATAGCCACCGTTTAGCTTCATCATTAGACCCTGGAAACCATCTAAAGACAAATTACTCGTCAAGACGAATCAAACGAGTCTAAACTCGGTAGGGTTGCACCGTTTCATTATAGAATACCTATGTCCACCTTCCAGCTTCATCGTCAGACCAGCTCCATGTCATCGTAATATTGTATTGTCACGTCAAAGCGTCGCCACGCTAACACCCGGTTTTACCCTCCCTCCGCATTAGATGTTTCACGGGAAGGCGCAGCATAGGACGGCCTCCCGCCAGAAGGACTGACGACCTGGTCAAAACCGCAAGGCACCCTTGGATGTAGTCACTAGAGCGTCGGTGTGGAATATCTGTAGACGATCCTGTGACTCTCCATTATGACGGAAGAAGGCGACGCGGTCATATTTTAGTCGGTATTGTGGGTCATGAACTCGACACAAGAATCGAGCCTGTATGACATCAAGCCCGACACTCCCCCTGGATCCTGTTGGTGCCCCAGTGACGTGCGTAAACTTGCATTTTGGACCGTGTTAACAAATAAAAAGGACCGCTTATTGTGGTGTTCTCTTAAGGAAACCTATTATGTACAGCAGTGGACGTCGAATGACTGATGGATAGAATAAAATATTATTATATACTTGTTTTTAGTTATCGTAATACCTCACTTTCAAATCTTTTTCTCCTGATGTCATCACATCACAAACTTATATAGGTATATTTGGACTTAGAATGAACGTCTATACCCAGGATTAAATTATTATTTATTTCTTCAAGCTTTTTACTACCCAAATCTATTCAATAAATAAAGTAATAAAGTGTTACGTCCTTAATTTTCTGTTTGTTTAAAAAGAAGGCATGCCTGATTGATCTATCAACCACTAGCTCATATGACTGAATGGATTGGGTTGCAATTTGACACACATAGATATAATTATAGGTATAGGTAGATAAAGATTTACGCAATTAAAAAAACCTTTGTCCACCCAAAAATTTATAGATCGCTTGAAGGACTGAAGTATCGATATCGATATTTTTTACGCGCTTCCCTAGCGGAAATTCCGCCATTTTTGGATTTCAAAGAATTGGCTCGGTAAATTCGTAGTCCTTTCCTACTCTCCCCCTTATTAGAGCTCGATGTTCAGTATATACTCTTTGTTTCTTGTCTTGAATGAACTCTCGCGATTGTTCGAAGTACTCTGTTATGTCTACTATAAAACTTCTTTCCTAATATAATTATCGGCGAATCCTTCATTAAAATTATTATACAAATAAGATGCTGTGAATTCTAAATTTAGAGCAAGCATCATGAAAGCCAAGTGGTTATCTACAATAGTGCTTCTGTGTCTACTGGCATTTATTCTAGACACAAAAGCGGAATTTTCAACCGAAGATTGTGCCTCACTCGGATTTATCAAAGCCAATTTATTATGTTCTTCTTGTGATCAACTAAAGGATTTTGGACTAGAGCAACTTATGGTACATTGCAAGGAGTGCTGTCATCAAGACGAAACTGCACCGAAAGAAAAGAAATATGCCCGTGCTGTTTTAGAAGTTTGCACTTGCAAGTTCCCAGCATATCCGCAAATACAAGCCTTCGTTAAGAGCGACCGACCTGCTAAATTCCCTAATTTACAAATCAAGTATGTTCGAGGGTTAGACCCTATCATTAAACTAATGGACAAGGATGGAATTGTAAAAGACACTGTTGCTATTGAGAAATGGAACACGGATTCCGTTGAAGAATTTTTAAATGCGCATCTTGAAAAGGAACAAGACGATGAACCTGATTATTTGAAAACAAATCAAATTTAAATGTAATAAGTACAATAAATATAGTTGATAAGATACTTTGCTTTTAACATTTCATTTTATTATTATGGTTTCATACTTTTACAGGATCTGACCTACAAAACTGGTAAATTAGCATTAAGATATGCCTCACATATCACAGATCTTTGGAGAGAGTTATAATTGTATAGTTGTACTTACAAGAGATCTATGGCATTCTGCACATGAGAAGCATCGCTTATGCCATGTGCCATTCTTGGAGTGCATCTGTTCAGCGGCATACACTGGGAATCCACATCGAGGGCAACCGTGGCCCTTGGCTGCTTTCTGACCAGTGAATGGGACTTGTTCAGTGCTATAAAACAAAGTTGTAATACAATATACATACATTAACAAGAGTAAACTCTGTTCCATTGTTGCATAAGTTTACAATAAACTAAGAAAGTAAAATTCAGTTCACTACCCTTAAAAAGTAATACTATGCTAATTCAGACCAAAGTAAAGTTGGCAATATAACAATAGTATTGAAATCCAAATACATAAACTAACAATTCTTATATAGAATACCCATAGTTCTCAATCTACAGGTTTTTGTATTACACATCTTAAATTTTTGTTAACATCAGATTGTATCCATAAGCTTGTTTACTTTTAAAGGCATTAAAAAAAACATTCAAATAATTATTGTTGCACAATTTTTGGGCTATAGATCCATTAAAAAATTATAATAACCCTTGCATTGTTGCTAGGTTTTAGGTTATGTTTAAGATTTCCAATGTAGTAGTGGGATAAAACATATAGGTACCAGTTTTTAGTCTAATCAATAGTTATCAAACAAATCTAAATCTGTTCAGTTGCTTGTGCATAGCCTGTACGAAGCCCATTTTGTCTTACATGTGTCTTAGGTACATGTAGCTACAGACAGAACTTGTTACACCTTTAGAATAGTAACGGTAGGTAGGTACTTACTAAGTGATAGTGGGTTCAGAATCGGCGCAGACAAGAGTGGGGGCGTGGCCATAACCGAATCCCTTGGGTCCAAAAAGCTTAGCATAGCAAGCACGGCAATGGACTTCCTTGTCAGGGCCGTCACAAGCTAGCATTGAATCCAAAGGTCTATGGCATTCAGCACAGTTAAAGCACTTTTTGTGCCACATCTGAAAATAAATTTATAAGTAGGTAGGTATTTATGAATTATAAGCTTAAAAACTATGTTAACCTCAAATGCCTATCATATCAGAAACAACTAGCTATTAGACTTGACTGCAAACATATGAAACCTAGGTGGCCCCAGCTTGCGCGGGCCCCCCCACGGGCGTACTTTGAGGGCCTTTCCGCAAGCCAGGCGATAGATAGGATAGGGGGCCCGCGCAGGCTAGACACAGAATCGGATTTAATCAAGGATGACGAGAACCGCAGCTCTTACGATAGAGTTATTAACAGCTTAGCTGAAACTATAGGTACTTTAGCTACCTAATATAGGTATCGTTTATAATTAATAATTTGTATATTTCATTATTTTCCGATAATATCCATCTTATCCAGTCTCGGGCCCTGACGGGAGCCACCCGAGCCCTTCCGGCACATCCCGACCCTGCCTGTTCGTCACCCCGAACGAGGGGGTGTTTGGTTAGGTACATTTTTTCTCGCCTTTAACAAAAAGGTATCTATCTATGTAAGGGAATCTTTGAACGTGACATTCACCCACTTCAAAAGTTCTGATATAAATGAAGCTCTGTACCTACACTTATCAAGGAGACAAGGACCGATGACGATACAAAAATTATAAGAAGTCTGTTTATTTTGTTTTTTTTATCGTTAAGTACAAACCTGTTAGAAAATAAATAAATAGTTAAAAAAAACGCTTTAATAGCTACTTTCTTGAACTAAAATTAGAAAATAATAATGATTGACGATTGTAAAAAAAGGGTAGAGTGGTTGACATCAAATTGATTATGAAGATAGTAAACCCTACACTAATCCATATTTTTTATTTATTAACTAAGACCTCCAGTGAGTGTACCTAGTGGTTTAATTCCTATACAGGATAATTATTTGCGTGTGTGTGTTGCCGTTAAAAAAAATCTAGTTACTTACGGTGCCCTTTGCTAATTGTTGCTCAGCAGCAAATACCATACCGCCGCAACGAGGACAGCCTTGGCCTTTAGGTGCTTTGATAGAGGTGGTATCAGGATTGTAATAGGGCCGATTGGCTGAGATCTCGTCCTCGCTGTTAAGAAATAACAAAAATTATCGTTGGTAAGTCTGAGTATTTTAGGTATCTACACTCTTTTGGTCAATTCCTTATGGTTGGTGATAAATTAACGATGTACTTACGTCAACCCATCAGTCTGCAGGAATCCAGATCCACAGGCAAAACCGTAGCCATGAGGTCCCCATTTCTTGCCGTAGCAAGTCTTGCAGTAGACGTCAGAGTCAGGGCCGTCGCATGCAATAACAGAGTCCAAAGTTTTGGTGCAGTCGCGACACTTGAAACATTTGCGATGCCATTCACGGCCCTTCGCAAGCACTAGCTCAGCAGCAAATACGGCGCCACCGCAACGGGGGCAACCTTTACCAGGAGGGGCCATGATGGAGGCCGTATCGATCACCGTTGTCTTTGGTGCTTGTTCACTGTGAAATTAGTAAAACTCATTGAAATATTTGCTGATTCGTTGGAGCGGAAGTTAATAGTTTAGATAATTCTACCTCTACATGAATTTGTTAACTTTGGTTGACGGTCGTATAGGCGGATGAATAAGTTTTTCTGTTAGGCGCGTGAAGGTTTAGTTGAAATCGTCAATTATATCTAATCATTATAGGTAAGTAATATCAGTAATTATAATTATAGTATATATGTTACTGATATTTTACAGCCAGTGAGGAAAAAGTAAATAATGTATTTTGATTTATCTTCGTAGATATAGATAAAAGCGTCAAATAATAGGTACAGAAACAATGTGCTATTTGAGATTCGAAATGTTTTAGAAAATTTTTACCACTACAGCTATTCCCAATAGCAATTTCTATTTATTTATTTATTTATTCTACCTCACAACCTTACCGTACCTACGCCCACGTTATTTATCGGATGTATTACCTAATACTCATTCCAACCTGTTCAGTTCTATTGGTACAATAAATAATTCATATTAAGTCCTAAAGCAGTTATATAATTATCCTCATATATTATTATTTAGTTAAAATAGCTCAGTATCTACGTTTTGCTAAATCATTGGCTTTGTATTGACAAAGCCTGGTTTTTCTTAGAAAATGATTTTTATCATGCATCTCCATCAAAATTGGCTATAAAACCAATACCAAATTTTTTTCCTGAAATGATCTTTGGGTAGGTATTCGGTTAGTGAAGTATTAAAAATTTGGTTATTTTATTTCATGCATGAGGCAATTCATCATTCCCTTGACATAAAAATATCTTCCGTTCCGTTGTATAACGATTGTGCCATATTCAATGGCTTAAAAACGCTTAGAATCTTTAATAAAGATATACAACAAAACCCAAATTCATCGGATTACCTACATGTCGCAAGCTCAAAACGCGTGGCTACTCTTGTCTATATTAAAATTAGTCGGATCGAGAGCGGAGAACGTGTTCTATTTTCATGTTGGCACGTTGCCATCTCTCGTTTGTATTATAAGCTGTTTTTATGAAAGTAACTATGCGATGGAAATAACCTAAACCTGTCATGTAACCTGAGAAGTAGTTATACGTAATATTACTGAAGAATAAGGCTAAAATAACTAGTAAGATGCAACACACGTCATGGCGTTAAGTAATTAGGCGAACGTTAAGATGATATCAATTGCTGAAGCAGTCTATGCAAATGGGCAATTTTATGTGAGTCGGTTAATTATTACAACTTGGGATTTTATAGTCCTGGACTGGACACTTAGGACCTCGGTGACACACTCAGTGATTATGTACCTTTGCCATTCCAAGTCCTTTATGTCACACATAAGACCGAGGCTGGACATGCCCCCATGGCCAATGCCTCTGGGGCCAAATCTTTGTGCGTAGCATCCTACAGCAAAAGCAAAGCGTTATTATTGCGTCCGGGGAGCACACAGCATAGCACATAAACATTATTATAGTATGTACATCGTGTCACAAGCTGTGCCCTCGCCAGATGATTCACACGACCCCAAGCAATTCTTACCCATTGGCGTAAGGGTCACTCTGCAACACACCAGCTCCTTTTCCGTAACCATAGCCCTTAGGACCAAACTTCTTCCCATAACATACTACAGAAAAGAAACACTTTATTAAAACAACAAAAAAAAGGAAATAGACATGCCATTAAATAAACAACGGTACTGTAATGATCACTCATGAAATTTTTAAATACTTAATATTGAGGAAATTATTTTAATTTAACGTATGTAGGTTCTAATTAATAAATAATAGGAAATGGATTTTCAATGGATAGCGAAAAAACAAACCTTTGCAGTAAATATCTTTGTCGGGACCCTCGCAACAATTTGTTGAGTCGAGGCGCTTTTGGCATTCACCGCATTTGAAGCACTCCCTGTGCCACCCCTGCACATACATAGAGTGAATATTAAGGAAACAAATGACCATGCTTGGAATTTATTAACTCAAGGGATCACTCGAATAACACAAAATTACACAAAGTTGTTATTTATTTCACATAATCAAGGTGGGATCGTCATTCTTTTCGAGGGAATTAGGTACTCATTCCGATACCTCTACAATATACTTCAGAATCTGGTCCATCACAATGCATCATCGAATCTAGGGTTCTGTTGCAATTTAAGCATTTGAAGCATCGCCTGTGGTAGCCCTAGGATAAAATGATAGGAGTGTTATTTTATAGGTAGCTTATGCGAAGAATTTTATGACATTAAGGATACAGAAACATTTTCATGTAGATCAATTATATTACTGCAGGTACATATTTAGAGCTTAAGTGTGTGTGTGTGCATATGTTAGGCAGCCAAAGCTTTGTTACAGGTACTAAAGATAACTTAGTTACGCTAATTTAACTTCATCGCTTTACCTTTCCTCTCGCTAACATCTGTTCGGCCGCGTAAACATAGCCACCGCATCGTGGGCATCCTTCACCGGGAGGCGCCTTGGCGATTACACGGGGCTCCAGACAAGCTCCATTAGTCCTTACACCCCTGTTTAAATACGGCAAATCAATAATTGATCGATAATAGTCATATTAAGCAACGTTGACAGAAGAAAAGTTAAAAGCCTCTCAGGCAATCAAAATACGCCTGCTTCTACATTCTAGTATCGGCCACACGGATTGCGGCTAAGCATGATGCCGGCGGCGCACCTCCGCCGTAATGGGAGAAGGTAAGGGCTCCCGGCCGCCCGCTCCGCATCGGCGTTACTATAGCACTACACAAATCGACATAGAGGGCGCTTTCCTTATCCCATCACATGTAATTACTATCAGTTAAAGCGAAGATTGAAGCGTTAGCCATGTGTTAAACAAGGGTCAGTGGCGAGGAAAGTTAATAACATACGAAGTCTTCTCTACATGCCATTTAGATGCGTCTTGAGCAGCGTTGCCAAGCCAAGGCTTACATAGTGGGTTCTCACCGTGACTTCTTCAGATCGGGTAGCCCCGTTGGGGAAGGAGGGATTGGTCACGACGGAGCGCGCCCGAACCGGCACGCGCCCTGCTGCGGCATCGCGGGCATGCGCCGGTATCGGCCGCGCTCCGCGACAATTATTACTAACTCATGTTTGGTAGTCGACTGTTTATTTATGTAATTTTTTATTAATAGTAAATAATACCGATGAACAAATTAAATTAAGCGATAGCGAATAAATAATCCTAACTAAATTTAAAGTACAGTATGGCGTGCGAAGTGTCCCCGGTTGGCCGAGATGTGTGTCGGCGATCCGCAAGTTGTGCTGGAGGGCTGCTCGCTCAATTCCTGTTGCGACATAAACGGAGACTGGTCATGCACGTGTAAGGCAGCGCGTAATTTACAGCCAGCGCGCGCTTCTACAGTATTCGTATGAGTATATATGTACACGCGGTTAATGTTGTTACGCACGGGCCCGTAGGCCGGTCGTTGTTGCGACCTTAGATAAGGAAAGACCCTCAGTGGCGCGGGCGGCGGGAGTTCGTAGAGGGTTCTTACTTACGTATTCTCTGCCTTCAGGTGCTCGCCAGAGTCCATGGACAAGCAACCAGCACCACCACCAAAACCGTAGCCTTTTGGTCCGAATTTGCGCGCATGGCACATTTTGCAGAAGAGTTCACCCTCGTGTTCTGAGCAGTTGGTAGAGTCCAGCAGCTTCTGGCACAAGCCTGATAACAAAACAAATATCCTTAATCCATGTCACTTCATTAATTTGTTGAAAAATAAAAAATATTTTCTTAGGTACCTACTCAAATAGAAAACATCGAGACAACCGTGTTGTTATAAGAATCGATCTTCCTATTTTTATAAAGATAAACCTATTATTATTAAGTTATCGAATCCATGAAGTATCTCTAAAAATTACAAAAATATCTTCAGTTATTTCGTGACTTTTTTTTAGGTATGTAGTTTTCTTTCTAATGTTTTCTAAAGTTTTGTTTACAGCATTACATAAAATAAATTATCTACTTGTATAATGTCAACAATCACAAATTACAACAAACTTCTGTAATTATAAACACCCCAGAGTGTATAACAAACTATCACGTTTTCAATGTCAACAGTACAAAACTTCATGTTTCGTCTTGAATTGAACCCACTTTGCTTTGCAACAAGGTAAATTTTCTCTGCTCACAAGCACACACATGTCGAGAAAACCTCACAGGTATGCAGATTTCCTCACGATGTTTTCCTTCACCGAGCAATAATAATTTGGAAACAAATACACACATAATTTCGAAAAATCTCGAAAAGACAGCCGTGTGGCACATACGAGGTGGATCTTGGACTGGGGATCGAACTCTTTCCTGTCTTTGCAGTCGTTGGTTTTACCGCTAGGATTACTGCTATAATTTTTTTGTAGATTTTAGTCTCGAAAAGAACTTAAAATATACGAAGCAAGTTTACTTTATCTAAGAATACATTTTTTTTTAGTGTAGTGTGGGGCCCTCACCCACTAAAATAACCCGCGTGTACCGTCTCTCCGCCTTTATTGGCGGGCCACCGGAACTATATTACATTCCTTCAGTGGTACCTAGGAATACCTAGGTAATATATCTAATTGAATAAAACTAGACTAATTCAGTTTAAAGGTTTGCCTTAATTGAGTATGAACTTATGAATGAGGCTATTTTCAAAGGTAAGTAAGCTTAAAACTCACCGCACTTAAAGCACATTTTGTGCCATTTGAGTCCACCGGCGACTCGCTCCTCAGCTGCGTAAACTGACTTGCCGCATTTAGGGCACTTTGGGTTATCTGCTGGTTTGAAAGGCATTGTGCTCGCTTAACTTATCCTGTAACAAAATATTTCCACTTGAATTCATATGTTAATTTACAATCTTTACTTAGGGTCTCAGCACAGACGTTCACATCGGGCTCTCCATTTATCACAAACCACTTCAAGAATATATAATTGATCCTTCTTGACCATTATCATTCACTGACTCTTCACTATTTCAAGAAATGTTAACACAGTATTTCAGATAGGTTGTCAAATTTTATTCTAAATGCAAGTTGTTGGACGATATCCAAATCGCATGCACTGCTTCTTTAGAATCTGTACTGACACTTTATTACTCAACAGGCATCTACGATTATGTGAATTTTCTACCAATTAAGTGTAAAAAATATAGATAAACAAGGAACATAGGGCAGCAAGCGCGTGGGTTGCGCCCGCGCACCTAATTTGGGGCGTTCAGGTAAAATTACGCGCTGGAGCGTGCGTTGAATCGCTAAGAATAGTTGACACATGAAACCGCAATATCACTCGCGTATGATATATTATATAAGAAAAGGTTAAATATCACTTTCACTGGAATAAGCACCTGTTCGTCGAAGTCGATGCGGGAAGTAGCTCCCGGACGCGTTTACAGTTCAGGGCGGAGATGCCGAGACTGCGGTGCGCGATGTTCGAATGATGCGCGAGGGCAGTGTATTACCGTAGTCTATGTGCTAGTTGCACACGGCCCCAGTGGAGGGGAAACCTTGCCGTCACCCCCCGTTCTCGACACCCCGACCACATTACCACCAACCCTCACATTTACAACTTCCTCGTCGTACCGTCTCTTAATTAGCTTGATAATATCTACAGTTCATGTATATATCTTACACCTGTTTATATCTAATTAATAAAGCAGATCTGCCAGCGTATACATAGCTATCTCATTGCATAGTTGATATGCTAAAATCCGGCTTGTAAAATTCTACCAAGCATCTACTGTTAAAATTTGAAAAAAAAAATACGGAAACGCTGCGAAAATACCTACAAACTACCTAAAGAGAAGAATTTAGCCTTGTGTAAACATTTTATTTGATATTTAGTCTTGCACGGAAACCCCTTTAATTATCTAAAAACAAAACAACAACAGCGTAATCACCAAGAAAAGTCTGTTTCGATAACTTATTTGGCCACAGTTTGTTTTATTCTCCATAAAATATTGCTGGTATATTTAGAATTACAAAATTATAATGTGTGCTGAAGAATGTAAAAATTACGAGTTTAGTTTTGTGTAAGCTGCATAATAATTTTGTGTTTCCTTGTGACTCTATAGGTAATATAATAATTCATGAGCTTTTAGCTACAATACAACTTCTGTTCTAGATATTAAAAGCTTTAGAGATTGCTTTCTTCGTTAACAATAACTTGATTACAAAAAAACCTTTTAAAATATTCTCTACATTAACACAGACCTAGAGCCTAGTTTAAGCACCAGTCTCCTACAATATGGTACATATTGTAGGAGACTTAATAACCAATGTATATGTTATTCTTATAAAGCTGCGTATTGTGGTGAGAAAATAAATGATTATTATTGTTATAATACTTCCTGATATTTACGCGAATGTTACACATTACAGAATAAAACTACGTTTACGGAATCTATCGCGTTTACTTGATTTTCTGGTATGTATTATCTGTATATATTTTATCAGTCTTGGACGTCTAACATGTAAGTCCACCCGTGATCATGAATGCTTTAAAGTATTCGAAACGTCGGGATAGTAGAAAATCAAGTAAAAGCGTTAGATTCCGTAAACTTGATTTTATTTCATAATTATTATTGTTTTAATATGCTTCATAGATCGAGCTATTCGTAATTTCTGAGTTTGCTGGAAAATCCATCAATAAATAGAAGTAGAATGGAGTTTCGAATTGTGCCGTGGTGCCTGGTAGAGGTAATAGGCTCATAATTATCTATTACCTAAATAGAGCTAAGTAAGACACGTATACGATGTGGGTGCGCATTACACCTCTGCTTAAATTGTACTAGCTACCCGATTTCGTCAGCGTAACTTCACATTTGGGTCAGCATTTTATAAATACGTCACTCTACAGCACATTAGACTGAAAAAGCTGGAGTAGATTAAACGTGGAAGTATGATGAGGCTTATTGAGATATGAAATGGGCTCATATTTGAGACACTGGACGTAGCAAAGAGGTACTAGTATAAGAATAAAAGCTTACAGAACTGATTTTGTTTAACGCGTGTTTGTGCCGGCACGATCGCTGTAACCTAATATTATGCATTTCTAAAACAAACGGATAGTTCAGTCCCTGAGTCGTAAGGAAACCCTTTTTATTTCCGGAAGCGCTTGACGCTATCCTTCAGCGTATTATTCGTTATTTCTTCCGTTTTATTAGCACGTTGCTACGCTACGAGCTGGCAGTTAAAATGTAATAGGTACATATATATCGCCGGCGCGGATCATGTTCATCAAGTGTACAAAATAATATAAGTAATGTTTGTACTTATACTATGTTTTTGTGTTTGCTATGTACTGTGTATGTCCACATAGCTCACAACGTCAAGCTTAATAATGGCCGACGGTGTGTATGTTTGTGTGGCGACTGCCCCTCTACGCTACGTAATTGTAGACATGCTCATTAAATATAGGTGTAAATTATCAAAAATCTGATCAGATTCTTGGCGTCTAATTGAGATCTCGAAAAATATTGATTTTCCAAACATATCAAAGTAAAGGGTCAGAAGATCACAAAAATAGAAGAAATATTATGGATTGACACAATTCATATTTTTTTTTCTTGGAATACACGAGTTTTCTAAATATTGACATTCTTTGTCTAAGTATTTAGCCCAGGTCTAGTATTTTCACAATAGCTTTTCTATTGGTAGAGCCTACCTTATCCCAGCACGAATGGGCCGGCTCGATCGGGGAAGTACCACCCCCTCACATAAGGTCAGCGTGTAACAATCCCCCTCCTATCCTCTCCTTAGTATTATACCTATCCTCTCCTTATTATTCTTCCTATCCACCACCTACTTTGGAGATAACGACGCGCAAGTGATGCCTCTGGTTTGCGTAGCGTCTTTAGGCTACGGTAACCGCTTACTATCAGGTTGGCCGTATACTTGTTCGCCACCCATGTCCATCCATCCATCCATCAGCCTTTTAAAGTGCACTGCTGGACATAGGCCTCCCCAAGAATGGGGGATAGTGCCGTAATTGCCACGCTTGGCAGGCGGGTTGGCGATCGCAGTGGATGTTGTTAATACTCGAAGGAGTGCTGCTACCCACTCCTCCGGTATTCCCTCAGTCGGCTCTTACGACTCCCATGGGTAGCAAGGGGTTGGACAATTCTAAAGCTGGCCCCACACAGCTATCCATGTAGCATAAAAAAATACTTTTTATTTTATTTCAATTAAGAAGGATTCTCGCCATATCATATAACTGAAAACTAATTGCATAATTACTAACAATGTAAAGATGACATTATCCCGATTTAGCCGCGAGTAAAAATAAACAGTACACTTATGACTGTATATAATTTATTTTAAATGCCGTAGGAAAATCTAGTACATTCCAAATTGGGCATTGAACAAAAATATTATTAGTGAATCACGTTTTGGCAAACTACGGACGACTCCTTAAAATTGGCAATGACCAAACTAACAAAGTAGATACTTGTATTCAAGTGTAAACAGACCTTATCTACATAATTATGTGATGGCAAGTTAAGTGTGGACACACACTGCATATAGCAACAACAACAACACACCTATAACTACTGTGTACGGTGAAACCGAACAATATAATTGCTTACATAGCATTTTCCGCGATGCTAATTTATTAATAAGCTATAAATATTTAGTACACGCCAGTTAGCAGTCGCCGCGTTTGCTCCCTCGCTCCTTTGTATTTACTAACTTGGTCCAGTAATTAAATAATTTTTATTTGCCTAAATCCAAAGTATCATTCACTAAGTGCCCTCCCTTCGCATTGGTCCTTCGAGCTATTGAAATCAAGGACTTCGCATACTGTTTATTATATTTATTAGTAGTACCGTGTCACATTGTGGCATAACAGCGCTCTTGCCAACTTGCACTCGCACCTGCCCGTCTATTAATATTTTTCATAATAATAACTTTACGGAATGTTATGCTTCTTCAAGAAGGTATATCTAATAAATATGTATTCTATTAATACATTATTTTTCTACAGATTATATTGTAATATATTAGAAATTATCCGGTGGAGAGTTTGAACTAGAACAACGCAAAGAATTAGTAGAGACAGCTCGTGCTATGTATCCCGTTCCAGAACACAGGTGGTCACAAGCCACCCTAACATTGATAGGGAAATGCGGCTTTACGTTATTATGATAATAACGTTTAACTTAGAATCTCTTTCTGGTTGGAATTTCTAAGAATCTTTAATTAAACTATACTGTATTTTTGACCAGATGCTAAAAATTTATAAGTAGGCTTGGAAATTTCAAATCCTTACTAATATGTATTATAAATGCGAAAGTGCGTTTGCGTGTTTGTTTGTAACGCTTTCATGTTGTAGCTGCTGAACCGGTCATCATGCATAGTCTGGAGCCCAGAAAAGGTCATAGGCCCTTAATTCCGGAAATATGAATGGTTTCCGTGGGATAGCTATATTTACACAGAGATAATTAGTGTGCCGTAGTGATGTATAAGTATTTATATTCGGAATCCACGGACGGGCAGAATCTATGTTATAAAACTGTCATAAATACTGATCTCCAAGGTTTCTTGACTCCATATTTTTATGGACTACGTCCGTGCGGACTGCACAGATTGCGGAGTGTTTTAGATACCGGCTTCTCGCTCGAGTGTTGTGGGTTCGATTCCCACACAGGACAACTCTTTGTGTGATCCGCAAATGGTTGTTCAGTGTCTGGGTGTACTTTGTGTCCGTAAAATTGTATGTATTTAAAGTCCCCCGCGATACAAGGAATATTCCTTAGTGCAGGGTGCTGTTTAGAAAAAGTATTTATTAATAAATCACTATGATACAGCAATTATCGCTAACAGCTATCCCGCGGGAACCGCTCATTTTTCGGGTTTAAAAAGTGGCCTATCTCCTTTTCTAAGATTGGTTTAGTAGTTATAGCGTGAAAGTGTAACAAACAAATAAACTCACTTTTGCATTTACAATGTTAGTAAGTAAGTAAGGATATAGGTACCTACCCAATGTAAACACTTTTCAAGGTTTAGTAATTACAGGCGATCGAATCGAATTTTCGATTGATATTGTGCTTCGGTACCTATCTATGTGAGATGTATTAAGTACCTTCTTGTAATCAGATTTAACCGACAGGGTTAACAGATTTACGTAATAATTTATCAATGTGGTAAACTAAATAAAACACAAAAGCCGTGTCCTCGTCGCAGCCACAATGATGACAGCACGGCGTCGCTTCCCTTCTCGCGACTATGTGCAGGTATCTGCCGAAGTAACCGTGCCCCGACAGGATTTGCACAGGTCGCAAGGTAAGGACTCCGTGTCGTCATGCTGCCCACTCCTACAGTACCTATTGGCTGGAGTACCTCTACGGTCTAAAGACCGGCCCGGGGCGTCTCCAGTCACGCCCGCGTACGGGCCAAGACAGCTCTGCGGGCGTTGCTCTGCCACCTGGACATCTCGTTCGGCAGGGGGTGACTACCCCTCCACCCGCGGTGCCCACTGATATACCTACCTCGGTGAGCATCTCCGCCTCCAAGTCCCACGGGGGAGGGGGGTTCCAGCCAATGCGCAAGCTGCCTTGGTCTATGGTGTGGTATCCGCGTATGCTCTGACACGAAGACTCTCTGTGATCTCCACAGAAGAGCCCTGTTCCGTGCGTCCAGGGGTATTGCCCACACGGGTGCATCGTACATTGCTATCAACTGGACCACCCCCGCCTAAAGCTGTTGGCACGCATTATTGGGTACGCCCATATCTGGCATGAGCCGTGCAAGGATGGAGCGGTCGGCACGCATTATCAGGTACGCCCATATTCGGCATGAGCCATGCAAGGGTGGATGCCGCGCCGACGAGCCTTGGGGACAGTTGGCGGAAGTGCTCGTGAAAGGCCACCACCCGTCCAGTACTAAGACTTGATCTGGGCCTGAATCTCAATTTGGACTCCGTCCACCGTGATCGAAGCGCCAGCAGGTGGTCAACGTTGGAGCCGTGGAAAAGTAGGGCCTCCGACTTATCCAGTGCCACCCTAAGCTCCTACGCCCAAAGAGAATTAGATAACCCTAACTCTGTGACCTCCGTCGTGGCAAATATTAATAGTTAAGATTAAATAGTATTACTTAATTTACTTTATGCACTCAGCATACGAGTATATCGTAAATGATTCGAAGTACTCGTGACTGCAAAAGAGGTCACCCCTGACGTGTATGTAAGGTCACGACTCTATCCTTATACGATGGCAACGGTCAGCATGTTTCTACTGACCATATGTTTGCCATGACGTAACCCGTCTTAATAATAGTGACATAAATAACATTGATGCAAAACTTTTTGTTATGCGATTGTAATTAATGAACTGATGAAATTGCGAAAACCTGTCAGCAGCGGCCAATAGAAAAGAATTGAATTGTAATGAACTTGCCTACTGACAGTATAACTATTGCTTGAGTGTTTTTATTGCAAATATTAACTATCTATATAAGAGACTCAACGTTGTAAGTAGCAAAGTCTATATGCAGTTTTGTAATGTAGTAGTACAGAGGGTAATAACTATAACGCCGCCTAATAAGAACCTCGCTACTAATCTCAGTGCACAGCATTACCCTGTTGTCAAACACATTGCTGTTTCACAGTCGAAATATTGAAAGGACCCAACCATTACATCAGTATTAATCCATATACGTGTTATCTGCTTACGTTTGTATTGTTGCATTTTACGACACTTCCGCAAAATGAAGAGAATGCTATTAATTTCTTAATTAATAGTTAATAACATGTATATTATCTTATATATTATTCCTCTAGCCTGTGTTTCTGCCCATCCTGTAGATCTTCCTTATTCCTTTATCGAATTCCATGATTTACCGTAAAAGCTTATCGTGCCGGCTAATGACAAAAAGGAATGTCTGGGTAAATGAAACACACAGTCTAAAAATGGACCGCTTCTCTTAAGTTTGAGATACAGGCGCAGGCGTCACCCAAAGACGTTAAATATGAATGTGTTATCGAAATTAGCAGTCAGGAGCAATTGTCACGATGGCAGAATTGGCAAAGCATCTGGACGGTATCCAGGAGATGCAGGTTCAAATCCTGCTCGTGACTGTTATTTTCGATTTCACATTTTTCACTTTGTGTTTAATGTATAGTGCTAAGCATGTAAAATGCTAAAAATATATATAAAAATATCTAAATACGAATAGTTATTCAATACATTAATACAGGCTGGAGGCCCCAGTGAGAGTCCTTATTATCTTTCCTCCAGGAAGACATAGGAGACGCCTATCCCTTTCTGTGGAGTGGGCGTCACGTAAGTGATGTCTCTGGTATTAATAGCGTCTTTGTCTATAGCTTTGGTTACCACTTACCTTAGGTGGATTGTACGTTTGTTTGCCACCGGCGTAGTGTAATAAAACTAGATACCTACTTAGGAAGAGGAAAAAAATATTATTTTAAGATTTTTATTTCTTAATGGATCATTACATCTCTTGACGTAGGTAAGCTGTTAACTAATATTTCAAACGAGTATATGAGACCATCGCTATTTCTGCAACAAATTTTATCATGAGTGACATTAATTTTATGGCCGTCAAATGGTCTTCAAAAAATGTGTTACGTAAAATTTTGCTTTGGCACTTGTTCAAACCTGTCCATAACTTCAAGCCACCTTTTGTGACTGATGTTTTATTTGAGTGAGGTAAACACCTGTCAAACATTATCATTAATTGGTGCGTAACTAAGCACATCTCTATTAATCGTGGAATTTAAAGTTCAATGCTATTTGAAAACGAAACATTTTAAATACACAAGGTATTCAAAGTATTACAAGTACCTATTTTGATCTGTATTTTAGCACTTAACATACTCAGTTACTTTTAAAGTACAAATTATTTGTGATTGTAGAAATATTACAAGTAGTGATATCAAAGAATGACAAGAAATGATGTGACTCTATTTACTTTGTGCTTCTAAAAGCTCTGTCGGCTAGCCATGAAGAAAGAACCACAGGTGCTTTGTGTCATGGCGCCGGCGGACAAGGATGAGAAGTGAGTTGTCCGGACTCATGGTGTCACACTTGCTTGGAGACCGATTCAATAAATTTCAGTGCCGCAATCACGTAATTAATTCATTGTTAATAACATATACATATATGAACGGAGTTTCTGTTAATTTTATTGTTTTCGCTTTCTTACGAAAAATAAGTATTTTTACTAATTCCAAAAATACAATCATATAAATTTGCCCAGATATTCAAGAAACAAAAAAACACATATCACGTTATCACATTTATAAATAATTGAAGTAATATTGTTTTGAAATACAGATGGGGACACAAATATTTATAGCATGTAATAAGTGATATAATAAAGGTATTTTTTATAAGAACACTTTGAAGTCGGTGTTATATAATATTCAGGTGTTTATGAGTCAGTCTGCGGCAGGTGTGGCTAGCTCCATGGAGCAATGTGTGGGCCGAGGCTAAAATAAAATGGAAGCTGCAAGCACCAAGTGTTACTCACGCTACAAAACTCATCGTGGCTCAGTGTTACTCATGTTCTATACCGTGGGTAGGCAGCACCCACGCCCAATCAAAATTTCATATGGACGAACACTTTTAGACGTCACTTCTGCTGAAATACAATCTTAACAACCAGTTTGCATGAGAGCTAGTCTTCAGCACGATACTCGTTACAAAATTTTATGAATTATACAATTCACTGGAATAATTTCAAAAAGTTATTTTGATAATTACCAGATATTTTTGTCGGCTTTCGATATTAATAATTTTTTTTGTATAATCAGGTTTAAATATTTGCAGTCGGTGTTATATTTCAATAAATATTATGTAAGAACAAGATATTAACATTGTCAAATAACAAGTAAGTATTAAATTTTACTTATTTTCAGTTAAGAACTTAATTCACTAAGTAATATATGGGAATAATCCACTGGGAGTAAGCAGAGGATCAACCATACCCGTTGAATATGTAGATACTACGTACTCTGAAGAAAATATTAAATACACTACATGTCATCCAACATTCCAAAATGTTGTTATTGTTTAGTTAGCTCCGTGTTAATTATAACGGAGAAAACTATAGGTAAAGCAGTTTTGTAATGAAATATTACCTTAAATTTTAAATAGGAATGTAGATGTATAAGTTTATTTTTATATATTTTTTTAGCATTTGACACGCTTAGACCTTATAAATTAACACAAAGTGTGAAAATGTGAAATCAAAAATAAAAGTCACGAACAGGATTTGAACCTACATCTCCTAGAATACCGTCCTAGATGCTTTGCCAATTCAGCAATCGCGACTACTGCTCGGAACTACGAATTTCGATAGCACTTTCATTCTTAAAGTCTGGGGTGACGCCTGCGCCGTCTTTTATTAGTTTAGTCAGCCAGGGATAACCTTTACTTGTGGTAAGACTAAATACTGCAAAGAAAATTATATTCTACACGTGTTTTTATTTATTTTATTTATTTAAAACTTTTGGACTTATAGGTACAAGGCGGACTTAATGCCTTAGGCATTCTCTTACAGTCGACCTGGGGTGTAGCAGAAATTAAAGATGGTAGGTGCAATAGACAAATAAATGTCAATAGATAATAATATATACACATATACCAAAACATATAACTAATACTATGATAAACCTACATAATATACACCACCTTTGCAAAATATCAGGGTAAGGCAATTATAATATTCATCCATCCATCATCCATCAGCCTTTTAACGTCCACTGCTGGACATAGGCCTGGGCCTTAATTATAATATTATGCAATAATAATATTATCCATATAGATCAAATTATGTAGATACGAGTAGGTAAAGAAAATAATACAAGTACGTATACTTGTTTCAATAATAAAAATAAGTTTGAAATAAAAAACATCATAAAATGATGTAACGAATTACCGTTAGGCCTGTGAAACGCACGAGAATATTTGCAAAATACTTTTTCGTCTCGATATTAAAAGATTATATATTTATTACGTGTGAACGCATAAATTTCTATCAGCGTACAAGAATAATAATAACCTAGTTGGCAGTTGCATTCGGACGAGAAGGCAGTGGTTACAGCATCCACTACTTTCAAGATCAAACATAACATTTATTAAACGAAAATATTTAAATTGATACGAACCAACAGACCCACGTTCTGTTAAATTTTGAAAGTCATATTGTCATAAAATGTCCGCGTTTTTGTTATAATATAAGTACATAAGATATTTCACATCTTATATTGCCCTGATTTTTTAAATACATTTATCGAGGAAGTAATCTCTTGATAATATTTTACACATTTATATTTAGTAAAATTTAAATAGGTACATCTGAAATTATGAAATTTTATATCACAATTAAATTTTATATAGGTAAAATAGCTTTGCAGTATTATTAAACAACTTGGTTTGGAGGAAATTGGAACAAAACGGTAAAATATAACTAAATTCGTATTACCTATTTTCAGATCTAAATAGAAATTTTCTGATAGAAAATGTTGTCTACGGAAACTAGAACTAGACGTAGTGTAAAGAAAAATGGTACGTTTTTGGTTCTAAGGTTTTCGTTCTGGAAATTTTTATCTACAGAACAAGCCCGTGACAGACAGGAGACCCAAGTTGATAATGAAGAATCAAAAGTAATCGTCGGCACGTAAACATTGCAAATAACGCTAGAGATGGAGACGCCTGTCCCTTAGGTGTGAATGGTAAAACAGTTTTATTTCACATACTCAAGCATATTGAAAAAGTAAGGAACCTTGAAAACCGCCTGAATTAAGTGAAAGATGGTAACAAACACCCGTCGTATGTTGCATTACATTATTTAAGTGCCACATTGATGAGAGTATCTTGCATTGTATTGTTACTTGTGATGAAAGATGGATTCTACAATGAAAATAATAATCAGAAACTTTCATCATAATGGTTGAACCTAGGAGAAACGTCCAATCCTGCTCCAAGTAAAAGTTGACACAGAAAATGGTACTGATGATTGTTTGGACCAGTGCTTAATGTCCCTCTCAATAAAGCAATATAAATCCAATATCTATATTGCACCTGTCACTTGTAATTGTATAGGTATAAATAGGTACTGTATTGTGAACTTTTTGACAGCATATTAATTTCAGTTTGCACCACAACAAATCACCTTCATGTTTTTCAGAATAGTTTGATTTTCATGAAGAAATTCTAATTATGCTATGAACTATATGGCTATAGGTATAGCTATGAACGCTCCCAGTGATTCCGTAGCAATCAACAAATATCAATGAAACACGAAAAGCACAAAATGCTAACATTTATTGATGCTCTCTAACCTAAATAAGTATTTCGCAGGTCCGAGTTAAGGAATCCAGCGTGCAATGCTCACATCGATTTACTATACAATACTACTAAACAAGAGCAGCCGCCTGCATGGCGGAAGCCAAGCTACCGCATATCATAATAATTTAGGTCAGGAGAGAATGTTTTTGTCTGATGGAAATATATGCTTAACAACTAATGAACAAAACGAACAAGAATTTGGAGTTTGTCATGATGTTTTTATTATAATTCTACGCTTTCAGAGTAAGAGATCATTCGTTTATAACCAACGATATCCATCACGAGAATGAAACGCGGGTAAAAACTATTAAATTATATTTTTGTAAACTATAATTACACATTTCAGAGTATCAACAAGTTGACTATCGAAGGTGTATGCTTTTTTAAGAGAAGCAAGATGTTGCTACGCGCTTAGTTAAGATAATATGTTTACCATAATAAATTAGCTATTTTAGTACTGACACGAATATATCGTTTCGACAACAAGGCATTTCCTGATTGAAGATAGCTGGGCTATTTTAATTTCCATTAGATATTCAATAGTAATTTAAAGGTGTCATTTAACTGGAAACGGATGAACAATACTACTGTTCCATTTAACGAGAACGCGGTAACATAAAACATTATTAGACGAAATGAAAATATTGTGAGAAAAGAAGAACGGTACATTTCCTGTGGTGCCCAGTGAATATCGCCGCCAGTAGACTGCGACTTGTTTGCCGTCCGAAGTTATTTCGGTCCACGGAATGCGCGGGCGGTAGTCACTGGAGTCTGATCGTTTCTCGGAAAATTTAGATTATACTACAGTACAAATTCGGTAAACCAACTTATGAAAATGTCGGGTAATAATATATTTTTTTATACTACACGGGTAGCCTATAAGCACTTGCAATAACAGAGGCATCACTAGCACGTCGCATATTCAAAGGAAAGGGATAGGAGGTGGACATGAAGGATAAATAGGAGAGGATAAGAAGGGGATTTGGGCCTCCAGTGCGTTCGCTAGGTGTGTTTCACAACTGTCCTACTGTCCTACCGTTGTTTGATCTTTATCTTCTGTGAGAGAGTGTACTTCCCCAATAGAGCGTAACCCAAGACGATAAGTCCATCCATCAGCACTTCAACGTCCACTGCTGGACATAGGCCTCCCCAAGAGAACGCCACAATGAGCGTTCCCGTCATGGGGGATAATGCCATAATCGCCACGCTTGGCAGGCGGGTTGGCGATCGCAGTAGATGTTGTTAATACTCGAGGGAGTGCTGCTGCCCACTCCTCCGGTATTCCCCCAGTCAGCTCTTACGACTCCCGTGGGTAGAAAGGGGTGGGACAATTCTAAAGCCAGCCCCACACGGCCAAGACGATAGACGGCATAGACGATAAGTATGAATTTGTTATCGAAATTAGCAGTCAGGATTGTCACGATGGCTGAATTGGCAAAGCATCTGGACGGTATCCAGGAGATGCAGGTTCAAATCCTGCTCGTGACTGTTATTTTCGATTTCACATTTTTACACTTTGTGTTTAACGAGCCGTCCCATTCATGCTGGGACAAGTAAGGTCTACGATAAAATAATGTTTTAGTTTCCTAGCGGTCTCGAGTATGTAGTCGCTACATTATTTAGCATTAGATTTCAAGTTTGATTTTAACATTCATCTAAACTAACACTTTTACCTATCCAGCTAAGAGTGTCAGATAACTAAGTGTACTTTCCTAGGATATAGGTATATAGGACTATGGAGTCAAAGGTACAATAACGTGGATGGCATTATTTAAAGAAACGTCAAACATATTTGTTCACGATATTACGGTTACATTTTTGAGCTCACTATACCCAGAATAATTTCCTTTTTTAATAAGTAGGCATATCACTTTCCACGGCAATCAAGTCATGTTCGACGAAGGCATATCGAATCCAACTGATAAATATAATTATTATTGTTTATAAGTACCTAATCTGTAAAAACCCTAATAATTAAAAGCAAACAATCGGAAAAGGAGACGTAAGAAAGCCACTAAGTAAAATTAACAAAGGATTTGTTGATGATTTTAATATAAGTATAATATTATTTGCACATCTTTATTAACATCTGTATAATAAAAGTTTGGAATGTGTGAATGTGCCCGGTAGATGGCAATAGGCTCGCCCCTATTACGTGGGACTTAAACATAGCTGGCGAACCGTTGGTGTGTAATACACCTCTGTCTACCCCTTCGGGGAATACAGGCGTGATGCTATGTTATAATAAAAGCAGTAATAGCTTCTAGGCTATGTAGACTAGGTATCTAGTTTAGCCCCCAATCCGGAGTCACAACTTCACCAGCAATATACTTTTTATTATTTGTATTACTTAACATAAACGTAAAATTATTGAACACCATTTAGGAAGGAAACATAAAAAAGTATTATAGCTAGTAGTGTTGCACCAAAACTATACAATCAAATGGAATGTAACGGGAACATCAAACCTCTTTGCAATCATCATTTCGACATTAAAACCTAAAAAAAATGGTTAACAAGTACGATGCTACGAAAACATTGGAAGTAACATTGAAAGTATTTTGAAAACAAAATAAATCTAAAAATATGTGATGACAACATACGCATAGGTACACAAACATATATTATTTTAGAATGTTATATAGAAATGCTGCTTTAACTACTGCTCGTAAATAGGCATGATCTATCCAGGTACTACGAAGTAATCCATAAAGTTTTTTTTTCATAAAATTTTATTAACACTACCGACTGTAACTGTAGAGCAAAAGATCTCGGGTCCAGGACAAGATGATACACTAGCTAGATCGAGACCACGTAAGTAAGACCAAAACCACGATCGAGAATGCAAGACCAACATTAAATTAACAAAACTTAAGTACTTAAATTATGTGAATCTTAAGTAAATTTTTTTGTTTCTGTTTTTGTATGAAAATAATTTGTGTTTTGCCAGTTTATTTTAATATCGCATTAGTATATTAGTAAAGGAAATTTTTTTTTTCGTCTACGAAAAACGAAAGGCTTCTTAAGGACTTCTTAAGAGGAAAAAAAATTTTCCTTTACTAATCTCTAAAAAAAAATAAACTTCAATATTATTCCCGAAATAACTAGTGATGAGCAAAGTTAGTTTTGGTGACGACATGAAGCCTCATCTATAATAGCACAAAAAAAGAACAACAAAAACAAAGGGCTTCAACATCGATGCGACTTTTTAAGAATATTACACTTTGCCCGTGGCTAAGTCGCAGGCAAAGGCTGGTTTTTAGTTTATATATCTCAAGTTCCCGATATGGTAATGGGACAAAACGTTTTTATTCTTTCAACCCATTACTGTCCCACAATTGGGTACGAGTCTCCTCTCTTCCCTTCTCACTCTGGAGAAAGATTTAGGCCGTAGTGTATCACGCTAGTCGACTGTGGGATGGCAGAATTCACAAGCCGTCGAGAAAGTCTCTTTACAGGAAACTGTGACAAAGTTTTCCTTCACCGAGCAAAGATAATTTGTAAACAAGTTCACACATATCATTGAAATTTCTTGAATTTATGTATGCATGACCCTGACTCTAAACTATCACTGTCTAAAAAAGTTTTCAGGGGCTGACAAAAAACAAAATCGCTTAAGTTTTTTTTTGCGTGATATGAAACAAACACAGCTCAGTTACTGCTTTACAAATATAAAGCATTTGAACCGGTTTCTCGTTGTATGAGGCGCAAATAGTTAGATTAGTTTTGGTAGTAGATTTTTCAGGAGACAGTCATGGAATTTTCTTTTACACGATGTGCGTTCCCGTTCACGTTGTGTAAGTTCATTGGCAGCACCTGGATGACGTGGTCAGCTTCAAAATATATTAGTAAACTCTTAAAAATAATAAGTGGCTAAAGTCTAAACTATGAGCAGGGAAAACCGAGCCAACAATTTTGTCTGTGAACACTGATGATTTCATTTTGTGTTGTTGATGGATGGACACAAAACTTATTAGAATAATAAATATTATTTATTTACGTTATATTTTTATTTGATACATAATATTACCGACTTAATAGCTATGATTACGTAAAGCGGTAATGCAGATTTTCATCCGTCAAGATAACTAATGATAAATGAAACAATTAAATCTGTATATTTAATATTGGAATCATTTTCCACAGAGAAAGTATGTAAGCATTACTAGCCTTTGCCCCCAGCTCCACCGCTGGAGGAAGCCAGTTTTTAAGTTATATCTTATGTACTTCTTGTTTTATATTTAGAGACGTCTAAATAGCCTAATACAATATATTTGTCTCAAAATCTCAAATGTATACACATAGCTCTGTTACAGCTTTGTAATAATAGTAGCCTTTGCTCGCCGTTCTGCCTCTGGATTCCCAATTAGTTCAGCGGTTTTTGCAATGAACATCAAACAGATAAGCCTGTACATTTATAATATTAGTAGCAAATAGAATATATATCTCTAGTATCAAGTCATTTATTGCATCGGGTGGAGTGCATCCGGCATATTGGCGACCTAATTAAAATCGTAGAGCGCATAAGAAAATCACAGGTGGTAGCGCTGTCTTCAGGAGACTTATGTCCAACTACATATTCGTCACTGGTTTTTTTACACTTTATTTCAGATACGAACCTCCTACATAATGAAAGGAAAACTACCATCCGCACCTCAACACTAAGCTTACAAGACAAGATAGCATTAAGTTTCTTTCTCTCGCAGCGACATTTTATGCTTAAATTTACTTAGTTTTTCGTTTCATACAACACCTACAACATGGATTTTGATGAAGACACTAAACTATCGCCACATGAATATGGACATAGTGCTGTTTATGGGATTATAATATATAGGTATATAAGCTCCATATTCATTTTGTCACTGCTAATAGGATACCAACAAACTCGTTTGTCACTTGAGCACGGGGTGTCGTACCACCTACCTACCACTACCTACGAGCTTTAGTGACTTAGAAATGACCTTGTAATGTAAACATGAAATAAATGTCTAAATAAAGTGTTTTTCATATAAACTTTCCACAGTTACAAATACCTATTACTAACAAACTTTCCATAGCACTCCGCACGACAATAACAAACATATGATATACTTTGTATTACATCATCTCTAACTACGAAAAATAAAATAATTCAGACTACATGTTTATTCTCATTCCGATTGTGTAAACAAAAACCCCAAAATACTCCAAGTGATCGTGCTATACAACAGATGTTAACTGGATCGAAACTCAGAAGAATTTATACAATAAAGAATACAGAGGTGCAATATATACATATTTGTGGCTTAATTAAAGGGAGTCTTAGATTAAAGTGTCAGTAACATACATCTCCCCGCCACGCCATTATAGTCTCATAATTTAATTTCGATTAGTTTAGAAAGAAACGAATCTAGTTAATGATCCGATACTAACATTACGCCCCTGTAGGAACGAGACTGGACGGGTGGTGAGCCACATCAAACTAATAATTTATTTTAAGTCAGTAACCTTCGCTAGAAAAAGCGAATGAAATAATTTATTTTCATTACACAACTTCTTTATATTTAATATTTAGGCTAAGCGTATGCTAAGATGCAGGCGACGCAGATCCACGCAACAAAGGCAGAGCAGATTTTGTAATGCTTTGAACATCCTTAACTTCTACATTGCGGCGCTGCAGGCACGTGTCACGCAGATATGTCTCTGTCCTGCTACAAGTGCCTAGGCCGCGACACAAATGGATAAATAATAATGATAAGGATGTTCAAAGCATTAAAAAATCTGCGCTGATCTGCGTCGCCTGCGTCTCAGCATACGCTCAGCCTAATAGGCCTTAAAAAGCTGCTCGATTGCTGGACGTAGATAGCATCAACAATAAAAATATTTACTGACATTTCTTTGATTTTGGTTAATTTTCTAAATAACAGCTATAATGAATATGTATTTTGATCAAATCGATATGGGGCTTTATTTACGATAACTACCGAAATCAGTTTAAGGACAACAATATCCGTGAACATACATACAAAAAAACATTCCACTTAAATTGAGAACCCTTCCCTTTTTTACAAGCATTTTAATAAAATAATGTTAAAGAAAAGTTGTGAATTTTATGACAGGCTGGATGCGATTTTTTATGATGATGAGACGAATAGAGTCCTGATGGAGCTACGCCGTAGAGGCATCCGCTACGAAATGTATTAATATAAATTCTAAAAAGTTATATTCCAGAAATGTAAAAACTGAATACAAAACCTGTGTTGTAGGTACTTCAATATTTGAGAATTTCTTTACATTTTTGTAAGATACCCTAGCCGGATCCTGACTTGGTGACAACGAGATCACTTCAGAAGAATACCCCTTTATATAATTAAGAATTCACGGAATCGGCATACAATAAGCATTGAAATAGATGAACATACATAAAAGGAAAAAATACATGCAACAGAATATAAGTTTCAGTTTATGTAAAAAACAAATGATTGCGAGCGGCAGTAAAGCTCTCTTTTTCCACTTTCACAATAATTTGTTCTTTAAAGTAGCTGATATGCTCATCAAGTGCTAAAATGCAGATCAAAATATTTCATTTTATATTTGTTACTTTAGAACAAATACCAATTATTGTACGATTCACTATTTTGTTCAATATTTTAATAGCATCAATTAATATTCAGCGTAGCGGTAGTATTTTGGGACGTTTCATCATTTCAGCCGGTGAGCCGGTGGATCCATAAATCGTAAAGATTGTAGAGCTACCTATATTTTAGTCAAAGACAGTTTGAGTAGTGAGTCAAAAATGTATTCGAATAGTACGGAGGAGGTGTTCACAAATAGGTGTCACGTTTTGTTCACTCCTCTAATGCCGGCCGAGCAAAAGATGCTGAACCTTGCCTATTGTCCAAGCGATCGTAACTAGTTACAGGTTACAATACTTATTTGGAGAGATCAGACCACCAGTATGGCAGCGAACTATATATATCGTACGATTATAATTTACGGAATATTGGTAAAGTTGTGGCTCTTTTTCTAATAATGCTATTTTAACAATTATAAATACGTCGGTAACTACATATTATTATTAGTAGTCTTAGGCAGTTCTTTTTGTTTGACAAGCCAATCCTTGCTAATATTATAAACGTTTTGATCTATATTTTTAGCAATTGACATGCTCAGCTACTTTTAGAGTACAAATTATTATTTGTGAATGAGGAAAAACAGAACTTTGGTACGAGCGGGAATTGAACCTGCGTCCATTCCTACCCAATCATACCCAATTTCCTCATCACATTTGTCTTAACGACCAACGCCAGCTATCGGAACGCATTTACATGCATTTATCCACTATATGGCATTATCCCCCATGACGGGACCGCTCGTTGTGGCGTTCTCTTGGGAGGCCTATGTCCAGCAGTGGACTTTGAAAGGCTGATGGATGGATGGATGGATGGATGAATCCAATATAGTAAGTTTAATTTTGAAATTCCCTAGATAGGAAGGGACGCAGGTTCGATTCCCGCTCGTACTAAAGTTCTCTTTTTCCTCATTCACAAATAATAATTTGTATTCTAAAAGTAGCTATAAAATATAGATCAAAATGTTTAAAAAAATCACGCCATCAAATAGTATGAATTTTAATTACAAAATTAAACTTACTATATTGGATTAATGCATGTAAATGCGTTCCGATAGATGGCGTTGGTCGTTAAGACAAATGTGAAGAGGAAATAGGGTGTGACCGCAAGGAACTACGGTAGCTCAGTGGATTAGAGTGCTTTCCCGGATAGGAAGGGACGCAGGATCGATTCCCGCTCGTACTAAAGTTCTTTTTTTCCTTATTCACAAATAATAATTTGTAAAAATAAACGTTGTTACGTTTTCACGCCCCATACTGAGCCAATCGCGCAATCGGTAAGGGCTTGAAGATGCTAGTGGAAGGACCAGAGCATATTCTATCCCTGCCATTCGCCTGGCTCCAAAACTTACTACGACAAAACACCAAGGTAGAACACCAAGAATACTGGCCTAACTTAGGTACATGCAGACAAGGCAGAGAGGCCTACCGACAATCTACCCCGAATTGTCACTTAAGCTTAAGCTAAGGCGTTAGAAGAGGCCTCAGCTCCGGCTCCTAATAGAAGCCATTACTGAACATGCTCTATGGAACAAACACTTATTCACTCTAGGTGTTACAGACACCCGGGGCGGAAATTTTAAGGAAGCGGCGTTCCTGGCTACCTTAGGGACCTCGGAGGTGGTTAGGAGGATCGGGGCGCTGGGGATTAGGGTGGCCCTGGATAAGTCGGAGGCCCTACTTTTCCAAGGACCCCGACGTCGGCTACCTGCTGGCGTCTCGATCACGGTGGACGGGGTCCAAATTGAGGTGAAGGCGCAGGTATCTAGGCTTGGTGCTGTTCGAGCGGTGGCGCTTTCGCGAGAACTTCCGCCAACTGTCCACGAGGCTCGCTGACAAGGGCAGACCCCTTGCACGGCTCATGTCGAATATGGGCGGACCCAACAATGCGTCCCGACGGCTTTACGCGGGGGTGGTCCGGTCGATGGCGCTGTATCCTGTGGAGACCACAGAGTCGTCGCGTCCAGGCTCATACGCGGATACCGCATGGTGTCGACCGAGGCGGCTTGCGCGTTGGCCGGAATCCCCCCGTGGGACATGGAGGCGGAGGTGCTCACCGAGATGTTTTGGCGGGCGTCGCAAGAGCGGGCTAAGGGCGGTCGTCTCTTGCCCAGCGAGGTGGCCAAGTGGCAGGGCGACGCCCGTCGAGCCGCCATGGCCAGCTGGAGGGTGCGGCTGGAGATACCCCGGGCCGGTCTCTGGACCGTAGGGGCGCTCCAGCCTGTGCTGGAGGAGTGGGCAGGGTGACAGCACGGAGTGTTTACCTTCCGACTGGTGCAGGTGCTGTCGGGGCACGGTTGTTCGGCAGATATCTGCACATAGTCACAAGGAGGGAAGCGACTCCGGGCTATCACCATTGCGGCTGCGACGAGGATACAGCGCGGCACACGCTCGTGTCGTGGCCGGCTTGGGCCGAGCAGCGCCGTGAACTCGTCGCGGCAATAGGGGGAGATAGAGCGATGCTCGGCAGCGACAGGAATTGGGCCGCGGTCGCTGCCTTCTGCGAGAAGGTTATCTCGCATATCTCTCTTTGCAGAGCCTGCATGGAGGCAGACGAAACAGGCGCCCACGTCATTCTCGAATGTCCGGGGGTGGCAGAATACCAGGTCTCCGAGGTCACTCCTAAAAGTCATCGACAACGTCAAGGATCTGCTAGTCATTCTGGGGATGCTGGGTTGGCAAGAGTAGTGCCATCAACCCGTCACGCAAAAAAGGCGCACCTACGATGTCAAGTTGTGGAAAATAAACTCGCGTCTACATACATACTGAGGCAATCATCCTGAAATTGCATACATATAGAATGGAGGACATTGGATACTTTTTATCCCGGGAACATGGATGGTTCTTGTGGGATAGCTACTATTGCAGAGTATCTCTCTTCTTTAATGTGCCGTAGAGTAACGTACATACTCGTATTTATATTCCAAGTCCACGCGGATGAAGTCGTGGGCAAAATCTAGTATGATTATATTTCAAATAAATAGGGAAGGAATGTCTATATAAGTTTAAATTATACATTTTAAAAATAAGTATTTACTGCTTTGAATAATAAATATAAATTAAGAAGAAGCGTAATATTGTAACAAATCAATAAATTAAAATAAACAGTTAATACGTACTTAATATTTTTTTAGTTAACCGCACACCCCGTTAACCGCACACCCCGTCATTCAAAGCAACGAACAGGGTAGTGTGGGGTAGTTAATACCTACTGACGCTCAGCTACAGAGGCTTAAACGCCTATAAATTGTGTTTATGGATAAACCATTTACATCTTGAATTATTGCACATAATATTTGGTTTTAAAGTCATGACAAACGAGGCATATTAATATCATACCAGTAAACATGGAATATATATAGATAATATGACAAATATCTAAAAATAATTACTCACAGTCTTTGATTGGCTAGTCTTTCCATCTATCGGCATTTTGTGAAACTAGGTAGATTGTCACGGTCCTAAAGGTTCAGGACAGATCAGCTCTACCTAGTGGAAAATATAAGAATTAATGACGTATTAAATTTACAAAGGCGCCATCTGGGCGACGAACAGCGTGTTTGAGGCTCCGCTGCCGCCGCCCGACTGTGCCTTCATCCGCCTTTACGCCAACCAATGATAGCTTTCTATTATTAGCGGATTACAAAAATGAGAGCAGCTAGCCTATATAAAGGATCTTACGCCGCTATCCGTTACAACGGCACGCAGCTGTCGTTATTTACGTCGTTAAACGATTACGGCCCGATGGCCGCTTGCGTGGTTGCCAACAGATGGCGATCTATTTTCGTTTAACGGCGTTACGTTGGAATGTAACGACGTGAATACTTTATATAAAGATAGACTTTAACATTTAACATACATTATTATTATGTATATTAGGTCATGTGTGAGTCAGCTCGAACTTTCTAGTCTGATATATTAAAAAAAAACAGTGCAATACAATTATTATGATGTTGAATAGAAATAGATGAAGAAATATAGGTAAATATAATAGGTACCTACTGTGCCGTGTGGGGCCGGCTTTAGAATAGTACCACCCCAATGGGAGTCGTAAGAGCCGACTGAGGGAATACCGGCGGAGTGGGCAGCAGCACTTCTTCGAGTATTAACAACATCCACTGCGATCGCCAACCCGCCTGCCAAGCGTGGCGATTACGGCACTATCCCCCATTCTTGGGGAGGCCTATGTCCAGCAGTGGACTTTAAAAGGCTGATGGATGGATGGATGGAGGTACCTACTTAGTATAAGTACTAGTATTTCACAATAAAATACATGATTTAAACATTCACATAATAATAAACCAGAATAATAAAATACTTGAATTATTTTTTATATCAGAATTAAAAACTAAGTAGGTATAGTAGGTATGATAAACAAAAATTGTACTTGGTACGCAGCCCTACTACCAGTAATGCAATAGGTGATAATTGCTTACTTCCCTTAGTCGCCTCGTACGACACCTGTGGGTAAGAATGGGGTGGTGACACTTGTACAATTGAATGGCGTTAAACTGGACCTTGTGGAGTCCACGGTTTTCCTAGGTATCGCTATAGATAACAAACTCCAATGGGGCCCCCATATTAAAAAATTGTCAGGTAGGTTAAGCTCAGCGGCATATGCGGTAAAAAAAATTAGATTATTGACTGATGTTGAAACGGCTAGAATAGTTTATTTCAGTTATTTTCATAGTATAATGTCCTATGGCATACTGCTATGGGGATGTTCCGCCGATTTAAATTCCATATTTGTACTTCAGAAAAGGGCTGTTCGTGCAATCTATAATCTGGGCCCGAGAGTTTCCCTTAGACAGAAATTCAAAGAAATTAATATTCTAACTGTTGTATCTCAATTTATGTACGAAAATCTGTTGTATGTCAAGAAAAACATCGGATGTTTTGATAAGTATAGCGATGTTCATAACATTAATACTAGGAACAAAGGCAATCTTATTGCACACAGTACTCGTCTCCACAGAATTAGTAGATCTTTAATGGGGCAATGTATATGCTTTTACAATAAGATTCCTGAAAATGTCCGAAAAATGCCACTAAATAAGTTTAAGAAAGCCATAAAAATTAGACTTTGTAATCAAGGTTATTACACTGTTTCGGATTATCTTGAGGACAAAACAAAATGGGCTAGAGCTGCTCCTCATTCATTCATTTTCAAAATTGTTTTGTATGATATAATGTCATTTTAGTTATAAAGATTATATTAAATTGTAATAAATTGGCAATTTAAAAAGTGGCCCATGAGTTTCTTGCCGGGTTCTTCTCATGAAAGGCTTTACTTCGGAATCCGGTCGCTTGTGGCGATTGTAATCGCCACTTTGTTATTGCGGATGCACTCGCCTCAGGCGCTCGTGTTAATTATTAGTGTATTCTTGACGATTTTAAGTGCTATTTAATAGGCCTATGAAATAAAGATATTTTTGAATTTGAATTTGAATTTGTATCCTTAGTCTGTCACCACACGGACAAATTATCAGCAGAATTAGAACAGCTTTATTTTTTTATAAAATAAGACCTTATAATCTTTAAGTGTTCTCTTAACGAGAGGAGAAGATTCCTCTTACACTTCAACTAAGCACTCATCATATTCATCACATGGATCTACCAACTATAGTATAGTTATAGCAGGTTTTAAAGATTTTCAATTCAAAGAATACCTAATCTATAATTTAAAAAAAACTAATTTGTAATAAAAATGTTGGCTAACACTAAAAAACTTTAAGAAGTACGCGTTCTCCTACAGAAAATTTGTTTAAAGTACCAGCACTTCCTCTCAGCGGCAATAAAAGCGGGTCACTAACAAAAACTGCAACTATTTCCAATATATTTAGTAATTTTTTCTAGCTTTTTGAATTAAATACTGTATTATAGACAATTTTATAGTGATTAGACTCCTAAAAATTGAAGATTATATAGTTTATTTTGAATAAAAGTAAGTTAAGTATCAGTCATCAGTAAGGAAGAAGTTGAATGGGTGATTAGAAGTTTGAAAAATGGTAAGGCAGCGTGTATAGATATGGTATCTGCTGAGATGATCAAGCTTGGAGGCTCATGTGTCTGGGAATTCTTTCTGGTGCTTCTCTATTTATGGTGGAGCATAGAAATGGTTCCCAAGGACTGGAGAAGCGGAGTCATCGTGCCCTTGTTTAAAAGTAAGGGTCACGTTATGACTGTGCAAACTAAAGAGACATAAGCTTGACCAGTTTGGCAGCTAAAGTGTATTGTAAAATTATTGAAAGGGGAGGAGGGAGATGAGGTTGGTGTCTGATGAATTTCTGTGTGAGGCACAAGGAGGTTTCAGGTGTGGAAGGGGATGCATGGATCAAGTGTTTTTTCTGCGCAACACTGTGGAGAAGCATCTGGCTGTATAGGCCAGAGGGTTTTCTGAAGTTTTGTGGATTTGGAGAAAGCATTTGACATGGTTGTACGAAAGGAACTTTGTGACTTTTTGCCAGAGTATGGTATTAATGTTAGACTGCTGTAAGCGGTGCAGCCCAACTACATGGACTGCAGAGCTTGTGTACAGCTGGATGATGGAATGTCGCCCTGGCTTAGTGTAAATATCGGCGTTAAACAGGGCTACGTTCTATCAGCCAGACTATTTATCATATATCTGGATAAATTTCGCCAGAAGTTGAATGACAAGAAATATGGGAGTTCAGATGAGTGATTTAGTGGTTAACTCTCTGCTATATGCAGACGATGCGGTCTTATTACCACAGTTCGTAACTGACCTGCAAACCCTAGTCGACGCAATCTTCAGTGATTGTAAGAAAATGGGCCTACGGGTTAATGTGGGCAAAACCAAAATAATGGTTTTTGAAGGAGGAGAAACCAGAACTGATGTTAGAGTACCAATAAGCAATGGTGTACTAGAACAAGTAGATGAATTTGTATATCTTGGATGTGGATTCAGTCGGGACGCAAGGTACATCAACGGAGCATTGGGACAACATCTCGGCAGTCCCTCAGCCAGAAGGCACATGTATATGCGACAATCCATATATATGCGGCACGTATCCATATCTCTCGCTTCCATATAATAACGTTGGGGTAACCCAATGTTATTACACGGACATGTGGAGAGAATGCCGGACGTGCGACTGGTTCAGACGATATACAATGCGAAAGTGGAACGATGTAGGTACAGGGTGAGATCGAGACTCACCTACATAGACCAAATCGGTCATGTATTAAAGGAAGGTCGAGTCAGGAGTTTCCGAAACCGGCGAGCGTGTATGAAGAGAATTATGAATGTTGAGGAAGGGAGCGATGTATGCAAGGATAGAGCCTTTTGACACTCTGTTCTCTCTGTCTACCCTGTAAGGGACATGGCGTGATGATAAGAAGAAGAAGAAATCTAGAACTTGAGGTATTAAGTACCCGGTGTACTTATTGAAGACAATATCAAAAGAACTACACATTCAAAGATACAATATAAACTACAAGTCAACTTTTTTTAATTCTTTATATTTATTGATTGTAAATAACGGGTGTTAAGATTTTTTTAAATTATGTATTCAGTTTTATTGTTTTGCCTATTGTCGTGAATAGTTTTATCAGTCCGTATCTCTCTGTCAAAATATTTTTTTTATGATTGGTTATACCCAATAGAGAGAGAGGTAGAGTTTTAGTTTTCCTGTGATTCAATTATGATGAAGTGAAAGTTTGTGGTGGTTGATACTGTGCTATTTGATTGTGATGATGGGCGAAGTCTGTCTGGATCAAAATTGGGCATGCATGTTGGATCTTTTCGTAATGGTGGATTGAATATTCAACATTTATCGTTAATGTATTGGGGTTTATTTATTATACTACGCGAGTGGCAAACAAGCCTACGTCCCACCTGATGGTAAGCGGTAACTGTAGCCTCAATACGGTACACTCGTGCGTCGCTTACTCCAAAGAAAGGGATAGGAGGTGGAGAGGAATAATCCATCAGCCCTTCATCGTCCACTGCTGGACATAGGCCTCCCCAAGAGAACGCCACAACGAGCGATCCCGTCATGGGGGACAATGCCGTAATCGCCACGCTTGGCAGGCGGGTTGGCGATCGTAGTGGATGTTGTTAATACTCGAGGGAATGCTGCTTCCCACTCCCCCGGTATTCCTTCAGTCGGCTCTTACCACTCCCGTGGGTACAGATGGGTGGGACAATTCTAAAGCCGGCCCCACACAGCCTAGAGGAATAATAATAAAGAAAAATTAGAATAGCATTCAGATCTCCAGTGAAAGAAAAGAAAGAAAGAAAGAAAATATTTTTTCGGTACTCTCACTCACCATACGAAACAATCACAATACGATCGAGCCAGTTCATTCTTCCTGAGACCTTGCGGTATCTCGTAGAACTACTACTAGGAGGTACCGCGAGGTCTTTGAGTATTAAAGTTTAAAAAACCTGAGTGTTTAAGAGGTTTCTCAACAGCTTGTGAAGTCAGCTAACTCGCACTGACTTTCACTCTGAAAGACCTGTGCAGCCCATGCCCAATAGTGTGAAAAGCATGGTTACCTTAGCCTAAAGAAGCTAGCTACACCAACACCATAGGCAGAACTCATGCGTCGCCATCTCCAAGGAAAGGGATAGGAGAGGGATAGGAAGGATAATAAGCAAAAGATAGAAAGGATAACAAGGAGAGGATAGGAAGGAGGTTTGAGCCTTCAGCGCTCTCACTCACTGTACAAACTACAAAGGCAAGAATAACTACCCTTGTTACATGCTGATCTTTTGTGATAGGAGTACCACCCTCTCACAAAAGATCAACGTGTCCTCCCCGATCGAGCCGGCCCATTCATGGTGGGATATGCAAGGTTATACCACTAGATAAAGTTACCTAATGGTACCTACGTTTTTTGACGGTTTTATGTAAGCGCATTTTAACAGAATAACATCCATCTATCCATCCATCAGCCTTTCAACGTTCACTGCTGGACATAGGCCTCCCCAAGAGAACGCCACAACGAGCGGTCCCGTCATGGGGGATAAGGCCGTAATTGCCACGCTTGGCAGGTGGGTTGGTGATCGCAGTGGATGTTGTTAATACTCGAGGGAGTGCTGCTGCCCACTCCCACGGTATTTCCTCAGTCGACTCTTACGATTCCCGTTACAATTCTAACAAACAAAAAGAATAACATTGATGCGAATCTTACTTTCTACTAATCCTACTTCATACCACTGGCATAAGGGGCGGATCAGGGGGTTCGGGCCCGCCCTTCGTTTCTACTAATATTATAGACGTGAAAGTTTTTAAATATGTTTGGACATTTGCCCGTGAATCATGCCTAAACGCCTGATCGGATTTAAATGAAATTTATCATTTGAAGGGCTGTGTTATTAACGGGATAGGTACTTTTTTCTCGAAAAATAATGCATTGTTACCGTAGGTTAGCCATTTTTTGTATAGGCATAGACATCTAGCGAATAAACGGTTTTAAACGAAGTTCGGTATTTTTTTATTGCAGTTATGCCACTGCCCACCTGATGGTAAGTAATAACCACCGCTAACGGACTTACAATAAATAATAATAATGCTAATAGACTTACAACATCAATACTACGAATACTGTTAAACCGCTGGTCATACTTTCATTTCACCTATGAGGAACTCATAAATGGACGGCTATGTCCTGCTGCAACCAAAACACACCTAGGTGTTTCTCGTTCAACGAAATATCGTGGCATCGATCCATAGGATAACAGTATCCTGCCTGAGTGGATAAGTATGCTCACATTTTAACTAACCCTACCACCACTAATGCAATGGTTGATTGCTTACTTCTCTTTTTTCGCAACAAAAAATAGGGTAATATCACTTGTATTATTTGTCCGTTACCACACGGACTGTCCGTCACTGGTATAAAGATAATTGTTGGCGTAAATAAACACGTAGAATATTTGGGATGTAGAATATGGGATACACCTAACCGATAAATTAAACATTTTTCATTTATCTCTAGAGCAAACTATGAAGTTCATTAATCGTAAGCAGAAGCAGAACTTGAAAATAAAAAGAAATACACAGACAAAATAGTTAGTGCCATAATATAAATTTTACCCTATTCACTTAAACGTGACATAACATCTAAACAAAATAACCAATATTATTCAGAGTCCAGCAGCAAGCTTATCAGGTGAAAATGGCGGATATAACCCGATCAAAGATGAAAGTTTACTTTTCAAGTAAAATAAATAATAAAAATTTGGAAAATCCAAAAGCGCACGCCTCATAATTTCATTTTTTACAATAAAATTGATTATTTGTAAAAGTGTATATAATATAAGTATGTAGATACACTCGTTCTCATGTGCCAAAGCTCTTGTATTGTCTCAAGATCTCTCAAGGTGTCACTACTTTTGAATTGGGTGATAATTTAAATTGAATAAGTAACTAATAATGTATTTGTCTTACTAAGTAGTTTTCAATAAATCACATAGAAAGCGCTAATTTCAAAAAGTACTAATGTGGTTCTCATGTCTTATAGAGATGGCGCTAATTTTAAGAAGTACTACTATATTGGTTCTATAGAAGTAGTTCTTACTAAATAAAGATAGAGAAGTAGATAGCGCTGGTTTTAGTTTATGATCGAATCGAACATAGATATTCAAACTATTTTTGTTTATTTAATAACAATTAAACCACATCGAATCAGACCGTGAAAAGTGATAAGGTTCTATTCCTAATTATACTGAAGCGTAAGAGAAAATTTTTTTTATTATCTCTATCTTAAAAAATCGTCATGTTATCAGACCACCGTGTCTATCGAAGTGTTACATTCATTGCTTCTCCCTCAAAAGACATCAACATGTATCATTAATAGCTGCAGCTTGGTCGTTTTTGGGAGTAAATAGGTATGGTACGTTTACACAACCATTCCATAGACTTATCGCGAATATGAGCATGTTATTTATATTAATATTTATGTAATAAATTTCCAAATGCATGCTATTTTTGTGATCCCGACAAACCTTCAAAATGGCAAACATTACCATTTTTAGACTATTCACCACTATTCGTCTTTTGAAAGGATTGTTTTTCAAAAAGCACGTAATTTGTATTAATTTGATTGTTAACAAATCCTGAGAATTTTTGAATCATCTCTCTTATATTATTTTCTCCATATTTGCAACCCCGGGTCACGCCTTTTTTTCACAAACTTATTCTTATCGGATGTGTAGATAATAAATATCTGTGTACAAAATTTCAATCCAATGCGTTCAGCGGTTTGAGCTATACGTTGATAGATTTGATACCTAGTTAGTGTATATATATATTATATATTCCAATATAATCCGTATATATGTGTTAACAAGTTAGTTTACCTATAAAGTTGCAAATTAGATGTTTAATTTTAATCGATTATTAGTCTAGAGACAATAAACATAAATACTTGGGGTTATATTTTATTATAAAATTATATAATAAAATGGAAATAAATAATAATTTTTACTTAACACTAGTTACTTATTTATGTACAAACTCACTGGCGCTATATGGAGTGTATAACAAATAACTCCTTACACTTTAGATAGAGGACAAAATTGATCAATATCACAAACGTGTAGGTATTAACAAAGACTAATGTCAAATTAGCGACATATTCCATTTGGTTTTGTACAAAATTTTCTTAATATATAATATCACTTGGGGAAGGCGTTTTGCTCACTTGCCGAGCAAAATTTTGCGGCCAGCGCCCATGTTCTGTCCCGCCTGGGTGGCTCCCTTGTTAGATCCAGCTTGGAGACCGATCACGGTCTTACCGGCCTGCAAGACTTCATCGGAGAATTCACGCTTGCACTCTTCAGAGGGCTTGGGGCCAAGGGAGGGTCCACTCCACTCAGAGTGCCTGTAGGTCTAAAAACAAAATAATTGATTATTTTATGAAAAATATTAACGTAATTGTTTTTAATAATCTTGATTATGTTAAAGATTTTGGTGGCTATATTTAGTAAACAATATCATTGATGAATCTAAAATAAGTTAAGATTTCGTATTCCTGACTGTTAACATAATATGAGAGTCAAATTTACCCCACCCGGCCTCAGCCAAACTACGCGACCTTGGATATTTATGAAAACTGAGGTAATGTTGCAATATGCTCGTAAAATTTGTTTAAGTTTGGCATCCAGCCAACTTCTTCCATCCTAAGCGTATCGTGTACTAAAAACCAATTATTTAATTAAATACTTGGAAGATATTAAAATTGTATATTATGAAGTTTAATTGCTTATTATAAGTATGTATGTATAAAAATATATGTTTATGTTGTTATTCCATAGTAAATCAAATGCAATAAAATTGTCATGTTTACACAGCCGTAAATTGGGTAATATCATCTGTTATTTTGTGGAGCTCATAAATCGAGTAATGTGCGAATATATGCTTAAGTAAAATCAAAATTAATTTAATGCGTTTACATCTGTAGATATTTAGTGTTAGAGATAAGAATTATTAATTTCTTATATAACTTTTTATTAATGCCAAAAAATTTGTCTAATTCTTAATATTTTCATTTGTTGAATTTTCAACTTGGTTTTGTATACATAATAAGATATCAATATAAATAGTATTGCGTCCTTACCTCACGACCAAGAGCGAACAGAGTGTTGGTAACCTGAGCGATGTCCTTCTTTTCCCACAAGTCGACTGTTTGGAATACATCGATGTCAGGTACACCGTAAGCTTTTATCGCCGCCTGGAAGCTACAAACAACAGAAAATGCTTTTAAGAAAATACATTTTCTCCAACAATCAATTATGGAATTTTAAAACAACGTTAACTTTCTACACACATTAACTGCTAATGTTATATTATGTAGGCGACAAACTAAGAGGACTACTCAAACAATTTTATCTAAGTTGATAGAGTCTAGTTAGTTGAACGACCGCAAGTGTAGAAATAATTGCCAAAACCAAATGGATGGTTTTAACATTCGGTGGTAAGGTTAACGTTAAATTCTAAACTTGATGATATAAGCCGTTATAACCGCTTGCATCTTTGAACATTGTACATAATAATTTCTATAAGGAAAAATGATATATCATTTTAGAAGAAAAAAGGATGTTTCCACTTGGTGACGTTGCTTATTATTTTTTATTTTAGTTACTTCTTTTTTAGATTTAACAAGTATAGGTATTAATTTTTTTGGTGTTCCTATTCCCATAAATCCTTCTACGTATTCTATTCTTTTCGCTACTTTCCTTTCGTACCTTCGTTTATATGCCTTTGGTCTCATATTTTCTATTACAGACGCTACTTTTAATGATCGAGCAATCATTCTTACATTTGAATACATGATTAGACCAGCTCATGAAATAGTTTGTGATCACAGCTGACGTAGAGGACGATAACATTTAAGTAGCTTACAACGACTATTCTATTGAAAACAACTCAGGGTGCCTTTCGGCCCGTGATTGACTACTTTCTCTCGCGACGTTTTTTTATATAATTAATAAACGAAGAAAAGCTGGTTTTTAAAAATAATTATAAAATATGTTCACAAGTAAATTCACTTCTATGACTTACTTGGTGATATTCTCCATCATTTTGAACTGTCCACCTGAAGTATTGATCTTAGGAACGGAGCCAGGCTTCAGCTTGTTGATAAGCTGGCAGAGGACGGTGCCGTCCTTGATGACATCCTCGAAAGCTTCACCAGGGGGGAATTTGGCACCAAGGATGGTTTCTATCCACTCCTGAGCTTCTTTCTCTTGTTCGGGGCTACGTTTGGAAGCCAACTATAAGACAAAAATACATGCGTATAATGACAGTTAAAATATTAACATTTTAATTTTGTTAAGTTGCTAAAATGGCGCATTAATGGAAAGCTATGATGATGAAATATTTTTCATTGTTTGCAACACCGTATATTTTACTGGTTAGAACTTGGGATAAAACCTTTATTTTCGTGTCACATAATCTATATATTATTATGATAATATAAATACTAGTAACAAATATAAAATTTGCTAACCTTGGCGCGAACTTGACGTTCCAAAGACATTTTGTGTAGTGTATGTTGGCTGTGTAGTGTGGAGTTGGCGCGCCGTACAAAGCACCGCTAGACTGAACTCCTGAAAGCTGAGTCCACGTATTTATAGTGAGCGACAAGATGCGCCCTTCTGGAAATCTCGTACGCAACACCACCCGATGATCGTCAACACAAAATAGCAGGCTGACTCAATAACCTTTGTATTAAATAATGTAAAATAAACTTTATTATTTATTAAACATATTCTGATGAATCATAGAAGTTCACTAATAATGCCAGAATTTAATACTTATAATTCATAAATAAATTAAAGTTTACGTAGTCACAACATTACTGACACATAAAGTTAGGAAACAAAATGAAAATAATAAAAACTGAGTGATAGACATTATTTGTTAATTAACTACAAAAAACTAATAAATATAAATACTTTCCTTTGCTGCTGCTAATAATTTAACACATATCCTTCAAATCAATGATATTGTTTTTTAACAAACTGGATGTAATAGATTAAAATAAGAATACATGATAGGTAAACCATTAATAGTATTCCACCACCAAAGCTGTATAATGAAGTAATTTTTAACATTTATGTGACACAGCTATCCGCACCATTAGATTATCGCACATAGTGAAACATAATCATACCAATTCTTTTATGCTTATAAGTTCTTTTTTTGAGACAACACATTATACAAAAGACCGATGGTGTTAAACGAAATACTGGTCAGTATAATTTAATTGCAAAAAGAAAACAAATAACGAATGGTTTGCTTTTTAATAAATAATAAATAAATATTCACGGACATTTTCACACAACGTCCTCTGGTCCCAAACTAAGCTTAATGCTTGTGCTATGGGTACCAGAATACGGATATAATACATATACTACTTTTTTTTTTGTAAATACGTACATATCATTGATAGAAAACACCCAGACGCAGTACAAATACCTGTGTTAATCACACAAATAATTGTCCTGAGTGGGAATCGAACCCACGACCTCGTGCACGGAAGTCGGTTACACTACCGACTACGACATGAGGCCCGTCGTTAATGGAATACTATAACAAATAAAATTTTCACACTTGTAAATATCCTTATAAGGTATAGAGCATTATGTTTGCGGGCGCTAAATGACGTCACACACCCACATTTTCACGCGCCATTGAGTTGAGATCCCGCTGACTTATCATTGTCGACGTGGCCCACGCAAAGAAAAAACACAATTTCTCACCGAATATAAAAAAACATTGTCAGAATGAAGTGACATCTAGAGAAAAAACTTTGGGCATTAACTCATTAGCCAAATCATCTGTGATTTTCTTTTGAAGTCATTTGTTTGTTCATATATTTAAAACACATTACTATTAACTAGGTATCGTTCAATTCCCAAAATAAAAATAGTTTGTTTTTGAAAAAGATTGCTCGAATATTTGTATAACATCTCAATACTTCAGTTTATTTTGATATAAATCATAGATGTGCTATTAATATGGTATCATTCAGGAATAAAAATAAGTAGAAATCACTCTTTAAAGATATAAATTTAGACTTTTAGATATGATTCATATACCTAACTAGACAGATATGAATTGTTATATAACAGTTCTTTATAAAAACGCGCAACATTTACTTTCTAATTAACAAATATATTAAATAAAAATATATTTTTAATTTTGTAGTCTCTAAGGCTTAAGTATTTCAACATGAACATTTTGATTTTCTATTTTAAACATATTCTGTGACAATTAATACAGCAGAAAATAAAACTGAATATATGAAATTTAAATAATAATTTCAAATAAATGTTTATTTATGCGCCAAGCAGAAACTACTAACATTAAAAATGTAACTAATTAATAGGGTGATAATTAGCAGAAGATCGTTGTTGATATGGGAAGGGATAAAATATATGTCAAAGGCATTCCTATAATGTTTGCTGTATGTATTTTTTTCAACCCTTTTTCTATTCCACTATTGGACACGAGTCCCTCTCATGGTGAGAGGGATTAGGCCATAGTCCACCACGCTGGCCCAGTGCGGGTTGGCAGACTTCAGAAGCCGTTGAAAAAATCTCTCAGGCAACAGATTTCCTCACGATGTCTTCCTTCACCGAGCAGTGATAGATTGTAAAAAATCTTGAAAGGTCAGAGGTGTGCCGTACAAGATCTGAACCTTGTACTGAGGATCGAGCTCGATGCCACTGTCTTCGAAGTCCTTGGTTTTACCGCTAGGCCTTCACTTTGTATATTGCTACTTCTTAATTCTGGGGATATCCCTCTAAGCTATATTTTAGAATAATAAATTAATGCATCTATTATATAAAAGATATTACGGCGGTAAAACTCTTTCGTAAATCCAGTCGTAAAGTTAATGAGTCAAGAAATTCCATCAGGATTTAGCAGTCATCGTTCACTGCATTACACCTACTTATATCTTTCAAAGATTGTCACGCACACGTTCATTAATAACTTTACCTGTCAGCCACTCTCAAGTACAGCAGACGAAATATCTACCCTACCGCATCCGTACATCATGGTCAGTAATCATTGATTTACTGACATCATTAGTATGGGCAACGACCCAAATTATAAAAAGCATTTGTTGCATCTTACGGTGCTAGTTGTAAATCAAAAAATAACAATATTTCTGTCATTTATCCTGTCATGCATCCAGCAAGTATAAGCAATATTTAACATCAAAGATTATTCGTAAACTAATTTGGTATTTGCAGCTTCGCGCCTGCTGCATGTTGATATGATACATAATATATGTATTGACAATACGACACTTAACATTTTTTCTTTCGTTACATTTTTTTCTCGTAAGAAATATTTTTCTCTTTAGTTTGTCTGTGTCTTAATTTAGATACGTGTACCTTAGAGATCCCTGAGAATTGTCATTTGTCATTGCGACCGAGAAATGTCAACAAAACATTTATTTTTATTATTATCTATCCTTTACCAGAGTCATTGGTGACATTAAACTAAATAAAATAGTTTTTCTCAATCCCTTACTTACCCACTGTTGGCCACGGGTCTCCTCTCTGAGTAAGGGCTACTGCCCAAATCCTCACTCAGAGAGACCATCACACTGGCAGAATGCGGGTAGGCAGAATTCACAAGCCATCGAGAAAATCTCTCACGCATGCAGGTTTCCTCACGTAAGTAGTTTTCCTTGATCGATCAGTGATAATTATAAATACATATTTAATTTCCGAAAATCTCAAAATTCAGAGGTGACAGACGTTAATATCCAAAAAAAAAATAAAAAATAAGAATCTTTTAGCTACGCTAAATGTACGGAATTCTGAATAAAAAGCGTGTTTGCACACGTGATAAGTCTAACATATAAATACCTACTTCATGAATCTATAAACAACTACATTAATCATTCTGTAATCATTCGAAACTCACTAAAATATTTCCATGCTTTTTTATTTACAAATATTATGTTCCAATATTTTACCTAGAGCTGTCGACGAGTCTGGTAAAAACAATGTACACGGGAGAGTACGTCGGCCCTACAATAGACAAGGTCGAACCGATATATAGGTACCTACTTACCTACCGAGACTCAAAGCGGATAATGCAAATATTAGCAGGTAAGCAGTAGGTAAGCCATCTCTAATTCGCGACGACGCTAATACTTAATGTTTAAGAGCATAGCTAACTGATCTTATTAATGTTCGAAAAAAAAAATGCGTTCAATAGCCTTGCGTCACTTCTTAAAAATTGGGACGATGAAAAAACAAATGAAAATAGATGATTTATTATTTACTTTATTAAAACACGCCCCACAAACTCATCAATAGTTACACTCGGGTACACCGCTATTATCACTAATATTTACATTATTGTTTATTACATATTTACAACATCGGTCACAGTCAACGCATGCTGTTGATTATAGCTATTAATTAAACTATCCACATGCCAATAAACAATAATTTGTGTAAATAAAACATTATTTGGTGACTAGAAAATATATGACACAATGTTTTCAATTTAATTTGGATTAATACATTTCATATTATATTTAGGCATAAATAGAACATCACTATCTAAGATATTTAAAAACAAGTAATTTTAATTCCTGACAGAATGAGTATACTTGACGCGTATACGATATTCAGAACACTATTTTATTTACATTCGTATCACACATAAATTACAATAGGCTAAAACTCAATACCTGTGTACACAATACAGGCTGTACATTATACCAGTTGTCACAATAAATACATCTAAAAATTTATAAGTTCGTTATTGTATATAACACATTAATGGACACTATTTGGCACTTGTCATTTTAAATTCAGGCAATTGAGAAGTCTATGACGTATTTACACAGATTAGATGATTATCAATCGCTTTTGGCTTTAATTCGTCACAGTGTATCATACATTTGTGTATTGTAAGTAAAATCACAAATGTAGAGCGAATTGTGTTGATGACAAAGTAGCATTATTGAAGGACTCGTCGCGTCCCGTTCTAGACTCAGGGCGACGATATTACGCCCATTAGAAAAGATGGTTGTTCGTTTTAGCGAGAGTACCGAGGTGGTCAGAGAGAAGATAGTTGGGAGGTGCTACGCCGAGGAGAGGAAAGCCAGAGGGTTGGCGCAGTAGACCACACCCTCCAGTCCATTTGCCGCCGCTACCGCTTACAGGAGGCAGGCCCACGTCACCGCCAACGCCATTCAAATCCTCGCACAGCTTGTTCGCTGTACAACAAATATACAATGTTAGTTACTTGTAAACAAACTATACCAGATTACACTATTATTTATTTATTTGACGTTTTTAGGAAATATAACATATCAATTATATGTCCTATATTTAATTTCTAAGAAAGTAAAGATTTTACAAATTTACCGATTCTGATGTTTACCAGATTTATCAAAGAAAACTTCATAAGCCATATTATAATACGAATGCATTTACTATTTTATTAAGAATACAAGTAATACAACATTACCATGGGCTTAAAATTATTACGTTGTATACGTATATATGTAGCATGTTTTAAAGGGGAGACATCAATTTCTTCATCGTTATAGTTTCAGAATAATACTGAAATCTATTGTGAGCATTGTGGTTCTATAGGTACCAGCTTTCCCAAGCTTTATATATATATAGATAAAGCTACTTATGTATTGTAAATATTACGTCACTTACTTTTAAATGCAATGACTGCATTCCACTAGAACAGATATTACTTATTATATTTATACTAGTAATAATTACCTTCTTGCTAGTAATGATTCTGTGATAAAGACAAATCGTTTATAAGAGAGTGACCTATAGGTATATTCCTACAGTAATATACACATTTCATTTATGTACCTATCTATTAATAACACTTTTTGAGGAGCCCATGGCCCGACCATTGGACCTCGTGGGTGGAGGCCCCAAACAGACTTTTAATCCAACGAAGTACTAGATATTCCACACAGTGCAGTCGCTGAAATTTGTGCTAACGCTATATATATTATATTAATCATTTAAAAAAATATATAGTGTTCGTTAATATATTTGCAATTTATTAGATACTAGCGGCCCGTCTCGGCATCGCACGGTAAGACATTTATTTTTAAACGTTTTGGGATAAACGTAGAGTAAATGTATTTTTATGCAAGGCATCTATTTATAATAATAAATATACCCTATGTCCTTTGTATACACACAAATACAAATCTTTCCTCTTTATAATATTAATTTGTAACGGTGTTACTATTGCATATTTTGACATGAAAAAATAGTTGGCATACATAACTGTTATAGTTAGATGTATACTACCGCGGACTTTTTTTATAGGTATTGACATCTTCTATAAAACTTATAATTTCGTCAAATAATCTAATTAAAAAAGATAATACCTATGACAGGCATACGCACAGATCTTACTGGTACTAAATCTAAGGATTTTTACACTCTTTTTATTAGCTTCACCTGTATGTTTGTATATTTGTATGTTTGTAACCGACTCCTTTGGGCGCGATTTTGACCCACTTTAAAAAAATCAAATTAAGAATGTTTTTGCTTCTATTTTAGTTTTTAGTATAGTTATTTATCTATATTCTACTTTCATGTAGTATTACTTTACTCTTTGCAGTTTGCTTCGTTACTTCGTACTTTTGAGTTTTGAAGTCTTTGATAGCTTGATACAATTTTATTTTGAGAGAGACTAAAAAGAAGAAAATAAATTATAGTTTAAAAAACTAAAAACGCGCCTTAAATAGCTAGTTGAACTAAAAAGTAGTAAATAATATTACAATAAATAATGATTGTAAAAAAGCGTGAGGTGCATTATCAAATGTTACAAATAGTTCACCTATATAGTAAAAATCACCCCACGCTTTTTTACAATCATTATTTATTGTAATATTATTTACTACTTTTTAGTTCAACTAGCTATTTAAAGCGTGTTATTTAAATTTTTTAAGCTATAATTTATTTATCTATTTGAAGAAGGCGTTAAAAGTCAAACATCAAGTAAAACATGAGCACAGATGTGCTCAAATATAAAATCAGACTGTAGCTCGACGGGTGAATATGAAATAATCGTGGTAACACAATTACGCTCTAATCACCTAATCCTAGCTGTGTTCCGTTGTTTATTCAAGCCTGAGTGACAATCGCGCGCACAATTAGCGCAAATGAGCCGAAGTGAAAATCTGGCGGCGGGGAGCAGCGGCTACTAATGTGATTAATACGGCCACAAGTTCGCATTACCTGGCCGCACGGCCGCAAAACCGACCGCTGTTTTTAGATAAATCTAGACATTGTTGCACTAACGTGACTAATGTTGGCTTTTTCATTTGGGCGTCTTTTCTGACAAATAATGTCACAAGGAAACTACAGTTATAATGAATGCACAATGCAAATAATCAAATAATTACATTGCATTCAGAAATTCATCATTATTTATCATTGCAATAATTTGAAGAATACACCAACGTATAATGCAAAACACGGTTATCCCTTTTTTTTTGTTATGGCGGGAAAAAATGTTCCTAACCACACACCCTATCGTTCGGGGCAACAACCAGGGTAGTGTGGGGCCTGCACCCACTAAAGAAACCCGCCATGTGCCGTCTCTCCGCCTTTATTGGCGGGCCACTGGAACCATGTTACATTCCTTCGGTGGTCCGCCGGTGGCTTACCCTTTCGGGTACCCTCTACTGACCGACGCATCCACACGCGGAACGTCGCACCTTCGCGAGAGGCCCTGCGAAGGGCGGACGTTCCCCGGTCCATCCACCCGCAGCCTCAGCTAGGGCGGCATGAGGCGCAAGTATCTGCGTCTGCGCCGCCCCGGTCGCTGGCGGCGGTTTGGGTCAGCGGAAGAATCCTTCTCCCTGCCCTCTCCACCGCTTCCTTCCGCGAGATGACATCCTCGCAGAAGGCAGCGACCGCGGCCCAATTCCTGTCGCTGCCAAGCATCGCCCTGGTGACGCTCGGCAGCGAGAGGTCCCCCCCTATTGCCGCGACGAGTTCACGGCGCTGCTCGGCCCAAGCTGGGCACGACTCAAGCGTGTGCTGCGCCGTGTCTTCGCCGCAGCCGCAACGGTGACAGCCCGGAGTCGCTTCCCTCCTTGCGACAATGTGCAGATATCTGCCGAAGCAACCGTGCCCCGACAGTACCTGCACCAGTCGGAAAGTAAGGACTCCGTGCCGTCGCCCTGCCCACTCTTCCAGCACCGGCTGGAGCGCTCCTATGGTCCGAAGACCGGCCCGGGGCGCCTCCAGCCGCTCCCTCCAGCTGGCCATGGCAGCTCGGTTATCCCTAAACTTTAAGAAAAAAAATATTTTACCAAACGTGAATTTAAGAAAGAATTTTAATATCGTTTTTTTAATAGCGAATACGTAGAACATATATAAGTATTTCCAAAGAAAATATTGCATGTGGCGTGATTACTCAAACAAAAATCACAAGAAACAGGCCTCTTTGTTTACAAAAACGAAAATTAAAGCATAAGAAAAGGTAAATTGACGACAGAGAATAACATTTCATAAATTGTTGGACAAGAATTTATTATTAAAATATACGAAACCGTTACCTCAGGCTGGGAATCAAAGTATTTATAATAATAGTTGTTACCCGCGACTTAATCCGCATGGAATTAAGGGTATTTTCTTTGTAAGCGCGGTACCCTAATTATTGTTCCAAAATAAAAGTATTCTAAGTTACTGCATAGCAGCTATCTGCCAGTGAATGAGTGAACTCTCGTCCAAATCGATCGTTCCAGAGATTTTCCGGAACAAACAGACAGACCAAACCGAAACCGAACTGGGCGTCCGACAACTCGGTCTCGACTTTACATAGGTACTGAACGACGGAGGCTGCGAATTTTCTTACTAGGCGCGGTACGGTATGGGCAATCCCAAAGGTCTTGGTTGAGACCACTCAACTGCCTTTATTCCGTTTTACCTCGGCAGATGACCCTCCCGCTCCCCATCTAAGTTGCACCGCGTCAAACCTGCGTCATCGCAGTGCGAAAAGTGGCCAGCCTCGACGCCCACCTCCTCAGTCAGGGGCGGTAAGGACAGCCAAAACTGAATAATCGCTGACTTCGTTAATAGGTAGCTGCCCAAAGCCCATTGTGGAAAATTGGGAGTTCTGCGAGCCACGTGACCTCTACTGGGGCCCTTAAGGAACTGGAAGACCTGCCCGTCCAAGGATTCGGCCGTGTAATCCCACAGGACTAGGATGTAAATAAGTGATAGTCACCAAAGTCTCTTGGCTATTGAGCGAGACCCCGAGATTAGCCAGATTTCGGTAGTTACACACCGTACAGCTTAACTAATTCAGCCACAACTTTTGACGTGCCTTTTTGTCTCTGATCGACAACGGCGGGGAACAAAGTGCTGTGATTGCTACGGAACCATCGCGGCTGCCCGCCCAATGTAGGCTGTCAGTGACGCAATAACAAGTAGGTAGGTATGTTAACCAATTATTTATCTATACTATTATAAAGCTGTCTGTACATTTGAGATATTTGAGAAAGAATGAATAAGCTATATAGGCGTGTCTAAACACAAAACAATTTTTTTCGATTTTTTGTCTGTTTGTCTGTTTGTTTGTTCGCGCATCACACAAAAACTACTGAACGAATATTGATGCAACTTTTATTTGGTAGCTTTTGATTAGACTTAATAACTGGTTACATATTATCCTGCTACTATATCGGGAACCTGATATATATCCTAAAAACTAGCTTTTGGCTGCGGCGAAGCCGTTGGCAAAGGCTAGTTATATTATAAATGCGAAAGTTAGTGAAGATGCTTGGATTTTTGTTTGAAAATCTCACTGAAACTACAGAACGGGTTTGGATGAAACTTTGTAAGGAGGGATTGATTCGGATTACTACATAGATGGCAGAGTGGCAGGAGACCGGTATCTAAATACCGGTCTCCTGTCTAAGTGTTGTGAGTTCGATTCCCACACAGGACAACTCTTTGTGTGATCCACAAATGGTTGTTCTGAGTATATTGGTACACAATATCCGTGAAATACTTAAATGTTTGTAAAGTCCCCCGCGGTACAAGGGTTATTCCTTAGAGCAGTGTCTAGTCTTTTGACTTAACATATCGAAAGAAAAAAACGGACAGGTCCTGTAGAAAAGATATTTTTAGCATATGTACACTTTGATATTAATGATATGCATAAGATATATTTCATGCTGATAACGTGTTATGTGGGATACGATTTCACGTTTCTAAATTGTCCATGCAGAAATCACGGACAAGCTATTGAGTATAAAAACCAAAACACCAAAAACTTGTGGTTAAAATAAATATAACAACATTTCATTACCATTTTATACAAAGAAGTAACAAACATCTATATTTAAGAATTACTAAGACGAAGAACCACTTGTATTTTGTCGAAAGCAGCCTTGTTACATTCGCCCACGTAAACATGCGATCTAAAATAATACACACGGCTCACCGATTGGCTGAGAAAAATGACTCACTCTGCTATAATTTCGGCGATAAACGCAACATTGGTAAGATATGATTTCTTAAAATAATCGGTGAAATCATGATTGAACCAGAAATAACCCATAGGAATGTGAGTTACGACTAACTGTTATTGAAGTAGAACCAAAGATACGGCCCTGCAGAGAAAATAACTGGTTTTCAAATTAGGAAAGGACATAGGCGTTTTAAAAATACTACTACGTAAGGACGTAATAGGCTTCATATGAACAATATTGTTGAATTTACTGGATTTTCATTTTTTTGTCCGAAATCAATTTAATACGACTACTATAATATTACATTTATTTCGCTTAGTCCCACATTTCAAACATTAATATCATCCATTATTCATGTAGAGATGAACGAAGGGAAAATACACACACTGTCATCACTCCATTCGGTTTGTGAACGCCAAAGAAAGCAAGAATTAAATTCCATTCAAATCTGCTTAGGCTTAATTGACGGACAAATATCCAATTTTGTGTGAAAAAATGTATTTGTGTGAACACTTTCACATTAAGATATAATATTAGTGGGATAGTAGGTCGTAAGTTTATCAATAAGATAGGTAAATAAAACTAACCAAATTTTGGATTAGATATATGTACAGTTCCCTTAATATACGAATTTTGGCCATCTTTTAGCTCTGGCAAACGAAGCCACAATTACAGTGCGTGGTAAGCACAGTTCATAGACCCAGCAATATTGACTGTAGAGACAAAAAACGACCCTTAAGCAGTTCCACTTGACGGTCGCGGTCGTCGTGGTCGCAGTGAAAACATCGTCAATGACGTCATTATTTTCTGTCACGCATTATAGTAAGCGGTACTAACCGCTCCACAACCAACCACTCGAACTCTAAAACCAACCATTTAAGCAATGAATTTAAAAATGTATAAAAAATTGTTTACAAAAAAAACGTAGAACTAAATATTTTTATAGCATTTGACATGCTTAGCCATATAAATGAACACAAAGTGTGTAAATTTGAAATCGAAAATAACAGTCATGAGCAGGATTTCAACCTGCATCTCCTAGATCTCCGTCCCAGATGCCTCGCCAATTCCGCCATCCTGACAACTGCTGCAATTGGGAATTTCGATAACACATTCATTCTTAACGTCTTGGGTGACTACGGGAATTAAAACCGAGATCGTGAGCTTTGTGAGCATCAAGTGAATCGCACTGTTGATCAGTCTTGGTATCGCTAGTCACGATAGGAAAGTAATGCATTAACGTAGCAACAGTTTGTTTATCTCAATCCTGTAACCTAGCAACTTTTCGGTTTTCAAAATATTTCTTAAAATGTTACACGCTATAGAAATAATAATATTTCAATAAAACATGAAAAAGACATAAAACTTGTCTGCTTATTTTTCTGACTTTTTTCGTAATATGTATCAATATGCATGTACAATTATTTTTCATACCTTTGAGAAATAATAGAAGATTATACTAACACTGCATTAATTTAATGATTTGATGTTTTTAGTATATAAATCTAAGAACATTTAACGTATCATCTAGATGTACCTAAATAGAATTTTATCGTTAACAGTATTTCTGTCAGTTTACCAACGCCAATAGCTGATCGAATGCGACTTAACGTAGTAACCGGTTAAATACGGCAATGACGTAAGTCCGGTCGGACATAAGGTAAACAGTATATTAACGCCGTCTGAATACCAAACTGAAATTACTCCTTACTACATAGTCCCTGGGTTATTCTCATAATCAAAGACAATATTAACATTTCACAAACCGTTTTGCTGAAACCCGAACTAGATGCAATGGTAAGCGGTTATTGTAGCCTATAACACCAGAGGCCACTCGAGTGTCGCCAACTCCAAGAAAAGGGATAGAAAATCGAGATAAAGGATAATAAGGAGATGATGGAGGATAAGGTGGCTGGTTTGGGCCTCCGGCGTTCTCATTCACCATACGTAACGCAGCAGTAGGAGTAGCTACCGTTGTTTCACGCTGATCTGTGAGATCGTTGTACTTGCCCGGTTCCCGTTTTCCCCATTCATGATGTGACAAGCAAGGCTCTACACTCTCTACCACTAAAGCTATCTAATAGGCAAGCAATTGTTTGGGCAGGACACTGTTTGCTGAGCCCGCTAGTCTATACTATTATAAAACTGTAACAGAGCTGTGTCTGTACATTTAAGATATTTGATAAAAAAATGACTGAATAGACTATATAGGCGTGTCTAAACGCAAAACAATTTTTTTTAGATTTTTTGTCTGTCTGTTTGTCTGTTTGTTTATTCGCGCATCACGTAAAAGCTACTGAGCGGGTTTTGATGCAACTTTTTTTAATTGATAGATCTCGATTAGAATTAAAAACATTTTATCCCGCTACTATATCGGGAACCAGAGATATTACAAAAAAAAGAATTTTCAAGTTACCGTTGTAAGATGTTTTGCTGTACCTACCTAGGTATTGGTACTTATAATGGAACAACCTTTTTTTATAAGCAATACGAAAGTCTTACTTACTTAGGTTATTATTCCAAATACGTACTTAAATAGCGGTTCAAAAAAAATATCAAACTGCCCTAAAATTACGTTGATTCCCCAAGTAGTAACATTTAAGTATTTCATTTAGATCAGATTTTCATAAATAACGTAGCTTATTTTGTTTAACATTATCAAGTTCCCGATTACAGAAACCGGATAAATCGAATACCAGTTTTTAAGTCTAAAGCTATCGAAAAAGAAATATGGTATTTAAATTGGTTCAGCGAGTTTAGACACGTCTAAATAGTCTAATATAGTAGTTTTTCCTATTTTTTATTGCTTATGGTGTCAGACGAGCTGCAGCCCAAATGGTGGTAAGTGGTAACGGCTGCTCATGGACTCAACTTACGGTCAAGCTACTGCTACCATTTCATTTTAAGGATATGAAATAACAAAATAATAAAATATATAACTTACGGCTGCTTCATGGCATTAGTATTATATACATTGGATACATTTATATTATAATGTTATTATGAAATACTAATTCCTGCCAACGACGTATGTGGAGTTCAAAAGTCAACTCCAATATGTCAGTTAAGGTGCAGCCCACAGGAACTAACACTGCTTATCAGCATAAAACCATTCTATTTATCCAAGCTACAATTTATCCATTTCGTTCAAATCTGTGTAGTCTTTAGGTTTGTACAAAAAAGAACTCTATTAAAACTATTAGTTTTTTAGAAAATGAAATAACCTAAATGTAATCCAGGATCTACCTACCAAATTCTATACAAATACGTTCCATAGTTTAGTCGTGATTCACCCACAAACAACCGCCGCAACCAATGAAGGCACCGCATTAGGTACGTTTGACGGTTGCTTTCTTTTATTTAAAAATAGTTTGTCCATTATTATGAAACATAAAATACAAAGTTTCATCTCCTCATTCTTTGCTCAATGTTAAGAAATTTTATAGTCCAGTACAAAAAGTCCAGTAGAGTCCAGTACAAAAACCTACCATCACTACATAATCTATACCTAGATGAAAAGACAGCTACGATGTTTTTAACTTTGTGGGAGAATGTTATGTATACTTGAACATTAACATAGTATCACGCCTGTATTCCCCGAAGGGGTAGGCAGAGGTGTATTAAATACCCACGGTTCGCCAGCTATGTTTAAGTCCCAAGTAATAAGGGGCGAGCCTATTATAGCTATTGCCGTCTACCGGGCACATTTCCAAACTCCGAGCTGCTATTGAGAATTTTTCTTATTACGAATTTTTCTTTTTACCCGAGACCTCATGGTCAACAGTCACTCATACTACCACTGCACCACAGAAGCATGTATACCTATATGTACTAAATCTGGTAAGACTAGAAAGTCAGCGATGGCGACGCCGAGATGAGAGCTAAAAGGATAGTGACACTTACGATATTTACCTGCCGAAGTGATAGGCTTGAGATCGGGCGGAGAGAGATGCGGTAAGGCATGATGCGCTGGTTGAGGAGCAGGCGCTGAGGGCGCAGGGTGTGGGGAGGACGACGGAGACGAATGCTTATCTCGTTTGCCCTCCGCTTTCACTGGCGCCTCACCCGCCTTCTGCTGTGCTAAACGTTCTTGTTTCCGAAACTTAGCGCGGCGATTTTGAAACCACACCTGAAAATTATAATAACCGCTTTAATTTGTTACAAGTTTTGTAAGGCTTGTACAGTTCCACATTCTAATATTCTTAAATATTGCTTAGACTGCATTATTTCCAAATTTAAATTAGTTTGACTGAAGTTTTTTTTATTGGTTATGATGGCAGAGCCATGCAAATTGGTAAAAGATAACCTCCGCTCATAGATCATCATCAGAATGGCCCAAAATATTTCCAGGCTGATGATCACCATTTCATTTCACGGATAGGGAACGATGTTTATCTCCTGGTAAAACCAAAGTACACCGAGGTGTTTCATGGCTGGTCACACGGGAGACTGTAGTACCAACCCGCTCAATCTCGATAACAAGTAAATACTTCCACTTAATACCCAACTCTACCACCATTAATGTCATGTGCAAACTAAATAAATAACGGATACTCTTTTATTACGATATGTACAATAACTATCCGCAAGTTTTAAGAGTTATAAAGTATGTATCATATTTAAAAAACAATTCTACGTACTTCTTCTCTATATCACATCTGCCTTTGAATACGTTACAGTTCAGTTAATTAATTTATACCTTTTTTTATTAAGGAAAAAATGTACCTAACCGCACAGCCCGTCATTTGAGGCGACGAACAGAGTAGTGTGGAGCCAACTAAACTGTGTGAAATTACTTCAGTGGTACAATATATATATATACTACCTATAGGAAAATAAAATTCTGTATATACTTTTATAGAAAAGCAAAGAATTTATTGTATTTTTAAAACACTATTAACGTACGGTCATTGTAGCTTCATTAAAGCTCTACATTTTGTATGTCCATTAAAACCCAATGCAGCGAAAGAATCGTAAACAAAACCGAATACAACAAAAATATAATGAAAATTCCAGAAACGGACGTGGGTTCGGATAAGCAAACAAAGTTAGCGCTCGACTCAACTAATGGGAACGCATCCCATGCATCGAGCGCCAAATTTTAATGCAAACCGTTTTATATTCGTTCGAATGCGCGCAAATCCGAATTGATCATAATTCGATTTCGTGCGAAAGATAATTGCAACTGCCACTGGCACTGATTGAGCATGGTTTGGTATAAAAAATGCTTGCTCTACGTACATTCACTCATGTTATTTCACTCAGTTCGGTGTTCACAACCTGTACAATCAGATTCCGCTATTTGTTCATGACAATGCGCTGATGATGTATATTCATGTTTGCAACATTTTCCTTATATCGCTCTCGATTGAGATACGCTCATAGCATGACAATTAGCTTTAGAGCTTTTAGAGTTTGTTATTGCTAATAATTAGCAAAATCAGTTTGTTGACACTGATTAAACCTTGTACGTAATTACCGAACCACGATTTCGTAAAGAGAACATTGATTGATGTGCTGTGACTGTAGTTTATGTAACACTAAAACTTACATTTCGTAATTATGAATTTTCGTAGCTTATGTATGAAAGTATTTGAATTAATCTTAATAATTGACATATTTAATAATTATTTTGTTAATACAAAATAACGATAATTCGTTAGAATTTTCTAATGTGTGTTTGAGGTGCGTCATCATATGTGTCTGTGCATATTTAATGAATTTATACTGTTCGTATAAGTAATTCATTTTTAAGAATAGAGCGTTGAAACTTAGACACAACGTGATACACCCTGCTGATAATGGAAGTGAACATTGAAATTTACCTTAATTGTGTATAACTACCAGCAAATTATTTAAAATATATAGTACAAATATAACAAAAATATTAATTATTATAAGCCACCTACGTTAATTCACCTTGGCAGTGATCGCGACATGCGATAATGACCTGCTTTACTAGACACATTTAAATAGTTTATGACGTACTTATTCATTATTTAAAATAGATGATATTCAGATTTATTGTAGACACATTCTAGAATGCTACTAACTAAATATTATGTGCAAATAGTAATCTAACTCACGAATTATAGCCACAGAAGGGTTTAGTGACTGTTAGGTTATACTACTTTTTTGTTAAGATGGGAAAAAATGTACCTAACCTCACACCCCGTCGTTTGGGGCAACGAAAAGGGTAGTGTGGGGCCCTCCCTCACTAAATAAAACCGCCATGTGCCGTCCCTCCGCTTGTATTGGCGGCCACTTGAGGTACAGGCCTAACAGGACATAGATACGTGGGTTTTATATACTGTACAATAATACAACAATTAATAAATGTATTCTCAAACTTTAATTTTTATCATTGTGGAGTGTATCTGAAATTATTATTATTAAGTATTTATTAATAAAAGTTATACACATAACAAATGGTGATATGCCAAACTACGATACAGTTTATAGGCGAAAAAGCCTGCACTCACTAAATTAAGTTTAACTTTTTTTTTATATCAATATTGATTGTTGGACCTCCATGCTATATTAAAAAAAGTTATTACAATGGTACCTCAGGCCAAACTGTTTATTACAGTACTTTTTATTTTTGATTTAAAGCATCTTTTACTGCAAATAAAAAAACAATTAGTCTCATCAATCAATTCAATCCCATCATCGTAAGAGTCTATGAAGTAAAATTAAACTATGCTAGCCCAAAATAGCATAATCATTTAGTCAATTCGAGGGGAATTGCGGTTTGTGCAGTGGGATCTCTATCAACTGTAAAAAAAGAAGGATTTATCTAAATAAGTTTTTGTAAATTTATTCACCTACTAGCCTTTGCCCGCTTCTCCGCCGCAGCCAAAAGCTGGTTTTTAGGTTATATCTCAGGTTCCCGATATAGTAGTGGCATCAAATGTATACCAGTTTTTAAGTTGTCCGTATGGTGACGGACTAAGAATACAAGTGTCACACCCCATCCATTCCCGCGGGTGTCGTATAAGGCGCCTAAGGGTAGTAAGCAATTTTGTATTGTATTGTGTTGTAAACGCGGGCTATTTTTTCCGCAACTCGACGTCGTAAGTGCGCCTATTTTACGTGACGGGTTTCTGGCACTACTCTTGTGAACCCAGCATCACCATAAAGCCTAGCAGACCCTTGACGTTGCCGACGACTTCTGGGAGCGACCTCGGAGAGCCGAGGTATAGTGCCCGGTATTCTGCCACCCCTGGACATTCAAGGGTAACTTGGGCGGCCGTTTCGTCTGCCTCCATGCAACCTCTGCAAAGAGGGCTGTCTGTGACACCTAGAGTAATTAAGTGTTTATTCCATAAAGCATGTCCAGTAATGGCTCCCATTAGGAGCCGGAGCTGAGGCCTCTTCGAATGCCGTAGCTTTAGTGACAATCCGGGTTAGATTGTCGGAAGGGCCTCTCTGGCTTGCCTGCATGTACATAAGTTAGACCAGTATCCTTAGTGTTCTGCCTTGGTGTTTTGTCGTAGTGTGTTTCGGAGCCAAGCGAACGGCAAGGGTAGAATGGGCTCTGGTCCTTCCACTATCATCTCCGAACCCAGTCTTGCCAATTCATCGGCAGCGTCATTACCTACCTGTAACAGGGCTCGATGACACTCGTATATAAGACCCGAGGTTACTGTGTACCTTTGAAGGGCCTGTAGGACTGATCGGCTCGGGAAGTAAGCAATTATCACTCATTGCATTACTGGTGGTAGGGCTGGGTACTAAGTGAGAGTAAACACTTGCTATCGGGCCCGAACGGGTCGGTACTACCATCTGCTGTGTGACCAGTCATGAATCTGTCAGTGTGTTTTGGCTGTAGCAGAAGATAGCCGTTTATTCTTTCATTTCACATCTGAGAAATGAAATGGTGCGCAGCGGCTTGACAATACTCTCGGTATGATTGAATCCATGAGCGAAGGTTATCACTTATCATCCGGTGGGCCGTAGCTAACAAGCAATAACAAAAAAATATATAGCTATCATATAAAAAAAAGTTGCATCAAAATCAGTTCAGTAGTTTTTGCGTGATGAACAAACAGATAAACAGACAGACAAAAATTCATAAAAATGGTTTTGTGATTAGACGTGCCTATATATTACAGTATTTTTTTCTCAAATATCTTAAATGTACAGACACAGCTCTGTTACAGCTTTATCATTGTATAATAGATAGTAAGTATATATTCTTTTAGTATAGATTTTGTACAGTAAAAGGAATACAAATAAACGTTAGTTTGTCTGTCATTATATATCTATAAAAGAGCCCCATAACAATTTTAATTACACCATAAATCATCTAATTACATTTACATCTTGCAAATGTCACTTATCACGAAGGCGAAACGTGTACATTGCCATTGAAACGTATGATATAATGATGCTACTTTTGTTTCACGTGGGCAAATAGTCGTACATCAGAGATGGCACAGGTGGTAGCCTCTATGCGACAGAGCAATGTGCATCCGAGTCCATTATAATCTTTGCACTCACTGCAAATTCCAACACGTCTACTATCTCATATTGTAATTCCTGGTTAGTTATAGTTCGCTAATTTAATGATAATGTAGTCAACTACTTTTACGAGCTTTAGCAAAAAAGTGTTATGTTTAACAGCCTTTGCCTTACTTCTCCTAGCATGAATGGGCCGGCTCGATGAAAAACCATCCTCTCACAGCAGAAGAACGGTGTGAAACAACGGTATTTCGTATGGTGACTGAGAGCGCTGTAGACCAGAACCCCTTCCCTATCCTCTCCTTAGTATCTATCCCATCCTCTCCTTATCATCCTTCCTCTCCACCTCCTATCCCTTTCCTGGAAGATGGCAATGCGCGAGTAATGCCAGAGGCATTACTCGCACATTGCCTACTAGCTAGCTTCTATAGGCTACGGTAACCGCTCACCATCAATCAGGTGCTTGTTTGCTACCCACGTATCTACTAGAGGTTTTATCAAAAAATAGCTTTAGATCCTATTTTGCTTATAATAAAATAAATAGAGAAAAAAATGTTTTGGATCTGTGTTGTTGTCTTGAAAAAATACACGAAATCTTTGTTAATCTAAAAATTAAATATAATAAAGCCAACACCACGTAATTAAGATAACGCCATAACCAAATATAGCTTTTGCTGGTTATGATTGTACAATGATTTCGCGGTAGATTTGTTGAACAAATGAACTCTAAGATTGATAAAGTTCATCATTTCGTTGGATCTAAGATAAAATCAGTGCTGTCGGGTGGAAAGGTCTCGCTTAGATACGTGCCCGGTTTAACTAAACGCGAAGCTCGCCAGCGCCGACGACTAACGAACACACTGGCTCGGTTGATTGGGCTCAGAATCGGTGGCCCTCCACGCCTCCCGCATTATTTCCGAATTGGAAAAAATCAAAGCAGGAACGTATGTGGCAAGCAAACAAATAAATAATATACAAGCCACCGCCAATACAAATGAGTACCGATACGACGGTGAGCAGAATGTGAAGTCAAAGTGAAGCGGAGCGTATGCCCGAGGCAAATAAACGTCCGCCGATGTGTTTGTAGGAATTCGTTGCGATGTTTATCGAATGTGATGCGTGCTCGTAATGTAAATACTTTGTGAAATTTCCGATGGAGATTTTTCAATATACTTAAATAACAGAAGTATTGTTTCCTGGTTTCAGTTTTAATTTAGAAGTTTGATCGCCAGGAGATTGAATGATTGTTTTGAGATTACCTAAAGCTGTAACATTTACTGTGTAATACAAGCTTGTATTCATGTGATACTTATGTATGTGTTGAATTAAAACGTTAATATTACCGTAAAATATGTTGTCTGACCAATAAGCAATTGTTTCTAAATCTAATGCCTATTTTATTTTAAGACACAACCTGTATATTGGCATATAACAATAACTATCTAATATCGGTTAGACAATTAAGAGCAGGGTTGGAGCAATCGAGCAAAGCATTGAAATGCACTTCGCAAATGAACCAGAACGGCCGGCGATTGGACGGCATGCACGTGTTGCCTGCATTGACGATTAATGTAATTAAATACACTCACCAGCACTCCAGATGCCGCATCCAAAAGATATGTGATCATAAAATTGTTTGACAATTAAAGGGATCATTCAATCACGCGATTGGATATGATTACCAAGCAGAATAAAGGCATTTTTTTTATTTATTACAACTGAATTCAAAACTGGGTCTAGAAAATGAAATTTAAAAATGAATAAGTTAAAAGTTACGCGTTGTTGTGTTTACGCTACAATAGAAATTCTTCAACTAGACTTAATGGTGGCGCTGCGATCGTGTTCCAGAATTTTTATTTTCGCGTTTTAAAATTATCTTTAATATTTTTTGCATACCTGTTACATATTACCACAAAATTTTACCCCGAACCGCCAACCACTACCTTTATCGAATATCCATGTATCAAGAAGAAAAACTAGAACCACTATTAATGGGCAAGCCAGGAAGGACAACGTCATCCAGATCCACTAGTTAAATTATACAACTGGTAGTTACTTATACATTATCCACAATTCGTACAATTCCGTAAGGGGTAGTTTAATACAGTTCCCTTAGTTTACTCTGGCAAGCAACAATGGCTGAGTATTAAAATAAACACAGAAACGTCGCCATGTGGTACTTCGCGGCGAGCAAACAACACAGGGTAATGTATTCAAAGGTTGCACATACAAGCAAACGTACCGACAGCGCCTTCATACTTGCATTCACTCAACAACTTCTCGTTGATTTTCTAATTAGCATGAGTTGCAGAAGTCTATTTAAATGCTGTGTTCAATCATTCCCGTCTCTATTATATGTGATAATCATTTTTCATAATATAGTTAGCTGGGGGAAGGTACAAGTCATCTGTTAAGCCCATTATTTTGCGCTACAGTGTTAAAAACGCGGCTAACGTAGTGGAAACTGAAACGATTATGTATTTTGACGTGAAACCTGTTAATTCACAATCGGATTGTAATACTGATGCAACAAAGGAATTAGACTAGGCATTTTGTTCAGTAGAATCAAAAATTCATTACAGAAAAAATATGGAAATTTATTCAACACATAAATAATTAATCTTCAATTATGCTAGCTTTAATTAGTGACTAAAACAAAAAATAAATACCAATATACCCAGAAAGTACATCGAAAACAAATAAAAACCTTCTAAAGTCGAGAAGAGTTAGAAATTCAGAGTCCAAAGGCTCGCGGCGACCACGTCATAGTAAGGTAATGTTTGTTCATTCAACTAACGTTATGTAAAGACTCGACTCCTCTTTATTTGACACGTTGTCAGAGGGCGGATTCCCGAGGCGTATGAAAAACGTGAGGCCGCGTGGAATGATCTAATTGTATTCATTAGCCGGGCCAGGGCGTGCAAATATTGACTGAAAACGGGGACGCCTCCGGCCGTCAGCGCCCGGGCTTCACACTTGCTTTGATCATAACCTAACCAATACTTATGACACTACGTAAGTTGAACCTAATTGTAATTGGTCCACAAAACTGTGTCATAATTTACTAAAAGTTTATTTTTTGTTTAACGCTTATTTCTGAAATTATTGACTAAAAAATATATTCTTTGGCTTATTTGTCTAGGAGCTACTCTTATAAGAAGAAATTTTTGTTTTTAACGCTACGATCCAAAGAGCTGAGCTATTAGCGAAAAGAGCAGAGAAAGATGAAGTAAAATTATGTTTTTGTAGTCTGAAATTCTAGACCAGTGGTTCTCAACCCGTGGTCCATGAACCATAGTGGCGCCTTAAAGCACCTAAAATTGTTCACCAAGTCATAATAAAAATATTAAACAGGCGACAACGAAAAGTATTAATGCATATTTTATTTACAGATCATCATCATCTTCCAGATCTGATCCCCAGCTTTGGTGGGTACGGCGTCGGATCTATTGGTTTTATCTGATCCACTAATACGACGCGATATCTGACATTAATGAGGTAATTAAGAGGCCTGGCCACCGTAAAACAAGAACAAAGTCATATTTTTTGTCAGGCCTTTTACTGCCTACCACTGAAACAATGTAACATAGATCTAGTAGCCCGCCAATAAAGGCGGAGAGATGACACACGGCGGGTTTATTTAGCGAGTGAGGGCCCTACACTACGCTGATCGTTGTCCCGAACGACGGGGTGCGCGGTTAGGTACTGCTTCATTGTAATGGACGGGCTTTCACATGAGTAACTAAGTCCACTTTTACTTAGGAAAATTAATTAGGATTCCACACAAAAAAACAAAATAACAAAATTTCACGCGGTTGAAGTCTCGGGTAGCTGCTAGTAGAAATGTAAAATAACAGTACCAGCACAGACTGTACAGATAACATCAAAACTGAACCTGTTAAGTAGAAGTGCCATAGGAGGAAAATTATTAACAATAGACTTGGGATCCGTAAAGCTAATACGAAATAAATCAATCGGCGAGCCGCGCGGTCGAGCGAGGCCAAATATCGCAAACACACCCCACTGTTTATACTCAGCGGATGAAAAGGCAACACCGAACGCCCCGGAATAATATTAGCTAACCTCAATAATCTATTGAAATATATCAACCAAGAATTCACACCGCAAAAATAGACTACACGCACCGTTAGTAAAGTTCATTTTGGATTGTAAACGTTATGTTCTTGTTATCTATTGGAAATTGTGTCGTTTTTTTACTAACTGGTAACATGTGTTAACATTTGATGATAATCCAGGATTAACACATCATAATAAAGAGATGAATGTAACGTTTATTCAACCCGTATGTCGGCTATTCGACAGCGTTTAAAATATGACAGGTGTGTTGACGCAACTCATCTTATTTGATTCAGTTGGATTTAATGTAATTCTCTTCGGTTATACGTCTTTTAATGATTTGCTTTCAAAGTAATTGGGTAGTTATTCATAATTTAATTTAATTCTATCAAGCTGTTGTAATCTTATTGCAATAGAGAATAAAAATCTCTATGCCAACACAAAGCCCATGAAAATATGTAGTACCTATGCATTGTCCTGCAACACTGACAAAAGAAAGAAACTTTATCACAATATTGTTTTAGCAATATACGTAATAATGATTACTTACTTATAGTGTGATAGAAATCTTAAAATTTTGTAAAGTTGTTTTTTTTAATCCCATGCCTACCAGAAACGCTTTTTCTCTGGACTACATTTATGAAACTTTCGTGTAGTAATGCCAATAAGTTAACATCTATAAAAAAAATTGTGAGAGCATTCCTATGTTCGTAAAATCTGTTTTTGTTTTTCACTATAACCCATATTAGGACAAAATGACAGCATTAGTATGTGATTTGTGCAGGACATAGAATAGTTAAGGGTAGAGATGCGATAAGGATAGACTTAAAAACAGAATGCAATGTATTGTAATGTTTTTTAACTAACGTTATATTAATTTTATCTTGTAACAAAAAACTGAAAATAAAACCTTATTGCATAGCAAAATTTTCTAAGCTAAACATTTCTTCAAATGACACACACAAACTGAGCATATTAATCAACATTGTACTAAACAGTAATAAATCGGGCACTTTTTTAGCAATCAATCAGATTTTGTTTATTGGCTAAGACTACGCTATATTTTAGTAAAAATCTTTTTTGCCATGAAACAGGTACGTGTATATATCAAAGTTGAACTTATAAAACTTTCTTTATCTACATTTTGTTTTTTACTAATAGGATATAGCCAAATTATCGAAAGTTACTTACGCGTTATTTATTATTATAAGAAAATAACGCTGTACACCAACATTTATTACTTTTAACAACTTATTAATCAACGTTATCTCCAATAATTAGGTACTATGATTTGAATAAGATTGCATCGATTAACAGGCATAAAGCATGGCGAGCATACCAAACACTAAGTGGTGGCAGGGTACCAAGTGGGATGCTCACTTGTTATCGTGCCCTAGCGGGTCCGTACCACCATCTATCTGCATCTGCTAATATAAAGAACCAAACCGGTTTAAACTAAGTCAAATCTCTACATGGCTGTTTAAAACTGAGGAGATGGTAGCACCTACACATTGGGATCAGGTAACAAGTGAGCACATGGTAAGAAGCTCTACCACCACACTGTTTTGTTTCGGGTCTTCCTTCCCTTGGTTTGATATTCGTATTATATATATGTTTACTTATCGTAGTCGCTTCATTACAACAACCCCAGCAAATAATGGGGTGGTGGCATATAAAATAAGTTAAATCTACATAATCTAAATATAACATTTTGCGTACTCTTCGATGATAATAATAATAATTATCTGAATGCGAATGACGTCATAATGCGTTCATACGACAGATGTGCTTCTGCACTCGGTCCATTACGCACCATGACCCCTATTATCCGCTGCTTAGTAAATAAATATCAACTATTAACTCCGTTCCATCTTAAATTAACGACACATTGATATACTATAACTGAATCAATGTAATTATACGTTTAAATATGAATTTATTGCTGTAATTAAAGCGTTTAAAGAACTCGTTTGAACTAAGAATTGTTGGCAATATTTAAGCGTTAAATTAGAATTATCTGGCTATAAGTGAAATATTAGTCATTACAAACATGGGTAAGTATGAAAATAATCTCTATTATTTATAGTCAAAGTGGAGCTCTTGAGTTTCATGACCCTTTACAATAAACCTAGTAAATAAGTTTATACCATTTTAGATCTATTTCTTTTAGCAATTGACATGCTCCGCTACTTTTTAAAGTACAAATGATTTGTGAATAAAGAAAAAGAGATTTTTAGTAGGGGCAGGAATCGAACCACGCATCTTTTCCAATCCGGGGAAGTGCTCTAAGCCACTAAGCTACCCTACTGACCTTTCGATCATCCCAAATTCTTAATCACATTTGTCTTACGACTAACGCCATCTACCGGCAAGCATCCCCATCCCCAGCCATCAAATAGTATGAATTTTAATTGCAAAATTAAACTTACTATATTGGATGTATGTAATCTACTGATTAGAATAATTTATTACTATGTAGACTCGACCGGCTTATTTTTTATTCGTATTTCAGCAATTATAATCAATAGGTAGTAAATTAAGTTATCATATTTTTATTATAATTAAGACGGTCAGTCTTTATAGCTTATATTAATTACCGATCAATAACATATTTATTATATCTATAGGTGCATTTTTTTTTATTATCAAATACGGTCGGCAGATAACAACAAACATTAATCATTTGTAACCGATACTGACTTCCCTAAATCATTCGTTCGCTTCCCTACTAGTTTTTCAATTAAAAATGTAACAGATTTGAATCGATTTTGACGAATCACCGTGATTGGTCACTGCCTAGTGTACACCGCTTCCGAGACAATGCTCGTAATCAGTTATATCGCGGCACGCGACACGACAAATCACCGATAGCGATCGGCAGATGTTTAATTGTCTCTTCTCTGATCAGTTAAAATGTATCAGTTTGCTGATTAAACTTTTGATATTATAGGTATATAAAACACGTCTCAGCTGCGTGTGGTCATCAGTGGAAATAAACGTACTGACGTCACGAGAGCTCTGTTTTGATCGGAAATGTTGGCGGTTTTGGATTCAATCATTTGTTATAAATATCATTTGAATCCTTATTATAAATAACTCCCTCTCTTCATTCACTGTAAAATTATTATTTTTATTTAAAAATGCTATCGTGGTAGATTATGCACTAACATTTTGAATGCTAAGAATAAGATTAAAATTTTATTATTATAGACTGTATTATTATACCAAAAAATAAAATACAATAAAAAAATACTGACCAGTAGCAATCTTGTGTCTCTGCCTACCCTTTTAGGAAACAGGCGAGAATCTATCTATATATGTAAAAATAATTTCATATAATGGCAACTTCTCCAGGGCATGTTGCCAGTTAAACTAATTAAATAACAACACGAACTGATATTTTTAGGCCAGTCAAAAACCAATATTTGGCAAAAGACAAGTCATCAACTACAAAATGCTACAAATATAATACTGTGACCCCGGCGATAACCGTCTCATCATTACTGACTGTCCTACCATTAGTAAAACTCTCTGCCCGGACAACTAACCATTACATGTGCATCTACTACTAGAAATAATAAACTATAACCCTGACTCAATGAAAATACAGAGTAAATGAGTTGCAATTTCCAGAATGATAGATGACACGAGGAAGGGGCCACAAAAAATGAATAAAATAAACTATAGTTAATGCACAGACAATAAAGTAACTTGTCCCTCTCTCGGTGTTAAATGGCTCGTGCGAGTCACTTGTGATGGGCCGACCAAATGTGAGACGGTGAAGTTACGCTGCCCTATTTTACAACGCAATATAAGGTTATACTCATTTTTTAAGTTTTTTTGTTATTTTTAATCTCATTATTATGCTATTGATTTGTTTAAAATCATCCCGGTTATCTAATCGACATCAACTGGCAATCTTTAAGTTCCGGTGGGCTTAGTCATATGATTACTAACGCTATAGAAAACTATTAAAATGTATAGGAATTATATCTTTAACGATATCTATAACGCTAAGTCACGTGAATTATCGTTAGAGATGCCAAATTACCATAAAATTTAATAGTTTTCTATAGCGTTAGCGAACATAGAATGCAGCTTGGCTAGCCCACAAGATAGAATATCGCTGGACTACTGAAAAACTGTCACACAGTTCCAGTGATTCACCAGTGCAAGCGGAGAGACGGCACACGGCGGGTTTATTTAGTGGTTGAGGGCCCCACACTAGTTTGTTTCCCTGAACAACGGGGTACGAGGTTAAGTACATTTCTCTATTATCATGTAGTCAAAAAATTCTGTGAAACATATTGCTGCAGAGATACTCGTATATATTAAAGCCTTTGCGCTATATCTATTGTAACTGTACTCCTCTTACGACATGCCTTTTAAAATAATGTATGATAGCTAACCCTTTATTCAACATCATCTCCATTTTTTTTGTTAAGGCGGAAATAAAAAAACCCGCCGTGTGCCGTCTCTCCGCCTTTGTTAGCGGGCCACTGAAACTATGTTACATTCCTTCGGTGGTCAACAACTTCATCTCCCTAGCATAGCATAACATAACATCACGCTGTATGCCCCGAAGGGGTAGGCAGAGGTATATTACATACCCACGATTCGCCAGCTATGTTTAAGTCCCACGTAATAGGGGGCGAGTCTATTGCCGTCTACCGGGCAGATTTCCAAACTCCGGGCTGCTACTGAGAATTTTTCTTTTTACGAAAAACTCAATAACACTGCCCGACCCGGGGATCTCCCTAGCCATATTCCAAATTTTTTTTACAAGTATTTAGACGAGCGACTGCCTATCCGACCTCCATAACACAACTAAGGGGACCACTGGTGACCTTAGAACAACACTGGAGTCAGATTTTTTATTCAGTACTCTGACAATCTGAAACTACTTTCAGGATCTTGTTTGATAGCCAGAACCCACTGCGTAACTTACCTTCCAAAGCATTATTAAAGTCTAAAAAATATATGCCTATATCTTTCGTGTTAACAACAAGTAACTAATAATATAACATAAATATGACACAACGTTTATGGAATACTCTCCAAATATTTCCCCTAAATGACGTAAAGTATTTCTGAGCAGAATGCGCGACAAGCGGAGTATCAGTTATGATATCCATGTATTATATGCCAGTGGATAGTTTTTGACAGCCCGCCTATGTTCCCCATTCTAACTTACAGAATGGAGTAAAAATGAACTAGATAGGAACTTGATATAATAATATATTTGTGAAAAAAAATACGGTTGTCTGTAAAGTCGGTTTACGGACGATAATTTTACGTGATAATGTCATATATGTTTTCTGAAACTTTCACAAATTGTAATAATGATAGAAATCGAGTAGTACATATAAAAACGATCGCGCGTGCTGCTATACAATAATTGTGATACGCGTGTTGCTCGGGACGCGTTAAGGCGAAGAATGTGATGTCGGTCTGTGCCATCGTGGCCGGCGTCTCCCTCCCGCAGACGCTCTTCAGCCCGCGGCTCTCTTGTGGGCGCCAACATCAAACAATGCATCGGTCGCCATACATTTTTCAGAACGTGAGACTTTTTCGTGCGTGCTGCCGGCGTTCATTGATTTATAAGAAGTTATTACGTCAAAAATATACTATATTTTTTATTCTAATAACCTAACAAAAATATCTAGATTTGACGTTAGTAGTAGAAGTAACTGGATTTTTCTCCTTTGTAAATCACAATTTTTTATACAAATGTCAAGACATCATAATATCCCCTTTAAATCACAAAATATTTTTTCTCACATTTGATTGTATTATAATCCAGAAGCGGTAGTTACACTTGATCCCACGATGTCCCTGAGGACCCACAACAAGTAGAGAGCTAAATGAAAAATAATTGGTAGACTCGTGCTAAAGGGTGATGATACACACATACACCAAATGATAGAGATGGATATATCAAACACACATCTAAGAGAAAGAGAAAGATAATACGTGTGCCAAACTAGTCTCTAATGGTTCTGCAATTATTAGTGAGTAAAGTTTAGGTCCCTTGGGATATTCGTGTGACCTCGCATAAACTTTCACACGTTTTGTATTATGTAGTAAAAAAAGAAATATGAGTTTTATGACTGCAGCCGTAATATTTTTCTTAAAAATAGAGATTGTTTAACTGTAAAAGAACTTGTACATTTTTAAAAAAATATGTTTACCTCTTTTTTATACTACGTGGATGGCAAACAAGCATATGGCTCACCTGATGGTAAGCGGCTACTGTATAGCCTATAGACGCTAGCAACACCAGAGGCATCACACCCGCGTCGCCATTTCCGCCGCGTAGAAGGATAATAAGAAGATGATAGGAAGAAAATTAAGAAGAGGATAGGAAGGACAATAGGGGGAGGATAAGGAAGGGGATCTGGGCCTCCGGCATTCTCACTCGCCATACGAAAGACAACGGTAGGAATACCTACGGTGGTTTCACGCTGACCTTCAGTGAGAGGGTGGTACTTCACCGTTCGAGCTGGCCCATTAATGCTGGAATATGCTAGGCTCTACCACTATCTCTTATTTTACATCTTTGTTATTATTCCTGAGAAAAGCAAAAATTTTATTGCACGTACACACACATATTAAGAAAAACACTATTTTTAACACTCATGATATTTTTGTGCCATTTTTGTTATTTCATCCATCCATCCATCAGCCTTTCATCGTCCACTGCTGGACATAGGCCTCCCCAAAGTGGGGGTTTTACCATAATCGCCACGCTTGGCAGGCGGGTTGGCGATCGCAGTGGATGTTTTTAGTACACAGGGGAACGCTGCTGCCCGATCCCCCGGTAATCCCTTAGTCGGCTTTTACAACTCCCATAGGAAGAGACGGAGTGGAGCTATTCTTGGTGCCGGCCCCACACGGCAGCATGGCACACAGTTTTGTTATTTAAACTAGTTAAAAAACTGTTTAAAAAAGTTATATCTTGGACGTCCGTTTGTTGTAGGTAATGTATGTTAACACGATAACGACCAAAATACTTTACTAATCGAGTCTTTTTTTTTTCGGTTACGAAGACCAATACATTATTAGTTACTTATCAACATAATCAATTTTATTGTGAAAAATGAAGATTATGAGGCATGCACTTTTGGATTTTCCAAAGTATTTTTTTATTAGTTTAGGTGGTAAAGGAACAACGGCTCACCTGACAGTAAATATTAATTACCACTCATAGACTCAACAATAATAAGAATACTACCTGCTCACCGTTTCATTACGCGAATGTCCTGCTATTTCCCGCTACAACCAAAATATACCGAAGTTTTTACGGTTGCTCACACTGTAGATAGTGGTACGAGGCACTACGATCTGATAACAAGCGAGTAATTCTACTAGGTACCCAACTCTAAAGCTCCCTCCCCCCTAGAGCCCCACCCTCATAAGACACCCGTAGGAATAAATAGGCTAATCTATTAAAACACTGCAAACTGACACACTGTTTACATTATTATCAGTGGCAATATGAACACTTTTATATATTTATTTATTTATTAATAGGAAACTCAACAGCTTATTTAAAAGAGATACATGGAAGTATTATAATAATATTAATATCTTAAGCCAATTACAGAGTTCCACGACATTTGTATAAGTATAAATCTAGAAGATGCAATGTTACAAATTACAACTTAAAACTATAAGAATACTATTAATAATAAGCATCATAACTTGATGACGTAAAGAAAAAAGTATCTTATTTACTAATTTATTAATCTTCATTTATTAATTTACTAGTGAGTGCATTCACGATTTGTTTTTATATGATTCCTTAGATAATTGAAATATATATTACGGGTTAAAGTATGAAATTGCCGATTTGTACTGAAAAATTCATTTTTTATTCATTTAACATATTTATTTAATCAAAATATCTACCATTATTATCTATACATTGCTGCCATCTAATAGGAAGGTCATTTATGCCTTTGCGATAGAACTCTGGTGATCTAGATTCTACAAACTTTCACACAAACCATTTTGTACTACCTCCTGGGAAGAAAACTTTTTATCACGTAGAAAATTGTCCAAATCACGAAAAAAGGTAGTCCCTTGGAGCAAGGTCTGACGAATACGGAGGGTGACGAATGATTTCTAATTGCAGTTCCTGTAGAGTTAAAACGGTTTCTCGTGCTGTATGAGCTCTCGCGTTATCATGGAGCAATAATGGTGAAGATCGATTCATGAGTCGGGGCTGTTTCATTGCAACTTTTGCTATCATTGTTCGGAGTTCGGCACAGTAGACATCTGCCGTTATTGCTTGACCAGATCGGAGAAAACTATAGTGAATAACACCATGCTGAGACCACCAAACAGTTACCATTACCTTTTTATTGGTAAGCTTTGCTTTAGGACAGTGTTGCGGCGTTTGACCTGGGGTCAGCCATTGCATTTTTCGCTTACGGTTATTGTAAAGAATCCACTTTTCATCACTGAAATGTGACAATTCGATCCAATATTCCTTCATTTCTGTATCGATTCAACAAGACAACACTAGTTTCAACACGCGTTTCTTTCTGCAGATCCGTCAAATCATGAGGCACCCATTTTTCATATTTTTTTATTTTATTGATTTGACGAAAATGAGTCAATATTGTTGGTAAGGTAACGTTAAACCATGCCGCTAATTCCTGGGTAGTTTGGCTCGGATCGGCTTCCACCATCTCTTTCAATTCATTGCTCATATGTGTGATTGTATTCACATGTGTGGGCGGTCTTACACGTGGTTCATTCTTCAAATCAAAATTTCCATCACGAAAGCGTTTAAACCAAAATCGCACGGTGCGTTCATTAACAGTCCCCTCTCCAAACGCAACATTGATATTGCGAGCTGTTTCTGCAGCGTTAGCTTCGCGTCGGAACTCGTATTCAAAAATCACTCGAATTTTTGAAGTATCCATCTTTCTTGTCTAAGCTGAATAAAAAAAACAACTGAAAGTCGATAATCGAATGTTGCACATTTTTAAAAGAAGAACCTCATAGGTACCGTTTGAAAAAAGTTTCACTCAAAAATCTCAAATCATGAAGGTTCTATGTCAATTCGAAGTACCTATTACAATAAAACGGTATTTTCATACTTTAACCCCTATTATTATTTTAAATTTATTGCTATCCTTTGATGTTATAACACCCAAATGCCAGTGATATACATACGTTATTTGAATCCATAACAATCTTGATTACTATACGAATGATAATATATTTAGTTTTAGTTTTGTAATCATGTATCTATTGTATAAAATAACAGAGTTGACTAAAACATTTATTTGTAACGACTTAAGATAGTAACTCGTAGCTCAAAGCTACGCGCTACACCCTCCGTAGCTTGTCTACATACATGCGACCTCCAGGCACTTTTTAATCGGTTTAAGTGCCTGCTACGATTTCCAACAATCATTTATACCAAATGGCTGAAGAAGAACAGTGTTTATATGAAAATAATATGACTGCACACTTGAGAAGCAATTTTATCAAATGAGTAATAGCTATTTATTAAATTTATGACGAAAGATTTAATTTCAATTTGATTTCATCCCAGACAGCGAATATCAATCTATACTATTATAACGCTGTAACAGAACTATGTCTGTACATTTAAGATATTTGAGAAAAAAATACTGTATTAGGCTATATGTATAGGCGTATCTAAACACAAAACATTTTTTTTAGATTTTTTGCCTGTTAGTCTGTTTATCTGTTTGTTCGTTCGCGCATCACACAAAAACTACTGAACGGGTTTTGATGCAAATTGTTTTATAGATTTATAAGCTCTCGATTATACCTAAACTCGTATACATGTTATCCCGCTACTATATTGGGAACCTGAGATATAACCCAAAAACCAGCTTTTGGCTGCGGCGAAGCCGCGGGCAAAGGCTAGTATTATAATAAAGGCAATATTTTCTTAATATACACTAATTTAAATACCTAATGACAATTCTGACTGACGTTTTAATCAAAGATATTCAAATCTTTTTTTTCTGTTTTACATACTACTCTTACTTGCAACTTTTCTTACGGATTCGAAATTCATGCAGGAATTTATTGTTAAATTTTGTTAAATATATATCTCATTATATATAGAAACTCAAATCCTTGGTATCACTTCCATATTTCAGTTGAACCTTGGTTATTACGGCATTAATGATCCAGCTCACCCGGATATATTATATAAAAGTATAGAACACTCTAGGGGGTGTTTTGTAGGCAGATTTCAGATAACTATTTTATGAGCTTACCATGACCACGCATTTTAGCTTTTTATTTAAGATTTTTAATCGATTTCTGCCATGATAACATACAATTTCAACATTTTTTGTATTTGTAGATTACTTGTTGATTTGTATCAAAAATTATAAATTTTAATTAAGTATAAAGTAATGTATAAACAATCATCATTGAGAATTGTATTATTATTGGTAAATAGAGTAGACATCAAGTAGATGTTAATCAATTAGACAGGGACAGGCAGATTATCACTGAATCAGTAGCCGTGGGATTTGAGCGACACGGTGCGCCGGCGCAATCGTCTGAGCTCTTCCCACGGATGCTACTCCGAATGTGCCTTTGTCACGGTATCGGATATCACGCCCTAATATTAGTATATCAATTTACGTGAATTTATAGATAAAAAATCTGAATAAACTAGCATATTCGTTTACTGGTGTTACATGTTTGTATTGTGTACCGAAATCAGTTTCACACGTCAAATATCACAAAATAACTGTTCCACTTTCAGTGAGTGTTACAATAATTATGATTAATAGTATTTTTAACCGACTTCAAAAAGGAGTAGTGTCGCAATTCGACTGTATGTTTTTTTTTTTTGGTATATTTGTTACGCGATTATTCCGCCAATTGTGAATTGATTTTGACGATTCTTTTTGTTTTTTTTTTTTTGCTTTGGCTGGCACCAACTCTAAAAATAACTGATTTTTAATTATAAATAGGTATATAAGTATCGATAATTTCGTTGATTGTCCTTTAATGCTCTTTGCTTTAAAGTAATTAAAATATTATTATTTAGATATTTTTATATACATTTTTAGCATTTGACATGCTTAGCACTATACATTAAACACAACGTGAAAAATGTAAAATCGTAAATAACAGTCACGAGCAGGATTTGAACCTGCATCTCCTGGATACCGTCCAGATACTTTGCCAATTCATAAAACGTGACAATTGCTCCTGACTGCTAATTTCGATAACACATTCATACTTAACGTCTTTGGGTGACGCCTGCGCCATCTGTCGGAAGTATTTTCATACATTATACCGACCAGGTAAACTTAATTTTACAATTAAGATTTTTACCTAATAATGACGCAAACCCTATAAATATTTAGATATTTTTATATATATTTTTAGCATTTGACATGCTTAGCACTATACATAAAACACAAAGTTTTTAGTTTAACTTTGAACAAGTAGGTAGGTATGCAAGTTTTTTTTTTTGTAAAAATTAATGATATTAACATTCAGTATTACATATCAGATAAAGGTAGCCATTTCGATTATATTTCATAGATTTAAATTTAAATCATTACATAACGACGTCGCTATCAATACATAGTCTGTACAAATAGACTATGCATTATATATAGAGTATGGAGTATGCATTATATTTACTTTGCAGAGCGCTTAAACATAATAATGTTTCAGTACACATAGACAGTAATATTAAATAATAATATAATGTTCAAATTAAAGTATCATCTTCGGTCAGAGTGAGAAGGTTGCTCACTATGAAGTGATAGATTTCATAAACTGTCGAGAAACTCTATCAGGCTCGCAGTTTTTCTTACTGATCATTGGCAAATTTTGAAATTCCAAAATTTTTTGATACTTTTATATATATTTTTAGCATTTTACATGCTTAGCCTTATACATTAAACACAGTGTGAAAATGTGAAATCGAAAATAACAGTCACGAGCAGGATTTTTTAAATTTCGAAAAGTCAGTGTTAGTATTATGCCCTTCCCGACCTCAGACTAGGGATCGAATTTGATACCACCGTTTTTTTAGTTCTTGATTTTACCATTTGGCTATCACTAAAGTTACTTGCCACTACTACACTTACATGAAAGTGGCAAAGAAACACATAGCTTCACTTGCTTTAGTGACATTAGTACCACCCACAGTACCGTGCACTTCTAAGTGATTGGCCTATCCGTTTTTATCGTACCAACCGACGCAATCAACGCAATTAACTAAGGGTTAACACTAAACCTTGTCATTACTTAACGTGCTAAAATCCATAGCAATCATGATTACACGCCGAATAAACAATAAAAGCTCATAAGCATTGTACAATCTTCTATACATATAAAACAAAGTCGGGTTAGTTACACTATTTATAGCTCAATAATGGTAGGACCGATTTTTATGGTCTTTGATTTGTTGGATATGTGTCTTTCCGAAATAGAAGAATAACTGTTAAAACAATAAAAAGATTACGTGGAAAAAAAAGAAATTTAATTTTCTCATATATTTTGTATGAAATGGCCTTTTGATGAAAAAGATGAATTTAATTTTAATTTTATTATGTTCCTACTCACGCGTTATATAGTTGAAAAGCTCATTAAAATTCGTTCTATAATTTTAAAGTTGTTTACAAATAAACCCACAAACAGAGAGACAACAGAAAATTAAAATTAAAATCGTTGTTTTCTATTTTATTCCCTTTATCTCATTGTCCCTTCTGCATTGTTTGATACATATCTTAAATACACACATACTTAGTAACACCTATATACGGTTAAAAATAAAAAATGTAACCACTTATCTATAAAAATATTGTTTAAAACAAATAGAATAGAAAAAAAATACGTAACGTGACTCTACTCTATTCTCCAGATCATGATTTTGCGATATCGTTACTCCAATAATAATATTATTATGGTTATATCGCATCATAAAGCATTAACAAATGTAACAATTGTAGTCTACCCCATTTAAAGTGAGCAATAACATTTGCGGCAAGTGTATCCAATCAACGAGCTGTGAGAAACGAGACGTCACAAGAGCGGCACGTGCTCTGCGCGTGGCCTGCACGAGCCGTACACCTGCGCGGGAGTATGTCACGAAGTCTGCTATTTACATACTACAAAATGATTATCACCCAAATCTGTGTTAAAATAACAACTCCAGATTTTGTATCTTGTTTATCCATGTAAGATATCTGCTAGATACACTGAAACAACATCTATCAAAATGTTAAATGCCCGTTTGATTACGTATCATAGAAATGAGAGTAATTGATTTCAGTGTACATTTTAAAATAATTAATACGTATGTTTTCAAATATTACAAGGCACTTCAGACCAAAATTCATTGGACTCTACACTAAGATACCCTGACTCGTGGAGACCAACTACTTCGCCTATAAGTAACTAAAAAAATATCTAATACGTAACAGTAAGAACGTGGCGCAGTGATAATTATGAAAGAAAATTAAAGTCTAGTATAAAACAGACCCTTCAACAAACATTTAGAATCCGAATAGCTTAGGTACGTTACGAAATCAATTACTCATCCAAACAAGCAGACGTGCACCGTTGGGGTCTCAAAGGAATGCAGGCGCAAGATCTAAGATCGAGAACTAGATTGACATTTTGCTGGAACGTCCCTCGCGAGTTCATGTCAATCTTTGTTGTGTTAGTCTCACAAGCTGAGCTGGACCACAGTCAATGTCATCTGTCCAGGCGGTGCATTATGAAATATTAATTATTGCTCGAGGGTGGCCGCGTGTAAATTAATTTATAATAATAAAGTTTATTTACTACATAGGTAAACACATTTCAAGGTATGAAATAAATTATTCCATGCCATAATTTATAAAATATTTATGTACCCAATAAATAAAGAGATTTTTTAGAAATTGTTCACAAAATATAATTAATTATATTTATACTCGGTGAAAGAAAACATTTTAAGGAATCCTGCATACTCGAGAGACTTTCTGAACGGCTTGTGAAGTCTGTCAATCCGCTCTGGTCCAGCGTAATGGACTACGGCCTAAATCCCTCTCAGTATATGAGGAGACCCGTTCCCAATATTAGGACAGTAATTGATTAAGAAAAGAGCCAAAAGTACAAAGTCTGTGTTTAAGTGGGGAGTAACCTCTAGAACTATTGAACAGATACAAAAGAAAATATAATAGCAAGGTACGTAATTTATGGTGGGTACCAGTAATGTTTTAAAAATGTATTAAAATAAATATAGCTTTGCGAGAGTAGGGCAGCCACGCTTAGGCGCTAATATTATATACTGAATATTCCTATATATAGAGAATATTCCTAAATTACCTATTTTTTATTGCTTCTTAAAAGATGTTTAAATTAATTTGACTGTCTCTGTGGTGCAGCGGTAGTGTAAGCGACTGCTAATCATGAGGTCTCGTGTTCAATCCCCGGGTCGGGAAGTGTTAAGTGAAAAATCTCAAATTTTTCGTAAAAAAAAAAAAGTTCTCAGTAGCAGCCCGGAGTTTGGAAATGTGCCCGGTAGTACATCAATAGGCTCGCCCCCTATTACGGGGGACTTAAACATAGCTGGCGAATCGCGGGTGTGTAATACACCTCTGCCTACCCTTTCGGGGAATACAGGCGTGATGCTATATTTTTAATGTTTTTAAATTAATTTATAGAAATTAATCCCTATTTCCCTTGCTTCTTAATGACTTGATGCTTTATTTAGTAGTTACGGCGTGAAAGCGTAACAAACCAACATACAAACAAACTCACTTTCACCTTTATAATATAAAGATATGTATAGTATATAGAATGACTTTGCCGGTTTCATTTGTCTTTTTTCTTTAAGTTTTCTAATACTTGGTAGAAAGTTCTTACGGAAAAAAATAAGAAAATCCGTAGAAAAATTGAAATATATCAGAAATCTAATCATTTTATATTCGCTCGTTTGATAGTCGGAGTCAGCTAGTGTTATTAATAATAGCATATACCTTAAACAACTCACTTCATGCATAATTAAGGGATATATTATAGACACATCAAAAACTCCATAAAAATTAAAGCTTCAAATTATCTTTAATTTTATTTAATACCTAATAACTAGCTTCTACCCGCGACTCTGTACTGATGGACTTTAGAATATAACTACATTACTCTAAGGCATATTAATTGTCTTTATGTAAAATAGGTATCCCACGGGAACCATTCAATTTTCCGGGATGAAACGTATATGATTTTCTGGGACCCAGACTATGTGTATGCAAAATTTCCTGGTGCTTTATTCAGTAGTTACGGCGTGAAAGCGTAACAAGCCAACATACAGACAAACTCACTTTCACCTTCCTTAATATAAAGGATAAGGATCATTAAAATTTGATAATGCAGTTTTATTATATCTATAAATATATGTAGATATGCCTTATATACGGTAAGTAAGCATGTATTACATACCACTTTAACAGGCCTATATATGGGCCTTTATTATGTTTTTTTAAATTAAATAAATATATCATGTAATCTGAAACTTCGTGTGATAGTTTAAATAATGTGAAGTTAATTCAATTATAGCATACCCAGAAAGTCATGGAGAATATTTCTAACAATGAACCATGTGAGAACAGAGTGATAAAAATAATGTCTACAGCATGCCTGGCTCGACTCGAACTAATCTCCGCGCCACACAGGAACAACAATAAAACCAAAATCGCCTATGATAATATAGAATTTATTGACTCGGGTACTACCGTGCAACTCCACTTGATGGATTAAATTGCCCTATCCTTATGACAACGTTGGCACAGAAAAAATACGCTTCGTATTAAAAAGCAGCTGGTCATTTTTCAAGTGATTTCTTTTGCTCTAACAGCCGTTGGCCGACTTTTTGTTTTACATCGGACGGGATGGCTTACGGCAAATTGTGCGTTTGCTCAACGCTTCTGCCAACGTTTATGTTTGCTTACAGCCTCTGATGAATTTGGGCAGGAGCCGCGTGTTGGATTAGGACACGTTGTCGTCGCTCTTAATATTGCTACCTTTTTATGTAAATTTGCATTTGACCAATGTTTTCGTGATGTTTTATTGCCATACAATTCTGTAGAAGTGCCGTGAAGTCCGTTAAGAATGTCCGTGAAGATGTGGACACAGGAATAAAAGGGTAGCATTATTTAATTAGAGGCATTGTAAATATAGTTTCGTGTGGTGATGGACTAAGAATACAAATGTCACCACCTCATCCTTTCCCGCGGGTGTCGTACAAGGTGACTAAGGGAAGTAAACAATTATCACCCATTGCATTACTGGTGGTAGGGCTGGGTACCAAGTGAGTGTACTCACTTGCTATCAGGCTGGAACGGGTGAGTACCGCCATCTTATGTGTGACCGGTTATGAAGCACGTCAGTGTGTTTTGGAGCGTTTATTCTCATTTCATACCTGAAATGGTGCGCAGCGGATTGACAATACTCTTGGTATAGTTGAGTTCATGAGCGACGGTTACCATCAGGTGGGTCATGGCTCGTCTGCCATCATTAACAATAAAAAAAAAATATTAAAGGGTTACCAGCACGGATTATTTTTTCTTAAGAGAATACTGTTCACAAAATACAATGCAATATATAGGATATTAAAATAATATTTGTTAATTTGCCAAAAAGCAAGCCGCTACATAACTGCAGTGCAGTTATTTCGTTTTAATTGTAATATGTGAATTCCTATGTTTCAGGCGAGTTTTAATTATCAGAAGTCGCGCGGGCTTGAGTAACGCGACCGCCCGCAATATTTATGGCGGCACCCCACCATTCCAATACACTTTTTAACTTAATGAGCGCTCGTTGCCGCGAGAGGGTGCCACCCGCTTTGTGTATACAACGCGATTGTTTATCCATTTCACACTGTCTATATACACGAACATACCTACTCTTTGTGTAGGCATAAAGATAAAATATGGAACTATATTTTATGGAATAAATAGAAACCGATAAGAGATTGTTGGTTGTGTTTAGAAACAATAAAAGTGTCGGTTGCGCCGAGGCCGTCATATCCCGGAATACGTGATCAGGTCGCGAATCACCGGCGCTTATACGTGATCAGATAGCTATAAGATATAGTAGCATTCGCCCGATTCTGAATAGTATTAAATATTCAGCGAGAGCACATCACACGTCGCAGATCTGAGTCACATAAAAATGAGCGCTTATTATCAAATTAACTACGGCTAACCGTACAATGTTTGCTCAGTTTTTTTGCGTAGGCACCGCACCGTCAGCCTCACTCAAATTACTGGAATCTAATTGGACTGCGGAAATTTGACGGACAGCGCGGGAAACCGTTCTTCTTTTTTCGATATTACTCCTACGCTCCATAAGAGAATAATGCTTAAATCCGAATGTTATCTCCGTTGTGCAATTTATTAGCGAAGTAGAGAGAAATCGCATTCTATTAAAATATTTATTAGAATGCAATTTTCGAAAAGAAATAAAGTAACAGAATATCTAGGATATATATCACTATAAATAATCAATATAGACATAATAATAGTCTTGAAATGTTACGAAATCAATTGAAATTTTAAGGAAATAAAAACTTACACCAATCGTGTGTACTCGTATGTTAGAAGATTTTATTGTATTTTTTAATTGTAGATTTTAATGTATTTTATAGGTAACATAATAAGGACATCATATGTACATGTAATGTCTTGACACTAACGATATGACAACCTGAAAACCCTGGTGGCAAAACCAATACCGTTATATCCATGTTGGCAAGTCAAAGATATACTCATCTTGGGTTGGGAAACGAATCTACTTTACCACCAATCACTTACTAGTAGTTGAAATTAGTTTTATAATATATTGAACTAACCTGTACCCTCGCTTCAGTGAGATCGATCTTCATAGCAATCTCTTCTCGTGTGTATATGTCAGGATAATGAGTTTCTTGGAAGGCCCGCTCCAACTCTTTGAGCTGAGCTGATGTGAATGTGGTACGAATTCGGCGCTGCTTACGTTTCTCAGTCAAAGAACCTTCATGACCACCGTACACTTTGTACGGTAACCCAGCTGCAAAGAATAAAAAAGGCCTTGTAAAGTACTAAACTTGGGTAGAATTTGTACATTATATTAATATATTTAATTTGTTTTTACTAACGTACTTTACATAACTACATAAACCCGAGAAATAAGGTTGAAAACTAAAACTCGACTACGTATGTACAATTATAATAATAATAATAATAATAAAAGTTTTATTGCAGACAGAGTCCATAGGGTTAGTAACTATATACTTAATGTCTAGTGTTAGTAGGTACAGACATATTACATTTACAATATTTACAATTCACCATAACACGGTGCATGGAGATGCAACCACTTCCGCATCATAGGCGAGTCCCATCTATCAGCTAACACCGTGAGAACACTGTTGGTGCAGCCGCGAACGCGCATCATCAGAGACACACATCTTTTTCTTATAATTGCTGCAAAACTGTCTATATTTGCATTCGCAAACATCCCTGACGCACTGCAGCGCCACGGCAGCCCCAACAGTGCAGCTAAGTGCATTATTATATTAGACCCGTAGGTCACGGTGTGCCCGCTTAATGTAAGACACCCACAGGCTGTAGGCGTGTAGAATGACTGACAGTAAGCTTTGAAAAGCGTAACTTTAACGTCATCCGTACATCGTGCAAACCTACGGGCCAGCATGTTACAACGGACAGCCAGCGACCTACGTTCCCTTTCAATATCGCAGTCATCTCTCAAGTCTTCAGTAACCCAATGACCCTGGTACTTAAAATTGCTTACTCTTCGTGGGGATTCTCCACACAGTGTGACATTAGGTATATTAGAATATGTCACCCTGCGCGCTTTAAATACCATCAATTCTCTCTTTGTGACGTTATACATCAGCCCATGATTTTCCGCATAAGACTCGCTTACAGCGATCAGCCGCCTCAGAGCACCGATCGATGGACGCAGCAGCACCATATCGTCAGCGTAAATAATATTATTTATGCACACCCCATCAACATGACACCCGATATTGGTGCTGGTGAGCTTATGGACTAGCTGATTTATGTAGAGGTTGAAGAGTCGTGGGGAGCTTAGTCCCCCTTGCCTAACCCCACAGTCCAACCAATACACGTCTGAGTGCGAACCTGCCCATTTCACACTATTAGTTTGACACCTATACCAGTACCTAAATATTGACACTATCTCTGGTGGTACACTAGTTTCACACTGTAGTTTATGCCACAAAACATCATAAGATACAAGATCGAATGCCCTCGATGAATCCAGAAAACAACCAAACATAGGCGTCTTCCTGTCTGTATAGTATTGAACAGCCTGCTTGAGGCACAATATTGCACTCTCGGTTGACAGACCAGGCTTAAAGCCAAACTGAGCATCGTGCAGTTCGAGATGTTTTTCTAACTGTTTATCAAGCAGACTGTCCAAAACTTTTGCTATGACAGTCGCCAGGGAAATGGGCCTGTAATTAGAAATATCAGAGGCATCCCCCGTTTTATTTTTCATGATAGGTACTACCAATGTATACATAAGATCACCTGGTAAATAACTGTGTCTAATGCACAGGTTAAAAAATAAAGCCAGTACACGTGGCAGGCGACTCCCTGCATACTTCAGGTGCTCGATGCTGAGACCATAATGACCTGGAGACTTCGCCCTTTCCATTTTATTTCATATTATATTTGCATTAATAAACTAATAGAGCCCTTTCAATTGATTTTCGAAAATCAGCATACAAAAAAAAAATCTAAACTTTATGTTCTCTAGAGAGCGCTATATTAAATTTGGTGTTACGTTATGTGCCAGTATCAAATATGTCGTAAATTAACAAGGCTTCAAACGTGACTATAATACTTCCTTTTCCCACCTTGTTCGTAATATGCAAACACTATATAATAAGTAATCACACAGGTACTGGTTACATAGTCTACAACCAGCGGACAATTAGGACAGTTTTAATAATGTCTTATTTGTCTATAAAACTCGTTAGTAGTTTAAAAGTTATGCGGGAACAGATAAACATACATATAAATATACACGCTGGAAACATAGCCCTATTTTGGCTTTGCTGAAGTCGGGTAAGAATACCTATGTGCACCACACTATTATGTTCCACATTTGATTATGTAATCGATACCTTAAGCAGACCTTTTGCATGGTTACCTGTTACCTATGTGTGATCCACAAATGATCGTTCTAAGTCTGGGTGTTATTTGTGTTCATTAAATTGTATGTTTGTAAAGTCTCCCGCAATACATGATAAATTCTTAGTGCAAGGTGTAGTCTAAAAAAATGTCAGAAGTTATGATTTAAAGACGATATGACCACTGAAATCGTAGTTTGGTATCCCTGTGGCCATAACTATTACATGCATATCTATTTATTTATACCTATAAGCATATATTAACATTATTAGCATTATTATTCCGTAGATATTACTTAACATTTTTTAGCTTAACAATATAATTGTCTCGCTCATTGAATGAAGCAATATCAAGCCCATATTAGACATAATTATAGTAATTCTTGGTCTAGTTTTTTTTATTCCATCCATCCATCCATCAGCCTTTCGACGTCCACTGCTGGACATAGGCCTCCCTAAGAGAACGCCACAACGAGCGGTCCTGTGCGCTCATATGGGGGGATAGTGCCGTAAACGCCACGCTTGGCAGGCGGGTTGGCGATCGCAGTGGATGTTGTTAATACTCGAGGGAGTGCTGCTGCCCACTCCCTCGGTATTCCCTCAGTCGGCTCTTACGACTCCCATGGGTGGAGAGGGGTGGGACAATTCTAAAGCCGGCCCCATTCGGCCACGGCTTTTTATTAATTATTCTAAATCAATTTGTTTAAATCAATAAGTTAGATTTAATAAGAATAAACCCCTGCACTAGATAACAATCACTGTATTGCGGGTGACATTTTGAGCACGAAGTACTTCCAGACTCAAACAAATATTTATGTATTGCACTAATCAGTAATGAGCATTACGAACTACAATTTATAATTAATAAAAAAATTCATAACAGAGACGAAAGTGTTTTTTTATTGCATATAGTAGCAGGCGAGCCATGGTCCATCTGATGGTAAATGGTGACGGTACCATCATGGACTCAACTATACCCAGAGTATTGTCAAGCCACTGCTCACCATTTTATTTCACCGATACGAAATGCAAGAATAAACGGCTATCTCCTGCTGCAGCCAAAACGCAACGATGTGCTTCATGTCCGGTCACACGGGAGATGGTGGTACCAACCCGCTTGGGCCCGATACCAAGTGAGTACTCCCACTTGGTACCCAGCCCTACCACCAGTCATGCAATGGATGATAATTGCTTACTTTCCTTAGTCGCCTCATACGATACCCGTGGGAAAGAATGGGGTGGTGACACTTTTATTCTTAGTCCGTCACCTCACGGACTACCTTCTGTTCAGAGAGAGAGTTGTGTGCCATACGAGGTCTGGGTCATGGACTGGAGATCGAACTCGATACCACTGTCCTTGCAATCCTTGGTTTTACCGCTAGGCTATTACTACTTGCATCAATATATTGACTAAATGAACATTATTTATATATACAAGTATTTAGTTCCATGCAAAACATATGCTGAATTATAAAGATAAATTACTGAGAGTATTTCGACTAGAAACGGATATTTTGAATCCCGATAAAACATTTATGATTTATTAGAATTACTAAATTCCAATTGTAATTGATATTTGTAAAAACGTCTTGTAACTTTTGGAGCTTAATTTCTTTACAGCTGATAAAATATGTCTCACCATCTAATCTGCAATATAAATATGCTGTTGAGCAAGGTGCAGGTTTGGTCGGCCATTTTTGTCTCCCTTGCGAGGAGATCCCACCCCTCCCAGTTGATACCTACGTTGGCTACAATACACAGTTATATCTACTACTAGCCATGCTTAACTTTCCTTTCGCGAAAGACATTGTTCCAGTTATAATTATTGTATAGACAAACGCCTAAAAATAATGCACATGTATGTTTTCCATTTAGTAAGCCGTACTAAGATTTTCGAAGTATTTGTCATATTAAAGTATCATATAATGTTATTTTAAAATTTTTATTTATGGCCAATGTTAATTTTAATTCTAGTTTAAAGTATATTACCGGCAAATGATATTCTCATTTAGGTAATTATACAAAATGAGTAAATTAAAAGATAACCAGATCAAAATTTAATCTTGATTAATTTTTTGTGTTTTTCTTTGCCTTATGCAATATCTGCTACTAACTGTTGGTCAATGATTCACTAGACTTTATTAATATTAAAAGCACAACCAAGTTACTGTGTACCTACAACTGATACTTTTGCCATTAATTACAATTTTTTACGTCAATTCTTTTAAAAACATAACATAATTTCTGTCATGTAAATCTGGGATTCATAAGAAATATGACATATTTTGAACAAATGTGGCATATCATAGACTTTATTCTACTATAATATTATAAATATAAAAGTTTGTTGCTCAATCACGCTAAACGGCTGAACTGATTTGGATGAAATAGGCACTTTGATAGTTACCAACTTGGAGTAACCCATAGAATACTTTTCGTTCCGAAAAATATTATATTTCTTTGGGATAGTATTTATTTCATAGAGATAAGTAATGTTTTATAGAGTGACGTAATTATATGCTGACCCAATTCTGAGGTCCACACATACGAAGTCTCGAGCAGCGGCTAGTTTCATCATATACGTATTGATATTATAATTAATAGTATCATTAATAGTAAGCAGAACAATTCTGTTGTAACTTTACATGCTTTTTATTGAAGCCATTTATAATATTTACTTGCAATAGCTGTTGCATGCAGTTTTGCTCGCATGGAGTCATGTCGTTTTTGATCATAAAATAAAGAATCAAACAAAATATATGAAATCGATTAATTGAATAATATCATATTAATTCAAAAATAGTTTAATAGAAGTTCTTAGACCAACACTACCATAAAAACTTTTACCTTCATTTCCACCCCTTAACCTACGAAAATTCAAAAACCCTGAACTACGTCATTATCTATTTATGAGCAGTAGATAATGTTTGGATTTTCAAGTTCCTACTATTATATAAATTTACACAAAAAACCTGAAGTTATTTTCTAAAGATTATGTAACTGTATTTCAAATTTGAATCTACAAACAATTCTTTCATACGAAGTACTCATTCTCAAAGTTTTCATTGAACATTATCAAGATTTTGTATTCGCTCACTGTCACAATTCAATTACAACCATAGATCTACATAAAAATGTTTTAAAAGCGTGGTTAGATTGTCACATAGCACAAGTATTGATCGCAGCAGTAGCTACGGCGTAGCACCCTGCTACGTGCTTCGATTGACTCCTTTTTATTTCCTCTCGTGAACTGCTTTGTGCAACTTCAATTAGATTGAATAAAACTTACAGAAAGGTATAAGTTCTTCTTTTCTTTTATTAAAATTTTAAAATTAAGAAATAGCTTGGTTAAGTATACAACAAAACATTAGATAATTAAAATAACTGCCACAAAATCTTATAACTAATAAATTCTCAGGACTATTACGCACGTAACAGTCAGCCACTGGTAAACAATAAGTTAATTGTGCTGTTTAAAAAATAAAATCCTATGAAACCATAACCCTTGGAGGCATGAGACATTAGATGTGGCAGGTTGCGGCCACAGCGGACCGCAGACCGCACGCGCGCAGCGACAATTACCTCAAATGAACCGGAATTAATCGAGACTCGCATCTTGGCCGAGCTGCGGTCTCATTTGCATTATTAATAGAGGCTTGGGGGGGACGAGCAGGGTGAGGTGCGGGGCCTCGGTAGTGCTCACGTCGTGTCACTGCCCCCGCGGCCCGCGCGCTCCGCGCAATTTGCGGGACCTAATGAAGAGGATCTTGCAAGATGTTTCTGTTCATAAGATGTTTAATTTGAGTTTGCAGTTCGTAGGCCGTGGGTCAGGCAGACGGGCGCTCATTGTTATTGCGAACGTTATGTTTTATTGGGTAGGGTCTGTGAGCGGTAAGCTTCACTAGAATTATTTTCTTACCTTTTTCTTGTTTCGGTATAACGTTGCGGCTTATGTTATCACAACGATAATTTAAAAAAAATATAAGTTAAATAAACACCAAAGAGGCAAAGATAAAACTGTTGATAGGATCGTTACAAAAATTATTAGATTCTATTCCTGAAAATTTAATCAAAATTGCTCCGGTCATTTAAGAGTTCTTCGGAAACATACATGCAAACCTACAAATATACATTGATTTTGATATATATATTGCACTCAATAAGTAACTAAGAAAAAAATCTCATTTATTTTTGCTTAACCTGCCTACTCTGTTTATCTCCAATGCTGGTCATTGTGTGTTCAATTCCTATACAGGAACGTTCTTTGTGGGATCCACAAATGGCTGTTCTGTCTGGATGACTTTGTGTCTGTTAAATTATATGTTTGTAAGGTTATCTGTCGATTTAAAAGGGAAAAAGAAACATTAATATCTGATTTAAATATTAACCTTTTAGAATTAGGTGTTTTTCAATCAATTATGTGTAAGTAAGCCTTACAGTGAAGTTGCTGTTAAAATTTATAAATTTATGCTAGTATGTAACATTAATGAAATAATTAATTCTCCTTATTTGTCATCATAATGTTATTAGGGTATGATAGGGCTAACGTAATCATACTACATTATAAGCCTCTAAAATTTGAATAAAGATTTTAAAAAAATATATACAAAGATTGTTATATTTCTGAAAACCTCCTCTATAAATAGTTAAATAAAAATCATTTAGCTAAAGTGTAATTAGAGTTCATCACTAAACGAGTCACGTGGTTAATCACGAGGCTTTGACACGTAAAGCTTGCGGTGCTAATTAATTGTCACCCTGCGATTAATTCACGTGATATGCCCCGTGCCATCTCGTCAGACACCCGCACTCTAGGCTATACCTGTCTATCACTAACTATATAATAGTACACAAACGTATTTAGTCCAAAACACTAACTTTATCAGAACCGTAATTGTAATGTTTTAATTTTGTTGCTCTCATTATTCGTTTGGGTATATTGTGTACCTATATACTATTTTGTTATATCATATCATATAATTAATGATTTTGGCAAGGTAATCTATTACATAACCAATTTATTTCGTTTAGTATCATATACTAAAATGACAGTGGTACCTAACAATACAAAAATCGCAGGTGGGGTTTAAGAAAAGTAAATGAAGAACTAACTTTTGTAAAATCATTATAACTATGTGTAGATGAAACTGTTTCACTTGTAATATTTTGACCAACCATTGGACGTCGAAATCCCAGTCCACCCGTGGATATGCATGAATACAGTAAAATATTCGAAACATCGAGCTAGTAGAAAATCAAGTAAATGTAGTAGATTATGTACATAATGTAACGTACTTTTAGTATATAATATAAGTTAAAGATTATTTTTAGGTATCGTTTGTCTCTACTTTTTTTAAACATACCACTCTAAGGAATACTTTTTCTATCGCTGGGGCCTTTGCAGACGTATACTTAACATGCATAATACAAGGCATACTGGGATTCAGAACAATTATTGCAGCAACGATGACTAGATGTCATTTTGAAATATATACCTAGCTACTAATACATTCCCCGCGGCTTCGCTCACGCTATAGTTTTGTCGATGAAAAATCAATTTCGGATAGGATTCCTATTAGGTATAAGCACCGCCACGCTAACAGCCGTTTTTACCCTCCCTTCAAAATTTAGGTTCCGGATAAGTTATCACCAACATATCATATACTAAAACCTTCTCCGAAACACGCTGCATCTTATGGTATAAGTATTATTCCGTTCGGTTTAGTAGTTTTTGCAGTATAACCGAACAAAAAACCGGCTATCTATATCTTAGAGATTTAACAATTCCATACTACGCCATGTTGGTTACAGTTCAGGAAAGTCTTCTCAGTAACTATGGATTATGCTCAGGCATCACAATACTTTGACTTCCCAGATCAAATTACTTTATTTTTCACTGGAAAACTTTAATAAATTAGAAATTATATGATCGTCCATTGTTGGTACGACATGTTTTGCTACCATGAATTATTTTTGACACTCATGTAAGGAAAACTTTTAACTATTTAGTGTATAATTAATAATAAATCTATCACAAGAACATGAGATAACCAATTCATATAAAAACACAGTATAAGAATTTGTAAAATACTATTGCACAATAAATAGCATCCCCTGATGGACAACATCGCATGAGCTTGGATTTACCCAGTAAATTATATCGCAATCCATCTCTAAGTGAGCAGTGGTTCATTTTTCTCGCGTCACAGAGAAAGTTCGCCAACATCCATAATGCAGGCAATGTCGGCGCGTCATCGCGGCATATTGCGCTACTCCCCGCACCCCTAACGTACCCGCCATCGCCCGTGGCAAGGGTTACAGTTTAGATTAATGAATACTGCCCCGTATTGCAGCCGTATTACACGACTTCCTAACGCTTACATGCATCCATATATTATCAGTCACTCGAGACTTAAAACTCAACTGTGCTGCATAACTATAAGAATATATAACCAAAACTATACGATTACATTAATGCAATAAGTATATATACCTACATCAAAATAAAACCTATTTTGTGTTACGTACAAATAGATATGGACGCGGAATATTTCATTTTACAAATAAACATGTGGGTAAATTTGCGTAATGGCGGTAGTAAAATGGAAAACACTTTAGCGTAAAGCTAAATAAAATTGTAAGAGTGGTTTTACGTACTAGCAATTTACATGCATATAATCATGTAATACGTACATTTATGTGGCATTTAATTATCTTTTTATTATGAAGTTTATGTATATTATATACCTCGAAACTGTTTCAGTATTCGATTTTAGCTTATCGAGACGACTATTAGATTGTCTTGAACGTAAAAAGCATGCCAAGGTAACGGTTTCGGCCATCACGACATTCATGATGATAATTGAAATGTGGAGTCGGTATATTGCCGGTATTCGGTAGATATTCTGATATCTGGCTTACCCTAATTAAAGAAAACCAACTTCTATATAATTGTGAATTATTATATACTAGTGATTAATATTATAGTACGTTAGGATATAAATGTCAGTTTAAGTTTTTAAACTTTGCCTATAGATATCATAGCACGAAAAATCCACGTTGAAATTCTATCAATGACGGTACATCCACTAGGCTACATAAAATCGCTTACTACGTGATATTGTAATGTTTAATATTCACATTTGTGTAAAAACAATAATTCCTTTTCCAAAAATAAAAGTCAGCTCCCTTGTCGAGTATGGAGCAGTAACATTGTAGAAGTTACGATCGCGGCTCCGGGCGCAGCTCAACTGTGAGATATTGCCTTTTTTATGGCCCACTCTACTATACTATATTGGGACAGAATAGATCACATGATACGATAAAATATTGCCCTCGGTCCTCACACCAAATCGAATTAACCCGTCCACTTGCATACAAAGGCGACATGAGAATAGAAATTGCGATATCGAGTTAGGATAGCGACCTGTTTCTCTTCCAACAATACTCAAATACTCACTTTTGTAAACGTGGGGCGAACACATAAAATGTTTGCTTTACGGCAAATATTCCGGTCTGAGATTCTTATAATACAGTGCTTAGTTTGCATAAATAATATTGCTGAAAAGCTAGCCTCTAAACATAATAAGCTCATTTGCCTTCAACGTAATATGAAGTATTTACAATTCCATTTACCCTTCGTGTCGTCGTGGGAACGATTAGTCGTAATAAAATCCTTAATAATATTATAAATATGAAAGTGAGTTTGTTTATTTACTTATTTGTTTGTTTTTTACCCTTAACGCCTTAATTACCGAACCAATCATCATGAAATTTTGACATATATTGTCCGGAGCCCAGAAAAAGACAAGGCTACTCTTCACCTCTGAAAAATTAATAGTTCCCGTAGGATATATATTTTTACATAGCGAATGTTAATTTGTCTTAGAGTGATAGATATATTTGTAATCTTAAGGCCACGTGGACGAAGTAGCGGGTAGAATCTAATACAATATGTATTTGAAATTGATGAATAAATAATGGCAATTCATTTTTAGTTCTACATTGTAGAGAAAATAGGAACTTACAAAAAATTTTAAAATCTCTAGGCTAATATTTTTTCCCACATTAACAAAAAAAAAGGGTGTTGTCTTCAAAAAAAAACTTTCTGATATTATTGCTATATTTTATATATGTGATTGTATATAATTATATTCCAACAATTCTATATTATGCTGAGGACGCATGTACTGAGCTTCAGCTAAGCTTTTGAACGGTGTTGACACCTAATCTTCCCCGTGCTTTAAAAGGCATATTAAACAGTAGCGGCTGTCAAATGTGTCATCCTGGCGGTCGTTACAGGTTATATAAAAAACCTGACTGCGGTTTTGTTCTAAGGTCGCCAATGATCCGCTTAGTTGGTTCGTTGAGATTAGACAGGCAGTTGCTCCCAGTGTTATCCGGTGGATCAGTTAAAAACGAACAGATTGGGACCCGAAAAAGTTTGGGATAAGGCTAGGGAGATTTTTTTTTCCTTTTTCATCACCGTTGTCACGAATTAGAAACTGGCCTCGAATAACGTATGATTTTATGGTTATTAAATATGGTCTTGATATCGATCCAGAATGATACGCTAGGATATAAAAATTAAGAAATATTCCAATGTTAAAAGAAAAGATGGCCGGGTCTTACCGTCAAGGTGAATTCTGTTATATAAGCCTCATCAATCTGAATACCAGAGACACGCCACAAAACTATCAGATACAGTTAGCGATTATTCTGTAGATCAAGCCCATAGTAATGATTAGTTTGGTAATTTATTTTTAATTTTAATTAATCCACCCAAAAGTAATAATCCATAACAGTTGTTGCCTACTGAATTTTATAGACAGATCTTTCTCATTGAGTACCTTTTTAGTTTATGTTTAATTAAATATCTAATAATAAAAATTAATATTTCAATAATCAATGCATATTAATATTTATAATTACAACTTTATCGTTTTACTTTCAATATAAAGAAAAAAGGAAATAATTGGGATAAAAACCATCCTATTTTTGATCTATATTTTTTAGCATTTGACATGCTCCGCCACCACTGAGCTATAGTACAGATCTTTCGATCATCCCAATTTACTTATCACATTTTGTCTTCACGACCAACGCCATCTATCGGAAGCATTTACATGCATTAAACCAAGGTAGTAAGTTTAATTTTGCAATTAAAATTCATACTATTTGATGGCGCGATTTTCTAAACATTTTTGATCTTGCATGCCTGAGAGATTTTCTCGACGGCTTGTGAAGTCTGCCAACCTGCCTGCGCGGTGAACTATGGCCTAATCCCTCTCACCATGTACGTTGCCTGTCACACGTACCCAATGGTGGGTCAGAAAAAGGGTAGAAAAAATAATATATTAATTATGAAGATATAGAGGTGATGGTCACATGGTGCTGGCTGAAGCGGAGTTTCGTCCACACAGACTCGAGAACTGCCTCGGTGATGTGGCGGTAGTGTATGCGACTGCTAATCATGAGGTCTCGGGTTCGATCCCCGGGTCGGGCAATGTTATTGAGCTTTTCCCTAAAAAGAAAAATTCTCAGTAGCAGCCCGTTGTTTGGAAATGTGCCCGGTAGACGTCAATAGGCTCGCCCCCTATTACGTGGGACTTAAACATTACTGGCGAGTCGTGGGTGTGTAATACACCTCTGCCTACCCTTTCGGGGAATACAGGCGTGATGCTATGTTTTTTGTTGTCACATGGTGACATATTTTCTCTAATGTAGTACCTACGAAAACTAACCTGTGATGTTATGTTAATAACTAAATAAATGTGTATATACAAGTACTAAACATTGAAAAAGTATTTTAACCATTATTTTATTGTGTTTACTATTACTTCTATGATGTTGGATCATCTAGTGAAAACAGCGAACTACATATTTAATGAGCTGTTTAAACGGTGCTGACGTTTAATACAATAACAAACCACACAGTGCAAATGGAATCACCGTAATCTTAACCAAGTAATTCCTGTAATTGTACTACAATTAATACGCAAACTTGTAATTAATTTCCCCGTGATTAACGGGTATAATCCGGAGTTACTCGAGATTACGTGAGAGTTGCCGAGGTAAGTTATTGTGTTGTGTGGGTCTCAGCGGAGGGCGGGGACGAAGGGTGCGGAGAAGCGGAGTTTCGTCCACACAGACTTGAGAGCCGCAAGATGCAGACAAGACTCGCTCGAGCTACGTTGTCCTCCCCTTAAGATTCTCGCGGACGCCGTTGCCAATTAGGGACGCAATCGCTCAGTCAGTTCAGTCACTGCTTCACCAAATGAAAACAATTTCACTTTGCTATTACTAAGAATAAAAGCTATAATGATAAAGTTTAAGGAAGGTTTGCCACCTTTTCCGCTTTGGTTTACATTTTTTGTTGTTTTTTCTATATTTTTCATTTACAATACTTAGGTATACCTGAAACGTGTCAATGTGATATACTTAGGTATACCTGAAACGTGTCAATGTTCTCTCTGCCTACCCCGCAAAGGAGAAAGCATGGTGACAATATGAAAGTAGATTATAAATAGTCATATTTAACACAGTTTTTAAAATGTTTTGTCTGTTTGTATGTCCATTCATAACTCAATAACAGGTAGAGCGATCTTAATGAAAATCAGTATATAGAAAGAACACGTCATTGGACTCATGATAGGCTCTATATCAATTTTATACTCCAATATCGTAAGTATCAGGTGTAAAACTTAACGTTAATATACTCGTATAGTAACTTTTCTTAAAGTGTAAAACTACTGATTTTAATTTATATAATATATTGTTCATTTGTTTTAATAATATAAGATGGTATTTTCTATTTATTAATGTGCTAATGCAATTATTTAAATATTTTGCGTAACTACCAGTCCAATTATAAAGGCCAACTCGCGGAAATTTGTCTACTACGATTTATCCGACTGCTTACAGGCTGGCGTTTAAGCTGTCATTTTAATTTAGGTTTGGGGGAAGGTATTTGTTCAAAATAAAAACTAAGCCTATACTATATCCTGACTATACTGTGTAGTCTAGTGGTTTGTAAGCATGTTACCTACCTTTTCACTAAAAAGATAACTGCAAAGATTTTCAATAGAGGGGGTTTCTCAGGAAGGACACAACAGGAGGAACTAAACGATGGATTTTTTAAACTGAACGATGAAATTGTGTATGTAATGATAGGAACATTCGGATCTAGGATTTTGAATTAAGAATCTTAATATTATTTTTATCATCGAATCAGTAAATTAGGAAATCGGGGGTTGAATTTAAAACGTCGAATACCTAATGCTAGCGGTCGTTGGCAACTGCTAGTATATAATTAAGTATTTCAAATACAATATTTCAGTGTTGCCTCGAACGACTCTTCAACAGTTTCGGATTTTAAACTTTTGTCTTTGTTATCTCTTGATTAGGTTTAAAAACTGTTATACCTACATTTTTTCTCGCTACTATATCGGGAACTTGAGATTATAACCTAAAAACTAATTTGTATCTGCGGCCGCGGGCCTTATGATAACAAACATAGTACCACGCCTGTATCCCCGAAGGGGTAGGCAGAGGTGTATTACACACCAACTATACGCCAGCTATGTTTATGTCTTATGTAATACTACCAGGCACATTTCCAAACGGGCTTCAACTGAGAATTTTTCTTTTTAGGAAAAAGCTCAATAACACCGCCCGACCCAGGGATCGAACCTGAGACCTCATGATCAGTTAAAGCCTTATGATAATTTTAATAATCTAATTTTACAACATGTGTATTTTTATTAACTTGACCAAACCTTACAAAGCGGAATCTGTACCTATCTATACTATTATAAAGCTGTAACAGAGCTGTGTCTGTACATTTAAGATATTTGAGAAAAAATGACTTTATTAGGCTATATAGGCGTGTCTAAACACAATACGATTTAGGCTAGTCTATTATAAAGCTGTAACTGAGCTGTGTCTGTACATTTATGATATTTAAGAAAATAATAGGTCCTTACATATGAAATTGGCGTTATGTATATATTTTCCATAAAAATCAAAACGATTATTTAAAATGAAATCATTTTAATTAATCAATCACAGTATAGATAACAATGGTACCTACATCCATTGATATATATGCACTTTCGCCATTTTATAAATAGTTCATTGATTCCTTTGCTGAAAAAATTGTGATAGCGGTTTTGACAAAATATTGTCCAAATTCCGAAAAAAAGTGAATTTCTGTTGGAGACGGTCCGGTCCGGTGTCGGAGACATTCCAATGCAGCTTCTCTATTTTAGTGACCGTCTGTTGTGCAGTGTGTGGTCTATTGTTGTCCTCATTATAGACCATACAGATCTGCCGTAATCGTCTGGCCAGATCTTAGGAAGCTGTAGTGGATGACACCAGCACTGGTCCACCAGACACTTACCAGTACCTTTTTCTGAGTAAATTTTCGCTTGGGGCAGAATTTTGCTGGTTCTCCTGGGTTCAACCATTGTGATTAGCATTTCCGATTAAGGTTTAGGATCCATTTTTCATCACAAGTAACGATACGATTCCAAATCCCCTCGTGACGGTTGAGTAATGTAACGCAGCACTCGACTCGTGTTTGTTGGTTTGCTTCACTCAATTCTTGCGGTACCCATTTTTCGAGCATATTCACTGTTCCAATTTGTTTCAAGTGAATTAAAATTAAATTGTTTTATCACTCAGGCTTCGGTGTGAAGCTTTTTGTGTTGTTGGGAAAAAATGTATCTAACCGCACACCCCGTCATTCGGGGCAACAAACAGGGTAGTGTGGGGCCCCCACCCACTATATAAACCCGCCGTATGCCCTCTCTCCGCCTGTGTTGCCTGACCACTGGAACCATGTTCAGTGGTCTGCCGGTGGCTTACCCTTTCGGGTGCCCTCGGCTGAGCGACGCGGAGCGTCGCACCTTCGCGGGAGGCTTTGCGGGTGGCGGACGTTCCCCGGTCCATCTACCGGCAGCCTCAGCGAGGGTGGCATTAGGCGCAAGTATTCACGCTTGCACCGGCCCAGCCACTGGCGGCGGTTAGGGTCAGCGGAAGGATCGGTCTCCCTGACCCCCTCCGCCACTTCCTTCTGCGAGATGACCTCGCAGAAGGTAGCGACCGCAATTTTCGTCACTGCCAAGCATCGCTCTGACGACGCTCGGCAGCGAGAGGTTCCCCCCCTATTACCGCGACGAGTTCACAGCGCTACTCGGCCCAAGCCGGGCACGACCCTGAAGAGCCCTGTTCAGTGACTGACACCGAAGCCTGCCCCGCTAACTCTGACATAGTTTGTGATGGATCTTCTTCCACGATCGCTTTTAATTCTTCGTTGTCAACTAGGGTCTCCGGCCGTCCACCGGGTTTGTTCTGTAGGTAAAAATTTCCAGAACGAAAACGTTGGAACCAAAAACGTAAAGTTTTTCTTTTACGGTAGCTTTTCCATACATACAATAAGCCTTCGAGCTGTTTTTGCGGCGCTGGTGCCACGGTGAAATTCGTATTCATAAATAACCCACTGTTTTAAGTTTTCCATATTGTGAACAGAACGATGTCAAAGAAAAATCAAATGACGCGCTAAAAACTAGAATCCCCCTCCGGCGGTGCCGAGCGTAAAGTCTAGTCGGAGATGTGGTTGGTACCCGAGATATTTTCTTCTCCAAGCGTTGTCAGTTCGTCGAGTGATGTGGCCTGCCCATTACCATTCCAACCATTCGAGCTATATTTATTACTCTTGTTTGCGATGGGAACTAACTAACTTATCATCACGCCATTTCCCTTGCGGGGTAGGCAGAGAGAACAGAGTGCCAAGAGGCTCTATTCTTGCATACATCTCTCGCTTCCTCAACATTCATAACTCTCTTCATACACGCTCGCCTGTTTAGGAGACTCCTGACTCCACCTTCCTTCAATACATGACCGATTTGTTCTAGGTAGGTGAGTCTTGATCTCCCCCTGTACCTACATCCTTCCACTTTCGCATTGTATATCTTCATAACCAGTGCGATGTGGATTTTCCTATTACGGGTTCTATCATTATAGGGATCCAGTGCATAGCATAGCGCATTCGTCGCTTGACCTCAAGGTCTCTAGGTTCTCAAGGTAGTCTACTTAATTGAACTGTTTGTCCTAGGTAGTTGAATTTCGACAACTTCGAAAATTGAATTGCTTATTAATTGCAGAAACGTCACAGGTATTAAGCTTTCATCTTGAGCATATTTATTTTAGACTCACTTGGCAGGAAAACTTACTGAACTGTTGGGAAAATCTGATGGTGTTCCTCAATGAAACTGATCTTGGTGTTTCTCCAGTTACGTTCCCATAAAGTTTATTAGACAATTTTATGGTAACTTGTAAATCACTTGATTTTTTTTTCATTTGTATTATATCTCAGATTTTGTCTATTATGCTCATTCACAACTCAACTTAGCATGAAGACCCAAGATCCGAAAATGATGTGTCATGACAAGTCACGACGCTAATCAACGCGGGTTCCACTGTTATTTCACATAGGTACTTATAGTTATCAGTAACTAATTACAAAATATTACTAACATACTCGTAACGGTAGTAATTATTTGGTAAACGTAACTAACAGTATTTCAATGGAGGTGGTTATTAATTTTGTTTTTTATCGTAGCAACCAACTCCAATAGATATTGAGGGAAACAGAATGTTTCAATGATGTCATGTAAAATTTAACGAAGAAGTCAGGGGTTTTTTATTATGTGAATAATTACAAATTTTTGGAGTAACTTTATAATTTTTACAGTTTATAATTTGGCTGCACTGATGGTGGAGTGGTTTAGATGCCGCCTCCCGTCCGAGTGTTGTGGGTTCGATTCCCAGACAGGAAAGAAAGAAAGATATGTAAGTCCTGGCTTTTACGTTTTTTTACATATCACTATATCGATATAAATATTTTATATAAAGTATAGTATCCGCCGAAAGCAATAGCTGGTTTTTAGGTTACACACACATCAACACGAATCTTTTTTGTTTTTGTTTTTTTGGACTCGGGATCGAACTCGATACCACTGTCTTTACAGTCCGTGTGAGGACAGACTAAGAATACAAGTGCCACCACCCCATTCTTTCCCGCGGGTGTCGTACAAGGCGACTAAGGAAAGTAAGCAATTATCACCCATTGCATTACTGGTGGTAGGGCTAATTACCAAGTGAGCGTACACACTAGCTATCGGGCCGGAACAAGTCGGTACTACCGTCCGTGTGACCCGTCATGAAGCACGTCAATGTGTTTTGGCTGTAGCAAAAGATAGCCATTTATTCTTTCATTCCATATCTGAGAAATGAAATGGTGCGCAGCGGCTTGACAATACTCTTGGTATAGTTGAGTATGAGCGACGGTTACCACTTACCATCAAGTGGGCCGCGGCTCATCTGCCACCACTAGCTATAAAAAAAACCTTGATTTTATCGCTAGGCTATGACTGACACTCAACAACAATCTATGGATATTGAATATTTTATTGTTTTCACAAATACTTTTGAAATTTACCTCGAGTCTGGATGAAACCCGAAATGAGATTCGTCAGTAAACAGCACCATGGTACATTGTTGGTCAGACCATATTAAATGTTCCCATGCCCACGCAATTTGTATTCAACAACTACTACGCCGAAGAGCTGGAACACGCAGCGGTCTGCAAACATGGCAGGTCAACTTCGTGCAACCTCCTTCACACGGTTTGGTTACTGACCAGCATTCCATCGCCGTCACATTGGGTTGGCTTCCATCATTTAACTGAAGAAAACTGTTCTACCTTGGTGTGGTCACAAGAGTTCTGCCTGTATGCTGTTCTGATACATCACCAGTTGCAAGATAATGTGACCACCGCCTGGATATCACGTTTTGGTTGTTGCCCAGAGATGCAGCAACCTCGCGCCGGAGAGTGCCATCTTCCAACATTCCTACTGCTGGCAACATTGCTTGACGGATTAAATATAGTCGCGACATAATGACTAGCATGTCTACAGAAAAAAAAATGAAAATAAACTCAATAATCCCCGTTTTTACTTAATAATGACTCAAAAAAACAAAATATTTAAACTGGTTTTTATCACTCTGTTTAAAAATCTGGCAGGACATTTTGTTTTTTAAGTTATTTTAGTCGCTATTTCAATTAAGAAAAGAACTAATAATCTTTATTTTTTATAATCTTTACTTTTTAGAAATAAAGAAAAACAATATTAACCATTCAACTGAAGATAAAACTATCATGTTAAAATAAAATATCCCACGAATGTGTTGATATGTATATCGCAGGTTTCTGATATAATAGCGGGATAAAATGTATACCAGTTTTTAAATCTAATCAACTACTAAACATAAAAAGTTTTATCAAAATCCCTTCAGTAGTTTTTGCGTGATATGTAAACAAATAAACAAAAATTCTATAAAAAAAATTAAGTTTTGTTTTCAAAGACGCCTAAATAACATTATAAGGTTTTTTTTCTGATAAGCTTATCTTTATTTATAGACACAGCTTTGTTACAAATTTATAATCTTAACGAAACAACATTTTCGAAATGAACTACTTATCCGATCTAAAAGTATTTTAATGTTCGATTAGTTGCAACTGAAAAGATAGGATAGTTTTATCCCGATTATTTCCTTTTTTATTGCAAAATTAACGAACGAATTATGCGTGCCACAGCATCACGTTGCCGGGTTTGCTAGTAGTATAGAAGATATGCGCAGTATTACAATTTATTATAGCAATTTCTATTCCTTTTAGTAATTTCTGTATTATCAGAAAGAAATGACTTTGTTATATCGCATTCCCCAATGCAAGCATGACGGTTTACAGAATTAAATATAAATAAATAAAATACGAGAGTTCTGTCGTTGTGTGCGCATCACGGTAATAGTACTGGACATGGACACTTGGGCTTTATCTAAAAAATATAGCGATAAAGTTATTAATTTTTTAAGAAACATCAATTTTTATAAGCCTTTGCCCGTGACTCCGCCGCAGCCAAAAAGCTAGTGTTTTGGTTATATGAATATATCAGGTTCCCGATATAGTAGCGGGATAAAATGTATACCAGTTGTTAAGTCTAATCAAGAGCTATCAAACAAAAAACTTACATCAAAATCGGTTCAGTAGTTTTTGCGTGATGCGCGAACACACAGACAAACAGATAAACAGACAAAAAATCTAAAAAATATCGTTTTGTGTTTAGACACGCCTATATAGCCTAATTCAGTCATTTTTTCTCAAATATCTTAAATGTACAGACACAGTTCTGTTACAGCTTTATAATAGTACAGATACGAGTAACAAGCAAGTCAAACGAAGTCCCGGATATCAGCTAATATACAACATTTGTTTCGAAGTCTCGTTGTAATCTATAACACTTAAATTATTGCCATAAACGTATTTTTACATTATATTATATAGAAGTTTTAATTAAATCTATAGAGTAAAACTAGTTACAGTGCTACCCCAAAAAAAATATACAACGTCCATCGCGTATGCTTCGTAAAGTATAATACCTAATATATATATATATATATATATATATATATATATATATATATATATATATATATATTTCGGGATAAGTAATACAATGACACTAGCCAACCTACAATTATGTTTAGTTTAATTAAAAATACATCATGTTAAAATAAGTGTGCCGGTTTCTACTTATTTGACAACACAATGTTAAATATGCAGAAGTACCAGACGTATAAATAGCTTGTTAATATCTCATCATATGGAAAAATCAACTCTATTATGTTGCTTCAGAAACGCTACGCTGCTCCGAAGAGCTACGTCTTCGTAGCTCTAGCGACCGAACACTTTCAGTTACCGTCGGATTTTTTTCTTAGAATAAAGAACAAAATAATACTTACGTTGTAAATTCATGGATGGAGGGAATATGTGGTGATTCCGCATAGCGGCATCTTGTGGCCTGGCGCACTGTGGCGGTGGTGGTTGATACCGCATGCCCTGGTACCGATAGGCTGCCTGCGACATCTGACCGCATGACGCTAGTTCGCCCCAAGACAGCTCGCCGCCTCCAGAGCCTAGGCATCCTCCTTCAAAGCCACCACCAGCGCCGCTCAAATAGCCGTACTCCATAGTGTCAACTGTCAACACACTGGCTCTCTGACCAGCACACTACCTAACATGTGCCCCAACAGAACCTGTAATTATTATTTGTCCTAAAATGATAACAGCGTGGCGAAGCGCCGCGCCACGCGGGGCGCGTGCGTCTTATGGTCCGAAGCGCGGCGCGAAGGCTCACAACCGCATAATTGGATGATCTATATATCGAATTATGCCGATTACAGATGGTATCGGATCTATGCGATAGGTTTTGTGCGGAGGACCGCGCGCTCGCCCCACTTGAAATCAAATGATAAGCCTAATTCAATAAGGACGATCGTCGCGGACGGGGCGGAGCGCGCACCCCTAACGGCAGGCCAATGGTCGCTTCCACAGCCGCCACTGCCGCACCCCATTGGCCCGGCGTACACCCCCCTCCTCGCTGTCACTCAGGGGTGCGTGTCACGACACTTGTCTACTTTTCTTTTCGCCGACAGTTCCTTTGTCATTGAGGAAAATAAAAAAGTTGTAATTAACGATCCAGGTAGGTACCAACTTAACGAACTTTAGGTATTTAGTCAATATAAGTACCCATTAGTTATGTGACACTTAATTAAAATTATGACTGAGTTAATTTCTTTAATTAATTATTATTTGACCTGTATTTTGTGATAAAGTAAAATAATTATTTCTATTTGGAAATAGAGAGGTGTAGAATTTTATGATAGGGTAGAGATTTAAGGTCTATAAGGAACCATTTTTAATAATGTTGTTTAATAGCTAAGATTTAACAGTTATTTTATGGCGTACTGAATGGTTAAATGTACTGAATCCATATAAACGACTGTCTAGGTCGTTTTCTAGTTACCTGCACAAATTAATATGCGATACTTTTATGAATCTGATTCTTTTAAAAACTCCACAAGCATATGCGTGCTGCTCTCTGCCGCCTGAACCAAAGCGTCCTCCTTCCATAAGTTAACGTCCATATAGCCTAGTTAGTTTCTTTGCAATACCTACACTGGCTCTGTACAAAACTTGCCGACATTTATGGAATCGTGATAATTATTATATTTTGCAACAGTATTTTTATTACAGTTAAAAAAATTATTTGACATTAACGATTTCCAACCTTAAATAAAACGATGTTAGTTAATTTGGTCAGTGTTCATCACGAAATAATTAGGTAAGTAACCTGTAGTAGGATGTGCTCGCGATATTATCCACTTAGTAGAATATAATTTTGGAATTCCAAGTGTTGTGCATTGAAGTTAGGTATATCTACGAAATCCACTAGGACATAGATTTTTATTACATACTTGGATATATTTAAAAATAATCTAATAATTCGTTGATGTTAATAGTGGTAAACAATCATAATATCATATTCATAACAAACATCAATCAAAGATCAGAATATATACATACAAGTTACATAAAAAAAAATTACAACAAAAAATTTAAGAGCTAAATTTTCTTATAAGTATCATATATTATTTAGATATTATTATATATATTTTTAGCATTTGACATGCTTAGCAACATACATTAAACACAAAGTGAAAAATGTGAAATCGAAAATAACAGTCACGAGCAGGATTCGAACCTGCAACTCCTGGATACCGTCCAGATGCTTTGTCAATTCAGCAATCGTGACCCTTGCAGTCGGGCTGCTAATTTCGATAACACATTCATACTTAACGTCTTTGGGTGACGCCTGCACCATCTGTCGGAAGTATTTTCATACATTATACCGACCGTGTGGTGCAGGCGTCACCCAAAGACGTTAAGTATGAATGTGTTATCGAATCCTGCTCGTGACTGTTATTTTCGATTTCACATTTTTCACTTTGTGTTTAATGTATCATATATTATGTTAAAACAATTATTACATGGTTATGCCTGTAGCCATTACAGTAGGTTTTTTATGACGAACATGAGTGAACACGTTTTTAAATTAAACTCACAATACATTACATACTGAATATGAATTATATTCAAATCCTGCTCGTGACTGTTATTTTCGATTTTACATTTTTCACTTTGTGTTTAATGTATAGTGCTAAGCATGTCAAATGCTAAAAATATATATAAATATTTATAGGGTTTGCGTCATTATTAGGTATAAATCTGAATTGTAAAATGAAGTTTCCTTGTCGGTATAATGTATGAAAATACTTCTGACAGATGGCGCAGGCGTTACCCAAAGACGTTAGGTATGAATGTGTTATCGAAATTAGCAGTCAGGAGCAATTGTCACGATGGCTGAATTGGCAAAGCATCTGGACGGTATCCAGGAGATGCAGGTTCAAATCCTGCTCGTGACTGTTATTTTCGATTTCACATTTTTCACTTTGTGTTTAATGTATAGTGCTAAACATGTGAAATGCTAAAAATATATATAAATATTGAGCATAGCATGATAATTTGACTAATACTGCTAAATCTTATCTAAAGTTTCTTATTAAACATTATTGAGTTTTAAGTTGAAATAAATTTCAATCGTATATATATCGTGGTCAAATCTTGTAATTGGTTACTTCATGTTGTAATGGACCTTTTCATGAAATGGTTAGGTTTTCTTAGGTTAGGTATCATTAAATTGCCTCGGTCGTGTAGCGGTAGTGTATGTGGCTGCTAATCATGACATCATGCTAATGATGTCTCGGGTTCGATCCCCGGGTCGGGCGGTGTTATTGAGCTTTTTCCTAAAAAGAAAAATTCTCAGTAGCAGCGCGGAGTTTGGAAATGTGCCCGGTAGACATCAATAGGCTCGCCCCTTATTACATGGGACTTAAACATAGCTGGCGAGTCGTGGGTGTGTAAATACACCTCTGCCTACCCCTTCGGGGAATACAGGCGTGATGCTATGTTTTTGTGTTGTGTTGTTTAGGTATCATGAACCACTGAAGGCATGTAATATGGTTCCGGTGGCCTGCCAATAAAGGTGGAGAGATGGCACACGGCGGGTTTCTTTAGTGGGTGAAGGCCCCACACTATCCTGTTCGTTGCCTCAAACGACAGGATGTGCGGTTAGGAACTTTTTTCCCACCTTAACAAAAAAAAGCTAGGTATCATGAAATAGTTGGCCACATCATTAAGTGGCCAATTCTATGATCGGGCTACGACATACATAAAATCAGAACCAAGCTAACAAGAAAAACAGTTTACATCACATAAATTGTCAAAAATAATCTCACGGAGCTATAACATGTGAAAGCAGCGGGTGGCAAACTGGCAAGTGCACAAGGGTATTCGGTCCGTGTGAGAAAATGACGCGTATAATATTCACAATATTGAAATTACAACAGGGATTCCCCCAGGACCGCGCACGCGTCCGCGCCCGCTCCGCGACAGTGTACCCACCACTTTATTTATTATTTATAGTAATTACACCGTTGCTGCTACGTATTTTTGTTGTTAATTTATTATTTTCGTTTCTGGTTCACTGGAAAAAAGAATAAGTAGATATTTAATGTACTTACCTATGTATTGCACTTAAATCTACTGTTTTTTTGCTGGAAATTGTTACATCAAGAAGTTAGCCCGATTAGAACTAGGCGCTCTCTGCAAGGTGTAATAGTCGCAGCACAATATTTTTTTTATTTTTTCAATTTTTTAAGCACAGAGTTCCCGGCCCAAAAAGACAGGTGTTATAAGTTTGACGTGTCTGTGTCTCTATCTGTGGCATCTTAGCTCCTAAATGTATGCACTGATATTGTTGCGGTTTTTTTTGTTTGAAAGCTGACGTGATCGAGATAGTTCTTAGCTACAATTTATGAAGATCTTCGAATTCAAACTCAAAACTATCTTTATTTCATGGGCCTATTAAATAGCACTTAAAATCATCAAGAATACACTAATAATTAACACGAACGCCATCTGTTCAGGTGTTTCAAAGTTATCCGTTCTTTTTTTTAGGTGCGGTAAGGATCTTCGAATGGGTATTCACTTTACTTTCAAACATATTTGTGGCCTAACCCCTAAAACACCCGTGTATGTTGGTACCACTGAGCTACTCTGATGATGGAGGTCGAAGGTAGTAGACGAAATCCTGGATTGTCTATTAGTAAACCCATCAAGTTTGGGCTCATTAGATTCTGTTCATTTCTCTTTACTTTTTAGAGTTTTTTTTCTGTTGTGGGCTAGCTAAAATTTTAAATTTTATAAAATTATCTTTTACTATGCAACGAATTCAAATTTGATCGTGAACGCATTTTACTTGATGTAGGCACGTTATTTCTTCAGCTAAATCTGTCTAAAAGAATGTATATATATCTGTCATTTTAAAAAAAAATGTTTGCTTTGAATCATGACCTATAAACATAAAACGATAGCAACAACTCTTAGGTTATCATTACAAAAAAATAAGCAAAGTGCTTACAGTTCTAATAGAGGCTAATGTAAACAACGCATTTTCCTTCACAATGTCTCGCGGGATGAAAAACTAGTCGCCTGCGCGGTAAAATATGTGATCACTTAGCAACCTGCAATCAAATACCAACTGCCGCTTAGTTTCTCTTTTTCGTTGTCAACGAATTGTCTTTGTGAGGACTTTGTGTGGTACTTATTATTATTCTACGATTTTTAAACAAAGCTATTTTTTTTTACTTTGAGAATAATTGCAACCTCCTTGATGTTATGTGAACTGGTGTGGTCGGTAGTGTAACCGACTTTCGTGCACGAGGGTTCGATTCCCACTCAGGACAATTATTTGTGTGATGAACACAGATATTTTGTACTGTGTTTTATATCTGTTATAAACTAACTTATCATCACGCCATTTCCCTTGCGGGGTAGGCAGAGAGAAAAGAGTGCCAAGAGGTTCTATTCTTGCATAAATCTCTCGCTTCCTCAACATTCATAACTCTCTTCATACACGCTCGCTGGTTTCGGAGACTCCTGACTCCACCTTCCTTCAATACATGACCGATTTGGTCTAGGTAGGTAAGTCTCGGTCTCCCCCTGTACCTACATCCTTCCACTTTCGCATTGTATATCTTCTTAACCAGTCGCTCGTCCGGCATTCTTTCCACATGTCCGAACCATTGGAGCATTCCCTTTCGCATCTTTACACCAATACTCTCTTTCATACCTACTCGCTCTCTTACGTCGTCGTTACGAATGCGGTCAGTCAGCCTCACTCCACAGATACTCCGCAGAGATCGCATTTCGACCGCATTGATTTTACTCTCATGCTCCTTTTTGCATACCCAACTCTCGCTTCCATATAATAACGTTGGGACAAGCACAGCACATATGTATTTACAAAAAAAAGTAATATATATGTATTATATTTGTAATCTGGTACCCATAGCACAAGCGTTAAGCTTAGTTTGGGACCAGAGGACGTTGTGTGAAATGTCCGTGAATATGTGAATATATATTTTCTTTTGTTAATTAGTTTAATTTAAGTTTTGTCCGTATAAAGCATGTTGTATTGCCTTATTGTTTGTTACACTTTGCCAGATAATTAATAATGTTGCTTCTCTAAATATGTAATAGTGTATGCAAATGTTGGCAATTCTAAATATATATTGCAGAAGGAAAAATGTCAGTACCAACACATGGAAAATTTTCCTAGGATTGAACGTAGATCAATATATATATATATATACAAAGACTGATTGACACAAAAACTTAACTGGCTAAAATAATAACTTCTACAAATCATTAAAACGTTCCTAATACTAAATTAACATATTTTTATGACAGATTTTACACTAACAATATCGACCTTGACACAAAATCAGTATAAGATAAACAAAAGCTCCTCACTAGTGTGTGTGATGTCAAGATCGCAAGTCGCAACCACGGCATGAAGCATCTAATCCGATAATGCGTGGGTTATGGGCGGCGTGCGTACGCCACTCTGCTGTTACCCTCGACTAATTTGATTTGAACCCTCCAAGGCACATGCCGCGCTGCAGCGCCACTGTCCCCGTACTCATAGTAAGTACTATTTTTAATTAACGTTCTTGTTACTTAAATATGGAATTGTTTTTTATTGCCTTTGAACCAAGTCGAAAACCGACGGAAAACACTTTAGCATGAGTACAGTCTAGTGCTAACATCCACCATTATGCTCAAAAGATGATATTAAGTTTGACTATGGTGCCCCGCATATCTAAGATGACTATTGTTAAGTTACTCAAACAACTACAAAAGATTAAAAAACAAAGATAACACCACAGAAATACTAAATTAGGAATTGAAATTTATTTACATAACTTGTTATTGTAACTATTTTTTTCACATGAGATTATTGTCCTACTATTCGGCAGGGATCACTTCTCAGGATGAGAGGGAATCAGGCCTCTCTCTGGCCCAAAGTGGGTTGAATGAGTTCGCAAACCTTCGATAAAAAGACTATCATGACAGGGACGCGTTTTTCACGATATTTTCCAACACTATAATAGTGGTTGTGATCTATTCTGAAAAAATATTACACATAATTCGAAAACTTAGAAGATACACTTTTAACGAATTATGTGTTTGTTATATATTTCCGTGCCGTTAGGGATACTACTTGATACAAAATAGTCAATATTTTTTCCATGAAGTTTCCATAGAAAATTCATAAATAACGTAACTGTTACTAGTCATGATCCATTAAGCGAGTGATTTGATATCAAACATTAGTAGACTTTAGTTGATTTTCATAGTATGGTAATAAAAGTCCGATAGGAAGGTATTCTAACACGATTGGTGAAAGATGAGGCGCAAGGCCTACAGCTTTATGTGCTTTCCGTAAACTTTTCCATGTTCGATGATGGTCACACTCATAAGTAGTGTTTGCGTATATCTAAGTAGGTATAAAAAGTGTTAATCTCGCCATTTATCTGTAGTATCTATGTATAATATATAAAATTCGTAATAAAATAAGCTCACAAAAAAGGTTCTCTCAGGATGTTTGACAGTTTCATAGTCGGGAATCCCAAAACACACAAAATGCGCAAAGAGCACGCAATTAAAGCTAGTTCGTAGGTTATATCTCAGGTTCCCCATATAGTAGCGGAATCAAATAAAAAAAGTTGCATCAAAATTCAGTAGTTTTTGCGTGATGCTCGAACAAACAAACAGATAAAATATCTAAAAAAAAAATGTTTTGTGTTCAGACGCCTCTATAGCCTATTACAGTCATTTTTTCTCAAATATCTTAAATGTACAGACACAGCTCTGTACAGCTTTATAATAGAATAGATTACAAGTTATTTTATATGCTAGAGCCTAGCACATTAAACATTATTAAAAAACCTTAAAAATCAATATATAAAATATAGTACAGCCTGTAATATGCAATACGACAGATATAATTGAGCACTGAACGCAAGGCCTTTTGACTCCGTAGTGCAGACGAGGGCAGGTTCCGGAGAGGGCACGCGGTGCGCGGGAGGCAAGGATCGAGGCAAGAATTGCACCTGATCCCGTGATTGATGACAATTCAAGCATCGTCATGATTGTGAGCCACTACGCCTTAACTGAAAACATCAAACACAATGTTCTTGCGACTACATGCAACTCATTAATTAATTAATCGTCGTAAGGACATAGATTTATCCTTCATTCTTTTACAAATAGTCGTTAGTGTTGATTTCTTAACTTCTTTCTTTTGTTTTTCGGTTATTCATATGCTTTCGCCACCAGGGAGACAAAACTGGTCTGTTGTGAAAAGCACGATTAGAGTTTCGCTGAGATACGACTATTTTCTGTTTTATTTTACTTAGATGGCCTTTACGGCCCCCGTGGAACAAAACAAATTATCACAAGAAATATACTTACTTCGTCCACAGCAGACGACATCACTGCATAAATAGCAAAAATGACACGATATCAAACAAAGTACCAAAGAGTTGCATTTAACGCTACTTGAGTTTCAAAAACGCACTGCCTTCTACTGGTTTTTCACATCATTTTATATATTTATTTTAAATATTTATTTTTCAAATAAATATGTAAAATATTAAAGTAGCGTTAGCCTACTAATGGTAAAATGAAGACCTACAAATGGGCACAGTGGCATCGTGTTTGAGTCTCAGACCCCGCACGATATACCTACCTCTGACTATTTGAAACTTTTCAAAATTATGGGTGTATTTATTTATAAATTATCACTTAAAGTGAAGGAAAACGTCTAAATTTTCATGCGTAAAAGATTTTCTTACGTAATAATGATATTTAATTATTTTATTTTTTTATAATCATTATTTGAAACAACAATAAAATGTCTTAAAACAATGTAGAAACGATGGTAACTAAAAGAGTTAAAAAAAGTGTATAATAAATGAATGTAGAGGCTGCTAACCCACACTGGGTCAGCGTGATGGTCTACAGCCTAAATCGTTATTGAGGGTGATCATTTATTCTCCGGACCAGCTAGCCCATTTATGGAAGGCTCTTCCACAGAGAGAAATGTTATTTCATATTTTCTGTTTTTTATTGCATTTAGTGGCAGACGAGCCACAGTCAATCTGATGGTAAATGGTAACCGTCGCCCATGGACTCGACTATACCGAGAGTATTGTCAAGCCGCTGCTCACCAATTTTACCTAAAAACTTACCTTTTCGCAGAGTGACATTATTAGATAATGTGATTTATTTCAAGTAGGTAGTAGAAAGCGTTTTGTTCCTTAAATCGAATATACTGCGTATAATCTTAAGTATATTTCAGTATTTTTTTAGCTTGCAACTCTGGCCAGGGATACATCAACTTTTCGCTTGTGTATGATCTACAAAATATAAACTTCGAAAATAAGAACATAATGACTGTGTGTGATGTTTTACTTTAACTTGTATTGAACTCAATACAAGTAAAATTAATTCAACATACTGCGTTTGGGTGTCGTAAATGATCTATCAGTGTAGATCATTCTCCCAGAGTCCCGTCGAGCGAACTTTCAGGAAGGTCATCCAGTCAGGTTTGCGGTAGACTAAAATCTTTGGTAAATCTGCATAAAAAATGCAGCTAATCATTTTTAGTGATTCCTTGGGTACCCAGAATAATGACTTATTTAACAATCTTAATTCTGCTTTATCTATCCTTATCAATAAAATGATAGCCGTCTGCGTTGAGTATCACGGAAAAACTACCTACTGGATAGAATTTAATTATTCTAAATTTTAATTCTTAGACACTTATCTAGCCCTTATCTAAAAAATATATGTTATTTAGTTAACTTAGAATTTTATTCCTAGAATTTGTCTATAATATGTATATTAAGACATCAAGCCAAAACTTCTGAAGTGAGTTTAATGAAACTTTTTTTGTTTGAGAGTTCAAATGTTTACCAGATCAAGAGATTTGGTATACATTTGGACTTACTATTAAGTATATCGAGACCCGAGTTATAACCAAAAAAACTATCTTTACATATATTTGCCAGTAAAGGCTAGTATAAAATGATTTTCTATGAAGAAATTTATATTATTAATGAATAATGTTACTTAAAAATAAAAATAAACTTACAACAACCGTATCTTAACATCCGAAACGCTTAGTTTAATACACCTAAGTCTACATAAGCTGTACGAAGATTGCCATTTGTACAGTAAAACAAACCGCGTATATTTACTATCTGCACTCCCGAAAACGCTTTATAGTTAACATTAGATCAGTGAAGGGGAAGATCGGTCGTCAGGACGGAGGCAAGGCGAGCCCTGGTGCGCCGCTTGTCAAAGTGGCCGCCAGCGTGTTTGAACAACTAATGAGCGGGTCCCCGGAGACAGTGTGTTTGCTCCAAACGCCCCGAGCGCTCGCCTGGGTTTTTCCACAAACGCCTGGGTTTGCTGAGGTCTCGGCGTCCTCTATACAAGCGTCTATACACTACTATAGTTTATTTACTCTAAATTTGGTGCTGTATCCGACTTTCGGAAGTACCTATATTAGAAATTTTCAAGTAGCTACACAGAACTAAGCATGCAAGTAACAAGATAGGTAAACTTTGCGTGTTAACCCACACAGTATAATAGGTACTTATACTAATAAAATTCAGATTGAGCTATAATACAGACTAATTATGACTTACTGTTATGTAATTTAAAAATTAACAATCAATTGCTTTAAACACAAAGTGAATAATGTGAAATCGAAAATAACAGTCACAAGCAGGATTTGAACCTGCATCTCCTGGATACCGACCCATCTGGACAGATAGTACTGTAGCTCAGTGGATTAGAGCACTTCTCCGGATAGGAAGGGACGCAGGTTCGAATCCCGCCTGTACTAAAATACTCTTTTTCCTTATTCACAAATTATAATTTGTACTTTAAGAGTAGCTGAGCATGTCAAGTGCTAAAATATAGATCAAAATGTTTAAAAAAATCACGCCATCAAATAGTATGAATTTTAATTGCAAAATTAAACTTACTAAATTGGATTAATGCATGTAAATGCGTTCCGATAGAGGGCGTTGGTCGTTAAGACATATGTGATAAGGAGTTTGGGTATGTCTAAAAAAAAAATAGTACTGTAGCTCAGTGGATTAGAGCACTTCCCCGGATAGGAAGGGACGCAGGTTCGATTCCCGCCTGTACTAAAATACTCTTTTTCCTTATTCACAAATTATAATTTTTACTTTAATACAATTAATGATAATTTTAAAGGAATAGAACTTACTTACCCATTCAGATAATGATTTTTAAGTAATAATTTAAATTTGGATATAGTCTCTGCCCGTCTTATTTCAACCGGTTTCATAGGCTTATGGCTGTGACTGTAAAGGATTTGCCGAAGAAATTTGTGAAATGCAGTGGCATTTTTAACTTCAAGTATTATATCCAAGATATCGTGATTGTAAAAAGAGACACATATGTCGAATAATAGATAGATCGTGTCCACCACTTTTTCGTGCTTTAGATGTGTTCTTCTTTTTTACAAACTGTAAATAAGAATAAAAAGAATAAGACATCCGGCAAAATGATATGGTGAACGGTTTGACTGTGCCTACGCTTAGTAAGTAAGATATTATAGTTGAGTCTCCGAGCGACGGTTTCCACCAACCATGAGTTAGGCAATCTTCCGCAATCTATATATAAAAATCAATTGCTGTTCGTTAGCATCGCTAAAATTCAAAAAAGGCTTGACCGATTTGAATAAGTGTTTACTTGTTATGTTCGCTCTAAGGCTGGACTCATACATCCGGAATTCCTATCTGAATTCAGATTCGAAATTCATAATTTGAATTCCGGCAAGCTGCCTCACACATATCTTAAAAATTCAGATAAATCAGTAGTCTCGTGTTTCTCAGCTCAGGCAAACGTCTTAGATATGGATGAGGAATTAATACTCATCGCACTACTTTTAGCTTTAAATAATAAAAAAAAGAAACGCAAACGAATACACTGGATTCATCCTCTTTGTGATCAGAGTAAGGGAAAGTCAGTTCTACATTATGGCGAGAAAATTACGACAGTATCCTGGCAGATTTTTTGATTACTACAGAATGTCAGTAGCATCATTTGATGAATTACTATGTTTGCTAAGTTTGCTTTATTCATAATTTGATTCCGGTGTGTGTGTGCTTGCGTGTTCGAATGTATAGAAACACGCGCGTTATGAAATCATAATCTTAAATATCCATCCATCCATCCATCAGCCTTTTAACGTCCACTGCTGGACATAGGCCTCCCCAAGAGAACGCCACAACGAGCGGTCCTGTGCTGACCGCATCCAACGGCTCCCCGCAGCTTTGACCAGATCATCGGTCCATCTGGTGGGGGGCCGTCCTACGCTGCGCCGTCCGATACGTGGTCGCCACTCGAGAACCTTTCGTCCCCAACGGTTATCGGTTCGTCGAGCGATGTGGCCTGCCCATTGCCACTTCAGCATGGCAACCCGGCGGGCTATGTCGGTCACTCTCGTTCTCCTACGGATCTCCGTATTACGGATTCGATCACGTAGGGAAATACCAAGCATAGCCCGCTCCATGGCCCGCTGAGTGACTTTGAGCCTTGATATGAGGCCAACATTTAGAGACCACGAGACACACTTAAATATTCCGATGCGGAATTCAGAACGCTCGTCAGTATCATTCTTACAGATCGATCTGAGAAAATCATAATCTGAAAAAATCAGAATGTGTGTAGAGCATAATTGAATTGTATGCAATTCCGGGCTTTCTGAATGAATACATAATATGAATTCAGATTATGGATTCAGTGAGGAATTCCGGATGTTTGAGTCCAGCCTATATAAGGGTGGTTTGAAAGAATAGATGACACAATGATAGGTACTGTTATTGTTTATAATTCATATTTATATATATTTTTAGCATTTGACATGCTCAGCACTATGCATTAAACACAAAGTGAAAAATGTGAAATCGAAAATAACAGTCAGGAGCAGGATTTGAACCTGCATCTCCTGGATACCGTCCAGATGCTTTACCAATTCAGCCATCCTGATAATTGCTCCTGACTGCTAATTTCGATAACACATTCATACTTAACGTCTTTGGGTGACGCCTGCATCATCTGTCGGAAGTATTTTCATACATTATACCGACCAGGTAAACTTAATTTTACAATTAAGATTTTACCTAATAATGACGCAAACCCTATAAATATTTATATATATTTTTAGCATTTGACATGCTCAGCACTATGCATTAAACACAAAGTGAAAAAATGTGAAATCGAAAATAACAGTCAGGAGCAGGATTTGAACCTGCATCTCCTGGATACCGTCCAGATGCTTTACCAATTCAGCCATCCTGATAATTGCTCCTGACTGCTAATTTCGATAACACATTCATACTTAACGTCTTTGGGTGACGCCTGCACCATCTGTCGGAAGTATTTTCATACATTATACCGACCAGGTAAACTTAATTTTACAATTAAGATTTTACCTAATAATGACGCAAACCCTATAAATATTTATATATATTTTTAGCATTTGACATGCTCAGCACTATGCATTAAACACAAAGTGAAAAATGTGAAATCGAAAATAACAGTCAGGAGCAGGATTTGAACCTGCATCTCCTGGATACCGTCCAGATGCTTTACCAATTCAGCCATCCTGATAATTGCTCCTGACTGCTAATTTCGATAACACATTCATACTTAACGTCTTTGGGTGACGCCTGCACCATCTGTCGGAAGTATTTTCATACATTATACCGACCAGGTAAACTTAATTTTACAATTAAGATTTTACCTAATAATGACGCAAACCCTATAAATATTTATATATATTTTTAGCATTTGACATGCTCAGCACTATGCATTAAACACAAAGTGAAAAATGTGAAATCGAAAATAACAGTCAGGAGCAGGATTTGAACCTGCATCTCCTGGATACCGTCCAGATGCTTTACCAATTCAGCCATCCTGATAATTGCTCCTGACTGCTAATTTCGATAACACATTCATACTTAACGTCTTTGGGTGACGCCTGCACCATCTGTCGGAAGTATTTTCATACATTATACCGACCAGGTAAACTTAATTTTACAATTAAGATTTTACCTAATAATGACGCAAACCCTATAAATATTTATATATATTTTTAGCATTTGACATGCTCAGCACTATGCATTAAACACAAAGTGAAAAATGTGAAATCGAAAATAACAGTCAGGAGCAGGATTTGAACCTTTGTGTTTAATGCATAGTGCTGAGCATGTCAAATGCTAAAAATATATATAAATATTTATAGGGTTTGCGTCATTATTAGGTAAAATCTTAATTGTAAAATTAAGTTTACCTGGTCGGTATAATGTATGAAAATACTTCCGACAGATGGTGCAGGCGTCACCCAAAGACGTTAAGTATGAATGTGTTATCGAAATTAGCAGTCAGGAGCAATTATCAGGATGGCTGAATTGGTAAAGCATCTGGACGGTATCCAGGAGATGCAGGTTCAAATCCTGCTCCTGACTGTTATTTTCGATTTCACATTTTTCACTTTGTGTTAAATGCATAGTGCTGAGCATGTCAAATGCTAAAAATATATATAAATATTTATAGGGTTTGGGTCATTATTAGGTAAAATCTTAATTGTAAAATTAAGTTTACCTGGTCGGTATAATGTATGAAAATACTTCCGACAGATGGTGCAGGCGTCACCCAAAGACGTTAAGTATGAATGTGTTATCGAAATTAGCAGTCAGGAGCAATTATCAGGATGGCTGAATTGGTAAAGCATCTGGACGGTATCCAGGAGATGCAGGTTCAAATCCTGCTCCTGACTGTTATTTTCGATTTCACATTTTTCACTTTGTGTTTAATGCATAGTGCTGAGCATGTCAAATGCTAAAAATATATATAAATATTTATAGGGTTTGCGTCATTATTAGGTAAAATCTTAATTGTAAAATTAAGTTTACCTGGTCGGTATAATGTATGAAAATACTTCCGACAGATGGTGCAGGCGTCACCCAAAGACGTTAAGTATGAATGTGTTATCGAAATTAGCAGTCAGGAGCAATTATCAGGATGGCTGAATTGGTAAAGCATCTGGACGGTATCCAGGAGATGCAGGTTCAAATCCTGCTCCTGACTGTTATTTTCGATTTCACATTTTTCACTTTGTGTTTAATGCATAGTGCTGAGCATGTCAAATGCTAAAAATATATATAAATATTTATAGGGTTTGCGTCATTATTAGGTAAAATCTTAATTGTAAAATTAAGTTTACCTGGTCGGTATAATGTATGAAAATACTTCCGACAGATGGTGCAGGCGTCACCCAAAGACGTTAAGTATGAATGTGTTATCGAAATTAGCAGTCAGGAGCAATTATCAGGATGGCTGAATTGGTAAAGCATCTGGACGGTATCCAGGAGATGCAGGTTCAAATCCTGCTCCTGACTGTTATTTTCGATTTCACATTTTTCACTTTGTGTTTAATGCATAGTGCTGAGCATGTCAAATGCTAAAAATATATATAAATATTTATAGGGTTTGCGTCATTATTAGGTAAAATCTTAATTGTAAAATTAAGTTTACCTGGTCGGTATAATGTATGAAAATACTTCCGACAGATGGTGCAGGCGTCACCCAAAGACGTTAAGTATGAATGTGTTATCGAAATTAGCAGTCAGGAGCAATTATCAGGATGGCTGAATTGGTAAAGCATCTGGACGGTATCCAGGAGATGCAGGTTCAAATCCTGCTCCTGACTGTTATTTTCGATTTCACATTTTTCACTTTGTGTTTAATGCATAGTGCTGAGCATGTCAAATGCTAAAAATATATATAAATATTTATAGGGTTTGCGTCATTATTAGGTAAAATCTTAATTGTAAAATTAAGTTTACCTGGTCGGTATAATGTATGAAAATACTTCCGACAGATGGTGCAGGCGTCACCCAAAGACGTTAAGTATGAATGTGTTATCGAAATTAGCAGTCAGGAGCAATTATCAGGATGGCTGAATTGGTAAAGCATCTGGACGGTATCCAGGAGATGCAGGTTCAAATCCTGCTCCTGACTGTTATTTTCGATTTCACATTTTTCACTTTGTGTTAAATGCATAGTGCTGAGCATGTCAAATGCTAAAAATATATATAAATATTTATAGGGTTTGGGTCATTATTAGGTAAAATCTTAATTGTAAAATTAAGTTTACCTGGTCGGTATAATGTATGAAAATACTTCCGACAGATGGTGCAGGCGTCACCCAAAGACGTTAAGTATGAATGTGTTATCGAAATTAGCAGTCAGGAGCAATTATCAGGATGGCTGAATTGGTAAAGCATCTGGACGGTATCCAGGAGATGCAGGTTCAAATCCTGCTCCTGACTGTTATTTTCGATTTCACATTTTTCACTTTGTGTTTAATGCATAGTGCTGAGCATGTCAAATGCTAAAAATATATATAAATATTTATAGGGTTTGCGTCATTATTAGGTAAAATCTTAATTGTAAAATTAAGTTTACCTGGTCGGTATAATGTATGAAAATACTTCCGACAGATGGTGCAGGCGTCACCCAAAGACGTTAAGTATGAATGTGTTATCGAAATTAGCAGTCAGGAGCAATTATCAGGATGGCTGAATTGGTAAAGCATCTGGACGGTATCCAGGAGATGCAGGTTCAAATCCTGCTCCTGACTGTTATTTTCGATTTCACATTTTTCACTTTGTGTTTAATGCATAGTGCTGAGCATGTCAAATGCTAAAAATATATATAAATATTTATAGGGTTTGCGTCATTATTAGGTAAAATCTTAATTGTAAAATTAAGTTTACCTGGTCGGTATAATGTATGAAAATACTTCCGACAGATGGTGCAGGCGTCACCCAAAGACGTTAAGTATGAATGTGTTATCGAAATTAGCAGTCAGGAGCAATTATCAGGATGGCTGAATTGGTAAAGCATCTGGACGGTATCCAGGAGATGCAGGTTCAAATCCTGCTCCTGACTGTTATTTTCGATTTCACATTTTTCACTTTGTGTTTAATGCATAGTGCTGAGCATGTCAAATGCTAAAAATATATATAAATATTTATAGGGTTTGCGTCATTATTAGGTAAAATCTTAATTGTAAAATTAAGTTTACCTGGTCGGTATAATGTATGAAAATACTTCCGACAGATGGTGCAGGCGTCACCCAAAGACGTTAAGTATGAATGTGTTATCGAAATTAGCAGTCAGGAGCAATTATCAGGATGGCTGAATTGGTAAAGCATCTGGACGGTATCCAGGAGATGCAGGTTCAAATCCTGCTCCTGACTGTTATTTTCGATTTCACATTTTTCACTTTGTGTTTAATGCATAGTGCTGAGCATGTCAAATGCTAAAAATATATATAAATATTTATAGGGTTTGCGTCATTATTAGGTAAAATCTTAATTGTAAAATTAAGTTTACCTGGTCGGTATAATGTATGAAAATACTTCCGACAGATGGTGCAGGCGTCACCCAAAGACGTTAAGTATGAATGTGTTATCGAAATTAGCAGTCAGGAGCAATTATCAGGATGGCTGAATTGGTAAAGCATCTGGACGGTATCCAGGAGATGCAGGTTCAAATCCTGCTCCTGACTGTTATTTTCGATTTCACATTTTTCACTTTGTGTTTAGTTTATAATTCATTTGAATTACAAGCAAGTTTAATTTATTTATTTATTTCATTAAAATTAACCTATCTAAATTCAAACTTTAGACGATGCAGATTGATTAAGATTGATAATCGGTGATAAGATAAATCATAGGTGATACGAGAATCACCAGGTCTAGATAACCTGGGGGTCTAGCCAAGTTCCATTTTATGATCGCTAACGCTAATAGAAAACTATTTACATGTATGGAAATTTGACATCTCTAACGTTAAGTCACGCGTGACTTAGCGTTATAGACATTGTTAAAGACTTATGGCCGGTTTCTGAGGTACATTTATCTGTAGTTTATCTGTCCGATAGCGCTATCGGTTCGATAACTCATCAAAATGTGTTTCTGAGTAGCGCGTCCTGAGATAAACTTAGTTTAAACTAGCGTTACTTTGACTGACAAACATGTGCGTGCCGTTTATTGGTTCTATAACTATTTGTAGACTACAAATAGTCTGATGTACATTGATTAATTATTATAACAAAATTTTTATATAAGTAATGATAATGAGTTCTATGAGTGTTGTAATTTTAAATTTATTTGCACTTTATATATGGTTCTTTTGAGCTGAGTAACATACATTGTTAATTGCACACTGAATATATAAAATAATATTTAAAAAAAATACCAAAAAAACATAGCATCACGCCTGTATTAGGCTGGGTAGGCAGAGGTATATTATACACTCACGATTCGCCAGCTATGTTTAAGTCCCACGTAATAGGGAGCGAGCCTATTGACGTCTACCGGGCACATTTCCAAACTCCGGGCTGCTACTGATAATTTTTCTTTTTAGGAAAAATCTCAATAACATTGCCCGACCAGGGGATCGAACCCGAGACCTCATGATCAGCAGTGGCATACACTATCGCTAATACAAAAAAGATAACCAAATTTCTAGTAACTACATGACTACTAATATCTGTACTATATATCCATTACATTTTTCTTATAAAATAAACTAGCCTTTGGCCGCTGCTTCGCCACAACCAAATGCTAGTTTTTAGGTTATATCTCTGGTTCCCAATGTAGTAACGATATAAATCGTATAGCAGTTTTAAGTCTAATAAAGAGCTATCAAATAAAAAGTAAATTGCATCAAAATCCGTTCAGTAGTTCTTGCGTGATGCGCGAACAAACAGATAAAGATACAAACAGACAAAAAATCTAATTAAAATGTTTTGTGTTCAGACACGCCCATATAGCCTAATACAGTGTAAAGTGTACAGACACAGCTCTGTTACAGCTTTATCTAAGTTAGGATTATAATGTGTGTTGTCTTAAAATGAGCATTAAACGAAAAAAACTATGCCCTTGCAGGGCAGAGAGAACAGTGTGCCAAATGGCTCTATTCTTACATACACCTCAGGCATCCTGAACACTCATAATAATTCTCTTCATACGCGCTTGCCGGTTTCGAAGGCTCCTGACTCCATTTGCCTTTAAAAAAACCTTATGAAACTAATAAAAGGTCATTTATTTCTTAAACTTGTCCACCAGGTGGACGTGAATAGTTGACACGCACTTATCCAGCGCCACTAACTAATGTAGTGATTTTCAATCGCTATATTATTTTTATAATAATGACATATGTTTTCCTAACATTTTTAATATTACCTAGATGCTTAGAGACCCCTAAACGAAACGAATTTGGTAAATATATATCAATGTTTATGAAGATTTTTTTTGGTTTGGTAGGTATATATAAAGATGAGGCATTGGATTAAAATATAAGACACAAAGAAGTACTTACAGAAACTATTACTTACTCATTTATTAGGGCGAGCGAAGCGAGCACTAGCACTATCCCACAATCTATGCATTTTTGTGGTACACTTTACTGAGAATCTATCACATTTTTAGATTTGGGTCTTGACATAGTAAATTCAATTTATTTCTACATGTGTTATATATCATAAAAATATTATTTTATACACGTAAAAAATAGAAGATATAACATTTTTTATTAGTTAGAATTTTATTGTATTCCAAACGCCATCTGTTGAACATTAAGAAACTAATAAGACATGTGTAATATCAACTGGATTGTTACTACTAACGCCATCTGTACGAAAACTAAAGAACTAATATTTGAATATTAAAAACGTAAATATTGGATTATGTGTGTAAATATTGGTGTATAATAGGGGTTAAAAGTATGAAATTGCCGTTTTATTGCAATAAGTACTTCGAATTGACATAGAACTTTCATGATTTGAGATTTTAGAGTGAAATTTTTTTTTTTAAATGGAGGTACCATTGATGGTTGAAGGTACCATGAGGTTCTTCTTTTAAAAAATGTGCAACATTCGATTATCGACTTTCAGTTGTGTTTTTTATTCATCTTAAACAAGAAAGATGCATACATCGAAAATTCGAGTGATTTTTGAATACGAGTTCCGACGCGGAACTAACGCTGCAGAAACAGCTCGCAATATCAATGTTGCGTTTAGAGAGGGGACTGCTAATGAACGCACCGTGCGATTTTGGTTTAAACGCTTTCGTGATGGAAATTTTGATTTGAAGAACGAACCACGTGTAATACCGCCCACACATGTGAATAACAATGAATTGAAAGAGATGGTGGAAGCCTATCCGAGCCAAACTACCCAGGAATTAGCGGCATGGTTTAACGTTACCTTACCAACTTACAGTGAAACAGCCCCGACTCATGAATCGATCTTCACCATTATTGCTCCATGATAACGCGAGACCTCATACAGCACGAGAAACCGTTTTAACTCTACAGGAACTGCAATTAGAAACCATTCGTCACCCTCCGTATTCGCCAGACCTTGCTCCAACGGACTACCATTTTTTTCGTGGGTTGATAAATTTTCTACGTTATAAAAAGTTTTCTTCCCAGGAGGCAGTACAAAATGCTTTCACACAGTTTGTAGAATCACCAGAGTTCTATCGCAAAGGCATAAATGACCTTTCTATTAGATGGCAGCAATATATAGATACCTAATAATGGTAGATATTTTGATTAAATAAATGTGTTAAATGAAAAAACGAATTTCAATTTTTCAGTACAAATCGGCAATGTCATACTTACCCCTATCCACATACTCGTAGAAGAAATCCGTATGCAAAATTTGTTTTGGAAAAAATAAAAAATGAATGAAAATCTTTATATATATTTCTTGCGTGCGTGTGTATGTCACTGAACTCCTCCTAGACGGCTGGACCGATTTTGATGAAATTTTTTGTGTGAGTTCAAGGGGATTCGAGGATGGTTTAGATTTACATTTGGACCCGGTAGGTGGCGCCACAATAGGATTTCAGGACTTCTTCTTCTATTTATTTGTAAATGTTTGAGTAAGTACCGGGATGGTTTAGATTCACATTTGGACCCGGTAGATGTCACCACGATAGGATTTCAGGATTTTTTTCTTTATTTTTTTCTAATGTAATAAGATATATCTATCTAACGAATTCAAACGAAACGTCAATTTTTGGACAGGACAACGTCTGTTGGGTCCACTAGTATTTATATATATATTTTTAGCATTTGACATGCTTAGCTTAGCACTTTGTGTTTAATGAATGAAAATAATTTGTCGCAGGTATGAATTATTTGGGGTGCGGGTCGGGATACCTCCGCGTTGGTGCACCCCGGGCAACGTCGGCACTCTAGTGCCGGCGGCTGAATCCTGGCAGGGGACGGGTCTCCGCGTGTCCCTCTGATTAGCAGAGGGCACAATGGATAGGCCGTACGTCCGCCATGGAGGGTCGGTGGGGCCCCAGTGGCCCCTCCGATCCTGAGGTGGGGACAGCGGGGTCACAGCAAAGTTCCCGGAGGCGGGGCTTTCAGCCTGAGTGGTGACGGGCTCACTGCTTGTAGTGGGCCGAACGTCTGCCGTGGAGGGCCAGCGGGGCCATAGTGGCCTCCCCGGCTGGGAGACGGAGACGGGGCTTTTAGCTCGAGGGGCGACGGGCTCGCCATTTGCTTTGCGAGCGGTGGGCACGGGCTGATGCAGACCACCGTTCGGCCCGACCCGTAATACTTAACGGACAGGACCGGGGGTCTTCGGACTGCGGGGAAGAAAACCCCTATAAAAAATTACCCCAATCCCGTGCTCTACTGCCCGGCCAGGGGATGCATGGCTGAGGGGAGCTCAGTCGCGAGGGTGGCCCGTTGAAGGACGTAAAACTTAAAAATGGTGAAGAACAAAAAGACTACAAATCCCCAGGACTTGCACCTGGGGAATCCCTCACAAAGCCGAGTGTCAAAACCGGCTCTGTCAGCTCCGTTTATATGGGGGGAGCACTCGATACCATGGTTGAAAAAAAGACGGAGAACGTAAGGAAAAGGAGGACCCGTGGGAGGAAACCCACACCCGCGGGAAGTCCTACCGCGGGAAGCGGATCAGCTGCCACGTCGGGGATGGAGACGGACGGCGGTGGTGGCGGTGTAGCGGCCGTAAGCGCGCTCGCCCCGAACCCATCGGGGTCTCAGCCGGGGATGGCTGGCTCGTTGAAGCGGCCCTCTCGACTCTGGAAGAGCTCAATTGCGCTAGAAGGGGATGCGTCGTAGTCGGAGGGCAGCTTCACTGTGATGCCTCCACTGAAAGAAAAAGAGGCCGAGGTGCCAGCAGGCGCACAGTGCCACGCGCCTTGTCCAAGGCGGACGAGGCTGTAATTAAAGATCTGGCAGCAGGGCTCTCGATGGAGGAGCGGCTGACCTTCCTCACATCGAGGCTCGAAGAAGAGCCTCTGGAGGGGGACAATCTGCTGTCGGCAGACCAGATTGCCTAGAAGGTCTCCGATGCCTTGTAAAATCTTGTGCAATCGTTTTTACGGTGGCAGATGGGTCGCGGGATCTTCAGGGTTCTTGCTCCGGTGCCCTCAAGAAGGCCACCAAGGTGGCCTTCGAAGCGTTGGAGTCCCTTCGGCGCCACTCGGCGTCTGAGGAGAATAGGAGGCTGGAGGCGCGCTGCAAGCGCCTCGAGGATGAGGTGGCAGAGCTCCGCAAGAAGCGCAGCGGCCCGCGAGCTAAACCAGGGCTCGCCAAGGCCGTGCCGAAAGTCTCAGCCTCAGCGGAGGGCGCGGTGCCTCCGGCCTCTGAACTCCTCAGCGAGGAGCAGATGCGTCAGGTCATCGATCGCATTGGCGCGATCTATGACCCACGCATCGACTCCCTAAGCACAAGGGTGCCACCGGAGCCGCGACTCCGACCGCCGCTGGCCGCGGAGAAAAAGAAGGCCTCGCCGTCTTCAGGCCTAACGCCGCTGCCCTGTTAGGGCGGCCGCGTGGCCACTTACTCCGCGACCGCGGCCGCGTCGCCCAAGGGGCAGGGCAAAGCCTCCAAAGTGAAGGCGGTGCAGAAGGCTGGGCAGCGCCCCAAGGGCCAGTCCAGAGAGGAGTTCCCTCCTCTTCCGTGTGCTGGCCAGCCCTCGCGGGCCCCAGCAGCCAATAATCCCCTGGATCCACGTATCCCACCTCCCGCGCCAACCGGCCCGGCACCCTCTGGTGAGGGCTGGCGTGTAGTGAGCGGGGGGAGGAAGGGAGGAAGAAATCTCGGGGCAAGAGGGAAAAGGGAGCCGCGACTGGGGCTGCTGCCCAAGCTGCGAATCCCGTTGCGCCAGGGAGCAAGCCCGGCCCTAAGAAGCCGCGCAAGCTTCAAGCGCCGAAAACGGCAGCGGTGGTGTTCACCATGCTGCCGGAGGCGGAAGCGGGCCTGACGTACCAGGCCATCTTGAGGAAGGCCCGGGAGGAAATCGACGTCTCCGACATCGGAGTCGTCGCCGCCCGGACCCGCCTAGCCCGCACAGGGGCTCGAATTCTCGAGTTCCCTGGGGTGGAGGGCCCCAGGATGGCCGACACGGTGGCCGAAAGGCTGACGGGTCTGTTTGGTGAGGGGAGTGGAGTCCGTGTCACCAGACCGGTAAAGTGCGCTGAAATGTGCATTTCCGGTCTGGATGACTCAGTGACGGACGACGTCCGGGAGGCTATTGCCTCTAAAACCGGATGCTCGAATGCCGTCAGAGCCGTCAGGCTCCATTCAGACCGGTCCCGGCGGTGTAGGTGCCGTCTGAGCGAGTTGCCCTGTCGCGGTGGCCAAAACTTTGGCCGACGCAGGCAGGCCGCGAAGTGTTTTAAGTACATGGCGGTCGGACACACCCGGCCGACGTGCACTAACTGTTTTGACTGCAGCGGTCTTTGTTTCCGCTGCGGTCAGGCAGGGCACCGGGCGGCAACCTGCACCGCCGCCCCACACTGCTACGCGTGCGCGGCAGGCAACAGGCCTGCCAAGCACTGCATGGGGTGGGAGGGATGCAGACCCCCGACGACAGGCCCAAAAAAGGGAGGGACCAGCCAATCGGCCCAGGCTGTCCCCCCTAGCGTGGCTTCGCCACCGTCATAGGTGGAGGAGGATATGGTTACGGCTTAAAATTCAATCGTGACACTATCCTCCTTCAGGCGAATCTCCACCACGCCGCTGGGGCGCAGGATTTACTCCTGCAAACCATGGTGGAGCGGTTGATTGGTGTAGCCATAGCCGCGGAGCCTTATTGCGTTCCTGACTGCCCTCATTGGGCGGGCAGCTGCGATGGCTCTGTGGCAATTGTCAGCTCTACGGTGCTTCATTCCCCGCCCTTGTTGATCAGAGACAGGGGCACGGGATACGTTGCGGCCGACTGGGAGGTAGTTACGCTGTATGGCGTATACTTCTCCCCTAACCGGAGGCTGGCTGATTTCGGGGTCTGGCTTAACAGCCTAGAGACCTCGATACGGCGACTGGCACCTAGCCACGTTCTGGTCGTGGGGGACTTCAACGCCAAATCCACGGCGTGGGGGTCCCCTGCGACGAACGCCCGTGGAGCGGCGGTGGTAGAGTGGGCGGCGTCGACGGGCCTCTGTCTGCTTAACAGAGGCTCCGTCAACACGTGCGTGTGGCAACGGGGTGGGTCGATAGTGGACCTTTCGTTCGCTAGCCCCGACGTCGCAGCGCGAGTGATGAACTGTTGTGTCCTGGAGGAGGTTGAGACCTTGTCCGATCATCGGTACATCCGGATTGAGGTCTCCCGGTCCCTTCAGGGCCCCAGTAGGGGTCACGCGGCGCAGAACTCCCGCGTTCCCGTGGTGGGCTGTGGGCAGGCTATATAGAGACCTACTGGCGGAGGCAGCCATCGTCCAATCGTGGCTGTCCTCACCGGCCCTGACCGAGGGGGTGGACGTTGAGGCTGGCTTATTTCACGCTGCGATTACGCAGGTGTGCGACTCGGCCATGCCCCGTGTGCGACGTCCTCCTCCGAGGAAGGGGCTCTACTGATGGTCCCTGGAGCTGGCGGACCTCCGTGCGGCGTGCATTCGCGCCTGGAGGTCCTACACCCACAGTCGGCGGCGCAACCACGATGGGGAGCAGGAGGGCCAGCTGTACGAGGCGTACCGCACTTCGCGGGCCGCGTTTAAGCTGGCCATCTGCCGCGCCAAAACGGAGAAAAGGCAGGAGCTGCTGGACGGTCTCAACCGTGACCCCTGGGGTCGCCCGTATCGTGCGGCGCTGAACAAGCTTTGCACTCAGGGCCCCCCCCTCACAGAGACCCTTCAGCCCACCTCACCGAGGTGGTCGAGGGCCTATTCCCACGACGGGCGGAGCACACGCCCCCGGTCATGGCACAGCCAGGTAGCGACAGGGAGGCTGACCTCAGTGTACCGCCCGTCACTGTGTCGGAAATGGGGGCGGCTTTTTCACGGATACGATCCAAGAACACCGCCCCCGGTCCGAACGGGATACCCGCCCGGGTGCTGGCCCTGGCTCTGGACCACCTGGAGCCCCACCTCAGGGGACTGTTCGACGCGTGCCTGGCGTCCAGACGGTTCCCTGACTGCTGGAAGGAGGGGAGGCTGGTACTCCTCCCGAAGCCGGGGCGAACGCCGGTATCGGTCGGGGCCTTCAGGCCCATCGTGCTGCTGGACGAGGCGGGTAAGCTGTTGGGGAGAATCCTCGCTGCCCGCATCGTCCAGCACCTGCGCGACGTGGGACCCGACTTGTCGGACGCCCAGTTTGGTTTTCAAGCTGGTCGTTTTACGGTCGGCGCGATTATGCACCTGAGGGCCACGGCCGCGGCAGTCGTCGCCGACGGTAGAGAGCTGTTGGCGGTGTCGATTGACATCGCCAACGCATTTAACAGTCTACCATTCAGCTGCATCGGGGAGGCGCTCCGGTATCACGGGGTGCCTGCATACCTGAGGCGGCTAGTGGCAGACTATCTTGAGGGCCGCAGCGTTCTTTATGAGAGCCGCATAGGGGACGTTGTGAGGAGACCCATGTCGTGCGGTGTCCCGCAGGGTTCGGTTCTTGGGCCACTCCTGTGGGACATCGGTTACGACTGGGTGCTACGCTGTCGGCTCCCCTCCGGGCTTGCGGTCATCTGCTATGTGGATGAAACGCTGGTCGTGGCCCGGAGTGGAAACTTCGAAGAAGCGGCATTCCTGGCCACCTTAGAGACCTCGGAGGTGGTCAGGAAGATCGGGGCGCTGGGGCTTAGGGTGGCCCTGGATAATTCGGAAGCCCTGCTTTTCCATGGCCTCCAACGTCGGCCACCTGCTGGCGCCACGATCACTATGGACGGGGTCCAAATTGGGGTGCAGGCCCATATTAAGTATCTGGGCCTGGTGCTGGACGGGCGGTGGCGCTTTCGTGAGCACTTCCGTCAACTGTCCCCGAAGCTCTTCGATGCGGCGTCTGCCCTTGCACGGCTCATGCCGAAAATGGGCGGACCCAACAATGCGTGCCGACGGCTTTACGCGGGGGTGATCCGGTCGATGGCGCTGTACGGTGCACCCGTGTGGGCGGAGTCTCTGGATGCACTAAACAGGGCTCTTCTGTGGAGGCCACAGAGAGTCGTCGCGTCCAGGGTCATACGAGGATACCACACGGTGTCGACGGAGGCAGCCTGCGCGTTGGCCGGAATCCCTCCGTAGGACTTAAAGGCGGAGGTGCTCGCCGAAGTGTATCGGCGGGCGTCACGAGAGCGGGAAGGGGGTGGACGCCCCCTACTCAGGGAGGTGGCCAGGTGGCAGGGCGACGTCCGCCGAGCTGCCATGGTCGTATGGAGGGCACGGTTGGAGGCGCCCCGGGCCGGTCTTTGGACTGTAGGGGCGCTCCAGCCGGTGCTGGAGGAGTGGGCGGGGCGACGGCACGGAGTCCTTACCTTCCGACTGGTGCAGGTGCTGTCGGGGCACGGTTGCTTCGGCAGATATCTGCACATAGTCGCAAGGAGGGAAGTGACTCCGGGCTGTCACCACTGCGGCTGTGACGAGGACACGGTGCGCCACACGCTCGAGTCGTGCCCGGCTTGGCCCTAGCAGCGCCGTAAACTCGTCGCTGAAATAGGGGGGACCTCTCGCTGCCGAGCGTCGTCAGAGCGATGCTTGGCAGCGACAGGAATTGGGCCGCGGTCGCTGCCTTCTGCGAGGAGGTTATCTCGCGGAAGGAAGCGGCGGAGAGGGCTAGGGAGGAGGATTATTCCGCTGACCAAAGCCGCCGCCACTTGCGCCTCATGCCGCCCTAGCTGAGGCTGCGGGTGGATGGACCGGGGAACGTCCGCCACCCGCAAGGCCCCCCGCGTAGGTGCGACGCTTTTCTGCGGATGCGTCGCTCAGTAGAGGGTACCCGAAAGGGTAAGCCGCCAGCAGACCACCGAAGGAATGTAACACAGTTCCAGTGGCCCGCCAATAAAGGCGAAGAGACGGCACACGGCGGGTTTCTTTAGTGGGTGCAGGCCCCACACTACCCTGTTCGTTCCCCCGAACGACGGGGTGTGCGGTTAGGAACATTTTTTCCCGCCTCAACAAAAAAAAAGTATGTATTATTTACGAAGCCCATAATAATAATCCTTCCTCCATTAAGTACTTACAAGATATATTTTTATTAAAAACTATCTTTAAATAAAAAGCATATCGTGGCATGCCGTGGCATCTCGCAGCATACCGTGGCGTCCCGTAGCTTGCCGTGGCATGCCGCGGCATCCCGCTGTATGCTCGGTCTACTTGTAACGATATCAATGAAATTTGTGTGCCAATAGTATTATAATAAGATTCAAATTAATTTCCTCTTACAAAAATCCTTTGCCGTGACATCCCGCGCCATCTCGTCAAATGAGCGCGGGCCATAAGTCGCCCATCTGAACTCCCACATTCATTTCATTCATCCTTTGGAGACATTTATCCAGATATATGATAAACAGTCGATCTGATAGAACGCAGCCCTGTTTAACGCCGATATTTACATTAAACAAGGGCGACATCACATTGATTATTTTCTATGCAAAAATAGCTACAGTCAAAACCGTTTATGGCGACATCCTTTAGTTAGACCAACTTACCGGTTATATTGACCCAGAACAAAGGTCCCGGCTAAATGCTATATGACCGCCTTATCAAAAACATTGCTTTTTACGACATAGCTTATTGCGACATACTCGTACCTCATTAAACGACTACATTTAACTAATATTTTCGGAGAATTAGATCTGTTACAACGACCAGCTAAGCTGTATTGTAAACAATTTGAATAGGTATTCACATCTGGCATAGTATAATCACGGTAATATTATCTATATTACCGTGGTATAATGGTCAATGGGTATTAAAATCGCAAAAGTAAACAAATAAGTGTCGAGTGTAGGGGTAGGAAACAAAATAAGTGCATGCAGTAGAGTCAAAGCCCGCTTCTTCATATCTCTGCAGTTAATTTTTTACTTATCTGTATACAAGACGCACCACCACCAAAACATATCGTGGAGTTATTTGTGAAACTTTTAACATGTCGCAAAGAAAAAGGAAACAAATAAATATCCAAGAAAAATCGCGTATTATACCAAAGCTAGAGAGCGGAATTCCAAACAAAGACTTAGTAAAGGAATATGATCATTAATAACCACTTCATAAAAAAATAGGAGTTCGTATCTCGAAAACATCACCGGTTGTTACAACTATCGGTTTTTATGACTAAATATGAATAGTCCCTTCGATGTCGTTATAACAGATTTTGACTGTATCTATATAAAAAGTATTATTTATATTAATCCACGTAATAATCTATCTATGTGATAAAAATATCATCTATATTTGTTTAGCACACACGCACACACACACACACACACACACAAAGTTATCTTATCTTATATTTGAGCAAAAATATGTCTATGACCAGCAGTGGACGTCGAAAGGCTGATGGATGGATGGAAGAGCAAAAATATTGGATATTTCTGCCGTGTGGGGCCGGCTTTAGAATTGTGCCACCCCCTCTCCACCCATGGGAGTAGTAAGAGCCGACTGAGGGAATACCGGGGGAGTGGGCAGCAGCACTCCCTCGAGTATTAACAACATCCACTGCGATCGCCAACCCGCCTGCCAATCATGGCGATTACGGCGTTATTAACAGATAAACAGAGAAAAAACTGATGTTTGTTTTGTTTAGTGGATATTTAGGTGATTCTGAACACAAAACCGTTTTTATTTAGATTTTTTGTCAGTTTATCGGTTTGTGTACACCTATGTTTGTTCGCACATTACGCAAAAGCTACTGAACTGATTTTGATGAAACTTTTTTTGATAGCTCTCGATTAAACTTAAAAACTGGTATACCTAGATTTTATCCCGCTAATATATCGGAAACCTGAGATAAACCCTAAAAACTAGCTTTTATCTATGGTGAAACCGTGGATAAAGGCTAATCTATACTATTATAAAACTGTAACATAGCTATGTCTGTAGATTTAAGATATTTGAGAAAAAATTACTGTAATAAGCTATATAGGAGTGTCTAAACACAAAACGATTTATTTAGATTTTTTCTCTGTTTATCTGTTTGCTTGTTCGCGCATCACGTAAAAACTACTGAACGGATTTTGATGCATTTTTTTTATTTGATAGCTCTCGATTAGACTTAACAACTGGTATACATTTTATCCCGCTACTATACCGGGAACCTGAGATAACCCAAAAACTAACTTTTGGCTGCGGCGGAGCCGCGGGCAAAGGCTAGTATACTATAGAATAATAATAAGCTTTATGAATATACATAACTACAACTGGTATTACAGTTTTTTTTTGCATTACGTAAACATATAAAAAGCAGGAAACTGAAAATAAAATAATAATGAATGTGATATAACTACGAATGTATTGCATGCTGCCGCTATCTATGGGCTCAACGTTGAAACAGTTGCACCAATAGCGACGCGCTGCGCACTATTACGTGCTCTTGATCCTTCGGGACCTTTTGTAATTCCAAAAATCTTACACAGAGGGCATCATTACCCAACATAGTTAAAACATTGAGTTGTATCAATAGACATACGATTTTATTCATATTTTACTGTAACTTTATTTCGCTATTTTATCGCTGTAGATGTTTATTAAAAATATAATAATAATAATACCTAATGACTTAAAGTTGTTTGCCCCCACCAGATTGCATCTGATTGAGTTACTAAAGTTAACTGAATCAGTTAGTACCTACCTACCTGATTCTACCGGGATGGAATTTGGTGTGGATAAATGTGCAGTCATGCATGTAAAACGGGGGAGGGTTGTGGAACCCACGAAATTCAATTGTTGGATTCCATTCACCCACGGTAACTCCTCGTAACTGACACTTATAAATGTGTGTACCTACTGTGCTAATTTTAGGGGGCGGCATCTCAAAGCTTCCAACCGTCGTCAACATACCGCCTTTCTCAGACAGCGTGCACTTGCGCTAGTGAAATGAGCGGCTCCACGACCACTACAACTGCAACCTCCACCAGCCGCGCTGTAATAATTGTAGCGCTCTCTCGGGCTGCCCTTCTCGGCGGCACACATCTCGGCAGCTGAGGTGCAATCCGATCTGCCCATCATCACCAAGCCATCGCTCGATGACTGGAATGACGTTTTTATGCTCTTGACTTTCTACTGCCAGGCGCTTTGCGCGCGGCTGCATTGGTATGGATCGTATTTACAGCCGGACCCCTTTCGTCTGAGGTGTCAGGTATTTTAACCGACTTCGTCGTACGTTTATGTTTATTTATGCTTTCCAATGTTCCCACGAGTGTGGGAGAAAACAAGTTCACCCGGGTACAGCTCCCAATAGCCGGGTAAACATAGATTTGTATCCTAACGCAGGGGGTCTGCATGTTCCCTAACTGTGGCCACGGTCAAGATTGAACTGCCCATCTCCTCGCCGCGCGCCAGAGCTTGAGATTCGAAGTAATTTTTAATAGAGGTTGCCTTTCTCGCGGTCCAGGTGATTAAACCAAGACCCTCGTTCCTGAAGTGGGTCGCGAGACAATGACCAAGACACCCACAATGCGATTTGGGACGGGGGCGCCGCTACGACACCGCTGTCGCTGACGCTAGCGCTACTTTGGATCGTTTGGATCGCTAATGATAGATACTTTTAACGTGTCTCTCATATAAAATAGTTCTCCTCCCTCCACCATCTATAGGATTTCAGTCTCATTCTAATTAAGTAAGTAACGTTCCTTTTGTCAATTTTTTTATATGATATTAATTAGATCCCCGATTCTGAGTTTTTTGTGAGGACTCTATGCGGCCACCCCACCCATTCCTCTAAAATTTACTGGAGTGCCCCTACGGCACGAAGACTGGCCCGAAGCATCTCCAGCCGCACCCTCCAACGGGTAAGTAGGTAATCTAACCTATTCCTCCGTCCCCTTTCCACCACCGCACAACCCGAGAAGGTTTCCATCCATTCGTTTTGGTCATGCCATCAGTCGGAACTAATAATTTGCGTCATGTTTCTTAATGCGCCCAGCAATGGGCGGGAATAAGTTGCCGTCGTCGCTATTCTCGTCCGAGAATCTCTCAGCCAGGAGTGAATCACTATATGCTTTTAAGCACGGTTTACTCCATAAGGTTTATTGCCACTTAAAACCCACCTGGTTTTAAGTAAGTAAGGTAGGTAGGTATAAACAGATATTACCACTGCAGTAATGTCACACTGTTCCAGTGGTCTGTGGCGGAGAGACGGCACATGGCGGCGCGGCGGCGGGTTTATTTAGTGGGGCCATACTACTCTGTTCGTTGCCTCGAACAACATTGTGGTTAGGAACATTTTTTCCTGTCTTAATTAAAAAAGAGGGCAACCGCTGGCTACCGTGAGGCAATTTCTCTTGTAAAACCTAATTAAAGCCCGTCAAACACGTTGCTATAATATATATTAATATAAATCGTAGCTAGTGTTACGATGTAACCGAACAAATTACTATATAAATTATAAAGTCGCATATTCAATTGATACCGGATACCATATCCGCAAAATTAAAATACGCACGGTTGCCTCGGCTCCTACCCAGTTAGATTATCGCCAATGGGTCGCATGAATCCACTCCCACAAAGGCCAGATATTATTACCATATATGGACAGCATGCGATCCCGGATGCGAGCAGAGTACGCCAGGGTTCGAGAACGTTCTATGGCTACTAATCGCAAGCGTATGGATAGGAAAAGTTCTAGAACAAAAAATTATCCACCAATGAGTAAGTCGAGGCAACAGCGCTAAAAAGAGATGGCAAGTATAATCTTAGAAGGGGGTATTATTAGACTAAAAATATAAATATGGAACAGGAGGTAGTTTTTTTTTCTCTCGGACTCTATATTATCGTGTGTGTCAAGGCAGATAACACTGCTCAAAATAATATAGTAATTAAAACATTATTTTTGCCTAGGGCATTTAAAAGTGTGTGACTTAGAAAACCCCAAAGAACTGAGCGGAAGGGAGCGCCGGTCTTAAATATACCGCCCCCCATATTTAGTCACTAACACCCGAAGCCGAAGCTCCTGGGGTTTCAAATCAAGAATTTCAAGTCCCGATTTCAAGTCCCGGATTCAAGTCCCGAATTCAAGTTCAAGTACTATTCCCGGCTGCGCTCGAGGCCGGGTTACGGCCTACCGGGTTGCGGCTGCCCTACGGGTCCGGTTTCAGTGCCGGTTGCGCCGGCTTCACCCGCCCTCCGGCATACATCTGCGCGCCTCCCCCCGCAGTTGAGTATCCGTAGGTGACGGTGTTGGGGACAATCCCCTGAGTTGCGAACCACCCCCCTGTTTTCTCATCGCTCTCTCTCTCTCTCTCTCTCTCTCTCTCTTTCTCTCTCTCTTGTTTTCTAAATCTCTAATAATTTATCGTCAAATTTTTAAATAATTAATTATTTTGTAAATTTCTTTTTTTAAATTAAATTTTGAATTTTATTTTTTATTTCATTGTTAGGGATTTCCCCGTAACAATCTGGCGCCCACTTTTTTATTTTAATAAGCAAGCAACTCAGGGTATTTCCCTTTTGTGGTGTCGGCTTTCCAGTTTCCACAGGTGTTAAGCCTTTAACGAAGGAGGCTGCACGGGGACCACCGACCCGTTCTTATTGTGGAACGGGTAGCCGATAATTTTATATAACTGGCTCCGTTGGGTAATCACTACCACCTTTTACGATTACCCACACACACACGCGCAGTTGTGCAGCACGACATATTTATTTTTATTTTTTATTATTGGTGTTTTTTTTCAGCATCATATTTTTTTTATATTTTTGTGCGTTACCTTATTGCCTTTTAGGGTTTAGTAACAATCATTATTTTTTGTCGTTACTTGTCACAGTTTGTTCGCGTGTTGTGTTATTTTTTTTAAGAACTTTCACATAGTTCATTTTGTTATTTTTTAACTCAATTGTAGTAAATTTTTTTTCTTGGCCCTAATTATTTTATTAATTTTTTTATACATCATGGACCGTACTATTAAATATTTACAATTAACCAAACCCGAACTTACATATGAAATCGCTATTCGTGGTTTAGTACCTAAGGATAAGGTGGAGGACCTTAGGATTCAAATAAATAAAATAATATCGGAGTATCCTGCAGATGCAGTACTCGATTCTTGTTATGATGTAGAAATTGATTTAAAAGGTATTAATTTCACATTAGGCAAAATTACCACTAACGCGTTAGAACAGAATTTAGACTACAAACCTATTATTGATCGTACACGTACTTATAATAACCACATATTTTATAGATTAGGTAGAATTGTTAAACCAGCAGATGAGAATCTTTTACAACTATACAATCTTGTAGAAGCTCAATATAACGACCGTTGTTCTAGATTTGAAAAAATAATAAATAAAACCACACAACTTCACGTTCCGTTACCAAAACCCGTAACACCCTCGTTTCGTGAGGAAACTGAACCAAGTTTGAAATATACAAGCACTGAAGTTGTATATGAAAGAAACTCGACTTTAGAATTAAACACAAAGTCCTGCTCGTGACTGTTATTTTCAATTTCACATTTTTCACTTTGTGTTTAATGTATGTTGCTAAGCATGTCAAATGCTAAAAATATATATAATAATTTCTAAATATTTATAGGGTTTGCGTCATTATTAGGTAAAATCTTAATTGTAAAATTAAGTTTACCTGGTCGGTATAATGTATGAAAATACTTCCGACAGATGGTGCAGGCGTCACTCAAAGACGTTAAGTATGAAAGTGTTATCGAAATTAGCAGTCAGGAGCAAGGGTCACGATGGCTAAATTGGCAAAGCATCTGGACGGTATCCAGGAGATTCAGGTTCGAAACCTGCTCGTGACTGTTATTTTCGATTTCACATTTTTCACTTTGTGTTTAATGTATGTTGCTAAGCATGTCAAATGCTAAAAATATATATAATAATATATAAAAACAGAGGATTATGTCGGAACAGGTGGATGAAATGCTTAAATTAAACGTCTACAGCCTTCCTTATATTTCGGAGATTCTGGACAACTTAAGGGACGCTCGTTTTCTCTCATAAGTTGACCTCTCTAAGGCGTTCTGGCAGGTGCCGTTTCAGGCGCAAGATAGGGAAAAGACCAGTTTTTACGTTCCGGGTCGTGGAACTTTTATGTTTAATGTTATGCCTTTTGGGTTAACTAATGCACCAGCAACACAGCAAAGGTTAGTCGATGCTTTGTTTGGTCCAGAGTTTGAGCATAAAGCCTTCTGTTTCCTGGATGACGTAATAATAATAAGCAGTTCATTCCAAGAACACGTGCCCCTGTTGCTGCGCGTATTGGAAAAACTCAAAAAGGCGAATTTATCAGTCAATTTCGAAAAGTGTAAATTTTTCAGGGATATTTTAAGTATGTTTTACGGTTTATACGGACCATTCTGCCTTGAAATTGTTCTTAGCCTTATCTAATCATACGGTTCGTCTTGCTCAATGGAGTTTAAGGCATTCTGCGTTTAATTTCAAAATTAGGCATAGGTCGGTATAATGTATGAAAATACTTCCGACAGATGGTGCAGGCGTCACTCAAAGACGTTAAGTATGAAAGTGTTATCGAAATTAGCAGTCAGGAGCAAGGGTCACGATGGCTAAATTGGCAAAGCATCTGGACGGTATCCAGGAGATTCAGGTTCGAAACCTGCTCGTGACTGTTATTTTCGATTTCACATTTTTCACTTTGTGTTTAATGTATGTTGCTAAGCATGTCAAATGCTAAAAATATATATAATAATATATAAAAACAGAGGATTATGTCGGAACAGGTGGATGAAATGCTTAAATTAAACGTCTACAGCCTTCCTTATATTTCGGAGATTCTGGACAACTTAAGGGACGCTCGTTTTCTCTCATAAGTTGACCTCTCTAAGGCGTTCTGGCAGGTGCCGTTTCAGGCGCAAGATAGGGAAAAGACCAGTTTTTACGTTCCGGGTCGTGGAACTTTTATGTTTAATGTTATGCCTTTTGGGTTAACTAATGCACCAGCAACACAGCAAAGGTTAGTCGATGCTTTGTTTGGTCCAGAGTTTGAGCATAAAGCCTTCTGTTTCCTGGATGACGTAATAATAATAAGCAGTTCATTCCAAGAACACGTGCCCCTGTTGCTGCGCGTATTGGAAAAACTCAAAAAGGCGAATTTATCAGTCAATTTCGAAAAGTGTAAATTTTTCAGGGATATTTTAAGTATGTTTTACGGTTTATACGGACCATTCTGCCTTGAAATTGTTCTTAGCCTTATCTAATCATACGGTTCGTCTTGCTCAATGGAGTTTAAGGCATTCTGCGTTTAATTTCAAAATTAGGCATCGGAAGGGTAAAGATAATGTCATACCGGATGCATTATCGAGATCAGTTCCTATCGCATCTATAGGTGCCACAAGTGATCAGGTGTTGAACACAAGTGACCAGTGGTATTTGAACATATTTAAGGATCGCACAAGTTCACCCACTAGCTATCCAAATTACATGGTGTCGAATGGAAAATTTTCTCGACGAGTAACAACGCACTCACCTTGGAATTCGAATGGAAGGAGGTTGTTCCAAAAGAAAATCGGCAAACGGTACTGAAAGAAAACCATTCGGACCCTACTTCGGGCCACATGGGTATCTTCAAAACGTACAATAGGCTTAGATTGCGTTTTTATTGGCCAGGAATGTATAGCGATACCGCTAAATTTGTTACAGCTTGCGATACCTGTACTGCTTATAAATTTCCTACACATTGTACCTTAGGCCCTTTGGGTAGGCCTAAAGAATGTAGTAGACACTTTCAAATGATCTCAATAGATCTGGTAGGTCCCTTACCAGTTTCGCGTAAACAGAACGCTTATATTTTAGTTGTTTGTTGTTGGTTTTCGAAATATTGTTTATTGTTTCCTTTGCGGAAAGCTACAGCTGTATCCATTTCTAAATGTTTGGAAGAGGGTGTTTTCCTCGTACATGGAATACCCCAGGTTGTTTTGCAAGACAACGGAGTGGAATTCATTAGTCGCGAGCTAGCTAAACTGTATGATCATTACAAGGTTCCGAAGGTACATTTCACGCCTAAATATACGCCCCAAGTCAACACTGTGGAACGTTACAATAGAACCCTGATCACTTCCATCTCCACTTTCGTGGAAGATGACCACAGAACTTGGGACGTTAACTTACCAAAAATACAGTTTACCATGAACAGCTCCGTTAATGAGGTAACCAAATTTACACCATCCTTCTTAGTCTATGGTAGAAAACTCTTACCATGAGGGTCACATTACGTCGCAGATGTGGACCCAACGGATCTCGTACTCTCTCCACGCGATGATTGACAAAACCTCGGTTGTCTGGCAAAAATATTTGATGAAGTTCAGTTGTCTCTGTATAACAGCCCTGTTAAAAGCTCACAACACTACAACTTGCGTCGGAAATCGGTCTACTTCAAAGTTGGGGACATTATATGGAAGCGTTGCTATTTCCAAAGCGATAAGGATGCTTACTTCGCGAAAAAACTGGCTCCTAAATTTCAGAAATGTAAAATCATAGCTAAACGCTCCCCATTGGTGTTCACCTTGGAAGACATGGCCGGTAATAATTTGGGTAGCTGGCATGATAAGGATTTTAAACTGCACTCGTCTCTTTCTTAGTTTATTATTATTATTTTCTTAATTTAATATAACATATTCTCGGTTGTTGACCTCGTATCGGATTATTTTGTTTTGTTGTTTGATGTTGGAGATTTTACTTGTTGTTTACCGTTTTGCGAGGGTTCAATTTAGATTTTGTTTTGTTTAATTTAATTTAATATTGTAAAACATTGTTATAAAATTTCATTTAACATTTTTTTTTGATAGAGTTGTTTTGTTCTGTTCTTACTGGTGTTTTGGTCTTTGAAGAGTTAAAAAATAAGCCTTCGCGAAACTTTGATGATAGTTGGGAGATTTTTGTTTTTGTTTTTTTCTTCGTTTGCGTTTATAGCGCGTATGGAGCGGGCCGTGACTCTTTAAATAAGCCTTCATGTTTTGTTTTTTTGCGTTTATAGCGCGTATGGAGCGGGTCGTGACTCTTTAAATAAGCCTTCACCTTTTGTTGTTTTGCGTTTGTGCGCATCTAGAGTGGGACGTGACTCTAGTAAAATTAATCAAAGACCAAAATTACTTCACAATTGCCGAACCATCATAATATTAGGTACCATCGCTCATATTCTTTCCTTAGGATGATCCCTATCAAGCAGTTTCTGTTCTGGAGTCCAACTCGTTAACATTAGAGTTGTACTCTCGTATGTAAGGAGGTCTTTTGATTCAAAGATTCATTACACTAGACACTTTGTCAGGTTGTATGTTTGGTCGTTTGTTAGTGGATGAATGCATGTGAGACAGTAACTGGCTGTTCCAGCCTTCTGAGGCGCTTACTGCAGCGGATTTTACTGCGTAAAATCCTTTCTCCCGGAGAGGGGGTATTGTTACGATGTAACCGAACAAATTACTATATAAATTATAAAGTCGCATATTCAATTCATACCGGATACCATATCCGCAAAATTAAAATACGCGCGGTTGCCTCGGCTCCTACCCAGTTAAATTATCGCCAAGGGGTCGCATGAATCCACTCCCACAACCAAACCAGAAGAGAGAGAGAGAGGCCAGAACCAAATATTATTACCATATATGGCCAGCATGCGATCCCAGATGCGAGCAGAGTACGCCAGGGTTCGAGAACGTTCTATGGCTACTCCAATCGCAAGCGTATGGATAGGAAAAGTTCTAGAACAAAAAACTATCCACCAATGAGTAAGTCGAGGCAACAGCGCTAAAAAGAGATGGCAAGTATAATCTTAGAAGGGGGTATTATTAGACTAAAAATATAAATATGGAACAGGAGGTAGTTTTTTTTCTCTCGGACTCTATATTATCGTGTGTGTCAAGTAACACTGCTCAAAATAATATAGTAATTAAAACATTATTTTTGCCTAGGGCATTTAAAAGTGTGTTACTTAGAAAACCCTAAAGAACTGAGCGGAAGGGAGCGCCGGTCTTAAATATACCGCCCTCATATTTAGTCACTAACACCCGAATAAAAGCTCCTGGGGTTTCAAATCAAGAATTTCAAGTCCCGATTTCAAGTCCCGGATTCAAGTCCCGAATTCAAGTTCAAGTATCGTTCCCGGCTGCGCTCGAGATCCGGGTTACGGCCTACTGCGCGCCTCCCCCCGCAGTTGAGTACCCGTAGGTGACGGTCTTGGGGACAATCCCCAGAGTTGCGAACCACCCCCCGTTTTCTCATCGCTCTCTCTCTCTCTCTCTCTCTCTCTCTCTCTCTCTCTTGTTTTCTAAATCTCTATAATTTATTCGTAAAATTTTTAAATAATTAATTATTTTGTAAATTTCTTTTTTTAAATTAAATTGTAAATTTTGAATTTTATTTTTTATTTCATTGTTAGGGCAAACAAGAACACAAGGCATATTACGATTTATGTATTCTATATACAAATTTGCTAGTGCCGCACGTGCCACGCCACTAACTTATACCGTAGTACGTAATGTATATTATAGTATGGTATATTAACATATATTATAGCTACTTATGTGACGGAATTTATAGAAGGGCATGCCATAGCGTTCACTATGAAACTTACTCTCATAGTCCGATGGGACTGGGACGGCATTCCGTCACGACCGGAGAGAGATCAGGCATATGACTAATGGCTTTACGTGATTTCTGAGGCACGGGGGTGAAACTATTTTTTTTAAACATTTTGATATATATTTTAGCACTTGACATGCTCAGCTACTCGTTACAAACTATAATTTGTGAATAAGGAAAAAGACACACATTGGATGAATGCATGTAAATGCATTGCCGATAGATGGCGTTGGTCATTAAGACATATGTGATGAGGAAATTCGGTATTTCTAGAAATAGTACGGTAGCTCAGTGGATTAGAGCACTTCCCCGGAAAGGAAGGGACGCAGGTTCGATTCCCGCTCGTACTAAAATACTCTTTTTCCTTATTCACAACTTATAATTTGTACTATTTTTATTTTAATTTTGCGTGATTCCCGAACAAACAAACAGAGAACCAACTGGTAAAATTTTTTTAAGAAAATTGCTTAGCCTTCAAACACCCTACCTAATAACATTTTTTCTCAAATATCTTGAATGTACATACATAGCTACTACATACTGTTACCACAGAATAATTACAGCCTTGTAATAGTATAGACTAATGAACATTCTTTGGCTCAAATAATTTGCTCTACCAGTGTAAGTAAGTACATTAGATCCTCAAACACACTATTGATGTGTTTGATGATGATCCAATATTTGATTGGAATGACATGTTTGAAATGTCAGTTAAGAATAGTTTCAATGGGAAACAGAAAAATCAGCCGAATGGTCCAGCCGTTCTCGAGTTTTGCAACATTATCATTTAGCGGTTCATTTTTATTTATAGATATAGATATATTAAGTAATGATGGTGCGGCGATCTTCAACAAGTTAAAATAAGACAGACAAAAGTTGTTTCAAATTTATTTTAAAACTATACATTTATAGCCCACATAAAACTGAGGCTGAACTTTTATACTAGAATAAAAGTACTTACCTTAACACAATTTATTAAAAAGTTATATTAATATTTTCATCAGATATTTTTTACAATTACAATGTTTGTAAATAAGAATAACAAGTAGGTAGACCGTTTTACATTCTATCTTATAATGATAAAACAAACCGTAGAACAACCCCAAGTTTATTTCTCATTTTGTTGTTTGTATAATTGTATAAATCAAATTCATAATAATTTAAATTTTTAAAACAAATTCTGACCTATAATAACAACAGTGATGCCTATAAATGTTGAACCAAACGTGAGATCAAAATCACTTGATGCAAAAGCTGTCAACATTCATAACTTGACTAATTTCAATTAGATTTTTAAGTTGTAGCTGCGATAACATTCATTTTTGTAGAATTATGTGAAAGCTCCTTCGGTTGAGACGGTTTAAAGAGAGGAACATGAAAGCTCACCCGTTAATTTATTACAATTAGTATAATTAACATTGCGTAACGTAACGCTCTTCCGACTTCGCTTTATCACATACACTGTGTTTATGCAAGTCCCTCCCTCACTTCGAACTCTTACCACTCAATAAATACAGTTATATACTAATTACACACAAGGAAGTTTAATTTACTATACATTAACTAACAGTAGGCGCTAACAATGGAACTACCAAATGCTGTAGATTTCATCTCAGTACATATCTTTATTTTATCTCATAAAACAGATGTTTACAAAATTTTCTAATTATATTTCTTTATAGTTAGCAGAATGGTACATAACGTTTGAGAAATTTCACGAGAAATATTTGCGTAAACGTATAAACCTCAAAAAATATGAGACCTTTATCAGGCATTTCAAAGTAATATTTGGTAAAATTAAAAAACAAAACGGAATCAAAAATAATATCAATTATATCATGTGATCATTTCATGGATGTCATCTGTATCAGACAGAGATAAAATAAGCCGAAACTTCCTTAGTATTTACAGCACTATATTTAGTCACTTGTAAATATTGGTCACCCCATCTAAAGGTTTACAAAACACTAAACCAATGCTGATTTTTACTTATACTATAAAATTTATACAGGCTAATGTTATACATTGAAAACGTCAAGTTTGGTCGAAAACAGGAATGTGTTAAACGTTTGACTAGAATTTGCTAAACTTAACATTGACCTTAATACGTATAATAAAACATCATTTAACATTTCACTCATTTCGGCAATACTTACTACACGCTTTCATGCACAGAAATGTACTTTACTACAAAATGAGATCTTACATTTAAATCTATCTACAAATAACACACAATATAATAAACACAAAATAGGTACTTATATATATTTAATATTTCAGGTCTACTCTTCGATGTAAGAATTTAGATCTGGCATTTACACAAAACTGTAGTAACGTTGATGATGTAAAGAAAATTACCATTTACATTCAGTCTTTCAAAACATTTGGAATTCACGGAGATCAAACGGCACAAAATTGGTTTAAAAGACTATACTAGAATAAATTTATACCTACTTAAGTTTCAAATAACTAACATAAATGTGTGTATCTATTTTACAATAAATAGCATTAATCTACTCTAAGTTAGTACCTATATAACATAAATAATTTGAGATCAATGAGCAATAAATTATCCTATAAAACTTTTTATATAGTTCTACGAGGTTTGAAGCCGCTATTGTTTGGTGCTTATATTTTTTCTTCTTGGATCTTCTCTTATTCACATCCAGGTGCGTGGTGTAAAAAAGTTCTTAACAAATCCATACTTTCATAAACATTGAGATCGTTTGATTTGGGTTGTTGGTTGTGCGTTTTTCTACACAGTTTATTTTTACTTGACAAAATAAATTAAATTTGTACATAACATTTATATGATATCAAAAATGCACATCTTGAACATCTGTAGGTGTATTTGAGAGTTGTGTCTGTTCTGGTGTGGTTTGCTTATATGGTTGTGTGTGCCTGCTCCTTGGTTCCTGTGGTTGCGTTTCTCGAGCTAAAACTCGCTCCACGTGGCGCGCCACCAGCTCGGCTGCCGCGGCTGGAGTACGCGTAAGCGCACACAATTCATTCACCGACATACATACGCGTAATCCTCGAGCAGCGGCCGTGATACAAGCAACAGCGATCAAAGATGGCGGTACTAAAAGAAATTCCGTTTCTGTTGACAAACAAAAATACCATTTAGTGTGTTGTTGCACTTTCAAGTCTGCAAACAAGGCTAAAAATATTAAACGTGTTTCTGGTTTAGATGTTTTTATAATAAGACATTGGTGAACGGCCAAACAAGGTCTGCGGTACGGCGCAGGTAGATGTACGCATCTGTTGTCAGATAATTACCCCGGAGCGTGGACAGGTGGCTTAAGCCACCTTGTGCGTTCCATACTACGATTCGACGTCATCTCAAACTTTACGAACATCTCATAATCGAATCAAATAGAAAACTATCACAAGTCACAAATCTCTAAAAATATTCCTCTGATTTGTAGAGTAGGAATGGAAATACAAAAAAAAATGTTTCTGTCGGCGACGAGAGGGGTCTATAATATTTCGCGTTACATTTTGCACAATACGAGAACACAATTGTTATTATTTGAGAATAAGGAAGAAGAATTGAACAGCTGCCCGATTTGTGCAATACGTCCCCGTCTGCATCTTTGTGTGTGTACCTACTTAGACCGGGACACGGGACAATAGGCTCACAGAATAATGGTAATTTACATCTTAAGTCGTCTAGGTAAAGGCGCAGCTGCATTTCGCTACGGAGAAGGAATTTTATTGTGCGATTATTATAAATGTTACTTTGATCTGAAGTCAACTAATTAATAGACACATCAACTACCGTTGACAACTTATTTTAAATAGCAATTGATATTCATTAATCATATAAGATTTAAATCTTATTACAACTTCATAGCGTAATATACCTACCTAAGCTTAATTTTCAGTAGCACATATCATTTCATGAGTGACAACTAACGATAAAAGCGTTGAAGCATCACAATAAAATAAACACAATGTTAGACTAAGTCACTTTTTGTGTAGGTACGATGTACCGCGCCGACGACTGCCGCTATGTTACGAGCCCAAGACGGCAGATGTGAAGGCACCTGGCGCGGCCTTTCCGCTAGCACCTTCACGATACAACCATAGCTGTACTAGGTAGGGTCACTGCCCACCTACAACACGCACCCTTCTTTACTCTATCAAGCCCTTACAACTAATTCTCAAGAAAAACAGTATCGCTACACGCGAGCGCGGTTATAATAGTAATCGAAAAGAGTGTTCAGTATAATTAATGCATGTATGGAGCTAAAGCGAACAAGCTCCTGTGTTAATGTGTAACTAGGAGTTAAAAAGGAGAAGAGAAACTATAGTCTGGACAAGGTGCATTAAAAATACACGCAATGCTATAAAACATAACTACATACTTTTACTGATTTAAAGGCTATCATTTTGTTTTCGGATACTCTATAGATATAGCATTATGGTCACAGGAGGTAAACTTAACGAATACTGTATAATATACCTAATAGTGGAAGCATTTTAATTTCATAATAAATCCATGTATTCATTTGCCTTATTATTTTGCGTAATCATTAAAAAGTGTAGTGAGAACTTTATAGTTACTCTTCAAAAAATACCCTTCTTTATTTTATTGAACACGGATCACGGATTGGCAGACTTCACAAGTCCTCGATAAGATCTGTCAGGCATTCAGGTTTCCTCACGATATCTTCCTTCATAGAGCAGTGGTAAATTGTAAACAAACACACATAATTTCGAAAAAACTTAATAATTTAATTCAAAAGTGTGTGCCGTACGAGGTCTGGAGCTTGGACTGGGGATCGAACTCGACACCACTGTCCTTGCAATCCTTGGTTTTACCGCTAGGCTATTACTTCATTATAGGAAAAATTACAACCATGTTATACATTACATATAGCATAGCATCACGCCTGTATTCCCCAAAGGGGTAGGCAGAGGTGTATTACACACCCACGACTCGCCAGCTATGTTTGAGTCCCACGTAATAGGGGGCGAGCCTATTGACGTCTAACGGGCACATTTCCAAACTCCGGGCTGCTACTGAGAATTTTTCTTTTTAGGAAAAAGCTCAATAACATTGCCCGACCCGGGGATCGAACCCGAGACCTCATGATTAGCAGTCGCATACACTAATTACGATACGATAAATCTTAATATTATTAGATAATTGTTGTAAATAAAATAACAATGCTTGTTATGTATAAATCAAATACGTCGCGAGTTTGATATCAGGCTTAATCTAGCCATGAGCAGTAGTGCGTCACAATACGTTGGGCCAGGCAACAGGTTGCCCGTCAGTTGGTGTCGACATCTGCTGACCTGGCGACATGACCCACGCGACTATCGCACTAAGAACTTACGCCCCCGCGTCTTACCCTTCTAATTGCAGTAGTAATGATACTCAACAGACACCATTAACCGTTAACTGTCTGGGAAACCAGTCGTTCCTATCGTTACACCCTAATAGTGAATCCTAACAAAAAAATGAATGCAAAAACGCAGGGGTTGCAAATGTAATAAGTGTCTTAAACTAGTTCCAATAACTTCACGGCGACTTTTTAAAATTGCAGGAGCAAACAAATTATAACCGCCAAATTTAGTGGGCAGAAAATCCACAAACACAATGTAGTTACGTAATGGTTGTTAGTAAAGCATATCACATTAAATAACAAAAAAAAACATTTAAAAGGGATATGTCCAAAAATGCCTGAAATGGACAGTAACTATTTATAGTCCTTAATTCTATTTAGAATAAAATATGTATAATTAAATAATTCTCAAGTTTGTTTAACTAGGGCAAAAATATAACGACAATTAAAATATTAAACTTGATATCCGCCTAATTCATTCTTATTGATTTTTGAAGTAGGATAGAATTAGTCCACAGTTATCATTATTTTAATATCAATTAAAATCAAAGTATTTTCAAAATAGAAAACGTATCGTGGCTGTATGAAACACATCCCCTTTGCCTTAATGACAGACTGTAATGCAGAATGTTTATTCTGCATAAACATTCTGCATTACAGTCTGTCATTAAGGCAAAGGCCTGCAGAATGTTTATTCTGCATTACTTTTATACCTTTTAGCATGAGCGCGATACCAATCTAATATCTATCCTCCTGCACAGTTTCCTGATAATGATGATATTAGTTGATTTAAGAATAATGAAACAACAAAAAAGATAACCTATTGTTGTTTTATTATGGCATATTAATCCTTGAACATAACCTAACCCCTAATTTTTTTAAATGTCTGGAACTGGCTTTGGCCTAGTTTTTTGATAATTATTGATATTATAATGGGTATCCTATGATTTGTAGTACGTTTTAGCGTATATTTCATTATTGTACATTTCAGGAATTTTTTTGTATGGGTGATGGGCTTTCTCCTTTAAGACATTAAACAACATATTTTTCTATATTTTAGTCACAGATTTATACAGCCTTTGTCCGCGGCTCCGCCGCAGTCAACAGCTAGTTTTTAGTTTATATCCCAGGTTCCTGATATTGTAGCGGGATAAAATTAATAGCAGTTTTTAAGTCTAATCAAGAGCTATCAAATAAAAAAGTTTGCATTAAAATCCATTCCTAGCCTCTATGCAGTCATATTTTCTCAAGTACAGACACAGCTTTGTTACAGCTTTATACCTAATAGTTAGGATACATATCATATCCTCCAAATATTAAATTCATCTTGAGATTCATAGTATTTATAGTTTATGTTATTGATAGGAAATATTCTTGTATAAAAATAGAAATAACTAGCAGACTACTAGAGATCATATGTTGAAAAATAATGTTTTATTGTTGAAAGATAATACTGCTAGGAGACGTATACGGTTATCGGATTGGATAGGGTGGTATACAACCAGGTGCGCACCGAGACGGCCTCTTTGTCGCGAAGCCCTTTTCGAGACTTGGGACAGGGATTCGGGTGTGGAACAATAGCCGCGGGACGTCTTCAAGTTTTGTCCCCGAGTCAGCTGTCGCGGTCGCTCCCCTGTACAGTGCGCCGACTAGTCTCCATAAGTCACCGCAGTCATGACATAGCTTTTTGAATTAGTATGTGCTGTTAAATTGCACATTTCGTTTATCATAGCAAGAATATTTTGATACATCTTTCAAAGCCATGTGAATGTGTTGTCCAAAATAAAATTGCAAGCACTCTAATTACGAGTGAATAATATCGCCTGTACTCTACTACAATTGAGAATAATGATGATTTTTTTCCTACTTCCTCTGTGCCTACATATGTAGCAGTACGTAACTGAAGAACGCAGAATTGCTACGCTAATAAAACTCCAAAATTGCATAGCGTATTTGTTTCATTAATACCTAAATACCTAATATTAGTGATTCGTGATAGACCCTTAAAAGAAATATGAAGGAAGTTTAAGGGTCAGCTAATGTTATTAACCCTTTCACACCTTGAGTAAAGCGTGATCAGTTACCGACAATTATCCCACTTCCGGCGACACAGAACTAAACTTTAACGCCCAGTTACACAAACATTGTTTACAACAATACTTAATACAGTAACTGATAGTTGACCTGATATTTTGTGCATTATATTCCAAAAATATGATACTTTAATTCACAATTATATTAACTTTATAATAGTTTTAATTGCATTTTGTGTTCATTAGATTGTTTGTTACCCTTTCACACCATAATTACTCAACCCATCGTCATGAAATTTATAGTATATATAGTCCAGAACTCAAAAAAGACATAGGCCTACTTTTTTACCTACATTTAATCGTGCAAAAATTGATGGTTCCTATGAGATAGCAATTTTAGATCTATATTTTTTAGCATTTGACATGCTCCGCTACTTTTTAAAGTATAAATTATTTGTGAACAAGGAAAAAGATATTTTTAGTAGGAGCGGGAAACGAGCCCGCGTCTTTTCCAATCCGGGGAAGTGCTCTAAGCCACTGTGCTATCCTACCGATCTTAAGACAAATGTGTAAAAATCTCTTTTTCCTTATTCACAAATAACTTTTACTTTAGATAGCAATTTTTTAATAGACGTCATTACAGCGTGCAGTTTAGTCAAGTATCTGAAGGCCACGCGGTCGAAATCGCGGGCAGAATTTAGTATGTAATAAGGCTCATATATTACGGCGAAAGGATGTTTATTATATAGGTAACTTACTACTCGTATAAGCATCACGACAATAAATTAAACACAAAGTGAAAAATGTGAAGTCCAAAATTACAGTCACGAGCAGGACCTGAACCTGCATCTCCTAGATATCGTCCAGATGCTTTGCCAATTCAGCCATCGTGACAATTGCTCCTGACTGCTAATTTCGATAACACATTCATACTTAACGTCTCTGGGTGACGCCGCGCCATCTGTCGGAAGTATTTTCATACATTATACCGACCAGGTAAACTTAATTTTACAATTAAGATTTTTACCTAATAATGACGCAAACCCTATAATTATTTAGAAAATAACAGTTTCGACATCACATTTTTCACTTTGTGTTTAATGTATAGTGCTAAGCATGTCAAATGCTAAAAATATATATAAAAATATCTAAATAATCACGACAATAAGTTTGTTATGATATATTTTATACATGAAGGTTACCAACGATTGTGATAATACTAGCCTCTATGCGTTTCTGGAATCCAAGAGAATTAGTACATACAAGGAGTAAACCGTTTTCTTTTAGAAATTACATGTAATTTATTGTAAGACATTCGCTTTTAATTATTTATTATATGAGAGGTTTTTTAAGTGTAATTAAATTGTATTAGTTATTTGCGCGTCCATGTTCTGGCATAACTTTTGTAATGCTACGTAGTAGATACATTTTATTAAAATTGATACCATCAACCTAAAGTTAAACATGGAATCCTTACACGATAGTACGAAACCTTAGAAGTCTTATCTTTGCAATCTACAAGTTCTTAAATAATGATATACAAAAAGTTTTCACTTCAACTACAAAAAATGTGCACTAGAAACTTTTAGGTATCATATTAAATTACTAACTTTTAGGCTGCAAATAAGCTCATAATCTGTAAAATGTATCTTACGCTTATGGACAGATAATGAGAGTTACTAAGTAAGAACTTAATATTATAAATGTAAAAGTTTGTATACTCAATCACGCATAAATGGGTGAACAGATTTGAATGTTATTTGGCAACTTTCTTTTTGTTAAGGCGGGAAAAAAATGTACCTAACCGCACACCCCGTCGTTCGGGACAACGAACAGAGTAGTGTAGGGTTCTCAGCCACTAAATAAACCGCCGTCATGTGCCGTCTCTCCGGCTATGTTGGCGGGCCACTGGAACTGCGTTATTACTTCAGTGGTATGGTATTTGGCACCTGGATTATAGGTACATAGGATACTTTTTATCTCGGCATATTATTAGGTTCCTGTAGCTGTTTTTGCGTAGAATTAATAAAAATGTAACACAGTGAAGTACTTATATTAAAGTGGTCCAATTCTGAGGTCCGCGCATACAAAGTCGCGAGTATACGTATTTTGAATATAATATATTATGTATCTACTCATACTCATGTTATCATTAGTTGTAGTGCTAATAATAATCGTAATTTAATCAAAATAGTTTAATATATTCATCTAAACTGCATTTTTACAACATACCTATTGTAGATTTTTCGAAAATGTATTTAAATAAAAAAATACGATGTAATATTCAATCGTCGTCGTATTGTAATGGCTTATAACTGAATCATCTAAACACGAGTAATTCTAAAATAAATACTTCTCTGACATTATATAACTCTTATCATAATATTATGGACGATAGGGGCGCGGGTGCTCAGGGCTGGGAGTCAAGGTTATTATACACTATTTAAAAAAGTACAAAATGCATTATTTTAAGATGGACAATAATAATGCATTTAGCTTGTATCCCATTAACATTGGCTAAGAACCTCATACAGCAAAAAAGAAACCGAGTAGCATATTAAGAAATTATGTTAATCTATCTACTCGTATATATTCAAAATAGCTAAAAAGCTCGTTTTTAGGTAAATTTTATCAAGAGCTATCAAAATTCGTTCAGGAGTTTTTGCGTGAATCCCGAACAAACAAACAGACAAAAATTCTAAATAAACTGTTTTAGGTGCAAAGACGCCCTAATATCCTAATACATTCACACTTTCTCAAATATCTTTAATGTACAGACATAGCTCTGTTACAGATTTACTATAATATTGAGATATCAACGCACTTTTTATAGAAGAATATTACTGACTGAGTGACATAATATCAACGCACAGCCCAAACTCCTGTGGTTAGGACTATAAATAAGAACTAAGAAAGGATTTTACACAAATCCCATCCAAAATGGGTTTTCAATCCACCACCCCATACACTGCTTCGATTATATTATAAAGAAAAAGTGGACATACTAAAATACAATACGAAATCGCGACGACACAATTTATATTGTGGGCACGATTTTAATTCTAGTTTTACATATTATTTTCACGTATAATTATTGATAATGATAATTAGAATACTGTTAAGGAGCTTTTTCTTAATAAATGTCAACTAAATAAGTGCAAATGTCAGACGGTAAGAAAACCATCGTAATTTCTGTTTTTACCGTGCTCAGTGATCGGAAAAGTGCAACCCTCATTTAAAGGTAATGTCAAGGGGTTACTGTTGGTCAATAGCTCAGGGAGTTGTAGAGAACAAACACTCATGTCCAGTAACTTTAACACGCTAACGCTTTTAATTATGATGTAACGGATTATAAATAAAAGTATGAGGCAACCGAGACGTTGAGGAACACAATCGCAGTGTTAATATTATACAATTACCATCAAAGCACCATCATAATTAGTTACTAAAGGGTACTTACATTTAGGTTTTACGACTATGTACGTCAATTAAATAAATAGTTAAAGTGACACTCTTGATAATTTTTATGGCGTGCCACGTATGTGGATTATCATATTATTAATTATAAAAGATTGATTTTATATAAACAGGTTTTCCAATTTGAGTGTCGTATTTTTAGGGCGTAATTTAAATGTGAAAGTGAGGTCGCTGAAGTGTGTTTATAATAGGAGTGAGAGGCGAGAGGGTCAGTGCCTGAGGGGTGCGCGTACGCAAGGTGTGCATGTTATCAGTGCGCAAACGGCATGTGCGCGTTCCGATACACGCGTCCAGTACCCTACACAACACACCCCACACGGTCACATAGCTATGTCCTGTCCAATGCACACGCTACAATCACATTTCTAAACAAAGGGATGCTCCTATAATCATTAAAATAAAAACCAACCAACAAATTAGTGAAAACATTTACAAATTTCGACTTTTAGTGAGCCACGATTTATTTTATACTAGCTTCTGCCCCTAACTTTGTCTGCATGGACCTTTCATATCAGCACAAGTAATATGCCACAGTATGACTCATAATTAACACCGTGCAAAAATAACAATCCCTCAGGAACCTATATCCTTTTCTGCTGCGGGCTATACCTATGTATATATAATATGACTTATGATGATCGGTGATCAATAAACTAAGATTTGAAAGTGTAACAAAAAATTTACAAACATCATATTTATAATATTAGTCAGGACTAGTATAGCGATCCTAACCCACACTGCCAAAACTCAAAACGGTTTTATACGATTCTTAAAATCTAAGTACATAATTAAAATAATGTACCTACCGGTATAACACACAGAAGTAAGCGTGAGTGCATGCGTCCGAACCAGAGGGTTGGTCCGACCCCATGGTACTCGCGCCAAGAAAGGCTCCACGAAGTCAAATGCCGTTGCAATAGACAACTGCCAATTCAATCGTTGAAGGAGTATCACTTCCCATTGCTATAACAAAAAAAATGCTACATTAATGCTAGTCCCTTGGCCTTTCAATTCAAGTATATCCAAAATGCACGACCCCGGAGAATTACTGAATGCTTTCTTCCCTCAAGAAATTATTTTGCTCGTATCAAAGGAAGTGATGTACGACCTCAGTAGTTCAGTCGTAACCGTCATACTTGATGAGTTAGGCGGAAACCGCAAAAAGTAGCGAATCACGTTTCAATTACAGGCGAAATGTCATAAGAAAACAAAGGGACAAAAGAACCCCCAAGCAGCGATGTTTTCACATAGCCACTGATATAAAAGGGCTGGTAATTTAATATTATTCCTTGTTTAGCTACAGAACAAACAGCCATAAATTAGATAAGGATAAAAATAAACCCCATGCTCTATGTATAACTCCAACGTCTACGAAGCAACTATCATTGTTTTAAAGTTCGTTAAACTTTAATACTTCGGCACGAGTCGAACTTTATCTTCAATAAAGATACGTACGAGAGGGACAACTAGGATTAATTTAAAGAATTTGAGTACGCAAAATATTTCTGTTATGGGTACCAAATTGTGTAAGTTAACATTGATACGGTTGCGAGCGTGAATAGATCCGGGAGTAATATTATTTTATTTTGAATTATAATAATAGTTGGCCTCAAGTTATTGTACCTGTGGGAAAGGACAAGTAACAACGCCCGTACCATATGTTAGCATTAAGTATGCGCGATGCACTGGTATCGCTATCATCGCATGAATTTAATTTTATTGCAAGGAAATACGAATGTTCCAACATGTCATACAGTCGAAAGAAGTAGCGATATGTTCTCACGGTTTCGTTTTTTTTAAATATACTTGATTTTTATTGAAATATATGCATTTCTAAACAAACACTTCTATAACACATTGTGTATATGTATAGCCAAGAAAATATACCCTTACTGGTTAAATCTTCAAACCATAACATATTTCTTTCACTTGAATCTATGTCTTTTATCATGTTCCCACCAATTAAAAAGAATTTCAGGAAATCCCAATGTTTATAGGCTCATAATAGGGGACGAAACTTTATAATTATGTAAATACATTATTTTTGAAATTAAACCTACAAATACTTTTCGCTGCATTTAAATAAGAAAGAGTGTTTCTAAATTCTATATTGGATCTTCTTTCTTAAGGCGGTAAAATGTGGAATAGATTCTATATAGCTAGCTATACTAGACTATATTAGGCTATACTAGTGCGATCTTGTTAAACCATAAAAATATTTTGTTGGACTTATAAGAAACATCATACCTAGGGTAGCTTGTTATATCATGTTAATTCCGAAAACATTCAATTTTATATTTTAAATGCTATTCTGTAAGACTTGCAACTAACATTAGATACAATACAAGACTTTCAGCAAGATTTGTTTGAATTACTTAGTTTATCTATTGAGTAAAAATATCATAATAATTTACTATAAAAAGGGAAAGCTGTAGTATAATTACCGCAATAGGCGTGAGAGAAAGGTGACAAAGTCAAAATTGATTACAAAGGGCAACTAACAAATCGCACCTGTCTGTACGGGTGTGAACGGTTATGACAATTTCGTCATTACAACAACGGAACGATGCCCTGTGGGAAATTGTTCAACTTAGTGTAGTCTAAGCGAGTATTTTTAGTAACGCTTTAATATATCGGGTACCCTTTCACACTTTGAGATGCATCCGTAACTAAACAAATCGAGTGCAATAACCTTATTTCATTAGAGGACATACTGCTTAAATTACTTCTAATTTAACCCTGGCAGTGTAGCGTATCTTGTAACCCATATTTCCGTCGGAAGCAAGTAAGCAATAATTCGGTGACTTACATCGTTACAGCGTGTAGGTTGGAATATGAGGGTGACAGTCTTAGAAACCTTCCGGAGTGTCTCCAGGAAGGCATAATTGCCGGAAACTCAGTGTTACAAGGAAACATCACTTTAGGGTGTAGAAGTGACATTTGACGCAACTAATCGAGTTCGTTCACATTGGAATCAAAGTTACGATTAAGTTGTGACAGGATGTGCTACCGGACGTAAGACGACGATAGAGCCACTCAACTTTTTGAGGATATAAGTAAACTAACCTAACCTAACTATCCATTCAGAACATAATGCGTCATCTATGTAATGCTACACCTAATAATAACAACTGATTATTTTAATTATAGTATGGTAAAACGAAGGTTAACGTGATTTAATGTGAAAGGAGTTCAATATTTCTGGTTCCAGAAGCTTTACACTACAGAAGATTTATAATGTAATTAATATACGCTTTGTAGAGGGTTGTAGGTGCGTAACACGAGTCCGAAGCCAAGCGTGTGTGGTTTCATTAGATGATACCTTATGCATGAGAAACTCGACAGCATAGCGGTATAGGAGTCGTGGTTCGTGACCACGTGGAACAAAAATGCAAACTATTATATAAAGGTTTTGTGATCAATACGTTCCACTCTCATGTATTCGGTAATTCCCACAAAGTGTAAAAAAATACATAAATATTTTTTGTTCTGATTCTGAGTTTATTTTATCGCTGTTAATAAGTATACGATTATAAATGCCCTTCCGACACCAGGCCTATTGGCAAATGTGATGTGTACCTAATCTCACAAATAAGTATGTAGCAGCTTCGCGTATACTTTAGAGTACTAACCTTAGAGTTAGAGCAATGATCTAACATTAACACTTACCCTAACTTCGTGCGGAAACACCGAGTTATCTGTATAAGCGCATAGAAGGTCGACAGATAGTGGGTGGCACTGGCGGAACTTTGAGGCGAGGAGCATAGACGTGACGGCAAGGAGTTGCAGCTGTTGCCTGGAGATCGCACGCTGAGCCAGGAACCGGTCCATGTAACTGACTGCTAAAGGAAACACCTGCTCTTCACACTGTTGCTCCTCACACACCTGAGATTGAGACAATTATATAAATTAAACGTGTCTCAAAACAAAAGTAAATAGGTAGGTACCTATATTATTTATTTTTTAATACCTATGTTTCAGTATTATGTTTGAGTCATTTCTCGGTGTGTGTGCGTCAATTTAAGTGTCTACGATAGATTAGGTTCTCACAGTTACGTCATAGCGTAGTGATGGTATGGGGTCATTGCCATTAGTACGTAGTGGCCCAAGGAAACATTTTCAAAATTACAGTACTCTCTCTTTTTTACATATTACTTGTGAATTTAGTTTCAAATAAAAAAGCTACGTAGACATTTTTTATAACACAAAATACCTACTATACTTCACATTTGTTGTTACTATCTACCCGCATAAATACATAGTAAGTAGGTACCTTACCTGTAGAAATCACATAAACAGTTGTATACACTAGATATAAATTCTAAATAAATGTGTAACTTTTATATAAATATGGTAGGTACAAAGAGTAAATAAATAAAATCAACCAATATAAAAAAACAATAGATTTAGGAAGATTTTTTTCATAACATAAAAACAATATTTGAAGGAAAAAACAATAACTTACTTCCAACATCCAGGTAGTAACCACTTTCCGCATGAACGGCTGGATATCTATTTGTACATTTTGGAAGTAATCAGTGTGAATAGCGTGTGACCTCTCCAAAGCCAAAAGATTAAGAAGGAGACGTGGGTCGCGATCCAAGGCCCGATCTGATCCCGCGAGACACATGTCGACTGTCCTTCCACTGCCACTGTTGCCAGAAACCTGCATGTTTTCTTCACAAGACAAATCCATTTTAGGCACAATAATTAGCACTTGGTAAGAAAAATTGCCCGTGTGAAAAGTGTTCAAATATGTTAAGTGAAAAATAATTTTTCAAAGTTCATGTACAACACAAGTTTGTTTACAAAATACTCATACACGCGAGGGTACGAGCAGGCGCGCACCGTAGCACAGCCGCACGAGCAGCGGCCTATCAACAGAGTAAATAGGGCTCAGTATGATAGTATCGGAACGTGACTTCACTCCGCACCTCACCCCTCTCTTGATCTACCCATTGTGGCCCTTTGGAGCTTGAATGGGTCCGACCCATATTCATAGTGCGGACTCATTTAAATTTATTTATGACCAAAGAACAGTATTCATTATGTCAGTGCTTTGCTAAAACTATAAAACTATTTTAGACATTCTGGGAGGTAAGGACAGAAAAGAGATATTATTTTCTCTAAATACTTATTGGTAACTTTCAGTACATAAAGCCACTAAAAACTATAAAAAAATATTATAGTTAATTATCAATGTTACTTATTTTTTATTGATTGACAAGTTCGTTTCTCTAGTGGTAGAGCCTTTTTTTTTTAGGTGGGCAATAATATCCTACCGCACACTCCGCTGCCCGGGGAGACAACAGGGTAGTGTGGGGCTCTCACCCACTAAAAACCCATCGTGCGCCCTCTTCCGCCCTTGCTACGGCGGATCACGGGTACCGCGTCGTATCGGCCGCGATCCGCAGGCGCAGCCCCTTCGGGCACCCTCTCTTGAGCGACGCCTCGCGCACTTGGGCGTCACACCTTCGCGCTAGGCTTCCGCGGATGGCAGGGTACTCCCCGACCCCACCGTCTGCAGCCTCGGCTAGGGCGGCATCAGGCGCAGGTAAGCGCGCGCACGTCTCCCCGCGCGCCGGCGGCGAATCGGGTCCGCGAAGGAGGATTACTCCCGGGCCCTCGCCTCGCAGAAGGCGGTCACCGCGGTCCACGCCCTGTCACTGCCAACCATCGCTCGCACAATGGCTGGCAGCGACAGGTCCACGCCTATGACTGCAACGAGTTCCCGGCGCTGCACATCCCAAGCCGGGCACGACTCGGGCGTGTGCTGCGCCGAATCTTCGCCGCAGTTGCAGTGGTGACAGCCTGGGGTCGTCTCCCTCCTAGCTATCATGTGCAGGTATTTGCCGAAGCAACCATGCCCCGACAAAACCTGCACCAACCGAAGGTGAGGATCCCGTGCTGCCGCCCTACCCATTCTTCCAAGATCGGCTGGAGCACCCCCACGGTCCAGAGATCAGCCCGGGGCGTCTCCAGCCAAGACTTCCACTTTAGGACGGTGGCGCGGCGGGCATCTTCCCGCCATGATGAGATTGCGCTCGGCGAAGAGCGGCTGCCACCCGCCCGCGCCGTCGTCAAAGCGCCACCGTCCATCCAATACCAGCCCCAGATATTTGATGTGGGCCTGGATCGGGAAGTCCACACCATTGACCGTTATAGAGGCGCTAGCGGGCGGGCCACGTCGGGGCCCATGGAAGAGTAGGGCCTCCGACTTTTCAAGGGCCACCCTAAGCCCCAGCGCCTTGATCCGCCTGACCATCTCCGTGGTAGCTGAGGTGGCTAGCGTTGCCGCCTCCTTGAGGGTCCCGCCCCGGGCTGTGACGAGCGTATCGTATGCGTAGCAAATTATGCCCAGCCCGGGGGGAAGCCGGCCACGGAGGAACCAGTCGTAGCCGATGTCCCACAGGAGTGGCCCTAGAACCGAACCCTGTGGGACGCCGCACGACATAGCCCTCCCTACAACGTCCCCTTCCCGGTCCACGAAGAGGACGCTGCGGCCGTCGAGGTAGTCTACCACCAGCCGCCTTAGGTAGAGGGGCACTCCATGGTACCGGAGTGCCTCCTGGATGCAGCTGAATGGCAGACTATTGAAGGCATTGGCGATGTCGAATGACACCGCCAACAGCACTTCCCTCGAGGTGACGGCCTCCGCAACTTATCCCAGTATGAATTAGCCAGCTCGATCGGGGAAGTACTACCCTGTCACACTAGGTAGGTAGGTACTCCTACCGTTGTGTTTCGCATGGTGAGTGAGAGTGCCGGAGATCCTAACTTCCTTCCTTTCCTCTCCTTAGTATCCTACCTACCCTTTCCATATTATCTATCCTACAGCACTAACGACTTTTACTACTTTCCGAGACAGCGGGCAATTTCCTAACTCTAGGCTGTTATTGAGAATTTCTTAAAGAAAAGCTCAATAATTTATTGCTCGGCCGACCTGGAATTTGAACCCTAGATCTCTTGTTCAACAGTCGCAAACACTACCGCTAGACCAGAACATATAATAACTTACCAGTAAGAACGAAGAAGACGAAGTTGATCGAAGAGTAAGAATATTTGTTTAGATAAGGGCCAAGTACCAATCTAAGAAATAAAACTTAAAAAACTTAATTGAAATCTATCCAGCCCCCTTAGAATGAAAAACGGCGTCATTGTGATTGATCAACAGTCCGACGCGTGATTCCTGAGTCGCCTGAATCACGTGTCGAAATCTCGACTAATCAGGAATCACGCGTCGGACTGTTGATCAATCACAAGTTTCGTTTTTCATTCTAAGGGGGCTGTTCGGTTTTAGCTGATCCATCAGTATTTACATGGAGCGTCTGCCTATCTGACATACAAGACCCAACTTAAAAAGACAACTGGTAACCTTAAAACAAGACCGGAGTTAGATTTAATATTCAGGTCTGATAACCTGTAATTACTGCCAGGATTATTAGATTAGTTATTTGACAGCCAGAACCCACTGCTTAACGTGCCTTCTGAAACACGAAGTAGTAGTTCTTAGATTTAAGATATTTGAGGGATACATTTTATATGTAGTTAAAAAAACTAAAATAACACGATATAAATAGCTAGTTGAACTAAAAAGTAGTAAATAATATTACAATAAATAATGATTGTACAAAAGCGTGAGGTGCTTTTTACTATATAAGTGAACTATTTGTAACATTCGATTTCACCACTTCACGCTGTTTACAATCATTATTTATTGTATTATTATTTCCTACTTTTTAGTTTAACTAGCCATTTAAAGCGTGTTATTATAGTTTTTTAAACTATAATTTATTTTAGATCTAATTCTTTTAGCAATTGACATGCTCCGCTACTTTTTAAAGTACAAATTATTTGTGAATAAAGAAAGAGTTTTTTTTTTTGCCGATGGATGGCGTTGGTCGTAAGACAAATGTGATTAAGAATTTGGGATGATCGAAAGATCAGTAGGATAGCTTAGTGGTTTAGAGCACTTCCCCGGATTGGAAAAGATGCGGGTTCGTTTCCCGCTCCTACTAAAAATCTCTTTTTCTTTATAATTTATTTTCTTCTTTTTAGACTCAAAATAGTATTAAAAGCACTGTTATTTAAAAGAAATAAAACCTACTAAGCTGTGACGGACGGATATGGCGAAACTATAAGGGTATTTATTGGCTAAAATATAGATCAAAAAATGTTTAATAAATGCGTGTTAATATCATTATTGTGTGTATTATTTTTGTCTGTTTGTTTTTTCGCACATGACGTAATAGGTAACTACTGAACGGATTTTGATGCAACGATGATGCTTCAGCCTGCCGCGAAGCCGTGGGTAACCCTTTACCCAATATTATTTAATAATTTATTAAAATAAAAGTCAGGACTGACCATTATTATTTAATGATTCTCTAAAAATTATAGTTACCTACTGTGAAACATAACAATAACATTACAATACAGCATAAAAGAGGTAATGTTGTTTCGGAGGGAGCACCTCAGTAAAGGCACGGAGGAGGGCCGACAGCTGCGCGTGCGCCACAGATGCCGGCTGCACACGATCCGGTTGACATTTTATTACAAATCCAAGCACACCTGATCAGAGACTAGTCATTATTCTAATTCCATTATTTCTTCACATTATATTATTCGTGCGCGTGCTCCTTTGTTACCATTTGTACTTTAAAATATATTTTAATGCAAGTAAGTACTTGTTTAATATATTCGTAAAAAATATATATATTATGTTGTACTTATTTACACAAAACTGTTGTTGGAAAAGTTTTAACTGTTTAGGATTTTGGTGTCTTGACGTCTTTCCATTTGCGATTAAAATATGGGATCAATGTGCAAATTGGCTTCCACTCAGTCACGTAAAGTCCTAGAATAAATGATCCCAAACCATACGCAAAAGCAGTAACACCAAAAGCTGAAAGTTGTTCCAACTGCTTTCTGCCTAAGCCCATTTTACGGTTTTTTTTTATAATAGGTAACGATTTGGTCAAACAAATTTAAAAACAAAATTAACACGAATTTGAACAAATACCTAACTAATCAGTAATCAATTTTATAAACCCAAATTGGAAAATATTATCTTCTTGTTTAATGGCTCTTGTTGAAAAATAACTTCGAAGGAAAATAAACAGTCATCCTTCATTCAATAAGACATTTGGGTATGTTTTTTATTTAGTTTGTGGCATATAAGTTACAAAAGAGGTTTAGAATGTGGCAGAATCGAGTGCACCGCGAAAAATATTAACTGAGCACTTTACTCAAGGTATTTCCAAGAAAAATAGGGCAATTTTGCTTGATTCGTGTAAACGAAATCTGCATCATCTACATGAACCAAGTTGTTATTAGCTCATATGCTATGCTACACAACACAATATGCACAGCCAAGCCGCTGCCTACCGTAATAAAATCGCTTTCCAGCCTCGTATAAAGAAAGCCATGTATATCGTATATCGTCCAGGAAACACCGCAGCAGGAAGATCATTCTAGAGATTACACGCACGCGGTAGGCAGCGTTGAAAACGTATAGTCTTAACACTATTGCGACAGCCACGAGTGGTACCTACGTTGATAGCTTGGTGATGACGGAGGCACAAAGTTGAACAGCTCCTCGTAGCTGTTCCCATGGGTCCTTTTACAGGTATTGAATATCGAAGATCCAAATTTAAAAAAATTGAGGACACCCTGCAGCATCCCTTTTACGAATATGGATCATAGTATATCGAGATATCTACGGCTGACAGTGGAAAATCAAAGAAAAGAACGGCCTGCTTATATCTCTAAGGTTCATACTATACAAGGATTACAAGGCCCTTTGCGGTAGTTTAATAATATGTATAGCCAACATAGGACTAATGTTATACATATCACCAATGTTATATATATATATCCTGACGACTAACACTTTAGGAAATTTTTTAACAAATATAACCGCTAACTTATTGTAGTTAAATATATAAAAAAATAAATGTTTTGAATAATGAGACATTTTTATTAATACAGCCGTGTGCACTGGCGGAACTGTATTAACATTTGGTATTCGTCTGGGATTCCCTGAGTGGTCAGTTCCCGCGGTATTCGACTCATCGCAACCACATGCGATAGTCAAATTAGGCCACTAGCCAACCACGCGGTAACCACTAATTATAAACTTATCAATATGTCAACTCGTCGAAAGTATTAGGTTTTACCTTTACTCAACTACGCGAAGGAGGATTACGGTTTTAAGAATGTGCATAATACTTATTACATGAATAAAACTATCTATAACAAATGGCCATTGCCTGTTTAGTTCCTAAACTTACTAGAATAAGTTGTTCAAATCCACTCGAGTCATCAAAATACATTTAAAAATAAATAATATTGTCTTACGATAATCTTACTTAATATTACAAATGCGAAAGTGTGTCTGTTTGTTTGTTTATTTATTTGTTACGCTTTCACGCATCATCATAAAATTTTGCACACATATAAGCTGGAGAGTAGAAAAGGACCTATTATTTATCCCGAAAAAATTAACAAGTCCTGTGAAATACCTAGTTATTTTTTTAAATAATTAGAGTGCCATAGATTGCAATTTATTTTTGTACTGTTTTGTATCTAGTTTTATATCAATGACAACTAACAATTGATTACTTAGGTACGTATCGAATACCACTGAAGTAATGCAACATAGTTCTAGTGGCCCACAAACAGGTGGAGAGCCGGCACACGGCGGGTATATTTTTTTGGGTGAGGGCCCCACACTATCCTGTTCGTGGCCCCGAACGACGGGATGTGCTATAAAGTACATTATATCGCTCCCAAAACAAATGGTACGTATCGAATGTGTAGTGAGCGTACATTTACTATGTGTTGGGATAATAATATGTCTTTAGAAATAACAAACAATCTCATTCAATGTAATTTTTTTTGCTTTTATACACATAATATCTATAGTAGTTTACTTATTAAATTTATGGCAGTATTTGTTAGTGATTCAATTTATTACATTACATACTAGTTATTATGAAATGTCATGCCTGTATGGAACGGTAAACTTGAATAAAGTACTTTTTGCAGCACTATCAATTGCAATTATGTTATACGCCAATGTGTGCTATCGTGTGCTATGCGGTAATTACTTAAATCAAATAGTTATATCTCCCACTGAATTAAATAATATTTTTCATAACCGTGCTTGACAAAAACACTGTTTTTGAGTTAGATTCATTAGGTATAACCTGTCACACATTAGAAGCGCCTGAACAATGTCAAATAGCAATTACACCCGCCTACAACTTTAAAATAGTGTCGCTTAACATAAGGAGCTTTAAATAAAAATATAGATCATCTAAACATCACGTTAAAAAGAATCGCCATGGACATTGACATTATAATCCTAACCGAATGTTGGCTTAATGACTCTACAGTTAATCCTCAACTACAGTCGTATACTGCTTTCAATACAAAAAATACTATTAATCAAAACAGCGGTGTAGTAGCCTACGTGAAAGACTATCTGAGTGTTAGTGTTTCTGAACCAAGCTTTAATGACGCAAACTGTCTGAAACTTGATTTGTCTAATGCAATTACGGTTTTGGGTGTATATTGCCCGCCATCATTTAAAAATATCAACAACTTTCTCCATTCCCTTGACTACGTGCTTAATCAAAGTTCCGAAAAATCTAACACAGTGATCCTTGCTGGTGACATGAACATTAACCTACTCTCTAGCTCTTGTGGTAAGGAGGTGGAGTATTTGTACCTCACAGCACAGCACGGCCTTTTCCCGGCAATAACAAAACCAACACGTAGCAATGCGTGCCTTGATCACATTTTTATAAACACTGTAAAAGATGTCGTGGGTGTAGTATGCTGCTCGAATATAACCGATCATGACATAGTAATGCTCGGCCTATCCATTAAACAGCAGTCCAAAAAATGCCTAGAACGAACCGTTGTTAAGCGCGACGTAGAAGCCATTAAGAATGAGCTCCTGGAGGAGGACTGGTCGCAAATTTCACGGAATACAAATATTAACTACACAGTACAAAGGTTCTGCAATCGTCTTCAGGAAATCATTGATAAACACACGCACAAAGTGAGAACAAGTCACTCTAAATATAACATTAAGCCCTGGATCACACCTGGGCTCATACGTTGTATGCAACATAAGATCGATTGCATCAGAAACTACGGAAGAGACCTTTAGATTACCCGCTGCGTATTATTTATACTCGCTCTGCTGCGTAAGTTAAAAAAGGAGCATGACAATAAAGAAATCATGAATAATACTAAAAATCCCAAAAAAATGTGGAAAGGACTTAAAACTATTTGTCACCTTCCCTTTAATAAAAGAGAACCTAAGGAACTTTTATCACTTAATGGCAGTTCGGACGCCCTACATTCACTGGATATGTATAATAATTACTTCGCAACGGTGGGTCAGGTCTTAGCCAACAACATATTGAGTAGTTTACACCTGAGTCAAGAAGCCTTAGCATCTAAAGTCTCAAATAACTTACTGACACATTCCTTCTTCTTATCGCCTACTGACCAATCAGAAGTAGAGTCCCTTTTACTCTCGCTACGGACTACTAAAGCTCCTGGTATTGATGGTTTAACTAATGCTCTTCATAAAGATATTAGGAACAGTATTATACCGCCCCTTACGGCAATATTTAATCTAAGCTTAGAATCTGGTAATTTTCCCGATGCCTGGAAAGCAGCTTCTATTATTCCTATTTATAAAAAAGGTCCTAAAGAGTCTGCTGACAGTTACCGCCCAATTTCTCTTCTTACAACTTTCTCAAAATTGTTAGAGAAAATTGTTAACATTAGGCTAGTAAAGTTTATCGAAACAAATAACCTTGTTTCCACCAGGCAATTCGGCTTCAGAAAAGGGAAATCAACGGAGGAAGCTGTCACGTTGCTTACTTCAACAGTATCTTCACAACTTGACAGGGGCAGATGCAGTGTAGGAGTTTTCCTAGATTTGACTGTATCCTTCCCAATACTATTGCGGAAACTGGAAAATCATTTCGGTATCAGGGGAGTGGCCCTTGAGTGGTTTAAAAGTTATCTTCTGGAGAGAAAGCAATGTGTCAGAGTTAGTAGATATGAAAGCGGAACACGTACACCTAATTTCGGCATCCCCCAAGGTAGTATCCTCGGGCCTACCCTATTTATAATGTATATGAATGACATACATAATATAATTCGTAACGATATCATATGCTATGCAGATGACACGGTAATAATCTACGATGGCTTATCTTGGGCTGAAGCGTTTCACAATGCTGAGTTGGGTCTGAAGCGGGTGTCAACTTGGCTGCAGAATAATCTGCTAACGCTCAACGCCGAAAAAACTAAATATGTATGTTTTCATAAGACAGCAGTCACCGCCCCAAATACCTCGTATAGTATCAAGTTACATAACTGTGAAATGCAAGAATGTTGTAAATGTCAAAACTTGGAAAAAGTTGAAACTATCAAATACCTCGGTGTAATTATTGACCAAAATCTAAATTTTAGGTCACATATTTCGTCTCTATCAAAACAAGTTCGAAAAACTGCAAATATCATGAAGTTGCTTCAATCTTCAGCACCACTAAACATCTTAAAAACAGTGTATTATGCGGTAACTCACTCCTTGATAATATACTGTATAAGCTGCTGGGGAAGTGCTGCTAAAACTGTCATGTTACAGCTTGAAAGAGCTCAGCGATGTGTTCTCAAAACTATGCTTAAAAAACCCTTTAGGTACCCCACCAAAAACTCTACAGTGATGGTAATGTACTTAACGTTCGTCAGCTCTTAATATTAAAGTCATCACTAAATGTACATCAAATAGTTATGAGCTCCATGGACTATAACCAACTTTTAGAACGCCGTGTATACAAAATTGATGAACCTAAAATTAATACATCGTTTGCTAGACGTTTCAGTCCATTTATAGAACGTTACATTTATAACAAAATAGTAATCTCGTGTGACATTAAGCAGTGCTCAGTAAATCAAGCAAAATCAAAAATCACCGGCTGGTTGCTGTCATTATCATATGACTTCACCGAATCTCTCTTGGTACAGCTACTTTAATAATAATAATATAATAATAATGGAATTACGGATCTATTTTGTATCTACCGGCTGTCTGTGTATATATTTATGTGTATATATTTTATTAGTATATGAATATTTAGGTATGTATGTATGTTATATTTAGTTAATAGTTCAATTTTAATTTGTAATTTCCGGCGTAATGTTGTTGTAATTATTGTTAGTAAATTGTTGTCAGTAAATTATTGTTAATTTCATGATAAATTCTATCAATAAGTAAATAATTGTTAATTTCATGATAAATTCTATCAATAAGTCATTTGATGTCGATCGAGTCAAAATTGTAATGGTACCGAGAAAATGTAAATCGTAACAGGTACCCACAGGACAGGCTTGCCTAGTGTGGGGCCACCAGATACCAACATTCTGAAATGTTAATTTGTTAATAAATTATATTTTGAAATTTTTGATTTTTGATTTACTAAACAACAGATTAACAAATCAATACTATTTTACTATTTACGTGACAGACTAAGAATACAAGTGTTACCTCCCCCTTTTATCCGCAAGTGTCGTACGAAAGTGCAACTGAAGTAATGTAACACAGCTCCAGTGGTCCACCAATATCAGCGCAGTGACGACACACTTTTATTTAGTGGCTGTGGATCACCCAAACTACCCTGTTCGTTGGCCCGAACAACAGGGTGTGCGATTAGGTACATTTTTAGCTACCTTAACAAAATGGCACCATTTACCATCATATATCATATGCACAGACGGCGGAGTGGTTTAGATAGCGGCCTCCCGCCTGAGTGTTGTTGGTGCGATTCCCACACAGGACAACTCTTTGTGTGATCACACTCACTCCTAATCTATTACGGATTTCCGTATTACGGATTCTGTGAGGTAGAGAGATCCCAAGCGTAGCCCGCTCCATGGCAGGCCAACATTCAGAGACCACGCCTCTGTTCCGTAAGTCGTCACCAGTAACACACATTGGTCGTAGACCCTCATCTTCAGACACAGTGTAATATTGGAATATCTTGCTCAGAGTCTCGAACTTTGTCCGTTTGGTGATGGACTAAGAATACAAGAGTCAATACCCCATCCTTTCCCGCGGGTGTTGTATAAGGCGACTAAGGGAAGTAAGCAATTATCACCCATTGCACTACTGGTAGTAGGGCTGGGTACCAAGTGAGAGTACACACTTGCTATCGGGCCCGAACAGGTTGGTACCACCGTCTCCTGTGGGAACAGTCATGAAGCACTTCAGTGTGGTTTAGCTGTAGAAGAAGATAGCCGTTTATTCTTTCATATCATATCTGAGAAATGAAATGGTGCGCAGCGGCTTGAAAATACTCCCGGTATAGTTGAGTCCATGAGCGACGGTTACCACTTACCATCAGGTGGACCGTGGCCCGTCTGCCATCATTAGCAATAAAAAAGCCCAGCCCAGCCGAGCTGGATTTGTCAATTAACCTCTTTTTCGAAGTTATGTCAACCTAACTGGACAGTTATCTCAAGCAGACATACCTAGTGGTAGACAACTTCGAGAATCGCACGCCGGACTAGGACCAGTGCTGAAATTACATCTTTCAATGCAATAGTGAAGAATTTCGGGGATATGCCATCTCCCTGTCTAACATCCTTCTGGGTCGGATCAGTTTCGTGCTCTTGTCCTGAACTCGGATAGACAATATGGAGACGTTTCTATAAAAGCACTTGAACACTTCGAAGTACCGATAGTCAATTTGGCATCACTGAAGGGACTGCAGTGCATAACCCGAGAAAACAACTTATAGACTGGATCTATAAATCTTCAAAAGGGTTCTATAACCTTTCTTGGAGAAGAGCACCACCACACTCCTGGTTCATGACTCTGGGACGTCGCCCCTTTCTTTTTTTATTTATTTATTTAATGACATGGAAAACTTACAACTAATATATTAGATTAAACACAAGTTTAGTAATTTGAGAGTCAATTACAAGTTTTCGCTTATAGAAATAGACTATAAAATGTTATTTAGTGAGCACATAATAAAACTCGCACCAGGTAACTGTTCTGCCTATAGTTTGTTGAGACAAATGGAACATATAGCGGATTATACTAAAGAAGTGATCTAGACGGTATATAAAAGTACATCTTTTCAAGGAGTTCAGGACAATCAATTTCACTATTTATTATTTTTAATAGAAATGTAAAATCTGCCACTTCACGTCTATTAGCAAGTGGGAGGAGATGAAATTTTTTGCAAAGCTCTAAGTAATTGTTTGGTTGATAAGGAAACCTTTGATGAAAGCATAAGTATTTAATGAAACGTTTTTGTATTTTTTCTATTTGATCTATATATTTAAGATAAAGTGGATTCCATATTTGAGACACGTATTCCAACTTACTTCTGACATAAGTACAATAGAGGATTTTTAGTGTTTTAGCTTCACTGAAGTTTTTGCCAAGACGCATTATAAATCCAAGTGATTTTGAAGTATTTTTAACTATAAAATTTTTATATGATTATATTGTAACATTAGATCGTTGTAGAGGTTGAAGTCCTAAGGTATTGGAAGTATTTATAATATTATGTTTCCTCGTGTAATTCATTAAAGAGCATTTAGCGGGATTGAGATCAAGTTTATTTATCAGGCAGTAGTCATGTAGTCGATCCAGGTCATTTTGGAGAGCTATCATGTCTTCCGTAGAACATATTGTTGCATAAATTTTTATATCATCTGCAAAACTAAGCAATTTTGATGTCTGCATACACTTATCAATATCATTAATATAGATCACAAATAAAAGAGGACCCAGTAAAGAACCTTGTGGCACACCACTGGGCACGGAAACCCAACCTGAAACATAGTTATTGAGGGCTACAGCTAGTGATCTGTTATCTATATATAACGAAAACCATCGGAGGAGATCACCACATATTCCAAAGTTAAATAATTTCTTTATTAGAATACTGTGATCGATTCGGTATTCGGTATAAATAACATCCACTTGCTTGCCATTATCCATAGCATTAGTAATATAATCATTTATAAATATCAAGTTAGTGGCTGTAGACCGTCCTTTCAAAAATCCGTGCTAAGAGGGGCTGGGTAATTTAGATATGGCAGGAAATAGTTGATTATAAATAATCTTCTCAAATAGTTTGCCAACAATGCACAATTTAGAAATAGGCATATAATTCGTAACCTCCGTTTTAGAGCCGTTTTTAAACATGGGAGTAATAAAGGCTGACTTCCATTGCGTGGGGACCCTACACAAAGTCAAGGACTTTGTAAATAGAAGGGAAATTGGCAAGGCAAGAGAAGATGAACACCTTACAAATAATTGTGGTGATAAATTACCCGGACCAGCTCCCTTCGATACAATTAACCTACTAAACATATTGGACAGAACATCAACCTTAATTTCAATATTAGATATAACAGCAATTGAATTAGTCGAAGTGGAGTTATTCTGTATAAGAAATAGGGCTGTTAGTATTATTAATTCTATGGTTAAGAAAAGATGAATAGAAGTAGGAGGAAAATGCTTCATATATTGATTCTCCTGTCACCAATAGCTTATTATTGTAGTTGAGTGCATTGGGTACAGCATTTGTGTAGTACCGTTTTTTAACATAAGCCCAAAAACATTTTGGGTTACTTTTAATTGTTTTTTTTTATTTTTATTAATATAGTTGTTATAACAGGTAGACTCCATTAACTTAGTTCTTTTACGTAACATTTTAAACGTAAGTCCATCGGATAAATTACCGTATTTTTGGATATTTTTCTTTAATAGCCATAATAAGCGATGAGCTATACCAAGTGGGGTAAACACCCTTACGATAAATTTTTTGTGATATATATATCTTTTGTAAGTTTTGTTTTGTTATAGTTTGGTTAAAAACTCAACTGAATCGTCCATAGAACGAGACGAAAACTCACCCGCCCAGTCAATTCCTTTTATCTCGTCGTTAAGAGATGGAAAATCACCTTTATTAAATAAAAAATATTTGTCTTGGCACATAGTCCAAGGTGGGCAAAACTAAACTAACTATTAAACATAAATTAATATTTATTTTTAAAGCTGGGTGATAAGAATCTATTGAAACTAATGGGTCAGTACACTCATAAACACCAACAGAACTATTTGAGATCACTAAATCTAATGTCTTACCGTACTTATTACTAATATTATTATATTGACCAAGTCCCAATGTGCACAGTTCATCCGCCAGTAAGTATTCATCAGTTGAAGTAAGATTCCCTGGGACAAGGGATAAATTATTAACTATTCGACAAAGTCCACGAAATACCACTCAAGTTAAAGTCACCAAGTACGAGAATTTTATCTGTTGAATGATTGAGAGATATGTAACCTAATTTATCAAGAAAATTATTCAATTGCGCAGAAAATGACAATCCCGTATTTTGTTTGCATAAATAGACTACACAAATATATATGTTAGTGAATTGCTGTGAGTTACGGACTTTTTGAGGTGTATATTTATCCAAAGGTCTTCTGCTGTGGAATGAAAAAGTGGTTGTAATGAAGCAGTCAACTCCCTACGCGTTGCAATCAGTACACCACCTCCACGTGATTGCCCAGTCAACGTATAGTCTCGGTCTCGACGCCATAGATTCATCTTCGTCATCAAAGATTTCGGAATCATAGACACCATCCACCAACCATGTCTCTGTAATTACAACAATATCATACGAATTCATTAAAACTTGACGGTAAAACTCATCCACTTTAGTTCGCAACCCGCGTACTTTCTGATAAAATATATTTAACAGTTATATCCGTGAGCTATTTGTCAAATATATAATAACAGTCTTCACAGTTAAAATCATCTCTTGCGAATACTATAGAGCGTAGGTATCACCTTTTTAATGCTTTTCTTTTTCAGCCCTTCCTTTTGTCCTACTACGCCACGGGTGTCCTTTGTTGGTGAGAGGGTTTTAGGCCATAGTCCACCACCATTCCCCTGGGATTATGGTGGTGTCGGGTTTGGGCGAATCTACCATAGGCAACGTGGAGAGTATTGAGTGTGTCAAGAGCTCCGCTAGGAGTAGTATTGTTCTGTGGTCAAGAGAGTGTGTCGAATAGGGTAGCGTACCTTATATTCTAAATAACCAAACGGTATTCGCTGAGGGTCATATAGCTTTACGCACTGACCTCGAAGCATTCCGACGACGAAGTACAGGCCCTCTACGAGGACATCTACGATATCTAAAACTACATAAATAATAAATAATTATAAGACACGAAACATGTAAATGTCCATAAAATTTTATAGCTTAGCGGTCCTATTCTGCTTCGTTAAGGGCGTGGGTTCACATCCCACTCGCGATAATGCTTTACTATTTTCATGAAATACCTATATTTAAGGATTCCATTCCCACACCAAGCAAAATCTCACTATCAATACATGGTAAAATATACTTTTCATTTTCAATTTTTGAACTATATCCTTTAAGAGAAAGCTACAACGAGCGGTCCTGCGCCGCCTGCATAACAGTTTCCTTCGATTCTAACCAGATCGATGGTTCACGTGGTGGGTGGCTGTCCTACGCTGCGCTCTTCGATAAGTGATTGCCTCACGGGGAGATAGGGAAATCCTGACCAAAGCTTCTATATGGCACGCTGCGCAAGTTTGAGCTTGTATTAGAGACCAACAATAAAATATAGACCATTTCTTTATTCCTAGGATTAGTAACACACACTGGTCATAGTAAACCTGTCCGAGAATACGATACAATAAAATAAATGTATAATGTGTATGTATATTACATCTTAAGCCATGATTTTTTACATTTCATAGTAATTATATGCTGTATAATTATCATGGACCTAATACCATGTTGAATGTATATACATATTAGTTCCATGATAATTAAAGTAATGATATACCTGCAGCGCTAGCACTAGACTTGCCATTTGACTGACTTGAACTAAAGTTCTTAGTTACCAGACCATAAAACTAAAAATAAATAACGAATTTATGGTAAATTTTGACATCTGTCAGCTGTCAAGCCTTCTGCCATATCCGTCCTCCTCATTTCATGTTCATATGTGTGGGTTATCCACAGAACAATATTACTCAAAAGGGGTTATCATATCAATAATCAATATTACATTACCATTATTTATATCTTAATTTATAATAATATTAAGCACAAGTTAACAAGGATATTTAGTAGTTCAGTATAAAATTTAAGAAAAAGACTTTTTCTTCTAACATAATCAAGTACATTTACACGGTTTAAACCTAAAAAAGTTTTTGTTAGCTCCACTCGATTATAATATACATATATGGCTTCTGAGAAGGATCCTTTAGTCAGTGAACGATCGGGAACAGTCCGCGAAGTTGGTAATCATGCAATCTGGAGTCTCTCTTCTTGTAAACCAGGTTCGTGTCCTTTTTGCAAGTAAAAGTCTTAAAAATTTTTGCCATTTCCCAAACGAACCTAAATCCCAATTGAATTTATGATTCAATAAATTTCACTAACAGGTTTTGGAATCGATCAACTAAGAGATGATTGTATGGATACATATTGGCAGTCTGATGGGCAACTGCCCCATCTAGTCAACATTCAATTTCAGAAAAAGACCATGGTTTCTCATATATATATTTACACTGACTACAAGTTGGATGAAAGCTACACACCAAGTAGAATATCTATTAGAGCCGGAACTCATTTCAATGATTTACAAGAAATTGAAGTTATTGAGTTGATTGAACCTAGTGGTAAGTACTTTTCTATTATCAACACCACACTATTTTTTTAACATAGCTTACTTCTTCCTTTTTTTTAATACCATATAATGTCTTATCATTTCATCAGAGTTTAGGTATGGCATGGCTTAGTGATGGCAAAAAGTCACTCGCTCACATTTTTAAGAGCTAATAAACCATCTAATCTATATGTTGGGTAACAATTAAGTACTGATTCTATATAATTTTTTTGCATATTTATAAAAAGTACTTAGTAAGAATGAATACTTATAATTTAACATATATACTTATTTAAAACTAAATAATAGACGTAACCATAAAAGCATATCATTTTAATTTCTAGCAGCACACAAGGCAAACTTGTTGTGTATAAATAAAATATATTTTGTATATTACAGGATGGGAAATGATACCTATTAAGGATATTCATGATAGACCTATTAGAACTTACATGATACAAATAGCTGTGCTGAGTAATCATCAAAATGGAAGAGACACACATATGCGCCAAATTAAAATACATTCCCCTTGTGAGCCAACATCACTTGATATCAACAAATTCAGGAATTTTTCAACAGTACAATTTCAGCAGTATGCAACAATCCGATAATTCATATTTTGGTTTAACTTAAATAAAACAATATAATGTAAAAAATATAATTTTATTTCATTTAAATCAATCAGAATCAGAGTCTTCACTTGCTTCTTCTAACCATTCAAAGAACTTGATTAAAGACATTTGCTTTAGAATAGGACTTTCATTCTCATCTAAATCTTGTTTCCACTCAAGTAAAGAATCTTCATCAACAACATCAGCTTCATAAAGCAGATGCACAACACGGCCAGACTTGCCATTAAGCCATTCACATTTAATACAACTATCCTGAAATATAATATTACAATAATTAATGTCAAGTACGGTTTTTGTAAAATACAATCTTAGTTAAACTATATGCTTATATGCCTTTATTATATTCTTTTTTTAAAAGACCCTGCTCTAAGGAATAACTCTTGTATCGCACGGAACTTTACAAACATACAATTTCATGGACACAAAGTTCACCCAGACTCAGAACAACCATTTGTGGATCACACAGAGTTGTCCTGTGTGGGAGTCGAACCCACAACACTTGGGCGGGAGGCCGGTATGTAAACCACTCTGCCATGATATGATAATAACAAACAAGCTGCTTATTGCCTCTGCAGTACCTAGTTTAGTTAAGTTAGATTATAAGGAAGCTTTAGGTATAAGATAGATAATAAGATCAACTACTCTGTCGCATTAGGTTTGCCTGTAAAGATAGACGTAAGTTTTATGGTTAATAAATAAATAAAAATTTAAAAAAAAGTTTATTTTCATCACTGGCAATTTTATAATTATTTGAAATGACTATTATTTTTGTAAATCTGATGAATTACATACTTAAACTATTCATGCCTCAAAAATAAGATAAAACTTACTTCAACAGCTCTTAAACAGTCCATAATAGAAGACTTTGTTTTAATATAATTAGCTAATACTGGTCTAAAGTACTTCAAGATATCCTTAAGGGTGTTCAGCACACTCTTATTTTCGGCAAGAACAGGCATACTAAGAAGAGCTCGCACAACAAAGAAATTAACTTCATGCAGTTGAATGTTATATGCATATCTTGAGGAATTTATTTCCAGTATCAAGTAATCACATTTGAGTTTCTCTTCATATCCTCTTGCTAGACTGTCTATAACTTCATTTAAGAACACTGTAAGGATTTATATAATTAGAACATAGTAAAACAACAATTTTTTTCAATTCAATTATTGACATAGACTTATAGACACAACTTTGCTAATGTCCTCTGTCTCAAACAAGAAGTGTCACAATCTAAAACATCATCTAGATGGCAAGCCCCCCACTTTTTTTGTGTTAAGCGGGAAAAAAATGTTTCTTCGCAAGTCAACTGTTTTCACCATTAGGCCACAAGATCAGTTGGCCAGCCCCCCTAGCCAAGTTGCATAAACGCTAATAGAATAGAATAATCAATGTAACAGTTTTAGCATGAGACAAACTGCTAATTGTGGTCATCCATAAATACCGCAAAATTATAGTAATGTACTTATTGCTGCGCAGCTTAGTCTATGAATAGGTTTATTCATGGAATATGTGACAGTGTTTATGCAGAAGCATTTATCCTTGGGGACCGTTCATTAATCACGTGAAGCTCGAGGCAGGGTAAAGGGATTCGAATAAATCATGCAGTATCACTAGGGCGGAGCGGGCGTGTATTGAGATATCAGGTGTATTTATTTTTTCGTTGAAAACCGAAAAGCAGCGCGTGACTTTGACTCTTAATTACGAGGCAACGATTCTCCGGCCCATTAGCCTTAGCTGGCGGCAGCCGAGCCAAGCGCTATCATTGATACACACATGACAATTGTTTTTAGTAATTATTTACTTTTGCCTTATGGCGGCCTTCCTATTGTTGTAACGCGATATACGGCAATTGGCGAGCGACGGACGTAAATAATCCAACTCTGCACTAAAGAATAATCCGTGTATCGCGGGAGACTGTACAAACATACAATTCCACAGACAACGTAGGTACATACAGACCCCGGAACAACCATTTATGGATCACACAAAAGGTTGTCAGGGGAATGGGGAATGAAACCAAGAACACTGACGGGAGGCCGGAATCCAAACCATCTATGATCTACCACCACTCGGCCATCTGTGCAGTCAGGCTCCTCAGACAAATGCTTACCATCGGTGGACATGAAGACCGTACAGTAGCAATTTACAGTAAAATAAAACTACATATTAATAAGACCATTGATTTAAAATAAATACTTAGCATTAAGTGGACCGTGATTTGTTAGCACCAGAAGTAAAAATATCTATTACATGGACTTCTTTAGCCGCTTTGGGCGTTTTTTGGTAGGGAAAAGACTTATGGGTTCGCGTTAGCGATGTCCTCGACATGCTCATGAATATATATTGCGCTTGCGCCAGACTAGCGACTTGTAGTGCCGGATTAAGGTAACTTGATGCTCTAAGCAATCTTCCCCTGAGGGCCTCCCCTATCCTTAAGTGAACTACAAAGAATTAATAAAAAAAAAATGTTAATACGTATCGTAGGTAGAATATGTATGTTGTTCCAATTTTTAAAATATTATCTTACATTTTCAATCATCCGTCACAAAAAAATGAGCAAAGCAATAATTTATTACTGCCACTTAAAAGTGAAAAGACAAATAACATTTACTGTATAATCAAGCTTAAAATAGCAACAAACCGACGCGATATCTATTGCATTATTGATCGAAGGTAAATACCAATAATTATGTTTAGATTTTTAGTTCCTGGAAGTCTTATGAAGGCGTTTTTTTTATTTAAAAATTGTTGATTATCTTTCGTGTGCACGTTTTTTTCTCGGTCGTCTTTGGTGCTCCCCTAAACCGGATGCCCTAAGCAATTGCTTATATAGCTTATTGGCTAATCCAGGACTGGCGTCTTGTAGTATAGGTGTACGTACATATATATATAGGCATATTTATACTAATACATTGTATACACTTGATTGTATCGTATGCGTGTTTGACTTTTTGGATAGGTAAAATCTTGCGATTCGCGTCACCGAGATGCTATAAAAGCATGTTAAGTTATGTTGACCGCTATAAAAGTTCATTTTGTGTATATTGTGCATTGTTTTAACCTGTCATGGATACAAAGTTCTTTTTCTATTAAGTTTTCACTGTCAGCTGTCCTCATGACTGCGTTTGTTTTTATGTATATTTTAAGCACTTGACATGGGCGGCAAAATTAAGATGAGAAATCGAAAATACGTCAGGAACGGTATTCCAGAAGAAGCAGGATCAAAACCTGCTCGTGACTATTATTTTCGTTTTAGCATTTTCGCACTTTGTGTTCTAGTAATTAGGGTAAAGTAATATTATGTTTTTTTTAACATAGATACCGAGTACCAAAATATGATGATATGATGTTGGGGGCGGGGGCTGTTTAAATGCTTACCAAATATCACCAGGGGAAAGGGTTAAAATATTACTAAAAAATCATGTGATTAATGAAGGACCCTTCGGAATAATTTCGCACGAGGTCGAATCGGCGAATCTCTAGATCAAAGTTTAGCTGGCGACAGCTTAAATTGACACAGTTAAAAATTTCAATATATCTATTTATTACAAGTATCCGCTTTGCCTTGCGGTTTCATCCGCCATTTAATACTAAGAATCATAGCCTTCCTCAAAAACACGGCCGTCAAATTTGTGTTTTTTCATATCAGAACATATATATAATCAATAAATTTCGCATATACCGCCAACCGCCACTATTATCGAAAATTTTAATAATACACTGGAGTTTGCTTGCTAGGATTAGACAGGACAGTGACTTACTATTTGTATCATCAGGTATAGGTGAATCAGGTAATAAGGACTCGGCGCTACTATGAGAAGAATAGTAAGAGTCGCTGTCACTCCACCTCTTCTCAAAACCAATAAAATCATCTCCACCACTTCCCGAAGATTCATTTTCCCATTCTGTACTTTCCGAAGTGGATTTCAAAAGAACTTTATCTGAAACATAATTATATTAAAAACAACATTACAGAATACTCTTTATATCTGTCAAAATCTATATAAATAAATAATAGATATTCACGGACATTTCACACAACGTCCTCTGGTCCCAAACTAAGCTTAACGCTTGTGCTATGGGTACCAGATTACGGATATAATACATATATTACTTTTTTTTGTAAATACATATAAAAGATAGAAAACACCCAGACGCGGCACAAATATCTGTGTTCATCACACAAATAATTGTCCTGAGCGGGAATCAAACCCTCGACCTCGTGCACGGCAGTCGGTTACACTACCGACTACGCCACGAAAGCCGTCCATATAAAAAACAAATTAAAAAAAATCTAGGCAAGTATTTTCTTGTTTTTATTTTCTCACATAATATTTCTTGAGTAACTAAAGTATTAACAATTATTTCACGCGTTGCTGAGGCGCACATAAGATGTTCGTTATTTTTTCAATAAAAAGCAGGAAATAATCGGGATAAAATTATTCATTCTTTTAAGTTGGAATAAATCACACAATTTGAAACAAAAACGTTAAGAATGGATAAGTAGTTTCAGAGGTAGCTAATCATGAACACTTGCGACAGGGATTTTTTTATATATATTGCAGCACAGTACCATAAATAAATAACAGAAGTTAACTTATTTAGAATGCTTTACAGTAATGAGTAAACTGTAATTACGAGTAGGTAAAGTATAGGCATTGTGTAAAAAATATAACAAGGTACCTTTATCAGCTTCCAAACTCTCGAGTATATTTCCATTTAATTGACTGCCAGTTTTCACAGTAACATTTGAGGCTATTATAGTACCAGATTCTATGAGACATTGCTCTTCTATTGCACATCCCTCATCTATGAAACTATTTACTATCTTACAATTATCTTTAACAACTACATTGTTCATGATATGACTTCCTGTGATTGTGACATTGCTTCCAATGACACAGTTCTTCCCAATTATTGATTTACTTATAACAGTATTGTCGTTAATATGAGCTTGAGCACCAATCAATACATCTTCTACTAAAGAACATGATCTGGAAAAATTAAATTAAATTTAGTACCTACTTAGTGTGTATAAACTTAATGTATTTGGCATTTAGTTTTTTCAATATTAAAACAACACAATGTTTACTAATATAATAAATGCAAAAGTGAGTTTATTTGTTTGTTACAATTTCACGCAGTAACTACTGAACTAATTATCATTAAATTTTGCATACATTTTACTTTTAATCACAGAAAATGAATGGTTCATAGAATGATGCATTTATAATCCAAAATCATGAGACAGTCATGAGCAGAATTTAGCCTAATTTAAATACTCTTACCAGCAATCTTAAGAACTTTATCGAAACATATTTACAATTTGCATAAGCACTGTGAAAATGTGAAATCGAAAATAACAGTCAAGAGCAGGATCCAGCTTGTGACTGTTATTTTCGGTTTCACATTTTCACACTGTGTTAATTTACAATTACATTTTTATGTCAATATGGTGATTACTATTTACTTATTGATAAAAAGATTATAACAGTGATTAACTGTAACTGTGTGTGTTTGTGTGTACGAGAGATTGATTGTGTAATGTGTATGTATGTCAGTGTGGGTGTAATGTGTATGTATGTAAGTGTGGGTTAGAGCGTAATGTGTCTTTATGTGAGTGCGTGTGTATGTGTGTGTGTGTATGTGTGTGTGTGTGGTGTATGTGCATACTTGATTTCTCACGTGTGTGGGTATGTACACGCGTATATATTTGTATGTGGTGTGTATGAGACAGGGCTTTTTAAGTTTATTTGTTTTTGTGTTTGGATGTCACTATTTGTATATCTCTAAATATTGTGTTTTATTAAATTTGTTATATATTCGTGGGGCACATTAAAATGTTCTTTGCGAAAGATGTTCTCATATGGGGGAACTGGACAGCGAAAACTCTTCTGGGTGTTTCAGGTAAGGTTGGCACTATTCTTTTATGGTATCTTCTTAGTATTTCATAAATAAATATTCTTCTTACAGACGACACACCGGCTTTCTCGTATACAGAAGTAGTTGGATAACTAAAAGGTAAGTGCATAAGTACTTTAAGTACAGAACTTTGGGCTCTTTCTAATGTTATAAGGTAGGTTTTCCTGCCCCTCCCCACACACGAAACACAATATCTGACTAAGCGTTCACACAGAGCCTGTGTGTCTGGTCTGTAGGAGCCAGAGCTGTAGGTTTGAATTAGTAGCTGACTAGCTGACGCGTAGCCATTGCGCGTAGGTTCTTGAACACATTTTCCTAATTCTTGTGACCAAATACGCTTTGTGAATATTCCAGATAAGTTGCTCATCTACGATAACATCCAAATATTTTCTGCAATTGACTCGAGAAAGTTCTGCACATTTGCAGTTAGAACTGTCTGCACTTCGTTTACATGGAAATATATGGATCCTTAGTTTAAGATTTGCACCAGAGCGTACTTGAGCTGATTTACTAAAGCAGATATTACTCAATTTACTGGTATTGAGGGACAGAAGACTATTTTCTAGCCAAGCAGTTACTCTAGCCAGGCCGATTTCGGCTAATTGGTAAATTTTCTCACTGTATCATCTGCAAACATAATAATTTCAAGCCCAGGTAAGACGCTACACAGTTCGTTAATATAGATGAGAAATAACGTTGGAGCGAGAGTGCTACCTTGTGTGACATCGTAACTGCAAGTGGAGCTGTCGCTTACGTGTTTTTTAACAATTACTTGTTGTGATCTGCCAGACAAAAAGCTGACTTATATACTAAACCTGTAGTGTAAGACCTCTGATTCCAACGTTTTCCAGCCTGGTAAGTAAAATTAGCAAGGAGACAGTACCGAAGGCTTTCTGGAGATCCAGAAAGACCCCCATGCATCTATCTCCTGTGTCCAAGTATGTTGTCAATGTTGTTGTGAGTGCTAGAACAGCGTCTTCGGCTGATTTGCTAAGCCTAAAACCATACTGATGGTTATTAATGAAACCCTTCCTTTCGAGATAGCTAATTATTCTTTTATTACTAGTTTCTCTAGTACCTTTGACAGTGTTGTCAGTAGAGAAATGGGATTGTAGTTAATAGGCTTTTTTTTGTCACCGGTCTTAAAAACTGGACACACAATAGCTCATTTAAACAATTCTGGAAAACTCCTGTTGCTAGACTGAGGTTCCATAAGTAAACTATAGGAGTGGCAAAAGATGTGATATTTTATTTTAGGATGTTATATTATATTTTGTTTTATGATATTTAAATATTTTTATATATATTTTTAGCATTTGACATGCTTAGCACTATACATTAAACACAAAGTGAAAAATGTGAAATCGAAAATAACAGTCAGGAGCAGGATTTGAACCTGCATCTTCTGGATACCGTCCAGATGCTTTACCAATTCAGCCATCCTGACAATTGCTCCTGACTGCTAATTTCGATAACACATCATACTTAACGTCTTTGGGTGACGCCTGCGCCATCTGTCGGACGTATTTTCATACATTATACCGACCGCGCAGGCGTCACCCAAAGACGTTAAGTATGATGTGTTATCGAAATTAGCAGTCAGGAGCAATTGTCAGGATGGCTGAATTGGTAAAGCATCTGGACGGTATCCAGAAGATGCAGGTTCAAATCCTGCTCCTGACTGTTATTTTCGATTTCACATTTTTCACTTTGTGTTTAATGTATAGTGCTAAGCATGTCAAATGCTAAAAATATATATAAAAATATTTAAATATTTAAAGGGTTTGCGTCATTATTAGGTAAAATCTTAATTGTAAAATTAAGTTTACCTGGTCGGTATAATGTATGAAAATACGTCCGACAGATGGCGCAGGCGTCACCCAAAGACGTTAAGTATGATGTGTTATCGAAATTAGCAGTCAGGAGCAATTGTCAGGATGGCTGAATTGGTAAAGCATCTGGACGGTATCCAGAAGATGCAGGTTCAAATCCTGCTCCTGACTGTTATTTTCGATTTCACATTTTTCACTTTGTGTTTAATGTATAGTGCTAAGCATGTCAAATGCTAAAAATATATATAAAAATATTTAAATATTTAAAGGGTTTGCGTCATTATTAGGTAAAATCTTAATTGTAAAATTAAGTTTACCTGGTCGGTATAATGTATGAAAATACGTCCGACAGATGGCGCAGGCGTCACCCAAAGACGTTAAGTATGATGTGTTATCGAAATTAGCAGTCAGGAGCAATTGTCAGGATGGCTGAATTGGTAAAGCATCTGGACGGTATCCAGAAGATGCAGGTTCAAATCCTGCTCCTGACTGTTATTTTCGATTTCACATTTTTCACTTTGTGTTTAATGTATAGTGCTAAGCATGTCAAATGCTAAAAATATATATAAAAATATTTAAATATTTAAAGGGTTTGCGTCATTATTAGGTAAAATCTTAATTGTAAAATTAAGTTTACCTGGTCGGTATAATGTATGAAAATACGTCCGACAGATGGCGCAGGCGTCACCCAAAGACGTTAAGTATGATGTGTTATCGAAATTAGCAGTCAGGAGCAATTGTCAGGATGGCTGAATTGGTAAAGCATCTGGACGGTATCCAGAAGATGCAGGTTCAAATCCTGCTCCTGACTGTTATTTTCGATTTCACATTTTTCACTTTGTGTTTAATGTATAGTGCTAAGCATGTCAAATGCTAAAAATATATATAAAAATATTTAAATATTTAAAGGGTTTGCGTCATTATTAGGTAAAATCTTAATTGTAAAATTAAGTTTACCTGGTCGGTATAATGTATGAAAATACGTCCGACAGATGGCGCAGGCGTCACCCAAAGACGTTAAGTATGATGTGTTATCGAAATTAGCAGTCAGGAGCAATTGTCAGGATGGCTGAATTGGTAAAGCATCTGGACGGTATCCAGAAGATGCAGGTTCAAATCCTGCTCCTGACTGTTATTTTCGATTTCACATTTTTTCACTTTGTGTTTAATGTATAGTGCTAAGCATGTCAAATGCTAAAAATATATATAAAAATATTTAAATATTTAAAGGGTTTGCGTCATTATTAGGTAAAATCTTAATTGTAAAATTAAGTTTACCTGGTCGGTATAATGTATGAAAATACGTCCGACAGATGGCGCAGGCGTCACCCAAAGACGTTAAGTATGATGTGTTATCGAAATTAGCAGTCAGGAGCAATTGTCAGGATGGCTGAATTGGTAAAGCATCTGGACGGTATCCAGAAGATGCAGGTTCAAATCCTGCTCCTGACTGTTATTTTCGATTTCACATTTTTCACTTTGTGTTTAATGTATAGTGCTAAGCATGTCAAATGCTAAAAATATATATAAAAATATTTAAATATTTAAAGGGTTTGCGTCATTATTAGGTAAAATCTTAATTGTAAAATTAAGTTTACCTGGTCGGTATAATGTATGAAAATACGTCCGACAGATGGCGCAGGCGTCACCCAAAGACGTTAAGTATGATGTGTTATCGAAATTAGCAGTCAGGAGCAATTGTCAGGATGGCTGAATTGGTAAAGCATCTGGACGGTATCCAGAAGATGCAGGTTCAAATCCTGCTCCTGACTGTTATTTTCGATTTCACATTTTTCACTTTGTGTTTAATTGTTTTATGATCTCTTGTCCCAGCCTAGTGCACTATGTTTCCTGAGCTTCATCACTACACTTTTTGCTTCCTAAGGGTCGCACATTGATTTTAAGGGTGAGCTGGATGTTACGGCCTGGCGTGCCAAGGTGTTTTTATGAGTAGTAGTTTAAATAGTTTGTCCAGCTAATATTTTATTTTAAGATTTTTAATTAGGTTGTTACGCGAGTTTCTATACTCGCGTTTGGAGATGTGCCCGGTAGACGGCAATACTTAAACATAGCCGGCGAACCGTGGGTGTGTAAATACACCTCTGTTTATCTCTCCGGAGGAGTTGGCATTTTATCCACTAATCATGAACAGCCTTCTACTGCTCACTTTTCTTCAGAAAATATAGGAGATGACCCAGGAACAATATAGCTAGGAAATATTGGAACAACACTATTTTTTGTGTGTATAGATCAAACAACAAAATACGATTAGAAAATTTCATAACTAATTTTGAAAAAGTTATTTTCATATTCGCGGCTATTTAGCAGAATGCTAAGTGCGAAAATGAAAAATAATAATATTATATCTGATCAGGACTATAAACATGGACAACACATTCCTTCTTAATGTCTTTGGTGACACTTGCACGATCTGTCAGAGATATTATAGTATCTTTGTATATTTCAAGCACTTGACATGCTCGGCAATTTACCAAAAGATAAAGTCCGACAATGTGAAATCGAAATTCGAAATCATTTATGCAAATACATCAGACAGATGGTGCAGGCACTTTGTGTTCCAGTTATTTTGATGTTACAAACATATTAACAATCTAATTTAATTTGTATGCATGGACTGAATCACCATTGCTTACCTGCTTATCCTGGATGATTTTTCTCTAAAATTATGATTACCCATATATAGGTAGTTGTTTTGACTAAAGGATCCTGATTCAATAGACAGTGGTAGAGCCCAGTTATGTAATAAATCACGACTGTGAAAATAAAATATTTAAAATACCCTTTTATCTCAAAGTGTAAGCGGAAAAGAGCTATCAATGCATTTAGTTACCAGACAGTTTGATAAGTTTTCCAATTGGTAACAGATGCTGCATACTGATCTCTTTTTAAAAGAGTGTAATATAGAGAACTGGCAAGTATCTCTTCATTGATAATAATGCCATAAATAAAGTCATCTCTGGTTTGAAAATCAAAATTATCGGAGAAGAGTGGAGGTACTGATGGTGAACACAGAGCAATGTTTGCATCTGCCAAGTTATGGTGCAATTTCACTTCTGAATGACTCAACACAACTTCCTAAAAAAAATTTTTTTGTTAAATTTTCTGTTCAAGTGATGTGTACCATGAACTCCTTGTTTTATTCTGCTTAGGCATATGGTGTTAGGAGCAAATACCTATATGGTGTACATCAATAGGCTATAAGGTAAAATACATAAAATGTTGGTTTCAATTTATAAAAACTAGTGTTCCTCCTGGTGTTGCTATTTATAAAATTGTTTATGAATAAAGTAATGAAGAAGCCACTTATATACCAAAGGTAGATCAATTGTTTTTTCTGCAGATTTAGGCTTGTACTTCTTATGAATTAAAACTTTATGGGTGTTTGCATCTGCGGCCAAGAATATTGGCTTGTCGGAGCTTATTAATGGATGTTCCCAAGACACTTTTTTATACACCAATGTCATTGCAGCACCTTTGTCCTTCTTACATATCTGTCTGAAAGCAAAGAGATCCACTATCACCAGAATTTTAATGATAGATATACGAAAATAATATTGATTATAGAACAAACCCTATGATATACCTACTCATATAATGTTTTAACATGTTTATTATGTAATAAAACATTTAAGAAAATATTTTAATTAACAATTAACTGCCTTAAAGTTAATCAGTATTTTACAAGGAATATAATTATTTTCTTTTATTGTTTAAAGCCATTTTATTTAATAATTAATAATAACATTAGTGTTACATTGGCTATTTAAATATCTTTCCAAAATTTAATTATGGGTTTCTCTTTAATCCATCAAACATACTTATGCTGTTCCAACAACGATGCAAAGTGTATATTAGTAACAGTGTTCACTCCTGTTAGTATAAAATATCCCTTGATAAGACCAGCTGCATCTACTTCTCTCATCACATCGCCCATAGTTTGGCATGTATCAGACATCATTACTTGAACATCCATTGTAGTGTTCCATATTGCTTTCTGTTCAATACATTCTCTGTAATAAAAAAGTACCATAGTAAAAGCAATAGCAAGCCTACAATGACACACACATTGAAGGCTATTGGCTTTACAAATATTTACCGAATATATTTTTTTATTTTTGGTCCATCCTGACAACAAAATAAAATAGTTTCACCTACACCACCCTGTGCCAAAGACTCTAATATGTAGTTGATTAGAGGCACACCTGCTATTGACAATAAACCCTAGAAAATAAAATTGCCATTAATTTATGCGAGTAAAACAAATTACATGTTATATGAACATAAATATGGTTAAAGGTCTTACCATCGGTTTGTTGTTGCAAATAGGATTGAAGTGGCTGTTGAACGTATCCATTATGACCACTGCTTGGACAACATTTTCTTTATCTACTTCCATTTTACTGTGGGTATAAGTTTTATTTATATTATTCTCTAATGCACAAAAATCAACAAGTTCCTCAAAACGTTCTGTACAGTTCCTGTCCTGCTGGTCCTGCTTTTGTGCCGTCAATTTAGACAGCTGAGGCTGACAGTTGACAGAATGGACAGAATATTGCTTAATCCTCAGATATATACTTTATCTGAGGTCTGCGCTATTCACTGTCCATGCAGGGTTGCCAACTCGGTACTACGGTTTGGTGCTAAATGTCATTTGAAAAAGTGCTAGATTTCTATAGAAATTAAAAAAATAGTGCTAAATTTGTAAAACCATCAATTAAATAATAAAATCACATAATTAGACAGTTTATTAATTCCTTAACGCTTATGATAATTATTTTAAAACTACATATATCCAGTCATCTTCACTGTCATCTGTCTCTGATGACCGATTTTCTTCTCTTTGAGTTACGGCAGTTGAAGTGGATGGTTGTTCAATTTAATTTACAGCCGACTTTTTCAATTTAAGATTATAGTAAAGTACTAGCATCGATCTTTTAAGAGGCTACCGTTCGAATCGATACGAAATATCGATTTTTTGTCATAGATCAGAAACCCTAATACATTTGGACCGTGCTGTGCAGAAATGAGTTAACCCACATAAAACTTGTGCTGATTTGAGCCACTTCTACTTTATTTTTTCAGTGTTTATCGTGGTCTTGGGTTGGTATACCCTATCATTAAAAGAAATGTATATTGTTGGCAGAATGAAATGAGTCTTCGAAACATATAAATAAATTAATATTCACGGACATTGTCACACAACGTCCTCTGGTCCCAAACTAAGCTTGTGCTATGGATACCGGATTACGAACATAATATATATGTATTATGTATACCTACATTTTTTTTGTAAATTCATACATATAAAACACCCAGACGCAGTACAAATAACTGTGTTCATCACATAAAATATTTGTCCTGAGTGGGAATCGAACCCACGACCTCTTACATGGAAGTCGGTTATACTGTAACCGACTGTGCCACGAGGCCCGTCAATAAATAGAGATTATTTTCTACTGCTTGGTATTAAAACATTATATTGTCCAGTTTGTGGGTTGAACAATATCTGCACAACACGGTCACTCCAAAAACTAGTCACAATGTGTCACGTCCGAACCTTTTTTCCGAAACGTCCGAAATTTCGAAAATATTAAATTTAATACTAGTGGTGCCCTTCGAGTTCGCTCGCCGTTTAATTTAAAATAAAGAATACATATTTATAAATAATTTAGAGCAAGCTTTATCATCTGATTGGGTCCCTAGGAAAACTAAAATAAAAATCATTATATATAAATGACAATGTTATTGATATTTATCCTTTGTAAATAAAACAATGCCAACTAATTACTTAATATATATAAAAAAAATACATTCAACAAGGTGACTCAATTCGTTTTTAGAACCGAGAACGTTGTATTATGTGATCAAAGTGAGCAAAATGCGTTGAAGTATGAGCATAGTTCGAGACTGCCTTTGTTTTAATATATACTCTATTTGACTGCTTCATACAGGGCCATTGTCGATAATTTGAAACAAAATATATTGAAAAATTAAAAAATGCGACTCAAGCAACGAAATATGTATGAAATAGAAATACTGTCTATTAATACTTACCGAAAATAAGAAACGCCATCCTTTTTTTGTACTTTTAATGCACTATTTCGGCATTTATTCATCGAACAATTAGACATTTTGACACGCTTCGTCTACTCGCGCGTCGAAATAATACTAAACGAAAGGAGTGCAGGAAAGCCTAATCTGCACTCCTTTATAGTGGACATTTTTCGTGCCTGATTGTGTATCTTCTCTTTTTTATATATCAATGATAGTAGTCTGTGCATTCATCCGTTGAACTTTTCCAAAAAACCGACACTCGTCCCGTTCAACAACGGCAAGCACGCGCACAAACAGCCGAGCAGCCCTTTTACATGCTTGTGCTCGTGTTTATGCCCGTTGAATGTCACATTGAATGGAAGCATGTACGTAAAACCCAGCATAACACTACTTTCCAATTCCACAAATACGCCTAGGCTAAAGCAGATGTTGCTAGAGTTGCAAGTGATTAAAAATATATAAGTACAACTTTAATGGGGATATTATCCCCATTAAAGACATCATAACAACCCCCATTAAAGTTGCGCCTTAGTAGGTATCGTTTGCCAAGGCTCTTCAGTGCGACTTCTGCATCGTCTCTCCATCGTTCACGCTTTTGTCTTTAGTCATCATATTACAAAGACGTTTGTTGGAATAGGACATAGGACTCTTCTAACAAAGGTACCTGTTTAAATACTCGATGGACTGCAAATATATTACCAGCTTTCTGGGTAGGAATATATAATGTTGTTGCAAGCCTCTGCGGCTTTGCTACCATGATGGTTAATGCTGGCGTAACGTAACACAAGGTTCTGTTCTTTTTTCAACGCTGTTCTTGCTACAACATATCAATGCATACATACATATTGTCACGCCTTTTTCCCGTAGGGGTAGGGAGAGACCACTTCTCGCCACTTGCTACGATCCTGACACACGTCTTTCGTTTCATCTACTTTCATTAGCGTTGGTTACGAGGAGGTACTCTTAACCTGGCCTTCCATAAGAACATCTCCGATCTGGTCAAAATACGTTCGCCTAGGTCGACCTCTACCAGAAGGGGGGCCCCGGGATGCCACGAGTGTGGCGCGCAAGACTAGGACGCGCGCCACACTCTGGAGGAATACCCCGCCTGGGGGCCCAAGCACCGCAACATGTCGGCAATAATTAGAAGAGACCTGTCGCTGCCAGCTGTAATCTCACAGATGCTTGGCAGTGGCAGGTGCTGGTCGTCCATGGCCTCCTTCTGTGAGGACGTCATTTCGCTGAAGGAGGCCGTGGAGCGGGTACACGATGCGTCAGCTCACGCCGACTCGCTCCGCCGGCGGCGGCCAGGGGGGAGGAGGCGTCGCTACGGTCACCTACACCCACCACCTTGATGACGACGGGGCGTGGCCAGTAGGCCATCCGCCTGGGGCGCTGGAGTAGAATGCCTAATATGAAGACCCTCCGGCACCTCGCTAAAAGGCGTGGAATGGGCCGCTGTGGTGTTAGTGGGTATTCCGGGTGCAACCTAGATCTGAGCACCCGGCGAGTCCTACATACCCCTCCGTCGGGGGAGGGATGCATAAATGCATTAACACAGCGTTAACAAAAAAAAAGGTCGACCTCTACCAACTTGCCCATTCACAGTCGCCTTGTAGGTATATCTGTTTCGTTAATCATATTTCACCCATCCTCTCTACATGTCCGAACCACCTAAGCATTGCTTTCTCTATTTTTGTCACTACATCTTCTTTCAAACCACAGCATTCTCGTATCACACTATTTATCACTTTGTCCATCAGAGTAATTCCGGCTATGCTTCTCATACTTCTCATCTCCACAACATATAACATACTCTCATACTTCTTCTGTCATGCCCTAACATTCACTACCATACATAAGTGTAGGGACCAACACCCCCTATGCACAGCCCGCCGTGCCTTTTTTAATACTTTCTGGGTGTTTATAAAGCCACGCAGTGCCCCATTCACTTTTCCAGCCATCACTCTCTGCTCAATATCACAGTCATACTTTCCATCTCACGTAAACTTTGAACCCAGGTATACCTACAAATTCTTTCAGTTGTTCCACTCTTTCTCATGCAATCGGAATCTCGATGGCATGCTATCAAAATAGATAATATGCATTATTAAGAGTGTAAGAACATACGGGTGATGTGTGATATATCAGTCACTATAAAGTCCCATAAAACACAATATGTATCGTTAAAAAAATGTCCTTCCTAATCCCGTTATAATAAATAAGTAAGTGTTGCTTATTTCATTTAGTTGTTGATCGTCTTGTTACCTTGGTTTTATCGATTGGCTTCAGAGGTTAAGAATTACTATAACATTGAGTTGAATTTAACTTGTATGTTTAATATGGAGTACGATTTATCACGTATCGATTACACAATATGTGGAATTACTTACCCGGATACGATGAAAATATTGCCGCCAGCTAGTCAAAAGAGTGACCAAAAAGTAAGCAAAATTATATAGTTTATCTTAAGGTACATTTACCTTATCGTTGCCTGTTGTATGGTTTTTAGCTATTTATTAGCAGAATATCCATTTTTTCCACAGAAGGACTGTCATTTTTCCTACGTTACGGAGGTAGGTAAAGCAGTAATGGTATACTAAAGTACTTATAACCAAATGTCAATATTTTTGCGAATACGTGCCGTAGTAGGTACGTATACGTAAGTACGTACTGACTCCCCGTACCACCCGACAAGTTGGACCAAAGACCATCTTGATGGATTCCTTTCCTTCATCGCTAAAGCAAACTAAATTAAATGAGGCGGGAGGGCAACATGACGTGCTAAGAGAGACAGGGGGAGTAAAGGACCCTCTCCTTTTTTTGTCATGTACAAGATAGAAAAGGGGATGGATTTAATAAATTATCAAGCAACTGTGACTGCACAAATGCCGAAGTGATTTAGATGCCGAACTCCGATGCCGAGTGTTGTGTATTTGTTTCACAGGACAATTATTTTTATGACCTTATATGGTTGTATCCGTCAAGGCGGGGAGAACCACGAAGGACGGTCCGCGTGCGAAAGCGTCACTCAGTACTAATTAGTCTGTGCTCAGTACCTAGAGGGTACCCAAAATGGTAAGCCGTCGGCGCATCACTGAAGTAATGTCCCACAGTTCCAGTGGTCCGCTAGTGCAAGCGATGAGACGGTACACGGCGGGTATTTTTAGTGGGTGAGGGCCCTACACTGCTCTATTCGTTGCCCCGAACAACGGGGTGTGCAGTTAGGTGCCTACATTTTTTCGCACCTTAACAAAAAAAGGGAGTATGCTTTACGTGAATTACGTGTACTATAACTATGCATCAATGAACAGTCCAATTTCATTTTATGTGTTACACGATTAAATCCATCCATCCATCAGCCTTTCAACGTCCACTGCTGGACATAGGCCTTCCCAAGAGAACGTCGCAACGAGCGGTCCCGTCATGGGGGATAATGCCGTAATCGCCACGCTCGGCAGGCGGTGTGGCGATCGCAGTGGATGTTGTTAATACTCGAGGGAGTGCTGCTGGCGCTGCTGCCCACTCCTCCGGTATTTCCTCAGTCGGCACTTACGACTCCCGTGGGTAGAGAGGGGTGGGACAATTCTAAAGCCGGCCCCACACGGCCTGCACGATTAAATAACTAATATTATTTGTTAAAGTGGAAAAAGAGAGCTTTACTGTGAGTGAGATTTAAACCTGCATCCCTTCCAATCCGGGGAAGTGCTCTGTTGCACAATTTTTTGTGATATAGATATACATATTAGTTTTAAAATTTACTGAAAAAAATTGCACTTAGTCACTTTACTGTACTTTTACAACAAGAACAGCTTCACGGATGTCTTGATGACTTGATCATAATCGGTGTGTATGTGTACCTGTACCTACTAAGAACATGCTTTTGGACACATCACGCTATCTGTAGGTTTTTAAATCTTACAGTCTAAGACCCCAGGGCCGCCAGTCCTTACTTCTTTTACTGGCTAACAAACAAACGTTATGGGATTGAATAGTGTGTAATACACCATTTCTTTTCGCAGATAGAAAATGAACGAATTTTACTTCATCTCTGTGAACAGAAAACTAATATCACGCTTATGAATTGCTTTTTTTTATTTCAGATCGCAGTTGGCGATAAAAATGGAGTATTACATTGTCTAATCATAAAAGACGAAGAACCTGTAGTCCAATTCAAGACTTTACCGGGAAAACCTATTACATCTGTGCAGCTTGCCTCGGGAATTGGTACCTTGATATAACATACTTTAGAATCGATTTACTAGTTATTTTTTATCAGTTTTTTCTATTATTGCAGGAGTGCAGTCAGATAAGATATTTACGGCTTCTGGCAATGAAGTCAAAGGATACACAAGAAAAGGAAAGGTGTTCCTAAGCATTGAGACTTCACTTTCTGAGACTATCACGTCAATGTAGGTACCTATAATAATTTATGTACCAAGATATTTTCGAACAATTCGGATTCCAATGTTAAAATGTTCATATTATACAGTATTATACGTATACCTATAATTTATATGATGTAGAGTAGGTACCTATAATAGGTATATTGTTTTTCACTAAATATTGCAATCTGCTCATACAAAAACAGAACTACATTCTCGTCTAGGGAAAATTATTTTATGATTCGAATCGCATGATAGCGAAATCATTATTTTCAGGTGCATTCTAGGCAATGATTTGATACTCTGCAGTGGACGAACCGTAACTTACTACCGAGATTTACGCGAATATAATTCGTATATTTGTGAGGATAGAGTACTTGACATTGCGGCATTTGCGGTACCCAATGTAAGAAATATAGCACAATTACATGAAAAATAAATTTACGTACCTACTTAAAGTAGGAAATACTACACATAACTTTTTGTTGCATGGTCAGCAGAGCAACAGAATTCGCTTGTTAGTGTTGGTTGCAAATAAAGGAGCTATAATCTTGGAAAATGGAAAACCCATCAGCCATACCGTAATATCGTCAGGCCCAGCTCGTTTGATAGTTCCTTTTTCCACTCATGCAACGGACATACATGCTTTCTATGGAGCCAGCGACGGGTCTTTAGGTCTAATTGGTTTCGAAGAGTCAGTATCAGTTCACTTCTACTGTTATTTTTTTAAATGAGCTGATAATCATTATCTTATAAAATAACAGGATGAAGCTTTCCAGCACATGTTTAGTGGATGGTAAAGGTTTGGGTTCCGTGGTTTGTCTTGGCTGGTATATCAATAACGGTAGCGCTCACCTGGCTGTTGGTCGACATGATGGCTCAATCCAACTATATCTCACTGACATGGACAATCTCAAGGATAAGCTACGATTAAAGTTTACTTACGTGCGTATTGCATATTGTTTTTGTTTCTTTTTAATGCAGGTCTGTCACGTACAATTAATTCCTGTAGCTAAATGCATTTATTATAGTTTTGCGGAGAACCTGTAACATCAGTAGCTGGTGGTTGTGTAGGTACAGATGAGTCCGAGCTACTGGTGGCGACATTTTCTGGCAGAGTGTTTGCGTTAAGGTCGAATACTTTATTATCTGGAGCCAAAGTCCCGCGTGATAACCTGGCAGCTAGAAGAACGAAACTCGAGTGAGTAAAGTTTTTTATTTTCTTTGGTTTAAAGTTGTATTGCATTATTAGTGCCGTAGCGTAGATTAATTTAAAAGTGAGTAGAGAGGTATCAGTGAAGGTAAAAACCTCCTTTCAAAGTCGGTACTAGAACCCACCAAGCAGGGTGCAACCTATACTCCTACATACCTGTATTAGGCTCTGTTTGTAATTTCATTTGTTTGAAGTTTAATTTTGCGGCTAGAGAAACTGTTACGAACACCTATGTTACTATTCACCTATATGGCATTCTGACTCTGAACTCATCCTCAAAATTATTTGTGAATAAGGAAAACGAGATTTTTTGTACGAGCGGAAAACGAACCCGCGTCTTTTCCAATCCGGGGAAGTACTCTGAGCCACTGAGCTATCGTACAGATCTTTCGATCATCCCAATCTCCTTATCACATTTGTCTTTACGACCAACGCCATCCATCGGAATACATTTACATGCATCAAACCAATAAAGTAAGTTTAATTTTGCAATTAAAATTCATACTATTTGATGGCGCGACTTTTCAAACATTTCTGATCTATATTTTTTAGCATTTGACATGCTCCGCCACTTTTTAAAGTACAAATTATTTGTGAATAAGGAAAAACAGATTTGTTGTACAAGCGGGAAACGAACCCGCGTCTTTTCCAATCCGGGGAAGTGCTCTAAGCCACTGAGCTATCGTACAGATATTTCGATCATCCCAATCTCCTTATCATATTTGTCTTTACGACCAACGCCATCGATCGGAATACATTTACATGCATCAAACCAATAAATTAAGTTTAATTTTGCAATTAAAATTCATACTATTTGATGGCGCGATTTTTCAAACATTTCTGATATATATTTTTTAGCATTTGACATGCTCTGCCACTTTTTAAAGTACAAATTATTTGTGAATAAGGAAAACGAGATTTTTTGTACGAGCGGGAAAGGAACCCGCGTCTTTTCCAATCCGGGAAGTGCTCTAAGCCAGTGAGCTATCGTACAGATCTTTCGATCATCCCAATCCTCACATTTGTCTTTACGACCAACGCCATCTATCGGAATGCATTTACCTACATACAAAAAAGAAACTCCTTATTCAAAAATAATTTGTACTTTAAAAAGTGGCGGAGCATGTCAAATGCTAAAAAATATAGATCAGAAATCATCCTCAAAAGCTGAGAATATTCAGTCGCATAGTTAGGTATGAGCATAGCGTGCCCTAGCCCACCACTTCGTGCTTAATAATGCCTTACGCGTTGCCGCAAGGGGGCCCACTTGTTACCGTTCGGGGCCGAACTTCTCGAACTTAAACAGTACGATTTTAAAAATTCTAATAAGAATAAGCTATACCGAGGCTTTTACTATACATATTAGGTATAATTATTATAAATTAAATACCACGGAACGCATTTCGCTATTGATAGCTACTTAAAAAAATGGTAATTATATTGATTTAAAAAAATAGATGGACGTAGAAATGATGCAGTTGGATCTTAGGCTAAAAGTAAGTACCTACACTATAATTATGTAGTAAATACACTATCCTGTACATATTGTTACCGATACTGTCTGTTTGTACATTACATTTCACGTGTAAGATGCTGTACGAGATATCTATAAAGCTTTCAACACAAATTGTTTCTGTAACATAGTCTAAGTAGGTACTTACTTTACTACGTAAAGTTAGGTAAGTAGGTATAGTACAGGTAGGTACCTGTACTGTACCTACCTACCTAACTTTGGTAGTGTTTTATTAATATCTCAAAAGACATTGCTCTGCCTCCATACATAGTGTGCCCTGAAAAAAACTTCAAAACTAGATCATGTGTTGTACTAAAACATATTACTGAATTCCCATAGAATTATAATTTAATAGCGGACTAGCTGGAAAATCATTCTATTACAAATAAATACTGTCTGATTAAACAATGAAGCTGGAATGTAAATGGACCAGTATACGTATGACACACCAATCTACTGTTTCACTACCTCTTGTAATAGTTTTCAATTCAGTTGGATTATATTATTTATAATCCTAGAGTTGCGTATTTCCAACGCTAGATGGAGCTCTATTAATTTTTTTTACGTGTTTCAAAAAATATTTTAATTATTGATTTTCTATATACAATAAAGATTAGATTACTTTATTATTTTAATTCAGAATAACATTTTAAGTTTTGTCTTATATAAATAATAAAAATAAGTCTATTAAAAGCAGTGACATCTATTAACAATCTCTAATGTTGATAATAAACATAAGTCTTATAAAAGCAGGGACATCTATTAACAAAATCTATTGACAAAACAAATTGTGAGATCCAAAAGCTTTTAATAAAACAAAACTTCAGATTTTTGTCTAGATTTATTAATTTTACAGACAATTTCTAAATCAATTCCAAAAGTGTAATTACAGATTTAAAAATAACCTAACAATGCTTTAAAAAAATTAAAGAACGATTGTATTGATTGATGATTGTACTTTAGGTAAACATGGCAGCGCATCGGATGTACCTACAAATAGTCCCTTCGAATACTTTTTTTCTTCATTATGACATGGAGCTAGTCCATGTTAAATGGAAATATGCAATTTGTGTTATAAAAAATACTAATAATTATCATAGCCCCGATGCTACTATCGTACAGGGCGAAAAATGGCATTCTCCTTAGTGCCTCAAAGGGATAATACTTACTTACCATCACGCCATCTTCCTTGCGGGGTAGCTAGAGAGAATAGAGTGGCAAAAGTTTCTATTCTTACATACATCTCTCGCTTCCTCAACATTCATAATTCAGTTCATACGCGCTCGCTGGTTTCAGAGACTCTTGACTCCACCTTCTTTCAACATGTCGGATTTGGGATTTGGTCTAGGAAGGTTAGTCTCGGTCTCCCCCTGTCATACATCCTTCCACTTTTGCATCGTATAACTTCTTGACCAATCACTCGTCAGGCATTCTTTCCGCATGTTCGAACCATCGGAGCATTCCCTTTCACATATTTATACCAATAGGTACCTACTCTTTTTCAGACCTACTCGTTATCATTACGAAATGCGGTCAGTCAGCCTAACTCCCATTGATCTTCATTTCATTTTCAATTTTCCCAATCACCAGGTTGCTTGCTCATTCAACAGAGACATTAGTATACGGGGTGGTGCCCTAATTATTATAGATAATAAAATTAAATATAAAGTACGTAATGATATTATGAGCCTCTCTGTTGAACGGGTTATTGAAATTGCTTGTATTGAGTCTGAGCAGTTCATTGTCGCTTGTGTTTATAGACCCCATATGTTCACCATATGATGATTTTGAGAGACACTTAGAGGATATTTTATTTTTATTTAAAACCTCCAGTTCAAATAAAACAATTGTGATCTGTGGAGATTTTAATATAAATTTACTTAAAAATAGTACTATTACTCAAAAATTTATAACTATAATGAAATCTTATAACATGTACAATGCTTTTCTGGAACCTACTAGGATTACTTCTTTGAGCGCAACTTGTATAGATAATATATTTACAAATGCAAAACCAATTAATAAATCTATCATAAATAAACTGGAATCACTGTGGACAACTTGTGGTATTTCCTGGAACTAGTAGGGTCCATAAAGATAAAGTTACCTTTGTTCCAATGAACTCTAGCCGCTTAGAGCTTTTTAAATGTAATCTATCTGAAAAAGTACCATGGTTGCCTTTTCATGACAACCCTAACGATTTATATACTGCTCTATTCCAGTTGATCAGTAATGAATTCAGCAAGAATTTTAAACCTAAAACTGTAACTATTGGCGCTCGCGCTGGATTTAGTGAATTTGCTAACCTGTGGTATTTATAAAAGTAGACTAAGGTTATATGAACTTTATAATGAAAAAATCTATAATCTTAACCCAATATTTATGGAATATGTAAAAAACTATTCCAAAACATTCAAACGAGCCTGTTCCTGTGCTAAATCACTATATCTGAAAAATAAAATCAAAAAATCTTGCGATATTATTAAAATGACTTGGAAGGTGATAAACAGTGAAACTGGTAGAGAAACAGTGCGCAAGAGCGACTTTAACTTGAAAATAGATGACAAAAATATAAGAGCGAATCGAGAAGTGGCCACGGCATTTGAAAATTACTTTACTAATATTCCTGTTTTAACAACAAAACATCTGACGTTGCTCCTTAGGCAATGTGTTCCGATATGTAATACTTCCTTTAAATTCTCGGATGTCAATGTAAACAGTGTTATAAATTCTTTTAAGTCTTAATATTAAAAATACTGCGAATTTATGGGGTATGTCTGTTAAGTTAGTTAACTCAATTATTCATATTATTGCTCCCCAATTGACATCTGTGTTTAACGGTTGTTTTGCTAATGGTGTATTCCCCAACCTAATGAAGTTTAGTAGAGTAATTCCTTTATTTAAATCTGGTAGACCTTAATAATTTTCGTCCAGTTTCTGTACTACCGACACTAAGTAAAGTATTTGAGAAGCTTATTCTCAAACAAATGGTTGATCATTTTGACAAATCATAAAATTTTTCATAATAACCAGTTCGGCTTCACAAAGAATCGCTCTACTACTGATGCAGCTCTAGAATTGTTAAAAACCATATTTAAAGCTTGGGAAGATTCGCACGTTGCGTTAGGCGTATATTGCGATTTGTCTAAAGCATTTGACTGTGTACATCATGAAACCCTCATTAAAAAGTTATACCATTACGGAATCAGGAACAGGACTCTCGAGCTTTTGACTTCTTATTTAAGCAATAGAATTTAAAGGGTCGATGTTAATGGCACGTTATCACATGGGTCTGTCATGACAATGGGTGTGCCGCAGGGGTCCATTTTGGGGCCATTTCTGTTCCTAGTCTATATTAATGACCTACCATACTACGTAGGAGATAATCGAAATATTGTGTTGTTCGCAGATGATACATCTTTATTATTTAAAATAAGAAGGCAACTACTTAATTATGACGATGTGAACAACGCACTATCTAAAGTTGTTCATTGGTTCAATACTAATAAAATTTACTAAACCCAATGTAAGGCATGTAGAAACCAATGTACAATTGAATGGCGTCGAACTGGATCTTGTGGAGTCCACGGTTTTCCTAGGTATCACTATAGATAACAAACTCCAATGGGGCCCCCATATTAAAAAAGGTCAGGTAGGCTTAGCGCAGCGGCATATGCGGTAAAAAAAATTTGATTATATACTGATGTTGAAACGGCTTGAATAGTTTATTTCAGTTACTTTCATAGTATTATGTCCTATGGCATGCTGCTATGGGGATGCTCCGCCGATTTAAATTCTATATTTGTACTTCCGGGGGACCGGGCAGCAGCGTTCCCCTGTGTACTAAAAACATCCACTGCGATCGCCAACCCGCCTGCCAAGCGTGGCGATTATGGCAATACCCCCCCATATGAGTGCACACACACACACATCGGCCCCCAGTCACGGCAGCTCCGCTATTCCGTGGCCTAACGGTAGCGGGCCCGGTAACGGCGGAGCAGGGGGTGCTAAGAATCTCCGGTCGCGATCCGGCTACCAGAAACGACTTCTGGCCCTGGTAACACACAACGTCAGGACACTGAGGACTGACGAGAGGATCACCGCGCTGGAAGAGGAGCTGAGCAAGATCCGATGGGACGTTGTAGGATTATCAGAAGTGCGAAGACAGGGTGAGGGCACGATAATCCTCCAGTCGGGTAACTTGCTCTTCCACCGGGAGGGCGACCAACAGTCCCAGGGTGGTGTCGGGTTTATCGTTCGCAAGTCTCTCATAGGTAACGTAGAGAAGATTGAGAGTGTGTCGAGTAGGGTAGCGTACCTTATACTCAGAATAACCAAAAGGTATTCGCTGAAGGTCATACAGGTTTACGCACCGACCTCCACACATTCCGACGACGAAGTGGAGGCCCTTTACGAGGACATCTCGAAAGCCATTCACGCGTCTAAAAGTCACTTCACGGTGGTTATGGGAGATTTAAACGCAAAACTAGGCATAAGGAGAGACGATGAGCTGAAGGTGGGGCAATATGGATTTGGGCAGAGGAACCACAGGGGCCAGATGCTGTCTGATTTTCTGGAGAAGGAAGGCCTCTTTATGATGAATTCCTTCTTCAGGAAACAGCCCCAGCGAAAATGGACCTGGATTAGCCCTGATGGTTCAGTGAAAAATGAGATCGACTTCATCTTAACGGACAAACGACAGATATTCAATGATGTCTCAGTGATCAGCAGGATTAAAACTGGGAGTGATCACCGCTTAGTTAGAGGCATATTGAATCTAAATATGAAAGTCGAGAGGTCACGCTTGATGAGGTCTACGCTCCGACCAACACGTGCTCAATACCAGAACCCCGAAAACTTTCAGCTCGAACTACAAAATCGCTTTCAATGCCTAGACGAGTGCGATTCAGTGAACGATATGAACAACAGGTTCGTGGAAACTGTCCAAGCGGTCGGGTCGACCCTTTTTAAGACCAGTCGCGTCAATAGGACTCAAAAGCTTTCGGACCAAACTCTTAAGCTCATAGCGACACGGACAGAAATGACGGTGCAGTCTTCGGCTGATTGGTCCAATCAGAGGCGACTAAACAGACAGATCTCCAAGTCTATGCGACGAGACATTCGCCGATTTAATACCTTGCGTATTAAAGAGGCGATAGAGCGGAACCAAGGTTCCAAAGTGTTCGCAAGAGATCTGTCTGTTGGGAAAAGCCAGTTGACCAAGCTGAAGACCAATGATGGTACTGTTGTTTCTTCCAAAGATGAGTTATTAAGAGAGGTCCACGAGTTCTATGGACAGTTATACAGATCCCAGAACCCTGTTGTCAGCTTGGTCCATGAGCCCAGATCCAAGCTAACTCGGCACTATACCGAAGATATCCCGGACGTCAGCCTGTACGAGATCAGAATGGCTCTCAAACAACTAAAGGACGGAATGGCACCGGGAGACGACGGAATTACTATAGAGCTTCTGAGGGCAGGCGGAAAGCCGGTCCTCAAAGCCCTTCAGAGGCTATTCAATTCCGTCGTTCTCGGGGGCGACGTTCCAGAATCGTGGACCAGGAGCTTGGTGGTGCTGTTCTTCAAGAAAGGTGACAGAACCCTCTTGAAGAATTACAGACCCATCTCGCTCTTGAGCCATGTCTATAAGTTGTTCTCGAGGGTCATTACAAATCGACTCACGCGCAGGCTTGACGACTTCCAGCCTCCCGAACAAGCCGGTTTCCGAAAAGGCTATAGTACCGTAGACCACATACATACGCTGCGCCAGATTATACAGAAGACCGAGGAGTATATCTCCTCTGTGTCTAGCGTTTGTGGACTACGAGAAAGCCTTCGATTCGATCGAAACTTGGGCGGTGCTGCAATCCCTTCAGCGGTGCCAAATTGACTATCGATACATCGAAGTGTTGAAGTGTTTGTATAGAAACGCCACTATGTCTGTCCGAGTTCAGGACAAGAGCACGAAACCGATCCAACTGCAGAAAGGTGTTAGACAGGGAGACGTCATGTCCCCGAAACTCTTCACCACTGCATTGGAAGATGTTTTCAAGCTCTTGGACTGGACCGGATTAGGCATCAACATAAATGGCGAATACATCACTCACCTTCGATTTGCAGATGATATCGTGGTCATGGCAGAATCGCTGGAGGACCTTGGTACCATGCTCAACGACCTCAGCCGTGTCTCCCGACTAGTGGGTCTAAAAATGAACATGGACAAGACGAAAGTCATGTCTAATATCCATGTCATTTCAGCACCGGTCCTGGTCGGGAGCTCGCTTCTCGAAGTTGTCGACCACTATGTATACCTGGGACAAACTGTCCAGTTAGGTAGGCACAACTTCGAGAAAGAGGTCGATCGACGAATCCAGCTCGGCTGGGCAGCGTTCGGGAAGCTGAGGGAGATCTTCTTGTCCAATATTCCACAGTGTCTGAAGACGAAGGTCTACGACCAGTGTGTGTTACCAGTGATGACTTACGGCACAGAGGCGTGGTCTCTGAATGTTGGCCTTATGTCAAGACTTAAAGTCGCTCAGCGTGCTATGGAGCGGGCTATGCTTGGGATCTCTCTACGTGATAAGATCCGTAATACGGAAATCCGTAGGAGAACGGGAGTGACCGACATAGCCCGCCGGGTCGGCATGCTGAAGTGGCAATGGGCAGGCCACATCGCTCGACGAACCGACAACCGTTGGGGAAGAAAGGTTCTCGAGTGGCGACCGCGTAACGGACGGCGCAGTGTAGGACGGCCTCCCACCAGGTGGACCGATGACCTGGTCAAAGTCGCAGGCAGCCGTTGGATGCAGGCGGCACAGGACCGTTCACTGTGGCGTTCTCTTGGGGAGGCCTATGTCCAGCAGTGGACGATAAAAGGCTGATGGATGGATTTGTACTTCAGAAAAGGGCCGTTCGTGCAATCTATAATCTGGGCCCGAGAGTTTCCCTTAGACAGAAATTTAAAGAAATAAATATTCTAACTGTCGTGTCTCAATTTATATATGAAAATCTGTTGTATGTCAAAAAAAACATCAGAAGCTTTGATAAGTATAGCGACGTTCATCACATTCATACAAGGAACAAAGGCAATCTTGTTGCTCACAGTACTCGTCTCCACAGAATTAGTAGATCTTTCATGGGGCTTCTACAATAAAATTCCTGAAAAGTCCGAAACATGCCACTAAATAAGTTTAAGAAAGCCATAAAAATTAGACTTTGTAATCAAGGTTATTACACTGTTTCGGATTATCTTGAGGATAAAACTAAATGGGCTTGAGCTGCTCCTCATTCATTAATTTTCAAAATTGTTTTATAAGATATAATGTAATTTTAGTTATAAAGATTATTAAATTGTAAAAAATTGGCAATTTAAAAAAGTGGCCCATGAGTTTCTTGCCGGGTTCTCATGAAAGGCTTTACTACGGAATCCGGCCGCTTGTGGCGATTGCAATCGTCACTTTGTTATTGCGGTTGCACTCGCCTCAGGCGCTCGTGTTAATTATTTTAATTATTAGTGTATTATTGACGATTTTAAGTGCTACTTAATAGGCCTATGAAATAAAGATATTTTTGGATTTGAATTTGAATTTATAAATTAAGGATACACAATTGTCTATAGAAATCGTGGCAAAATTTTTATAGCATTAATTTCGCATTAATTTTATAAAATACTAGCCTTTGCCCGCGGCTTCGCCGCAGTCAAGGTTTAGGTTATATCTCAGGTTCCCGATATAGTAGCGGGATAAAATGTATACTAGTTGTTGTCTAATCTAATGGATATTGATGCAACTTTTTTTGATAGCCCTTGATTAGACTTAACAACTGGTATACCTACATTTTATCCCGCTACTATATCGGGAACCTGAGATATAACCCAAAAACTAGCTTTTGGCTGCGGCGAAGCCGCGGGCAAAGGCTAGTAATAATATATAGATGTAGTCACAACTTTTAACTGCGTGCGTGAGTGTAATGATACTATTCAGAAAGAAAGAGATAATAAAAACAGTCTGAATTATATATTCAATAGTAGGTACATTGTTACCCGAGGGATGAAAGTAACTTATTTAGTCCCGAGACGGGGTTTGGCGCCTCTAGTTCGAGGGACTAAATAAGTCTTTAATCCGAGGTAAATACTGTGCTTTTCATTACGAATAAAAAAGGAAAGTTAATACAATAATACAAATCTCTGCTATACGTAAGTATATAAAACAAATCTCTACAACTCGAAAAAATAAATGAAGATCGGATTGCCGCATTCTCGCCATTTTTTTTTGTGGCCGGCCAGCATCACAGCTGTCAGTTGAAAACGATTCTCCCTAGGGCTGAAAAGTATTACTTTCAACCCGCTCCTCAGGCAAACAAACCTACTTTCCGAGTATGAGTAATGAAAAATTATTTTTCTCTTAACAGATTTGAAGTGACACGTCTGGAAAAGCAAATCGCAAATGAACGTGAAAAATATCACCGTAACACACGTTCACTACAAGCAGGTTTGTCTACACCACCTCTGCTAGATATTCAACATGAAGTGAGTCTTTTATAAACCTTGCAATTAAACAGTATATCATAATAGAATTCTTATACATCCATATCTACTACCTATATATATTACAGCTTCTAGGAGCAACTAGTGATGGCTGGCAAGAAGTGACTATTACATGTGCAATTCCCTTAGATATGCTATTTATTTATTGTAACAAGCCATTAGAAACGAAAACAGACACTGCGGCAGTGTTAAGCATTTGTTCTTCAAAAGTAAGTACATTTAAGTAGATTGGAAATATGTAATTGTACGCACTTCTCGTATAGCTATTACACTTAGTATGACTGCATAGATGGCAGAGTGGTTTAGATATCGACCTCTCACTTGAGTGTTGGTTCTATTCCGACATTGGGTTGTTGTCCTCAAAAAACAAGATAAAGTCGCTATCCGCGTCTGTATCTGCACTTTCTTGTAAACCACGCAACGAATTTTGAATTGAAACGGTTATCACTGTCGTTTAGATAGTTTATCAAATAATGTTTATTATGTACCTACCTATGTATAATAATATATACATGCTAATTTTTTTTTGTTAATCAGAAAAATCAAATTATTTGCTAACTAATGAACCTGCGGAAAAACTATTTGTGGCACATGCAGGCCAGATCTTATATAGGTAGATACCTAATACTGCAAAAATAAAATAATAGAGAATTGTATTTCTTCAAAAATTCTAAAATATTTTCATTAGTCAAGGGCAGTCGCGTGAAGTAATGGTGGGTCACTATACCTATAAGTAGGTACAACTAGGTACAGGTCCCACTAATCCATATTTACTCGTAGTAGTATATAAAGTTTCGAATAATCTAAAATTTATACTGCCCACCCGCGTCTGTCTATTGAACACAAAGTGGAAAAAATACTTCTGACAGATGGCGCAGGAGTCACCCAGGACGTTAAGTATGAATGTGTTATCGACATTAGCAGTCAAGAGCAGTTGTCACGATGGCTGAATTGACAAAGCATCTGGACGGTATCCAGGAGATGCAGGTTCAAATCCTGCTGGTGACTGTAATTTTCAAGTACAAATTATTTGTGAATAAGGAAAAAGAGATTTTTGTAGGAGCGGGAATCGAACCCGCATCTTCTCCAATCCGGCAAAGAGAATGACGATGATTGTTGAATATGTGTAAGTCATGGACTTAATAAAAAGAGACTTCTTTTATACGTCCATGGTGCAAGTATTTTGTAGTGCTAGCTTCTCCCAGCACGAATGGGCCAGCTCGACCAGAGAATTACCATTCTCTCACAGGTTGTCGTAAAACACTCCTGCGCTAACCGCTTACCATTAGGCAGACGCCGTGCTTGTTTACTACCATAGTAGTATATAAAGCAATATCTCGGTAAAAAATTTACTACCTGGGAGCTGTACTTACGTACGTCGCGTGAGCTGATAGAGTTATAAGTGCGTGTCATTTAATTACCTTTATTATATTGTTATTCAGGAATCTCCTTCGGATTTCCTTGCATCGATAAGATGTCAAGCTGGAACTCGACGAGTTTGGGTTAAAATGCGATACCCGAAAAAATCTTTAAGTTCAAACGTGGAAGGAAGACGTGTGCTTATTTATATTTTACCAGCAGGAGCCCCAAGAGTAGCTCGCCTAGTTACTTTAAAATTACCAGCATTGGCTTATTATTGTGAACAAGAAGACTCAAAGTCCAATTTTGATACAAAGGAAAGGTAGACTATTTCACTGTGCAAACTTCGTGCTAGATTATACCTATACCTAATCAGAAGTTAATTTCAAATTTCAATTTTACAGGTCGCTATGTCAACTACAAATTTCAGGAAGCTTCTCTGTAGCTGAAATGACTTCATGGCTAACAGAGATTTTACCTGGTGAATTACCCCGACCAGCTACTAACGTGACTTTCAGCCGATTACACACGCTTCTCGGGACTGTTCTAATTTGCCAATATCAGTAAGTCTCGTTAAAATTTTGTTTGATGTGTAGTGGGATATATTAGTTTATTTTATAATTATTGTCTTTATTCAACAGGAGAGGGTTAGCTATTTTCAAATCAGATAACGTGTCTACTATTGCTACAATTCGAAATATCGTAGCAAGTTGTTCAGTAGAAAGAAGTATTCGAGTGGATTTATCTTGCAGTTAGTATCTCTATAATATTTATATAGAGTAAGTTCTCCAATTATGGACCACCTTATCGACTTTTTGGAATAAAACTGAAAATGTAAAAGCTTTCTAATTATTTATTGTTTGAATGAGTAGGTAAACTTTTAAGACATTATAATTTAATATGATAGTCATAAAAAACTAAATTTTTAACAAATTTACTCTTTTTTTATGAATACTCATACTTAATTCTTGTGAACGAGGGAGGTACTTTAATATAGACCACTAGGTTTTATTATGGACCCTGGTTGCTTAATATGGACCACATATAGTCATTTTCAGCAAATAATCACAGTATAATTAATATATGTAATTATAAACTAAGTAACCTAATTAGATTCAAGTAATCAGTCTCCAAGTAATCACAGAAGTTAGATTTAGCATTATCAGAATTTATTATTTATTTTGGGATCGATCAGGGCGTTCGTCTGTATCATCGTCAGCTGTATAACTACTCTCTTGAGAACTCTTGTTCCTCTTCTAAGGTAAGTCCATGGGTGGAATATTATATATATATTGTTTTGAAGGCATTCTCTTCTTTTCCGTTATCTTTTTTGCTTCCCTTTTCTTGCTTAGTGTCCGCTTATTATAGTTTCTTAGTCTTAGTGTTTTCAGACTTTTTCTTTATTTCCTTTAACTCTTTCGCAATTTTTTTTTTTAGTTTGTGACTTGCGGTTAATGCGTGATGAGTATTGCTAGCGTCTATTAGCTACGGTAACAGCTTACTATCAGTATCAGTAGGCTTGTTTGCTACCCGCGTAGTATAAAAAGGAAATGTATAATGGACTGGTTCCATATTTAAAACTCATTTATTGGTCCAGATTATAAAATGATTTTTTGTTGATATTTAATAATTTTAAGAAAATATTCAGAAGAGATACAGCTACGCGATAAATAACAAAAATACAATTGATATATTTATACTATTGACAATCAAGGCTGCAATATTTTAAATAAATTATTAAAAGCCTTACAAAACTTACTGAAAAAACATATCAAATGGTGCAAAAATATTAAAATGGCGGCCACTGACAAAAACATGCTTGTAACTCTGCCGTGATCCCTGGGTGGTGTGCTGCGAGGTAGGGCAGTCGAATTATGCTAATGTCAAGTGCATAGCAACGACATCTAGCGAAATAGGGCAGTGGTCTATATTAGAGGACCGGTCCATATTTAGAGAAATTACTCTACCTATATCTATAGAGAATATTAATTACAGCCCTTAAAAGCTTGTAAAATAGTAAATTGTGACTGAAAAAGTTCATTCTTTACCCCGCTTTTTTTGGGGTAAGTAAATCCTTGTGGATATTCCTCCGCCACTTGCAGGCAGGCAGAGTACGTACCAAAGAGTAAAATAATATATACGGAATGTACGTACAGCCGGGTGTTGCTGCTAAAACCTCGCGGTCTTCATTCAGAAAAATTCTAGCTAGGATAGAAGTAGATATACGCTGTTTTAAATTAATAAACATATTTTCATAGATATTCCAGACGACTGCTGTGTGACTTCGTTTAAGAACTTGGAGACCAAATTCAAATTACTATGTCAGGAAAACAAAGATATAACTCTGAGAAAAGCTATTAGGTATGTTTTATATAGGTACTTATAAGATCGTCAATGACTATAATAACAATAACATAATATAATAACGCGCGATTATAGTACGAACGTACTCTACTAATATGCATTGGTATCCACCTATCAACTGAACTATCAGACCAACACGACAGTTTTTTGATCTATATTTTTTAGCATTTGACATGTTCCGCTACTTTTTAAAGTACAAATTATTTGTGAATAAGGAAAATTAGTTTTTTTTTCGTAAAGACAAATGTGATGAAGAAATTGGGGTGACCGTATAAGTCTGTACGATAGCTCAGTGGCTTAGAGCACTTCCCCGGATTAGAAAAGACGCGGGTTCGTTTCCCGCTCGTACAAAAATTCTCTTTTTCCTTATTCACAAATAATTTGTACAACACTTACACGACAGTGTTAACCAAAGAGTAGGTAAGTATGTAGGTACCTAAATTTCGATGTAGGTAAGGTACACCGCAGTTTGTATTTTTCTAGAGTTACAGGGGCAGGGGCGGATATACTTCAGCCACCTGCTGCCGCCTTGATCACGGTAGACGAAATATCTGGGTCTGGTGCTGGACGGGCGGTGGCGCTTTCGCGACCACTTCCGCCAACTGTCCCTGAGGCTCGTCAGCGTGGCGGCGGCGTCCGCCCTTGCACGGCTCATGCCGAATATGGGCGGACCCAACAATGCGTGACGACGGCTTTACGCGGGGGTGGTCCGGTAGATGACGCTGTATGGCGCACCCGTGTGGACGGAGTCCCTGGACGCACTGAACAGGGCTCTTCTGTGGAGACCACAGAGAGTCGTCGCGTCCAGGGTCATACGCGGATACTTACCGCACGGTGTCAACCGAGGCGGCTGCGCGTTGGCGGGAGCCCCCACGTGGCCTTAGAGGCGGAAGTGCTCGCGGAGGTGTAGGTATTGGCGGGCGTCGCAAAAGCGGGCGAGGGGCGGTCGCCCCGTGCCCAGCGAGGTGGCCAGGTGGCAGGGTGACGCGCGCCGAGCTCCCATGGCCCGTTGGAGGGCACGGTTGTTAATACCCACAATTTTCTTCAAATTCGTCGTCTTAAACCTATTAAATTTTTCTGGGAGACAAATGTTGCCTATAATAGGTATACCTACTTCATCCATCCATCCATCCATCAGACTTTCAACGTCCACTGCTGGACATAGGCCTCCCCAAGAGAACGCCACAACGAGCGGTCCTGTGCTGACCGCATCCAACGGCTCCCCGCGGCTTTGACCAGATCGTCGGTCCACCTGGTGGGGGGCCGTCCTACGCTGCGCCGTCCGATACGTGGTCGCCACTCGAGAACCTTTCTTCCCCAACGGTTGTCGGTTCGTCGAGCGATGTGGCCTGCCCATTGCCACTTCAGCATGGCAATCCGGCGGGCTTTGCCGGTCACTCTCGTTCTCCTACGGATCTCCGTATTACGGATTCGATCACGTAGGGAAATACCAAGCATAGCCCGCTCCATGGCCCGCTGAGCGACTTTGAGCCTTGAAACGAGGCCAACATTCAGAGACCACGTCTCTGTTCCGTATGTCATCACTGGTAACACACTGGTCGTAGACCTTCTGGATGGATGGATTAGTAGGAAGTAGGAGACATGAATTGACTTTAAATTATTTTAAGCAAGAACTGTTTCAGCATGCTAGACTTGGATAGTTCAATGAGTGAGGAAGGCCAGATATTATGTCCAGATTATAGTCGGGTTTGGGACACTAAAGAAACTACGGATGAGTCTGGATTTAATGATCTTGTCGGTAAGTATTTCCTTAAAAACTACCTAGCTATCTACTTATTTCAATTGTAGCGCCTTTATTTCACAAGTCACGTCAGTCAGTGCGCACGTCTTTAATATTACAGTCCTAAAGAAAACTAAGTAGGTACCTATACTACCTATTGCTCTTTACTGTTATCCACACACAGTGAGTATGACTAGGTAGGTATGCTGTTAATCACTTCGCCAGTTCGCTCGGATTGCTCTTTGCCTCAAATCCTCCTCCAGCGACATGCCAGCACACAACACACAACTCGGGACTGCCTCACTGTGTCTGCTGCTGTCCCAATGGTGCAGCAGGTGCAATAGGCTTCGATTTTCTTCTAGGAACCACATGGAAGTATTTGTTCAAATTGTGTAGTGACAATACCTTAGCTTAACTTAGCGTTGGCCATAGAAAACGCCAGTTTGTATGAAGTAGTGTACGGGTCCGATCAGCTTTACTTCAACTAACGCGGAAAACAAGCATATCGTAAATACACTACTATGACGGTCTTTTTGGGCGCGCGAATGTGTCATAAAGAAGTAATGGCTTGGGCCGCTATATGGTTATTTCCTAGACTTAACTCAATCTTGATAGCCATTTAACTTTGTACAAATATAAACTTTACAGTGTGTACTATATTTTTGCAGAGACCGTAATGCAGTGGTATTTAGATTTGCAAAATCTTACTCTACAAAGTGACAACAACAATAGTGAACTCTCGAAGCTACAAATATCTTTGATTGAATGTGATACAGATACCATTCTGAAGATTCTATCTAAAAAACCTTTAGCCCAAAAAAGTTAAATTAATTTAGCTTGGAAATGACACAGCTGACAGAGCATATTTGGGTGTCTCTTGTGTACTTATAATTTCTTATAAAGTATTGTAAGTAAAAATAAAATAAATATTCAGACATTTTTCACACAACATCCTCTGGTCCCAAACTAAGCTTAATGCTTGTGCTATGGATACCAGATTACGGATATAATACATATATTACTTTTTTTTTGTAAATACATGCATAATTATGATAGATAGAAAATAGGTACCTATAAAGTTTAATTTGTGAATGTGAAAGATCAAGATTGTAATATAACATTATTTTCGGCTATGAACTCCCAAAATAATGGCTTTTCAATAAAATATTTATATGTACACCAAATGAGCACTTTTACTGTGCACACATCTGAGCATCTAGTGCTACTTAATATTATTTTGATGATTGTTGTCATTTTTCCATGATTGAGGCAAAATGTCGGAGGATTTTAAAATTTGCCACAAAGGTAGTTACGTCATGACTTTGGTAGTGATTGTAATGATTTTTTATTTCTCGTCTAGTCCTTGCAGCAAAGTTTAGGGTAGGAGCTATGATCTATATAATAATATTATGTACATAAAAATCAATTGCTGTATGTTAATCTTGCTAAAACTCAAAAATGGCTTGACCAATTTGAATAATTGTTATTTTGTTCTCTCTAATACAGGGGTGGTTTAAAAGAAAAATAGGGAAAGAAATGGTAAGTAATTTTGTATGGGAATCATCTCTGGAGAGAGGTCCATAGGACCTACCTACTGTCTTTTGGCTAACAGACAAAATGACAGCTACTGTCTTTCTTAAGAATTCATTTGAATTGCAAGCAAAAATTTGGCGTTGGCGATCCCAGAGGATGTTTTTAGGGGAACGCTTACACAGGAAAACGCTGTTACCCGGTCCCCCAGTAATCCCTTAGTCGGCTTTTACGACTCCCATAGGAAGAGACGGGGTGGAGTTGTTCTTGGTGCCGGCCCCTTACACCAAAAAAAAATGTCTATTAATAACCTATCCAATGTTTACTACTACTTACTTGGCTGCAGTTCCATGCACATTGTATTAATAATGTTACATATCATGTTGCAGTTTTAATTATGTATGTTATTTTGAAATAGTAAGTAAAACTAAGGACCAATATTATAGAAGATATATTGGTTGGTAAGAATTACCATAACTAATACAGTGATAAGGACAGTAATTTGTATCTTTAATAACTAAGACATACTTTGTACAATCTACAACTACAAACTAAGTTTTATTGAACATTCACTTTTGGAAAGGATAATAGTCAAGACCAGAGTTATATCTGAATTTATACTTAAAACGGTCGACTTGTGTTTTACCCACTTCAATCATTTTCTGCACTTCTTCTCTATAGGCAGGTGGCAGTAATTCTTCTTCCAGAGTACATAATTTGTTAGGAACTTCTTGTGATTTAAAAATACGTTGCCTTACAATATCAACATCTCTACTATACTCCTCCTTTAAGTCTGCTACTAATGTTGTAGCTGTGTCCATTTTAATAATAAAATAATTTGCTTCTCTGTGGACTATTCCATGGGCAGAAGACTTGAACGGCATAGGTCTGAATCCCAAGTTCTCGATGTTCCTTAATATACCTCCACGCTCCAAAATACCAAGCGATATACGTTTTAATACAGTTTTAAGCTCGGGCTTAGGCATGGCACGTAACATTAACGAGAGTTCGTAGGTAGGCATTTTGAAACTTACGAAGACGTTGCGGTCAAGTAACTATAACCTTTTAATGCGAAATAGTAATCAAATGCATGTCCGCTTTGCTTTATAGCAATTACACACGTCTCTGTTTTGTTATACCTGTCGTGTCTTGTTTCAGGTATATAAGTGAATTATCTATGGTGTATAGATGTGTCAACTCGATTTACTAACTCGAGTTAACTCGATTTAGGCTTAACTCGAACTAACTCGAGTTGATTTCTTCTAACTCGAATTGGTTTGGCGCGGCAAATTAATGAATGAATATACGCGATCGTTTGTTTGTAGTGCGCAATGGCGTGAAGCGTGAAGTTGGCGGATCATTTGTGAATATATTCATAGCCAATCAAATGTGACAGTATTGCAGATCACAAACTAGATTTGTTGCAGATTTGACTGATTTGAGGTTAACTTCGTGGTGCCGGTTAAAAGGAAATCGTTTGTACGCGATGTATTTGAATCGTCAGTTAGTGGACGTGTTAAGTGTAAACAGTGTTCGCATTTATTCAAATATATTGGAAATACGACAACATTGTTAAACCATATTAAAAAGAGGCACCCAAATGTTGCCTTCGTAAAAACGAATAATTTAAATTAGACTTCAACTTCATCGTCAGCAAATCGATACGGCATTTTGCACGGGTCGTCTAGTTTATTATGAATTTGTTTAAATTTTTGAAATGAAAACTTCTTTAGGCGCGTTGAGCACTTTTTGGGTGAACATAAATCATGGAACTCGCGTCATAGTCACCGAATGCTCCGATCTTCTTTAGGCACGTTGATTACTTTTTGGGTGAACAAATATCATGGAACTCGCGTCATCGTCATGGAACGCTCTGATAGAAGTGAAAACTAAGTAACTTGTGAATTGTATAGTCGAGCTATTAGATTATTATTTTTGAATTATTTTTGGTTTAATAAAGAAGTGTTAATGACCAGAATTGTTCGGTAAAATTCACAGGTTATTTAGTTTTCACTTCTATCGGTAGTCCACACCACAAAGACTGCCCCGCATGTTTTTTTTTTTAAATACTGTTTGGAGGTTAGTTAATTAAATTGGTACAAATAAAACAAATCATTCATCACTCAGTTTCATCCATTTAACCCGAGTCACGTAACTCGAGTTCAATTCGAGTCACGAGAATTTAAACTCGAGTTAAATCGAGTTGTGTTTATTACGAGTTGGCACATCTCTACTATGGTGTCTTGAGTGGTCTTGAGCAAGAAATCTCCGGTTTACAATAGTAGTCTTTGGCAAGGAATATATTTTCATTGGATGAAATTTAAAAAAAAATCATATGATTTCACATGTGAAATTTCATTGAAAATGATTTTTCATCCCACGTCACGCGTTTCGTATGCTAGCATAAAATGAAGTAGGAAGTTTTGGTATGAATACTAGGAGTATTACTAAGGTTTATTTGATCTATCTATTGGTCTCATTTACACTAATCTAACATATGTATATTAACGCTATACATATACATATACTGACTTACTAAATAAAAAATAATAATCTATACCTATATAATTACAATAAACTATGTACTGACTGATGTACAATGAAAGTAAGTAAATCGCAAACAATCATCCAAGACACACTCGACTGACTGAGCTGTGGTCTGTGATAATAATGAAATTTCATTTCATTTCATTTATGTAAACAAACACGTGATTTTGAGATCTGCGACAAATTATTCCAAGGAAATTAATACTTTACGTCACTTAATTTAAAGTCTATTTTTAAAATAGTACTAAAACGTCACATGCGTGGTGCTACGCTCCGGCGACGAATCATCTAAATATAGTTTGTTCTTTCTATCACGCCAACAGTGAGCGTGATAGAACGAACAAACTATATACCTACCTAGTGGGCGCGATTCGTCGCTCGCTAAGTCGCTACTCGCTCGTTCCCGCGATTTCATTGAGTGTGACGTTTCACAAGCCAAATGAAGAGTGGTAGCAGATGCGAAGTATGAAAATTCATTTCATATGAAATTTCACATGCTACTTGTGAAATGTTCCAAGCTTACTTAGTACTCAGTCTTGAGTAATATTGATCTGTGGTCGTGTCCAAAGAGTAATACGTATAACCAGAAAGTCGTGTCGTTTTTAATTTGTTTAAGGCATTGGAAGAACCATCAGCCTAACAGTAACTTATAAACATCGTTATTCTCTCATCACACTTAAGTTTAGTTCATAAAACAAGTCATAGTCGAAGTCAGTCATATAAAATAAGTCAGTCAAGTCAAAGTCCCACTCCAGTAAGACGATGGCGATCTTACTGAAGCTTCTATGGAGTTTTGGAGACAACAGGAAAAAACACGTTATGTCGCATTACATCACTTGCCAACACTTATGCACATACACAAATGGTTAATAAGCAAAAGGCCACCACTTTTACACATTAATACTTGAAATAACACAAGTTTAGGAAAATAATGCAGAGCGACGACATAATCTTCTTCGTGTTCCCTCCAAAACCCCCCTGCAATCTGCATGTAACAAATTGTTACCACAGACTAATTAGTAATTGTTACATATAAAGCTTAGCGTCAATTACAGCTGAAACGCGCCGAATCGAATCGAAACGCATTTTTCATATAAAACCCGCGTCCATCAGGCGCGCCGAGCCGAGCCGAATCGAGTAGCAGAAAGTCGCCTCCTATGTATTTATTATGAAACTGCGTCCATTAGCGACGCGCCGAAGTGCACCGAATCGAATCGCGCTGGCATATTGCTCTTGAGGCGAATTTCTTCGCCGATGCGTTTCACGGGGTAGGGATGCAGGAAGTGCCAAAAGTATTGATATATCGGTGGTTTTATAAAAAAAAATACTTTATGAAATTATATTGTTTGTTTTTTTGTTCATATAAAATTATAACATACTAGGAATATATTATGTTGATAATCAAATGATGATGTTGTAAAATCATAAATTGTGGTAGTGAGCTGAGGAGCACTGAGTTTTATAATATATTGCAAGTATTACAAATTAAAACACTTCTTTTCATCAGAATTGTCCATAACGCAAGAAAGAACCATCCATCCATCCATCCATCAGCCTTCCAACGTCCACTGCTGGACATAGGCCTCCCCAAGAATGGGGGATAGTGCCGTTATCGCCACGCTTGGCAGGCGGGTTGGCGATCGCAGTGGTTGTTGTTAATACTTGAAGGAGCGCTGCTGCCCACTCCCCCGGTACTCCCTCAGTCGGCTCTTACGACTCCCATGGGTGGAGAGGGGTGGAACAATTCTAAAGCCAGCCCCACACGTATGATGCCGTTACAATGCCATTATAATCCTTAGAAATTGAAACGCGTGTTGTATGATAGGTCCATGGCGTATCCAAAGAGTAAATTTTGAGTTAAAGAGTAAAATAATTTGAGTATACATCCTTTGTCTAAGAGTAGAATAAATAAATCTTATCTTATCTTCTTGTTTAATGGCTCTTGTTGTGGCAGTGTGAGCACAATTTCGCCAATATCGAGTATTAATTTAAGGTAGACCGTCAAACGAAGGAAATTTGTTCGGTGAAAGAGAAATAAACGGTGAAAAATGAGTCCAACAGGACGGATTACCATGAGATACACTGAAACAAAAAATACAACTCTAACTACATGACATACAACTACTTACAGGAATACAATATAAACAAAACCAAAACTATTTTTTTTTTAAACTAAATACCCTATTACCTCTATAATATGTACATACATTTACAATTTAATCTTATTAACTTTTATGAATTTACAAAGTGTTTTAATAAATGGAGTAAATACAAGAGACAATAGAAGTTTACAAGATGTATTACGAGAGATTTCAGTTGGTAAAATATTATATAAAGAACAGTTTAATTTAGGGCAACAAAAAAATATATGGTTTATATTTCCTTGAGCCAGACCACATTCGCAAATGGAATTATCTCTAATCCTAAGTTTAGCAAGAAATACCGGAGTGCAAGAATGGTTTAAACGTAACCGACAGATGGTAGAGGTGGTAGCCTTATCAGCCTTTTTGAATTTAGAAAACCAAGGTTTGTGGGGAATCTCAGGTTGAATATCACCATAAAATTTCCCTTTAACGTTTTTAGAAATATGCCATTGTTCAGTCCAATCCTGAAATAGGACTGATTTCAGGGAGGCACAGATGTCATATGAATATACATGAAAATGATCAAGGGAACCTACAACTGCTGCAGACTTGGCACACCAATCAGCTGACTCGTTACCTAGAATACCCATATGACCAGGAATCCAAGCCAAAATAATATTAATACCAAGTTTATGACATTGGTACAATTCATCTTTTATTTGAAAAATAATTGGAAATTTTGATTTAGACCTGAAAGGATTAGATAATATTGCTTGTAGACAACTTTTGGAATCTGAAAATATTAATGAATTATTTAAATTATGTGATTTCACAAATTTAATTGCTTCTAAAATTGCTATTGACTCTCCAGTAAATACTGATGAAGCAGATGGACATTTATACTTTAGCATGATTCTTGTGAAAGGTATCCAAGTTGCTACACCTACTGCATTATCTGAAGATTTAGATGCATCAGTGTACAAAGTGTACCAGTTCTCAAATACACTTTGAATTTTTTGTTGGAAAACCTTATTGGCCTCAATTATATCTTTATCAATGCCAAAATTCAAAATAATGTTGGGCTGTAAATCAATGTATCATAATCAAGAGAATATAATGGTAGACTCGGATTTTGATAAACTGGATTGGCAAGATTGTTAGATAAACAATAACTGCGGAGAATACAAGGGAAAAGGTGAGATGATTGTGTGTTATGAGAGTTATAAAGTTCAGACAACTGTCTCAATTTAGGGATAAGGGGATGATCAAACTTTTGAGTAATTTAAAAAAGAATCTGTTGGCAAGGTATTGCCTACGTAGTGAAAGAGGAGGTTCAACACACTCTACTTGCATCGCATTAATAGGTGAAGACTTCATAGCCCCTAATATTATACGTAAACATTTGGCTTGAATTTTGTCAAGTCTCTTAAGAACGGATTTATTACAAGGGTCTAAAATAAAAGAGGCATAATCCATATGGCTACGGATTATGGCATTATATAATAATTTCTGAGTAAAAGGATGAGCACCCCACCATACATATAGAAAGAGCGGAGGATATTAATGTTCTTTTCACATTTCTGTATAACACAATCAAAATGAGAAATACCAGATAATTTTGAATCAAGCCATAATCCTAAAAATTTTACTTTGGTCTCTTGAGGTATCACATTATCATTAACTCTAACTGTGATATTAGGAATAATCCGTTTTTTAGTCAATATCACTACTTTACTTATAGAAGCTGATATAGAGAGACCATGCTCTAGGAGCCAGTCAGGTAAGTACCTTAGAGCAGAGTTTAATTCGATTTCTGCTTCTTCTATAGATTTAACTGAAGTATAAAGAGCAATATCGTCCGCATATTGCAAAATTTGACAAAAAGATAGTACTGTAGACTCTAAATCACTGGTGTAAATACTATATAATAAAGGACTTAATACAGAACCTTGCGGTAAACCTTTCCAAACATATCTGGATGGAAGGAAAGAATTTTGGTGTTTAATTGAAATGGATCTTTCCATAAAAAGATTACATATAAAACGTGTTAACTTTGTGGGAATATCCAAATGTAGGAGTTTATTTTTAAGCACAGGCAATAATACATTATCATATGCTGATGCAATGTCAATAAAAACTCCAACTAAATACTGTTTTTTAAAAAAAGATATATGGATATCAGTAGATAGTATACTAAGACTATCTACTGTACTCATACCCTTCCTAAATCCAAATTGAGATTTTGGTAATAATTTTTTGCTCTCTACCAACCATTCTAAGCGATGCTTGACCATATGTTCAGAGATTTTAGATAATACAGAAGAAAGGGCTATGGGTCTGTAACTATTAAAATTTGAAGCGTTGCATCCAGGTTTGAGCAGGGGGATAACAATTTGATTTTTCATGTCCTGAGGAATCATACCATTTTCAAAACAGATGTTAATGAGATCTAGATAATATTTCTTTGTATTTAGGGAAGCATTTTTTAAAAAAGAATAGGGAATTCCATCCATCCCGGGTGAGGAGTCTATTAAACCCTCTAAAGCGAGACTGAGCTCGGAAAAAGAAAAAGGAAATTCAAAATTATTAAAAGAAGGAAGGGAACATGGATATGAGGGAAATACGTTTAAATTTGGAACAAAAGGAGGCGCCAACTTATCTGCAAATGCCTCGAGCCATATGGAAGGATCATTAGAAGAGATATTGTTATTTTTAAAGGATCCTCTAAACTTTTTAATATGATCCCATACTAAAGATGATGGAGTTTTCGGAGACAATTGTTCACAAAAATGTATCCAACCTTGTTTCTTTTTCTTTTTTAGGATTGTAGTAGTTTGTGCAGCATTTTTTTTGTATTCCAAAAAATTTTCCGATGTCATATTCAAATTGTAACGTCTTTCAGCTGCTTTCCTATTCTTAACAACTTGCGAACATTCAGGATCCCATCAGGGAGGGGAAATTTTCTTGAAGTAATTGAATCAACAAATTTAGAATAAATATCAACAATATTACTGGAAGTTACTGGTTGAAGGGAAACTACTTTACTGTCAAGTGAAGATGCATAAGATGACCAGTCTGCATTTTTTAAACGATATTTAAAGGAGGGATTGAAATCAAAAATTGGAGTAGATCTATTACAGATGTTGATAAGGATAGGAAAGTGGTCACTACCATATGTGTGATCCAAGACGTTCCAAGACAAAGTAGAAGCAAGAGAAGAGCTACATGCAGTAAGATCCACTACACTTTGAGGGTTTTGCGATGGAAATACCCTCCTAGTAGGAGACCCGTTATTAATAATACGAGTACATAAATCAGCTTCATCAAAAATGTCTAGTAACAGACGTGCAAAAGATTCGTCATGGCTAGAACCCCATGAGGTGTGATGAGCGTTAAAATCACCCATCAAAATAACAGGAGGAGGAACAGATGATATTACGTACAAAATGTCTGAAATTAAGGATGAATGAGGGTGAGGGATGTATAATGATATAAATGAGATGTTAAAAATATTTACAGCGACAACATTAATGTCAGGAGAAACAGAAGGAAGATGAATTTGTGAGAAGGGAAGGTAACGCCTTACAAGTAAGGCGCTACCGGCATAGCCATCTGCCCTATCATCCCGAAGACATGAGTAACCTAAAACCCCAAAATGGGAATTAGGATCTAACCATGTCTCCGAGATGGCAATGACAGATGGTTGAAATTTACTAATTAAAAAAAGAAGCTCATGCTTCTTATGTCTGATGCTTTTTATGTTCCATTGCAGGATGGGAACTTGATCCATTATTGGAAGTTAGGGAAATGATTTGGGAAAGTTTTTGGGCAACGTGGGACGGTATGTTTGAATTTGATTTTCCTAACAAGTCAAATATCATATTAAACAGAATTTCCAGGAGATTGACATCCTGGAGTACCGGTGGAGAATTGGAAGAGGGAACAGGAGATATAGCACAACCATTTGGCATAGCTGAAGGAGGGTTAGCAACAAGAGCCTGATGGGATGCTCTATCGTATGTTTTTCCAGAGGCGTATGGGGGCGGGGAGTAGAACTGTGTTCACAGTTTTCCTGTATGATGAAATGGGACCGTGAGTGGATGGTTGTCTAAGTACTGATGGATGATGAGGGCTATTAATGATAGCAGAAGTCTGTGCAACTTCTGCATATGATTTAGTGGATTTAGGTATTGATCGGGATGCTTCTTGGTATGATATTTTTTCTTTTGCCATTAATAATTTAATGGACTTCTGCCTACTTTGCTCGGGACAGTCCCTGCTATTAGCACAGTGAAGTCCCGAACAATGCAGACAAGAAGCTTCCGCCTCAATTACACTGCAAGAATCTCCTGCATGCGGCTGAGCACAACGGTAGCAACGAGGCTGGGATCGGCAAAGGCCTTTAACATGACCAAATCTACAGCAGTTATAGCATTGGATTGTCGGGAATTGATATAAATCAACAGGAAGGCTGGTGTGAAAACAATAAATTTTGCTGGGGAGAACTTGACCTTGGAATGTTAGGACAACTGTTTGTGTAGGGGACCAAGTTACCTTACCATCTGCGATAATCTTCCTGTTGAGCCTGCGGGCCTTGAAAACAGGACCACATCCATTCGGCAAAATGATAGATTCCACAAATTCATCCATGGACAAATCAAAAGGGACCTGACGTACTACACCCATCTTAGTGATATTATATGTGGGGATTACGGGAACAAATTTAGAAATTTCTAAAATTTTATTATCTAAAAATTTATTTGCATCATCTGCTGTTTTAAATTCAACTGAGATTTTACCTCTACCAACTTTTTTAATACCATCTGTGCAGATATTATTTATTTTATTTCGTGAGAGAAATTGGCCAAACTTGATTGGGCGAATAGCTGTTCCAGCGATTGGGTCTGGTTCAGCCCGGGTAATATGAATAATATAAGGACCATTATCGAAATTCGTGTAACATTTAACACCCACAACTAGTCTGGGATGGGTATAAATATTTTGAATTGAGGCTACTGCTAGGTCTTTGTCAATAATAGTTTTTTTTTTAAGCGACTCGCATTGTTGACTCGCCTGATTATCAATTAATCGGCGTTTAAGTCCGGTAACTAAAACTTGCTCAGGTGATGAAGCACCAGGACGGGGATCTGGAGGGTCCGGAGGATCAGGAGGTTCAGGCTCCTGAGTATCCGACCAAATTTCCTTCTCCATCATATAAAAGCTAAAGATTTACACAAAAGAAAAACGTAAAACAAATGAATGAATGAACAATGAAACAAATAACTTACCAGTAGGTACAATATCTACATTTGAGCACAAATGATTACACACAAACGAATATCTATCCACAAGTGATAATGCAATGAAAAATTTCGATAATTTAGATCAGAATTAAACAGAAATTATTAAAATTTGAACAAAATCTCTCTGACACGTGTGACAACCATCCGGCCAAATTGAAAGCATTTCCATATTTTTCCTAGAATATATAAAAAAAGACGCGTGTCAGCGGTTTTGACATAGAAGAATTTCGGCCATAGAGTTTCAGAAAAAGGTAGGTTATTCAATAAATGTCTTTTTTAATAAACGATATTTTATTAGTTTTATACATATTTTGTAAATCTGGCATTACGCCCCATTTGAGGTGCACTGGGAACAGTAGGCACCTTGGATATTTTCTTTGAGAGTTTAGAGGTATTACCTACTTTATATTTTAAGGGTGTTTTTTACTTTCCAGGTTAAATGTTATCAACATTATATCACTTTTTCACTTTGTGTTTAATAAACATTATGTCAATTCTAGAGGAGGATAGTCCTATAATTTCAGCAGATTTATTTATTACTCTACCGGAAAATTACAATTTGACTGATGACAACTGCGGAGATGGGGATTCAGGGGCTCACTTACTGGGTGACAATTATTGGCTGAGCTGAGGTGCGATGCCAGGTACCATAAGTCAGGGGTCGCTGGGAACCGTTGAAGGGATTCCGTTCGTGAGCCAGGATAATGAAGAATACCAACCCTCGACTTCTTCGTATCAGGCACCGTAAAGATGCGAATGGGAATGCTCCCATGGTTCAGCTATGTGGAGAGAATGCTGGACGATATCATGCGAAAGTGGAAGGATGTAGGTACAGGGGAGACCGAGACTCGCCTATCTAGACCAAATCGGTCACGTATAGAAGGAAGGTGCAATAAGCCGGCGAGCGTATAAGTATGAACAGAACTATGAACGTTGAAGAAGCAAGAGATGTATGCAGAGCCTTTTGGCATTCTGTTCTCTCTATCTATCCTGCAAGGGAGATGGTGGGTGAATGATAAGTAGTAATACCTACTATTAGTAGAAATTACACTGAAATTATATGACGCCAGTGCCACAGAAATACAAAGTTTAGGTACAGCAAATGTGGAGTTGAGTTGCATCGACATTGTTTCCAATCTTTTTATACTACTAAATAAAAGTTATTTTGGCCTTTTAGATAATTACATAATCATTTAGTGCTTTTTCGAAATTGATTTAGTAATAAAATAGCAAATATGTACTAGCTGTGTTTGTTATTTCTTCTTATAAATCACATTGGTTTCAATATAGCAGCCATGTAGAGACCATGAGAGGTGCGTTGGGCCGATGCCATATAAGGTGCGGTGCTGAATATACATATATAAAATATATATAAAAAAATATAAAATTTAAGAAATATATTTTTGGCAGTTTTAGAACTGTTTTTTTAAATAAGTAAAAATATTAATATTTTTGTCATGTAACCCCTTGGGATAATATGGGTCAAATAATAAAATAATACACCCACTCGTATCCTCTTGGCTGCAAAGAGTATAATATAATCCCTCTTAGATTGCTTTATCTAAGTAATAACTACTTTTGAGATAGATGAGATCATTAGTTTAGATGTATTATTTCGGTGGCTCTTTCTGTGAGGCTATTGTTTGGCTATTGTCTGAAAATTTTCTTGTAAAACAAGAAGAAGATCACTTGGCCGCGTCGACCATAGAGTCCATAGATACTACATAAATAGTAGATACTAGGCACTGAACTGTCTTTGAAACGCGTCAGCGAAGAAATTCGCCTGACTCGCCTGATTCGATTCGACGTGGTCCGCGCGCCTTTAGTGGACGCAGTTTCATAGTAAATGTATAACAAGCGAATTTATGCGATTTGTTTCGGCGCGCCTGATGGACGCGGGCCTTAAAATAGGATTCCCAAATATTTCTTAAAATTTCTTTCTTTTTTTTCTTCCTTGTTGACCATGCCGTCTAGTCTTAAGTGTGGTCCATGGACCTATCATTGTTACTTCCATCGTGTGGCCTTAATTTCTTTCATGGACCTAACTAACATATATGTTACTTCCATGATTTCTATTTGTTTAACTTTGACACTTGACAGCGATAAGCATTAGCCAAAATTGAACACGAGCTGAAAGGATATTGCGCATTACTGCAATGAATACACCACCACCATCCCTTTTTGATGAAGTGGACAAACATCGGTCTCTTCTGTACACGACGTACCTCGCATCTATGAATTCTCTATCGGCAATGCTCGAGTTGAGCCAAGTCTCTGTTAGGGGCAGGGCTTTAATAGAATAGTTATTCTGAAGTATCTGATTAAATATGTCATTCGTTTTTATTCGAAGGCCTCGAACGTTTTGGTAGTATATATCTTGATATAAATGCTTGCATTGTTAGCAACACAACACAAATAAAATTAGTAATAAGTTAACAAGAAAACGTACTCTAGGATACTCATACTACACTATCAAATTTAAACTGTCATAACAGCGAATCTAGATCGCCTGACACGCCTCTTCTTTACGTACATAGACCTTTCCGTTTCGTACGTAATTCAGTTCCTTTGCTTTTTTTCGCGCTGCTGCATGGAGAGACTTGTTAAGTGGCGTTAGGTGTTCGACAACGTAAACCGGAACCTGACCACCAATCCCGAGATGTTGCGAGCAAAGTTTGTCCTTAGGATTTTTTTTATTAAATTTTTAAACAGCAGCTAACAGGGTATCACGTTTACGTGAGCTACGTAGTCTGAAAACAATGGAACGTAGCTTGCTATAGGACAGTCAACTACGTTCGCCAACTGTATCGCTGTGTTTGTTAATATTTCATTGCGAAACTCAGGTACACCAACAATTTCTACATTATTTTCGCGCATATGTTGTTCCACTGAATTCAATCGACTATTAAGTTCTTTTACAGTCGCTTGCAGTCCAGCGTTTTCGTTTTGCAGCGTTACGATGGTAGTCTCCCTTTCTTCTAACTTGCCCTTAAGCTGCTCAAATACTTACTTCATTTAAAAAAGTCATAGAAATCTGAAAATCAGCAAATTGGTTATTGATTATTTTTAACTGATCAGACAGCGTGCCATCAATCGTTGCCTTAACAGTTGTAGTGATTTCATGTTTCAGAATAGATCGGAGCTTTTCTTCAGTTATATAATCTAAGTTACTTGATCCGGGTGACAAGGGAACGTGCCTTAAAAGAACCGTGACATTGTCCTCTGCGCCCACTAGATTTATTAGCCCTGGACGAATAGGCGTATTAGTGTTGACGCATTTAGGCTGCTTACAGCGACACTCAGGGCATTGCCAAGAATTTTTCTGGTCTATGTCTAGTTGGCTAAACTTTTTACTAGTAAAATTACCACATTCCAAGTCATATCTCAGCATACATATGTAACATTTCAACCACTCCTTTGACTTAATTGCTTTTTTACAACCTGCACATTTATTATTTGCAGGCGTCATATTCAGTAAATAATCAAATATTATTACGGGAGTAGTTAATTGCCGGGCTGTTTATACAAACTGTTTGTATCGGTGTTTAAAAAATTTGTGTGAAAAAGATCTTAAGCACCGTGTACATGTGTCACTTACGCGTATCCAAGCAGTTCACTCACAACGGTGTCGTTTTGTCTATATTTTTGTCGCAAATGTCAATATTTTTGAAAACTATTACTGTTAAATAAGGAAAAAGAGTATTTTAGTACAGGCGGGAATCGAACCTGCGTCCCTTCCTATCCGGGGAAGTGCTCTAATCCACTGAGCTACAGTACTATCTTTTAGACATACCCAATCTCCTTATCACATTTGTCTTAACGACCAAAACGCCCTCTATCGGAACGCATTTACATGCATTAATCCAATATAGTAAGTTTAATTTTGCAATTTAAATTCATACTATTTGATGGCGTGATTTTTTTAAACATTTTGATCTTTATTTTAGCACTTGACATGCTCAGCTACTCTTAAAGTACTATAATTTGTGAATAAGGAAAAAGAGTATTTTAGTACAGGCGGGAATCGATCCTGCGTCCCTTTCTATCCGGGGAAGTGCTCTAATCTACTGAGCTACAGTACTATCTTTTAGACATACCCAATCTCCTTATCACATTTGTCTTAACGACCAAAACGCCCTCTATGGGAACGCATTTCTTTTTCCTTATTCACAAATTATAATTTGTACTTTAAGATGTTGAGGCACGGGTTCGTAGGCGGGTCGTGACCAAATAAAAGTTCAGAGAGTGATATACGATAACTGTATTATTACCGCACATTAACATAATATAGTTTAGATACCAATTACACTTTATGTTATCTAATATTAGAGATGCGACCGTTCGCTACCCGATTTAGCCGTGACTGGCGACGGTGCATTCCACATCATTACATATAGGTTACTTACGAGTGCATACCTGTAGTAGTCTGTCCCTACAGTATTCCCCCCTTATATAAAAATATAATACACAAACAAAATTCTTAAATAAAATGATCGAACATAACAAGACAAATATGTAAATACGTGACACATCCTTTAGCAAAGCTAACACTGTTACCGTGGGAAAGTACATTAGTATACAATCATCATATAAGATCTATATGAGTGATTTTATATAAAAAAATTGTTAGATAAAATATAATTAAGTATACACCAATTTTTTGTTAAGTAAAATTTAATTAAGTTACCCATAAGGAACCGCTGGTTGCTGGCCGGCTTTGTCAACCTGACTCAAAGACGCTGCTGAGTGGAGTTCATTTCGAACCCATCTCTTAGTATTTTTGTGACACCTTTTGGGCAGGAAACAGGTTACGATTAGGAATATAACACAAACAAGACTTGCCGTAATAATTCCATATGTTTCTACTGTCTGCTCCAGTGAACTATGGTTTGCGTTGTTCGCACCATTTTGGGCGATAACGATATCTTCGTGTTTACTATACGATTTACCCATATTTTAGGAAAATTCTAAAATATTATTAGGTACTGCAAAATACTAAATAATTATAAAATAAACTGTATACGGTAAAGTGTAAATGGTAAATGACTAAATTGTATAAGTAAAAATATCTAAGATTACTTATTTCTAGTAAAATTTGCTTACGAATTAACTTACTTCTAACAAAAAGGCAAAGTCACACTGCTACGCGATGCGATGCTACGTTTGTTGTACGTCTTCTTTCATATAAAAAAATGTATATAAAAGATATGTAAAAAGTAAAAATATGAAATGATAGATTAAGATATAAAAATGTATATAGTGTACAAACTTTAAACTAAAATTATAAGAAATAAAAATATTCAAAGGCAAACCAGTATCATACATTAGTTAAGTAATGAAGTGTTACATACTAAATTTCTCGAAATCGTACAGGTTGCTTACACGTTCTGCCACTGCGTGTGGTGTAATCGCGATTTGGGCTACCAGTGTTAGCGTTCGGTGCTACATCGCTGTCGCTAATATAGTAAGCGGGTTTTAAGCGATCGACAGATATTTTACTTTATCTTCCCGGCAACTGTATCTCGTAGACTTTACCACTTCTACTTAGTACACGGAAGGGTCCGTCATACGTCGGTTGTAAAGGTTTACGAATAGCATCATGCCGTACAAACACAAAATCACGTTTCCAAATCCGGATGTATGAATAAGTTAGGACTACTGCTCTGCCTAGTAGAAATGGATTTATACTGCTGAATTATATCCCGTTACTTGTTTACGTATTCACAGCTACTATCTAAGTCTACAGATGAGCTTGGCTTGCCGTCGTAATAATCCGCTGGCTTGGTAACTCTACCACCCAATGCAATGAGGTTTTGTTACATAAGCGAGCGGTTTTTAGCGATCTGTGCCAGCGTTCCACAGCCCCATTACATTGTGGATGGTAAGGTGTGGTACGCGACTTATCAATACCTAATAATTTCATTAGTTCGCTAAATAACCTACTCTCGAACTGTCGTTCCTGATCAGATGTCAACCTTTTAGGGCACCCAAAACGAGATACCCAACCTTCGTATACGACACGTGCAACAGTTTCGGCAGTTATATCCTTAATTGGAAAACATTCAGGCCACCGCGTACGCCTGTCTACTATTGTAAGGCAGTACCTGAAACCTTCAGACGACGTTGGTAGAGGACCTATGATGTCGACGTGAATATGTTCGAATCCTACACACGGTAAAAATGTTTCTAACGCTGAGGTGGTGTGACGACTTACTTTGGCCCGTTGGCACTGCACGCACGTTTTAGCCCAAAGAACTACGTCCTGGTTCATATTAGGCCAAAAAAATCGATCTTGGACCATTTTTCTAGATGTCCTAATTCCGGGGTGACAAAGGTTGTGAATAGAATCAAAAGCGATACGCCTAAAACTTTTTGTTAGATATGGCCTAGTCTTATCGTTTAAATTATCGCAAATTATATATTTTTCACAATCAGGCAACCTTAGTTTCTTAAGTAGGTATTGAGAATTAGTACTGCTAACTGCTGCGTTAACTGAACCGCGTTGCACAGGCTCAACTTACATTGCTTGAATGCTTGCTCAGCGTCACTACTCCACACAATAGTGTCTTATCTTTTTTCTTGGCCCCATGTAAATAACTATGTAAAATTGACTGTGATAAAGTTGCATTTGGGATAAGAGAACGATAAAAATTTAACATACCCAAATATCGTCGTAACTGCTCGATAGTTTGGGGTTTGGGGAAGTCCGTTACAGCCTTAACCTTATCTTCCAGGGGGGTGATGCCTTCTGAAGTGACATGGTAACCTAAAAAGTCTATCTCTAATTTACCAAAAGAACATTTAGCTATATTAATCGTTACACCATATTTATTAAACTGTTTAAACAATGCCTCCAAGTGTCTACGGTGACTACTGGAGTCAACACTAGCGACAATTACGTCATCAACGAAATTAAAAATACAATTTCGGCAATCTTCGTCTAGGCCTTGCAAAATAGTGTGATGCATGAAACGTTGAAACGTTTGGGCCGCGTTGCGTAACCCAAACGTCATGCGTGGAAATTCATAAAGACCGAAAGGCGTAATTATAGCGGTTTTCTCGATGTCCTCGGAATGCACTGGGATACAAAAATAGGCTTTATTGACATCTATTTTCGAAAAAATCTTCTTACCTGCAAGAATATACGTAAAATCTGAAACGCGTGGTATAGGATATCTGTCGGGCTTAGTGATAGAGTTTAATTTCCTATAATCGCCGCATGGACGAATGTCTCCGTTCTTTTTGGGAACAACATGTAAGGGACTCGCCCAAGGACTTTTGGACGGTCTACATATGCCAAGCTCTAACATCAAGTTAAATTTATCCCTAACTTTTTGGTACCTATTCGGCGCTAAAGGTCTAGCCCGAGCAAACACTGGTGGTCCAAACGTTTCAATATAATTATAGATTCCGTGACTGGGTACTTCCTTGTATGATACAAGTTTTGTAATGTCACTAAATTTATTTATTAAATCAGAAAAAGGATGGTTGTCGTCTACAGTTTTTAATGTTGGTTGATTAACCACATAAGCTATAGAGTTAAAATTTGTTAGCCTATCAATTAACTTACGTGAGCTTAGGTCGACCATTAAGCCGCGGTGTGACAAAAAATCAGCACCCAAAATCGCCTGTGAAATATCTGCTAAAACAAATGTCCATGTGTACGGCCTACGTAAAGCGAAGTCCAATTTCAAGGTTTTTACACCATAAGTCTTTATTTCAGTCCCATTTGCCGCATACAGTTTGTATTCACTATTGAGACTCGCACTATTCCTAAATTTCATAACGGGGAATACAGACACATTCGCCCCGGTATCAACAAGAAAACGCAAGCCGCTATTGATATCAGTAATACATAGACGGTTATTCGTTGAGACTGAACAGACATCCATCGCTGCCTGTTTCTCATCTAGTTTTTTGAACTGCCGCTGTCACCATCTTTCTTGTATGCACAAGGCTGTATGCATTTATTCGCCCTGTCCTTGTAGCGGAAGTGGTAGTAACACTGCCAATTCGGATTATGCCGACTGATGCTATCTCTACCTTGAGAGCTGGAACGACTTTGACTCCTGTGCCGGGTAAGATTACGACTAGGTCGAGTCTTTTCTAGCTGGTTCAAACGTCGCGTGAGTTTCGCAATCTGCGCTTGTAAATCCGTTTCCACTTTCATCTTACTGGCACTCGAAACTTCCGTAATTTCTGCGTAGCGCGTACTTTCCATCACCTTGTCCGCCATAGCTGCTAACTTGTCCAGGTCCGTAATCTCACTGACAGTCAAAACAGCATGCACTGCTGAAGGTAAATGGCCCAACCACAGCATACGTAGGGTCTCATCAGCAAATTTACTTCTTGCGAGTTCCTTCATCTTGCGTAGGAGCTGGGAAGGTTTTTGGTCACCTAACTCCTGCTCCTTAAGCAGTTTTTGAACTTGTCGTGTTTCCGACTCTTCATATACCGTGAGAAGTCTATTTTTCAGGGCTTCCTACTTCTTGGTCTCAGGAGGTTTTAAAACGATGTCGCTCACTTGTTCCACATTATCCCTGCTAAGCTTAGCAACGACCAGATTATATTTAGATTCATCCGATAACTTCTGGCTGGCCACCACTGCTTCATACTGTGCGAACCAAAGACGCCGGGATTCTCTCCAAAAATTGGCAATCTTCGATGAAACAGTTATTTGGGCTTAAGCCGTGCCGCCCAATTCAACTTTCACTGGTGCTGGCTGAGACATTGTTCAATCACTCACTGTACAGTTTTATTTGAATTTAGAATTTTAATATTTTTCAAATGTTCAAAACGCGGGTCACCAATGTTGAGGCACGCGTTCGTAGGCGGGTCGTGACCAAATAAAAGTTCAGAGAGTGATATACGATAACTGTATTATTTACCGCACATTAACATAATATAGTTTAGATACCAATTACACTTTATGTTATCTAATATTAGAGATGCGACCGTTCGCTACCCGATTTACCTGTGACTGGCGACGGTGCATTCCACGTCATTACATATAGGTTACTTACGAGTGCATACCTGTAGTAGTGTGTCCCTACAAAGAGTAGCTGAGCATGTCAAGTGCCAAAATATAGATCAAAACTATTACTGTTTTAATCACAAATTATTTGTTTTCATTGATAGTAATGCAACCAATTTGTTGTGTATGGGTTCAGGCTCGAAGCAATAATTAATTCTCTAGGCAGCACCACCTTAAAACTAATTTATATAAGCAAGAATTGAGGAGCAAAAAAACACGTCAGTGCACAGTTCACGAGTTGAGTAAGTGATAGTTAGGTATATATTAGTTATATGATGGTTAGGTACATATCCGTGTAATATTTGCGATGACGCGACAGTTTAAGTCTCACGTTAGTCCGGGACATGTAGTTCCAGCACGACGGGGCTCCTCCACACTTTTCTCTCGCCGTGAGGGAATACCTTCATGCAGAGTATGGTGCACGTTGGATTGGACGTGGAGGACCAGTTGCTTGGCCACCCGCTCACCTGACCTTATGCCTTTGGATTTTTTTATTGGGTCACATAAAAGAGCGCGTATTGCTAACACAGTGCGAGTTGGAGGATGAGATGCGGGACAGGATCCTTGCAGCCTTTAATTCCTTAAAAATTATACTGCAGTCCTAGGAGTTATAGTAAATTTTTTAAAACGGTGTCGAAAATGCATCGATGTCGATGGTGAACTAGATTTAAGAAGATCGATGAATGTATAGACGTAATAATAGCATAGTTACCTACCCGCGGCCGTGTCTTATATGTTAGTGGAGCGGGCGGTGTTTCGCGTAAATTACATCAATAAAATCGACGTAGGTAGGAGGGCGTGGCGATTATACTTTCAGTGGTAAGTAACATTTTAGTTAACTTAAACATAATATTTTTTATTGTCTTAATTTTTTTTTCATGCTCTCAGAAAAAAGAAAAAAATAGATTTTCGTAATCCCTATACGATACTGGTTACGATGGGCTCCTGGTGTTATAGTGGTGTGAAACACCCTGTATATAAAAGAAAGTCGTGTTAGTTACACTATTTATAACTCAAGAACGGCTGAACCGATTTGGCTGAAAATTGGTAGGGAGGTAGCTTAGAACTAGGAGACGGACATAGAATATTTTCTTTTTTTATAATTTTTTATCCCGTTCCCTTGGAACGTGACATAAAACGTGGTATAACAAAACGCAACTGACATGTGCATGGGCCAACGTCATTTGAGTCACTACGGACTGTTAATGGTACAATATTCCCAACATATCGTGCTGCATGTGAACAACTCAATTTACTATAAAACGATACCCATTGGGATACGACAATCGTTAAAGCAATTATCTCTGCATCGCCAAGCCAGATACGCACATTATTTTTTTTCGATATGCTTTCCATCAAACCCATCTAATCTGTGGCACAAATACAAGGATAATATGTCAGAAGACATATTCAAATTCGTGTCAGTTCAAGAAATCCCGATCTTGAGATGAATGAGAAAATACATAATCGGGCTTTGCTCATGATCGAAGACGTCATGTGAGGTAGTTTATTAGTCAGGTTAAGAATTAAAGTACAAATTATAATTTGTGAATAAGGAAAAAGAGTATTTTAGTACAGGCGGGAATCGAACCTTCGTCCCTTCCTATCCGGGGAAGTGCTCTAATCCACTGAGCTACAGTACTATCTTTTAGACATACCCAAACTCCTTATCACATTTGTCTTAAAGACCAACGCCCTCTATCGGAACGCATTTACATGCATTAATCCAATATAGTAAGTTTAATTTTGCAATTAAAATTCATACTAATTGATGGCGTGATTTCTTTAAACATTTTGATATATATTTTAGCATTTGACATGCTCAGCTACTCTTAAAGTACAAATAAGACATCCCTCATGTCAGTGGTTTTAGCCACTATTCGTGCGAAATCCAACATTGCGGTTGCAGTTGTTTCTTCGTTCGGTTGAATAGCAGCCACATTGTTAGAAGGATGCCTTACGGTTCATTCAGCATTAAAATTACCGTTAAATCTTCAAACTACTGAAGAACCAACATGTAATATTGCAAAACATTCCGCAATGGCCAAAGTTTTATCAGCATCGAAAATCATCATCTGGGACGAATGCACAATGGCGCATAAACGTGCATTGGAAGCACTTAACCGAACATTGAAAGATCTACGCAATGACTCCAGATGTTTTGGAGGCGCAATGATTTTACTGTCTGGCGATTTTCCTCAAACACTGCTAGTAATTCCAAGATCAACTGCTGCCGACGAAATAAACGCTTGCCTTAAATCATCGAATCTATGGCGCTATGTGAAAAAACTTCAGCTTTAATTATATATAAATTAGCTAAGAAAGTTCTAAGTTTCTCACAAATCCGGTTAACTTGTGGCAACCAGTTAAATTTGCTGTCTATGACCAAACCTATGTAAGTATGCTTGGCAACCATTTCTATTGTTGGACAGTTACAATGACTGTTGAAGTTGTGCATACATAAATGTTCGTGTGCCACCAGCCTTCCACCAAGCGCACGTTGGGTCTTAGTAAAAGGGGAACAAATATGAACAAGTTTAGTTTTGTTTGCGTTAAGGATTAACCCATTGTCATGGCACCATTTGCTGATGTTGTCAAAATCTAGCTGCATTTTAGACAGCGCAGCGTTAACATCTTGATCTGCAATAAGTAGACAAGTATCATCAGCGTACTGGTATGACGTGCAGAGGCCTAGGACATTGTTGATGTCATTGACATATGCAATGAAATGAAGTGGACCAAGTACCGATCCTTGAGCCGTTCCCTCATGAATTGGTTTGACGTCACTGTCAGACTTATTAACGTTGACACAAAAAGATCTATTCTGGAGATAATTTTTGCACCATCTTAGCAGTGGACCGCGTACACCAGTGTTTTCAAGATTTTAACAAGGGTGCTGTGTTTTAACGTATCGAAAGCGCGTGAGAAATAAAAAAAGGGAAACATGTATTAGTGTTTCCTAGAGTTTAAGTAAGAGTTTATTTCATCTGTAAATTGAGACAATAGTGAAGTAATACTTTTGGTTGGAACCCAAATTGATTTTTACAAATAATGTTATGATTTTGATAGAATGAATGAATATGGTTGCTGAAATACTTCTCCACAATCTTGTCGATGGACGATAAAAGAGTGATAGGACGATAATTTGTTACATCGTCATGTCTGCCCTTCTTATAGATTGGACGTACACAGCCCCGCTTAAGTTCGTCTGGATACTTCCCCGTTTTAAGACTAACATTGATTAGGTTGGCAATGGCGACAGATATATTAGTGCTTATTTTCTTGATATCCACGACTTTAATCCCATCTTGACCAGGAGCCTTAAAGCTTTGTAGTTGGTTTATAATTTCATGTATTTTATCTGGGGTGACCTTGTTAACTAGAGTGCTAATATCAGTGTGGTTATTATATTCTCTTTCATTTAGAAGTGGTTTATCGCACTTTAGTAGTATTCGTTTCACTGAGTTTTGAAATTCTTCAGCAAACCTATTTGCAATATCTAGGGATGTCAAATTGTGTGCACTGAAGGCTTTTAGTATTATTTCATCGATTGATTGGGTAACTCTGCCACATATTGAATTAACCAGTTGCCTCAGCTTTTTCGAATGGGTATAATTGTTTGTAATGGTTTTTTTATAATATTTATTCCTATGATATTCAAGAACTTTATGAACGTTGTTACGTGTTTTATTATATTGTAATTGTAGACATTTATTGGTTGGGTCAGATTTCCATAAGCTAAATAATTTATCCCTCTTTTCACTAAGATATATATTTTGGTTAATCCACGGAAGTTTACATCGAAGAACGGTATTTTTCGTATTAGTTTTTAATGCTTTTTTGCACGCATTTTGAAATTTAGATTCAATAAACTCATATATTTGGTTAGGGCAACTCATACTATTGGTAAGGGACCAATCCGCATTATTTAACTCATTCAATAATATTCCACTATCATGACAATATATTTTGTTCTTTTTTTGGAGCATGCTGTATATGCGCTCGTACGCAAGCAATAAGTGTGACACAGTGATCCGCTAGTGCAACGTCGACTACCACCGAGTACGCATTACATGTAAATAACCGAGCAAAAGTATGATCAATGCAGGACTAAGTCCTGTAACTTTATTTAATCTGCTATCAATTCGCGTGTAGTTAGATATTCCACATACAAACCCATGATCCGATAGCATGTCTTTGTATATGTCCCGGTGTGAAGAGTGCGATTTTAGATCAATGTTTGTGTCACCAAGTATTATCATGTCAGAGGCGTTACATTTGTTTATTAGTGTCGATAGTTCAGTAACAAAAGTAGTTTTATTAGTGGAGGGGAGTCTATAGATTGCACACACAGTTATCGGATTATTACTTGTAGTTATTAAAGTACCTGTTATAGTTTCAAAAGAGTCCGTTTTTTAAACATGCAGGCTAACATGAGTTGAGAAGCAAGTTCTTTAGTTTATATTTTACTACTATTTTACTACACTTAGGGGTTTTTCTTAGTATCTCTATTTTATTAAATATATTAGGCACTAAAAATTTTGTCACTCTCTCTCCATAGTGATTGGTCATTTTCGGTTGGACGAATCTTTTTTCTCTCACATTTCTAGTATTATATTTATTATTTATGTTTTCCTTATATTCATCGCTATAGTAGTGTTCTATAGGTCAATTAAATATTTAAGATTTTTTATCTACTGGTATAATTCTTCAAATTGAAAATAACTTATCGTATTCTAGATTGCATTTATTCTTAACATTTTTACTAACTAGGAACTTAATCAGTCTTATTTGTAAATTTTTAATATCTTGAATGTATGTTTTAAATGTCCGGCCATATACAATAAATCCGTAGCTGATTATTGAATCAGCGAGCGCGTAGTATGTAGCACGAAGTGTATGCTTACTTACTACCTTGTTAAGCTGATATACAATACCTAAAATGGACCATAATCTGTTACATAGAAAATTTATATTCATTTTCCAATGAAAATGTTTGTCAATAGTTAGACCTAAATATCTAAATGAGCTTACATAGGTACTCTAAGTTATTAAAACTACAGTTAGTTTTATTATCGTGTAGTAACCGGTACTTTTTTTTATTTTTCCCATGGTCAATTATATGTGGCATGTTCACGGGTCGGAAGACCATCTGCTTTATATGTTCTTGCGCTTGATAATAAAACGATAAATGTCGTCTATCACAAAGTGCTTCACTGAAGAGTGCAACCCATGCATCAAAATACATGGCCAATAAAGAATCTTTAAAATACTTGATTTCTTTTTATTTATATTTATTATCATAATAAAAATAAGATCCAAAATCTGCTCATTTATTGCCCCTAAGGCGGAATAAAGTTCGCAGGGTCAGCTAGTTACATATAAATTTATAAGTAAAGTGAAAACTGGGAAAATTAAATTCGCAATAAGGCAACACCGAAACAATTCTCAGTAATAGAAATTTAGCTAAAAAAGGTGTTTTGCGAGTGTATCTTAGTAACAATTATTAATTTCGAGTAAAAAAGCCTATTTTATATCACTTTATAGCATTCAATCATTAAATTATTTCATTTTCTACTACTTACGAATGATATATTTTATACCAGTATTTTTTCGCTCGCTGTAGATTTTGTAGCTTAGTACACTATTTTACAAGCACTATTATCACGTAGTCTTTGTCTCAAAACACTGAATAATATGTAAATATATGTAAAACCCTCAGATTAAATATATCTAGACATAGCGAAGAAAATGCTGTGACATGTATGAGCGAGAACACAAGATACAATTTACTGGTGCAAAAAAAACAGACAAAGTCATAGATTTTTGTCTTTGTCACCGTGGCCAGGTTTTGGTATTGTCACGATGTCAAAATGCTTTTTCTGTCATGATTCAACTGACATAATCGAACATTTGTATCAAACATCGGGTTTTACATAATATTTACGTATTAAATCAGTGTTTTGAGAAAAAGAAACGTGATAATAGTGCTTGTTAAACAGTTTACTATGTTACAAAAGCTACAGCGAGCGAAAAAATACAGGTATAGCACTTCATTCATTTGTAGTCGAAAATGAAATAATTTAACGATTGAATGCTATAAAGTGATATAAAATGGGCTTTTTTACTCGTAATTAATAATTGCTACTAAGATACACTCTCAAAACACGTTTTCTAGCTAAATTTCTATTACTGAGAATTGTTTCGGTGTTGCCTTATTGCGAATTTAATTTGCCCAGTTTTCACTTTACTAATAAATTTATATGTAATTTATGAAATGATGATAAAAAATTACCATTTTAGGTTTTCCTCTAATCCAGATGCGAGATCGAAATGGGTGGATGCTACGGGAAAACGAGGCAACACACGAAATACCCAAAATATGTTTCACGATATTTTGTTGATGTTTCATTATACATAATAAGAAAATAGTAACGTTGGGAGCAAAATCATTGCCAGTGAATATGTTCATGTAAGTATAGCTTTTAAAGTCTTTATACTTCAACTTTGTAAGTAAATCTCTATTCTAGATTATGACTACCGCTGTAGTCATAATCTAGAATTCAGAGAAACTGATTTGCTCTCTCTCTTGTGACACATGCCTGAGGTTTAAGGGTTTCAAAATAGTTTCCAGGAGTAAAACAAAATTAAATAAGATATATTCACACCAAAAATGGTAGGTGGCAACACAAATTTATAAGGTCGTGGTATTCGTCCTATAGCTAACTTCACCACTTGTAGTACTCTCTCTCCCGTGGGACTGGCCATGAAGCACATCGTTGCGTTTTGGTCGTAGCAGGAGATAGCCGTTTATTCTTTCATTTCATATCAGTGAAATGAAATGGTGAGCAGCGGCTTGACAATACTCTCAGTATAGTTGAGTCCATGAGCGACGGTTGACATTTACCATCAGATGGGCCGTGGCTCGTCTGCCACTAAATACAATAAAAAAAAAGTTCTTATTCAATTAATTAAATCAGCACTGGAAGGAAGATAATTATTTTCTTATTTGACCCAGAAAAGAAAGAAAAGGTAATTTAATTATATTCTTGTGTATTATTATTTTATTAAATATAACATTATTATTTACCAGATGAGATATCGAACAGAACAGCAATTTATGGAGCAGCTATACTTACCTTGCATCAAGGCTCAAAGTCTTGGTATTTCCCTACGTGATCGAATTCTTATTACTGAGATCCATAGAACGTGAATATCCGACATAGCCTGGCAGGTTTGCATGCTGAAGTGGCAATGGGCAGGTCAAATCGCTCGACAAACTAACAACCGTTGGGGAAAAAGGTTTTCGAGTTGCGACCACGTATCGGACAGCGCAGCGTAGTATGGCCTCCCACCAGATGGACCAAATATATGGTCAAAGCTGCAGGGAGCCGTTGGATGCAGTCAGCACAAGCCCATTGGTTCTGGTGCTCTCTTGGGGAGGCCAATGTCCAGCAGTGGACGTTTAAAGACTGATGGTTGGATGAATAAAAGGGGTGTAGATTTACTTTTAAATAATTATTTTAATAAACGTTGTGATTTTCAATTAAATATTTGTTACGAAGAGTTTCTTATTTATGGTCAAGTTACAGACCTCATTCTAACTATCGTTTATTTTGCCCAAATATGGTTAAATATTTGTCAACCTGGCAACATTTAAAAAAAATATTGCTGTTTCAAGTGCGGCCACGCTGTGGCTCCGTCTAGTTCTTAGTCTGAGGTAAAACCTGAATATTTATACAAATGTTCGATTTTGTCAGTTGAATCATGACAGACAAAGCATATTGACATCGTGACAATACCAAAAACTGTCCACGGCGACATAGACAAAAATATCTATGACTTTGTCTGTTTTTTGCACCAGTAAATTGTATTTTACGTTCTCGCTCATACATGTCAAAGAATTTTCTTCGCTCTGTCTAGGACGTATTTAGTCTGAGAATATGATAGACTCGCTACTATTATGACACTAAGGATGAAGAAAAAGATGAACATATTAGTTTGTAGCAAGAGTGAGCGAGACACATGTACAAGTTTTTAATCCTTATCGCGTATGCAGTATTTTTATTTGGACCCAATTCAACTGGATCCAAACAATAAGGTGGCCAACCCTTTCGTATTCTGCGGGACCGTGCTGAAATGCCATATTTAAACCAGCTTTCTATAAATTAGTTAATTATTATTGTAAAACATTAAATGAGTCCCACGTGCCTATTTTACTACTCTATTTTAGCGCTTAAAGTTTAAAGATGGAACTAAATACTATGAATGTTCAACAATGAATTTATTGTTTCTCCAAATTTTCTCCTTTAGAGTAAATGTTTTTTTTCATACGATTAAACCAATTTTGAAAATTATCTGGCCGTATAAGATTTAGTATTATTGTAGTGCAAGATGATACGACGTTTACGGATATCGTCAATAACTTTCGGCAAATAAATCATGTTTTAATTAAAATTTAATGTTAATTTGTGTTAATGAGTGTTTTGAGAAAAAGACTACGTGACAATAGTGGTTGTAAAATAGTGTACTAGGCTACAAAAGCTACAGCGAGCGAAAAAATACAGGTATAACATTTGATTCATATGTAGTCGAAAATGAAAAAAATTAATGATTGAATGCTATAAAGTGATATAAAATGGGCTTTTTACTCAAAATTAATAATTGCTACTAAGATACACTCGCAAAACACGTTTTCTAGCTAACTTTCTATTACTGAGAATTGTTTCGGTGTTGCCTTATTGCGAATATAATTTGCCCAGTTTTCACTTTATTAAAATTTATATGTAATTTATGAGATGATGATAAATATTTACTATTTTTGGTTTCCCTCTAATCCAGATGCGAGATCGAAATGGGTGTATGCTACAGTAAAACGAGGCAACCCACGAAATACCCAAAATATTTTCTACGACATTTTGTTGATGTTTCATTATACATAATAAGAAAATAGTAACGTTGGGAGCAAAATCATTACCAGTGAATATGTTCATGTAAGTATAGCTTTTAAAGTCTTTGTAACTTCAAAAAACATAGCATCACGCCTGTGTTCCCCGAAGGGGTAGGCAGAGGTGTATTACGCACCCACGACTCGCCAGCTATGTATACCGGGCACATTTACAAACTTCGGGCTGCTACTGAGAATTTTTGTTTGTTTTGAAAAATCTCAATAACACTGTCCGACCCGGGGATCGAACCCGAGACCTCACGATCAGCAGTCTCGCATACACTACCACTGTACCACAGTTGTAATTTCATCTTTGTAAGTAAATCTCAATTCAAGATTATGACTACCGCTGTAGTCATAATCTAGAATTCAGAGAAACTGATCAGCGCTGGAAGTAAGATAATTATTTTCTTATTTGACCCAGAAAAGAAAATTTAATTATATTCTTGTGTACTATTATTTTATTAAATATAACTTATTATTATTTACCAGATGAGATATCCAACAGAACGGCAATTTATAGAGCAGCAATACTTACCTCAATCATCAATAGCATCAATGCTCAAAGTTTTGGTATTTCCCTACGTGATCGAATTCTTATTACGGAGATCCGTAGAACGTGAATATCCGATATAGCATGCCAGGTTTGCATGCTGAAGTGGCAATGGGCAGGCCATATCGCTCGACAAGCTGACAATCGTTGGGGAAAAAGGTTTTCAAGTTGTGACCACGTATCGGACAGCGCAGCGTAATATGGCCTCCCACCAGATGGACCGAATATATTGTCGAAGCTGCAGGGAGCCGGTGGATGCAGTCAGCCCAAGCCCGCTAGTTCTGGTGCTCTCTTGGGGAGGCCAATGTCCAGCAGTGGACGTTTAAAGACTGATGGTTGGATGAATAGAAGGGTGTAGATTTACTTTTAAATAATTATTTTGATAAACGTTGTGATTTTCAATTAAATATTTGTTACGAAGAGTTTCTTATTTATGATCAAGTTACAGACCTCATTCTAACTATCGTTTATTTTGCCCAAATATGGTTAAATATTTGTCAACGGTAAAAAAAATATTGCTGTTTCCAGTGCGGCCACGCCGTGGCTCCGTCTAGTTAGTCTGAGATCATATTTTTTGTCTAATACTTATCGAGTTCGTAATAAGGGGGAGAGGAAATGACTACAAATTTACCGAGCCTTTCTTTGAAATCCAAAAATGGCGGTATTTCCGCTAGGGAAGCGCGTAAAAAATATCGATATCGATACTTCAGTCCTTCAAGCGATCTATAAATTTTTGGGTAGACAAAGGTTTTTTTAATTGCGTATATCTTTATCTACCTGTACCTATAATTATATCTATGAGTGTCAAATTGCAACCCAATCCATTCAGTCATATAAGCTAGTGGTTGATAGATCAATCAGGCATGCATTCTTTTTAAACAAACAGAAAATTAAGGGCATAACACTCTATTGAATAGATTTGGGTTGTAAAAAGCGTAAAGAAATGAATGATAATTTAATCCTGGGTATAGTCGTTCATTCTAAGTCCAAACATACCTATCTAAGTTTGTGATGTGATGACATCAGGAGACAGGCTGACATACAACAGATAAAGGCTTTGTTCCGATATACACTGCGAGCACTGTGATATCACGTGATCAACAGCTTCCATAAATATAAATTTGCACTATGGAATATTATTATTATTGAATATTGTAAATCAAAGATACCCAAACTAAAAAAAAATGTAAAGCAATTGTGTTTATTGTATTGTAAAACCAATACTTTGTATGAAATGAAAGTAATGGCTGATCAGTATACTGGACTGCATTCCGTTATAAACAGTAACCAGTATAGCTAACTATGAAGGAACGACTTCAGAGTATACTAAATTGACATCACACCCTACAGTGCTCGCAGTGTATATCGGAACCTTAGACAAAGGATGTCATCAGCGTATGCGGTGTCGAGATAGCGATAGTTTGACATAACTAGATGTACCATAGCTATGAGGCAATAATATACCATACTTTAACTTGTACCCCCTTTTACGGGTAAATTTTACTATTGCGTATTTCAATTTTCCTTAGTTTAGTTTGTAGCAATTACTTACACCATATGAGAAAATAAAGCAAAACCGATTTCTGCAAAATTTATTTCGTGCATTATACAAAACTCATCGTTCATCTAGCCATCCATCAGCCTTTTGACGTCCATTGTTGGACATAGGCCTTCACAAGAGCGCGCCACTACTACTGTTTCTGTACTGACTGCATCCAACGGCTCCCTGCGGGTTTGACCAGATCGTCGGTCTATCTGCTCTAATCCGTCCTAAGCTGCGCTATCCGATACGTGAACCACCACTTGAGAACCTTTTGTCCATCCAACGATTGGCCTGCATATTGCCATTATAGGGTCGTCGAATAGATAGTCGGGCTATGTCAGTCACTCCTGTTCTTCTACTCCGTATCCGGATCTCCGTATTATGAATTTAATTACGTGGAGAAATATCGAGTAGGAGTGGACTATACGCTTCATGGCACGCTGAGTAACTTTGAGCCTTGATGCAAGGCCAACGTTCAGAGACCATGTAACTGTAGCACATGTCATCACTGGTAACACACACTGGTTATAAGCCTTTATTTTCAGATACTGAGGAATATTCAACGAGAATATATTGCTTAGTTTCCCGAACTACTTTATAATTCACTCAAAACCACTCTGCTAGTAATAATTTGCTCAATCGTGATAGAGTTCTTTTCTTCTGGTGGCTAAAAAGGAAAATTATGAGAAGCACATTTTAATCAAAATGAGAAGAATAATATCAATCAGCTCTCAAGCAGTTATAATTAAAAAAAAATAGATGTCGCGGGACGGCTACCAGATGTGAAACATCGTAGTTATTTTGCAGGAATAATGAGTAGAAATAAAATGATCATAACAATTTCAATGTGTGCTTGCATAAAATTATGACATGTAAAATAGCGGAAATGGACATAAATCATCATCATCAGGCCCTGGAAATCATCTAAGACCAAATTACTCATCAAGACGAAACAAACAATTCCAAACTCGATAAGGTTGTGTCGTTTCATGACTGGCCACCTTCCAGCTCCATCATCAGACCCTAGATACTATCTAGAGACAAAGTACTCGTCAAGACGAATCATACGAGCCCAAACTTGATGGAGTTATGTCATTTTGTGACGGAGTTCCTATGGCCACCTTCTAGCTCCATCATCAGACCCTGGATACCATTAAAAGATAAAGTACTCATCAAGACGAATCAAATGAGTCCAAACTTAATGGGTTTGCGTCGTTTCATTATGAAGTTACCGTGGCACCTTCCAGCTTCATCATCAGACCCTGGATACCATCTAGAGATAAAGTACTTGTTAAGACGAATCATACGAGCCCAAACTCAATGGGGTTATGTCGTTTTATATTGGAGTTCCTATGGCCACCTAGCTCCATTATCAGATCCTGGATACTATCTAAAGACAAAGTACTCGTCAAGACGAATCAAACGAGTCCAAACTCGATAGTGTTGCGCCGTTTCATTATGAAGTTCCTATATCCATCTTCCAGCTCCATCATCAGATCAGCTCCATGTCATCATAATATTGTATTATTACATAATATACACATGCTTGTAAAATTTCAGCTCAATAGAAAATTGGGAAGTGAGTCTAATTTAACTTACAAGATTTGAACGGAACAAGTAAAAAAGCGTCGCCACGCCAACAGCCGATTTTACCCTTCCTCCGCATTAGATATTTCACATCAACAGCGTAAGGAATAAAAATGATCCAGGTCCAGAGTTGTAATCAGTCCCAATAAAACAGCGTTACGAAAAGATAGTTATGGTAATACTAAAGAATAATTAAAAAATCTACTTACCTCGATTTGTTAGTCATTCCCATATCCAGATATCATCCCAGATACCTCTATAGTGACGGAGTTATCTGCTCCTGCCGGCTAAAAAGTTACGTTGAAAATATAACTTATTTGTAATTTCATATATTAAATTTATAAGAATATCAAAAAAAGGGTTAAATGTTCCCGCAGAGGATTGGAAATTCATCACCCTTGCAAACATAGCAATAGGTGTTAAGACAATTTGTTATAATTTTGAAATATATAATAGAAAAAATAAGATCGTGCTTATCTATTAACATGCATGTGCAATTAACTAAATAATTTCATTGAGTGAAGTACTTATAGGTATAAACAGAATGGGAAGTGGGAATCACGATTCAAATACGTGAATTTTTTTGCCTTGCGAAAGCATCTTGATTCGAAATGTTTCGAACATATTTGAGCATCCAAAGGCGGTTGCCAATTTTTCCGTCCAGTAAGTACAATCCATAGACCTCTAATGATTTTTTTTTCTTGGGAATACTGCAATAAAATATGTAACTTAAAAACTGTGTTGTAGTTTTGCGAGAGTTCTATGGGAAACCTGTCAGCTACGGACTGGCATCCCTAACAGATCATAACCGGAATAATTTCAGAAGACAACTACCATTAAAACTTTGTACCGTAGTATCTCTAACTATTCTGTGCTTTGTACACTATAAATGCACTACCTATTTTAGCCGGATACTACAAAAAAAAACTGCAAAATAATGTTTAGGTTTTGCTTAAAATGTATTAGAACGTGTTAAAATAGATCTAAAACGTGATTAATTAACGTTTTTTGAAACACTAATGCAAAAACAATCTTACTTACCAATGAAATGTGATGTTCTTAATATTTTGTTCTGGTCGATTTTTGCAACTTAATATGCAACAGCGACCCATGTTTAATGTTCTTATCTCTTCTCTAGTTTACTTTCTCCAAAATTTATCACTAAATCACTAAACTTATACAATTTTTAATTCAAAATGTTATTTTAAATATCTATTGTTTAAATTCTGCCTATTATGACAGTTAAGGAGACCAACTTTCAAAAATTGTGTGTCGGACTTTTTGTTAATTCTCCTGAAAGATTGAGTTTTGTCATGTGACCTACCTTGAGTTTTAGACATCTTTAGGCATATGCATGAGTCAAATATATCCATCTTAGACAAACATTTGGGTGTGAAAAAGTGTGTTCTCGGTGGAGCCCATACAATTTGACTGTTGCCCAAAAAACGGACCGCAACACTTGGCTTGATAGATTTAATAAACAGGTGCCATATTTGGTGTTTGGTATACATAGTTATAGCTGACGAAACATGGATTTATTGCTACGATCCCAAAAAGATAGCAGCAATTGAGCGAACCTTCAAGATGAGCCAAAACCAAAAAAATGGCACGCTGCAAAGTGCCTGCATGCGGTTAACAACTTCCTTTTTTAATAAAACTGGAGACGATTCTATTGTTGCTTTGGAATCATTCTACCATGAATAGTGATAGGTACCAGGAATAGTTATAGTAACGGTCGTACCATTTATTTGCCTAAAGTTCCCGCTCGTACTATAAATGTCTTTTCACAAATAATTTGTACTTTAAAAAGTAGCGAAACATCGGGAGTATGTCAAATGCATGATCAAAAATGCCGAAAGTCATTGACGATATCCTTAAAAATAGAGAGTTTTACCATAAAATAAAACTTACCTATTATTTTTTCATCAATATCCGGAATCCATATTGAGTCAAGCATCAGTCTTTCTATCTTGAAGTCAGCGATTTCCGGTTCTCTCTCCGTAATTAGCGCCCTCTATACTGACTTACCCTTTGCCGTTTAGCGCTTGTCGGGCGACTGACCGACTTTTAATCATTATGGCACTCATTATGCACCAGGTAGCCCTTACCTGGATTCCGGATATTGATGAAAAAATAATAGGTAAGTTTTATTTTATGGTAAAACTCTCTATTATTTGTTTTGTATCAATATCCGGAATCCATATTGAGTGACGTGTTTGTTATCTCCTGGTGCGCTTAACGCAAAGACGCTATAATGTGTAGGTAATTTTTATTGTTAACTAAAATTGATATGTATAATGAAATAAACGGATTTAACACAGCTAAATGTAACTCAAGTATTTGCTGCGGATTCTATTCTGTACTTAATTCTGACTCTTTGACTGTATTGATTGGACTGCACGAATATCGTTCTGAATGCTGTCCTCATCATATCAATTTTGGTTGGGGTACTTACGATTATACGGCGCTAGTTGATCAGTATTTACACTGAGCCAATGCCTATCCGACCTTCACCATCCGACCAGGGAGCAACTGGCGACCTCAAAACTATATCCAATTTGTGTTTAGGATTCTGACAAGCTGTGACAACTGCCAGGACTCCACTCAAGAGTCAGTACCCACGACTCGAAATGACGTCCGAAGCACTGCAAAGCCTAGTCTCATGGTCTCACGCCTGTATCCCCGAAGGAGTAGGCAGAGCTGTATTACACACCCACGGTTCGCCAACTGTATTTATGTCCCACGTAACAGGAGTCGAGCCTATTGCCGTTTATAGGGCACATTTCCAATTTACGAAAAAGAACAATAATAATGCCCGACGAGGTTTGAACCAGAGACCTCATGATCAGCAGTTGATCACACTACCGCTGAACCACCGAGGCGTTTGATCACTGAAAAGCATTTGATCATTCATCTCATGCCACAGGACGAAAGCTTCTGAACTTCGCCGCGTGCTTAAGTAACAAGTGCATAACTAGGATAGAAATAGATAGATTAATATTTTGGCAGTGACTTATGGCTAGGTGTATAATTGTATCATCGTCAATAATGTTAGAAGTAAGTGACAACAGGGATGATAACACCGAGCGATAGCTTGGGCTAGATAGCTTTGATAGAGATGCCCCTGCTAAGAATCAAGGTGGCAAGCAGCATGTCTCAAAGGAAAGTGGTTACTGAAAGTCCATCAAGCCGTCGTTTATAGTGAAACAGCAATTATGCTTAGTGGGTGTTCGTTGCGCCTGAGTATTGTCGATGGCTAACATTCGTATTCGTTATCGTCTTAGAGATCATAAACAGAAATTTTGCCATCGACAAAGCTTTTGCTGTCAAACAATAACTAGATATTAGGAATCTGACGACCAGATAGACACTTGTGATCACAGTATCAAACGCGTCTCGATAGGTACTTGATAAGATACTTTAAATGTTAAGTGGGTATAAGTTATTTCCCAAATAACGAGCTACTTGTTGAGCGTATTAACAACATCGCCGCCGATCGCCAACCCGCCCGCCAAGCGTGGCGATTACGGCACCATCCCCCATTCTTGGGGAGGCCTATGTCCAGCAGCGGACATTAAGAGGCCGATGGATGGATGGTGAGCGTTAGGGTATATAAAATTCAAAGAATAAATCTCACACCTTTCATCTGTTATAGGCAGGCGAGAAGGTAGAGATTGTACTCTTAAAAGCTTTTTCAGATGGTATTAAGTAGTTTCCACCCCACCACGCTCACTCCATTCCGAGAGCAAACTTGCCACCCAAAATCCATCATATTTCCTAGTGTAGTTCTCGACTCATGAAACTTACGGCAGATGTTTACTTGCTCTCGTATCTATATGATGGTATGGAGTTGGATTTGAATGTGATTTGGGGTTTAAAGATTGCGATGTTACATCATTACATCAGCTTCCCAAAATACCTTGTCAATTTTGAGTATAAGATGCGGGTAGTAGTAATAGCTAAGACTAGCTCGTATTGCTACCGATTTTAAAATCTTTACTATTGCTGACAGATGACACTCTAGATAGGGTTTACGAGAGAGTATTTCATCTATCCAGCCCTCTAAAATTTATTGAAGAGCAGTTTGTCACCTCTTTATTTATGGATGTCGCTACTGACCATTTGTCAGTCAGTAGAAGGTTCAGTGTTACCTTTCATCGATGCTGCTATCGTCAGGCATATTCTTTATACAGACAAAGCACTCCCGGGTTCTGAACAATCGTTTGAGGATCACAAAGAATTGTCCTGCGTGGGAATCAAACCCTCCACATTAAGCACTGGAGGTAAGTATGGTCACCCAAGGAATTGTCCTGTTTGGGAACCAAATCCTCGACACTGCACTGGAGGTTTAGTACCTTAACCATTCTATGGCGTGGAAAGCATCTGTGGTTTTGTTAAGGCATTTATGTGTTTTGGTATGGACCCTATTACCGCTTGAAATCGCGATTCTCTTCCTGTCAGAACTAGGTGAGGTAAATGCTTATACCAATAGAGTTGTCGTTTCGGTAAATGTCAACTGAAGTATTGCACTATGCCATATAACAGTCGACCTCTTCGATTAACAAATGTTACAACGATTAACAAATGTTACAATTTTGTGACTCCCGATAAGAGATTAGCGGTACTGTTTGCGAGACCACTTTATCTCGTACTACTGACGAAGTGCTTTGCTTTGCGTAGCGATAGGCACTTCGGCTCCGACAGGAACTTTGCGTTGCGCTTTGTATCCCACAGTTTGCCGAGAAGCCATATGCACTTTTTTTCAGAGTTAAAACACATACTTATGCAGTTGATAGTAATCGAGTATTATGCAGGATAGTGTCATGACAGTTATGTCTTCTTACAAGTTACTTGATTCGACTAATATATCTGAGAAAGACTAAGAGGAAAACTAGTGAGTGAGTTTAGTAGGGTTTCAGAGAATATGTGCTGTTCTCGAGCTGCCTTGAAGTGCTTTGTGTAGCGATAGGCACTTCGACTCCAACCAGGACTTTGCGTGGCGCGTTACGTCCCAGGCACTGTATGGAGTCGGCAGGCTGATCGAAGTTAATATTCCAACATTCAAACACTTAATTTCTCCAGCAATTGCTTGGAAGTGCTTTGCGTAGCGATAGGCACTTCAGCTCCAAGGACTTTGCGTGGCGGGTCACGTCTCATGATTTGCTTAGAAACTCGAGACCTCTTTTCAGAATCAGCAGACTATTTGAAATTAATATTCCAACTTTCAGACAGTGTTTCTCTCGAGCTGTTACTGGAAGTGATATGCGTAGCGGTAGGCACTTCGACTCACACTGGGACTTTGCGTTGCGTTTTAGGTCCCCTGCTACGTCGAGAAACTCGAGGCATTATGTCGGAGTCAGCACAGACTTATCGAAGTTATTAGTTCAACAAAGTATTTTGCAGGATAAAAAAGCTATATCCTCCAACAATTGATGATTTGACTAGGTTTTCAAAAAAAAAAATCCAAATACCCCGGCATTGAAATGTTTAATGGTACAAAAGCCATTCGGGGCAGAAGAAAGGCCGTATTGTATCTAAACATGTAGCAGCAGCTGGTGTGGCTGGATGTTCCTCTTGTAAATAAATTAATCTCTGAACAATTATTTTTTGACGTGATAACGTGTTATAAATCGATGAACGCCGGCCGCACGCACGAAAAAAGCGTCAGGTTCCGAAAAATGTATAGCGACCGATGCATTGTTTTTGAAACTCAGAAAACATATGACGTTATTACTTAAAATATCGTCCGTAAACAGAATTTACAGACAACAATATTTTTAAGCCTTTTGTAGTTTTAAAATATTTGGTACACAGTGCGTAATTATTAAATGGTCGATATGGTTTTGTATTATAGTTATTTATATTATTTTGATTTTTTCGTATTTTAGATTAAGTAGAGGTTGATAGGTATCTTGGAAGTGAATTCTGCATATTTAGGGATCCCTCTAACAACCATAGACTGCTCTTTATATCAATAGTCAGAGTCAGAATTAAGTACAGAATAGAATCCGCAGCAAATACTTGACTTACATTTAGCTGTGTTAAATCCATTTAATTAGTTCATTATATATATCAAGTTTAATTAAAAATAAAAATTACCTACACATTATAGCGTCTTTGCGTTAAGCGCACCAGGAGATAACAAACACGTCACTCAATATGGATTCCGGATATTGATACAAAACAAATAATAGAGAGTTTTACCATAAAATAAAACTTACCTATTATTTTTTCATCAATATCCGGAATCCAGGTAAGGGCTACCTGGTGCATCATGAGTGCCATAATGACTAAAAGTCGGACAGTCGCCCGACAAGCGCTAAACGGCAAAGGGTAAGTCAGTATAGAGGGCGCTAATTACGGAGAGAGAACCGGAAATCGCTGACTTCAAGATAGAAAGACTGATGCTTGACTCAATATGGATTCCGGATATTGATACAAAACAAATAATAACCGTAAACGTCGTATCATCTTGCACTACAATAAAGCTAAATTTAATACGGAGACCAGATTATTATCAAAATTGGTTTAATCGTATGAAAATAAGTATTCAAAGGAGAAAGTTTTGAGAAACAATAAATTCGTTATTAAGTATAAATTATTTATGAATAAGGAAAAAGAGGTTTCTAGTAGGAGCGGGAATCGAACCCGCATCTTTTCCAATCACCCGCTCCTACTAGAAATTTCTTTTTCCTTATTCACAAATAAATTATACTTTAAAAAGCAGCGGAGCATGTCAATTTCTAAATAATATAGATCTAAAATTAATTCATTGTTGACCATTCATATTATTTAATTTCTACTTTATTCTGGAAACTTTAAGCGCTAAAATAGAGTAGTAAAATAGGCATGTGGGACTCATTTAATGTTTTTCTTTATATAATAATTTAACAACTGAAATCTCTCGTCCTACATCTTTTAAACTTCTTTTGTCTCTTGTATTTACTCCATTTATTTAAAACACTGTAAATTCATAAAAGTTAATAAGATTAAATTGTAAATGTATGTACGTATTATAGAGGTAATAGGGTATTTAGTTTAAAACAAATAGTTTTGGTTTTGGTTTATATTGTATTCCTGTAAGTAGTTGTATGTCATGTAGTTAGAGTTGTATTTTTTGTTTCAGTGTATCTCATGGTAATCCGTCGTGTTGGACTCATTTTTTACCGTTTATTTCTCTTTCACCGAACAAACTTCCTTCGTTTGACGGTCTACCTTAAATTAATACTCGATATTGGCGAAATTGTGCTCATACTGCCACAATAAGAGCCATTAAACAAGAAGATAACATAAGATAATAATATGAAGATTAGGGCGCCTCCTCCTTATTACGAGCTCAATGCTTAATACTCTACTCATGCTCTACTCTGTGAAAAAAATCAATCATGGCGCAAGCGTGTGCAATGTGTGCATTTTGATTTGATGAAAACGGTGAAATTGAAATTGCTGTTGTGTAAATTCGTTAGGTTTCTACAATTATGGGCTCTATTACCAAGTTTATTTCTGATTATTGCAAAACTTGGGAGAAAACCGGTAAAGACCAATTGTAAGTGTAAAATTTTGGGCTAATTTATTTATGTTGTGTACGATAAATTGGTTTATTTTACATGTATGTATATTTATTCATCTTTACAACAATATAGTAGGATTTCATTAGTAGTCTTTACATTACTGTCTCATAAGCCACACTAATTACATTCATCATATCTAATCTTATGTTTGTCTTGTATAAACACAACCATATATTATGTTTTTTCATAACCAACAATATTGCAATATTATTGATTCTCATAAAAAACTTAATAGCAATGTACGGAAGATGTAGCTTAATAAATAATGGTAAATATTATAAATAATTCTTTTGTTTCAGTGTAAAACATGTTTCTCAATTTATCAAAGATGAGGAAAAGAGTCCCCTCTTTTCAAAATCTGGTAAACTGTCAGGTGTATCCCAATCAGTCTATGATCTATTAATTTGTGGACTTCGTGGAAATCTTAAAAAAGATGCTGTGCTCACAGTGCTCAAGGATATTTCTGTAAGTTTTACTGTTCATAGCAATTTATTTTGATGTATTGTCATAGTTCTTTTATTTGATCTTAGCTAGTGCATGTCCATTTATTATGTGAAATAAAGTAAAGAAAATACTATGCCAGAGCTTCATATATACCGGGGGAGTGGGCAGCAGCACTCCTTCAAGTATCAACAACTTCCACTGCTTTCGTCAACCTGCCTGCCTAGCGTGGTGATTACGGCACTATCCCCCATTCTTGAGGAGGCTTATGTCCAGCAGTGGACTTTAAAAGGCTGATGGATGGATGGATGAATGGACCTGATATGATCATTATAAATCATGCCCTCTTGCGGGCCTGGGGCTTAAAAAAATATTATTTTGGATGTTATTTTATTATATATAAATAATAACTGTACCTACCTAATATAAATCATGTTTTTTTCTGAAATGAATGCTACCTGCTATTTGGTTCACATGGAATTTAGTTGTTTTCTTGCCTTCTTGGAACTTAAATTATTCTGTAAGTAGCTTAAGTTACTCTATATAACATCAGCTATCTGCTAGTGAAAGTCTCATCCAAGTCCACCCATGTTGGAGCTTTGCCTTTGTTATTAATACTATATTATACTTTCATATGCAGTAATGCTAAAAACCTGTTATTTTGACATTAAAAATAGACATTCGTATTTAATTATTTATTTTCAGTTACCAGTTTTAGCTATTAATGAGGTCCCTCATTTATTTAATTTAGGTAAACAATTTTGCAAGAAGTAATCATTTCTTACATGATTGATATAAAAATCGAAATCTATGCTATTATAAAGCTGTAACAGAGCTATGTCTGTACATTTAAGATATTTCAGAAAAAAATAATGCATTAGGCTGTTTAGGCATCTCTGAACACAAAATTTTTTTTAGAATATTCTCTTGATTAGACATGTTTAATGAAATATGGAACCTGAGATATAACCCAAAAACTAGCTCTTGGCTGCGGCGGAGCCGCTGCCAAAGGCTAATTATTTATTAATTTTACTTTTCCAGCTTTTGCACGCAGATCTACCATCCATAATTTTAGATGTTATGTGTGTGCTTGATGCAGAGACATGTGCAGATGTACAGAGTGATGAACGCACAAACTTTTGTTACATAGTGCGAGAATTAGAGTCTTTTATATCTGATAAGCTGCTCAAAGAGAGATTAGAAATAGACACCTTACAAGATGTTGGCACATTAAAGAATAAAAATTTTTATACTAAATTTATTAAAATCAAAACTAAGTTGTAGTAAGTATGATGGATAATATATAATTTTTAATATACATTGTGAAATTGTGGGGGTTGATTTACCATGTTAGTTATTTGCCTTCAGCAATTACTATCGAGATATAAAGTTAAAATTGAAAAATAAGGTTTTTTTTTGTATTCAAATACATAATTTAAAAAGAAAATCGTCAACTTGATAGCGAAATAATAGTTACACCTCGTAATATGAGTCCCTTTCTAAATGCCGCACGCGCCGTTTCTACTGCACAAAACTAGAAAAGTAGATTCATAATGTTTAAGGATTATTTTCATTGGTCGTTAGAGCTCGCATTCGGGATACGGGAGATTTCTGTTCACGCATGCCATAGGGACCGCATGCTGTAATCGTTTTCATTGACCACATGCGGGTACGGGAGATTTCTGTTTAAGCATGCCATATGGCCAGCGTGCAATTTCCGTTTTCATTAGTCGATAGGGTCCGCTTTGTTGGATATTCTTCACCGCGCATTTGTTTTGAAAGAGTGGTACTGAGCAGACGTAGGTACCGGCTATGAAACAACAATTAATGTTGAAAACCCCTGAAACCCCCCTGATTCGTAAAGTGAGTCCCTGAGTACCCGCGCCACACTTTACACCAACCGACCGATATCGATAGCCCGTATTCGGGGACTCCTCGCCTGCTGTATAATGACTGAATTAACAACCAATGAAAATGAGCCATTATAGCAAAATGAGCTCACACGTAACTATTAGGGAGGCAAGCAAAGCCTTGCAGTACCTGCTCGTGTCTTTGTAAATAACAAACATTAATATTAGGGTAATTTGAATTATTCTAAATAAGATTCCAATTTTTAATATGCCTTATATATTTTATAACTATTAATTACTTTATTATCCAATATTGTTGTTGTAATAAGTTATTGTTTTTTAAAATATCAACTAGGCCTAGCATGTTGAACTCGAGATAACTATTATCTAATTCATTTTTTTTTATAATTTTTTTAATAAAACAAAGTATTTATGACAGTGGTTCTGTGGTCCTAAGTCCATAAAAGTATGAAGGGAAATTAGAATAACTTTTTAGTAGGATTACTTAAGGTTAACTACCGCTATAATCTGTTTTGTTGGCCCCTGTGGGGAGTAGGTTATATACTATTTCTGAGATGTTTTTAGAGTTTTGTGTATTTCCAAAAGCAACTTGCTTAGATTATAATATAAAATTATTTAACAGATTGATTCTACTACTAAGACAAAATCATTTCGCTGTGTGAAAACAACCACCAAAATTTCAGCCTATATATTTAGTTAAGACTGCCTTATATATTACTATGTAACCCATAAGTAGATGTGGAAAGCTGATCAATTGCTTATCACGTGCCCACATACAAACCAATCCCCCTGGAGTGGTTAAGGAGGCAGCTCATACTAAAACTTTATCAAAATATCGCTCTTATACCTGCCACCTCTGTGAAATTAAATAAATTGCAAACCGAAGTCCTCTTCTGTGTAGTGTAACTACTTCAAATGGATTAAAAGTATAGATGCCATGAATATTAGGCAACTATTCCGTTTTCGGCTGTGTTTTTACACTATTCGGTTTCGGAATACCGAATAGAAAATCACGAAAAAAAATTGCATAATACAGCTCACAAAGAAATAATCTAATAATCGATATAATCGTTTTAATGAGTGGGCTATGCAGACCTTGGACAACAGGCTATCTGATGGGATCAGAGACTGCGGGTGAACTATTAATCTGTGGGGCCCTTAAATTACACTGCAACGCTAATAGCAAACATACCAATGATCAACAAATAAAGCGTGTTGTGTACGTACTTTAAGTGATGCAGGTTAAAATCTTTCACCCGCGAAAAGTACTAAGTGTTGTCGAATATTTGGCACTTCGACCAAGACCCTCGCTGAATATTCGGTATTAGGCCAAATCACTATTCGTGGCATCTCTAATTAATAGTATTGCATAAGAATAATTATGTAGTATTATGCCGTGTGGGGCCGGCTTTAGAACTTACTCACCCCCCTCCACCCATGAGAGTCGTAAGAGCCGACTGAGGAATACCGGGGGAGTGGGCAGCAGCACTCCTTCGAGTATTAACTACATCCACTGCGATCGCCAACCCGCCTGCCAAGCGTGGCGATTACGGCACTATCCCCCATTGTTGGGGAGGCCTATGTCCAGCAGTGGACTTTAAAAGGCTGATGGATGGATGGATGGATAATTATACTTTTGCTATATTTTAATCCATAATAATATCTTTTGTATAGCATCTTTCATTGATATTTATATTTCAGTTACAAACAACGTAAATTCAATTTATTTAGAGAAGAAAGTGAAGGATATGCTAAGTTGATTGTGGAACTAAACCAGGAAATAAGCGAAACCACAGACTGGCAATCTTTGCTAGAAATAATGCAGTCGCTAATAGGTGTGTATATACTAAAATATTACAAACCTGCTGGCTGTCTATGACATTGCCTGCATTGTGTTAAAAATTCCACTTAAGTTGTGTTGTTTAAACATGATTCACAGATTAACAGCTAAACATCTAGACATCCAAACATCTTTACATACATATTTATGATTATAAAACTATGAAAGAAGAATGTTTTTGTTTGAGTTTTAGAACTAAATTATTGTTAGGTTTACTTAACTCATACACACTCATATCTTGATAGTAAATCTTGACTTGTAACTTAGATCTATAAGGTTTACTTGTACTTGTGAAAACTCTAGAGGCAGTAAGACTAATTTATTTCTGTAATTTTTTCAGGTTGTTTTAACTTAGACCCGAACAGGGTCTTAGACATAATTTTAGAGTCTTTTGAGGCACGACCACATTTAGATCAGTTATTTATACCACTGATAAAGAACTATATGGGAGACCCTCAAGTAATCTCAGAAGTATTAGGTTTCAAGTTAGGGAATATGGAACTACTTGATAATCTTAAGGAACCACCACATCTAATGACTGTGATAGCTTTACTATTGCAACATCAGGTTATATCGCTTGACGACATTTATCCATGGGTTAGTATAAATATAATTTAAATCATACTTATGGGTATTTTGTGATAAAAGATTAATTAATTTATATTAACAAATTTTTTCAGCTTCGACCAGATGATACTATAATGACCAAGGAAGCAGAGAAGGAATTGAGAACTGTTCAGGAGTACATACGTAAATTAAACATAGTGTCCACTAAAGGACCACAAGCCAATGGATCAACTGAATTTGTTGAAGAAAAGGCAGATACACAGGTAGAACTCAAATTGATCCTTACTAATATTATAAATGCAAAAGTAATTGAACAATTATCATTAAATTTTGCATACATGTAGCACAGAAAAAGACAGGCCTGGAAAAATCAAATTACGATGGTAAATTTTTAAACCATAGTGATGTATTTATATTCTGAAGTCCATCCGGACGAAGTTGTGAGCAGGTTCTAGTGTTTGCATAAAAGTATAGAAATGAAATGATATCACTCATACGAGAGCACAATAGTGAACCATCTTTCCCTATTATGAGAGATCCCATGCCATAAATATATTGTGTATTATATATTGTTATCATAATGTTCTGACTATCTATCACAGTACATATCTACATACTAATAATAATATAGGCATAGCATAAAGCTAACTATAGTAATAGTAATCTAAATACCACTATTGTATTATTAATTACCTCTAATTTTTTTAGTCTTTAATTAAATTGCAAATACGTTTTTGTATTGTACAAATTATTCACAGGAATACTGGAGCAATCAAAAGTTGGTGCTGTGTGAGGCATTGCTAAAAGTGACTGCATGGCGAGAATTCGCAGCTCTGTTTGCGCGATTACCATCCATAGTAATGCCTCCCCGGCCTGCTACTGCACTGTGTGCTATGTTACATGCACTTGTTGAACCTTTGTATAGAAAGTGAGTGTTACAAAAAATGTGTGTTGTTTTGTAAAATACACTTTAACTATTGCTTGAAGTTACTTATCTATTAAAAAAATTTATACTCAAATCAATTCATGTCTAACAATATAATAACATTGTGGTGAGAATGTGTTCAAATTAGTAATTACTTGGACTTTACTTCTTTTTTAGCTTTAAAAATATAAAAAATATTTAGAAAATGTGAAATATATTTCCTTACAATTGCATATGTATTTTTTTCAGTTACTGCACAGTTGCTCCAAAAATCATAGGCAAGCCTATCCCACCTCTAAAATCAAACTTAGCGCCTCCTGCATGTAAAACCTTTGAAAGTATGAAGGATACTGTTATACCTGCTGTGATTTTGTTAGGACCGTCACTTCATTATGATCCAATTTTGATGTATAAGGTGAGCATAATTGTGATTAGATAATAATATTATTTGGTTGTAGCAAATTTTAATGTTATAATTACATTCTCTTGTCTAGATAATTCGTATATTGAGAACTGCACGTTCTAAAAAAGAAGACTCTTTGCATCATGAAGCTCTTACAGTATTAGACGCAGCCATATTGCCAGCTCTAACTTTAATGGATGGTAATTGTTGCATGGCTGAAGAAGTTTACACATTATTAAAATTATATCCATATCAATGCAGGTCAGTATACAATAAAGAATTTTATTTTTATATGAGAGTTAATCACCCGGCTACGACGTTACTTGTCAGGAAACAAACGCGTAGGTACCACTTTCAATGTCGCCCTCTTAATGCTCAACAGTTAATTTTTGTAAGATTTTTGGATAATAAAAATTTTGTAAATTGGTATAGTCCTTATAATAAATCAATTTCTTGAGTTGATCAAACATAATATTTTCATTTAATTAATATTTCGTTTCTAAGCTGTTCGCTGCTATGATGTGAAAATGCTGGCGTGAGAGATGTTATTAAGATTTTCTTTTTTTAGGTATTGTTTGTATTCTCGTTGGAAGAACGAAGCCGCTGAAAGAATACCATCGCTAATGCGTGTGCGCGGTAATTCTTTACAAAGAATAAAGCACATTATGAAACGAGTTTCAAAAGAAAATATAAAGCCGCAGGGACGTCTCATAGGAAAATTGTCTCATGCTGCACCTACCTTAATCTTTGACTACATGCTATTGCAGGTATTACAATAACCGGTTTAATCTATAGTATTATAAAGCTGTAACAGAGCTGTGTCTGTACATTTAAGATATTTGATAAAAAATCACTGTAATAGGCTATATAGGCTCGTCTAAACACAAAACAATTTTTTTAAAAATTTGTGTCTGTTTGTTTGTTCGCGCATCACGCAAAACTACTGAACGGATTTTGATACAACATTTTTTTATTTAAGAGCTCTTGATTAGATTTAAAAACTGGTATACATTTTATCCCTTTACTATATCTGGGACCTGAGATATAACCGAAAAGCTAGACTAGTTCTTTATATGGTAAAGTAATACGAATATAAACTATTTAGAGTTAATACTCTGGTGCTATGCTTGTGTACCTTTTTTGGTTTCCATATAAGAAATTACGACAAACGAAGGGCTGTAAAGACGGTGGTATTGGATTTGATCCTCAGTCAAAAATCAGTCAGTCAGACCTCACATTGCTTTGCTTTCAGCACTGATTATTGGAAATTTTCGAAATTATGTGTGTATTTCTTGACAAATTTATATCAATGCTCGAGGAACACAGGAAACCTGCAATTATGAGAGATTTTTAGACTGCTTGTGAAGTTTGCCATCCTATACTGCGCCAGTGTGGTAGGCTAAATCCCTCTCTAGAATGGACCTGTCCCTAATAGTGGGATGGTAGTTGATTGCGCAAAAAATTATTATATCTGAATCTCATACACCATAAAGAGTTAAATAATTTTATAAATTTCATACTGGATTGTTCCAATAAAACGGAGAATTGTCACACCATTGGCATAAATAGTACTTAAATTTTCTTAAATCCCTATTTGACTAATAACTTCCAGACTACAAGTCCTAAACATTAAACACAAAGTGGAAAATGTGAAATCGAAAATAACAGTCACGAGCAGGATTCGCCAATTCAGCCATCGTGACAATTGCTAATCTCGATAACACATTCATAGTTAACGTCTTGGGTGGCGGCAAAGCATCTGGACGGTATCCAGGAGATGCGTTTAAATCCTGCTCGTGACTGTTATTTTCGATCTTACATTTTCCACTTTGTGTTTAATGTATATTGCTAAGCATGTCAAATGCTAAAAATATATATAAAAATATCTAAACAAGTCCTAAAGTTTGAAATAGAAAATGCTAGCCACAAGCAGGTTTTGAACCTGCCTCTCTTGGATTACCATTCCAGAACCTGGGGGTTAGAATGTATCTCACTCAATCGTATCGACATTGCATCGTGTCATTGTGATTGGCTGAGGGATTATTGTGACATCACGCGTCGGTTTCTCTACCAATCAAAAGCGAGACGATACGATGTCGATATGATTTACTGTTCTGTTATCTATTTAACATTTTCACACTTTTTGTTTGGCTGAGCATGTCAAGTGCGTAGAATATTATATAAAAATAACAAAATCTTCCAGATTCAAACATATGACAATTTGATTGGACCTGTGGTGGAATCATTAAAATATTTGACATCACTGTCCTTGGATGTCCTTGGGTATTGTCTCCTGGAAGCTTTGTGCAGTGGACGGTCTATCGGAGGGGCGGCTCATCCACCCTGGCTGCAAGCACTGGCTGCCTTTGCCGGTGCTGCCTTTAAGAAACATAACATCGAACTGACGGCGTTGTTACAATTCGTCGCTAACAGACTTAAAGCACAACAAAGGTAGGATTACATAGTACTAGTCTCACACAAAGCTTTCTGAATTTAATATTGACTGTACTATTTACTGCCGCTCATATATTGTCCTTTAGGTTGAAACCATATCAACAAAATTTTGTATTTAGAGTAGTGTATATACTTTGATTTTTAATTTCCTAGACTAAAAAGACATATGGTGGGTGGCCAGTTCATTATTACGTAAAAATAGTGTTGTAGCCTATGTTATCGAATATACATCGTGAATCTACTTTTTATTAAAAATTTTCATTACTCATACTCTGAAGTTGCCTGAGGAGCGGGTTGAAAGTAAGGTTTTCAGCCCTAGGGAGAATCGTTTTCAACTGACAGCTGTCAAATTATTTACAAAAACAAACTAGTTCTATTTTCACATTTCTATTGAACCTTATTCCAACTTACTACAGCCACTCAATCACAGCGGGATGTTTAATTGACATAACAAAGAATTAAATAAAGATTTTTTTTAACCCATTACAACCACCTATTACAATTTACTTACTTTCAAATATCTCTTTAAAATAATATAGATTTGGGATATTTTACCATTTTTTCAATGTTGAAAATGAAAAATAATGGCTGTTATTCTGGCCGGCCACAAAAAATAAAACTTTAAATAAATAATTATCTCTGCAGTTGATGTAAATTAAAATTCACTCATTTTTGCATATTTTTATTTTTACCTTCCTTGTATTCGTAATGAGAATTTACAGTGGTAAACACTGTGCTTCTCACAGTGTTTACCTCGGGTTAAATGCGCTCGGGCGCCTATAGTTCGAGGGACTGACTTTGTGCTACTTTCACCCCTAGGCTAACAATGTACTATTGCATTTTTTTTAAATTTGAATTTGCGTCAATAAGTACATTATATTTATAATTGTAGTGCCATTTAGTAAACATAAATAAAAGTCTTAAACTGTTTGAATATTATTTTCTAGCTAAATAAAATTGTGCTTGAGAGTGCTATTTATGCTGTGGAAGCGTAATAACATATGATTCATCCGACACGTTTTTCGCCTCTACACGTCCTCAGAACCGCTAGGCAACAAATGAGCGAAGCTTACTCGTGTACCTTGCTTATATATCCCTTCCACTACCTAACAGTTAGGACGAATCACTCGAACGATATAAAAACAAGTTTAGTAGTGTTGAAGTATATACCTAGGTAAAAAAACCCTGTAAATATAATTCGGTGGTCTCAAACTTTAATGAAAATTAAGATATTTTGTTTTACTATTTTATTTATGTTAGACATTCTATCCATTGCATTTATTATTTTGTTTATTTATTTATACATGCGAACAATATATAACGTATTTTGCCATTGTAAGGTGTTACAGTAATGAAAAACTATCTTATTTACTACATCACATGACGGGCCTCGTGGCGTAGTCGGTAGTGTGACCGACTTCCATGCACGAGGTCGTGGGTTCGATTCCCACTCAGGACAATTATTTGTGTGATGAACACAGATATTTGTACTGCGTCTGGGCGTTTTCTATCTATTATATATATGCATTTACAAAAAAAAGTAGTATATCTATTATATCCGTAATCTGGTACCCATGGCACAAGCATTAAGCTTAGTTTGGGACCAGAGGACCTTGTGTGAAAATGTCTGTGAATATTATCATTAGTTTATGTATTATGTTTATTAATATTGTTATATTTAATGTAGGTAGTACTTTTACCATTCATTATCAACATTTCATTGTCCACTGCCTCCCAAAGAAAGCGCCAGATTGAACGCCACTAGGTCGTCACGTCAGTGGATATATCCATCTAGTAGCTGCTTTAGTGTGCTTAGGGCCATGTTTTTCGCGTTTTCCTACAGATCTCCATATCACGAATTATATCTCGCACAGAGATTCCAAGCATAGCCCACTCCATAGCACGCTGCCCTATAGTTACTATAATTATGCTATAATCAATCCCATCGATATAACTTTGAATGAGTCATACTACAACGTCATGCTTGCAAACATTAAAAAAAAATAAGGTCGATTATAGTTGTCATTTTAGTCAACGAAATTTAAAATCAGAGTACCTATACTGTGTTGAAGTATGATACCATCATACTTGATGTTTATGTCTATCTTTATTATGTATCTATAGGATATGCTATGATAACAAATTATTTGGGAAATGGGGAAGAAGAGAACTTTAGTGCGAACGGGAATCGAACCTGCGTCCCTTCCTATCCGGGGAAGTGCTCTAACCGCTAAGCCATCGCACTGACCGACGGCCATACCCAATCTCCACATCTCACTTGTCTCTACAACCCACACATTTCCCATTTTTTTTTCCACATTTCTCAAATAATTTGTTATTTAAAGTAGCTGAGCATGTCAAGTGCTAAAATACAGATCAGGATATTCAGGATGCTATGACGTCAGGCTAATCACAAATTAAATTATTTCAGCCTTTTTCAATACAATTTTAATTTAGTAATATTAACAAAGGAGTTTACAGTGATATATAATTATTATAAGTAAATATTTTTCAGCCAAGATTTGCTTATTTTGAAGGAGATAGTTCAAAAAATGGCCGGCATAGAAGCAGCCGAAGAGATCACTAGTGATCAGTTGGATGCCATGGCTGGTGGGGAACTTCTTAAGGGAGAGGTATTTATATTCATAGTTATGATATATTTAGCCAATATTGCTTTTTTAAAGCTTCGATTGTTTTAATAACACTTTACTGAATCTCAAAATCAATGTTTATAATAACATACTTAATTTTTTAATTTTGGGTCTGTAACCTGAATTTTGGTGGTGGGGATTTCATTTAAACTGTATAATATTCGTCGGAACTTCGATAATAGAGGTATACAAAATATAAGTAATTAATAAAAAAATAGCTATTTGTTGTACTAGTCATTTCATTTTGTTTTCAGGCTGGTTACTTTTCTCAAGTGCGGAACACCAAAAGGTCATCGGCTCGATTAAAAGAAGCTATAGTTGGAAATAATTTAGATATAGCCTTGTGTATATTATCAGCACAACAACGCCATTGCTGTGTTTGGAAAGGTAGATCATATTTATGTTTAAAATTTTTTTTTGTGGCTACGAAATATATTCCTTAATCTATATATAAAAGAGAATGTATGTGTGTATGTATGTTCAACTAAAACTCACTCCGCCGAACATAGTTACGCTAGTGCTGCATAGGTGGCGTTGGTGGCAGTAATTTTTATCTTTTGAACCATAGGTCGAATTGATATTATGTAGTTTCGAATTGATGAATAATCGTATTAACTCTATTACGATTATTGAAATCTACCATTTTTGCCTGCAAAATAATTAAGAGAAATTAGCAAAATATTATTTTTATTAACATAGCATTACGCCTGTATTCCGCGAAGGGGTAGGCAGAGGTGTATTACACACCCACAATTCGCCAGCTATGTTTAAGTCCCACGTAATAGGGGGCGAGCCTATTGCCGTCTACCGGGCATATTTCCAAACTGGACTGCTACTGAGAATTTTTCTTTTTACGAAAAAGCTCAATAATACCACTCGACTCGGGGATCGAACCCGATACCTCATGATCAGCAGTCGCTCACACTACCGATGAACCACAGAGGCAACTATATTTTAAATAATATTAGTGTTCCTCCTACAGAATACAAAGAAGAGTATGGTACTAGTGAACCAGCAGGATCTCAGTTAAAAGTGGTGGGCCGATTAGCTGACCAATGTCAAGATGCTCTAGTTCAACTCGGCACTTTTCTCGCATCGTCACATGCCCCTGATGAATATGCAGCCAGGTTACCATCACTGCAGGTAATGTACTTATTTTATTGACTCAATAACGTAATAGTAATCCAAAAAAATTACTGCACAGATGGCGGAGAGGTTTACATTCCGGCCTCTCCCGCCCGAGTGTTGTGGGTTCGATTTCCACACAGGACAACTCTTTGTGTGATCCACAAATGGTTGTTCTGAAATTGTATGTTTATAAAATCCCCCGCGATACAATTATTATTCATTAGTGCCGAGTGTAAAAAAAAAATCTGCTACATTTATTTTTGTCAGATTTTAGGGTTAAATTATATTATGGTATAATTGGCTGTGTGTGAACTGAGACAAAGGTTTTAAGTTCAACCTAATTACAATCATTGGCACTTAGTAATCGGTCATTCATCACAAAAAACGAGCAAAGCAATAATTTATTACTTCCATTAAAAGTGAAAAGACAAATAACATTTACTGTGAAATCAAGCTTAAATAGCAACAAATAAAGTACTTTTTGAACTAAACAAAATAAGAGCTCACTTCTCAAGTGCGCTCATATTTACCGAGACGTATTTTTCGGGTCGACGTGAAATCTATTGCATTTTTGATCGAAGTGGTTAGCGCTAAGATATCGCATGATGACCCGTGCTCCCTTTCTACATAAATTGACTTATTGTATTCATCAGGAACTGCTACGCGATTACCACGTAGATGCAGATGTGGCGTTCTTTCTACATCGCCCAGTTATTGCTCAAAAGATTGCTGCTAAAGTCGAGGCTTTGCGAAAACTTGATGGCAAATCAGATTCGACTGAAAAGGGTATTGAAAGATACACGTTGGCTGCGAAAGATGCATTGGAACCAGTAGTTAATTCCGTTATACCAATATTACCTAACAAAGTGTGGGAGGATATTTCACCCGAGTTTTATGTCACATTCTGGTAAATTTGAATTTTATTTTTGATTAGCTGTTCAGCTGCAAACATCAGATGAGAGAGTGAATGTAACAGAGATGCAAATATATAAGTGGATGTATTGCTTTTAGCTTCTTTAGCTCTGTACTGTACTTTAAGAAAAAGAAGAAAGAAGTTTATTTGTATGCATAATTTTAGGTCGTTATCAATGTACGATTTACGAGTTCCCGAGGAAAGTTATGACAAGGAAATCGATCGATTAAAATTGGCTGCAACTAATGCCGCCAAAGACGCTTCGCAAGGTACAAAAGGAAAAAAAGAACAGGAACGTTTTAATGCTCTGATTGACAAGCTTCAGGTACGTTCTGTCAATTTGAATACTTGTTTGTAACCATCAAATCATAACTGCTTTATTGTTCCCTCCCACGCCGGGTCCTCTTAGAGTCTAGGCAATCCATGGATTTAAAGACGTGCAGTTTTGTGCATGACGGACAACTCCATACTGTTAAAATCATCTTTTCCAAATATAGTAAAAATTTTGTTTTTTTTCATGGGGTATCAACCTGTTTGTGCCTGATACCAATTGAGTGCTCCCACTTGGCACCCAGCCCTATCACCAGTCATGCAATGGATGATAATCGCTTACTTTCCTTAGTCGCCTCATACGAAGCCCGAGGGAAAGAATGGGGTGGTGACACTTGTATTCTTAGTTCGTCACCACACGGACAAATCTAAATTAAATAAACACTTACACATGGGTGGATGGATGGTTTAAACTTTCTAATGTTCAGGGCGAAAATCAAACATGACACTTCGATTTGTGTTCGTTGTTCTAAGCCGTTTCTGGTGTTATTATAATAATATTATTTATTTCAGAATGATATAACGTACGTATACGTTTCCAACAATATATCTTTTTTTCGGGTCTTATCCCATTATAAACTGGTGTGTCATGCAGAACGGAGAAAACGTTTCGTCGTTCACGTTTTCCAAATTTTTTAAAACAAATCACTTAAGTATATTCTAAAACAAAATCATCATACCTATTACAATTTATCTTTTATAGCAGAACATAGATAAATACCGTTATAACAGATTGCCCTTTAAATATGCTCAAATTGTAAATTATGACGGTATTGCCTTAGTAAGGAAAATGTTGGTTTCGCCCGCCGCTGAGTAGCCAGTGTGGCATTCTGGGATGGCAGGAGGAGCGGCGGCGCCAGCGAGAGCACGTGGCGCGCGTGCAGGCGCGGCTGCAGCGCGAGTGCGGCGGCTGGTTCCCGGCGCGCGCCGCCAAGTCGGCCAAGAACGAGACGGTCACGCGCCTCATGCAGCTGTGCCTGTTCCCTCGCACCGTGTTCACCGCAGCTGACGCGCTGTACTGTGCGCAGTTTGTGCACACCGTGCACTCCTTGAAGACACCCAATTTCTCCACACTGCTCTGCTACGATAGGGTAAGTAAGGCATCGAGATCGTCAACCAATCAATATTATTACGGCTAAGTGTTTTATTCTCCTGCAGGCCTACCATGAACTCTTACTAGCGATTCAATTCCGACGCAATTCAAAATAGGTGTGTTGTTCTATTTCGTACCATGATGTCTAATTGAGTGATCTTGTTTAGGTTGTCAAGTAAGTTCATGGTACGAATTTCAATACAAAGATGTCATGTTTGCGATTCAGATTATGTGCTGTATCGGCAAAAAAACAATAGATTGAGTCTTTGACACGTCATGGTACGAAATTGCGATTCAGTTGAGTTTGAGTCTTAAACTGGATCGCAATAAGAGTTCGTGGTAAGCCCTTTTTTTTTGTTAAGCCGGGAATGAATGTTCCTAACCGCGTACCCCGTCGCTCGGAGCAACGAACAGGGTAGTGTAGTAGTTCGTGGTAAGCCTGCTGAGCGTGAAAATTAATCTTTAATGCGCCATTTAGGTTATTTTTGTAACTAATCCGCAAAAATAGGAAAAATCTTAAGATAATTATCGTTAAAAATTACATATTACAGTTTGAAGTATCAAGCTTTAAGAAAAACTGATAAAAAACATGCGGGGCAGTTTTTGGTGATGCTGATAGAAGTGAAAACTAAGTAACTTGTGAATTGTATCGTCGAGCTATTAGATTATTTTTAGTTTTTAAAGAAGTGTTAATGACCAATTAATTGTTCTTACTTACAAACCATAAATAATTCAAAAATAATATAGGCAATATTTTTTGTAGTATAAATATTGGTCTTTCAGCAGTCTTATAGCTCGACGATACAATTCACACTTAGTTTTCACTTCTATCGTTACTTAGTTTTCACTTCTACCCGATAATTCCATGATTTTTGTTCACCCAAAAAGTGCTCAAAGCACCTAAAGATCGGAACGTTCGGTGACGATGACGCGAGTTCCATGACTTTTGTTCACCTAAAAAGTGCTCAACCGTTTTCACTTCAAAACCGTTGCTAGCTACAGGCTACAGGATTGTGACAAACACTACTGTTGCTATGTCACTGTGTTATTTTATTATCATCAATTTGATTGCGCCCTGACGCTTTTTTATTTGCATAATATAGGTACGTAATAATATCGAGGAAACTTGATTTTCTTTAAACTTACGGTTGTAATTGTAAAATGAACAAATAGCGACTTACCATAGTAACTATGCGTGCTATGAGCCTATGACTAGATACTAATATGAAGCAAGTGTTCGCACAGGTTATCTAGTCGATCTTGTCATGTCATACATTTTTTTATACTATGTGGGTCGCAAACAAGCATGCGGCCAACCTTTTTCTTTGTTAATGCGGGAAAAGTTGTACGGGTGTGCGGTTAGCACACCCCGTTGTCGGGGCAACGAACAGGGTAGTGTGAGGCCCTCACCCACTAAATAAACCCGCAGTGTGCCGTCTCTACGCCTATATTGGCGGGTCACTCAACCATATTACATTCCTTCAGTGGTAGCATGCGGCTCACCTGAGGGTAAGAGGTTACCGTAGCCTATAGGCGCTAGCAACATCAGAGGCATGATTACCGCGGCGCCATCTCCAAGGAAAGGGATAGGCGGTGGAGATGAGGGATGATAATGATATAAGGAGAGGACAGGAAGGATATAAAGGATAATAAGGAGAGGAAAGAGAGGGGGTTTGGGCCTCCGGTGATCTCTCACCATGCGAATCGACGCTAGGAGTGCCTACCGCTTTTTCACGCTGATCTTCTGTGAGAGGGTGGTACTTACCCGTTCTAGCCTGCCAATTCATGCTGGGATAACGCTCTAACACTAGAATAACTTTAATGTAAACATATCTGATTTGATATTGTGTATTGTATAGTTGTTCTGCGACATCACATACTCAGTGATGTCTTGCACGGAGGGTGAGGCGGCCCGGTACGGCGCATTCCTATGCAAGGTGCTGGGCACAGCCATGCGCTGGCACGCCGACAAGGACGCCTTTCATCGCGAGTGCGCGCATTATCCTGGCTTTGTCACCAAGTACAGGGTCTCCAACCAGTTCACTGAGGCCAACGATCATGTTGGATATGAAAATTACAGGTGCTTTTATATTTTATATTCTCCATCTTTACCTGGTATATGTCTTACTATTGGACGTTTTTAACCCTTCAAAAGATTTGGTCAGTTACACTAATGATCACTATGCAATAATTGCCATTCGACAGTAGCTATCAATTAATCTGGGATATAAGGAGGCCAATATACTTTTTTGTGTTCTGGACTTATGTATACTAAATTACATGATGATCGATTTAGTAGTTATAGCGTGAAAGCGTAATAAACTAATAAACGCTCTCCAGCTCGCTTCCCATTTATAATATGGGTACAGAGTGAGAATTATTGTTAAATAAATGTCCACATTATTTAGAAAAAATAATAGTGTCCTGGTGTTGAACTTACTAATGAGCTTAATCTATATACTATTATAAAACTGTAACGGAGCTGTGTCTGTTTAATATATTTGAGAAAAAAATGTCTGTAATAGGCTATATAGACTATATAGTGACTAAATACAAAACAATTTTTTTAGATTTTTTTCTGTTTGTCTGTTTGTTCGTTCGCGTATCACGCAAAAACTACTGAATGAATTTTCATGCAACTTTTTTTTATGGGCTTAGACTATGGATACATTTTATCCCGCTACTATATCGGGAACCTGAGATATAATCTAAAAACTAGCTTTTGTCTGCGGCGGAGCCTCTGGCAAAGGCTAGTCATCCATATTGCTTTAGTATTACAAATTATTTTGTCTCAGCTGTCAGAAAAGTATGTAAGTACCATGCAGAAAAAAATAAGTGTATAAATTATATTTTTCAGACATGTATGCCATAAGTGGCATTATAAAATCACAAAAGCTATGGTTGTCTGTCTGGATTCCGGTGATTATGTACAAATACGGAATGCTCTCATTGTGCTCATAAGAATAATGCCACATTTCCCTGTGTTGGAAAAATTAGCACAGATCATTGAGCGGAAAATTGAAAAGGTAAGTCGATTGTTCAAGTGTTTAGAATTATTATTATTGCCCGCTTAATTATATTTTTTCCAATGGTTGAACTTAAGTTTTCTGTCAATATGAGTAAGATTGAAGCCACATTTTAAATATTTTTATGATTTTTTTCGAGCATTTGACATGCTTAGTCTTAGTATATTATCGAAATTCGCAGTCCCGAGCAATTTTCACGATGGCTGAATCAGTATAAAAATAGAGATTCAGGTTCCAATCTTGCTCATGACTGTTATTTTCGACCATACCTTATATCGATTGGGTTTTATTGTTCCCGTAGTGGGTGGGGTACCCTAAATGGTATATTTCTTGCTACACGAATTGTATCGAGTCCCTATGTATATGGGGGGTTTGAAATAGAAAATTAGCTGAGTAGGGGAGCTGGCTTAATTAATTGTATTATAAATTGGACAAACTTAATGTGATTATTATTTTGTAGGTTAAAGAAGAAGAAAAGAATGTTAGGCAAGATCTCTTTGTTCTTGCAACGGGCTACAGTGGACAGTTGCGTCATAAAGTACCTACTATGATGCGAGAAAGCGATTTTCATCAGGTATCGTGTTGGTCTATTGTTAACACATTTGCTCTTTCTTTTTTGTAACATCAATCGTACTAACTATTGGGAGCGAGAGCATTCTCCATAAAGGTATAAGATTATAGCTATGCCCTTATAGCCAGGTGGGCTAATACAACGATTTGTATTGAGGTTACCTATACACATAGTAGTGTTGGCTGCTTGATTTTATTTCCTTAGTCGATTATTACGACACCTGCAGAATACCGCATATAAAAAGGCTGTGTCACGCGATTCTTTTTAATAAAATAGAATCGCGTGACACGTCATATTCTGAATCAGGCCTATCTTATTAAAATTTATGTGAAATTATCGAGCAGAGATCGAACCAGATGGTTCAACATACATAATTTAAAACTAAAGTATTCAACTATTAACTGCCTCGGTGGTATAGCGGTAGTGTATGCGACTGCTAATCATGACGTCTCGGGTTCGATCCCCGGGTTAGGCAATGTTATTGAGCTTTTTCCTAAAAGAAAAATTCTCAGTAGCAGCCCGGAGTTTGGAAATGTGGCTGGTAGACGTCAATAGGCTCGCCCCCTATTACGTGGGACTTAAACATAGCTGGCGAGTCGTGGGTGTGTAATACACCTCTACTTACCCCTTCGGGGAATACAGGCGTGATGCTGTTTGTTGTTGTTAAAGTATTCAACATATATGTTGTGTGTGAAAGCCGCTGTCAAATGTAGTATTTAATCTGATTAACTAAGGTATTAGCTAATTGTATTAGGTGGGGAAACTTATATATTTATATATTGTCTCACGCATTTTCAATTATTTTCTAATTTTACTGTTGTTGGGTTCTCCAACAATGAATGTTAATTGTAAATTTACAGTTTTAGGTATTTCTATATAAATGTAAATATGAAATGTTGTAGGTGGTTGACAAACATAAAGTGGCTAGCGCTGCTACAGCTACTCCTGCAATTGTAGTAAAGGATGAAACGTCAAATTTGAAACAAGAACAGGAATCGACATCACCGCCTCACACAGTTGGTAAGTATGTTACAATCAAATAATTAATAATTTTCATCCAAATCGCTCGCGTCGCTATTTTGTAACTACGACTATAAAAAGAAAGACGTGCACATTCTAGGAATATTTGTTATTAATTTTCGCCACTTGAACTAAAGGCTTCAAACTTTATCTACATAACACTCAACTGTGTTGCCGGTGTCACCTTATCACTTCAAATGTAAAAACAAAGTGAATTCGTCTATGTACTGACGTATATTAAAAGAAGTAGACCTAATATTTTATTTACAACTACATGAGCTAGAGATTAGAATGAATAATAAATTCCTAATCATCTTCATTGCCACCCTTAGCAGTAAGTTACAATCAAGTTGTTGCAAGTAAGGCATGGCGTCATCGGCTGCGCGTTGTATTTAGGCGTAATTAGTATGCTTTCATATTGTAATTTAATTGTTACCTGTATTGTTAGTGTGTGCCTTTGGTCATTAAATATTGTTGTTGTAGATGTTGATAAAAAGGAATCTCGGAACAGTGACAGACGTCGAGATGAGACTGATCGCGACAAAGAGTCCAAACGTGAATCACGGTCGTATGTATTGAATCTCTTATCTTCTCCTAGGGCTAGGGGAATAAGTCCTCTACACCACACTTACCAGATGGGTTTTGCCCAGTGTTAGTTTTTGCCTTAAAATTTTGGCGAAGCAATTTAATGTTTTGCCTGTGTAAATTTTTTTTAAGGTTGAATGTAATTATAATTATCATTAGCCAAGCCTGATAAATATTTATATTGACATCTTCCTAATTTTATTTCGAACTTGTTGTTGGCATTTACTTCCAATCTGTTTGTGTTTGGCTGATCTTGGCCACCCAAGTGAGAACCGGTGACTTCAGTTTATGATTGAGGTCATATTTTTATTTAGAATACGATTGTAATATTGTATTTGACTATCGGGGCCCAGATAAACTTTATGTAATACGAGAGTATGTTTTGGAACTGATCAACTAGCAGTAATTACCACTTACAAATAAGGTGGGGCCGTAGTTGGTCTGCCAGAAGTCGCCTCACAATCTCTCCTGACACCTATGTCACACACATATACTTTTTCATTTTAACAGACATGATTGTTGTTTTTATTTTCTAGCTCTCTGAAGGAAAGGAGCAAGGAAGAAATAAGGAAAGACCGATCGCCTAGAGAACGAACACACAGGGTATAATATCAACACATTAATTATTATTAGCTTCAAATCTTTTCTTGGTATTTTTTGTTAAAATCTACTTACTACTCTCATCCTCTTTTACATAATTACATCATTGACATTTATGGGGCTCTAGTACATTTGCTTTCTTAATGGGGACAATAAACTACTTAAAAAAGTCATCACACGAGACTTGATGAGCCGAAACACATTAGGATGTCATGTTTATTAAACGAAAAAGATTGTATACCGATATGTTCGGGTCCTGAAAAAAGTGATTCTCCGAAACTGATCGCTGTTTACTTCTGACAGTTCTGATAAGTAAGACACAACTGGGCACATCTGGGAAGCGTTCGGAAAGCCGAGACAGATTTGCTTGTTCGATATTACAGTGTCTAAAAAGGAAAATTCACCAGTGTTTTCGTGTTGACGTGGTCCTAAAAGCCAACATATAGCAAATCATGGTTAAAAATACACCATACAGGGCAACATACAGCGTACCGTAGAGGGGATCACATAAGAGTTTTATTTGCTAGTTCCACATGTCAACCTCGAAACCTCTTTAAATCAAACATTTATTATTATCTTTAAAAATTCATAACTTATAACACTTTCTGTTTAGGAGGAACGTTATGCGGAAGCTTTATCTCCACCGCACGATCATCGCAATATTTCCGACGACTTGGATCGAGGTAAGGTTCAATATATCTCGGTAGAACTAATTACAAATAATGTAATGATGGAACTTTACAACCTACCAAGTTTACCAATTACTTTTCATGTTTCTAATTTACGCACAAAAAGATGTAAGACACATAAAAATATTACGACTACTTCCTAGAGGGTTAGGCAGATATGGCTTCAGCAGTATTGCACCTTGTCATAAATCGAGTTTCCGCTGGCCACTTTTTGTCCCCGTGGGAACAAGACTCGACGTGTACCACATCGCCACCATTCGGATGATCGTTACTAAGAACATCTATTTTTTATACAATTCTTATTGTATGTTTGCATTTTTTGTGGGCATATTTCCTTCTTTCCATATATGTACGTATCTTAAGGAAAAGTAACTATCTAGCTCCAAAGTTAAAAGCCCAGGGCATATTTTTTTTATTTTTTTTGGAATTCGATAATCAGGCTTCTAGTAGGAAATCGATGCACGTGAATTTTAATTTTATATATTATTCCGCAGATGTCAAGCGTCGTAAAGTTGAAAACAGCGGCACTGGCAAGGTGAGTATCGTTGTAATAAACGGAGCTTGGATCGCGCTCGCACCGGACTGAGGATTGGGCTGGACACCGAACGTAATCTGCCGCGCAAACAATACCTCCACTAAACAGTGCTCAAGATCAGAAGAACTTTTCTAAACAGTGAAAAAAAAAAAACTGAACACAAAGTGCAAATAAAATGTATTAGTAATAAAAAATAAATTATATAAAACGTATAAAATATTAAAATCCCAAGCTGCATATAAATCAGTAACGCTAACAACAATCTAAGACAATCTTGGATTTGGAAGAAAACTCGTGTCCGCCATGTGAAGACGACATATGCGATGAATTTGATGATAAGAAATATATGGAAAAATGAGCCGTCGTGGAACGCCTGACAACAATGTAAATATGTCTGAAAAATAAACATTGAATCTTCAAAGAACAACTCTTAGACGGCGATAGAAATATGTATCTGCGATGAATTTGATGATAATAAGAAATATATGGAAAATGAGCTGTCGTGGGACGCCTGACAACAATAGAAATATGTCTGAAAAATAAATATTGAATCTTTAAAGAACAACTCTTAGACGGCGTTAGAAATATGTATCTGCGATAAATTTGATGATAATAAGAAATATATGGAAAATGAGCTGTCCTGGGACGCCTGACAACAATAGAAATATTTGTCTTTGAAAAATAAACATTGAACCTTTAAAGAACAACTCTTGGACGACGACAAAACAAAATTGTTTGGATTTTATCCTCGTGCCACGAAAACTCCATTATCCACCCTGCCTCTACCATTAGCACTTTTAGTTCAAAAATAATTAGAAAGACCAATAAATTATTCTGGACTCAAGATTTATATTTGAAAGCATATGTACCAATATAATTTAAGAAGAGGTATAAAATAAGGCATTATTAAAAATATCACTCACACAAGTTGGAAGATCAACTGGTAGCAAAACTTCATCAAGATTTTCAATTCACGAAGAAAAGTTACGAATATGAAGATTTCAACAAGAGTTTAACAAAACTCTCATATAAAACTTAAATATCATAAAAATATTAACAAATAAATGTCAACGAAGATGTGTCGTGTGTCTCCTAAGCCAGCCCAGTCCAAAATATGGTAAGGTATGTTATTGTAAATTAACATGGGTCAAAAGGTACAAGGAATAAATATTTAGAAAACAGAATTAGAAGAGCCATCTGAACATCCAAAGATGCATTCAAACAATACTGAATCATAAAAATGACAAAACCAATTTAATTGTCAAATGATGCCCTATCCTGTGTGGACAAGACCTTTGAAAGAGATTCCAGTATTTATACGAAAATGTTTGTTTTATATGTATGAAGAAATTTAAGAAGAACAGATTTTCTGCAGTAACTTCAGCTGATAACGCCTTGAAAATGAATTGGATGGTCCAGTCTTCGCGATCGAAGTTCAATACGTTGGGAATACTACGAAGCGTTGTGATAATATCTATTAATGTGTAAATATGTGTACCTAAAAAAGTACAATTGAGAAAAGCAAAGTTATTGGGAATCAAGAAACAATCGAGTTTACATTCACAAGTTCCTTTTGACTCATGTAGCATTTGATATTGAAATGACACACGTATTGTTTTTATAGTTTGTATTTTATTGAAGTTGTATATTAATATGTATTTTGTATATAAGCAGGGTAGCAAAGAGTTAGAGGAACGTTCCCCAGAAAAGGAAAAACGAAAAGCTAAATTGAGGGGCGATGAGCGTAAAGAGCGTAAGATGAATCGCAAAAGGGTAAGTGCGCTACGTTTCTGAGAATGTTATGGTTTTTTAATTGGGCTATATATCTTAAAAAACTTGGTCTGTATCCAAATAATATATGTTGCTGAATTGGATGATTTTTTTATATTACTCAATTTGTTTTTTTTTATATAAAGTATTAGTATCATTTATAATGGCAGAGCAATATATCAGAGAAAAGAAATCTTATTATTATTTTTTTTAGGATAGAGCCGACGAAACAGCGATTTTAGAACAAAAGAGACGTCGTGACGAACAAAAAGGTAATGTTAATACGTATTTTAATAATTCAATTAACATCATGCATATTTTAGCATAAAATGCTATATAACAATGTCTTAAAGTACAAATTATAATTTGTGAATAAGGAAAAAGGTTCCGATAGAGGGCGTTGGTCGTTAAGACAAATGTGATAAGGAGATTGGGTATGTCTAAAAGATAGTACTGTAGCTCAGTGGATTAGAGCACTTCCCCGGATAGGAAGGGACGCAGGTTCGATTCCCGCCTATACTAAAATACTCTTTTTCCTTATTCACAAATTATAATTTGTACTTTAAGAAGAGCTACTCAAGCATGTCAAGTGCTAAAATATAGATCAAAACAATGTCTTAATTCATTAAAAAATTACATATAATTATTTTCATCAGTTATCAAAATGGGAAACCATCAAAACGGATCACAGGAGGATCATCATTATGAAAAATATCATAAAAGGGTAAGATGATGCACTATGTTACCTGGCTATTTCAAGGCACGTTATAAAAGAAAAATTCCCAGAAATGTGTGTAAATTATTTCCAAAAAAGAAGGTTAAGGGCGTCCTCGTTCCCTTTACTACGACCCTCGCGCATCACTAAATTTTCGAAAAACTAAACTACTGTCGAATTTGACACCATGTATTCTTAGTCAGTTGCTACACGGACAGAAAGACAATCTCCTTAAGTTTTTATTTTGTTTAAGTATTAGCCCGCATTCCCAAAATGCATCCCTCACTTCTATACGTAGATAGTCATTATCCGTGTCTGTTTGTCCGCTTTCGTCTTACAGACTACGCCGTGGATTTTGAAACAGTTTCAAGGAAGATTTATATGTATAATAATTCTATTTCTTTCCGTATTGTATGTGGATTTCAATCAAAGATGAAAACTTAATAAACAAAGAAAAGTCAATGACCTTTAATAGTTTTAGTGATGTGCCTATTGCACATTGTAAGGAATATGAAAGAATTGACTGAATATAATGTTTTTAACTCGTCCATGGAATTAACTTGATTAGAAGGTATCGGTTTCTTTACATAGACATGTTGATGTATAATAAAACTAAAATATAATATTAGTATTCTGATTTTCTTCGATTTTTACTATTGTGCATTCAAATATCTTGAGTTGTGGGGAGGCAAAGGAATTAAGCGCTAATGTCTACTGCATTGTTGAGAATATGTACACTGTATTATAATAATAAAATATGAAAATAGGCTTGCAGAATAAATATCGATATATAGATTTTTTTTTGTTCAATATATCTATATTTTATGACGATATTTATCATATCGATATAACATTTTTGAGTATTGAATATTTTTGTTATCTACCTACAGCAACTTTCTTTCAACATCTATTAAAAATGGAAAATTGAAGACATATTTAGATTTTTTTTAAAGTATAAGGTATTTTCTTTATTCCACTCCATTATCGCTAGTACAACACAAACATACACACTTTTTTAAAAGATTTCACGAGACGTGTCTATGGCGAGCGCAATCACGAAATGAATAATATTAAGGAACCCCCTCAGGCGAACGTGGGGGAAGTTACTTATTTAAGTTGACAAACTTGTTTTGGAAACAAAACAGTTAGGCCGCACCCCCTATAGCATGACCTTGGTTATATTATCATGTTATTATGTTTGCAAAAATGGTAACATGGCGCTGCGGACCGGCTTTAATAATAATAAAATAATAATAATATATATTTATTCACTTCTCACAAGGAAAGTACATTAATGAAATAACAATACATTTGCCACTGATACCATGAAAAAAGTCCTTGTGAGAGTCTGGAGTCTGAACTAGGTAAGAAACTGTACTACAGAACTCCAGAACTCCAGGCTCTCTCCTTAAAAGTAACAAACAGGATGTAGCAATATTTATGTAGCGTGCTTGTGAGCTTTTTGGGCTCATGAATTTTAGATAAGTTACATAATTACATATAAAGTGTGTATCCGCATACAGGTGTGTGTGTGTGTTTGTGTTTGTGTGTGTGTGCGCGCGCGTACGTACCACGTACATGCGTGCGTGTTCGTGTATGTCTGCAATTGTTATGTGATGCGTGTAGATGTCACTAATGCCGTTATTTTATGATAGCCATCAGTGCTTCTGTTTCATCGTACGATAACGATATTAACCATTTGTTCAGGATTTTTTTTGGGTTCATTTCTATTCATACTATATATAGACAATATCTTGTTAGCTTTGTTATATAAAAAGGAACCTAGATATCCATAAAACCTTTGCGAGAGTGATGTTCTGAAATCACGATCTTGCTTGCAGACATTTGGTTTTCGTTTTGCTTGAATTAGCCGGTCAAAATCTAAATCATTATGTTTTTTAAATAAAATTGCAAAGATGTGCAATTGACGTATTGTCGGAACTTCACAGTTTCGGTACAGTAATTTAGTAGCGTATATATATATAGGAAGGGCTTGAACGTAGAAACTTTTAGTACCGCTCGTTGAGCAACCTCTGCGGATTTTAGAGTTGTTTTGGGAGCTCCGCCCCAGATCAGTATGCCATAGGTACAGATTGACTGACACAGTGCTAAATAGGTAGACTTTAATATTTTTGGGTCAAGAATATGTCGAAGTTGTTTAAAAATTACAATAAGCTTACCAATTTTGTCACTAAGTTTAGAAATGTGTAATTTGAAAGTAAGATTATTATCGATTTCTATACCTAAGTATTTAGTGTGGGTTGTTCTTTCTAGTACAGGACATAAGCAGGTGCTGTTAGCCAACGGATTATAACACGAGTATGTGAATAAAATTTGATTCAAGGGGTCTTTAACATTACGTATTGAGAAATATATATATCTTGATTTATTAACATTTAGTGATAAAAGTGAATTCTTTAACAGTTCTGTGACAACATTTAGACCTCTTTGCGCAGCATCATAAGTTTCACTCCAGGTGTTCCCGGTAAAAACAAGGGCGGTATCATCTGCATATGAATTAATGTTATTGTAAATAATGTAAAATAAAACCTATACCCACCAATCAAAATTCCACTAATTACACTACACTATCTGCAGTTATCGCGCCAATTAGAACATATATTTCTAGGACAAATTTGTTGTTCCCATAGATTAATTTATTTTTGAAACAAATCGATAGGAACTAAAAATTAAATCGATATTCTTAATTTTTCTAAACTAACCAAAAATGCAATTGGCATAATGGCATAACCCCTTTGCCTTTTCACTATTTTGAATCTGTTTTTCATTCATTAAATATCGTATACATCAGCACTTCACTATATCATTAGAAGAAAAAAAACTTCAAACGAATACAAATTTTATAAATTCGATATTTATTACATGTCTTAGTTACAAATGAGTGTAATATGAAGGCAACAGTATTTTCGAAGGTACTGACATCAGAATTTAATGTAGTGAAAGCGAAATAAGTATGTAATCGAGGATTTAGTGATGGTTTGTTTACAATGTTTTCAATTTTGATTGAAATGTACTATACTTAGTTTCGTTACCAGAGGTAACACTCAGAATATCTAGTGATCTTATTAGTAAGTTTGACACAGATTAAGTCTGCTAATGCGGATTATCTCTTGTACAAAGTCAGCTTTACTGAGTTACAATAGCGCCTAAAAACGTATAAGTAATTTCCAGCACCAGTAAGAATATAATGAGAAGTGGGAGCATACAAATATTATGTTTTAAATTGAATACTCTATATGATGAAGAGCGTATATTTTTTTCTACGCACGACGTTTCGAAGACTGACAGCTTTCATGGGCCACCAGTGACGGATACATTCCGTAAAAATAAGTTTCATTTCATAGTTTGTTTTATTACATCACGATTCCCTATATTAAATGGCGGGTGAAGTTGTGGAACTTAGCTATGTATGTAGGTATAGTGATACACTTGTTTTTCGCAACTCGACGTCTTCCAATGCGCCTATTTTATGTAGGTATATTAAAAAGGTGAAACGATATCAGGGTAAAATATTCGAATTTGTTCATGCACGCAGATTTACTTCATAGAATTTGGGGTTATCGTTTATCCTTAACTATATATTGAGTATCCAAAAATTTGGCTAATTACATATTTTTTTGATTTTCATTCTCTCGTTTTTGTAAAATTGCTGACATCAACAATAACAATCGGAATCGTAAATAACGATCCATTTTGAAGAATTGAAATCTTAGAGAACTTCTTCATAAAGCACCTAGTTATAAGTTTTGTGTGCTCGAGTACCCTATTAGTATGACTAGTAATTTTCTCTGGTCTAATGAGTCGCTATATATCATTCATATCGCGTACACATTGCTTGTTAATATTGGTGGGAGTCTTTGTAAATTAGGCATACTATTATTGTAAATAACTTCAGTTTCATTTAGGTACTATACTGTTGTTGTAATATATATAATTGTTTGTTTTCAACAGGAAAAATCGCCTTTCCGAGACCGTTCTCACGAAGAGCCACGAGACAAACAATATCCTTTTTAATAATAACTTTTTTTTATTTTCTTTTTTTAATGCATTATACACGTTCATATAGTATTCAAATTAACGATAAGAAGTATTTCCTAGTAAGGAATAATATGCAGTGTGCACATGTCTATGGATATTTATTAAAAACAAACAATATTTTATTAAATATATATTCATAGATATATGTAATAAAACTAAAAGCAACCCTATTTAATTTTTGTTTTGTTTTTTGTCTATCTGTTTGTTGTGTTCGCCATTAAATAGTAACAGTAGTAGTAGAATTTTAATTGCAAAATTAAACTTACTATATTGGAATAATGCATGTAAATGCATCCCATAGGTGGTGTGGGTGTAAAGACAAATGTGATGTGGAAATTGGGTATGGCCGTCGGTCACTGCGATAGCTTAGCGGCTAGAGTACTTCCCCGGATTGCAAGGGACGCAGGTTCGAATCCCGCTCGCAGTAAAATTATCTTTGTCCACATTTTCACAATATATTTGTTCTTTAAAATATAATGTAACTTTAGGGCCAGAGTAGTGTGGTATGTATTCGCACGTTGCTACAAAGAATTTTCTGACTGCTAAATCAATTGGCGCAATCCACCTAGGAGGACTTATTGTAGTAGTACAATCGTGTCACTAGATAATATGCGATAGATTCCTTTGTCTTCGAGCAAACCCACACTAGGCTGTTTATGTATTATTTACAGAATGTAAAACGATTGGAATAACATGATAATATATATAAAAAAAATACATGGGTCGATAAGAGGAACGTACCTAAATAATGTCCTTAATGTTCTGTATACTAGGCGCTCAAATGAGTCCAAGCTAAGAAGATAAGATCAGAAGGTGAAATACGAAACGTGAAGAAAGAAATGAACTTTAAACATAAGTAATTGTGGATATTAATTCTTAACTAGAAATAAACTTGAAACTGCATGATGTTGTATCACTAATTCATTAAAAAAGCCAACCATTCATAACCTTAATTCACAAAATATTCGAAAACATAGTCGAAGCTTATATCCTCGATTAGTTTTTTCTCATGTAAAACCTTAGGTATCCCAAATGTTCATAACGAAGCTTAGTTTCAAACATTCGCGTAGGCGATTGTAAACCAAGACATGTCTAGCCACGTACCAACTAGCCTTAACAAAAAGCGACAAATGCATTGGTTACTTCACGATTTGACCGACCATTTCATGAAAGGTTAGGTTTTTAGGTGAGGTTTCATTAAATGATCGGTCACATCCTTAACTGGTAAACTAGATGATCTACGACATAGATAAATATAATTATCCTCCTTACTCTAGTGTCTAGCGGCAGTATAAATTAGGTATACTGTATCAAACTTAAATTTCATTGTAGGTACCTGTATTCATCCATCCTTTCATCCATCTATCTACTAGCCTTTTAACGTCCACTGCTGATTTCATAAGAGCGTCACAACCAATGGTTCTATGATGACAAGTGCCAACCCGGTGGGCTATGTCGGTCAATCTCGTTCTCCTACGGATTTCCGTAGTACGGATTCGACCTCGTAGAGAAATAACGAGCATAGTCCGCTCCATGGCACGCTGAGCGCATGTCTCTATTCCCTATGTTATCACTGGTAAGTTCACAAATTCATTTCATTCGTTGTACCTACCTTAGTAAAAAACAGGATTTTGTAATTTTAAAGTAGGTAGTAGGTATAAGAAAAAAACAAGTCCTTAATTGTTCGTAAATATATCTTTCATTTAAGTAGGTATGTAGATAGAATACTTAAAATAAAAGATAAACCTAAGATCTGGTCTAGACGGTGGTACGTGGCAAAAGATTTTCTAAAATATCTGAAAATATTTATGGATGGGTACCTAGTTAGGTGAATATTCTAGGAAGTAACCCATAAAAATAACACAGACTCAATAAACGCATCAGGCATAGTAGACCTTACCTACTTGTCTCTAATGTTGTGTTTTATCCTTCCTCTCCATCTCATATCCCTTTCCTTAGGGTTAGCAACGCCGGAGTGGTGCCTCTGGTGTGGCTAAGGCTATCTTTCTTTATTTTTTATTTTTTTTTATTTTAGGTGGGCAAAAATGTCCTACCGCACTCCCCGCTGCCCGGGGAGACAATGGGGTAGTGTGGGGCTCTCACCCACTAAAAACCTACCGTGCGCCCTCACCCGCCCTTACTACGGCGGATCACGGGTACCGCGTCGTTTCACCGCGATCCGCAGGCGGCAGCCCTTTCGGGCACCCTCTCTTGTGCGATGCCTCGCGCACTTGGGCGTCACACCTTCGCGGTAGGCTTCTACGGACGGCAGGGTACTCCCCGACCCCACCGTCCGCAGCCTCGGCTAGGGCGACATTAGGCGCAGGTAAGCGCGCGCACGCCGCACCGCGCGCCGGCGGCGAATCAGGTCCGCGAAGGAGGATTCCTCCCGGGCCTTCTCTGCCGCCTCCTTCCGCGATATGACAGCCTCGCAGAAGGCGGCGACCGCGGTCCAGGCCCTGTCCCTGCCAACCATCGCTCGCGCAACGGCCGGCAGCGACAGGTCCACGCCTATGACTGCAGAGAGTTCCCGGCGCTGCATATCCCAGGCCGGGCACGACTCGAGCGTGTGCTGCGCCGAGTCCTCACCGCAGTCGCAGTGGTGACAGCTTGGTCTCCCTCCTAGCGATCGTGTGCAGGTATTTGCCGAAGCAGCCGTGCCCCGACTAAACCTGCACCAACCGGAAGGTGAGGACCCTGTGCTGCCGCCCTGCCCATTCTTCCAAGATCGACTGGAGCGCCCCCACGGTCCAGAGACCAGCCCGGGGCGTCTCTAGCAGAGACCTCCACTTTAGGACAGTGGCGCGGCGGGCATCTTCTCGCCACGCTGAGATTGCGCTTCGCGCCGTCGACGCCCGCCGATAAACGTCGGCGAGCACTTCCGCCTCCAGATCCCACGGGGGGGTGCCGGCCAACGCGCAGGCTGCATCGCACGAGACCGTGCGGTAACCGCGTCACAGAAGGGCCCTATTGCAAGCGGCCAGGGACTTCGCCCACACGGGCGCGCTGTACAGTGTCATTGACCGTACTACCCCCGTGTAGAGTCCTCGACACGCGAGACTCGGTCCGCCCAAATTCGGCATCAGTCGCCCGAGGGCGGACGCCGTGCCGACGAGCTTTGGCGCAAGACGGCGGAAGTGCTCGCCAAAGTGCCACCGTCCATCCAATACCAGGCCCAGATATTTGATGTGGGCCTGGATTGGAAAGCCCAGACCATTGACCGTTATCGAGGCGCTGGTGGGTGGGCCACGTCGGGGCCCATGGAAGAATAGGGCCTCCGACTTTTCAAGGGCCACCCTAAGCCCCAGCGCCTCGATCCGCCTGACCACCTCCGCGGTACCTGAGGTGGCCAGCGTTGCCGCTTCCTCGAGGGTCCCGCCCCGGGCTGTGACGAGCGTATCATCTGCGTAGCAAATTACGCCCAGCCTGGGGGGGAGCCGGCCACGAAGGACTCAGTCGACTAAGGCTATACCTAAGGTAAGAATTTATCGTCAGATGGGTTATAAGCTTGTTTGCCACCTGTATAAAAAACGAGTGTGCTTTAGACATGAGAATAATGTTAATATCTATTAACTAGAAGTGAATACAGTTTTTAAACTTGTGTGACAATCGACGTATGACCAATGAAAACGACGCAATTTACTTATCATTTCCGAACATGTATTAACTAAACCCCACATTTGACATAGGTACAGTATTAATGATTTGTTGGTCTTGGGGCATAAACATCTTGGCTTCACTTCACTAACATCAAGATCGATCCAGAGTTGCGCCAATCGACTTTTTGAGAAATATTTAATCAACATTGAATGCAATGTTTTTTCGGCAAAATTTAATATTGAAAGCATAAAAAAGATATAATAATATATAACAAATAATGAGAAAGAGAAAAAGAAAATGTGTGTCGCACCTCTCTCTCTTGCCCCTACAGTAATATACGAAACGTAACTCTCTATCTTCACTAACTTATATCTCCCTCTCAACTTCCGTTCGCCTCGTCCGATCAGCACTTTTCGTAACGCTCACGTCACGCATTCATCAGCTTACTCCCCAAGTCAAGCGTGCGTAAATAAATATTTACTTCAAAAACTTGTTCCCTGTTCCCTTACTCTCATTGGCTGATGGGACGGCACGCTGACACGACTGGAGAGAGATTATGTGCAGGATCAACGGCTTACAAAGCACGGAGGTGAAACTCAGCGAATTGCCTAACTCCGAGATGCTATTAATAATTTCTTGACGGAAAACCCAATAAAACTCCGAGCTGCTATTAATAATTTCTTGGCGAAAAAGCCAATAACGGGTTCCACGGGTCTCATAACCTACAGTCGCAAGCACTACCGTTTTAGAACACTGCACTTCGTTGGGCACTGTGTATCAGCAATTAGAACAATGGAAAATCTATATTTTGAGAAGGTTAACTGTTATTTAACGCTATTGGAAGCCATATTTATATTTAGGCACCGATGACATTGCATGCAAAAATAACCGATTCTTGGCGATGTTAATCGTAATTTCGCCAATGTAGACATAGGCAATGACGAGAGGAAGTATATCTACTTCCGAAATTACTTCCTTTTTTTGTCGAATAGCCCATTAAACAAAGCAATGGTTCGGTGACAAATAAAAAGCAGTTGATTACGAAATAACACAAAGTGAAAATGTGAAATCGAAAATAAAAGCCATGAGTAGGATTTGAACCTGCATGTCAAATGCTCAAAAAATATATAAAATATCAAAATAGTTGATTACGAGTTACATACGACAAATTATCGTGATGATAGTTTCTTATATCTGACTCATAATCCTGCCCTTTTATTAATTATAATAATTAGATAAACTGAAACCATAATATTAGATAAAAAAAATACACAACTGAACCTAACCTAAACCATGAAATAATAAAACGAAACGTCAAGTCGCAAACAAATACAACATGGCCGATCTGTCAAGATTATTATTTTCACAACTGTATACGTCTGTGTCTCGGATGTTTTTAAAGCACATAACTATTCTATATATGTAATTAATTAAATTGATATAAATAGTAATGTAATGGCAAGATATGTGTGATACTTACGTAACACGTTAAAATAATATTCAGCAAAACATGTAGACGTGATAAAATATTTTGAGGTTAAGTTTTATATAGGCACATTACGCAGGTAGGTTGCACCTACTACAATATTATTGTATCCTTTTGTGCTACGACTAAAAAACAATCTATTTCCACTAACTGTACCTATTCATATTACCATAAATTTTTTGGTTGAACATGTCGATTAGCGGTATGTTTTAAATTACTAAGATTTATTTATCATAGACTATAATGGATAATTTTATAAAATTCAGAACGTACTGGATTTATAAACTTTTCTTTTTGCTCTGTGGTAGGTACTTCTATTCTATGTAATAAAGTGTGCTTATCATTAATTTACGTAGGTATATTGAATCTTTAAAATATAAACTCTATAGTAAACTGTTAGGCTTATTAATTACAAATACGGGTAAACCCCTTAAAATACCTGTTACATTGTTTTGATGTAAAAGAGTTATAAACATCCAATATTTGTAGTATAGGCGGACAATGGCGGCCATCTTGTTGACAGCGTGTCTCCATTAAATGTTGAAGCTAGGTAAGTAAGACTAATTTTCTTAAAAAACTTGATGTTTTTGATAATTATTTGTCAGGTACATTGTATTAAATAAATATCTGCAATATTACTGTTGTATTTAAAACTCATTATTTTGGACATTTATGTTTAAGTTTTTTGACGCAAACATCTTTAGTTTTGGTTAGTACTTAGCGGGTCGCTTGTGATAACCATTTTTAAAGAAATATTAGGACGAGTTCGCCTATAACTGTGGAACTTTATAGTATACACTTAGAATATATGCTAAGAGTATACAGAGAATAAGTCATTACCTACATGAAAGTGCATAATATGTCGCTGAGATTGTGCGCCATTCGGCACGACTACCTACGAATTAAATTATCCAGCGCACGCAGTTATTATTTTGTGCTTATGTAGATACTTAGTTTTCTATATTAATGGTTTTGAGCACAAGTGGCCTCATTTGATTTGAAAGAAATCACGGCTTTCTAATAGGTGGATGCACACAATTCATACTTAGGGCTATTAGAAGTTACAAATTTAAAAATAAATGTGTTTTTATTGAGATAACCACAACTACGCTCTCTTTTGGCACCAGCATCTATGATACCTAACGTCGCAAGAGCGCGTGAAGCACGAGACAGAAATGTTATTACTCGTCAACCATCTCTGACTTCGAGGGAACGCGTTAGTCTCAGCCAATTGTAGAAACGTCAATCATCAACTACAACTGTTGGATTCAAGTAGGTAGTGTAAGGCAGTCTTAACCACCATTACCTACTGTCTAGATATATCTGTGGCTACAATAGAGGCGGCACCGTAAGGGCCTACTTTTTATTAAAGCAGTAAACCGTGCGCTTGATTACCGTAGATGTTGGAAATTGGCCACAGCCCGATTTAAGCCCATGATTATTAAAAAAAAATTGGTACATAAGTGTATTCGTTGCGGTTAATTTTGTTGCGGGAATATTGGATCAATAAACATTTGTCAAGTGCCTACAATTAGCCTGGGATCAACTGGAACAGGAATGTTGAGGCCCAGTGTCAGGTCTCAGCAAACGTACAGGTGTAGCGAAAGAAGCAAATGTCGACAAACTTGAGTGTACATGGGTGCCATAATCAGAGATCAACAACTTTTCAACAGCACATGATAGTGTTGAATGATTTAAAATGCATAAATATCACTATGGGGCAGTGCGTGACTCTACTTACCATCATCTGCGATCACCATGCAGGCGGATTCAGTTTCAATACTATTTGTATTGGTGAAGCAATGAAGATAGTGGCGAGAGTGAGAAGACACTTCGTAGAACATGTGGTACCTAACGTATACTAAAGGTTAGGAGTGCCATAGTGAGTAGTGAGGTGACACTCCAGAACGTATTATTATATAATGTCAATGTTCAATTAACAATACGAAACAAACTGATTAGTTAGCCCACTAGTCACTGACAGTCGCTATTTCGAAATTACCAAATAAATTGCAAAAAAAATTGCGAGTTTAAGAAGCTAGTACACTGAAGTACTGTAATATATTTGAATAATACGCAAATCTCCGTTTCCCTATTACCGTTACTGTTCACACATTTATATCTTTGACATCTATTCTTACCACCTCTTATAGTAATCCCTGGGGTTGGCAACGTGCGAGTGATGCCTCTGGTGTTGCTAACGTTAATAGGCTACGGTAACCGCTTACCAAGTAAAGCGGGCTGGATGCTTGTTTACCACTGCCGCACCGCAGTATAAAAAAAATAAAGCTTGTTCTCCAATCATGCTCATTCGCCACAATTTCCTGTATTTAGATGAATATATAGTTCAACGCAATATAGCACGTGGGTAATGTCTGCTTCACACAAACGAATTAAACAAATTTTAGCTATTTGGGCTGGTCTCCCGTAAATGTTGTATGTTGAGTAAAGGTTCACAACGGAATGATTAGACATTTTCATGCATGGTACACGGACACGGAATGAATTAAAAATGCTCCATTTTAATGGCGCGTACGTCGTTGAGAGGTGTCGCCTGAGAAATTTGCATTAAGTAGGTACTTAATTGTTATTTTAATTCCAATATATCGAGAACCAGTGATATAACTAATAAAATAACTAACCTTGAGATCTAAGCTAGTTTGAATATAATTAGGTATATTATAGTGTAGGTACGTATGTGCTCTTTGCTAAAAGGTATTTATCACGGTAATTGGTAGAATAATTAAACTTGCTTTCCGGTATCTGGCAATGTTCACCGGTATTTCTCAATTTTATTTGTGTTCTAATAGTTGAGAAAATACGCACTTGTTACGGGTTTATTAGATTTTGTGGCCTGTTTTAAATATTTTAGGTACGAGGTGACATTTTAATTTAAATTTTCATATAATCGGTATAGGTATGTTAACTAGCTTGAACCTACTTGAAATTTATGAATGCAATTTTGGTTATCTGAAGTAAACTTGTTAATGCAAAGAATTAAAACATTGAGATTTGTGAGGAACAATACCTAATTTAAATAATGTTTGTTCCATTTTTCGCAATTACAATAAACTAACAGCCATAAAGAACCGATAACGTATGATGGTTGTTACGCTTTCACGCCATAATTACTCAACCAGTCCTCATAAAATTTAGCACACATATAGTCCAGAACACAGAAAAAGGCACTTTACACTATCTTCCGGAAAATGGACGGTTCCTGAGGGATAGCAATTTATGCATAGAGATAACTGCCTCGGTGGTGTAGCGGTAGTGTCTGCTACTGCTAATCATGAGGTCTCGGGTTCGATCCCCGGGTCGGGCAATGTTATTGAGCTTTTTCCTAAAAAGAAAAATTCTCAGTAACAGCCCGGAGTTTGGAAACGTGCCCGGTAGACGTCAATAGGCTCGCCCCCTATTATCTACGTGGGACTTAAACATAGCTGGCGAGTCGTGGGTGTGTAATACACCTCTGCCTACCCCTTCGGGGAATACAGGCGTGATGCTATGTTTTTAATTAATGTGCCATAGAGGACGGATTTATATCCTAAAGTCCACCAACACGAAGTAGTGGGCAGAATCTAGTTACATTATTGTCTTTTCCATCCATACATCCATCCATCAGCATTTCATCGTCCACTGCTGGACATAGGCCTCCCCAAGAGTACACCTCAGCGAACGATCTTGTGCCGCCTGCATCCAACGACTGCCTGCGACTTTGACCAGGTCATCGGTTCCACCAGGTCGTCACGTCCTTCACTGCGCCGTTCTTCTTCTTCACTTGAGAACCTTTTTCCGCAACGGTTGTCCTTTCGCCGGGTAATGTGACCTACCCAATACCACTTAGCATGCTGACACGGCGGGCTATGTCGGTCACTCTTTATCTGCTACGGATTTCCGTATTTCAGATTTTGTCGCGTGGAGAGATCCCAAGCATAGACCGCTCCATGGTACGCTGAGCGACTTTAAGCCTTGATATACATAAGGCCAACATTCAGAGATCCACGTCTTTGTTCCGTAAGGGGTGCCCGCCGCTCATAGACTCGTAAAACTAAGATACTGTCAAGCCGCTGCTCACCATGACTGAAGAAAAGGCCTTCTCCCGTTAGAACCAAAACACCGAGGTGCTTCACGGTCGGTTATACGCCTGTGGTACCGACTTTGTCCGTCCTGATTACGAGTGAGTAGTACTCGCTGAGTAACCTCATTTGTACCCAACCTTACCACCAGTAATGGAGTGGTACATCTGCTTACTTCCCTTAGGCGCCTCGTACGGCACCCATGGGTAAGAATGGGGTGGTGATACTTGTATTAATAATCTGGCACCACACGGATAAATAAGGCTCTGCCGGAGAGCGCTACCATCTCTCAGGATATCGGTTTAGTGTTACGTTCGCTGAGTTAGAGACAGTTAGAATATTGGAGGCTGAAATGTCCACCTCATCGCCTATACTTACTTTTTGTCTTTGCCGAGATTGATGCTCCATGCTGATTTTATCGTCAACAGGTAGACTGTATGTTTGCGTCGTTATTAATATAAAAAATAATTTAGAAATCTTAATTAGATTCCAGTGTAGTATACCAAGGACTGCTAACACAGTTCTATCGAGTTTGAATCCCTTATATTATATGTTAATCACACATTTGTCTTTCAAAAGTTTTTTCATTATATATTTGTGATATAAATTGTCACTGTTCGTTGGAAGCAAAACATCGTGAGAAAATCTGAATGTTTGAGAATTTTCTCGACGGCTTGTAAAGTCTGCCAATCCGCACTGGGCCAATGTGGTGGACCGTGGCCAATAAATCCATTGTAGGTACACAATAGTGGGACAGTAATGTGTCGTTTTCTTATTATACTGGAAGTCAATAGGTATTATTAGGTACTATTTTACGGAAAACACACTTTTTCCGGTGTCCAATCTCTCAGGTATATTGCTGTAGTTTTGAAAAGATTTGTCTACCTTTAAATAAAGACCACGATGATTTAAAACATTTTATTTGAGAAAGAAATAAACTTATATCAAACAAGTGGAGAGTAGTGTAGACACTGATTGCTTTTGTACACAAATAAAAACTTAATTTATAAGTTACGTATCTATCTATTACTTTCTTGGTTGACATTAACCCACCACGCCAATTTAAAGTTTCGGCCCAGCTGGAAAAATGTGCCGAGCTCGAAAATTTTACATACTTAATTAAAATTATCATTTAAACGGGATAATTAATATTATCATGTAGACATGAACCTCCACCACAATGATAGAGATATTGGTGTGCCATGTGGCACTAGATACAGGAATTAGTAAAGCACTAAATAGATGGGTTTGTTTATGCTCTTGTGCTCACAACGGTACCACAGTATTGTCTATTTAAAGCTCTCGTAACATCCGTGGAGTAGGGTGAACTGGTCACGTTGGTGATATATGCAATGGCCAAATCAATAAACAATCATCTGTCTGTTTAGACAAGGTTAATTCCGCTATTTAATATCTATAGTAGAAAATTTTATGATCACTTAGTAAAATGGTTATTCTACTCACAGTTAATGATGAGCGCTGGCAGCGCGTTACGAGTACCTACCTAACTACCTATTTGTATGTTCATTTTGCAATCCAATTTGCAAATGTAAATAATGCTTCTGTAGAAATAATAATAAGTACTTGATCAACCAGCTAATCATAGCGTACCTAGTACTAAACATAGGGCCGTCCATTTCCGTATTAACTGCATAGACTGGATGAGGCACGCGGACCTCATCCAGTCTCCATCCATCCATCCATCAGGCTCTTAACGTCCACTGCTGGACGTAGGCCTCCCCAAGAATGGGGGATAGTGCCGTAATCGCCACGCTTGGCAGGTGGGTTGGCGATCGCAGTGGATTTTGTTAATACTCGAAGGAGTGCTGCTGCCCACTCCTCCGGTATTCCCTCAGTCGGCTCTTACGACTCCCATGGGTGGAGAGGGGTGGGACAATTCTAAAGCCGGCCCCACACGGCAAACTCATCCAGTCTGCCCACTGCATTTCACTCCAGAGCTCAATGAGTGACATCAAATTTACGGACTAAGCCTGCCGTGAGTGTCAACGTCTTGGCACCGTAGCTATGGCAGCTCAGAACAAGTAGGACCCACCCGTCGAAATTATTTTGAAAAAAAATATAACTAAATTTTTTGGGCATCTTAAATCTTAAAGCATAAGGTAACCGAGGAAGAAGTATTTTAATTAAGTAGTAAAATATTGCCAAGTTTTACTATTTCATAATACGACCAATTTTTATTAAACTGGCTGAATCCAAATTTAGAGAGTACTAGCATTTGCCCGCGGCTACGCCGCAGCCAAAAGCTAGTACTTAGCTTATATCTCAGGTTCCCGATATAGTAACGGGATAAAATGTAGGTATACCAGTTGTTAAGTCTAATCGAGAGCTATCAAACAAAAAAAGCATCAATATACGTTCAGTAGTTTTTGGGTGATGCACGAAAAAACAAACAGACAAAAAATCTAAAAAAAATCGTTTTTTGTTTAGACACGCCTATATACCTACCTAGCCTAATTCAGTCATTTTTCTCAAATATCTTAAATGCACGGACACAGCTCTGTTACAGCTTTATAATAGTATAGATTTATAGTATTTTTAGATACAATTAAACTAACAGCCATACAAAATAATATACTTACATATATCTAAGTACGTAATGTACGTATTAATCTACGTATCATAGGTACCTATAGCTATATACCTATAATCTATGTATCATACATAGTAGGTACTTACAGCATGCGTAAGTAAAGAACGATGTAGGTGCCTCATTTCTTCTTGATACTTTAGTTAGCAGGTTATGAACTCCTACCTATAACTAAACTTCGTACGCCAGATAAAAAAAAAATATCTATCTAGAAAACGATTGAATGACGGAATGAAATGTTAAATAAAAGAGCGTTACATTTTAGGTAGGTACTTAATATTAAACTTGAATATATTTTAGTTTTAATTACAAGATACCTTCCTGCTTACCTGTCGGTGTGGCTAGTGTGCATGCTAAAATGGCCATGGTTAATACGGAGTTAAAATGATCGTACTGTTTTTTTACAGATATATGTTTGACATGGAGGACACTGATAAAGTCTTTTATACAGACATAGTCAGAGATGATAACCAACCAAAAAATAATCTGTACGATCTGTTAAATATAGTACCCGCGACACCGCTACAATTAAGGTGTTCTAACAAAAGCTACGCTTGTAATTTTACTCCTAAAACTGATAAGGTATTCGTCCCCAAAAGAAGACCAAGAGCAAAAGTAAAAACTGTTAGAGATATTAGAGCATCATTTGAGAGTGATACATACAGTTACTTAACGAGAGATTTAGAAACTCAGCAAAATTATGTGCTCAGAAAAATTAGGTGCGGCTCTGCAAAAAATGAAAAGACATTTGAAATTGCAAAACGAATTTTGAAAGCAGATTATCCTTTATTGAGATCGACTTGGCAGATGTTAATAAATATAAATCCGCACCATCATAGGAATAATCACCAGTTTGTTTTATGGAATGGATCTCTAATTCAAGTTAATGGAAGTATTGGTGGAGATAATAAATTAATTTATAACTACGACTTAGCTGATAGAAAGTTATCAAAAATTAAGAGAACAATTATAAAAAACACTGATGTTTATAAAAAGAAAAGACTTTTAAAAAACTCTTTAGCAATTAAATTTAAGCCGGGCCCCCTTAGAAAAAAAAAGTTTCTTGATGACTCATATCAAAAACATAACGGTGATATTGAATTGGTAAACCTTCCTAAAGTTGGACTTGAAATTGAACCTGTGTATGGAACTACATTAGATCCAACAATTATGACTTTTTTAAGCAACTTGCGTGAAGGGAATGGCACGATGTCCGAAAAATGGGCTGTGTTTGCAGTTTCCGTTTTAGGAAAAATGGAAAAATCTATCCCCAAGCTTCTTAGCAGGGATTGCATTACATTTGATTTAAACTACAAATGTAATCAACGTAGAATTCTGATGCGTAAAGAATTGGATTCACTCTGTATCACAAAAGAAAACGCACTCCCTTTACAAGAAAACGTGGTTAAAAATCATACAGCCTTGCCTGTTATAAAGTATATGATGAGTAAAATACTAGATGCAGTAGAAATTAATTTAAACCAAGATAACATGTTCACATTAGACGATAATTTACATGAGGTGTTTTCAGAAGACTCTATTTCTATTGTCGATGCAGCACCTTCTAGAGAGAAAACAAAAAGAAAGTATTGGGAATTAGATAGACTTGATGTTACAGTTATTCAGTTGCCAGACAACTCAAAAAAAGAATCTGAACTGGCTTGCCATAAATCGTATTGTATGTTAGGGTGCGTTTGTGACTCATTGAATAAAAGATATAATCTCAGAGAGCATTGCGGTCGCGAAGAATGTATGTTTGACTGTAAATGCGAATTTTCAAAGTACACCGGTACATCTATAGACGTAAATGCCTCTAATTTTATACCTGGCTTAATAGGTATAGAAGATGAGATAAATATGAAATTAGCCAAAGAAGAACAAAAGTTTCATCAGACTGTTATAGTCACTGGCCAAAAAAACATCGTGTTGAATTCTGAGAAAAAAAATGGAAAATCCTCGAAAAAGTATGAACAATTTTGCGAGAACACATATTTGAAAAGTAAACTAATAAAACGTATTCTATCAGTCACAGCACTAAAACTAAATTGTGAAAATATTGAGCCATGGTGCATGGTTCATAACTTATACAAATGTTTTTGTAAGGGTAAATTCATAGAAAATAACAGCCTACCTTCGATTCAAGATCTTGTTGATGAATCAAATCGAGTTGATTTGATTCATACAGACGCAAGTACCAATGTTGAATGTAGTCTAGAAAATGTTCAGAAATTAACTAACACTGTAACTGTACCTGTCAACAAATTTCTAAGACCCCGTATACGACCAGATAGATTCAATGTCGATAAAACAAATAAGACAAATCTTCCAAACAAAGATTCAGTTATCTGTGATGATAAATGGAAAAAAGTACAAGATTCAGGTAATTATCCTTAATTATTTTAAAAGGAAGATATTGTGAGGGATGCTAGCATGCTTGAGATATTTTCTCGATATGGTGTGAAGTCTATCAACCTGCTTTAAGCCAGTGTTGTGGGCTACGGCCTAAATCCTTCTCATTCCGAGAGAGACATGAGACATCTGCCTAACAGTGGGACAGTAATGGGATGAAAAAAATTTAAGGATAACCATGGCACGGTGGGTTTTAGTGGGTATGACCATGTACCACACAAAAGAATAAGAAATTATACTTAGTTTTTATGTATTCATGTTGAATCAAGGTAAGTTTAAATAGGTATAACTCTTATATATTTTAAAGTTTATCTTTGGTTTTTTAGTTTACAATTTGGATAAAAGGGAAAAAAGAGTTACTGAGGTAGATGTTTTAAATAGAGGACTCATAACAACATCAAAGACAACCTCTCTTTCTACGAAGTTTAACAAAGGTTCGGGAGTTTGTGCAGTTAATAGTGATGAGACCAACTCAGTGTCTAAAGAAAATAATACCTATGAGTACTGTTTTTCAGATTATTCTGGCACATGTTCTCGAGTAATACCATATGATGGTAGAAAATATAGTAATAGGCACTATAAGAATACAAATGATAAAATAAAGGAATTGGAAACAAATGATAAAAAGTTACAAGATAGAATGTTAAAAATAATAAACCTTGACTTAGAAACAGAAAATAGTATAATAGTGAGTAAAGAGCAAGAAAAGCCTGATGCAAAATGCACAAAACAAAATACTACAATAGACCAAGAACAAATATTGCCACATGCTCAAGTAGAAGATCTAACATCAGAATCATCAAACGATTCTAATTTTATAAGGTTCATAAATGAAATTGATGGCGACGCGAAGATTAAGAGAAAAGTATTACCTAATCAAAACAAATTAGTATCTTGGCTTGAATCCAATTATAAATTATATAAAAAACGAATCGACGAAGGCCTTGTAAAAACGTCGCTTGAGCCTCCTAAAGCAGGTAAAGTGGCATTATATTCATGGGATTTTATTTTAAGTAGGTATAAAGAACGAAAAAATCTGTTTCTGATTTCAAAACAAAAACCTTACCGAATTTTTATGGGAGTGCATACAAGAACTCCATTTTTGCAGACCTGTATGAATATAAATGATATTCGATTTGTGGATTTGCACAAATATCCTCAAACAGTTAAAAACCTATTGACTAATGCAACTGATTTAAAGGACAACTTTTGTATACTACGTGGCTTGGCACATTGCTGGGAACTAGTTGGTTCTGTTGCTAAAATTAATAAAAATGACGATGATACTATAGAAATAAGCGATGCAACAACTGATTCAGAACCAAACATTCAATCCAATCAGAGTGACATAGACGACGAACAGTTATCCTTTGGTAGTCTGGAAAAAGCAAGTCATCCTTTGAAGGAAACTGAAAGTGTTTCAGAATGTTCAGATGACGCTGATTCTTCAAAATGGTTTATTATGACTATTGAAAACGATTTCAGTGAAATAAGATTTTATAAAAAAGGGTTTTTTGTTAAGTATGAAAGTATTTTAAAAGCAATCAATGTTGCGCGTATATCTGGAAAAACAGTTAGGTTATCTTCTCAAAAATGTGTGGATAAAAACAGTGGCCCTCAATTTGGTGTTTATGCAATACCTACTTGTAACGAATATTGTGTGTTTATTGGTCCCTATGAAATACAAGATTCTCTAGGAATTGAAACAATAAAGAGTATTTTAGATGTTAGAAAATCAAAAAGAACAAGAGGTTTTTGGATAACTACCAATAAGATAGACAATTTAAAAGTTATAGATAACCCTATGTCTTTTATGCCATTAACTGATTTTGAACATAATATAGCTGAACCACTAGAAAATCACTTTGATGAAAATAACAGTTCAGAATATGTTATGGAATCATCACCGAAAAAAAGTAATTCTAAAGAAATCGATGAACCACTAACAAAATCCTTAATTGTAATAAACAAAGTTAAAAACTGCAAACCAATTAAAATACAAAAGCCAAAAACATATAATTATCAATTGGCAAGTGCTGGTTCATTAAAAAGAGTATCACTACAAGACCCTAGTACGGTATTTAAATACTCGCCGGTGTTCAACCCAAATTTACATATTGATTCAGGTAATATTCTTAAAAAACCTGATAATTCTGCAACCATATCGTCATCATCTAATGATATTTGTTTACAAGATGCACCACAATTAAAGATTATGACTGTATATTCACAAAAGGAGGAGTCAGTATCAAAATGTGAGGAAAAAATAGAAAAAGGTATGTTTATTTTAAAACCGGAAGAAATCAATAGAAAGGTGATGGAAGGGCAGAATAATCCAATAAAACAGGGCGTCTACATTGTGGACGGGATTTCTGAAACAGAAATTGTGGACATTGATTTTGATAATACTAAAATGCTAACTACGTGCACTTTAGATAAAGATGTGTGTGTTATTTCGGATGATGAAAGTGATGTAGGTGGTGAGCTTGATAACTGCGATTATTGGAAGGAGGTAGTGATACAATGTACAAATGTTACTGACTCCGCCTGGGTTTTAGCGAGAAAAAAGTCTGAATCGAATCTATTAAGTTTCAAAGTGCCTGGAGGCGAATATTCAGAATTTTATTCCGAACCAGATGCATTCCAGAAGTTAAATTTGTAAGTAAGTTTTTGGTTTTATTGCATTCACATTCCACTAATCTACATGTTTAGGTTTCCGCTAATTACCTATTTAGGCATATTACTCGTACGTTACGACGAATACTTATTAGAAAATCTTTTGTAAGAATCGAGTCCCTTATTCTTGTTATTTACTGCAAATCGTAGTGTTTTAACTGAGAGACGTATTCAATTTGTAGAATATAGTTAGGATAAATAAATTATTTTGAATATAGAATAATAATACTACACATTGAAGAAAGAATACACCACGAATACACAACAAACACCTTTCACGAAATCTATTCTAAACGCTGTAATCACTATGCTACCATAAATACTTACTTAGTACTTACCTACTTCTAGAAATATATTTCTGCCTACCTTCCATTGATACCGATTTGTAATTATTTTTTTGCTTGGGCCTGTTTGAGTTAAGATCCCAATTTCTTGAATATGAAAATAATTTGGGAAATTAGATTTCTGCATATGAACTTTAAGTTCTTCAAGTGACCTATTACTTAATATAAATGTAAAGATGTTAGTGTTTAAATATTTCAATCTGTTGCCCGTAAATCACGCCTAAATAACCGAATAGATTTGGATAACATTTGGTAGGTAGATAGACTAGATAATGGATAGCATAGATAGGTATATGGTACTTTTAATCAAGAATAAATTCAATAGGTACTCCTTTAAGATTACCCAGGAGTTATTTTTGGTGACCTGATGTTAGAACAGATTTGAAGTTAAGCTAGTCCTTACTAATATTTTAAACTAGATTCTGACTTTAGAATATAAATATATCACTCTACGGCACGTTAATTATATCTGTGCAAAATGGCTATCTTACGAGAACCATCCATTTTACCGGGAAACAAATTAACCTATGTGCTGTCCAGGCTCTGTTCTATCTCTGTGCCATCCAGATCCGTTCAGCCGTTCTGGCGTGATGGAGTTTTTTATTTTTTATATTGCATTTAGTGGCAGACGAGCCGCAGCCCATCTGATGGTAAATGGTAACCGTCGCTCATGGACTCAACTATACCTCTCGGTATTATTGTCAACCGCTGTTTACTATTTCATTTCACAGATATGAAATGAAAGAATAAACGGCTATCTCCTGCTACAGCCAAAACGCAACGATGTGCTCCATGGCTGGTCACACGGGAGATGGTGGTCCCAACTCGCTTGGGCCCGATACCAAGTGAGTACTCCCACTTGGTACCCAGCCCTACCACCAGTCATGCAATGGATGATAATTGCTTACTTCCCTTAGCCGCCCCATACGACACCCATCGGAAAGAATGGGGTGGTGATACTTGTATTCTTAGTCGGTCACCACACGGATACCAAACATACATTTATTTGGTAATAGTACGACTATGAATATATATTGTATTTATATTTCCAGAGAACTATTTAGGATAACGGAACAATCATGTCCTTTTGATTTGCATTGGAAAGTAATCGATTCTACGGACGGGATCAAAGAAACGAGCCCAATGGATATTGGATTTTGGCGAAAAGTGAGTGATGTATTGTTATAAGATGTTGATATTAGGATACAGAATAGAAAGCTGTTTAGACTTTTTATTTATAGATGTTTCATTGTGGGTTATATATTAAGTTAATCATATTTAAAAACAGGTGCTCGCGAATAAAAGGACACAAATTTCACAAAACTCGAGTTCCACTAACTTCCCAAAAACTGTAGCAGTGAAAACATATGCCAAGAAAAAAGCTGCTGTAGCTGATGATGAGGTATGTATATAACAGTAAGACAACGCAATCCTCAACTAATACTTATTACAAATGAAACAATGAGTTTGTTAGTTTATTATACTTTCACGCCGAAACTTCTGAACCAATTATCATGAAATTTTTGCCTTTTCTATGATCCTTCCCAATTATCTCTTCACCCTCTATATCATTTTATATTTCCACCTTTAAGAGGCTCTGAGACTCTGACTCTCTCAATTGACTCCGAGCTCCGTCAATCGGACTGCTTTCTGTAAGCTGGTCCTCTTCACCGATACAAGCTACCGAACTAATATAACACAAATTCGTCAGTTTACGCCAAGTTAATATAGTTTATTTAAGAATAGCTATCTTGTGGAATCACACAGGACTATATGTACCTAATCAAATTGGTTTTGTGGTCAAGCCACGAAGGCGTAACAAACAATACATTGTTGATAGTAATTTCGTCAATGGGCTGCTGTGCTGGCTAAAGTCTTCAGTAACGGTTGACAAATCGTTGCTTCTACATCTCTTAGCGTAAATGTCAATAACAAACATATGGTACAGCACTGATGTCGAGAGATGAATAAATGCGGGAAATGAGTGAACGAAGTCCTGGAACAACTTTTCGACAGCCACCACCTCAACCAGAAGGCACTTGTCAAAATAACAATGCACTGCTTGTCCCAATATTATTATATGAAAGCAAGAGTTAGGAGCATTAGAGTAAAATTATTGCAGTTGAAATGCTATCCCTGCCGAAAATCTGTGGAGTTAGACTAACTGACGGCATTCGTAACGATGATGTAAGAGAGCGATGTCAAGTCCAGTGCAAGAGAGAATGCTCCGATGGTTCAGACAAGTGGAAAGAATGTTGGATGAACGATTGGTTAAGAAGATACACAATGCGAAATTCGAAAATGTAGGTACAGGGGGAGGCCGATACTGGTTAGTCACGGTCTCCCTCTGTACCTACCTACTTATTAAAAGAAGGTGGAGTCACGAGTCTCCGAAACCGACTAGCGTGTATGAAGAGAATTATGAAGGTTGAGGCAGCTAGAGATGTATACAAGAATAGAGTCTTTTGGAAATCTGTTCTCTCTACCTAACCGCAAGGGAGATTACTTAAATAAATACCTAACTAAATAAATAATTTAGCTATCGTCAATGTGGGTAGGTAAGTATTAATTTAAATAATGTATTCCAGGTTATGTCATCAGATACGGTGGAAGCTAGTAATAAAGAACAAGATAACGTTATGGAAATCGAAGGGCTATCTGATTAAACAGCTTTTTGTTGTCGAATGCTCAGAAATTGGTTAATGCTCAGAATCACATTGGCTATTGTGATACTTAGGAGCTGGGGCGTAAGAATAGGATGGCAAAGCGGGCAAATGCCAAGGGTCTTCGGCCAGAGGGAGCTGGAGCATGATGATTATAAGCAAAATTTCAAAATTATATTATTGTATTTATTTTGATTTAGATATTAATTATAGATATCTTGCAAGTTATCAAAAAATTAAGGAACAAAATGCATGAAAACGTAACGGACTTATGATAAACTAAACTAATATCATTATTGAGCGAGGGCGTCTTTACGATAATTTTGCCACGGGCCTTAAATGGCATAATTACGCCACTGTTTAGAAGATATGGAATACCAGGTCGACATTTAACATGTAGATAGAATTCAAAATTATAAATTTAAAATGTACAAATATGTACACAATACTCTTGATTTCTAGATCAGCGTATTTGCATGATTGTGACTATTTACGCTTAAACAATTTTATTTACTTACTTACAGTTTTAATTTTTATCAACAGATAAAAACAAATTGCATGCTGAGCATTACACATATTTTTAAACCTAGCGTTTGATAAAACATAATGATTTGAGCTCTAAAGCGACGGGAGTAAATTTTATTTTTTATAATTTTAATTTATCAGTTTTACAAATACGCAGAGGTACCTACGTCTATTTGTAATCGTTGATTACAATAATTTTAACTTACCTAATTTAATTTTACTCTTTGTTTCATTTTATTAATTTGACGGCATTTTTATTGAAATCCTAAGACCAGTGCGGAACGTAAGTGAACTTTAATAATCCTGTAAGTACTTTTTACAATTTTGATTTTAACTGCGTAAAAAAGAATTTATTATTGAGATTTCAATTTTGAGGTGACTCGCATATTTTTTTTATTTTATTCTCAATTTTCCTGATATACCAACAAGTGTACCTACTTGCTCGTAATTAGTTTATTAGCAGTTTGTAATGAATTTGGAATTTATTACACTTATATGAGAATAAGCAGTATTGTATAAATAATAATTAACCAGACTGTACCTTTTTATAAATTGCATTTGTTTACTTTATCGTTATCTGTGATAACCCCCCGTGTGCAAGTCAAGTCAAAGGGGATTGGAATGTAAATATTATGTTTTAAGACTGTTAATATGTGACTGAATATAGTTACTTGATCACTACTATCTTAATATGTATTTATAGTTATTATTAATATTTTGATTAGTATGTCATAAATAGCCAAATTAAATACCTTTTAGTGAGTATTCCATTAAATAAGGTGTACCTAGGTACCTTTTATTCGTAGCTTAATATAATTTGCCTATAGAGGTTAAGTACAGCAAGTTGCTATAATATTTGCGGGTAAAATAAAAAATCAATTTTATATTTTTGTTTGACTAGCCACAATATATCGTTAGTATATACCCAGTTAGATTATAATGACCCTTTGGCCGTTTTGCGTTCCTAAGTAACCTTGATCAGGGGGAGAGGGCATTCCTAACGCTTCAGAAAATAAGTACTACTCTACTGTACCTTAATTATCGCTATGTAAAAATAGCGTGGTATACCACGGGAATCATTTATTTATCTGGAATGAAAAAGCCAGCTAATGTCATATTCTGGGCTCTCTTATAATTATGCAAATGCATTATGAATAGTTCAGTAGTAGTTACGGCGTGAAAGCGTAACAGGCAATTAAACAAACAAACACTTATCATCACGCCCTATTACTTGCGGGGTAGGCAGATAGAACAGAGTGCTTAAAGTAACATAAACGGGTATTTTTTCGAGTATAAATTAGGGTTTTCGGGACGACGTCCTGTAAACACGGCTGCTGCAACACAGCACATATAAACGTATTTTTGTAATAAAAATAAATGGGAGAATTTTGTAGTATGCCAACGACAGTTTATTTTTTTTATCATAGACACAGGATGTTATAGTCTATGGTGTTTTTGTCATGGAAATAATATGTAATGTATATAAGTATATACTATATATACGTATTACTTATTTATTTTATTGTTTATGACGCGAATGACAAAACTTTGAATTATTCCTTTATTATTAGTTGTGAATTGTGACAATATTATTAGGTAATATAAAAAAAAAAGCTTTTCATGTAGAATTCAATGCCGGTGGGGACCGGCTTTAGAATTGTCCCACCCCTCCACCATGGGAGTCGTAAGAGCCGACTGAGGAAATCCTGGGGGGAGTGGGCAGCAGCACTTCCTCGAGTAAAGTATTAACAACATCCACTGCGATCGCCAACCCGCCTGCCAAGTGTGGCGATTACGGCACTATACCCCCAATTTGGGGAGGCCTATGTCCAGCAGTGGACGTCGAAAGGCTGATGGATGGATGGATAGATGGAGACCAACCGATGACTTCACGTCTGTTAAAGTTTGATTTGAAATCTAGCTATATTATAGAAGTCAGTTGCAACTATATACTACATCTATGGTTGCAACAGCCAATTTTTCTTTTTCGTTAGATGGAATGTTTATGTAATGAGGACGTAATTTATCGATAACCCGAATCACTCGATGAATAATATGACACACTGTTGATTTCTGCAAACCTGACACATGCCCAAATACATCTAATAAAGCGATCCTGAACCATAACATTGTAGAGTAGCAAGTACCTGATCTATAGGTAGGCTAGGTTTTACAGCCAAGTTTCTGAAATATTGTAGACAAATAAATTTTAAATCAAAGTATTCTTATGAGAAATTCTACTTTTCTGTAACAAATTTTATATCGTCTTCGATACGACGTGTCAACAATAGAGCTACTTCCTTTAGTAGGTACACGATAGTCTCACAATACCTAGCAATTAATGAATTCTAACATATATATGAATTCCTGCTCATCCCAAAAATTTTGGTTGTTAACAGGTGTTTTAAAGACATTTTTCTTCCTTTCTACATTATTTGTATTATCGCCAGATGAACAACTCTCGTAGAATAAAGACGAATACAAAAGAGTCTCCATAATGTTGTAGGTACATACTGTTTGTTAGACGCATAGAAGATAGATCGGTGATGCAAAAGAGTAAGAAAATAGTATACGCGTATGTTAGAGCGAGATAGATAGACGAGACCACTATCATACACGCTATGGACCTGTATGGACCTGACATCAATCGTCAACGATCCAAATTTCGCATATTTTAGGAAAATTGGAGAAATTATCGTTTAATTCTGTATTAATTGACGTGTCTAATCATAGTTACGTGTGCTGTGCCCGGATGTAACTCATATAAGAAAGAAAACACACAGAATTGTACATTTCACATGTAAGTAATTTGTTGTTTATATGCAAAGCTTATGAACTTACCACAAACGCTGTGCTCATACACGGATGGGGAATTTTATTGCATTAAATCATATGCATGCCCGGAATGCCTTCAAATTCAATATAAAAAGATAACAAATACGTGAATTATGTGATATAAAATTTACAATGTTTCTTTGATAGAGATTGACACTATCGGTATTTCGGTATCGATAAAATGACTATCGAAGTCATCTTCATACATATCGAAGTGTCTATTATTGGGAAAGGCAAAGCCTTGATTTATGTTTCAGTAAAGATTATGATATATATATAAGATAAGGTTATATTAATCCATCCATCCATCCATCAGCCTTTTAACGCCCACTGCTGGACATAGGCCTCCCCAAGAATGGGGAATAGTGCCGTAATCGCCACGCTTGGCAGGCGGGTTGGCGATCGCAGTGGATGTTGTTAATACTCGAAGGAGTGCTGCTGCCCACTCCCGCGGTATTCCCTCAGTCGGCTCTTACGACTCCCATGGATGGAGAAGGGTGGGACAATTCTAAAGCCGGCCCCACACGGCAAGTATATTAATATAATATATGTATTATATTTTTTCAAAAATTTGAGTAAGATCATTCTATACGGTTAAGATCATTTTTTGAGTAAATGTATTTTTATCTTTGGATAGTTTAAGTTTATATTTTAATTTAACGTTTTAGATTTCCTCAGAATATTGGTGTTCGACTAAAATGGCTTAAAATGATTAATAGAGAAAACTGAACTAACTAACTAAACTAACTTATCATCACGCCATTTCCCTTGCGGGGTAGACAGAGAGAACATAGTGCCAAGAGGTTCTATTCTTGCATACATCTTTCGCTTCCTCAACATTCATAACTATCTTCATACACTCGCTGGTTTCGGATACTCCTGACTCCACCTTCCTTCAATACATGACCGATTTGGTCTAGGTAGGTGAGTCTTGATCTCCCCCTGTACCTACATCCTTCCACTTTCGCATTGTATATCTTCTTAAACAGTCGCTCGTTTGGCATTCTTTCCTCATGTCTGAACCATCGGAGCATTCCCTTTCGCATCTTTACACCAATACGCTCTTTCATAAATCCCAAAAATTATTCGAAATTATGCAGTAAGCACTGAACAAATATGTTTTTCTCATAGAGGCACACAGAGAGTAAAGCTACGTTCCGGTTATATACCCACGTTATTCATGGCGGTACGTCATTTTACAATTTCAATATTAATTGTGTACCACACTTGGCCAATACTGCTGTTTGTTTATGTTTCTGTTAATTTATTGTATTTCACTAACATACCTTGTGTACCTTCCGGACACTGTGACAGGTGACGTATCCTGGATTTATCAATACGATCCTGAAACAAAGGGTCAGTCGACAGTTTGGCTGTTTCAAAACGAACCAATGCTACGAAACGACTACGAAAGTGAGGCGATCGAGAAGCGCAGGGAAAATTTTGATCGCTAGTTTCTTCACTTTGACGGGATATCTGGTTTCAATTCTATACCAAAGCAGCATCAACTCCGAATGGTACACCACAAAATGCCGGCCTGAGTTCTTTTTATTCTCTAAAATAAAATATCAGCTGAAAGGGATACAGTTTTCATCGCCGGAAGATACACAGCGCTCGAGAAGGCCGTGGAAGATGTGTCTGCCGTGGACTGGAAAAATGTTTCGAAAATTGGTTCAGACGCATGAAACTTTGTATAGAGACTGGTGGAGAGTTCTTTGAAAAAATTAATTAAAATATTTTATCCATAGAAGCTATTTTTTTAGTTTCTCAAAACTTTATGAATATCCCACGTATTAATAAAACATGTTTTAGAACGAAGTTCCTTATCGCGCGATGTGAAAGGGGGCTAGACGGAAAACATTCTTACGAAAAGTTGTCACGACACTTTTTGCTTTTTGTTTGGTTTTTTGTTATATTTTTTTATTTGTTTTTTTGTTATATTTTTTATATAAGTTTAAATCAACAACAAAATATAATACTACCATTGATGCAGTTTTTTCAAGACATTTAAATAAAATAGAATCCCAAACATATGTTTCCTACTTCAGTTACCACAAGCCAATTATTACGAAAATTGAGCCTACTGATTAAGTTTATATTACATTATATTTGTTAATAATAAAAAAATATTATTATAACTTAAAAAAAATAAAATTTTATTACAATTCCTTCACTAATTAATCGAAAGGAACTTCGTTCCATCCGGGTGTCCCTTGACACCTCTCAAGTTTTTTTATTTCAGTTTTATTTCTATTCCCTCGAATATAAAATTTATTTGAATTCACTTTGCACCTCGTGACACTAAAACAACACAATGTGTCGATAGTCGCGTTTAGTGAACGTCCCAGCACTATTTGAAGTGCACACATGCACATGACACGGACACGGGTACGTTTCAGTTTTGGTCTCGTCATACCTTAGACGAAGGATATTATAGACAAGCTATCAGCGTATGCAGTGTCGAGATAGCAATAGATAACCGGAATAATTTTAAAAGATAACTATGATTATAACTTTGTTGACTAAAAATGTACTACCTGTTTTAGCCGGATAAAAGAATGACAGGACAAAATAAATTGCAGTTATGCTTATATTGTGCTTAAAATGTATTAGAACATGTAATATTAGCGTATGTAACGTGATTAATAAAGGTTTTTATTTACGGCAATACAAAAACAAGCGTACATACTGATAATGGGGACGGTTGGCAACCTTATTGTTTGGACCCAGTTCATTGTGTCCAAATACAACTGACGCATACGCTAAAAGGAGAAATATACCCGTGTCTCTCTCACTCTTGGTAAAACCTAGTATGTGCATCCTTTTCTTCATCCTTAATGTCAAAATAGTAGCGAGTCCATATTATTCTTCGTCTAAGCGTCATACTGACAGTATATACTACGAGTATATCTATGGCTAGACGCACCGAAAGTGATGTTAACCAACCAGTGGGCGGGACATCTGTTACCATAATCGTTATTATTTAAGGTACGTTAAGGACCTCATTTCGTGAAACAACGCTTTTTTTTGTTTGACGATGGTTAACTCCATTTTTGACGTTTACGTGTGCGTCCAGTATAGCTGAAGCAACCGGCCCTTAATCTTCATTCTCTTCCTCAACATATGAATGTTGAAGTTCTCTTCATACACGCTCGCCGGTTTCAAAGACTCCTGATTACACCTACCTTCAATACATGACCGATTTGGTCTAAATAAGTTAATCTCGGTCTCCCCCTGTACCTACCTACATTTCACTTTCGTATTTATACCTAATATTAGTAAGGATCGCAGACCTCTCTTGATAAAAAAGTGAAGATGTATTTATTGATTCATAGTTTATGTTTATTCTATAATTCCACCTTAATTACCTACTGAATTCTCTTCCGATATTAATAATATAGTGAGTTCAACACGTTTACACGTCACATAGCACCCACCCATGTACCGGCGCCCATGGGTCCCTCTTTTTTATGACAAGGATTTTTAATAAAGGTACCACATTTTATAGTACTTACTGTATATTATAGGTATGTGTATCCAACATTCAGAGTAGTATGCACAACCAGAAACCAACATCGCAATATTTATTGGTAAAATAAAACACATATATTTTGTTTTAACCGCATTTAATATATCTATGTACATATATACCTATATATTGCATTAAAATACTAATTTATTATAGATCTACATGATGACAACCCTGACTTAACTCATTAATTTTAATGACATTTATTTAAAAGCAAAAAAAATATTATTGTTAATAAACATCAATATGTCAAAAGATATTTGTCTATAGAGGTATTAATATACAATATAATGAGTTATTTTATTAATTATTACAAAAATATGTTGATAACAAAGATACCTACTAGGGGGGCAGTCCTAACACATATATTTTATACAATTGTAATGTAACAAATATATACACATTATTTAGATATAGGTCAACACAAAATTGTATAAGTGTTTATAACTAATGAAACTAACAGAAATTACGCGAAAGTAGAGCTTACTACTACTACTAGCCTTTTTTTTTTTTAAATTTAATTTCCCAATTTTCTTCAAAACCAACCAAACGACAAAATAGAATAAATATACGTACGAAATAAAATTATTTCAAGCTAATTTCCATCAGTATTACATTATATAAATGACGATAGTGTTAGTGGCGTGGCGAGGGTGTCGCTCGCCTTAGGCACAGGCAAATTTTAGCCCTCTTTTATTAAAATTTTCGGCAATAACAAAATTAGTTATTGTATCTACAGGCTATTGAGTACCTTTTTTATTATGAAATGGAATGGTTCAACACTTTTAGTATAGATTACAAGTATTGTTAGTATTTTGTGAGATTAGTTGCTCCCAAAATATGGCGTGACCAGCGCGGCGCTATGTTAATAAGTAGTGTGATAATATGAGAATTGGATATCGAATGATTGTAGGCCACTACAACTCCTACAGGTGCGCAGCATACTGGATTGATTTGATGTATAGTAAAAAAGAAAGAAAATAGGAAGATTAATAATCTCCCACTATGCGAGGGGCATTAATTTAAATTTTACAATAAAAATAGCTCTTATTATCGAGTAACTTAATGTAAATAAAAATGGCCTTACTGCCTTGCAGTTAACATCAAAAATGATTACATTATACACGGGAGGGATTGGGTAGGAATACAGAGAGTTGGTGATCTACAGGGCCTATAAGCTCAACGCTAATTTTTATCGGTGGTAGATGAGCGTCTGGAGTTGTTTCGTTGTGGGATGACAAACTCGGTGTGTCGCGGCGCGCCGAACGGGTTGGTGGGGGCGAAGGGCGCCGCCGCCGAGTCCGGCCGCTGTGGCGCCGCGTGCCGCCCCGCCGCCTCCGCGCGCCCCGCGCTCGTCGCCGCTCTGTGACAAACCGACTCCTCATGATTGGTTCGTTTGTTTGTTTATTGTTTCTTACGACGGCATAATATGAGCCACTGCTTACAGAGATAATAATTTAAAATTTAGTTTAGGAGAGCCATTAGTGAGGTTTTCAAGTTTGATTCATCATGCAACGGTTGAAGTTTCCCTCACAGTACTGGGTTAGCAAAAGTTACGAAACTACATATTCTTCACCTAAGGGATCCTATGTCAGCGGCAGCAGAGAGCTGGCGTGGAGGCAGCGCCGGTGGCGGTCCTGCCGCTCTGCCAGTTGCGGCTCCTACTCGAGGGGGTATCTGCCAACATACACATCAACAGTCAATATTCAAAGATATCGCGTGAAAGCGCTTACACTATTAAAATCTTTATAGCAGCTGTCAAGCATATTTTAAAGCTTAGCTTTAGACTGTGTATAAAAGTAACGGTGGGTCGAAAGTAACAAATGCTCAACCCCCTTAGAATGAAAAACGAAACGTTAGTCGAACTTTCGTTTCGCTTCATTGTGATTGGTCGCCTGAATCACGCGTCGAAATCTCGACTAATCAGGAATCACACGTCGGACAGTTGATCAATCACAATGACTCGAAACGAATGTGACGAACTTTCGTTTCGAGTCATTGTGATTGACATTTCGTTTTTCATTCTAAGGGGGCTGTAGGTTTATCCAATTGTCAAAGCACCGCTTCGCAGTAGCCTGTGGTGGATTAAGTCCGCCATTGTAATTCTTTATGGCATAAAATTTTATAAAAAAAAATAGACGTCGCGGGACGTCTGCCAAATGTGAAACCATTGAAATTATTTTGTAGAAATAATGAGTAGGAATAAAATGATCATAACTTTTTAAATCTGTTCGTCTATAAAATTATGACATATGTAAAATAACGTAAATGGACTTAAATCATCATCAACAGGCCCTGGATATCATCTAGGACCAAAGTATTTGTCAAAACGAATCAAACGAGTCCGAAGTTGATGGGATTGCGGCGTTTTATAGCATAGTGCCCATAGCCATCCGGCTCCATCATCAGACCCTGGATACCATCTAGAGACTAAGTAGGTACTCGTCAAGACGAATCATTTGAGCCCAAACTCAATGAGGTTATGTCGTTTTATAACGGAGTCCTATGGCCACCTTCCAGCTCCATCATCAGACCCTGGATATCATCTAGGGCTGGAGTACTAGTCAAGACATTTCAAACGAGCCCTAACTCGATGGAGTTGCGCCATTTAATTAAAGAGTTCTTATGGCCACCTTCCAGCTCCATCATCAGACCCTGGGTACCATCTAAAGACTAAGTACTCATCAATATGAATCAAACGAGTCCAAATTCGATGGGATTGAGACGTTTTATTATAATAGAGTTACTGTGGCCAGCTCCATCATCAGTCCTTGGATACCATCTAGAGACAAAGTACTCGTCAAGACGAACCATACGAGCCCAAACTCGATGGGGTTATGTCGTTTTATAAACGAGTTCCTATGGCCACCTTCTAGCTCCACCGTCAGACCCTAGATATCATCTAAAAACAAAGTACTTTTCAAGACGAATGAAACAAGTCTAAACTCGATAGGGTTGCGCCGTTTCATTATAAAGTTCCTATGGCCACCTTCCAGCTCTATCATCAGATCAGCTCCATGTCATCATAATATTGCATTGTTACGCGATATACATAAGCGTGTAAAATTTTAGCTCAATCAGAAACCGGGAAGTGTGTCAAATTTAACTTGCAAGATTTGAACGGGATAACTAAAATAAAAGCGTCGCCACGCTAGCCAATTTTACCCTCCCTCCGCATTAGATGTTTCACATCAAAAATAAATAAAATGTGATGTATTTTTGTACACCGATTTCGGCCGATTACCTCTAATTGCATCTAGAACACATTCAAAAATAGTTGAGCCCTCGTTAACCCGTTAACTCAACTATTTTATTCCTTGTAATGGCTAACGAGCAGACGGTTCACTTAAATGGTAAGAGGGTAACCGTTACTCGCGGGCTTAATACAGAGATGACATGCCACATCGGTATACTTACTACCGGCGGGTCGGGCGGGCGCGCAGGAGCGGCGTGCGAGTGCGCCCTCGTCAGGCGCTGCGGGGCGCCGGCGGGGGAGGGGGCGGGCGGCAGGGCGGGGGGAGGCGGCCGGCGCGGGGGTAGGCTGTCCGCACGCTGGGGGCGCTCGCTCGCCTGCTCGCCCATTGTCGACACACTTGCAGTCGTAGGGCGGCGTTCTGGCGAGCTTTTTATAACCCCTTCCACTTTGCTAGGAAGAGGTTTTGTATCTGTTGATCGACTCACTGGCGACTTCTTCTCCACCTATTCAATAATAAGGACAATTAAGAAACACCACAACACTTACATTATACTGTGGCCTAGATGTTATAAAAGTAATTTCTTTTTTTCCGATTTTATTGCATTTAATTTTGGTTTCCGAAGCCTGTACCGTATTAGAAGAGCTCGTAAAAGAGCTAAAGAGGTTAGGTAAGGAACCATACACATTTCTGAGGATAAATAAATAAATATAAATATTCACGGACATTTTACACAACGTCCTCTGGTCCTAAACTAAGCTTAACGCTTGTGTTATGGGTACCAGATTACGGATATAAGATAATCTTAGATAAATAACCTATATATGTAGCCATCGCGTGGCCACTCATGAGACAGCAATATTACACTTCAGTGTGGCTATTACGCTACGGCTACGGCTATTCGCCCTAAATGTGGCAAAAGTTAAATGAAGATCTCGATATAATTTTTACCACTATCTAAATAAATCACTAATTGATTAACATATTAATATCGATCACTTATTACCAGATAATGAACTCTCACAAAATTTTAACGTAACTATTTAAAAAAGGTTTTATTTTATATGTTCAACACTAATTCTGCAACATCACGTAGTTATTAGTAAATGTATTATAGTGATTTCACATCCGATATTGTGATAAATCAAATTTATAATTTTTTTAATTCTTTATTTAGTTTCGGGACTTTTATCGAACATGGATATGCCAGTCCCGTTGTACTCTTCTAAACTAATAACAATCTTAACCTGATCTAATCTAAGCAGCAGGGAGGAGCTGCTGAGAAGCAACCACCATCTCATATACCCTTCTTGCAGCAACTGAGGCGGGTTCTGTCAGAATGGATTGGAAAATATCCACGTTACTTTTAATCAGCCCAAACTCTCTCAGCAACACTTCCCTATGACTCCGGTTCCTATCACACTCCACTAACAAATGATGCACGTCCTCCACCACATAACATATCTCACATTTGGGTGAGGCGCATTTTTTTAACAGAATTTTGTCCGTGTAGTGACGGACTAAGAATACAAGTGTCACCACCCCATTCTTTCCCACGGGTGTCGTATGAGGCGACAAGGGAAGTAAGCAATTAAATCCATTGCATGACTGGTGGTAGGGCTGGGTACCAAGTGGGAGTACTCACTTGGTATCGGGCCCGAACGGGTTGGTACAACCATCTCCCGTGTGACCGGCCATGAAGCACATCGTTGCGAAGACAATATATTACTTTTTTAACTTCCCGCTAAGAAAATTAAAAATTTACAAAAGTTGGGAAGTTGTTGGTTTTACCCCGTTTTTCGAAAATCGAGTTTTCAGCGGATGTTGACATTTTGAGGTCCTAGAAAGCTTCCCCGAATGTGTCTGTATGTATGTGTCTCTCTCTGTGTGTGTGTGTGTGTGTGTGTGTGTTGTGTGTGTGTGTGTGTGTTGTGTGTGTGTGTGTGTGTGTGTGTGTGTGTGTGTGTGTGTGTGAGTGTGTGTGTGTGTGTGTGTGTGTGTGCCCGTAGGTAAACCTCTCATAACTTTTGAACGCCTTGACCGATTTCATCGCGGTTGTCGTCATTCGAAAGGACTTGACCAAACTCAAATTTTGAATATAATTAGTACCGATTCGAACCGGTAGATCTTGAGAAATCTCAAAAAAACTACAATTTTTTTTCTGATTTGTTTTTTTTAGAATAACTTTTAAAAAGTTTTACCGATCAATTCCAAAAACTAATCAGCTCTTAAAATAAAAAAACCACGTCGATCGCCGCCAGTCCGGTCAAAATCGGTTGATTCGTTCGTGAGATATTGTTGTCGAAAAAATTGAAAAAAAAACGTTTTTTTCAGAATTTCTATGAATATTTTCAGTCTGACCAGTTTGAGCTTTAAGATTCTTTAAAGAGCTAAAAGCAAAATGAATGCCGTAAACTACGAGAAAATCGGTTCATTCATTATAAAGTTATTTCAATTTAAATATTCAAAAAACGCTGTTTTAAGAAATTTTTATCAAACATTCGAGCTTGACTACCTTGGGTTAATTTCCAGAAACTCAGATATTGCATTCTGAAATCGTTTTATTCGTCCGTTCTCAAATATCATACAACGTTTCATTGTTCTCGGGGACAACACTGCGGAGTCGTGGACTAGAAGCTGTTCCGATAAGGGTGTAAGAGTCCTGACGGAAATTTAATTATAAGTACATACTATCTCTATCCACCCATCCATCAGCCCTTCATCCACTGCTGGACATAGGCCTCCCCAAAATGGGGGTTTTACCATAATCGCCACGCTCGGCAGGCGGGTTGGCGATCGCAGTGGATGTTTTTAGTACACAGGGGAACGCTGCTGCCCGGTCCCCCGGTAATCCCTCAGTCGGCTTTTACGACTCCCATAGGATTAGACGGGGTGGAGCTATTCTTGGTGCCGGCCCCACACGGCAAACATATTATCTACTATCTTTATTTACTATCTCGCTCCGAGTAAAGTCTATAAGTTGTTATCGGGATTTATTACAAACAGTCTTTTGCCTAGACTCGGAGACTCATCCTCACATCACAAGTCAGTTTGCGCAAAGCAGTAGAAATAAAAAAAATATTGTAAAAAAGTAGTGTGTACTAGACCACATGTATAAGTTTAATCAGGACCAAAGAGTATAATCGGCCTCTATATCTGGCGTTTATGGGCAAGTCTCCAATACGATCGCGGTGCGCATGGTAGCGTTGTCAGTACCTACTAGTATCGACATAACGCTACCGTGACTTGCTCTTGTAACTAAGTTGGGCACAAGAAGTATGACGTGTTAAATTACCATAGGACTCCGCTTGCGTGTATTGTCAGGCTCGGGCGCGGCTGATGCTACTGTGGGAGGCACGCGCGCTGCCTGCTCAAGTATGGACTTCTTTTGTTCTTGGCCTGCCGCGAAATATGAAAATACACACAGCACCGCATAGCATATCTGGTCCGCCTGTAATATTTCGAATTATACAATTTAGTATGTACCTACCTACATAATTTATGTCATAAGATTATAAGGGTGGTTATGTGAAGTATGAAAATCCATTCGGTTTTTTTTGTTTAATCAGCAAGAAACTTATTTAATCACATTATAATGACAAAAGAGAAATCTTTATAGATGTGAATACATCTTTCCTCTCGCTTTCGTCAATCTGTGGGAGTGGTTTCGTGAAATGCATTTACCTAATAAAATTGGACGTCGGGTCTAGTACAAAATTCTCGAATAAAGTGTCTCTCGTCAATATACACCAGTCAATAGACAGTCTATATTAATACATACAAACTTCAAAATTTTAATTGGAAACCTTTTACCATTATAATAAGTGTTGAGTTTTCTTTGGAATAATTTGTTAACTTATGTGGCTTCTACCAATAGGCCGCACCATGACCACCTCTTGCACTAAGGAATAATCTTTGTATGGCGGGCGACTTTACAAACATACAATTTCACGGACATAAAGTATATCATACTCAGAACAACCATTTCTGGACCACACAAAGAGTTGTCCTGTGTGGAAATCGAACCTACAACACTCGGATTTTTAAATATGGAATATTAGGGCAATATTGTGTGATACAGAAGACTATGAATGGACCTAAGAGACATGTTACGTAACAATGTATATAAGTATTAACTTTAATTACTTAAAGAACATGTCTTTATAAATTGTGAAATAAAAGGTTTATAGAGTTAAACACTATTATCATATAAAGGAAAGGGATAGGAGGTGGATAGGGAGGATATTAAAGAGATGACAGGTAGGATATTAAGGAGAGAGTGAGAGGGTTTGGGCCTCCGGCGCTTTCACTCACCATATGAAACACAACGGTAGGAGTACATACCGTACTTTCACGCTGATCTTTTGTGAGAGGAGAGGGTAGTACTTCCCCGATCGAGTCAGCCCATTCATGCTGGGATAAGCAATTAAGGTTCTACCACCGAAAGAAGATCTATCTAAAATTACGCACTCAGTACTTCAATCTAATCTTTTAATCAGCCATTTTCTTCCTTTGTTTGCCAATGGTGTAGAATTAGTACTCTATTTCCTAATATACACTTCGATCAAGAAAAATATCGTGAGGAGATCGGAATGCTTGTGAAATTTTCTTCAGCAGAGTTACATTATAGTAGCGTCAGTAATAACTATAAGCAACTAAACAAAAATAAGTATTAAATAGATATGTTAAACTTACCAATGATATAATTTGTTATAAAATAAAAACACAAAAAAGCTAAGAAAACATAAATACGTACACAACATTAAGGAGACGGCTACAAAACACAGGTTTTATAGCTCATAATATTCGTATCCATTGGTTTCGACAAAGTAACGGGATAGCCACAACGAGAAGTAACGATGAAGATCTAGCACTACTTTCTCTGCCTATAACATAAACAAATATTTACAAAACATAACGAATAGACTAAGAATAAAAAGAGTGTGAACATTGGAATCAAACAAAAGTGCAAAACGAACAAACATAACTGTTTAAGCGCTGCTTTCTACACTTACCATAACTGACTTGTACTTTCTTTGTACAATTTGCCGAGTTTTTGGATCTGAAACAAATTAGGGAGATCAAATAAATGTAACACATTATGTTACTGATAATTCTTTTGGCAATCTAAATTTTAACTCACTGAATTCTTCCAAAACGAAGATACCCCCATTTTGCGTGAAGCATTTCCTGATGTGGTCCAGTCGTACGAAAAACTAGAACATAAATACATAGATACGTTTTATGGAACAACAATTCCGCTATAGGTATAAATAAGGTATCATTAAAATATTTGCGAGCATATCTATTTAGCATCAAATAAATTAAACTAATGTGGAGAGAGATATCTATCTACTACCCTAATAACTTTACCTGTATGAGTACAGTCGTTTGCATGAGATTAGAATAAAAATCAGTGACTGGCGTGCGAAAGTTTCACATGAAAGGTTTGTAAAAATATAATAAAGAAATTATACTAACGTAAAATAGTCTGACTATCTAAATAGTATCTAATTTTTATTTCGATATTAATATCTGATAAGTAATATAATACAGCTTTTAAAATCGATATTTTAGGAGAAGAATAACCAATTATTGCCAATCCACTAATAATAATCTACAGCGGGTTGACAATCTTTGATTTTCGTGCTAAAATAGCCGGGATTGACAATCCGTAGGTGTGGTGAGTTCTCCTCAAATATGCATTTTATAAAAACATTGGACCTGTGAACATCGGACAAGTGTTACCTCGTTTAATGATTTATCTTATCTTATTAAAAAGGCAGGATCTCTATCGATGTTCTTGTTCAAAAGAGGCCAAATGTGAATTGGTTTAATTTTTGTCGTTTTCAATTTAATGATGAAACTTTGACTTTATTTCTAAAAATATGATAATACCTTAGTTGATTTCATTTACTTGATGATGATCTGTCTAGATTACTGGTCTAGAACTACCAGACAGTTGGATGTAGGTATACGATGATACGTCAACGTCTTATCAATGTTCTCAACGTTGTGTGCTTTCTACCACCACACAAAGCTTTATTGACAATTAAGTCTAAAGTCCTCCATAAAACGACCATTCAGAGAATAGAGAGAGTGGGGTGTTCAAGGTAACAGAGAGGCTACCTGCAAATATCATTGCGGACGTTGACACTGACTCACTTTAGCACGTTGCTACAAAATATTTAATCTGAGTCTCCATCAAGAAGTATAAATGTATCAAAGTCGCGATGGACTGCTAAGAAGATTTGGATCAACGCTCGAATGTTTGAAAGATGTATTTTGTGGGAGAGGGAGTGAGCTACTGTGAAAACTTAAGTACATTTTCATAATAACTATAGTGCGTGTACCTAAATAGTCGGAACGATGTCAGATAAAATACAAAATTCCTCCAAAAGCCAAAATACAAAATTCCTGCAATGTAAAAAATCGATATCTCCGTGGAAATCACTACCAGTGGGCCTAGCCAAGAAGTCTATGAGACGAGATGTCTAACGTTAAGTCACGTGACTTATTATTATTGTTAAGAATGTTAAATTCCCATACATTTTAATAGAGAGATAAAGCGTTAGCGATCCTAGAATTTCAACTTGTTAGGCCCATAGGCATTCTCGTACAGTCACCCGTGGGTCTAGCCAAGTTGCATTCTATGATCGCTAACGCTAATAGAAAATTATTAAAATGTATGGAAATTTGACATCTCTAACGTTAAGTCACGTTAGCCTTAGCGTTATAGATATTGTTAAAGACTTAGATAAATATAGGTTCTTTATCTATGGTTAAAGATGTCAAATTCCCATACATTTAAATAGTTTTCTATTAGCGTTAGCGATCATAGAATGCAACTTGGCTAGGCCCATCGGGTCGATAACTGCTATGGTAGAATTTACGCGAGATGGCGAGTAAACGTATTACAAACAACTCTTATAAGTAATAATCTGAGACTGCTGTGCTGTGACAAGTCTTCGTGTGCAAAGGTAATTTTTTATATTTGCGGCTGAGCTATTTACATTAAGGGCAAATTTAGACGATTTGAAAGCCTATTTCTTAATGAGTATATTCTAACGTCATAATTATCTTACTCGTGCGTAGTATAAACACGGAAAAGAATAAAAAGTAATGATTTACTTATATGAACAAATTCCGAATATTCTTCTAAAATAACAAGTAAATAAATGGGTATATATTTGCGAATCTTTAATATTGAAGTCACAATAGCACATTTTTTACATACCTACTTCTAAACAAATCAAACTACCAGCTAGTAAAATAAAACAGCATTTTTACAAGCTACTTTTTCTTTGGAATATAAGCTATGGGATCTATCTCGTATACGTAATAGGTACCTAATCGTAAAACAAGCTAATTTCTTTAGAGCGATTCGCGCACATTGATAGACTTCCAAACCCACTAAGAAACATTTGCATTGGTATTTATTGGTATTATATTGCACGCCTCATAAGCGAAGCGTTGAGGTGGGTAATGCTCTTGTTTTACGCAGAACAATTGATTTTTCAAACTTAAAATGTCTCTATCTATCATAATTATATTGCACTTGTAAAATAATATATACACACACATAGAAAAAACACAATTTTTAACACTCATAATATTTTTTGTGCCATTTTTGTTATTTAAACTAGTTAAAAACCTGTTTAAAAAAATTATGTCTTGGGTAATGTATGTTAACACGATAACGACCGAAATACATTACTAATCGAGTATTATTATTTTTTTAACTTCGGTATTATTACGAATAGAGCCCTATTACTTTTCACGGTCTGATTCGATGTGGTTTAATTGTTATTAAATAAACAAAAAATTAGTGAAAATTTACGCTCGACTCGATGGCACAATGGTACACTAAACTGGGGGGTTAGGCAGTATCTCATATTTCACGTGTCGACCGTATCGAGATCACTGTGATTGGTTGAGAAACCGACGCGTGATGTCACAATAATCCGTTGGCCAATCACGGTGATCTCTCAACCAATCACAGTGATCACGATACGATCGACATGTGAGATATGACATTCTGCCTAACCCCCCTGGCTAAACCTTATTTCGTGAGAACTATTTGAACTACTTCTATAGACCAATATATAAGTATTTCTTAAAATTAGCGCTAGATGGCGTATAAGACATGAGAGCCAGATTAGTATTTTTTGAAGTTAGCGCTATCAATGTAATTTATTCAAAACTACTTAGTAAGACCAATACATTATTAGTTACTTATCAAATAATCAATTTTATTGTGAAAAATGAAGATTATGAGGCGTGCACTTTTGGATTTTCCAAAGTATATTTTAGTTACTTATACGTCAATAGGCTCGCCCCCTATTACCTACGTGGAACCTAAACATAGCTGGCGAGTCGTGGGTGTGTAACACATCCCTGCCTACCCCTTCGGGGAATACAGGCGTGATGTTATGTTAATTATAACTTTTTAAGAACTAATTTTTGTCACAGTAGCTAATAATACTGTATTAATGATAAGAAGCTAAACATTCAAGAAAAAAAAAATAATGGCAGCTACGTCGTATCTTATCTTCTTGTTTAATGGCTCTTGTTGTGGCAGTGTCAGCACAATTTCGCCAATATCGAGTATTAATTTAAAGTAGACCGTCAAACGAAGGAGATTTGTACGTCGTATTTTAAACTTATATAATTAAATAATTCTAATTGACAATACCATTGCCTAGTAAACTTTAATTTGGTTTAAGCGAAAAGTTTTAATTAGGAATTTTTTTCTCCATAACAGTCTATTAGTTGGCCTCGAATAGCCAGTAGTCAGCCTATGAGGGTATTAAATATATTTGGAACACTAGGCAATTAAGCTTCAAAAGTTGCAGAGATTATGTCCTTGTTGATGTTTTATATAAAAAGGATTATTTATTATATTATTTAAAATAATGATAATTATTATTAGTTATCTAATGTTAAGGGGTTAACTGATGGTTACTACGAGGAATGATCAAAAAGTAATGAGAACGACATACTTCTTGGTAAGAAAAAAAAAAAAATACTGGCAGGCATAGCTCAGATACATATTTCTAATATTAATAAAGAAAAAAATCTTCGATTCTCTTTTGTTTTTTTCTGAATGTAGTCATTTGTTTGCTTCCTGTCGGAACGTGTTCTCGAAAATGGAGAAAAAAGAAGTGCGAGCCGTTATTAAATACCTCTGTTTAAAAGAGTTAACGACGCAAGAGATTCATTGCGATTTGGAGGCAACATTAGGAGAGTCTGCTCCGCCGTATTCCACTGTTGCAAAGTGGGCTTCTCAATTTAGAGTAGGGAGAACGAGCACGGAAGACGAACATTGTTGCGGCCGTCCATCGACGTCAGTCACCCAAGAAAATGTTGCGAAAGTCGAGAAAATTGTATTGAGTGATCGAAGAGTTACCATCCCATACTTAATTCAAGAAACGGGCATTTCATATGGAAGTATTCAATCCATATTGAGACAATCTTTGAATATGAGAAAAGTCTCCGCAAGATGGGTGCCGAGAATGTTAACCGACAGTCAGAAACGAAATCGACTTGACATTTCGAATATATTGTTGGACAAGTTTCAAGAAGATTCTGAAAACTTTTTGTCTCGTTTCGTAACAATGGACGAAACATGGGTCCATCATTTTGATCCCGAGACAAAACAGCAATCTTCGCAATGGAAATGGCCATCATCACCGACCCCGAAGAAGACCCCGAAGAAGAAGAAGAGTTCGTGCCGTGGCATCGGCTGGCAAGGTTATGGCCTCAATATTTTGGGACTCAGAAGGGATATTGTTGATTGATTACCTGGAGCGTGGAACCACTACTACAGGCCAATATTATGCAGCTTTATTTCCCAAGTTGAGGAATGCCATCAAAGAGAAAAGGAGAGGGAAATTTCGAAGGGGCATGCTGTTTCATCACGACAACGCACCCGCGCACAGGTCGGTAGTTGCGATGGCTGCCATTCAGCAAGCTGGCTTCTAATTGGTTGACCACTCCTCTTATTCACCAGATCTGGCGCCTAGCGATTTTTATCTGTTCCCCAAATTTAAAGAATATTTAAGGGGAAACAGAAGACGATAACGAGGTGATGGATGCCGTGGAGAGCTTTTTGCAGGACCAAGACAAAACTTTTTTTTTGAGAGGGATTGAAGCCTTGGAAAAGCACTGGACTCGGTGTGTAGAGAGACTCGGAGACTATGTAGAAAAATAAATTATTAAGTTATCAATAGTCATTATATTCTATCTCATTCTCACTACTTTTTGATCCCTCCTCGTACCTACTAAAAATAGTGCTAATCTTATCAAGCCAAAGACAAATATATACGTCTTGCACCAATCAATTAGCAGCGTATTACTTAATTAAAATTATTTTGGCGCTATTATTTGCAACTGTATCTCAATTATTAGCAATAGAATCCCAAAAAGCATGGCTACTGGTTCAGGGCTGAATACTGGTGCCTTACTTTATAAGGCTATAAATAAATTTACTTAATTTGGGTATATAATACCTATACCTACGTTATATATAGATATTTTATACAGATCAACAATTACGTCAATCTTTGATAGTTTAACTTCCAAAGAAAATAATGTTATTAGAACATGCAACATGCGGTACGAGAAGCGCGAGGCGAGAAGTAGAGTCGATACATTAACTTTGTAACATTTTTGTGAAACGCCAGTAGGTATTAGGTTAGTTAGTGTATCGTCTCAACACGTTTTTGTGCAGTAATACACACGCCATTTACCTGCTATTTTTGTATATTGATAGGCAGAATTCGTTCAGAGACATTTGATAATTGTTATATATATGCGAATAAATATGACGCTGTTTCTGCAGTAGGAGCAAAGAGCATGGTGAGGAGGCAGGCGGGTAGGAGGTGCAATGTGTTGGGTAATGTGCACTGCGGGAGAGAATAGAGCGAAGCGAGGTCACGCCGCGGCCGGCCCGGGCCGCGCCGGAACTTGTGAGATGGCGATGCTCTACGACTAACCTCGTGTCTAGCGTCCAATAAGCTTAGCGCTGACAAGACGCTGGCTCGGGTTTCGGGTGATAGGGGACGAACGAACTAAATCTCTGCACAACGTGCGAGAGCGAAAGATCGAGACCGCTCGCCGGACGATCCACGGTACGAATGCAAGCTGTCAGGTGCGTTAATATAAACAGATAATAAACAAAGGGCATCTATGTGCATGCACGACAGTGCTCTTCGGCGCTCGTCGCACTCGGAGGAACTAATACAACGCTAACAACGGCTAAAAACAATCTGTAAGCCTCAAAACTACAAGTAAAGCCCTACGACCTCGAACGATCATCGCTAGTGCGAGTCTCATGGAGACCATGTCTAAAGTGTAGGTCGTGTCGATCATCGTAAGAGCCAGCCATTACTATTGAATGAACCACTGTGTACCTCGAAATCCTTTAGCGCAGCGGCGCGTTCAGCGTGTCCGGAGAGGGTAGAACAGACAAAAATATGAGATTAGTTGAAGGCGGCCGAGCGCGTGTCAAGGACCATCTCAAAAGTTCCTAGCGGAGGCAGGCTCCGGCACGCACGCCAGCGTATACGGCATTGTACGGATACGGCAGACAAATAGCACATGCACAAGTCGTATGGACGTATAAAAAGTATATCAGATGGACAACGGATAGTCTTAAAATGTCAAAATAATCTAAACTATTACATCGAATAGTAGATAAAGATATTTTAGGGCAAAAATACTGGGTCTCAGTCAGACCTAAGCTATTATCAACAATAATATGGATTTAGTAAATGCAAAATCAGTGAACTTGAAACAAAATAAATAAATAAATATATATTATTAATAAAATCTATACAGGAAAAATCGAAGAGCAATCCAAATAGGAAAGTTTGAGTGGTCCTTGCGTCCGGATGAGTTCATGATAAGAATTTAAAAAGATATTGCAATGTGGGGTATCGACTATAAATTTTTGATAACCTGTTTTATCATCTTGAGAGTTTGAAGACTATTAAAAGGTATACAGGTCTTCGTTGGATATAGAAGCTTCATGAAAAGTACAATAAGAACATCTCGCAAACGGCACCGATACAATATTGAACAATGAAGCAATGCCAGCGCGGACGCTGTTTATATTTTGATAGTCTATCATACAGCACACTGGTACGACATTCTATTGACATTTTTTAATTTATATTATTAAATTGTATCCAATCTGATCTTGATTTAAGCATGTACACTGACATTACCTTACCTGATCGTAAATAATATGACGATACCAAAACTTATAGTACAGTCAATATTTGACAAGGTTTTGGTACATCATGTCAATAATTAAATATAACCAAGCTGACAAAAAACGAATATAGCAAGAATGTAATGTGATGCTTACCTTGCTATGATGAAATAGAAGCCCGACACCTTCCATGCACACCTTAGAAACAGAGCAAAATTGATTTAGTATACTGAGATGCCTATACATTCATGATGTGGTGATGCCTCTGATTACTTCTGTCTCTAATAACTTCTTGTTATTGGAGTCTTAGGAGGTAATTTCTCTTCAATATCCAGCAAATAAAAATATTAAGTACTAGTTTTGTAACAATTAGGTAAGTACCCCATTAAAATTTTAGCTAATAAAATATTACTATGGCTAACAAAGTATATATTTATAATTGTTTAGCTTTTTATGATTCTCATTCTGCAACGATTATTGAAAAAAAAATTGTATTGGATACTTGTATGCTACAATACAATAATACCTGTATGAGACCTCCCTCGCCCGTAGCACAGTCTTGTATCGGGAATTCCCCGCCCAGCTCAGCCGCGTCTTGCCGGCGACCACTCTTCTCCATCGCTTCTTTTATGCAATAATATAACGTTTTACACTGGAAATGAAAACCAGACTTTTATGTATGACCTTCTTATTCGTATTCTGTTGTGATCATATATTAATTGATCTAGGCATCTGCGTTTAATAGTACCAATAAGAGTATGTACTTTATTTTAGGTATGATCTAGGTCTTTTAGGTCTTTTAAAAAACCAAAAAATAATATTAACGTACCTTTTTCGTGTAATACTTATGCAACTGCGTCTGCCCGCCGTTCTTCCTCCAAAGACACAGCACTCTTATTTTAGGACTATATGTCATGTTGACCAGCCGTTCGTACCACCACCTCTCCACAATTGTGCCTGGAATTTTATATAACTTAAGCGGCTAGCGAATAGCGCGTAATAGAGGCGACATCACCCAAGACATGAAGGGATGTGTTATGGATATTGATAGTCCCGAGCAAATGTCACGATAGCTTAGTTGGTTGATAGCAGAGTTTTGGAGCGGTTATCCAGGAGACGCAGGCTTTAATCCTACTCGTCGCTATCATTTTCCATGGAGACATGTGGTGACGGGCTAAAAATAAAGTGTCACTACCTTACCGCAGCTTTCACTCTTTCCATAGGGTGTCTTACGAAGCGACTAAGGGAAGTAAGCAATTATCACTCATTGAGTTACTTATGGTAGGGTACCGACCAAATCCTACTTGGAAGTGGGAGTACTCACTTGTTACTGGGCCCGATAGAGTCAGTACCACAGTCTCCCGTGTGACCGACCATGAAGTACCTGAAATACCTAGTGTTTTCGTAATAGCTGGAGATAACCGTTCAATCTTTCATCTCACGTCTTCTTAGTATAGTTAGTCCAAGGCCAACAGTCATCGCTTACCATCAGTTGGGCCGTGGCTCGTCTACTACTACACAACAAATAAAAACCATTTTTGCACTTCGTGTTTTGAAAAATGTGAGAACTTGTGTAGTGCTTATAAATACATAAAAATTACAAAATATATATTTATTGTTTATTTTATTGTCACTAAGTAAATAAATGCTATACCACTAAGTAATATACGTATATTGATATAACCTTGCGTTGAGCGAAGTATTAAGCCATCATCCCGCACCTCCATGAACCGTAGCTCTCCGCCTGCGTCAGCCTCGTGAACCGTAAATGTGGCGCGACGAAGCAAACGAGATCCTAGCGGCTTTAGATCTATATCGTTGCCGTGCTAAAATAAAATAACAAAAACAAGATTATTAACCAATGTGTATGTTGTAGCCAGATCATAGAATTTCTCACTTATGAAATAGGTTAAGTTAGATACTTAACCATTTCATGAAATGATCGGCCACAATATGCAATGATCAATTCTAAGATGTAGGCAAGACATATTGTATTGAGTTTATACACCCCTAAATCGTGCATTTTTTCTTTGTTTATATTCTATAGATGCTAATAAATTCTGTGGTCACCTTGATTGGAAGTGGGTACCTGTAAACGATAGGGATACCAAAATCAGCATTTGCAAGTTCCCCATACTGTTTACCCCAGCGAAAGGGATGGAAGGTGCAGAGGAAGGATGATAGACTCCCTCTCACTCTATAGAGTGTCTTGTGTTACTATACGTCACGAATCTATGAGAGCGTGGTAACTACTTCCCCAGTCGAAGCAGCCCATTTTGTTATATCATATATTATTCTATATTTTTTTGGATATAACAAATTAATTGCGAAGATCTAGAACTGAAGAGATTTAATACTTACCAAATTGTGTACCACATCGAGCAAGTGATTAACCTCCTGACTGTACACAAGGCCGATGTGACTCTTAGCGAGCAATCTTCTCACTTTATTGCGAACAATATCAGCGTCTACTTCAAGCAGCACCATTGCAGCTGTTAAATTATACAGAGCAGTGGACAAGAGCCGATCTTCTTCATGTTCAAGGCGTTTCCGTTCAGTTTCACTTAAGCATTTGTACCTCTCCATCATTTCATTGGCACCCTGGTCCATGCCAATCATATCCCGCTCTTGGCTCACAGCGTCTAAGAAGGCATCCTCCCAGAATTGCATTTGGTCCCATAGATTTGATCTCTCTTTACCTTAAATTATAAGCGTAAAAGGTATGTTTTTATTTAAAGTTACATTAGTATCTATGTGTTAAATAGCTACAGACTTTACAATATAGATAACTGCCACCACTTAACAAATGATCGATACTGTCTTGCATTCGTTTGTAAAATTTGAATGTGATGTTATTATACAAACCAAATATTTTTTTGTATAGATTATATTTCGGAAAAAATATGTTTCGTATTACATACACACATAACATATCAGTATCATTATTTATTCATAACTCATTATTGTCCTTATGTTGAGCACGGGTCTCCTCTCAAATGATAGGGATTTAGGTATCATAGTCCACACCGCTGGCCCAGTTCTGGGTCAGAAGCTGTCGAAAATATATCTTTTGTTAACAAATAGATACACACATAAAGACAAAAACTTGGGAAAATCATCCTTAGACTGAGATCGAACTCGTAATGAGATGAGTGTCTGCAGTCTTTGGTTTACCCGTTTCTTTTATAAAGCTGTAACAGAGCTGTGTCTGTACGTTTAAGATATTTGATAAAAAAATTACTATATTAGGCTATATAGGCGTGTTTGCACACAAAAAAATAAACGGATTTTGATACAACAGAATTTTATTTGATAGCTCTTGTTTAATCTTAAAAGCTGGTACTTATATATTTCATCCCGTTAATATATCGGGAACCTGAGATATAACCTAAACACTAAACCAACTTCGGCTGCGGCGTAGCCGCGAGCAAAGGCTAGTATTTATTGTACTCATTATCTTAGAAAGTTTAAATAAAATAAATAATTACCAATGAGACCCTGATAGAGATAAGTTCGAGTGGTGTCAGGTGACGTAATAGGCGATGTAACAGGTACCCCAACGGGAGGGCGATAGCCGGTCAGTGAAGATTTTGAAGAAAACACGCTCGCAGCCCGCGGTTTGCCTTGATTGAGGCCTCCGCGTCCAACCTATATATATATTCATGATTACTACTTTCAATCAACTTTACGCATAAGTCAACTTTAAACATTGAATTTTTTTTTAACGATTCCTAATAGTTTATAATACAGGCTATGATACACCTAGTTATGAAATTTGGAAATCGGAATAGCTAGCCGTGTGCCCTTAAAAGTGGCAACAAGGTATCTTAATATGTCTACATAGGTATGGGTAATTGAAAACTAATGAACTGATTTGAAAATAAAACTAGAATGAAAAAAATCAAGACGAATTTTGGATATCGCTTCTAGAATTGCTTCTCTGGCTTTAGGGCAAGTATCTATCTATGTATATCTATCTATACATATTTCAAAGCAAAGTTCTTCGTCGACTATCTATCATAAACTTAAAAACTACCGAACCAATTTCCATGCGGTTTTCCCCAATGGTTGAAGTGATTCATGAGCTGTACAATCCATCAAATTTTTGTGTAAATTGGCTGAATTATGTCGATGATTATTGAAAATGTAGTAATTAATCATACTGACTTAAAGACCTGCGTACACGTAGACCAATAGACTTATACTAGAATAAAAGTTAATTTGAGTACACGCTGCAATTTATAAATAGGGAATAAACTACCAAGACCTGATAGACTCCCTTAAGCAGACGCTTTAATCTAAAAGTCTGGATAGTAAAATATCGAATAGAAGTACACTACGCTGTACTTGTAAATATCAGAAAGTTTATATTTTTATTAGTTACTTTCACGATAGGTTATTAATTATATGGTGAAATTAATATCTCTTTAATATCATATTGATATTATGAACAATTGTTATAGACATGATATTTAAATATATAGATACATTTGTTATAGAAAAATGTTCAAGAGTATTAGACACACAACATGCAAATCTAAATACAATAGCTGTACATAATACCCTCAATTTAAATTTTGGTGAGCGATTGACTTATTTAACCGCAGAAAAGCGTATAAAGCAGACGTTACAGATCGCACTAGGACTTACATTTAGGAACATGACGTCAGTGTCAGAGAGGTTGGACTTAAAGGAGGCGCGGTGGTCGAAGATATTGGCTCGGTTGGTGGTGATCGAGCCGCTCTCGTCGGCGGAGTCCGACGAGGGCGCCGCCTGCTCACAAACAACCTGCCTGTACCCTGTCTCATGACACTTCGCACCCAACATAACAACCGACAGCCACGAACATAACAAAAAAAGAAATAGCACCTACTCTTTTACGTACTTTCTCAAGATTTCCAATATCATTCTTATATCATTAAAATTTTAGGTACAGTCATTAGAAATATGATTTGACCATGCATCTCAGGAAATAGGTAGATAAATATTAGATAGATATATTTGCATCGTAATGCCTACTAACCATTAAAATTTCCGATACCTACATTAAAATTTTAGATGTTCCATCTATGAATAAACAAATTTTAGTATTACTATTTCATTTACTATATTATTATTTTCTTTGAGGAGATTTTATAGTCTACATAATTTGGTATGATAGACATGTACATACATATATAATAATACCGGTATGATGGAGTGAAATGCTTACACATTAGTTAGTTTCACTGTGACATTTAAGATATCAGCCCCCTTAGAAAGTAATACATTAAATCGTATTGACATCATCCCGTGTTTTGTTGGGCGATTATCATGATAAGAGGAGCGATTATTGGGACATCAGGTGTCGATGTCTCAACCAATCACAATTAGGCGATATGATGTCGATAAGACTGTGTATCACATTCTAAGGAGGCAGTATACAGCCCCTTTAGAATGAGATACACAAAATTGTATTATCGTCTTATTTATGATTGGTAAAGACATAGACACGTCATCTCACAATAGTCGCTCATCCTATTACTGATCTCTCAATCAATGACATTGAAACGATGCGATGTCGCTACGATTTAGTGAGATACATTCTAACCCCCCAGGTGTAATTACTTGGATACATGAGTGAGAAGAGTAAAATGTACATACGAGTATGTACTCAAATTCAAAGGATACATTAAGCATAAAGGGAAAAGTAACTGACAGAGGAAAACACAATTTAGAGCTATTGAAAGCGGCATAGTTACTGTTGCCATGCTCAAGAGTTTTCGACTGTGGCACCAACGAGTACCATGTTATATTATAGTTCCGAGCAACAAAATATAAATCATGCGATACATATATAACTGCCACAAAATATACAACATCAAAACTTACGTCTGAATCGAAAGAAGTTAATTTGCTAAAGAGCAAATTTCGTTTTTGATTTAACATGTCTTTGAACATTTCAGCGGTGCTCTGCACTTCTGAGGGATCCATTTCTGGGTAGATCAAAACTGGCGTATCTGGTAACAATTATTTAAAGTGAACATTTCTACATTATTTTGACATCTGACTGATTCAGAAGTCATAGAATTATTTAGCAAATAAAAAAATGATTTGTTATATATATTTGTCTAATTGCTTTTCTAAAACCAACCTGTTTGCGAACTTTTCCGTGAAGAGGGTGATGAAGATGGTGTATCTAAATCTTGTCTGTTATAATGATCCATGAGTGCGGAACTAGCCATACACCCGTGTTCTAAGCCTGCGATCTCTTTACTCCAATAGTGCGTGTGCGCCATCTCTGCCAGCTGAAATACTGAAGCCATGCCTCCGAGACCGTAGTTAGAGTATGTATGCTCCAAACCATGAACGACAGCTTGCAGGACTTTTAACATTCCCTTCCATACCGGTTTGCTGACAAACTGTAAAATAAATGCTTTAGTTGTTAGTTTGTGGATTTTTCGTCAACAATTTGATTGCTCTGTCCAAATGTGATGGGGTTAGTTCTTAATTCCTATTTGTGGACTCTTTTTGATTATCGATGTAAATATATGATTCGCAAAATTATGGTTGAAAAATAAAATGTTAAATATTTGAGTTTCGCGTAAAAAAAAAAGCCCATGAAATAATGAATGTATACCACTCTGGAACGCCTGGATCGATTTGGACTTTTACTAGCAGATGGCTGTTGTTGTAAGGGGTAACTTAAGCTACTTTTATTTAGAAAAAAACAATTAGGGTATCGCGCGAAATAAAACCCCCATGAAATTGTGTATGAATACCGATTCAAATATACATCGAATATACATCCACGGCTAATCTCCTGAACAGCTGCACTGGTTTGGACGGGACTCACAGGACGGGGATCACTACGTTTATTTTGAAAAAATAATTAGGATTCTGCATTAAAAAGAAAATAAATAAATTCCACGCAGACGAAGTTGCGGGTATCAGTTAGTCATTAATAATGATGTGTGAGAACAGGAGAACAAAACAACTTACGACGTCATCGACTTTATCGTTAGGTGTAGTCCGCCTGTTGAAATTTCTGTTGAGTTTGCTGAGCACCATGTTTCTGTACGACTCGTCCTCCATTAGCTTCTTTAAACGGTTTAACTTTAACCATCCGACGCCCTCGCCTTCCAATACGTGTTGTACTAGCTATAATAATATGATAAGTTTAGTTGTATGTATTCCGCAAAGCCGCAATAGAGATGTAACCTTTTTAATAATTATGTAAAAACTTTTTATACTTGTATACGTGAGTATATAAAACTACCTACTTAGTAGAAAACTACCTAAACAAAAGTTTACAAGTGACGGTTAATCACTCGAAAACAACACGTAATGTTACAAATTGTAAATTAACACTACCAAGATACAACAATTTGTATTAGAAATGTGTTCTTAAATACATTGTGCCACACTTAATTAACCAATTGCCAAATATTTAGATATTTGAATATATATTTTTAGCATTTGACATGCTTAGCACTATACATTAAACACAAACTGACTGCTAATTTCGATAACACATTCATACTTGACGACTTTGGGTGACGCCTGCGCCCACAGATATCAGATTTCCGACATTTGTGCCTGCGCCATTTGTCGGAAGTATTTTCATACATTATACCGACCAGGTAAACTTAATTTTACAATTAAGATTTCACCTAATAATGACGCAAACCCTATAAATATTTAGATATTTTTATATATATTTTTAGCATTTGACATGCTTAGCACTATACATTAAACACAAACTGACTGCTAATTTCGATAACACATTCATACTTGACGACTTTGGGTGACGCCTGCGCCCACAGATATCAGATTTCCGACATTTGTGCCTGCGCCATTTGTCGGAAGTATTTTCATACATTATACCGACCAGGTAAACTTAATTTTACAATTAAGATTTTACCTAATAATGACGCAAACCCTATAAATATTTAGATATTTTTATATATATTTTTAGCATTTGACATGCTTAGCACACATTAAACACAAAGTGAAAAATGTGAAATCGAAAATAACAGTCACGAGCAGGATTTGAAGCTGCATCTCCTGGATACCGTCCAGATGCTTTGCCAATTCAGCCATCGTGACAATTGCGTCACCCAAAGACGTCAAGTATGAATGTATTATCTAAATTAGCAGTCAGGAGCAATTGTCACGATGGCTGAATTGGCAAAGCATCTGGACGGTATCCAGGAGATGCTGGTTCAAATCCTGCACGTGACTGTTATTTTCGATTTCACATTTTTCACTTTGTGTTTAATCAATCGCCAAATACTTTAAAAAGAGTAATGAATCCCCTTAACTTCAAATTTAAAATAAAAAACGATTTCAATAACAGTAAACAAAAAAAACAATCCTATTTGTCTTAAATTTAATATTAGTTACATTTTAAACATGCTGTATAGGGCAACGCAATAGTTATTCATTGCGAACACAAACGTAATTATTTCTATCTATCTTACAGTTACATCACTTCTCGCATATTAATATAGTGTTATTTACCCACATACATTTTTGAAATGTATTATGTTTTGTTGATTTTATGCGGGTGTTATTTATAAGTACATTATTTGTTAATATAAGTACCTACGACGAATGCATGGCGCGAATAAACTAATTATAGTTTTTGCCGTATTCTACTGTAATATCAAAAATATATTGTAAAGATTATAAATAAATAAATAAAAAATAAATAGTTACTTACATTTCCCTTGCGGGGTAGGCAGAGAGAACAGAGTGCCAAAAGGCTCTATTTTTGCATACCTCCTCTCGCTTCCTCGACATCATAATTCTCTTCATATACGCTCGTCGCTTTCGGAGACTCCTGACTCTACCTTCCTTTAACACATGACTGATTTGGTCTAGGTAGGTAAGTCTCAGTCTCCCCCGTTGTACTTACATCTTTAATCCTACATTCTTCCACTTTCGTATCGTATATAAAAGTATGTGCACTCAATAAATGTTACATACCTACATTAGAGCTAAGACGTACTTATAATAACTTGAGGATGAACATGAAGATTTGTGTTTCTCTGTAACGTATAGTATAGATAAGGCTCACGTCGTTAAGAAAGGCCTGATTCTCAGAGTTGGCGTCAGGGCGCGCGTGCGCGGGGCGCGGCGGCGGCGGCGGCTGCGCGTGGCGCACGAGCGGCGAGCGCGCCACGAGCCCGCGCGCGCCCTGCGAGAACGGGCCGAACGTGGCCGACATGCTCGCGCCGCTCGACTCGGCGGGCCTCGGCTGTTTCCCTGAAAAGTATCAAAACGACTTTTAGAATCTTTTTGGAATTCTTAGCGTTTGACATGCTATCAGCTATTTTACTAGAACAAATTATTGTGCCAGTAGATAGATATATTATTTACGAGCAGGCTTCGAACGTGCATTCTTTCCATTCTGTTTTCAAAATGCTTTAAGCCGCTAAACTATCATAGAAGCCTGCTTGCGAATCGCAATGTTTATCTCACATTTTATAATTATAATTTTAGCAGTGGTATCTTTTATGGTGTAAGCGTCCACTAAGATTTTTAAAGAATTCTACTTCTAAGGGGGTGATGAAATTTAACCCCTAAGCGACTGAATTAGCCACTAGGGGTTGAAAGCTTGTATGGGAAGTTCGTCACTTTTGAAGGAAGAAGTATAAAATTGATATTAAGCAATTTTTTGACGTCTCAAGCTGCTATCCTTATTTTAATATATATATATATACATAATATTATATCTTTGCGAACTCCTATCCTTCCTTGAGCCAGGATCGTTTTATTTAGATATTTTTATATAAGTATATTTTTATTTATGCTTAGAGTGCTATGACACGATTAAAGCACGCCCTACTTAGAGCGAGCGGTAATCGACAGAGTCGTATATTTATAGGGTTGGCGTCATTATTAGGTAACATCTTAATTTTAAAATTAAGTTTACCTGGTCGGTATAATGTATGAAAATACTTCCGACAGATGGCGCAGGCGTCACCCAATGACGTTAAGTATGAATGTGTTATCGAAATTAGCAGTCAGGAGCAATTGTCACGATGGCTAAATTGGCAAAGCATCTGGACAGTATCCAGGAGATGCAGATTCAAATCCTGCTCGTGACTGTTATTCAGGATCGTTTTTATAAAATTTTAGATATATAATATTTTGAATATGTTTTCCTCACCTTTATTACCAAAGAAGTCGCTAAACATACTAGAAGTAGAAGCCGCCAACCCGTTGAGGTCAGAGCTGATGTTAGAGAAAAAGTCTCGATGAGTGGCTGATAATAAATTGGTCGTCTGCAATGCTGTCGAGTCCCGTCGCGCCGTCGGACTACCCGCTGAATCTTGACTTTCACCCTGAGACGGTAATATATCATATGGTACGTCTGTTCTTTATTACAAAATTACACTTACACAAGTGTAATTTTGTATGTTCATTTTTGTGTATTTTTTATACTACGTGGATGGCGAACAAGCATACGGCCCATCTGATGATAAGAGGTAACCGCAGCTCATAGACTTAGCAATAATAGCTAAGCCACTGCTCACCGTTTTATTTCACGTTTGGGAAATGTGTGCGAACACGGTCGTCCGCACGGAAAACTTTGGTATCAACCCACTTGGGCCCGATAACAAATGAATACTTCCACTTGGTATCGCCTTTTTTTTTTTTTTTTAGGGGTTTGTATAATGTTCCTAACCGCACACCCCGTCGCTTAGGGCAACGAACAGTGTAGTGTGGGGCCCTCACCCACTAAAGAAACCCGCTGTGTGCCGTCTCTCCGCCTTTATTGGCGGGCCATCGAAACTATATTACATTCCTTCATTGGTATCCAGTCCTACCACCAGTAATGCCATTGGTGATAATTGCTTACTTGCCTTAGTCGCCTCACGACACCCGGAGGAAAGATATTGATATACTTCAAGTTCACCCATGTGGTGAAAGTATTTCAACCTGCGATTTGCTACATTGATAAGCTAAGGACCAACTTTTCGATTTGCATACTGTCTTGGTACCTATAGCGTAGCTTAATAGGTTTATGGAAGCAAATTTATTTATACCTAAATATATGTAGAGACTTAGGTGAAACCTCGTTCACAGTTTTGCAATATAGAACATTTCTAGTGAAAAAATACCTTGTGAGCTTATAAAAGATAGAAGGCAAAATGTTTCTTTGTTATTTTATCAGTCAGTTCATAACAACAATGTGTGTATTTTACCTTCAGTAGTCCTTTTTTGGTAGCTGCTTCTTTTGCACTCTTCGTGAGATCTCCTAAAGTGGACTTGCCGACGTAATGAAGATCTTCCAGAGTATTTTTGCTCACTGCGGTGGCTGTCTTGCTAGCTTCTAAAGCAGATTTTGATGCTTCTTGAACGCTTTTGGACGCTCCTTCAGCTGCTTTTTTAGCGTGATGTGTAAACTGTAATAAATACGTTATTGATATAGGTATTCCGTTTTTTCTTTAGATGTAAAAACAAATTAAACTACACTAGCTTTGCATCTGTGCCTCTTATTATAATAGATGTACTTAACAATTTCACCAGCGTTATCGTCGCTCCGCCCTTGTAGGTTATAGCTTAATATTTATTAAATATTATTTATTACTGGTCCGCATAGACTTCAGAAAATAAATACGTTACTACACTAATGATCTCTATGCAAATATTACTATACTACGAGGAGGGATCAAAAAGTAGTGAGAATGAGATAGAATATAATGACTATTGATAACTTAATAATTTATTTTTCTACATAGTCTCCGAGTCTCTCTACACACCGAGTCCAGAGCTTTTCCAAGGCTTCAATCCCTTTCAAAAAAATCATCGCAACTGCCGACCTGTGCGCGGGTGCGTTGTCGTGATGAAACAGCAGGCCCCTTCGAAGTTTCCCTCTCCTTTTGTCTTTGATGGCATTCCTCAACTTGGGAACTAAAGTTGCATAATATTGGCCTGTAATAGTGGTTCCACGCTCCAGGTAATCAATCAACAATATCCCTTCTGAGTCCCAAAATATTGAGGCCATAACCTTGCCAGCCGATGCCACGGCACGAAACTTCTTCGGGGTCGGTAATGATGGCCGTTTCCATTGCGAAGATTGCTGTTTTGTCTCGGGATCAAAATTATGGACCCATGTTTCGTCCATTGTTACGAAACGAGACAAAAAGTTTTCAGAATCTTCTTGAAACTTGTCCAACAGTATCTTCGAAATGTCAAGTCGATTTTGTTTCTGACTGTCGGTAAACATTCTCGGCATCCATCTTGCGGAGACTTTTCTCATATTCAAAGATTGTTTCAATGTGGATTGAATACTTCCATATGAAATGCCCGTTTCTTGAATTTTCTTGACTTTCGCAACATTTTCTTGGGTGACTGACGTCGATAGACGGCCGCAACGATGTTCGTCTTCCGTGCTCGTTCTCTCTACTTGAAATTGAGAAGCCCACCTTGCAACAGTGAAATACGGCGGAGCAGACTCTAATGTTGCCTCCAAATCGCAATGAATCTCTTGCGTCGTACAGAGGTATTTAATAGCGGCTCGCACTTCGTTTTCTCCATTTTCGAGAACACGTTCCGACTTGAAGCAAACAAATGACTACATTCAGAAAAAAACAAAAGAGAATTCAAAATTTTTTTTTCTTTATTAATATTACAAATATGTATCTGAGCTATGCCTGCCAGTATTTTTTTTTTCTTACCAAGGAGTATGTCGTTCTCACTACTTTTTGATCCCTCCTCGTACATGAACTATCCATTAATACGGTTAAAAGTAGCCTAAGTAATGACTGGTACTGGTAGTTTGTTACCTGTAAAAAAATCATCGACATGATTAAAAAAAAAAAACAAATTTATCCCACGGAAATCGTACATTTTCAATCAAAAAGTAACAATAATCAAAAGGATCAAAAGTACTTTCATAATGGATGTTTACATTGAGGAATCAATACACAGATGGCGGAGCGATTTAGATACCGGCCTCCCGCTCGAGTGTTGTGGGTTCGATTCCCACACAGGACAACTCTTTGTGTGATCTACAAATGGTAGTTCTGAGTCTGGGTGTACTTTGTGTTCGTGAAATTGTATGTTTGTAAAGTCCCCCGGAATACAAGGATTATTTCTTAGTGTAGGGTGTCGATTTAAAAAAAAGAAAACTATGTGAAATTTGACATCAATCGGGCTTATGGTATTGGATCATTTGGATATTTCGTGACGAGAGAGTGAGTGGTAATTCACTTATATTTATAGCAACAATTTATTAAATCGGTATTACAGTAAGTGTAAACCAAAAAGCCAACCAAATAGATACGTATTAGGTATACCTAGGTGCTAACTTACTGAAAAGTTTCTATTGTATAATGTAGTTTACCTTTGCTAGGTAATGTCGTAATGTGTAAATAGGCAAGCTTTTATTAAATGGCATTAATGTAATAGATACTATTTTAACATACTATATCTACCTGTACATGTGCACTTTCTGTCATAATGCTAACAACTGAAGACAGAGTAACAACTGAAGTTACATTTTTATATATGTACTTAGGTACTACAAGAGTGGCAAACAAGCATACGGTCCACCTGATGGTGAGCGGTGAGTCATCGTAGTCTATAGACGCTAGCAGCAACCATCCCGAAAGGCAAGAGAAAAACAAAAGAGGTGGAAAGAAAATAAAGGAAAGAGGGAGGGGAGTTACGCCACCAGCGCTCTCACTCACCGAAACGAAATAGTAGCTGACGTTGAGTCCATTTGTGCAGGCTAGCAACGGACACGACTCTGCCTATTACCGCTCGCTCTAAGTACTTTAGTGCTTTAATCGTGTCGTAGTTGAAGATTTCTTAGTTAATTGTGGTAAAGATTTTCAGGGCTTTTATTTTTTTTATTGCTCATGGTAACAGATTAGCCACGGCCGCTTTTACGTAATGGTAAGTGGCAGCCGTCGCTCATGCGTTTAACTAAACTAAGAGAGCACTGTTGCGCCGCTGCTAATCATTTCATTTGCGGATAGGCAATGAAATAATGAAAGGCTATCTCCTGCTACAACCAGAACACACCGAGGTGCTTCATGGCCGGCCACCCGCTCAGGCCCGATAACAACCTTGGTACCCAGCGCTACCACCAGTAATGCAACGGTGGTGATAATTCGTCGCCTCCTACGACAATCGCGGAGAAGACTGGTGACACTTCTATTCGAGGATATTATGAACGAAATTATATTGTCATATTTACTAAATATTTTTTAAATACTTTCTAATATAATTTGTTTTGGCGTTCACGACTTCCTTCTCTACTTACATGGTGATGATACAAATTAAGCATATAACACGAATACCTTTTTTTGATAAGGTGGGAAGAAATGTATTTAACTGCACACTCCGTCATTACGAACAACGAACAGGGATATAAGACGAGCACCTGGGTTAGATATACTATCAGAACAAGAATGAGGACAGGAGCTTTTAAAATTATTAATAATCGGTATTTTACGCTATGGTAATTTAGTCTAAAATGTTGTATACATAGGTAACTGTCTAATTTAAAATATATTCTACAGTATGTGCGTATTAGTATACTATGCAGATTCTACGTTGTTTACATCACGCAGTGATCTGTAGTGCTGTACCTGACCGAACGGTGCAAATATTTTCTTTTCCTCTCCATCAGCGACTTTTCCTTTCTTCTTTACCGACAAGTAGGTAACATAGTAATAAATATTAAAGATCAAAAAGTGTAAAAACATTTATTAATATGCGAATATTCTTTACCTTATCCATGTGAGCGAGCAGCCCTTCTTGGCTGCTTTGTCGAGTTGTCTCGCGTACTAATTCTTTAGCCGAAGCGGTAAATTGTTCTAACAATGAGGTTTGGGAAGCCTGCCTCGACACACCGCTGCCTGTACTCTTAATGAAAAAAAAGAGCATTTCAGACAAAACAAGGATATCTAATTCAATGGTTGGTTTACGCGTTGAATTTTAACTATTGTGAATATTATTGTGGATAAGATTGGTACTTAAAATACTAATCCATACCTAACTAACTAATATGTTAACAAAACACCTTAGACTGCGGATCGAACACCGTAAATATGTTCGCTTGAATGTAATTACTACTATATGTTGTAATAGTGGTCTACATAACCATGGTACAATATGAAGGCGCCATACTTTGGCGTGGGCCGCGTGCGGGGGCAGCGCGGAGTGGTGCGAGGGGGTGAGCGCCCGCTCGGAGTCGCTGGTGCTGGCGCTGTCGGGCGCGGCGCGCTGGCGGCTCACCACCGTCTTCGGCGTCGTCGTCGAGTTCGAGTCCGACTCACGGCCGAAGCTGCCGCTGTCTGTGTCCTACGGAATTTGTTCTAGTGTGTACTACTCTACCTAGTACCAGGGCTGTGTCTGTACATTAAGGAAACGTATATACGGAAATATGTCAATATTAGGCTATTTAAGAATGTCTGAGCTCAAAACAATGTTCTTTTTTTTGTGCATCACGCAAAAACTATTTCGCAGATTTTTATGAAACCTCTTTGTTGGATAGCTCTTGATAAACCTTAACAACTGATAAACATTTTATCGCTGATATTTGCTGTATTGCGAAACTAACATATTACCAAAAACCTAGCTATGCGGGTAAAAAAATAAAAGTGTAAAAGTATAATAAACATCGAAGTTCGAGTTACAGAGGTTCTATTGCCTTCCATGACGCAGTAAAGTTATTTCAGTTTAGCCAGCTATCTAAACAGAGCGACTAGCTAAGCTTAGGTACAATAATTAAATTCTATTCAACTAAAACTTGCGTTCAGCCTGCACTCGCATCTTATTTTGAGTTTTTGAGTCAGCATTCTAATAGATTAGAATTAGAACATGAACACGCGTCAGTATTCTAATAAATTAGATTAAAGTTAGAACTTTAGTGAGAAATACGTGATAATACGAAGCAATAGATATTATTTAAGTAAACTTACACTTTTCTTTACCGGTACAGCATGAGTGGCATCATTAGTTTCCATTCTACCTACTTCTCCCGGGGCTTCATCATCAGATAAATCACTATGGTCTGAACTCGAGGCGGACGGTGAAGGCGAGGTCGATTCACGCCCCTGTTCTTTATCGGCAACTTCATCCGCGTCACCAAACATTAGTGATGAAGGGGGGCTGTAAACCTGGCCACAGATTTGTAAGCACATTTTAAATTATTAAACACATCAGCAATTGAAACTATTTGGTGATGAGTGAAAAGTTACGAGTAGCTTAATTTTAATGATTATGTAACATTTTAAAACATACCGGGTTGAATTCGCGGGGAAAGAGGTATGAAAGTTTGTGCCAATACAAATCGATTTGGTCCATTAAATGAAAGTCGTATGTCCCAGCGTTGTTGAGTTACAGCGCTTCAAAAATGTAAAAAAACAAGATACTAAATCATTTGTTCGCGTCTGCCTCTTGGACTGATGGTCAAAATCATCCTTAAAACGATAAACATCAAAGAGGCAGACGTGCAGGGTTCTGCTTTATCACGGGACGTAAGTGCAAAAATGTAAAAAAAAGCTATACTAAATCATTTGTTCGTCGTTCTCCATTCGATTCATTAGGACTCCCAGTATAGGAAAAAAGTTGACAGACGTCTGTCGCTGATTTTTTTATGTACGATTTTTAAAAGTTTTGTTCAGGGATGAAGGTAAAGCGGGTATTACGGTTTATTATTATTATTACTAACATCTCACATAGTAGTGTATTATTTTCTGTCTTTTATGAAAATAAATAAAAATTTTAATCAATATAAAATTTTAAAATTTTTAATTATTTTGATATATTGAAGTGAGAATAACAAAAAAAATATATTCCTAGTGAAACTTGATTTTTGTTTCTTGATTTTAGAGTGAAACAAAAACATTGTTCGTTAATATATTAGCCCCGATGGCCTGAAATAAAACGGATGATTCAAAAAAATGGTATTTTTTGTTATGGGTTCTACTTTCTGTGAAAAAAAAATCATTAATTTAGGAGGCTCCTCTTTATGTTTTTCCTCAATTTAATGTTTTTTAGCTCGGGTAACCTCTAATAAAAAATAAAATAAACATTTCAAAAATTTTTAAATAATATTTGAAGCCAAACGAAACCCGCGATTCATTGACATCAATATCTGAGGGGGTCAGGCCAATGACTACGTGATTTGACGTGGAATGCCCCATAGGTAAACCCCAATTACCTGGGGAATTATACCGTTGTCACTTTCTTCTCTCTAAGATAGAAAGAAAGATGAACTTTCAAAAAAAAAGTATAAAAATGGTCTGCCCTTGGAAAATCAGAGGTCTGGACATCTCCTTCTTCGATGTTTATCGTTTTGAAAATGATTCTGACCATCAGTCCAAAAGGCAGACACGAACAAATGATTTAGCAGACATTTTTTTTTATACTTTTGAAGCACTGTCGATTAAAAACGCAGCGCTACCATAGTGGCAGACTATTTTTCTATGGTTCTTTATATCGTCATTAATCGAACAAATCGGGCCTGCCAAGTGAACATTTCATATACACATTTTTAAATCATAAAAATTTGTAAATAAAATAATTACTTAAAGTCAGAGGGCTGGACGTCTGCCTCTTCGATGTTCCTCGTTTTGAAGATGTTTCTGACCATCAGTCCAAGAGGCAGACACGAACAAATGATTTAACATACCTTTTTTTTTACATTTTTATGATGCTGTCAACTGATAACGCAGGCCTGTTATGGTGGCAGATTCAGTCCTTAATATTTTTTATGGTACAATCATCGATATTAATCACGTCTGCCACACGAACAGATCATATAGAGATTTTGGCACCCAGCTCCCTAACCATAATGGATTAATGAGAAACAATTTTGAGCTAAAACTATTGCTAGAAAAATTAAGACGTTTATTCGTAGAATACTTGTTACATTAGACTTGCATAGCGTTTTGATAAATACTCATGGACTCAACTATATCGTGAGTATTGTCAAGCCGCTGCTCACCATTTCATTTCACAGATATGAAATGAAACAATAAACTGCTATCTCCTGCTACAACCAAAACACACCTATGTGCTTCATGGCTGGTTACACGGGAGATGGTGGTACTAACCCGCTCGGGCCCGATAGCAAGTGAGTACTCCCACTTGGTACCCAGCCCTAGCACTAGTAATGTAATGGATGACAATTGCTTACTTCCCTTAGTCGAATTGTACGACACCCGTGGGAAAGAATGGGGTGGTGACACATGTATTCTTAGTCCGTCACCACACGGACTAGTATATATTAATTAGAAGTGATAATGATCGTTTACCGTTTTTGGATCCAAAGACGAAGAAAATGTCATTGGTACTTGAACCACTGCACTGTACGTCTCTCCGATAACATGTTGCTGATTTCCACCTTGAATGTCGAAATATTATATTTTTAGCTATTCGAGTAAATCTTATAGTAAAAACTCCTACTTCATAGTAACAACGAGTAAAGGTTTAGATAACAAAGGCTTATTATATTTACCTTGCCTTGGCCTTATTAATGAATTATATTATAGATTTTAAAGAGACGTCTGAAATCAAATGTCAAGTGGAGATTGAGAATCACCAGTCGGTGTCTGCGATAGCTTAGCGGCCTACAGCACTTCGTCAGATAGGGAGGGACACAGGTTCGAATACTGCTCACAATAAATCTCTCTTTTTCCACTTAGACAATTTTTTAACGTGTAATGTTAAATGCTAAAAAAACAAATAAAAAAAAAATGTTTATATTACTTAACAATGCACTGATATTTAATTACATACCCGGTGATAAATCTGAAGAAGCCATTTCAGACACAAAGTCACTCAGAGACGTATACGAAGAACTTGTGCTTTCTGCGGCCTCCGAATCTGAACCGCTTTCATCTTGAAGGTTATTAGATGTTAGGTTATGAGTATTATATTGTAATACCTATAGAACATATATAAATATTATCGAAATATCATTGCAAATTACCCATTAATACACTGAGTTTAAATGGATAAGTAAATAAAAATTCTTTGTTATTTAATATGTAGTTTTTTTTTAATCAGGACCCTTACGTAATTATGGACATTGTATTGTCCGCAGTGAAACAGTGTTATCTTAAAACTCGTTAAAAATACATATAGCTGCGTATAGGCACAATCACCCTGAAAAGTCATATTTTGCGAAACATCTATTAGATTGTAACCATTCATTAGATAATAGTCATACATTCGAGCCCTTGCATATTTGTGATAAAAATATTAGACTGTCCGTTTCAGAACAATTAGAAATAATTAAAGTCAATAGAAACGTGTTGCTGAATAAACAAACAAGCTGTTTGTTGTAACGCATGGTTGTGTCGCGTTGGTGAGTTTTTTGTCATTATCGTGCATGCTACTTTGCTATTATTATTACATTCTACTCTATCTGTGATAATGCGGATTGGCAATCTTAGGTTATTCTGTCCAAAGATAATCGGGATTGACAATCCGTGGGTGAGTGATGGGATCTCCTAAAAATATCCATTCTATAATAACATAGCATAGCATCACGCCTGTATTCCCCGAAGGTGGCAGAGGTGTATTACACACCCACGATTCGCCGGCTATGTTTAAGTCCCACGTAATAGGGGGCGAGCCTATTGGCGTCTATATTATTATTTACTCCAGACTTTGTATCTTATACCATTTAAAAAGTAAATGAGAAAATTCTGTTACCTCATTAGAACTAAAGATTATTAGGCTTCCGCTAAAAATATGTTAGTCGGATTAACTAATAATTAATAGATATTCTACAGAAAAATTATTAAGGTACTTCCAATATTTACTCAGCTGGGTTGCTGGAAACCCAATTGAATTAAATCCAATAATTTATTTTTTTCAGAAAGTTAACTTTCGGTTTGCTGGGACCTGGTTCAATTCTACATAAATGTTTCGAGAATACAATTCAAAATATTTGAGTGAATCCATAGAAATTATAAAAGAAAAGATTTCATTAAAGATTTATCATCCTAACTTAGAAGCAACCTTGTTCAAGTTAAGAATACTTACCTATTTAGTCAAGAGATAGTGCAGGCATTATCCAAGGTATTAGGAGGCAATATTTTGTCAATATCAAAACAAAATAAATGATAAGCTGTTTAAGCAGGACATCATTCAGACACAGCAAAAGTGCCATATTTTTTCTTTTTGTTAATTTTTTATTTTAACAAATAGTGTTATTTTTATAAAACTTCACCTGTAGGTTGATTCTCATGCCGCTGAAGTTGTCGTAAAGCACCGTTGAGGGAGCTGCCATCATCCCACACGGCGAAGCGAATGGGCTGTAGTTGGTCCGCAAACCATTTAGGCTTGTCTCCAACTTGCCGCGGGTCAAACACTCCAGTTTGAACTCGTAGGAATGCCACGTTGCAAGGTGTTAATGACCATTCCGCGAGAAATTCAACAGCCTGTGTGCATGGAATGCTGATCAAACGATTTGACTAACCTGTTTATATTGAAAAATACACCTTCGGCAAAAAAGACTTATTTCACTAGACATAACTGAAACATTTATCTGTTTGATGCCCTCTATTAGACATTACTTGCAAATCTTGAGATATGTAGAATGGAGTGACATTTTTTATTGAATATAGTGTTCTATAGACTTGCCTGTGTCCTCGCGAATTTATTTAGAAACGTAGAAGTTCTTGGTCGCGATCGCAGAAAACTATTGATTTGGAAAGCAACGACTGGCCGAGGATACAGCCGGAGCGTTCTTGTGTGTTCCATAAAGTTTGCCAATATGTTTTGAGAATTGAAAAACCTAACCTGTTAAAAAAGAAGAGCATTATTAATAACGCTCAAGACATTGAGCACGACTTACAGTAACTTACATATAACAAAGCAGTAGGTTTTGTAAAGAAGAGTACGTATCTATTTACCTACGTGACAGTTAAACGTAATTTTTTTTAAACCGGTAAGGTAAGTCTATAAACAGGGGTCACCAGTCACGCGGGCCATCGCTCATCTGCCACATGTTAGCATTTAAATACATTAAAATTTCCTTACTGTAGATATAGTACTTTTATTGGACATGGCTCTCTTCTCATAGTGAAAGGAATTCAGGTCTTAGTTTTGACAGACACAAGCCGCCGAAAATATTTATCACGTATGGCGTATGTTTAGTTTGTAGGTATTTATTTACTATGATATTATACACACAGAGAGGTAGGCAGAGACAACAGACTTTTTGTTCTAAAACAGTCTTCCGCTGCCCACTTTTCGCCTGCGTGGGAACGAGACGTGATAAAAACCATCATCGCCATTTGGATGATTGTTAATAAAAATATCCATTGCGTTCCCACAGGAATTTTAGTATTTAGATCTGAATAACGTTTAAGGTTGCAGCAAAACTTTAAAATGTATCTAAGTATCGGAAAACAAAACAAACATTAATTTAATGGAATTATAAATATACGAACCATGGCAACTCGAGTCGCTACATCCACTGAATCCACATCGTGCCCATATATGAGTGGGTTGAACGGCTGCGGCTGTGCATACGACTGATGAGGTGAAGCTAATGAATGCCTTTGAGGAGTGTGTCCAGCGCTTGCCGCACCGCTCTGTATAGAGACACGACGAGACTCTGGTGTGCTGTGCGGAGCGGATTGAGCACCATCGCCGCTACGTAATGTGGCGGGTTGTACTCTGTATTTGTAATACTCAGAATTATACATAAGCTGTTTAAAAAGTAGATGATTTTAGGGACTTTCCGATTTGATCTTGTTTTTTTGATTATCTGAATGTCGGGCAAATGAATTGACAATTTATGGCTGAATCGATTTCTAATTTTAACTAATTTTCTTTACACACGAAATGTGTCGTGTGTCAGGTGCGAGGAGGTCACAAGTCACTGCTCCTATTGTTTCCACCTCAATTAGGCAATCTAATATTTTTATCACAATAATATTCAACAAGATATCCAGCAGTATCTGACAAGGAATCTTCTACAAAGCTGTTTTTGATTTATTTATCGTATTTGAGATTTTGATCTGAATTTCTTCGTAATTATTAGATGTAAAGGAGAATTAGTGAAAACTATGAACTATAATGAAAAACTGTACGTGCTAGGTCAACTAGATATTCGAACACCCTTCTCTACGATTAAAAGCAGAGTTAAAATAAAATATGCTGTTTCATACAACTCATTAAATGAAATCGACTAAATAACTTATTGGTTTCTCTCATTAATATTTTTCATATAAATATGGAACAAATGTAATTTGTTCTAAATTATCGGCCGGGCAGTAGGCACACTTACCTATCTATCTTTGCGTCCTACGTTTGGTTAAAAAAAGCTGTCTCCTGAAGCTGTAATCATTATTAGGATAATAATCTATATTTGATAAATAAAATAGCTAATTATACTTGTGTCACCAGGGATTTGGTAAGCAAAGTAAGTAAAATATAATTTTTGTATGTTTGTGTTTTTCAGAGATTACCTGCCTAGATATATTGTTTAGTTATATATTATTATATGTATTAAATTAAATATTAGTTACTTGAGTGTAGCACCACCGACACTGTCTCGTCTTGAGGGCATAATGGGCGCTGTAGCTTGCTCTGCGGTATTGCTCGTTAAACTGTTCAGAGCCTACAATCATAATTAGGTACTTCTGAGTAATATGTTTGTTAGTTGTTATATTTAAGAAGCGATAAGTAATTAATGTTGCCAATCTAATATTTCTTATGGCTAAAAATTAATTAGGTAATTTAAAAATTCAAGCTTGGAATTAGATAATAGCTTAAATTTACAAGTTTATCTACTTTAATAAAATATTTAACAAATTTTTACATAAATATTTGATCTAAATATCTATGCACAAATTCAAATATATCAACAGTTAATTAAGCGTATCTATTTTAAGTATATTTAGCGTTAAACGTCACGTGTTAATGACATCTCATGCCATACGCAACACAACACACACATACACCGCGCTCACAAATACACACATATTCATTCAGCTGAAACATAGTTAAGGACTTGCTACCAGCCAGGCCTTATGATTTTTTTTTATTGCTTGTAGTGGCAGACGAGCCACGGCCTATCTGATAGTAAATGGTAACCGTCAGTCATGGACTCAACTATACTGAGAGTATTGTCAAGCCGCTGCCACCGTTTCATTTCACCCATATGAAATGAAAGAATAAACGCCTATCTCCTGCTACAGCCAAAACGCAACGATGTGCTTCATGGCCAGTCACACGGGAGATGGTGGTACCAACCCGCTCGGGCCCGATACCAAGTGAGTAGTCTCACTAGGTACCCAGCACTACCACCAGTCATGCAATGGATGATAATTGCTTACTTCCCTTAGTCGCCTCATACGACACCCGTGGGGAAGAATGGGGTGGTGACACTTGTATTCTTAGTCCGTCACCACACGGATTACAGATATTCAGAAGGTTTTAGTTAATCTCACGTAAATAATTGATAAGTCATAAGCGCATTTTATTAGTCACATTTACATAGATATAAGGGTAAAGTAGTATTAAAACAGTAGCGCTACACACAGTGCGGAAATCTTGCCATGCACTGCAAAGTATTGAGCTATCTTAAAGATTTGTAAAATTACCCTTAAGAGTGTTAGACGCGTTACGAAAGCACATGTGTCGTGTTTTAACCGCATGTAATTTAAACACACGTGAAATAATGTTAACGACGCCGGCTTCACACTCTAAAGTCTACCATACCATACGGTATAGACCTGCGCAGACTATTAGTTCCGAAAGATAGGTACAGTAGCGTGAAATAAAAATCATAAGAGAATACATTCAAAGGCCGGCTACACAAGTTACGGTTTTAAACTCGCGGCATGCCGTCTTAAATAAGTACTAAATACTCGAGCATAAAAGGTCAAATACTTTATAAAATTAAAGATGGCAATAAGTTTAAATCGATCATTATGTTGGCATGACAACATAACACTCTTAGTAACAGTTATTAAGTTTATTATTTGGTTTTTACAATTAAAGTGCTGCGTGCATGCGGAGTCGTATATCAATACAATGCAATATATTTTGTACAACGTCGTAGGAAATACTTGAAACATTTTTTAAGAAATTCCTTAGTTTTAGTTATTTCATTATTACTCTTTTGTATTAATAACAAAAAACTGATACACACTGAAAAATCCTCTGTATCCAAATTGCAAATAATTAATTAGTCATGTTAAGATGAATTTGAATTTTGATTTTTTTTTGTACTGTAATAACGATAATCTTATTGTAATTTTTTGGTTACATATAAATGTACGTATTTAATGTTTTTTGGATACTACATTTCAAGAAATATTTACTTAAGGAGTTTCCAGATTTTCCGACGACATTGTACTTGAAATGCAAGGATAACACACCACACACACGAACATATACACAAACCTGCTTAGCGTAGGCAAGTTAGTTACACATAAAATAACATAATATTAGGTAGGTATATTATGTTGTGAAATATTAGTCAAAGTGTGCAATGTAAAAAGAGTAGATATTTACACCAGTTCCAGTACTGCCCATGAGGAGCACGGCCTAGCGTCAGAAGAGAAGTGAGGACGTGTTAGTGAATAAATAAATAAGGGTGAAAAGGAATTGAATTTAACGCCTGGATAATTATAATAAATAAGTAATGTTATACTTTGCGGTACGTATATAAATAATTAAATTCTCAACTGTAAAAATTTTGTTTACTTTTTATCAGAGAGTACTGTTTACTCATATAAAAGAGTGATGTTCTCTATAATTTCCTTTAATTTAACGCTTTTGCATTGTTAGAGATCAATAGTTATAGGTATAGAAGTAAAGTGTTCTGAGAATGAAAGTCACAACAGCTTAGCGACATTGATACAAATGCGCTCACGAGTGCACATTATCAGAAAAGTTTGTGGAAGAGAAAAATACATATTAAGAAGACATGAGCATCCATAAAATGTTAAAAATAATAATATAATAAAATATATTACCTGTTTTAAATGACTTTTTAATATTGAGCCTTCGGGCTCAGGTAACGAAGGTAACTCCTGGTCTGTTCCCGTCGGACATATTAGTTTCGTGGCGTCAAGGTCGACTAACCAAATATCGTCAGGTAATCTGTAAACAGCAAATTCAGTTAACAAGTCTTAATATACCATACCAGATATTTTTTAAATGGATTTTGTTTATATACGTAGCAAGTAGTTGAATTTGTAGTCAGATTCTCGCTAAAACTCAAAACTGGCTTGACCGATTTGAATAATTGTTTTTTTTTTCGTTATGTTCGCTCTAATATAGGGGCGGTATAAAAATAAAGAAAAAAAGAGGAACCCTATAAAAAAAGTAGAAAATTGAAAAATTCTATTTATTGGTACCTAACTTTGATAATCAACAAAAATTTGTAGGTGATACGAAGTGCTCCGGGTCATCTAGTAGGCAATAAAAATGTAGTGTTGAGTTATTACCTAAAATTCTTCTTATAGGTGAAGAACGTAGCGGGTATTCCGATGAGAAAAGGTGTGGGCGCCAAAAGTAGTTGTTCAGCGCAGTTCATACAACTGGGCAGCAGAGGTATAGCGGGGAACATGTACTCGAGCGGGTACAACATAGCGACCAGCGCCATCACCGACATTGATAACGCGTTGTAGTCGCGTGATTGGACAACTAATTTGTTTTCTAGCAGAATTAGTGTGAGGACCTTGAGACACGTGTCGACACCTATCGGAAAAATAATCTAAGTTAATATAATTATTTTGAATGAATTTATACATATTATTTGGTTGAAATGTTGATAATGTGAATCGCAAAGATTTGCGTATTTATCCTATCACCTATTTATTACATTTTTCTTCTAAGTAGATATATTTACCTACTACTTTAAAGGAAGTTCTTTCGGCATATAGAGCAGCTTCTTAAATTTGCATTTACCAAATCTAAAAAAATGTCTCCATATAAAGTATAGTTAAGAATTATGAAGTCGGTATTTGGCTATAAAGACTACTCGTATTATATCCTACTAATATTATCAATGCAAAATTATTATTTTTTGTGTAGCCGTGAAAAAATGTACCTAACCGCACACCCCGTCGTTCGGGGCAACGAGCAGGGTAGTGTGGGCCCTTCACCCACTAAAGAAACCCGCCGTGTGTCGTCTCTCCGCCTGTGTTGACGAACCACTGGTACTGTGCTGGATTACTTCAGTGGTCCCCTTACCCGTTCGGGTACCCCTCTACTGAGCGACGCATCCGCACACGGAGAGCGCACCTTTGCGGGTGGCGGATCTTCGCCAGTCCATCCACCCGCAGCCTCAGCTAAGGCGGCATGAGGCGCAAGTACTCGCACCTGCGCCACCTCAGTCGCCGGCGTCGGTTTGGATCAGCGGAAGAATCCTCCTCCCTGGCCCTCTCCGCCGCTTCCTTCCGTGGCATAACCTCCTCGCAGAAGGACCGTGGCCCAATTCCTGTCGGCAGCGAGAGGTCTCCCCCTATTGCCGCGACGGGTTTACGGTGCTGCTCGGCCCAAGCCGGGCACGACTTGAGCGTGTGCCGCGCCGTGTTCTCGTCGCAGTCGCAATGGTGACAGCCCGGAGTCGCTTTCCGTCGGCACCGTGCGGTATCCACGTATGAGCTAGGATGCGACGACTCTTTGAGGTCCACAGAAGAGCCCTGTTCGGCGCATCCGTACAGCGCTATCGACCGGACCACCCCTGCGAGGGATTTTAACCCTGCCAGATGCTTGCAAAACTATTTTGCAAATACATTCAGTCAAGAAAGTATTGGGAATGGATGATTTGTTTATGGTTCCAAATTCAATTTTTGCTTTTTTTTTTTGTTGTTGTTAGATTTTGTTGTTTTACAGCCTGCCACACCTGGCAGGCAGAAGACCTCACCAAAATGACCTGTCTTTTTTAGAATATTTATTTTTAATATTAAAAAATACCCTGTCAAAATACCAACTTGCCTCAACCATATTTTTTGTACTTACATATTTGCAAAATAGTTTTGCAAGCATGTGGCAGGGTTAAAATCCCTCGCAAATCGGCTGGCTTGTTTATTTTCTTTATTTTTGAATATTTAAATTTACTTTAAAAAAATTACAATTGCCTCAAAGATATTTTGTGCAATAATTTTTTTTATGTATTCTATAATTTAGGGTTTGTTAAACGACCGCTACCCTCTAGCCAGGTCTGCATTTCTGTATTAGGATATTATGGAAGAGGTATCTGAAAAAATTCAGAATGCCTCAAATATCTACCCAAAAATGTCTACCAGCTCTCGGACCAGCGGACAGAATCGAATTGCGGGCAGAATCTAATTTTTAAATAAAAATGTTATGGTGGCCAAGGAGTGTAAAGATTTTATAGTGACCATTTCTGAGTTATACAAGGAGGTACTAAACTATTTGTTGAACATAATATTTTTTTACGAAGACAGCGCTGCGTCCATTCTTTGTATTTCATTACTTGTTACTCTATTGTGCTATATAAGTATTCGATGGTGTGATTCTCATTAGTTACTCCGTTGAAACGCTTTTGCTAAGAATAATATAAAATATCTTACCTAAAAGCTCGAGGGGTAGATGTAGTGGAAAATCGACAAGCGTGAATCTCGTGTGATCAGGCAGTGCGAACAGTAGGGGACAGTGAGCTGTAGGTGACAATACTTCTAGTTCAACTCGAGTTTTGCCCGGCACTGGTACTGGTGCTGATAGTAGCCTCAGTATCCAAGTTTCTATTTCTTTCACGTCGTGTAGTACGATTGTAGGTGTATTGTCGTAGGCTTGGCCGGTTAGCACTGACCATACCGTATCCCTGTAAACGAATGCTCGATTATATTCGTTAGCGAAACTGTAGGTACATTTATTTGAGTTTCAGTGCACCTTGTTCTAATTATACCATTAATATATCTACAGGTATAGTATTTATAAAAGATTAAATCTTAAACTAGTAATAAACTCACCTCAGTGTTTGTCTAGACGCGCCGACGCGTCGTGGACTGGAAGACTCGTTACAGGCATCAATTAATTTCTTTAGGATAAATAGGCACTCTCGGAATGTGGAGAAGAATGGATGATGTGATAATAGGCACAGGGATGTTAAGGAATGATTTCGTACTCTCTGTAACAGAAAGAAGCATTTTTTAAAGTACAAATTATTTGTGAATAAGGAAAAAGAGATTTTTTGTACTAGCGGGAATCGAACCCGCGTCTTTTCCAATCCGGGGAAGTGCTCTAAGCCACACACACGCTAGTGGCGTTGGTCGTAAAGATAAATGTGATAAGGAGATTGGGATGATCGAAAGATCTCAGCTCAGTGCTCAGTGGCTTAGAGCACTTCCCCGGATTGGAAAAGACGCAAGTTCGATTCCCGCTAGTACAAAAAATCTCTTTTTCCTTATTCACAAATAATTTGTACTTTAAAAAGTGGCGGAGCATGTCAAATGCTAAAAAATATAGGTAGATCATAAATGTTTAGAAAGAAACATGCTTACTTATTACAGTGGTTTCTTCTAGTTTTGTAACGTACGTAATCTCAGGTTCCCTATATAGTAGCGAGATGAAATGTATACCAGTTTTTAAGTCTAATCAAGAGCTATCAAATAAACAAAGTTCTCAATCTAAAGAGAATGGTTTTGTGTTTAGACACGCCTATATAGCCTAATACAGTTATTTTTTCTCAAATATATTAAATCTACAGACACAGCTCTGTTACTGTTTTAAAATAGTTAGGATAACCGTCAGAAAGCTAAACTTTGAGAGAATGAGAAGTGCAGTAGAGCGCAGTTATAAGAAACACTATAGTACTTTATCTCATTCTGTCGCAGACTAAAAATCCTTTGATTATTGCTTATCATTTTTAGTGTCGCTTTTTTGTTTCATCGAGTTTCAAATTACTACGGTGCTGAAATAGTTTTAACTTTAAAATAATAAAGCAGATATTCATACGTAGGAAAAATATAAACAATTTTGAACATACGAACGACTACTTACGTACCTACGTATCTGAAGTAGGTACGTAATATATAATATAATAATAGGTACAAATTTATTGAAAGTGACATCCGACATAATACTTCATAGAGTTAATTTTGAGCACCAATAGTCTTCTATGATGTGCTGTTCCGTTTTAATACCTGTCTTTTTCTAGTGACCCTAGGGCTTGGTGAATGTGAATGAGAGCCGCCGCTCTCGGAGTCAGGTGCGGGAGCGAGGCGCGGCGCTAGCGTCGCACTGCTATCGCGCTCCGAATCACTCGGCGCCACATTGCTGCTCCTATAGTCACTGAAACATTGCTAAGTCTTAGTCTAAGGTCAGTCCCGCACCATGTGTTTAACTGTCTGTCCCAACACTGTACACTGTACACATGTGTGTATTAGCAAAACACAATAAGCCCCGAATTAATTCCAAGTCGTTTGTCACTATTATGCGGGGTAGATTTGGCTCAATTGTGTAAAGGAATAACTATGTTTACACTGCACTGGCATTATCTCGAACATGTCGTACCAACGATAAAAACTGAGTGTGGACTCAGGGTTAGGCATTTATTGTATCACCTCTTGAATATCAACGTAACTCAGAAGGCTTTTACAGAGAGGCGCGATTCAAGAAGTTTCACATTTGTTGATAAATAAATATTCAGGCAATGGGCATAGATATATTTTTTATTGCTTTTGGAGGCACATTATCCACGACGCACTTGTTAGTAAGTGGTAACCGCCGCTCATAGACTCAACAATACTAAGAGTACTTCTGAGCCGCTGCTCACCATTTCATTTCGCTAATAGGAATGAATTAATGGACGGCTATATCCCGTTACAACCAAAACACACCGAAGTGTTTCACGGTCCGTCGCACGAAAGACGGTAGTTCAGATAACAAGTGAGTTGGTTACCATCCCTACCAACAGTATTAAAATCGTTACTTACTTCTCTTACTGGCCTCGTAAGACCCGGCAGAGGTGGTGACACTTACCACTTAAGGAATGTAACATAGTTCCAGTGGCCCGCCAACACAGACGGAGAGACGGCATACGGCGGGTTTATTTAGTGAGTGAGGGCCCAACACTACCCTGTTCGTTGCCCCGAATGACGGGGTGTGCGGTTAGGTTCATTTTATCCCGCCTTAACAAAAAAAGCCGGCCAAGTGCGAGTCGGACTCGCGCACGAAGGGTTCCGTACCATTGACTAGGTAAACAACATTACACTATTGTAACTTTCTGTAACCATGGTGTTTAGCTGTTACCAAACTTTGCAAGTAAAATTTGACTCATTTCGTGGTTTTCAACTTAGACTTAGATGCGCATAACGAAATATTTTATTTTTAGTATTTGTTGTTATAGCGGCAACAGAAATACATCATTTGTGAAAAGGAGATGTACCAAATGCCCATACATTCTCGGCCTGGAAAGGACATACATAAAACAATGTGTTTTGAAGGTAAATGACTACCCTATTGCCCTGTGTATTTCTTTTCACACTAAAACTTTTGGATAATGAGATAAAAGACATCTAAGATGGATATAATTTTGAAATTGAAATACCTCCAAATCGAATATATGATCAAAAATAACACCATAATTATAATACATATATAAACAAATAATGAGGCTTAAAATCACTAAATATATAACAGACTCATAAAATCACAATACAATATTCACGATACACAATAAGTACACAATAACAACATTAGATGAGTAGAATGACATGACATTACAGATATTTTAGATATTTTTATATATATTTTTAGCATTTGACATGCTTAGCACTATACATTAAACACAAAGTGAAAAATGTGAAATCGAAAATAACAGTCAGGAGCAGGATTTGAACCTGCATCTTCTGGATACCGTCCAGATGCTTTACCAATTCAGCCATCCTGACAATTGCTCCTGACTGCTAATTTCGATAACACATCATACTTAACGTCTTTGGGTGACGCCTGCGCCATCTGTCGGAAGTATTTTCATACATTATACCGACCAGGTAAACTTAATTTTACAATTAAGATTTTACCTAATAATGACGCAAACCCTTTAAATATTTAGATATTATTATATATATTTTTAGCATTTGACATGCTTAGCACTATACATTAAACACAAAGTGAAAAATGTGAAATCGAAAATAACAGTCTCAATGTATGAAAATACTTCCGACAAATGGCGCAGGCGTCACCCAAAGACGTTAAGTATGATGTGTTATCGAAATTAGCAGTCGGGAGCAATTGTCAGGATGGCTGAATTGGTAAAGCATCTGGACGGTATCCAGAAGATGCAGGTTCAAATCCTGCTCCTGACTGTTATTTTCGATTTCACATTTTTCACTTTGTGTTTAATGTATAGTGCTAAGCATGTCAAATGCTAAAAAAATATATAAAAATATCTAAAATATTTAAAGGGTTTGCGTCATTATTAGGTAAAATCTTAATTGTAAAATTAAGTTTACCTGGTCGGTATAATGTATGAAAATACTTCCGACAAATGGCGCAGGCGTCACCCAAAGACGTTAAGTATGATGTGTTATCGAAATTAGCAGTCGGGAGCAATTGTCAGGATGGCTGAATTGGTAAAGCATCTGGACGGTATCCAGAAGATGCAGGTTCAAATCCTGCTCCTGACTGTTATTTTCGATTTCACATTTTTCACTTTGTGTTTAATGTATAGTGCTAAGCATGTCAAATGCTAAAAATATATATAAAAATATCTAAAATATTTAAAGGGTTTGCGTCATTATTAGGTAAAATCTTAATTGTAAAATTAAGTTTACCTGGTCGGTATAATGTATGAAAATACTTCCGACAAATGGCGCAGGCGTCACCCAAAGACGTTAAGTATGATGTGTTATCGAAATTAGCAGTCGGGAGCAATTGTCAGGATGGCTGAATTGGTAAAGCATCTGGACGGTATCCAGAAGATGCAGGTTCAAATCCTGCTCCTGACTGTTATTTTCGATTTCACATTTTTCACTTTGTGTTTAATGACATTACAGATGTAAAATTTTTGCCAATATTTTGAATCATAATTGCTACTCTTGATTAGAAATAATATCAGTTTTCACCAAATAATTATAAAAAATATTTTCTTAAATAGTCATATTACTGTTCTCACGAAATTATTTAAGAAATAACTACGTAATATTGTTTTGTAATATAAATGTACCAAAGTTTTTAATGTTGTCAATTTAGCGTAGCGGCAATATCCTATTTGATTGTCAACAGATAACAATAATTCACCAATAACCATTACGATAAAGTACAAATTCAAAATAATAGCTTTTTAAACTATAAGCTTTTTCTGAAGTTCTATAAAGAAAATAAAACCACTGATGGATTTTATAAATAATTAGTTTAATTTTAAATATTGAAAACATTATGGCCGCCACAGGCCGTAAATGGTACATGCCCTTTTAACTGTCTAGCTATCGCCGTTCTTGAGATACAGCCTGGTGACAGACAAACGAACAGACAGAGCAAATACGAGTAAAGAAACACGTTTGTGTATGGGAGGCCCCCTAAATATTTGTTTTATATTAATTTAATTATTTATTTTTAAAGTGAATATATAACTAAATATTCTGTGAATATTTCAAGCGTCTACCTGTTGCCGTTATCAATAACGAGCAATAAAGGGCAAAAAAAAAAACGTTTGTTGTATGGGAGCCCCCCTTAAATATTTTTTTAATAAAATTTGAATCATTTCGTGGTTTTCAACTTAGACTTAGATGCGCATAACGAAATATTTTATTTTTAGTATTTGTTGTTATAGCGGCAACAGAAATACATCATTTGTGAAAATTTCAACTGTCTAGCTATCTCCGTTCTTGAGATACAGCCTGGTGACAGACGGACGGACAGACAGACGTTGTATGGGAGCCCCCCTTAAATATTATTATTTTTTTGTTTTTAGTATTTGTTGTTATAGCGGCAACAGAAATACAGACAGACAGCGAAGTCTTAGTAATAGGATCCCGTTTTGACCCTTCGGGTACGGTACCCTAAAAAAGGGGGTGGTGACTCTTATATTCTTAGTCGTTCAAATAATGATGGTACCTTTACCTACCTTCCAAATTCCTCCCAAATTCCAGCACATAGTAGTGATGATTGTGCGTGCCAGTAAAGACTTTTTTATCTATTGATACATAATGGAAGTAATAAATGTTCACCTGGAGAAAGCTGAGTCTGAGCTCTTCTCCATGGACTTCCGCCAAGACTCACGACGCAGCATGCCACGTTCTCGTGGACCAGGTGCGTTGGCACGCTCCACCGCACGATAGAAGTTGACACAGATGCCATATCGAGTCTTACCTGATGGATATTTATAGATTTAAAGTAAAAAAAATATTATTATATTACTATTTATTTAGTATAGGTTAGGGAATTCATTTAAGTGGATATCATTTTCATAGATACCTACCTATACATATAATTTACGTGTACTTTCTTTTATTGTACGTATGGCTAAAAAAATGAATTTGGTTGAAAATGATCTACATTTTTTTGTATAACAAGCATATTATTAATTATGAACATAGTGACTGATCAAAATTAATAATTATGGTATCATCGACCCGTGTAGGGTTTAGTATAAAAAAGTAAACAGTAAGAACTAAAAATCACAGAAGCGCAAGTGAGCGTGAAATTTAAGGTTGTCACCATATAAATAATTGTTGTACACTTACTCAACAGAACAGGCTTCTGATACTAATGATATTAGTTGCTATAGATTTTATACTTACAGAAATGTGTACAATGTCAATATGCAAACCTTTTGACTGCAGATAGCGGAGTGGTTTAGATACCGGCCTCCCACCCAAGTCTTATGGGTTCGGTTCCCACTTAGGACAATTCTTTTTGTGATCCACAAACGGTTGTTTTGTGTCTGGGTGTACTTTGTGCCCGTGGAATTGTATATTTGTAAAGTCCCCCGCGATACAAGGAGTAGGTATGCCTCAGTGCAGGATATTGTCTTTAAAAAAAAAATACGTAGGACGTAGGAATATCCAATACACAACATCACTTGAATACAAGTGTCCATTCTAAACGTAGTATTATTATATGTTCTGTGCCATGAGTCAAGTACATACTCTAGTAGTCACCTGAAGACAAACAGACAATATTGTTGCAGGATTCAACTAAGTAAGGAAACCTTCCAATCTCCCACGAGTAATTTGTTCCATCATGGAGGTCGCCCGTGCTTTAGCGCTTATCTATATTAGAACCAATATGGCTATCAAGATGATTTAGAATAATAATAACAGATAGTTGTGAAGATTATGTAGATAATACTATACCGGAATCCTTATCAGTAAGCGTGAAGACGAATGATGTGGTGTCTCTAGAAGCTAAATTTCCAGGTGCTCGTCGGGGCCCCACGGACACGCATCCTTCAGGCTGACAGAAGTATACCATGTCCAGCGGTAGAGGGAAGTCATCGTGGTTGGTAAGAGGGTAGCGTCGGAGTAATTCAGGAGCCTAAAATACCATTTACATATATTAGTAATTAGCATATCACCCAAAAACACAGTCAAGTGGCCTGAGACACCCACCCTTTATATTGTGAAATATGTAAAATAATACATCAGTTCAGTAATGTGGTGATAGATTAACAATACATAGTGTCACCACCCTATCCCATTCTACGGGAATTGTTAAAAGCGGCATTCCTTGCGAGAGAAGGACACCCGAAACTAATAAACCTTATGTCGAGCGACCTGCATAACTTTCTAGGCCAAATTCCCTCTCGTCAGGAGGAGGCGGATCATTCTCATGCGTATTTAAAAAACAAAAAATCCAACGGAACATGTTTTAGTCCTTACGAAACCTTATATTTACACACTTTATTGTTTAATGAAATAAATATATATTAAACATGCGTGTATAAAGTTTTAGGAGAAAAATCGGCAATGCGTTTTAAGATTCCTTCATATTAAAACTTACCTGGACTGGTGCAAGTCCTTTGCCTGAAGTGTATGGTCTGGCACCGACAATAGTTAGATAATCCACCAGACGCGGGCATAATTGCTGCTTCTGAATGTCCATATTTGTACAAGGCTACTTAAATGCGTTAATTTACTATACATCAGCTTTCCTGAATCCATTATATTTTACTAATATATTGCTTGTCATAATTATCACGTCTGTAAATATTCCTGAAAAAAATAATCCTGATAATACACATATCTTCTTTTTATTATGTTTGGCAGGAGACAGGGAAAAAATAATTAGGTTCCGCGCAGAAAAAAATAACTAAATTCTACGCAGACGGAGCTGTGGGTACTAGATAGTAAATAAATAGTAAAAAGTAAAATGCTAATGGACAAGCAAGGCTCTAGTCTGAACATGAATGGAGATCGATTGGGGAAGTGCCACCCTTTCACAGAATATCGGCCTGAATTCTGCCCACCCCCAATCTTTTCCTTGGAGTAAGCGTAGCATGTGTAACGTCTTTGGTGTTGCTAGCGTCTATAAGCTTCGGTAGCCACTTAACATCAGGTGGGCCGTATGCTTATTTGCTACCTGCATAGTTCAGAAATCCATCCATCCATCCATCAGCCTTTTAACGTCCACTGCTGGACATAGGCCTCCCCAAGAGAACGCCACAACGAGCGGTCCTGTGCCGACCGCATCCAACGGCTCCCCACAGCTTTGACCAGATCATCGGTCCATCTAGTGGGGGGCCGTCCTACACTGCGCCGTCCGATACGTGGTCGCCACTCGAGAACCTTTCGTCCCCAACGGTTATCGGTTCGTCGAGCGATGTGGCCTGCCCAGTGCCACTTCAGCATGGCAACCCGGTGGGCTATGTCGGTCACTCTCGTTCTCCTACGGATCTCCGTATTACGGATTCGATCACGTAGGGAAATACCAAGCATAGCCCGCTCCATGGCCCGCTGAGCGACTTTCAGCCTTGATATGAGGCCAACATTCAGAGACCACGTCTCTGTTCCGTATGTCATCACTGATAACGCACACTGGTCGTAGACCTTCGTTTTCAGACACTGCGGAATATTGGACGAGAAGATCTTCCTTAGCTTCCCGAACGCTGCCCAGCCGAGTTGGATTCGTCGATTGACCTCTTTCTCGAAGTTGTGCCTACCTAACTGGACTGTTTGTCCCAGGTAGACATAATGGTCGACAACTTCGAGAAGCGCACTCCCGACTAGGACCGGTGCTGAAATGACATGGACATTAGATATGACTTTCGTCTTGTCCATGTTCATTTTGAGACCCACTAGTCGGGAAACCCTGCTGAGATCATTGAGCATGGTGCCAAGGTCCTCCAGAGATTCTGCCATGACTACGATGTCGTCGGCATATCGAAGGTGAGTGATGTATTCGCCATTGATGTTGATGCCGAATCCGGTCAAGTCCAAGAGCTTGAAGACATCTTCCAATGCAGCGGTGAAGAGTTTCGGGGACATAACGTCTCCCTGTCTAACACCTCTCTGCAGTTGGATTGGTCCCGTACTCTTGTCCTGAACACGGACTGACATGGTAGCGTTTCTATACAAGCACTTCAGCACTTCGATGTACCGATTGTCAATTTGGCACCGCTGAAGGGACTGCAGCACCGCCCAAGTTTCGATCGAATCGAAGGCTTTCTCATAGTCCACAAACGCCAGACACAGAGGCCGATTGTATTCCTCGGTTTTCTGTATAATCTGGCGTAGCGTGTGAATGTGGTCTATGGTACTATAGCCTTTTCGGAAACCGGCTTGTTCGGGAGGCTGGAAGTCGTCAAGCCTGCGCGTGAGTCGATTTGTAATGACCCTCGAAAACAACTTATAGACGTGGCTCAAGAGCGAGATGGGTCTATAGTTATTCAAGAGGGTTCTGTCACCTTTCTTGAAGAACAGCACCACCACGCTTCTGGTCCACGACTCTGGAACGTCGCCCCCGAGAACGACGGAATTGAACAGCCTCTGAAGAGCTTTTAAGACCGGCTTTCCGCCTGCTCTCAGAAGCTCTGTGGTGATTCCGTCGTCTTCCGGTGCCTTTCTGACGTCCGGGATATCTTCGGTAAAGTGCCGAGTTAGCTTGGATCTGGGGTCTTGGACTAAGCCAACAGCAGGGCTCTGGGATCTGTACAACTGTCCATAGAACTGCTGGACTTCTCCCAAGATCTCTCATCTCGAGAAGAAATGATAGTGCCGTTGTTGGTCCTCAGTTTAGTCAACTGACTTTGGCCAACAGACAGATCTCTTGCGAACACTTTCGAGCCTTGGTTCCGCTCTATCGCCTCTTTAATGCGGGTAGTATTAAATTGGCGAATATCGTGCCGCACAGCCTTGGAGATCTGTCTGTTTAACCGCGTTAGGCAGGACCAATCGGCTGAGGACTGGACTATCATTTCTTTTCTCCTCTCCATGAGTTTGAGAGTATGGTCCGAGAGTTTACGATTCCTACTGTCGCGACGGGCCTTGAAGTAAGTCGACCCGACCGCGTGGACAGTTTGCACGAACCTGCTGTTCATATCGCTCGCTGATTCACACTCATCTAGACATGGACTTGCTCCCGACGATATTTATATATTTATAGGGTTTGCGTCATTATTAGGTAAAATCTTAATTGTAAAATTAAGTTTACCTGGTCGGTATAATGTATGAAGATACTTCCGACAGATGGTGCAGGCGTCACCCAAAGACGTTAAGTATGAATATGTTATCGAGATTAGCAGTCGGGAGCAAGGGTCACGATGGCTGAATTGGCAAAGCATCTGGACGGTATCCAGGAGATGCAGGTTCGAATCCTGCTCGTGACTGTTATTTTCGATTTCACATTTTTCACTTTGTGTTTAGGGTATGCCTTTGCAGATGCAGAGAAGATTCGAACACAAAAGAACGATTTTTTGATTGTTTGACTATGTTGTTTAACATAGACAACCTTAACCAGGGAAATGGTGAGCGCAGAGGGCTCCCAACATTTAAACAACGTTCACAAGGGCACCCGCTGTGGGGTAAATGGCATTTCCACGTTTATGATTTTACTGCAACACAAATTTCGACCTCGCCGGCGAGGACGAAACCGTGGATAATGTATTAACGAGTTTTGCGCGAGCTGTACCTATATGCTCTAATTTGAGCGAGAGTTATAATAGTCGTGGAATACGTTAAGGCTATGTCTAGGTCTACGTACGCGGCCGGCGGACCACCGAAGGAATGTGACATAGTTCCAGTGGCCCGCCAAGAAAGGCGGAGAGACGGCACACGGCGGGTTTCTTTAGTGGGTGAAGACCCCACACTACCCTGTTCGTTGCCCCGAACGACGGGGTGTGCGGTTAGGAATATTTCTTCCCGCCTAAACAAAAAAAAAGGTCTGCGTACGCGAAAAATAAGAAAAAGTGTGTAAATGGAGGAAGGCAAATCCTAAACTGTTATAAACGCTCACGTGGCCGTCTAAAACAGATCTGGCGGCGGACTGTCACTGACGAAGCAAAGGACATTGGAAAGAACTGGGAAATCAAATGCGAAATTCAACACCAAACGGTATGGACACACACTAACACACAAACACACACACACACACACACACACACACAGACACACAAATATAAGTCAAAGTAATTTAACCCATCATTAAAGATATGTACATATAAAAGTATGTATGTATAAAGAAGTATGGTTAAAAAAGTGTGTGTGTACTTATGTACACGCGTTAGAAGTTATAATTCTTTGGCATAACAAGATAAAAATCTTTTCAAAAATGTCATCTTTCGCCTTATTATACGTTTGTAGAAAAAACGACACTAACAATAGAAAAAAGGTATTTAATACATTGAAAGTTTTATTATAACGCATTATCTAGTTAAATAAAGTTTATTTAAATATCACAAAAATACTAAAATGTTGACAATAGCTAACTTCAGGGTGTTGGTTTTTCGTGACGGTGTGTCCGCGCATCGTAAAAATTTACTCTCATAATTTTTCCCTAACGCGCCAAAAGAAGTATAACTTCAAAAATAATGCACAGCCGACCCTAGTTGATAGGAATAGATCGAGACGAAGTTTGTGTTTTATCAAGTAGGTACTCTCGTAGCACCAAAATTCTCCGGGAAATAAAATATCTAATTGTACTTCTATACATTCAGTCAGATTAGATTGGCACAACTGTTATCCATTTTGGCGCGGAGTTTGTGTTGCATCTATTATTTATATTAAATACAGTGCTGTTTTTAGTTATATCATATCTAGTCTGTATTGCGAATTTCATAATGGACAAAAACATCGAACAAAGAGTTTGTCTTAAATTTTGCATCGCCAAAGGAATTTAGTGTTCGGAGCCACTGAAAATTTTACAGAAGGCTTACAGTGAATCGACTTTATCAAAAAGACGTGCTTATGAGTGGTACAAAGCGTTTAAAAGCGGTCGAGATGTGATGGAAGATTTGCCTCGCTCTGGTAGGCCATCAACGTCTGCAATTGAAGTTAACATTGCAAATGTGAAGGAAATAGTGACTGAAAATCCTCATTCAACTTTGAGAGAGATAGCCGCCGAACTTTCTGTGTCTCACGAGTCGATCCGTACCATTTTAAATAATCACTTGGGTATTAGACATGTTTCCGCTCGGCTAGTCCCAAAAGACCTGAATTTTCTCCAAAAACTCAATCGCATGAGTCGCTGAGGACATGCTAGAATGAGTCAATTACGACCCAACATTCATGAAACGCATTGTTACTGGTGACGAGACGTGGGTTTACAAGTTTGACATGCAAACTAGTCACCAAGCTTCGGAGTGGCGCTTTCCAACTGAACCAAAACCGAAAAAACTACGCCAAAGTCGATCAAAAGGCAAAGTCATGTTGACTGTTTTCTTTGACTATCGCGTTATTGTGCACTCGGAATTCTCGCCAGAAGGTCAAACGGTAAATAAAGAACATTATTTGAGCGTTATGCGGCATTTAAGAGAGCAAATTCGACGAAAAAGGCCAGATTTGTGGAAAGAAAATTCTTGGATTTTGCACCACGATAATGCGCCTTCGCACAAGGCCATCATTGTGAATGAATTTTTGTCCAAACACTCAACAAATACCATCGAGCAACCACCATATTCACCAGATATGGCTCCAGCCGACTTCTTTCTTTTTACTAAACTCAAATTACCACTTCGTGGCATCCGTTTTCAATCGGTAGAAGACATAAAGGAGAATTCGCGGCGAGAACTGAACTCAATTCCGGAAACAGCGTTTAAAAAATGTTTTGATGATTGGATTATTCGTTGGCGTAAGTCTATCGTTTCTGAAGGAGTATACTTTGAAGGTTATAAAATAAATTTGGATTAATAACAAAAAATTTGTGATTTGATCTTTTCCCGATACTTTTTTGACAGAGTAGTATAATACCCTTTTAAAAAGAGGTTTGTACTCGTATTAGGACCTTTTACCACCTCTTCTTTAAATCGATTAATGCCGTTCTATTACACGACCTACATATAGCTTCAGATTACTTAGATAGGTAGGTAGGTACATGCTTTACGAATAATTATTACATATTTACAAATACTAACTACAGTAATAATGACTGCTTGAAAATTAAATCACTCAAAAAAGTACCAAATAACAAAATCATTTTAGATCTGAATGCATCTAAATTACGAGTAGGTACCCGTTTATTGATTTAAGGCAGCTAGCGTAAATACAGAATTGGGGAGGTTGAGCCCCTTGACCCATTTAACGCCTTGACATAAATATGTGGGAGCCTATTTGTAGGTACTATGCAACGGCAGGTGCCGAGCTTTTACAATTACCTATAAATCCGCCTTAAAAACCTTCATAAAACTGTTTATTAAATAATTTAATGAGGCAGATAATACGTATCTAAGCTTCAATATGAGTTCATTCATTCGACATTTCCAAGTATAACTATTATAACGAACATAAATGTTTTAATGAAACAACACTGACTTTTTATCGATTAATAATTAAACCGTTTGCACAAGGTCAATTTGGAGTTTGTGAACAAATATGAGTACATATCACACGTTTCTACAAACAATTGTTTTAGGTTATGTAAGTACTTAGTTCTCTTCTCCCTAAGTACTTTTTAAGATAACATCCTCCACTAGAGACTTAAACTAATAGCTTTTGCTCGTGCTAGTGTTAGCGCTAGCTAGCACTCCATACGACACAACTTTACCAAATGTTAAATGGATACGTCCAGCTCATCCCGAATGAAATATTATTCCTGAAGGACAACAGTTTTTCACAAATTCCATAACAACTAAACGGGTTTGCGCGAAATACCCTACAAATAAATGATGCCTCTGAATTACGCTAATATATTCTAAGTCTATGGCCTGGATAAACAGTTTTTCGTTGAATATTTTTTCCCTCATAACTAGTTCCTGTGGGATTTGCCTGTGTTTATGGACAAAAATCGCTCGACCAACCGACAACCGTTGGGGAAGAAAGGTTCTCGAGTGGCGACCGCATATTGGACGGCGCAGTGTAGGACGGCCTCCCACCAGGTGGACCGATGACCTGGTCAAAGTCGCAGGCATTCGTTGGATGCAGGCGGCACAGGACCGTTCGCTGTGGCGCTCTCTTGGGGAGGCCTATCTCCAGCAGTGGACGATGAAAGGCTGATGGATGGATGGATGGACAAAATTTTGTCCACGCAGCGGACACGGATTACGCACGGATTTTGTCGTTGGCAGAAGTGAGTAAGTAATAAGATTGATTCATCCTGTATGTATTTAATAAACTTAAGAGACTATTAGCCAAGCGTATCAGTATTCTTATGTGTATGACCAAATAGCTCGTTTTGAATAGTATTTGACATACGGAACAGAGACGTGGTCTCTGAATGTTGGCCTCATATCAAGGCTCAAAGTCGCTCAGCGGGCCATGGAGCGGGCTATGCTTGGTATTTCCCTACGTGATCGAATCCGTAATACGGAGATCCGTAGGAGAACGAGAGTGACCGACATAGCCCACCGGGTTGCCATGCTGAAGTGGCACTGGGCAGGCCACATCGCTCGACGAACCGATAACCGTTGGGGACGAAAGGTTCTCGAGTGGCGACCACGTATCGGACGGCGCAGTGTAGGACGGCCCCCCACTAGATGGACCGATGATCTGGTCAAAGCTGTGGGGAGCCGTTGGATGCGGTCGGCACAGGACCGCTCGTTGTGGCGTTCTCTAGGGGAGGCCTATGTCCAGCAGTGGACGTTAAAAGGCTGATGGATGGATGGAGGGATGGATGGAATAGTATTTCGAATGATTAATGTGCCTGCTACGTAAACCAATGCTAACAGAAGTGACCTTGCCAGATTACAACCGTGTAGACAGCGGATTGCAACCTTTGAAAACAGACAATCGGCCGCTAACCAAGGTCACCTTTGTTAGGGCGTTGCTTTACAACAGTGTAGCGGTCGTAGAGGTTTTACGACGGTACGAGGTTGGTTGCCGTGTGGGACCGGCTTTAGTATTGTCCCACTTCCTCTCCACCCATGGGAGTCGTAAGAGTCGACTGAGGGAATACCGGAGGAGTGGGCAGCAGCACTCCCTCGAGTATTAAAAACATCCACTGCGATCGACAACCCGCCTGCCAAGCGTGGCGATTACGACACTATGCCCCATATGAAACACAATCATGTTGTGGCGTTCTCTTGGGGAGGCCTATGTCCAGCAGTGGAAGTCGAAAAGCTGATGTAGAGGTACTAAACACGCACTTATCTATCTACATTTATATCTATAATATATAAACATAATAGCTGACCCGGTAAACATTGTTTTGCCATATAAATTATTTCTTGAGAATTTTTAGGGAATTTCTAGCGCAGAAAAAAATAACTAACTTATATGGCGAATCATAAAAAAAAAAAAACATTTGATCTAAAAATAAAAAATAAATATTTGTGGTGTACCACCCTTATCACTTAGGTACTACTTCCTACATCCTATTCTCAGAGCTAGATTATAATATATTAATTATTGGTAGAGCCTTGCTTGTCTTGGTTAAACGAATAAATGGGCCGGGTCGCCCGGGAAATTACCACCCTCTCACAGAAGATTAGCGTAAAACGGTAGGTATCTACTCTTACTGTTGTGTTACGAATGGTGAGATCCTTATCCTCCGGCATTCCCGTAATATTAATATAATGTCCAGATCAAACAGTATACTCAGACAGATACTGGCTCTATTGTAGGTACAACACAACAGTGCCTCTCGTTTAAAGGTTAAAGCAGTAGTGTACTCACTTGAGACAAAGTTGATAAAATGTAATGGGGGAGACTAAGTTATGGCACGGCATCATGTTTATCATATGACGTCATTGGTGTGGGTGACAATCACAGTACGTGCTCACGTATTCAAATAAATAGTGAAATGATATATTAAAACCGGCATTCACCCAGAGAAAGGCGAGTTTTTAGGTTTTATCCCCTGTTCCCGGCGTAGTAGAGCGATAAAAAGTATAGGTACCAGTTTTAAGTCTAATCAAGAGCTATTAAATAATAAAAGTTACATCAAATATTTTGAAGCATTTGACTTTCTTAGCCATATATATAAACTCGTTATTTTAATCCAAAAAATGGACGTAGAATTACTTAATAACAATTTACGTGCGTACAATAAGAGAAGTAGTGTCATGCAAATGCGAGATAGGGGGCTTCTTTGACCTTAACTTCCCGAAATATAGGTTTGCGATTTATTCAACTTAACTTAATCAACACCTCACTACTTAACTCGCTTTTGAAAGAACGAACAGCAATCTTCCGCTACGAGTACAACAAGACACCGAGGTACCATCTACCATGTGGCGAGAAAAAAAGTTCTGCCACTACGACCATTAATAAGGCCGACCATTCCGTATGGAATTACTTACTTACTTATCATCAGGCCATCTCCCTTGCGGGGTAGGCAGAGAGAACAGAGTGCCAAGAGACTCTATTCTTACATACATCTCTTGCTTCCTCAACATTCATAATTCTCTTCATACACGCTCGCCGGTTTCGGAGACTCCTGACTCCACCTTTCTTCAATAGTTACATGACCGAATTGGTCTAGGTAGGTGACCATTCGTCCGTCAACAGAGGCGGAGAGACGGCACACGGCGGGTTTCTTTAGTGGGTGCAGGCCCCACACTACCCTGTTTGTTGCCCCGAAAGACGGGGTGTGCGGTTAGGTATATTTTTTTCCGCCTAAAAAAGAAAAAAACAAAGGTAGGTAAGTCTCGGTCTCCCCCTGTACCTACATCCTTCCACTTTCGCATTGTATATCTTCTTAACCAGTCGCTCATCCGGCATTCTTTCCACATGTCCGAACCATCGGAGCATTCCCTTTCGCATCTTTACACCAATACTCTCTTTCATACCTACTCACTCTCTTACGTCGTTGTTACGAATGCGGTCAGTCAGCCTCACTCCACAGATTCTCCGCAGAGATCGCATTTCGACCTCATTAATTTTACTCTCATGCTCCTTATTACATACCCAACTCTCACTTCCATATAACATTGGTACAAGCACTGCGTTGTGTATTACGATACGCACCTTCTGGCTGAGGTGATGACTGCCGATAACTTGTCCCAATGCTCCGTTCACTCTCTCCCGCATTTACTCTTCTCTCTACATCAGTGGTGTACCTTCCATCCCGACTGAATCCACATCCACGATATACAAATTCATCCACTTGTTCTAGCACACCATTTTTTAGCCAGATGCTTCTCCACAATGTTGCGCAGAGAAAACACTTGATCCATGCATCCCCTTCCACACCTGAAACCTCCTTGTGCCTCACACATAAATTCATCAGAGACCATCCTCATTCTCCTTTCAATAATCTTACCATACACTTTGGCTGCCAAACTGATCAAACTCATGGCTCTATAGTTTGCACAGTCATAACGTGACCCCATGTTTTTAAAAAAGGGCACGATGACTGCGCTTCTCCAGTACTTGGTGGTTCCTGAAGGTTCCTGAGCTCCAACATAAATTGAGAAGCACCAGGAAGGATTCCCAGACACATGAGCCCCAAGCTTGATCATCTCAGCAGACACCATATCAATTCCCGCTGCCTTACCATTTTTCAAACTTCTAATCGCCCATTTAACTTCTTCTATACTGATGTCAACAAATGATGTCGGTACGGAATGCTGATCTGTTAGATCACAGTGACACCGGCATCACCCCAGACATCCTCGTAAATATCTCCAAAATATTTACACATCGGCTTAACACATCTTCTGTTCGTGTAAGAATGTCTCCACCTTTAGACCTTATTTTATTCATTCTGAAGGCTGACCAACCACTTCGAGATTTCTTCACCTCCTTCCAGAAGAGTTTGGTGTTGCTTTCGAAGTTTTTGCTCAGCCTATCTTCTGCAATCATATTTGTTCTGTTACGCTTCTCTTTCACTAAGGCTTTGGTGGCTTTATTTTCATTCTTACATTGCCGATAAATTGTCTACTTCTGTTCGGTTATACTGTCACTTAGATTCAAAGAAGAAACATAGTCCAACCACGCTTTCTTCTTTTGCTCTACGGAAGCTGCTACTTCCGCATCCCACCAAGCGTCACCTTTCACTTTCCTATGTTTCTTTGAGCTTTCACATACTTCTTTCGCTGTATCTACCATACTATCTCTCAAAACTCTTCAACATTCTTCTATGTCCGATCCCGGCTGACTTGCAACCGTCAGTTGTTCACGAACACCCTCTGCACACTTTTCTCTTACACTCTCTTCTTGCAACTTTTCAATCTTTATTCTTTCAAGCCCTCCGAAGTGGACACGTACTTGCCAATTTCTCCACTTTCTGAACAGACCACTAAATCTCGCAATAACGAGATAGTGGTCCGTATTAACAGTGGGGCCCCTGTAGGCTCTTGTGCCCAGTATTTTGCTCCGGAGGCGACTATCTACCAGAATTAAATCTATCATACTTCTCTGTTCATTACTTCTCCATGTAATGGCGAATAAAAACTTGGACTACCTGGATAGTGGGTTCAGTACAAAATATGGCGGCTGTATGTTGGCGCCTATTACCAATAAATCATTTTGTTTGTCTGTGGTTACACACATAGATGTAGTATACTATATATATGGTTACACAAAGGCCAGCGGCTCACCGCTCATGGACTAAACACCATCAGAAGCACAAATGAACTTACTTCAGTTTACTCCATTCCGAAGTATAAGAACCGAGCGACCTTGGTTGGCCAAAGTTTGAACTGTCTCTTCTGTGACTGTTTCAAGGGACAGACAGCAGAAGTCAGCGGGTACCTTTGACTAAAGATGTAGTCTCAAATTACTAAAATAACTGTATTGTCGACTAAAACAACCGTATCGCGACTAGTCTTCTTATCGGAACGGCTACTTATGACTACTCACTCGCCTACGTTTGAACGCTACTTATTACTTACTAGTTATATCTTAAGTGAATGATTTCTTAACCCGTTATTGTACTTACGAGGAGGGATCAAAAAGTAGTGAGAACGACATACTCCTTGGTAAGAAAAAAAATAAATACTGGCAGGCATAGCTCAGATACATATTTGTTATATTAAAAAAGAAAAAATATTCGATTCTCTTTTGTTTTTTTCTGAATGTAGTCATTTGTTTGCTTCGTGTCGGAACATGTTCTCGAAAATGGAGAAAAACTAAGTGCGAGCCGTTATTAAATACCTCTGTTTAAAAAAGTTAACGACGCAAGAGATTCATTGCGATTTGGAGGCAACATTAGGAGAGTCTGATCCGCCGTATTTCACTGTTGCAAGGTGGGCTTCTCAATTTCGAGTAGGGAGAACGAGCACGGAAGACGAACATCGTTGCGTCCGTCCATCGACGTCAGTCACCCAAGAAAATGTTGCGAAAGTCAAGGAAATTGTATTGAGCGATCGAAGAGTTACCATCCGATACTTAATTCAAGAAACGGGCATTTCATATGGAAGTATTCAATCCATATTGAAACAATCTTTGAATATGAGAAAAGTCTTCGCAAGATGGGTGGCGAGAATATTAACCGACAGTCAGAAACAAAATCGACTTGACGTTTTGAAACATACTGTTGGACAAGTTTCAAGAAGATTATGAAAACTTTTTGTCTCGTTTCGTAACAATGGACGAAACATGGGTCCATCATTTTGATACCGAGACAAAACAGCACTCTTCGCAATGGAAATGCCATCATGACCGACTCCGAAGAAGTTTCGTGCCGTGGCATTGGCTGGCAAGGTTATGGCCTCAATATTTTGGGACTCAGAAGGGCTATTGTTGATTGATTACCTGGAGCGTGGAACCACTATTACAGGCCAATATTATGCAGCTTTAGTTCCCAAGTTGAGGAATGCCATCAAAGAAAAAAGCAGAGGGAAACTTCGAAGTGTCGTGCTGTTTCATCACGACAACGCACTCGCGCACAGGTCAGCAGTTGCGATGGCTGCCATTCAGCAAGCTGGCTTCGAATTGGTTGACCACCCCCCTTATTTACCAGATCTGGCGCCTAGCGATTTTTATCTGTTCCCCAAATTGAAAGAATACTTAAGGGGAAACAGGTACGAAGACGGTAATGAAGTGATGGATGCCGTGGAGAGCTTTTTGCAGGACCAAGACAAAACTTATTTTTGAAAAGGATTGAAGCCTTAGAAAAGCGCTGGACTCGGTGTGCAGAGAGACTCGGAGACTATGTAGAAAAATAAATTATTAAGTATTCAACAGTCATTATATTCTATCTCATTCTCACTACTTTTTGATCCCTCCACGTACTAACGTGTAAATCGGGCTTAATATTATAACTTTCGTCCATTATTGAATCACCCCCATGAAGTTTTACTTTAAAAATTGACACTTTCAGTAGGTACCTATTCATAACAGGCGAAAATACATTTATTTACTAAAAGAAAATATTGAACTGATAGAACTCCAAAAGCTTTTCAATTTCCACTAATACCTTATTTCTATTACTATCGCGGCTGTAAGGAAAAAGTATCAGAAAAAGGTCCTCTGGGAATTGTACGCAATCACACAAATTATAGCAAATAACGTGCAGCTTTATACCTCGCACCTACATTAAAAAAATAGGTACATACCTATAGAAAAATATATTATGCCAAACGAAATAACTGAAACTAACTATTATGTACTTATTTATATTAAATATATAGTTAATGACGTATGTATATATAGTAAATATATTAGTATGTTATTTAACTGGCTCTTTGTTGCAGCGGTAGTGTGAGCGACTGCTGATCATGAGGTCTCGGGTTCGATCCCCGGGTCAGGCAGTGTTATAGAGCTTTTTCGTAAAAAGAAAAATTTTTTTGGTAGCAGCCCGGAGTTTGGAAATGTGCCCGGTAGACGGCTGTAGGCTCGTCATTTATTATGTGGGACTTAAACATCTGGCGAACCGTGGGTGTGTAATACACCCCTGCCCAGAGTCGGACTGGCCATATAGTCGAGGTGGCGTTTCCCAGCCGGGCCCCAGTGTGCGCGGGTCCCCCACGGACAAACTTTGAGGGGCTTTCCGAAGGCCAGGCGGTAGGTAGGATAGGGGGCCCGCACAGACTAGAATACAGGATCGAATCCAAACAAGGATGAGGAGAACAGCAGCTTTTACGATCGAGTTATTAACAGCTTAGCTGGAACTGTACTTTAGGTTCCTACCTAATAATACATATCGTTGATAATTAATAATTTGTATATTCCATTATTTTCCGATAGTATCCCATCGACCATTATCCAGTCTCAGGCCCTAACGGGAGCCACCCGAGCCCTTACGGCCTAGTCCGACCCTGCCCCTGCCTACCCCTTCGGAAAATACAGGGGTGATGCTATGTTATGTTATTATGTTGCATCCTTTCATAGTTCACTCAAGCATATAATTAGATCAACTTCATATAGACAGATTGCTCTAAATATAACAAAATTAGCACCACAATATCAGTAACCTTTAGAAATGATCGGCCCACGCTCACGCAACCACCCATATGATATCTACAGAGTACAAGGACATAAAGTGTAGTCAATAATAGCCACGACTGAGTGCATGTTGATATGCAAATTGTGTCCCACTTGACTAATCGCACCACTATTTTTTAAACGAATGTTAGAACTGATAACGACAGATAAGCTCATGGTTAGAGACTTAACTTTACTGCGAATACATTTGGTTTAATACTTCAGTTGAATAAACATTTTTGTTTGTAGGTGTACATCCCAAAAGGTGCAAGGATATTACTATTTTTTTAACGTAAGCCATCTTGTTGCCGGGTTGGCATGCTGAAGTGGCAATGGGCAGGCCACATCGCTCGACGAACCGACAACTGTTGGGGAAAAAAGGTTCTCGAGTGGCAACCACGTATCGGACGGCGCAGCGTAGGATGTCCCCCCCCCACCAGATGGACCGACAATCTGGTCAAAGCCGCGGGGAGCCGTTGGGGAGGCCTATGCCCAGCAGTGAACGTTGAAAGGCTGGTGGATGGATGAGGCCATCTTGTTAAAAGAAAGTTCTAGCTTTTCCAATTTTACTTTAGTATTTGTGTTCTTTAAGGAAGTAAAGAAAAAATGTGTTACATCTTTTTTTAAACTCATTAGGTATATAAATATTTTTATTTATTTTTGAGCATTTGATATGCTTAAGAAGATGTAGTGACACAAATAGAGAAAGGAATGCTAAGGTGGTTCGGACACGTAGAGAGGATGGATGAAAGAAGATTAACGAAACAGATAAACAAGGCGATTGACGCGATTGTGAATGGGCAAGTTGGTAGAGGTCGACCTAGCCGAACGTATTTAGACCAGATCGGAGACGTTTTTAAGGAAGGCCAGGTTAAGAGTACTCGAAACCAACGAGCATGCATGAAAGCGCTGATGAAAGTAGATGAAGCAAAAGATGTGCGTCAAGATCGTAGCAAGTGGAGAGAAGTGGTCTCTGCCTACCCCTACGGGAAAAAGGCGTGACAATATGTATGTATGTAAGTATTTACACGCTTAGCCATATAAATAAACTCAACGTGCGAATATGTGAAATCGAAAATAGCAGTCGGGCGTCAACCAAGACATTAAGAATGAATATATTATCGAAATTCGCAGTCCCGAGCAATTGTCAGTATTGCTAAGTTGGCAAAGCATCTGGGACGGTATTCCAGGAGTTTCAGGTTGAAATCCTATTCTTGACTGTTATTTTCGGTTCCACATTTTTGCACTTTGTGTTAATTCGTTATATAAACTTATATAGTGTAGGTATGTACTATGTTACATCTTATACGGCCTGTGTGTCGGTCATATATAGGTACCCCAGACCTGACAACTTATGAGCCAGACGAGGTCTCTAGTGGAGACCACGAACTATCAAGCGCAGTGTGGGACGTCCTGCAGTTAAGTAAAGCGATACGATGGACATAGGTAATGATTGGAGACCTGAAGCGTAGGATTGGGTAGAGTGGCATGGAAAAAATGTATATATTTAGCAGCGGACCGACATTGGCTGCTGATGATGATAATTATGATCCTATTTTACGACAAATGGCTTCTTGGCCTTAATGGGGCATAATTTGGCCGGACTGGTGGGCACAGAGTTACGATCAGCATACTTTAAGATATCGATGTATTGGAATGACGTAACGTTGCATCTACTTAGTCCGGCTACGCATGAACAATTTGTATTTAAAAGTACTTAATCTTCATAATTCACTGGTATATTTTAAGTAAAAGAAAAACAATCCAATTTATTAAGTATAGATTAGGTGGACAGAACGTCAGCACTGTTAGTGTAGCAACGTCAGAGCGATAAATAAAAAAATGTTTAAATAAATAAGTAATTAAATACCCATATCTTTTACAAAACATTAACAGGAAAAAATATTTCACATAGGTAAACGGTGAAACTGGAAGTAAATTGAATAAAAAAGACTACAACATATCGAAACCCTGAGAGCTTATGTCGATATAGATAGCAACATAAAAATACGCAGAACAATACGCAGAAATATCACAACCATTTAAACGAAACAACACAACCATATTTATGTACCTATCTAAATAAATACAAAACATAAGCAAATTCAAAATTTTAGATGTCAAGGTGAAAAGCAGCTTTACACAAAATTAATTATTCACCAATTGTCCTATTTTTCATCGTCTCACTGGGTTACGTCACATGTGACGCACTTGAACCACTTTCCACCGGTCTAATTTATTGAACATAGCGGGGGTGATTAGAAAACCTTATCTAAGGGAAAGTGATAAATGTAATCCTTACCTTAGTTTATTGGGCTCGCTTCTACATGGTAGGCACGTCACGAGTAATAACGTGATATCGCACTCGTCAGACTTTCTGACTAGCTATGAGATGTAACGCGTAGTAGTACATATTGCCGTAGGGCATAAGTGTAGCTGAGTGAGTAGCATGCGCGACCGCCCACGTTCGATAAACATCACGCCGGCGTCGTTGTGCGCCGGTCCACCCCTCACTTTGCTATTGGGTGTGGGTACACAGATTAAATATATACAGAACGTTCACGGCAAGCATCTTTGTATATATTTTTATCCCAAGTGCTAATTATGAAAAACTTTTTAGCATAATACTTCGTGAATAATCGCATTCGTGTATACGTCGTAGCCAGATCATAAAATTTATCACTTGAATTATGTGGCCGCCCATTTCATGAAACCTAACCAAAGTTAGCCACAACATGAAGTAATCAATTCTAAGATATGGCCACGACATATTCATTATTTTATACTAATTTACGCCCGTAACTTCGTAGCCTGTCATTTGTCACAGCTGCACCTATTGAATCGGTGAATAAAAGGTTTTATAAAAGATATTAAAGGTATTCTAGACATTATTTTAGAGATTATTATCTATTTATCTGCTAAATTCCATATCCATTGTGGCATTTATTGCTTGATTGCGTAGCAAACATAGGTAAGTACTAAAGTACCTAGAAACTTTCACATTTTTTACTTTTTTTACTTTACTAATCGTGTGTTTGCAAACCAATACGAAATAAGTTTTTGATGTGAAACATCTAATGCGGAGGGAGGGTAAAATCGGCTGTTACCGTGGCGACGCTTTTATTTTAGGTACTTGTCCCGTTCAAATCTTGCAAGTTAAATTTGACACACCGGTTTCCGATTGAGCTGGAATTTTACACGTATACGTATATCGCGTGACGATGCAATATTATGATGACATGGAGTTGATCTGATGATGGAGCTGGAAGGTGGACATAGCAACTCTATAATGAAACGACGCAACCCCCTCGACTTTGGACTCGTTTGATTCGCCTAGATGAGTACTTTGTCTTTAGGTGGTATCCAGGGTCTGATGATGGCACTGGGAGGTGCCATGAAAACTCTTTAATTAAATAGCGCACCTCCATCGAGTTAGGGCTCGTTTGAATTGTATTGACTAGTACTCCAGTCCTAAATGATATCAAGGATCTGATGATGGAGCTGGAAGGTGGCCATAGGACTCCGTTAAAAAAAGACATAACCCCATCGAGTTTGGGCTCGTATGATTCATCTTTACGAGTACTTTCTTTCTAGATGGTATCCAAGGTCTGATGATGGAGCTGGAAGGTGACCACAGTAACTCTGTAATGACGCGGACGAAACCCCATCGAGTTTGGGATCGTTTGATTCGTCTTGACGAGTACTTTGTCTTTAGATGGTATCCAGAGTCTGATGATGGAGCTAGAAAGTGGCCATAGGAACTCCGTTATAAAACGACATAACCACATCGAGTTTGGACTCGTATGATTCATCTTGACGAGTACTTTGTCTCTAGATGATATTCAGAGTCTGATGATAGAGGTGGAAGGTGGCCATGGGTACTCGGTAATTAAACGTCGCAACCCATCGATTTAGGGCTAGTTTATCTTGAATAGTTTTAGATGATATTCAGGGTCTGATAATGGAGCCGGATGGCCATGGGCACTATGATATAAAGCGCCGAAATCCTATCAACTTTGAAATCGTTTGATTCGTTTTGACAAGTACTTCGACCCTAGTTGATGTCTAGGGCCTGATGATGATGATTTATGTCCATTTTCGTTATTTTACACATGTCATAATTTTATACAAGCACATTGAAAAAGTTATGATCATTTTATTTCTAGATACTCATTATTTCTATAAAATAATTTCGATGTTTTCACATCTGGTAGACGCTTTTATTGCTTATGATTGCAGGTCAGCCACTGCCCACCTGATGGTAAGTGGTAAGCGTCGCTCATGGACTCAACTATACCGAGAGTATTGTCAAGCCGCTGCACACCATTTCATTTCTCAGATATGAAATGAAAGATTAAACGACTATCTTCTGTTACAGCCAAAACACAATGACGTGCTTCATGACCGGTCACACAGGACACGGTGTTACCAACCCGTTCGGGCCCGATATCCAGTAAGTACTCTTACTTAGTACCCAGCCCTACGACCAGTAATGCAATAGGTGATAATTGCTTACTTCCCTTATTCGCCTTGTACGACACCATTTTTTTTTGTTAAGGCGGGAAAAAATGTTCCTAACCGCACACCCCGTCGTTCGGGGCAACGAACAGGGTAGTGTGGGGCCTGCACCCACTAAAGAAACCCGCCGTGTGCCGTCTCTCCGCCTTTATTGGCGGGCCACTGGAACTGGGTTACATTCCTTCGGTGGTACCCTTGTACGACACCCGCGGAAAAGGATGGGGTGGTGACACTTGTATTTTTAGTCCATCACCACACGGACAAAAACACGAATACCACACGGTATGTATTGGTAGTTAATTAGGTGGTAGCCTAGTTGCGTATTTGTCGATAGAACGATCCAAAAGATTATGCAAGTTTCGCTCGGGTGGCATCAAATGAGTGACCGAATGTGCCATTTATTTTGCTAACCCGACCTCCTCTGTGCTTCGGAAGACACGCTAAGCAGTGGATCCAAGCTGCCTGGCACAGGCTCATCTTTAAGTGATTGTATGCTCTAGGTACTGTAGGATAGTGGTGAACTGAGTACGTAAAATAGAACCTAAGCAATTCTAGGTTAAACTGTCATTTATTATTGGTACACAAGCAGCTAGGGTAAGTATTGTAATCTGTAGGTAATTATCGTGTGTTTTTCGCAAAATATAGATATTACTCGGTATATTGGAATCCTGATCTGGGAGAAGCTAAAGGGTCCTCATCAATAGAGCACTTATCCAGAGTGCCCAATAGGAAAGAGCGACCTGCCTAGCAGTCGTTATTGTCAAAATACTTAACTAAAAATATGATTCCGAGGTTATTCTGAGGCACAGACAAGTTTGTTCTGAGGTCTCCACGTTTTCCCTCTAGTCGAGTCATTAGGTAAAAAACTTTCAATCTGCGATTATTTTAGTATTCTATGGACTACCTTGAAATCTAATTGTCCTCTGGGTTCCATGGAAATAATATTACAGAGAATAAATTAAACAGTGATATCAGAGCGACAATTTTTTAAAGCGACGTATTTTGTGATAAGTAAACAAATATTAGGATTTAGATACCTATTATATGGGGCGGGATTTTTCGGGTGCCCTAGAGCGGCACATGTCACGACGCTACTGGTAAGGTGTCATTAGGTTGTGTTGTTAGAAGCCGTGAAGCAGTTAGTGAGATATATGAAGAGCAGTAGGCTTATCCGTCACCTTTCTAAATCATCATCTGCTTACTCTTATACCATTATTTGAGGTCGTCGTTTGTCCGTGTCGTTACGGATACAAGTGTCACCACCCCATTCTTTCCCACGGGTGTCGTACGAGGCGACTAAGGGAAGTAAGCAGTTATCACCCATTGCATTACTGGTGGTAGGGCTGGGTTCCAAGTGGGAGTACTCACTTGCTATCGGGCCCCAACAGGTTAGTACCAACATTTCCCGTGTGACCAGCCAATGAAGCACATCAGTGTTTTGGTTGTAGCAGGAGATAGCCGTTTATACTTTCATTCATATCTATGACATGAAATGGTGAGCCGCGGCTGGACAATACCTCCGGTATAGTGGAGTCCATGAGCGACGGTTACCATTTACCATTAGGTGGGCCGTAGCTCGTCTGCCACCATACGCAATAAAAAAAAATCGATGCTTTATTTTCATTCATCCCCATCGGCCGTTATTTTAACAGGAACATTCTTCCTACACATATAATTCTTCACACAATCTATCAATTTTATTTGGGGCGACCCCACCCAAAATTTCCATCTTATACATTAAAATGTTATAAGTAGCTGTTTCACTACATGCCATTCGTCCCCTCGCATAACATGTACATAACAAGTCAGGTGATTTCATCTCATTTTGTCCATGACCGACTCTATTTTAGTCGACTTTGTAAATAAGTAGAATAAATATTAGCCAAATGATTATGATTTCTGTAAATGGACTTGTCAAGTCGAAGGCATATTAATTTCAAGTCATTAATTTCAGGCTAAAAATCATTGATCATGACAAAAAATAATTATTATCATCGGTCATGCCTGAGGTTTCCGCTCTTTTTAATATTTAAACCATTTAGCTATATTATAGCGTCACTCTGTTTCTCTAATGCAATGTCCTGTATTGTTTTAATGCCAGTTAGAGGAGCACGCCAAAATTTGCATGAATAGTTGTGTGTAACACTTACTTATAAATGAAGAAAATAAAATCACACCATGTAATAAATAATATTTTTATTAAAAACAATATTATTACAAAATAATTTTATATATATCGTTTTTACTTTCCAGTATCTTCTTTAAGGGAGACTGTCCTGTTGAATATTATCTGAAAAAAGCAACAATTAAAAATAACTATTATAATTCGTAAATACAAAATATTTCACTAAGAATGAATATTTTACCCAGTAAGAGGGATTAATCTCGGTCATGCTGGGGAAAACTAAAACTTATGATCATTCCGAATATATTAAGATGAATAGATGAAATATAAAAATCGATAAGTACTTAATTGACATAAGTAGACACAACTCCATAAATCACCTTTTACTCTCGTACACAAATACGTGAAATGATTACTCATTAATTAGGAACTTAATGTCGATTGGGGGGTTAGGCAGATAGCGTAACATTTTTTCTTATTGCTCATCTACATTATACTTACTTACTTACCTATCATCACGCCATTTCCCTTACGAGGTAGGCAGAGAGAACAGAGTGCCAAGAGGCTCTATTCTTGCATACATCTCTCGCATCCTCAACATTCATAACTCTCTTCATACACGCTCGCCGGTTTCGGAGACTCCTGACTCTACCTTCCTTCAATACATGACCGATTTGGTCTAGGTAGGCGAGTCTCGGTCTCACCCTGTACCTACATCCTTCCACTTTCGCATTGTATATCCTCTTAACCAGTCGCTCGTCTGGCATTCTTTCCACATGTCCGAACCATCGGAGCATTCCCTTTCGCATATTTACACCAATACTCAATTTCATACCAACTCGCTCTCTTACGTCGTCGTTACGAATGCGGTCAGTCAGCCTCACTCCACAGATTCTCCGCAGAGATCGCATTTCGACCGCATTGATTTTACTCTCATGCTCCTTTTTGCATACCCAACTCGCTCTTTCATATAATAACGTTGGGACAAGCACTGCGTTGTGTATTGCAACACGTGCCCTCTGGCTGAGGTGATGACTGCCGAGAAGTTGTCCCAATGCTCCGTTCACTCTATTTCCCGCATTCACTCTTCTCTCTACATCAGTGGTGTAACTTCCATCCCGAATGAATCCACATCCAAGATATACAAATTCATCCACTTGTTCTAGCACACCATTTCCTATAACATCTGTTCTGGCTTCTTCTCTTTCAAAAACCATTATTTTGGTTTTGCTCACATTCACACGTAGGCCCCTTTTCTTACAATCTTCTGCCATTACGTCGACTAGGGTTTGCAGGTCAGTCGCAATAAAACCGCATCGTCTGCATATAGCAGAGAGTTAATCACTGAGTCGCCCATCTGAACTCCCACATTCATTTCATTCAACCTTTGTAGACATTTATCCAGATATATGATAAACAGTCTGGCTGATAGAACGCAGCCTTGTTTAACGCCGATATTGACATCAAACCAGGGTGACATTCCATCATCCAGCCGCACACAAGCTCTGCAGTCCATGTAGTTGGACTGCACCGCTTGTAGCAGTCTACCGTTAATACCATACTCCGGCAAAATGTCCCAAAGTTCATTTCGTACAACCGTGTCAAATGCTTTCTCTAAATCCACAAAACTGCAGAAAACACTTTGGCCTACAGCCAGATGCTTCTCCACAATGTTGCGCAGAGAAAACAATTGATTCATGCATTCCACACCTGAAACCTCCTTGTGCCTCACACAAAAATTCATCAGACACCATCCTCATTCTCCTTTCAACAATCTTACCATACACTTTGGCTGCCAAACTGGTCAAGCTTATGGCTCTGTAGTTCGCACAGTCATAACGTGAACCCTTGTTTAACAAGGGCACGATGACTGCCCTTCTCCAGTCCTTGGGAACCATTCCTGAGCTCCAACATAAATTGAGAAGCATCAGGAAGGATTCCCAGACACATGAGCCTACAAGCTTGATCATCTCAACAGACACCATATCAATACCCGCTGCCTTACTATTTTTCAAACTTCTAATCGCCCATTCAACTTCATCCATACTAATGTCATCAGAGGATGCCGGTACCGAATGCTGATCTGTTAGACCACATGTGGCACCGGCATCACCAATTTTCATGCTCCTAGACCCAGGAGTTCGGGCTATGCGGTGATATGTCAGTCAGTAGGCATGGAAATCAATCAATACTTTTAATTATTATGATTTTGGTGATACTACATGTCGCAACACACAACGCAGTGCTTGTCCCAACGTTATTATATGGAAGCGAAAGTTTGGTATGAAAAAAGGAGCATGAGAGTAATATCAATGCGGTCGAAATACTATCTCTGCGGGGCATCTGTGGAGTGAGGCTGACTAACCACATTCGTAACGACGACGTAAGAGCTAGTAGGTTCTTTCATATTGGTGTAAAGATGCGAAAAGGAATGCTCCGATGATTCGGACCTGTGGAAAGGACGTGCGATTGGTTATGAAGATATACAATGCGAAAGTGGAAGGATGTAGGTACAGGGGGAGACCGAGACTCACCTACCTAGACCAAACCGGTCATGTATTGAAGGAAGTTGGAGTCAGGAGTCCCCGAAACCGGCAAACGTGTATGAAGATAAATATGAATGTTAAGGAAGCGAACAATGTATGGAAGAATAGAGCCTTTTTCTTTCTCTTTGCCTACCCCGCAAGGGAGATGGCGAGATGATAAGTAAGTAAGTATTTCACGGGAAATGATTATTAATCTCAGTATTACTAATTCAGAATTTCCACTTTTTGCAACTTAAAATTATGTATGAAATAAATACTGAACATTGCTCAATGGCGCATGCAACTTTGTTAGATATATTCGCCTGACTCTGTCCTGGAAATTTTTCGTAATTGTGCTACGTAGTAGCTACGCACTCATATAACTGGTCTTACTAGTAGTATTGTAAATGTGAATGTATGTTTGTTACTCAATCACGTAAAAACTGCTCAAAGATTTGGATGAAAGTGGGCACACAGATAGTTTATTACCTGGATTAACACTGGACATAAAGGTATGTCAGAAAAAAAATTGTTTCCTCTGGGATAACTATTTTAACATAAAGATAATTAACGTGCCTGTGCGGGGCAATTACATTTAGATAGTTATTACATAATTTATTATAGAACTTTATTTATAATTAAGTATGTATTATCTCTGTTTTGCTTTAATAAAGAATAGAAATAAGTTAGTACGTAAGAAAAATTCAATTCAGCGCCACGGCTATCGCGACAGTAACGTTACGCAGTACTAAGCTTGAATAAAACACGGCGGTCTTTGTAACGATAACGTTGCATAGTACAAAAGCTCGAGACAAAGCGCTGCAGTCTTCGCAACGGTAACTTTGCGTTATACAGCTAATAAATGTATGTAAATATAACAGCAATCTGATTGGTCGAAATGTCAGCGATATATAAGGTAAGAACCAGTTTCATATAAATATAGGCCGGGTTCCCAAAGGAATTCAGTACAGTTCGACTGGTACTACGAAGAGGCAGAATAACAGAAAAGTCACAGTCAACCAGTAGTTTTTCTCCACCGCATCCACCGCTATCCCAGCAACAGTAAATATCACCCTGTAGTGCCATTGAGTTACGTACATATATGATCGTGACCCCGATCTGCACGCAGACAAAGTCATGGGCACCAACTAGTATTAGTTGTAGGTTTTATACAATTATTATCCTTTCTATCACTTTCGTTGGAGATAGCGACACGCGACTGATGCCGCTGGTATTGCTGGCGTCAATAGGCTGCGGTAACCGCTTACCATCAGGTAAAAAACAAAATTGTTCTGATAATAGTAAATCAATGTACGAGTAGATATGCATATAGGAAATGTAGCGTAAATGGAAGACATGCACGGTGATGGAAAAAGAATACATGTGTGAACTCATTGTTTCCCATCGGTGTCGTAAGTTATGACTTAAGCAATTATCGCTAAAGATGCAACGAATATTGGGCAACTATTCGGTATTCGGCTACACGGGTTTCTTTTTCACTATTCGTTATTCGACCTAATATTCCGGACTATTCGGCGGAACACCGAACTCTAATCACGAAAAACATGCTTAATATTACTCACAAAGATTTTTATAATAATTAGCATATTAATACTTAAAATCTACCAGTGGTAAGTTATGATGAATATTATTTTTTCAGCATTTGTTGATAGCAAACATACCAACGATCAACAAATAAAGCTTGTTGTGACCCGACTCTATTCCGAATTAACAAAAGCACCCACGGCGCGTCGTCTTCACACGTACTTTAGTGATGCAGGCAAACCCGCAAAAAGTACGGTAAATATGTGTTGCAGAATCTTCGGCTGCCTAATATTCGGCGCTTCGGCAAAACGCCTCGAAGAATATTCGTTGTTCGGTATTCAGCAAAATCACTATCCATGGCATCTTTAATTATAACTCATTGCATTATTGGTGGTAGGGTTGGATAACAAGTCGGAGTACTCACTTGTTATCAGAACCGAGTGGATAGGTACCACCATCTCCCGTGTGACCGATCATAAATACCACAGTGTGTTATTGTGAGATATTGTCGTAGCAGGAGATAATCATATATTATTTAATGATGAGTAGTGGCTTGCTAATACTCTCAGTACAGTCGAGTCCATGTGCAATTACCGCGTACCACCAGGTGGGCCGTCACTCGTCTACTGCCATGAAAAATAAAAGAAGAAATAGAAAATACTCACACGATTGTTAGTAGTATCAGGATCAACAGAGAAAAAACCGATTCTTTCGAATTGGAATTTATCATACACCTTGGCTCCTTTGATCGAAGCGTCCGCGTAAGCATACAATACTTTCAGCGTATCTTCGCGACAGTCAGACAGGAAACCATTTGGAACCTCGTTAGGATCTTCAGGGTTCTTGTGCTTGAATCTATATACGATAAATTAAAAACTTATTTTCTCGTCACAACAACGTTGACACTTTCCAGGAACATAACATTGTATAGTTGCACTAAATGATATATATAGCATATAAGCACTAATGAGAAAGTGCATATCAAACATAGAGAAAACACATTATGAACGGGGCTCATTTATTTTAGCAATACTACTACTGGTATAAGACTAGAAAATAAGCTTAATGCAATCTAGATACAAAGTTGCCCCCCCGGCTTAACGGTCAGAGATGTAAGACAGACTCATGAGAGTGAAAGGTAAATACCTTTTTTTTTTTTTGCCTAAATAGGCAATGGATGCTATGCTGGCACAATGCAGCCAGCATTATTTTCGGCAGACTACAACATCTCAGGCATGCAGAATTCCTCACGATGTTTTTTTCATCAGGCGATGATAATTTGTGACAATAAATTACAAGTATCGCTGCCACTTTTTGTGATACCCAAACACAGATCATTTCGAAAAATCGAACTCGTTTTGCCTGTCTGCCCATACTTAAACTAATAACGGCTGAGTGTACCTTGTGTTTACCAATAAAAACTACGTGTGAGACTGTTAGTCACCCGTATGTGCCTAAAACACTACATTATGTTATAATTTATTACAAACGCCCGCACACATAATATATAACTTGATAACATAACTAAACTATAAGACACCTGCTACTTTCAAAAATATTTCAAACATCATAAAGGCATTTTTGATCTGTATTTTAGCACTTGACATGCTCAGCTACTTTAAAGAACAAATTATTTATAAAATGTGGAAAGTGGTTAGCCGTGTGGGGCCGGCGCCAAGAATAGCTCCACCCCGTCTCTTTCTATGGGAGTCGTAAAAGCCGACTAAAGGATTACCGGGGGACCGAGCAGCAGCATTCCCCTGTCATCGCCAACCCGCCTGCCAAGCGTGGCGATTATGGTAATACCCCCCATATGAGTGCACACACACACACATCGGCCCCCAGTCACGGCAGCTCCGCTATTCCGTGGCCTAACGATAGCGGGCCCGGTAACGGCGGAGCAGAGGGTGCTAAGAATCTCCGGTCGCAAACATCCACTGCGATCGCCAACCCGCCTGCCAAGCGTGGCATATATGGTAATACCCCCCATATGAGTGCACACACACATCGGCCCCCAGTCACGGCAGCTCCGCTATTTCGTGGCCTAACGGTAGCGGGCCTGGTAATGGCGGAGCAGGGGGTGCTAAGAATCCCCGGTCGCGATCCGGCTACCAGATTATCAGAAGTGCGAAGACAGGGTGAGGGCACGATAATCCTCCAGTCCGGAAACTTGCTCTTCTACCGGGAGGGCGACCAACAGTCCCAGGGTGGTGTCGGGTTTATCGTTCGCAAGTGTCTCATAGGTAGCGTGGAGAAGATTGAGAGTGTGTCGAGTAGTGTAGCGTACCTTATACTCAGAATAACCAAAATGTATTCGCTGAAGGTCATACAAGTTTATGCACCGACCTCGACACATTCCGACGACGAAGTGGAGGCCCTTTACGAGGACATCTCGAAAGGCATTCACACGTCTAAAAGTCACTTCACGGTGGTTATGGGAGATTTCAACGCAAAACTAGGCATAAGGAGAGACGATGAGCTGAAGGTGGGGCAATATGGATTTGGGCAGATGAACCACAGGTGACAGATGCTGTCTGATTTTCTAGAGAAGGAAGGCCTCTTTATGATGAATTCCTTCTTCAGGAAACAGCCCCAGCGAAAATGGACTTAGATTAGCCCTAATGGTTCAGTGAAAAATGAGATCGATTTCATCTTAACGGACGAACGACACATGTTCAATGATGTCTCAGTGATCAGAAGGATTAAAACTGGGAGTGATCACCGCTTAGTTAGAGGCATATTGAATCTAAATATGAAAGTCGAGAGGTCACGCTTGATGAAGTCTACGCTCCGACCAACACCTGCTCAATACCAGAACCCCGAAAACTTTCAGCTCGAACTACAAAATCGCTTTCAATGCCTAGACGAGTGCGATTCAGTGAACGATATGAACAACAGGTTCGTGGAAACTGTCCAAGCGGTCGGGTCGACCTTTTTTAAGACCAGTCGCGTCAATAGGACTCAAAAGCTTTCGGATCAAACTCTTAAGCTCATGGCGAGACGGACAGAAATGACGGGTGCAGTCTTCGGCTGATTGGTCCAATCAGAGGCGACTAAACAGGCAGATCTCCAAGTCTATGCGACGAGACATTCGCCGATTTAATACCTTGCGTATTAAAGAGGCGATAGAGCGGAACAAAGGTTCCAAAGTGTTCGCAAGAGATCTGTCTGTTGGGAAAGCCAGCTGACCAAGCTGAAGACCAATGATGGCACTGTTGTTTCTTTCAAAGATGAGATATTAAGAGAGGTCCGCGAGTTCTATGGACAGTTATACAGATCCTAGAACCCTGTTGTAAGCATGGTCCATGAGCCCAGATCCAAGCTAACTCGGCATTATACCGAAGATATCCCGGACGTCAGCCTGTACGAGATCAGAATGTCTCTCAAACAACTAAAGGACGGAAAGGCACCGGGAGACGACAGAATGACTATAGAGCTTCTGAGGGCAGGCGGAAAGCCGGTCCTCAAAGCCCTCCAGAGGCTATTCAATTCCGTCGTTCTCGGGGGCGACGTTCCAGAGTCGTGGACTAGGGGCGTGGAGGTGCTGTTCTTCAAGAAATGTGACAGAACTCTCTTGAAGAATTACAGACCCATCTCGCTCTTGAGCCATGTCTATAAGTTGTTCTCGAGGGTCATTACAAATCGACTCACGCGCAGGCTCGACGTCTTCCAGCCTCCCGAACAAGCCGGTTTCCGAAAAGGCTATAGTACCGTAGACCATACATACGCTGCGCCAGATTATACAGAAGACCGAGGAGTATAATCGGCTCTCTGTATCTAGCGTTTGTGGACTACGAGAAAGCCTTCGATTCGATCAAAACTTGGGCGGTGCTGCAGTCCCTTCAGCGGTGCCAAATTGACTATCGATACATCGAAGTGTTGAAGTGTTTATATACTCGTTTAAACGCCACTATGTCTGTCCGAGTTCAGTACAAGAGCACAAAACCGATCCAACTGCAGAAAGGTGTTAGACAGGGAGACGTCATGTCCCCGAAACTCTTCACCACTGCATTGGAAGATGTTTTCAAGCTCTTGGACTGGACCGGATTAGGCATCAACATAAATGGCGAATACATCACTCACCTTCGATTTGCAGATGATATCGTGGTCATGGCAGAATCGCTGGAGGACCTTGGTACCATGCTCAACGACCTCAGCCGTGTCTCCCGACTAGTGGGTCTAAAAATGAACATGGACAAGACGAAAGTCATGTCTAATGTCCATGTCATTTTAGCACCGGTCCTGCGGGTCTAGCCAAGTTGCATTCTATGATCGCTAACGCTAATAGAAAACTTTTTAAATGTATGGAAATTATACATCTATAACCTTAGATATAGAACTTATATTTATCTAAGTCTTTAACAATATCTACAACGCTAAGTCACGTGACTTAACGTTAGAGGTGTCAAATTTCCATACATTTTAACAATTTTCTAGATAGATTTCATAGAATGCAATTTGGCTAGCCCCCCTGGTCGGGAGTGCGCTTCTCCAAGTTGTCGACCACTATGTATACCTGGGACAAACTGTCCAGTTAGGTAGACACAACTTCGAGAAAGAGGTCGATCGACGAATCCAGCTCGGCTGGGCAGCGTTCGAGAAGGTGAGGGAGATCTTCTTGTCCAATATTCCATAGTGTCTGAAGACCTACGAAGAAGGTCTGTGTGTGTTACCAGTGATGACTTACGGCACAGAGAAGAGATGCAGGTTCAAATCCTGCTCCTGACTGTTATTTTCGATTTCACATTTTTCACTTTGTGTTTAATGTATAGTGCTAAGCATGTTAAATGCTAAAAATATATATAAAAATATCTAAATATTTAAAGGGTTTGCGTCATTATTAGGTAAAATCTTAATTGTAAAATTAAGTTTACCTGGTCGGTATAATGTATGAAAATACTTCCGACAGATGGCGCAGGCGTCACCCAAAGACGTTAAGTATGATGTGTTATCGAAATTACCAGTCAGGAGCAATTGTCAGGATGGCTGAATTGGTAAAGCATCTGGACGGTATCCAGATGCAGGTTCAAATCCTGCTCCTGACTGTTATTTTCGATTTCACATTTTTCACTTTGTGTTTAATGTATAGTGCTAAGCATGTCAAATGCTAAAAATATATATAAAAATATCTAAATATTGATATTTTTTTTTTTATTGCATGTAGTGGCAGACGAGCTTCGGCCCATCTGATGGTAAATGGTAACCGTCGCTCATGGACTCAACTATACCGAAAGTATTGTCAAGCCGCTGCTCACCTTTCATTTCACCGATATGAAATGAAAGAATAAACAGCTATCTCCTGCTACAGCCAAAACGCAACGATGTGCTTCATGGCCGGTCACACGGGAGATGGTGGTACCAACCCGCTCAGGCCCGCTACCAAGTGAGTACTTCCACTTGGTACCTAGCCCTACCACCAGTCATGCAATGGATGATAATTGCTTACTTCCCTTAGTCGCCTCATACGACGCCCGTGAGAAAGAATGGGGTGGTGACACTTGTATTCTTAGTCCGTCACCACACGGACGACGATTGGAAGTGGTTTCGAAGAAATAAATAGAAAATAGGGAGTAGCTTTATTTTTCACTACCCGGCTTTGCCGGAGCCGACAGCTACTTTTTGATTGTATCTCTGGTTTCCCAGATACTAGTATATTGCTAGCAAGATGAACATATATAACAGTTTATGAGTATACAGATCAGATCAGGTCTTACAGTGGTTCATACAATCGGACTGCAATCTTGATCGGTTCAGATACCCAGTGAATGAACGCCTTAGGTTTTTCCGCAGTTTCTGTCGGCTGTGCAGTACATTCTACTTTCACTACCTTCCCTTCGGAATTCTTAATCACTTTTGATACCTGTAGGGACAATTTTGATATTATTAATAACTGTTCGAAAAGTTAAATACTTATTTAACTACTAAATTCTGCCCGTGCCTTAGTCACTCTTTTCTTTTTTAATCCCTATTTCTGTTCCACTATTGGGCACGGGACTCCTTTCATTGTGAGTGGGATTAGGCCATAGTGCACCACGCTGGCCCAGTGCAGATTGGCTCCGTCACTACGGGACACTAATTATCTCTATACAAAAATAACTATCCCACAGGAACCATCCATTTTTATGGGATAAAAAGTAGCCTATGTCCTTTTCAGGGCTTCAGACTATATGTATGCCACGATTTCATGATGATAGGTTCAGTAGTTACAGCGTCAAAACATAAGAAACAAACGAAATCACATCCGCGTTTATAATATTACTTATATTATGAAGGAAGTAATATAATACTTTCTGATGTTTACGCGAATGTTACACATTTGGCTTAGATGATAGAGGTCCAAGGCTGATATCAGCTTTGGACATCTATCATCTAAGTCCACCCGTGATCATGAATGCTGTAAAGTATTCGAAACGTCGGGATAGTAGTAAAATCAAGTAAACGCGATAGATTCCGTAAACGTAGTTTTATTTCAAAAGGAAGTAATAATTCAAAGCAAACTCAACTTGCAACACATTGTTGGAGTTCGACTTATTGTTTACGTTAAGGATTATCAACTTCTCTATTTTATATAGTTATAAGTCATTCAGAGTTAAGTAGCTGATTCAGGGCGAAGTCGTGCCAGCATTTTGTCTCTATCTAACGCGTGAAATAAGTACAATTCTAAATACTTACTTTAATAGCGTATCCAGCATGTCTCAAGCCGACCGTCTGGTTCGGCGTCAAGCGTCGATAACCTTTCTCAGGTTCTTCCTTAAAATCACTTGCTTCAATGTATATCACTTTATTGAGCACGACTGAGTGTGAACCCTTCTCAGGTTCGTTAGGGAAGTCTGGGACGGTCACTTGTATGGTCTGTTGTGGTAAGTTTGTTATTGTAATCTCAAGAGGTTCCAATACAACCATCACTCTGTAAACAAAATCAAAATATCTATAAATTTAATTGTTCAAATAAAAACTTTTTACTCTAATCTGGAATCTTTCAACAAAAATCTGGAATACGCACGCTTAACTTGGGGAGTAAGCTTGTGAATGCGTGACGTGAGCGTTACGAAAAGTGCTGATCGGGAGAGGCAAACGGAAGTTGAGAGGGAGATATAAGTTAGTGAAGATAGAAAGAGAGAGAGAGGTGCGGACACACATTTTCTTTCTCTCTTTCTCATTATTTGTTATATATTATTACATTTTTTTATGCTTTCAATATTAAATTTTGCCGAAAAAACATTGCATTCAATGTTGATTAAATACTTCTCAAAAAGTCATCTGGCGCCAATCGGGATCGATGTTGATGTTAGTGAAGTGAAGCCAGATGTTTACAGATGTTTATGCCCCAAGACCATAAAATCATGAATAATGTATGTCAAATGTGGGGTTTTATAACATGTTAATACATGTTCGGAAACGATAAGTAAATTGCGATTTTTTCATTGGTCATACGTCGATTGTCACACAAGTTTAAAAACTGTATTCACTTCTTGTTAATAGATATTAACCTGCATCTCCTGGATACCGTCCAGATGCTTGGTTGATGCTACAAAACCTGCTCGTGACTGTTATTTCGATTTCACATTTTTCACTTTGTGTTTAATGTATAGTGCTAAGCATATCAAATGCTAAAAATATATATAAAAATATCTAAATATTTATAGGGTTGAATGATGCATCATTATTAGGTAAAAATCTTAATTGTAAAATTAAGTTTACCTGGTTGGTATAATGTATGAAAATACTACCGACAGATGGCGCAGGCGTCACCCAAAGACGTTAAGTATGAATGTATTATCGAGATTAGCAGTCGGGAGCATTGTCACGATAGCTGAATTGGCAAAGCATCTGGACGGTATCCAGGAGATGCAGGTTCAAATCCTGCTCATGACTGTTATTTTTGATTTAACATTTTCCACTTTGTGTTTAAGATATTAACATTATTAATAATATATATATTTATTGTTAAGTTTTACTTCAAAACAATTTTTTTTTAAAATGAAATTTAATATGATCGTCACTAGGATCGCTGGCCAGCACAACTACTACCTCCGGCAAACTCGCGTCAATGCTCAATGCAATACAAAGCAGTTTCGACTTGACGTTGCTTCGAAAAGTACAAACTGAGTGAGTGCACTGCGATTGTCATATAGTTTTGACCTGGCTTTGGATTTCGGATATTGATACTGCATTACTGTTGACCCTTGCTCGTTAATTTGGACTCTGTTTACGCCTTTTGTCGTGGATTTTGTCGATATGACTGAACGTACGCAGAGAACTGTTCTAAACAGTCAGGCACGTGAGTTCGTTATACGCCTTCGTAACTATTTCGATCGTGAATCTCAAAATGGAGGGCCAATTTTACCTATAACGTCAATGGTTTAACGCGTAGCTGATGCGCTTAATATTGGACAACGAACTGTTGTTGTTTGATGCCGATGCAATCCGAAGACATGTGTACGGCTACTATTTACGGAAGGAGTATCCAACAAGAAAAAAGTTAGTGCAATCACTGAAGGAAGCTGGATTATTCTTCGGAGGGGAAAGTTCTTTAACGAAGATTTTGAAGACCGTTGGATTTCGATACAAACAATGTAACAAACGCAAAATATTGATCGGAAGATTTGATATCGTGATAGCAAGATATACTTTTTTACGGCAAGTGAAAGAAATTGAAAATTGGCAAAACGTTGTGTTTTTGGATGAAACATGGCTTAATACTAACCATACCGTAAGCCGTTCTTGGACCGATGACACTGCAGCATCTACGTCCACAGTTCCTGTTGGAAAAGGATCGCGACTTATAATTTGTCACGCCAGGACCATCAATGGGTTTGTCGAGAGAACCCTCTCATGGCTTTTGCGTCAAAATCCACTGGAGACTATCATGAAGAAATGAATGGAGAAAAGTTTATTGAATGGGTTACCTCAATGTTGTGTAGCCTCCCTGAACCATCTGTTATAATTATGGACAACGCCCCGATGCAAATTGACAAGCCATCTGCCCAATCCCAAAAGAAAGCTGACATCGTCACACGGGTTTCTGTCTAGACAGATATTTCTAACCGCAGAATAATAAAAACTATTCCCACCCGCAAGGACTTCAGTTGCTCCGTGATCATGGCGCTTGCAACAGTGCCGAAATATCGGAAACTCGTAAGTAAAAATTTACATGGTATAAATCCCGTAAAAACGTTTAGAATTATAAGTGACCATGAAAGTTTGAAATTCTATATCGTCACACGGCTTCAAAAAAATGGCGTAGATGCAAACATTAATATGTTAAAAGCGGGATTAGTAGTAGTAGTTAGTCTTTTAAAAGAAAACAAACCAACCAAGATCCGATACGTCATTGACGAAATAGCGTTAGAACATGGGCACAGAGTTATTTTTATTGTTTTACGGTTACCGCCTTACCATTGTGAATATAATGCAATTGAGTTGGTGTGGGCTCAAATTTAGGGATATGCTGCAAGACACAATACAGAACCCCCATTTACCACAGCAAAAATGCTAAAAATATTAGCAAAAGCTTGTGAACATGTGACTAAAGGAGACTGGGAAAGGTTGTGAATAGAACTGTTAAATTAATAAGAGAAGATTATGAAAGAGATGTGAAAATAGATAATATTTTAGAAAACGTACTTATAATTTATGTAGGTGATGATAGCAGTGACGACAGTGAAAATAGCAGTATGGACGAATCTGATTAAATATGGCCTTTTGTGGCACCTTTTTTGGGTCTCTTTTTGTAATAATTTGTTTCTTGTGTGCATATAAAGTATGTATATTCATTTTCATTCCAATATTCAGTTCGTTCAAATATATAGAGTAAACATTTATATTTTTTTTATTAAAACTTTTTAATCAGGTACTACTTGCAATAAAAACTTATAGACATGGACCTATACAACAGGACTGTGCGCTTTGTATTTCTGTATATACAAAAATACACTTTATGCTCAATAGAGAAGGTTTATATTTCAAATGAAAAGATCAGCGAGCCAGATGAGACCGTTAGTACGGTGTCCCTTTCCTTTGCCACACGAATTCTTAGGCTTAGAACACACTACAAATTTTACTGACTCGATTTATCCACAAAATTCTGTGACAATGGAAATTGTATCAAGCTGCACGCACTTGCGAAAATAAAATTGTGCAAGAATAATTTCAAAATAAATCTGTGTTTCGCGGTAATGTTTTGTGGAATGAAAGACTGCCTCTGATCGCACTGCGAAAAAAAAACGCGTTGGTTGGCTGCTCAGTCGCTTTCTGTCGCGTCCCACTATTGAGATAGCGATGGGCAGGAAATAGTACATTGTTACCCAAGGTATGAAAGCAACTATTGAAGACCTCGCTACGCTCGGGCGCCAAACCCCGTCTCGGGACTAAATAAGTATTTATCCCGAGGTAAACACTGTGCTTTTCATTACGAATACGAGGAAACTAAAAATAAAAATCATGTATTAGCTAAATAAAAAATTGGAGACTAAAAACTTGAATTTGGCATCACCGTTTTCTCGCCGATTTTGTTTTTTTTTCCTGTGGCCTGTCAGCTATTCAGCCATTATTTTTCATTATAATCATTGAAAAAAATATAAATCTTCGTTATTTTAAAGATATAGTTGCAACTATATTAAAATAAAGTCATATAAAAAACAAATTCTTTAATAAATAGGTACTTAACTTTATGTTATTTCAATTTTACATCGCGCTGTAATTGACTGGCTGTACAGAAAATAGAACTGTTTTTTTTTATAATTACTCAGCTGTCAGTTGAAAGTAATTCTCCCTAGGGCTGAAAAGTATTACTTTCAACCCGCTTCTCAGGCAACTTCAGGCCTACTTTCAGAGTATGAGTAATGAAAAATATATATTGAGGAGTTTGTATGAGTTACTCAATAATCGAATTGAGGTGTTCCACCTCGTTTGAGATGTGTGACAATGTATCATGATACCATCTGATGGCTCATTTGTGCTTCGTACGTTATTATAATATACGAGGTTGTATCCTCAGATATGGGTGAACGTGTCAATTCTTCACGAAATACGTACATTGTGATGATTGTATATGCGCAAGTTAAGATAGGAATCAGGGAATAACTTTACAAGAATAATTTCATGTGACTCTTCTTTTCGGTTGTGCTTTTATTTCTGACTTCTTTTTTTAATGTAATGTAAAACGTTGTAATGTAAAACGTTGTAATGTAAAACATATAAATATATATTTTTTAATCGTGTTATTTTATTTATCTACATCCATTTTTTTTTAAATCTCGCGGCTATATTTCGCTGTGCGTGCTAAGCCTTACTATAGAACAATTAGGGTGACAATAAATTTCCTTTTTCGGTTCATTCAAATAAGCCGTAAGGTTTTTAAACTCAGAAGAGCTAATCAGTTCACGAAAACAAAATTAACAAAAAAAAACTGTCACTTACAATAAAGTAAACTTCTGCAAATGTTATATTTTTATTATTTTCAGACTTCTAACTATAGTTCAGTTGGTAGGGTTTTTTTTTGTTTGCATGAGCTAAGAAATACGTCTGATCGTCATCTTTGAATGTAGGGGATGTTCTAGTCATGCTTATATTTTAGTATTTTTTTAAAGTTTAGCTTCCCTAAGAACTGGATCAAACTTCATCAAAATCGGTTCACTACAAGAAGCGTGAGAGCAAAACTAACAAAAATTAGTTTAACCGATAATAAGGAAAATAAAAAAAATGAAAATTTCTATTTGTTTTCAAAAATGCTCACCCGAATAGAGTGAGATAAATTGACCTCGTACCTACTATCTCACTAGGACCGCTTTTTGGTGACAGTGCGCATTCCAGTTGTATACATGTTACTTCCATGCTTATAGATTTGATTATATTTTTTTCGAGAATAAATTGACATTTCACATCACTATTGTAATATGTCAAAACGGCCATCATAGCGTGCCGCAACTATAGTGTAGTGTAATTTAAGGTTATTTAAAATTACTAGGAAAAATAGTCACCCCGGATTGGAAAAGACGCGGGTTCGATTCCCGCTCGTATTAAAAATCTCTTTTTCCTTATTCACAAATAATTTGTACTTAAAAAGTAGCGGAGCATGTCAAATGCTAAAAAAATATAGATTAAAAATAATAGTCATTTTAGAAAACCTATACTACAGTCATTCTGGGTAACTTTGACATATTACAGCGATATTTTTCACGGTATTTTAAATGTTTTAACATTTAAATAACAATATTAAACTTTGTTAGTGTTCTCAGAATATTTTTTATCCAAAGATAATAATGGAAGACTAGCATTAATTATAGAGAAAAATCTGTTTTTGTAGTATGTCAAAGTTACCACCCACAAAAGTGTAACTTTGACACACATTAGATCCGTCACATAAATGAGGTAATATTTGATTATTAAATTACTTTGGGTAACATTGGTTAATATTATTCTCAAATTAGGGATGTGGCTGTGGCAATAAAAACGTAAATATATAGTAGTATCATATATATATTTGTAAAAAAAGGTCCATCAATCAAATTTTAGCAGCTACAAGTATATTTTTTAATTCACTTCAAAACCTCGTTTAAATCCTATAATGAACAAACCGTTAAGCATATTAAAATGAAGATAAACTAAAATAATTAATACAAATAAAAAATATGTAAACACTTGGGTTTGAAGTATTTATTCGCCCTACTCCATATAGAGTAAATTGTCATCCATACAATCACAGAATATCAAAAAAGTTATTCACTGTTTCAAGAACTCAAATTCGCTCACTAATTTCGGACAAAGTTTTGGCATTAACTCTGTTTGACAACTTCGCTTTTATTTTAAGGTGTGTTTACGGAGCTTGTTTAAAAAATAAAATGTAAAGCAAGCATTAACAAAAAATATTGATTTCATAGGGAAAAAACATTAAAACATTATCATAGTCACACTGTCAATGTTACCCGAAGGAATCAAAGTTACCCAGATTGACTGTACAGTTCCCTTTGGAAGTTTTGTAAGACAGACATTTTAGCGTAGTATCTATCACTTTTGCGTTGAGATCTCTCACAGAAAACACTTTACAGGAACAAAATTACCCGGCAGCATATACAGACCTTGGAGCGGTGACATTAAGCACATCGCGAGTGGCAGCGTCGAGTACGGCGGGGTCCACGGCGCCGAGCGCGCCGGTGACGCCGAGCGCGGCGCAGAACGAGTTCACGGCAGCGGCCGGCACGCCGCGGCGCCGCAGGGCCGACAGCGTGTACAGCCGCGGGTCGTCCCAGTCTGCGCGGGGACAACACTTTGTAATCGTAATACAGTGCGCTGTGTTTCACTTCGAATTCTGGTTACTTTACATATACAGATGCGACATTTTAAATGATTATATACAGTTCACCCGTTACGGTCCCACTGTTGGGGTTATTTTTAGGTATCCATGTTTATAACATTATAAAAAAAGGGTAGCGGCAGGGGTACAAACAAATCGATGGCGTTGTACGGTGCACCCGACCCGTGTGGGCGGAGGCCCGGGACGCACCGAACAGGGCTATTCTGTGGAGACCACAGAGTCGTCGCGTCCAGGTTCATACGTGGATACCGCACGGTGTCGACGGAGGCGGCCTGCGCTAGCGATGGGCGATTGTTGCAAAAAAAAACAATCGACTGAATCGAAAATTGTGCCATTACGCATTCGATTGTCGATTTAGTAGTTCCTCGTTATAATCTTTCGAATAACAATCAACAAACTACTAACTGAACTACTAACAAATAACAATGCGCTTTACCCAGTATACATTTAAACAATTGTAGTCTTTGCGTCCTACAATGCATTGCGCTGTGCAGCGAGAGAACACGGGGTGATGCGCGCGCGGGACAGGGTTGCGATGGTTGTTTTGTTTTTAAGTATTACTAGTATTACTTGATAGTACTAGGTGAATAACTGCGCTACGTATGGCGCTGCGCGACAAATTAGTAGTTATAGTTGACATAGTAACCGTGTCAATCAATATTGTCACCGCCGGGCGCTATTAGTCGATGACAATCGACTAACCTAGATTGTTATCGACTTTTATCGACTAAACTGAACAATCGACTAATTTTTGACGGGCCTCGTGGCGTAGTCGGTAGTGTAACCGACTTCCGTGCACGAGGTCGTGGGTTCGATTCCCACTCAGGACAATTATTTGTGTAATAAACACAGGTATTTGTACTGCGTCTGAGTGTTTTCTATCTATGATATGTATGTATTTACAAAAAAAAAGTAGTATATGTATTATATCCGTAATCTGGTACCCATAGCACAAGCATTAAGCTTAGTTTGGGACCAGAGGACGTTGTGTGAAAATGTCCGTGAATATTTATTTATTCGATTAATTTCTGTAATAATCGCCTATCGCTAGCCTGCGCATTGGCCGGAACCCATAGTATGGAATCCCCGAGGAGCTCTGCAAATGGATCGCCGGCTTCCTCCATGGTCGCAGCATCAGTCTTTGTAGACGGATGCTATGCTATGGAACATGCTGAAGGAGAGGCAGATACAACTTGTGTCTGAAGTAGAGCGCTCTCTAGGGCGGGCCTCGGAATGGGGAGAAAAGAACTTTGTTCAATTTAACCCTACGAAGGCACAGGTTTGCCCGTTTGCAAAGAAGGACGGATTAAATTTAACCCTACGAAGGCACAGGTTTGCCCGTTTGCAAAGAAGGACGGATTAAATTTAACCCTACGAAGGCACAGGTTTGCCCGTTTGCAAAGAAGGACGGATTAAATTTAACCCTACGAAGGCACAGGTTTGCCCGTTTGCAAAGAAGGACGGATTTGTCGTGACGCCTCAGTTCCAAGGGGTAACTCTCCCGGTCTCCGAGAGTATTGGGAGTATTATCCTTGGCATCGACATAAATATCTAGTAAAGTCCAGTTCGGGAGTCATTTGGAGGATAAAGCCAAATTGGCGAGCAAGAAACTGGGCGTCCTGAAGAGAGCCAAGCGGTACTTCACACCGAGGCAGCGACTTGTGCTGTATAAAGCACAAGTCCGCCCTCACGTGGAGTACTGTTCACATCCCTGGGCAGGCGCACCAATACCAGCTCGACCCACTTGACTTCCTGCAAAGACACGCTGTTCGAATTGTCAATGATCCCAATCTCACGGATGAGCTGGAGTCATTGGGGCGGCGGAGAGACTTTGGGGCTCTCTGTGTGCTCTATCGACTTTTCAACGGGGAGTGCTCTGAGGAACTGTTTGAGGTGGTACCCACATCGCCGTTTTACCACCGGACAACGAGACGCCGTAATAGGGTTCATCCATACCACCTGGAAACGATCTCGTCCAAGACAGTTCGTTTTAAGCATTCTTTCTACCACGTACGTGTAAGATCTGGAATGAAGTTCCTGCTGCGGTGTTTCCACAGCGTTACGAATTGTCCCTCTTTAAACGAGGTTTGAGAAGAGCACTTAACTCACGGTAGGCGGCGACTTGGCTGCCCCTGGTGTTGCCATAGTAAATGGGCGGCGATTACTACTTACCATCAGGTAGGCCGTTTGCTCATCTGCCACCGATGGCAATAAAAAAAAAGCCCCTTATGGGACTTGGAGGCGGAGGTGCTCGCCGAGGTGTATCGGCGGGCGATGCAAGAGCAGGAGGGGGGTGTTCGCCCCCCACCCAGGAAGGTGGCCAAGCAGCAGGGCGAGGGCACGGCTGGAGGCGCCCTGGGCCGGTCTTTGGACCGAAGAGGCGCTTGAACCGGTGCTAGAGGAGTGGGTAGGGCGACGGCATGGAGCCCTTACCTTCCGACTGGTGCAGGTGCTGTCGGGGCACGGTTGCTTCGGCAGATACCTGCACATAGTCGCGAGGAGGCAGGCGACTCCGTGCTGTCACCATTGCGGCTGCGACGAGGACACGGCACGGCACACGCTCGCGAGTCGTGCCCGGCTTAGCCCAACAGCGCCGTGACCTCGTCGCGACAATAGGGGGGGACCTCTCGCTGCCGAGCGTCGTCAGAGCGATGCTTGGCAGCGACGAGAATTGGGCCGCGTTCGCTGCCTCCTGCAAGGAGGTCATCTCGCGGAAGGAAGCGGCGGAGAGGGCCGGGGAGACTGATCCTTCCACAGACCCAAACCGCCGCCAGCGACTGGGGCGGCGCAGGCGTGAGTATTTGCGCCTCATGCCGCCCTAGCTGAAACTGCGGGTGGATGGACCGGGGAACGTCCGCCATCCGCAAGGCCTCCCGCGAAGGTGGGACGCTCCGTGTGCGGATGCGTCGCTCAGTTGAGGGTACCCGAAAGGGTAAGGCGCCGGCGGACCACTCAAGGAATGTAATATGGTTCCAGTGGCCCGCCAATAAAGGCGGAGAGAGGGCACACGGCGGGTTTATTTAGTGGGTGAGGGCCCCACACTACCCTGTTCGTTGCCCCGAACGACGGGGTGTGCGGTTAGGAACATTTTTTCTCGCCGTAGCAAAAAAGAACCATAAACAAAACATTTTTTTACGCTAAGCGTACGGCCTACCTGATGGTAAGCGGTTACCATAGCCCATAAACCCTAGCAATACCAGAGGCATCAGTAGCGCCTCGCCCACTCCAAGGAAAGGTATAAGAGGTAGAAAGAAAGGATAATAAGGAAAGGGTTTAGCCCCTTTTTTTTCTAGTTAAGATCAAACAATTTTAATAAAATAAATGTGCTTGTTAATACTTTTTGTTTTAAAGGCTATCTCTTATACTTAATACAAACTAAAAATATTTACCTCTGACGACCCCTTCCTGTATAAGTTTAGCTATTTTCCTCTTAGATACTACAGTATAGTTAACATTTAGCCGCCCATACTCCCATTGTACGGGACAATAGATTCCTAAAGCATTGCATAACCAGTAGTATGACGACCTGTAATATGAAAATTATCGTAAATTACCATTTTATTCACCGTCCCTATGTATGCGCGATATATCAAAATAAAAACAATGAAATGTAGTTTTAATTTTGTAACGTCAGGCACTTATTTAATATGGTGATCTAATATCTACACAGTAAACCAGTATTTGGGGTACTGGTCTAATAACCTGACGCTCATGTTTCTATACAACACTCCATCTTTCTATATACGTTCGTAAAAACAAAAAAAAAAATTGTATATTTGCCTGGTCTCTAAATGTGTGTTGATAGCCTATAGCTTTCCTCAAATATTGGGCTATCAAATGCAAAAATATTGTTTTTCTAAGCCGTTAAGTAGTTCTAGAGACTAGCATGTTTAAATAAACAAACCTTTCAGTTTTATTATATTAGTACAGATTAGTATAAACACCAACCTCCTAGATTGAAACTCTTTTGTACACAAGGAGTGTGTGATATGCTCTATGCTATCACATAGACAATGTGTGTAGTCGTAAGTGGGATAAATACACCACTTGTTCCCAGTGCGATGATGGGTCTTAAAGCGAATTCTGTACGCCACTGGATCCTGCTTCCCTTCCTCTAGTGTAATTTTCATTCGTAAAGTAGCATCACCTTCATCGATTTTTCCTCTTTTCATGTCCTTATTAAAAAAATAATATTAGTTTTAGATCTAACTAGCCTTTGCCCGCGGCTTCGCCGCAGCCAAAAGCTAGTTTTTGCATTATATCTCAGGTTCCCGGTATAGTAGCGGGATAAAATGTATACCATTTTTTAAGTCTAATCGAGAGCTATCAAATAAAAAAAGTTGCATCAAAATCCCTTCAATAGTATTTGTGTGTTGCGCGAACAAACAAACAGATAAACAAACAAACAAAAAAATCGTTTTGTGTTTAGACACGCCCATATAGCCTATTACAGTATTTTTTTCTCAAATATCTTAAATGTACATACATAATTATGTTACAGCTTTATAATAGTATAGATGCATAACACTTCCAATGTTAATTACAAAACATTAAGAAGTAAGTTTCTTTAACGATGAGCAAAAGCTTTTAATTAATCAATTTCCAGAGGAAAAAAAATGGTTACAAAACACAATCCCCCTTACTAATAAACATTGTTTAAACTTCGAATAGTAATTCACTTACTTTTTTCTGTTCTTTTAACGTCAAGCTGTCATATTAGTGATAAAGACAAAATATTTAATAACTGTTCAGAAGTTATACAACCTTTATTAGTAGGGGAGTAAGTGTCCACGTGTTGTAAGACCGAATTGCAATAAAGAAAAAATATTTTTCCAAAATGAGATGACAATGAAAAGAAAATCATTGCAAATTGCTCGAAAACCATTTTTTCTAAAATTGTTGTTATCTATACTAATATTATAAACTAGATGAGATTCGAGAATGTTTTTTGTTTTCTATTTTTATTGTATTTAGTGGCAGACGAGACACGGCCCATCTGATGGTAAATGGTAACCGTCGCTCATGGACTCAACTATACCTCTCGGTATTATTGTCAAGCCGCTGCTCACCATTTTATTTCACAGATATGAAATGAAAGAATAAATGGCTATCTCCTGCTACAGCCAAAACGCAACAATGTGCTTCTTGGCCGGTCACACAGGAGATGGGGTTATCAACCCGCTCGGTCCCGATACCAAGTGAGTACTTCCACTTGGTACCCAGCCCTACCAACAGTCATGCAATGGATGATAATTGCTTACTTCCCTTAGTCGCCTCATACGAAACCCGTGGGAAAGAATGGGGTGGTAACATTCACAAACATTCCGTCACCACACAGATAATTTCAGTGAGATAGCGATTTTTGCGTAGATTAAATATCGTAGTAATTGATATTCCCAGGTCCACGCGGACGGAGTCGCGGTCAGAATCTACTTTTACATAATTATTTTCCGTTTGTCACATATGTTATATAAGCATCACACAAAACCTACTGAATTCATTTTCATTAATCTTTTTTGATTCAGAAAAAGGTACCGGTAAGTGTCTAGTGGACCAGTGCTGGTGTCATCCACTACAGCTTCCTAAGATCTGGCCAGATGATTCTGGCAGATCTGTATTGCCAACAATTGCAAACCGTGATGGAAAAGCTAGCCGAGAATAGTCAATTGCTCTAGTCTAGCCCAATGCTACATCAGGACAACGCTACACCACACACTACACAACAGACGGTAGCTGAATTGGACAATTTCTTGCAAGGAAAATTTTTCATTCCGATGAGGCTGTCAAAACCACCTTTTTTAATTATATTGGGAACTAGACATAGAACAATAGCCAGTAATCAATATTATTACCTGAAACAATTGCAAGCTTTCTTCCACAGGTCTATTTCTCCATGGAGAAGGTGGGGGATTAAAACCTTTAATTTCTTCAGATCTCTGATGACACACATAAGCAAGATCTTTCTGTATTAACTCTATTGCCCATTTGTATAGCTGATCAAAGTAGTCTGAAGAATGTGTAATTTTGTATGGTTTGTAGCCTGGAATAGTAAAAATGTGAAATAGAAAATTATTGCCACAAGCATGGTTTAAATCTGTTGCCAATCCTAACTACTATAAAGCTGTAAGCTGTGTCTGTACTTAATATATTTGAGTAAAAATTACTGTATTGGGCTATATAGAATAGTCTGAATACAAAACAGGTTTTTTTTATTTTTAATCTGTTCGCGCATCACGCAAAAACTACTGAACGGATTCTCATGCAACTTTTTTATTTGATAGCTGTTCTTTAAAACTGGTATACACTTTCTCTATCTACTATATCTGGAACCTGACATATAACCTAAAACTAGCGTTTCGTTGCGGCGTAGCCACGGGGCAAAGGCTAGTAATATAACTAAATGTAATTCTAACTCTGAGTCTTAAGTTAAAACTATTTTGGGTTTGCTACTTTGGTACAACTGCCTCAATGGTGCAGCGGTAGCGTGTACTACTGCTGATCATGAGGTCTCTCTCGGGTTCGATCCCCGGGTCGGGCAATGCTACTGAACTTTTTCGTAAAAAGAAAAATTCTCAGTAGCAGCCCGGAGTTTAGAAATATGCCCGGTAGACGGAAATAGACTCGCCCCCTATTACGTAGGCTATGTTTTACATTTTGGTTATGTACCAAAATCACTTACCAAGCCACTCCACCATGTCTTTAATACCAATGAAGAACTTTTCTTCCTCTTTTTCTGGGTTGGTATCATCATACCTTAGAAAACAAACACCGTCATGGGCAGCTGCATACCCAAAGTTGATATTAATCGCTTTTGCATGTCCTATATGTAGAATTCCATTAGGTTCGGGTGGAAATCTTGTGCGTACTTTTCCACCTGTAATCCTAAGATGTTCTGCAAGTAATCGTTTTGTATCTGGTGTCACCACATATCCATCAGATTTGAAATTCTCTCCTGGAGCATGAAACGGTAACTTTTTCATTAGTTCCGATATTGAAGATGCACCACCAATATCATCTGATGATTCGGCTTTGTCTGGTTTTGAGTCTGGAATAACAAAAACTATTTGTTAAAATTATTATTACCAATCTCCTATAATATATTACACTACATGTGATCTCTGCCTACCCTGGAAGGGAGGTGGCATGATGATAAATAAGTAAATACATCTGATATACTCCAGAAAAAGAGTAGTGGTAAGGAATAAATTGATGCTTCAAAGTCAGGGTTATTGCAGTGACTTGCCAGGTGTTTGAGTAAAACATTCACATGACAAATAGATTGTATGTAAACCTGATCTTCCATCAAACTACAGTCTGCGATCATATAAGATACATGATCGTTGCTCGAAAACGGCACCGCCAAAACAAGGCATACATGGCATAGTATGCCTTGTTTTACTCTCAGTCACTTGTGACCGCGTTTTCGTGTGACATGCAACAATGCCGTATTGTACAGTAAAAACATGTAAAAATTAGACTAAGTGCCAAAAAAGATAAAGTCTTTCAGTAAATACAGTTTGTTATTAATTTATTTTTTTTATATATAACAGCATATTAATCACATTTAGATATACATATTTTCTTCATTTACAACTACGCATAGAGCATGCACCTCTTTCTCTCTCGCTCGGTATTTGATACGCAAAAACGAAACGTTTCTTTAGAACAAAGTCGATTGGAAAATATACGGAGTCGTCATTGCGTTTTAGTGCGATATAGTTTCCTACAAAATAAAATTCAAAGCGAAATGAAGGTTTATTATATCAAGAGAAAGAGATAAATAACTTTATAAACCAAAGAATGGCGTGGTCACTTGTATTCTTAGTCCGTCACCACATGGCTGAAAATTATAATATATCCATATGAAGTCGATTTTTAGGCAAAGACGTATTCTAATTATAGTTACAAGAACTAATCTCTAATAACACAAAGTGCGCAAATGTTGAAGTCATGAGCAGGATTTGAACCTGCATCTCCCGGATTACCGTGCTAGATGCTTTGCCCATTAAACCATCGTCGTGACAATTGCTCGAGACTACGAATTTCGATAATACATTCCTTCTTTATGTCTTGGGTGACAGTGTTCAATTGGTATTTAGTTTTAAGTATCGTAACACGTAACGTAAATACTTTTTCATATGTGTTTAGTAAAAAGCTGTTATTTAGATGTTACAAATAGACACTTCAATTTTATTAATTTAAATGGATATTTATTAAAATTATACATAGAAACAAATATAAAATAAATAAATATTTACATATAAGTCTACTCCACAAGTTTCCTATAGTCATAGAGGGTGCAATATTTACCATGTTCCTGGTACGCTTCCCTGGCGCGAGTAACACGCCACTATACATTGACATTTTTTGTTAAAACAATTGTGACATCTTTCTACATTAACTCTTAATATGGTATTGTCTGGTTTATTTTATCGAGTGCCGCTATTTGGCGTTGTTTTTGTATGAGAATGTATATCTTGTGTATATTTGATCAAAGACTACAGTGATGTATGCTACATATAAAAACAATAGATACTTGTATCTAGTATATATCAAGGATCGAGTCGATAGTGATGTGTTGTTGTATAAATTAGCAACTACGGGATTCTCTAAAAATCTTATTCTATTCTTTGCGGATTACCTGACAGGACGAAAACAGTATGTTACATATGAAAAAACTTCATCTTATGAATATCCAGTTAATTCTGGCATTGGACAGGGGTCCTGTGTCGGCCCTTTATTATTTTTAATATTAATCAATGATTTGCCGTTAAAGATAAAATGTAGTTCATGCCTAATGTTTGCGGACGACGTAAAGTTGGCACTTCCCATTACCACACCGTCGGATTGCACGGTCTTACAAACTGACATCAATACCGTAGTTGAGTGGAGAACACGCAATAGTTTAGCCCTTAATATTAACAAATGCGTCGTGATGTCATATAGCCGAAAACGCTCGCCAATCCTTCACGACTACCATCAGACACAGCAATAAGACGAGTTAATAGCGTAAAAGACCTTGGTACTTGGTTCGATAGCCAACTAACATTTCATGATGATCACATCTCAAACTTGTGCGATTGCCCGTAAAATCTTAGGTTTCGTAATCCGTCAGTCGAGAGACCTTAACCTGAGACTATCAATCACTGTTTTATATAATGCATATGTTCGCAGTATATTAGAAACAAATGCCATAATTTGGAATCCTAATACAGTGCAGTGTACTCAAAAAGTAGAGAGGGTACAAAAGTCTTTTATACTATTTGTATATAAGACTATACTTTTATTACCCGCATCTGTACCCCACACTGTATATTGTAGGCATGGTGGATTACAATATGTTGGCAACACGCCATAACACGGCCCTGGTAAGATATTTTTTTAGATTGATACGAGGGTTTACTTATAGCGACGCCGACCTCTATTGGCATCGGCCGATGCACAAACTAACATAGGTCGATTTGCACCTGTGCCCCGAGCCTTACATTACATCAATGAGATCTTATCCTGCGTCATAACACTAGATTTGTTCTCATGCACAGAGAGCAGGTTCATGCGTGTCGTAGACCGATATATTGAGACGAAAGCCATTAGTAGCAGTATTTATTAGCCTTACTACTTTATACCTACTAACTTTGAACTCAAAAAAGGTTCTATCTCTATTGTATAAATACAAAATCATTGTCTAATCTTATTGTGTAAGGTAAATACTGTTAACAATAAGTATGTATATAAATAAATAAGGAAGGTGCGTTACCTTTGTTGTCAGGTTTCTTGCTCTTTTTTCCACCATCACCTTTAGCTTTCTTTTCTGTTTTAGGTGGTGGTGCTAAATCAGCTTCAGTTTTAGGACCCAGCAAGTCTAATATCTGTAAAGTATATATTTTAACACAATTACTTTTTTCACTATAACTTAACAAGTTAGTTTTATCATTTATTCTTCTATTCATTGAGTCAGCTCTATTGTAAAACTGTAACAGAGCTATATCTGCACATTTAAGATAGTTGAGTAAGCAAGTAGGCTATTTAGGCATTCTGAACACCAGAATTTTTTTTAGATGTTTGTTTATATGCGCATCACGCAAAATCTACTGCATGGATTTTGATGAAACTGGATCAGACTTCAAACCTTGTATAAGTTTTATCCCGCTACTATATTGGGAACCTGATATATAACTAAATACTAGGTTTGCAAAGGCCAAATAAGTAAACTGTGGTCCATAGAAAATATATAACATTCTTACCATCACATTATAGATAATGGATCTTTATTGCTGTTTTGGATTGCTCATTTCATTAATTAAGTATTTCAAGTTCTAAGTACTATTAGTTTTCTTTTCAGCCAACATTAGTTAGATGTAGCAGACAAGAATTTTTATCAATTTGTTAATGGCATTAGCTGCAAGTTTATAGTTACAACTTACAGGTGTAATTTTGTATCATAATTAATCACCTTGTCATATGTTGTGTTGTACAATTAATATAAATTTATGCTAATATAATAAAGCTGATAAGATTTTTTTTTGGACACACTAAACACTTCAATTGTTAGTTGCAAAACTTTTTTTGCATATACAGTTTAAAAAGCTAGGAAGGCTATAGGCTATTCAACTTAAAACTAAAATAACAGCAGGCTTAGCAAATATATGAAAAAAATACATGGTTTTTTTTTTAAATATGTCACAAGCCTCTTATAAATAATTAGATTTCTTCTCCAAAAACGAAACTCCAGTGCAAAGCTTGTATCTTATAAAATTACTGCCATAAAACAGAGATCACAACAAAAATGTGGTTTAGCAGTTTTATTCAAATGTTTATTTCCATTTTATGGGTTGGTTGGATGGTAAATAAGCTGCCCACCTGACGGTAAGTGGTTACTGCAGCCTATACCTAGCAACAGCAGAAGCATCCCTAGCATGTGGCAAACCCCAAGGAAAACTTTAGGTCGAGAGGAAGGTCAATAAGCGGGATAAAGAGAGGGTTTAGGCCTTGAGCCCACTCACCACATCATACACAACAGAAAACCTAAATTTATAAACTGATCATAATAGAATAATATCTAAACCTAATAATTTATCAATGGTTATGGTTATCAATACATACCTGCACATCCACTTCATTTTTGATAGCTTTCCCATCAGCCCAGGGCAAATCAGATCTTACTGCCTGCATCACAACACCAGAGTTGAATCTATACCTCTTTTCCAGGAGCTCATTTTTATACTTTGCCATATGTTTCTCCACAGCCTGTTCAACTTGTTCAGGAGTCACGACAACTCCAACACCACATGCTTTTTCAAATTCTTCAGTATTAACATTAGTTTCACTTATATTACTAAGAAGATATTCCAGAGCAGTATCTACCCTTATTGTTGAGTCGATCTTGCCTTTTGATATGTAATCACACAAGAAAGCTAATTTGTCCAAGATTTGCGACTTGATCTTGGTTGCCAGATGGTATATTAACATACCGGCACCAGCAGGTAATTTGTTAATATCTACCTGGAAATATAGGATTTATTACAGTTAATAAAATACTTTAGCAGATGTTTCATATTTCACTTATATATATTACCCAGTATGATGATACCCAGATGATAAAAGTTCATTTACTTTTGCCTTTTAAACAGGAGGATCACTGTAGGTAACCATGAGTACTATAGATATTAGGGTATGAATACCTATTTGAAATGTTGGGATAAGTAGTTGAAAATCAAGTAGTTTCCGTTACAATAGGATTATCCATTCTTTCCATGTTTGACATGCGATATAGGCTCCAGTACAATGGGAGGGACTAAGCTACAATGCCCTGATGGTAATTATTTGGCTATAAGTTAAAATTAGCGACATTTTCTTCTCTCACAATGAACCTTACTTTTACTTCTTTAGCAAATTCTCACATCATTGAAGGAAAGGAACAGGGGTGACTATGTATTCTTATTCAATACACAGACATATTGATGTGATATAATTAATACAGAAAATATAAATATTTCATTTTATCTTATCTTCTTGTTTATAGATGTGTCTGTTTTTATAGGTCTGTCTTGTCTTATTCGAAAGTACTAACCTCATTTATAGCCGCAAGTAATGATTTCGTGACATTAGCATTCTTTAATGTCTCTCGTGCTTTTTGTTCGCTTAAGCCTAAGAGTTTAAACCTTTCTATACTTTCTTCGGGAGTCATTTTATTTACAAAAAATAATCTAAACGAGAAGTGCCAGCTGTAACCACCGCATGAAAATTTAAAGATGTACCAAAAAAGAATGTCAATTTGACAATAATGACGTTTAAATGACAGCCCACTGAATGACAGATTTCAACTGTTGCCATTGAACAAAATTAAAAAGCGCTAGCAAGCTTAAAAATAGTACCGTGTGGGACCGGCTTTAGAATTGTCCCACCCCTCCTCCACCCATGGGAGTCGTAAGAGCCTACTGAGGGAATACGGAGGAGTGGGCAGCAGCACACCCCCGAGTATTAACAACATCCACTGCGATCGCCAACCCACCTGCCAAGCGTGGCGATTACGGAACTATCCCCCATATGAGCAAAACATATGTTGTGGCTGTCTCTTGGGAGGCCTATATCCAGCATTGGATGTCGAAAGGCTGATGGATGGAAGCTTAAAAAACTCTAGATAAGAAAAAAGCAAGTTGCCTAAATCCACTAAAAAGTCAAGTCTGTCAAGTGGAAGTATATTATCTAACATAAAAACAACAGCATCACGCCTGTACTCCCCGAAGGGGTAGGCAGAGGTGTATTACACACCCACGACTCGCCAGCTATGTTTAAGTCCCACGTAATAGGGGGCGAGCCTATTGACGTCTACCGGGCACATTTCCGAACTCCGGACTGTTACTGAGATTTTATATTTATAGGAAAAAGCTCAATAACATTGCCCGACCCGGGGATCGAACCCGAGACCTCATGAATAGCAGTCGCATACACTACTGCTACACCGTTATCTAAATTTTGAAATAATGAAATAAACTGCTTTCACTAACACTTAAGCAGCTTAAATACCTATAAATTTATAGCGTAGTATCTAGTATTTTATTCGCTAAACATTAACAAATTTCGCTAAATCATGCGAATAAGCCATTAGAGCGGCAGCACTGTAAACTTGTCATTGTCACTCATAGAGTAATTTGTCACTTCCTCTTACACTCCGTTATACGAAACATAGTAATAGACTAGAGATTTATTTATAGATTCTTTTTAGTTTTGTAACTTTCTTATAGAAAACATGTAATTATATCTTACCGCTAAGGCCAGTAATTTTTCCCTTGGATTTAGTTACAAAATTGTTCTCTGCAAAAAGCCCTTTTATTTTATCAAGGATTACCCCGCTTTATATATATCCTCATAGACTAACCGTCTTACTAATAAACTTTCATACAGGGCGTATACACGATGTATAACATCAATGTTACTAATAAACAATATTTTGACAGTTCTGTTGTATACATCTGTTATAATGCGTGCATGACTCTATGACATTTACCCAACCGCTATACACCTCACGACCGCTGTTTATCTACCGTCTTACTAATAAAATTTTACACACGGTGTGTACGAGATGTGTAATATCAATGTTACTAATAAACAATATTTTGATAGTTCTGTTGTATACATCTGTTATAACGAATGGATAAATTGTATGAGAATTTAAAAAACCGCTAAACACTTCGCGACCCTAGTTTATCTAGCGTGTAACTTAAAATTGTATTCATTAAATTCAAATGTGAATGAATTATTTAGATCATTTCGAAGTTTTTGATGAAACAAGTACCAAGAAAAAATTATTCATACAAAATTACCTCTAATGGTAGTAGATTCAACATAGGATTCTTATTATTGTGGGATTCTTGCTATGACTTAACAAATTTTTTACTCTGGTTCTGAATCCCCACACTGAGATACACAGGGATTTAGGTATTTGCTTTATGGTTTCAGTGTGTTGCCCTAGTCTCCTATTGTACAATTTCGCACTTGACATGAAGTAAGATATTGATTTTGGAGAGCCTGTTATCCTTATTTTATATATGAAACAGATATAAAGGTGAGTCTGTCTGCCCGCCGGGTTTGCATGCTAAAGTGTTAATGAGCAGGCCACATTGCTCAACAAACTGACGACAATTGGAGAAAAAAGGTTCTCGAGTGGTGAGTGGTTTCGGACAGCGTAGCACCAGATCGTTGGTTCCACCAGATGAACCGACGATCTAGCCAAAGCCACAGGGAGCCGTTGGATGCAGTCAGCACAAGACTGCTCGTTGTAGTGCTCTCTTGGCGAGGCCATGTCCTGGATGTTGAAAGGCTGATGAATGGATGGATGGATGAGAGTGGTAAAATATACAGCAGTCCACGCGGACAAAAAAATCCGCCAAGACATAGACTTCCATCCATCCATCCATCAGCCTTTTAACGTCCACTGCCATAGGCCTCCCCAAGAATGGGGGATAGTGCCGTAATCGCCACGCTTGGCAGGCGGGTTGGCGATCGCAGTGGATGTTGTTAATACTCGAAGGAGTGCTGCTTCCCACTCCTCCGGTATTCCCTCAGTCGGCTCTTACGACTCCCATGGGTGGAGAGGGGTGGGACAATTCTAAAGCCGGCCCCACACGGCAAAGACATACTTTAAATAGTATAATCTGGACAAGCTTCGAGAAGACTTTTTATTAAAACACATTTTGAATAAACCGTCTTCTTATCATCTATGGCTTTTTGATTGTGAAGTTCCTACCTATCATTATAAATAATTAAAATTAAAGCAATTGTCGCTACTATGTAGGTAGTATGTGAGGATTTGAGAGAAAAACAATGATAATAATATAATGATCCTTTAATTACTATTATCGATTTTAGTGGATATATGTTATTTACTTAATTGAATATTTTCTCAAATTTTAGTTGACATTTCTTCTTTATTAAAAGTTTGTGTACTTCTAACATAATATATGTTTGATTTTGGAATATTGTATTCTTCTGTAGCTAAACCATGATCTTTATTCATATTTTGAGCTTTTTAGGTCACGTTCTTCAGCACATAACAGCATGTCTATTTCTTTATATTTATCAAATCACTGGCCAATATTTCGCAATAACAATATCAGACATTCAATTTAACTTCGTGAATTAGAGGTAGACAATTTTTAAATTACATACAATTAGGTTTTCTACATTATTTCAATTCCGTTTATTTCGATTTCAAAGCGGAGATCAGATGTCTTATCTTATCTTCTTGTTTAATGGCTCTTGTTGTGGCAGTGTGAGCACAATTTCGCCAACAAAATTCAATCAGATGTCAGATATCTGCAACTTTGAAGTTTACATTCTCATGACGTTCAAGTTTGAAGGGAACGTTCCAACGCATAAAAATAATAGTCTCCAGTATCTTGCATATGAAAAATGTTTTCATAAAAAAGTAAACCATTCATTTCTTTGTTTATTAAAAACACAATTATCGTAACATTATAAACAAGACAAACATTAATCAACATAAAAATCATCTTTTCAAGTATAACATAAATACATTCATAAGTCTCATGTCATTCATAAGTCATTCATGAGAAAACTTATAATTTAAAGGTGTTTTAGAGTCTGAAAGCATATCGGGTATATATATCTGAAAACATATAGAAAATATTAAATTATAAATTGTGGCCCTAGTCTCGTATTGCTCAATATCGCCATTGACATGAAGGAGAGGAGGCATTTGGAGAGCCTGTTATCCTCACTATAATATTATTTGCTTGTTTCTTTCTTATGCTTTCACACTGTAACTGTAACCACCATGCTCAATGATCTCAGCAAGGGTTCTCGATAGGTGGGTCTAAAAATTAACACGAACAAGAGGAAAGTCATGTCTAATGTCAAAGAAAGTATTGCTAATGATGGCAGACGATCCACGGCCCACCTGATGGTATTATCCGTGTGGTGACAGACTAAAACTACTAAAAGTGTCACCACCTCATTCTTTCCCACGGGTGTCGTACAAGGCGACTATGGGAAGTAAGCAATTATCATCCATTGCATGACTGGTGGTAGGACTGGGTACCAAGTACTCACTTGGTATCGACTAAGGGATTACCGGGGGACCGTGCAGCAGCGTTCCCTTGTGTACTAAAAACATCCACTGCGATCGCCAACCCGCCTGCCAAGCGTGGCGATTATGGTAAAACCCCCATTTTGGGGAGGCCTATGTCCAGCTGTGGACGATAAAAGGCTGATGGATGGATATAGCCTATTACAGTATTTTTTTCTCAAATATCTTAAATGTACAGACACAGCTCGTGGCCGTGTGGGGCCGGCTTTAGAATGGTCCCACCCCTCTCTACCCACGGGAGTCGTAAGAACCGACTGAGGGAATACCGGGGGAGTCGGCCTGCCAAGCGTGGCGATTACGGCATTATCCCCCATGATGGGACCGCTCGTTGTGGCGTTCTCTTGGGGAGGCCTATGCCCAGCAGTGGACGTTGAAAGGCTGATGGATGGATGAATGTTTCATAGAATTTTCTGTATGTTTGCTAGTTTAAGAGATACAGCTAGAAAAACCCTTTGCACCCCTTTTTCCAAGATGGTAGCCGGTGGACAAGGGCGGCGACCCCACAAACTTGAACTTACGTTTATACTAACACCCCCTACACATCAAAAAAATAAAATTGCGTACTCTGAAAAACGCAACCCTAAAATGTAACTTTTCATTGGACTAAATATATTCGCAGAACATTCGCATCGTTTCATGCGAATTCGAATGCGAATGCGAATTGTTGAAACAGGCGAATATTCGCGAATGCGAATGCGAATGCGAATATTCGTTACATCACTAGACTAGTACTATTATAAAGCTGTAACAGAGCTATGTCTGTACATTTAAGATATTTGAGAAAAAAATACTGATTTAGGCTATATAGGCGTGTCTAAACACCAAACGATATTTTTTAGATTTTTTGTCTGTTTGTCTGTTTATCTGTTTGTTTGTTCGCGCATCACGCAAAAACTACTGAACGGATTTTGATGCAACTTTTTTTATTTGATAGCTCTTGATTAGACTAACAACTGGTATACATTTTATCCCGCTACTATATCGGAAACCTGAGATATAGCCCAAAAACTAGCTTTTGGCTGCGGCGAAGCTGCGGACAAAAGCTAGTATAAAATAATAGTACGATCGAAAAGGTTAAGTAAAATTTGCTCTGCCCTCATCAGATGGGTGACCAAAACGTGACACTCGTTTTTAGACATGTCGCCTTCTACATGCTTCAGAAGGCACGATAAGTAGTGAGTCCCGACTGTAAAGTAGATAACACCCTGGCAGTCATAGGATATATAATATGACAGAATCCTGAATAAAAACCTGACTTCGATCTTGTTCTGAGGTCACCGGTTGTTCCCTACTTGGATCGTGGAGGTCAGACAGGTAATCACTCCGTGTCATCGGTTACGACTGGGTGCTCTGCGCTGTCGGCTCCCCCCCGGGCTGGCGGTCATCTGCTATGCGGATGACACGCTGGTCGCGACTCGGGGCGGAAACTTCGAGGAAGCGGTTTTCTGGCCACCTTAGGGACCTCGGAGGTGGTCAGGAGGATCGGGGCGCTGGGGCTTAGGGTGACCCTGGATAAGTCGGAGGCCCTACTTTTCCATGGGCCCCGACGTCGGCCACCTGCTGGCGCCTCGATCACAGTGGACGGGGTCCAAATTGAGGTTCGGGCCCAGATCAAGTATCTGGGCCTGGTGCTGGACGGGCGGTGGCGCTTTCGCAAGCACTTCCACCAACTGTCCGCGAAGCTCGTTGGCGCGGCGTCCGCCCTTGCACGGCTCATGCCGAATATGGGCGGACCCAACAATGCGTGCCGACGGCTTTACGCTGGGGTGGTCCGGTCAATGGCGCTGTACGGCGCACCCGTGTGGGCGGAGTTCCTGGACGCACTGAACAGGGCTCTTCTGTGGAGACCACAGAGGGTCGTCGCGTCCAGGGTCATACACGGATACCACAGGGTGTCGACGGAGGCGGTCTGTACATTGGCCGGAATCCCCCCATGGGACTTGGAGGCGGAGGGGCTCGCGGATGTGTATCTGCGGTCGTCGCAAGAGTCGGCGGGGCGAGGGCGCCCCCAAATCCGTGAGGTGGCCAGGTGGCAGGGCGACACCCGCCGAGCTGCCATGGCCAACTGGAGGGCGCGGCTGGAGGCGCCCCGGGCCGGTCTTCGGACCGTGAGGGCATTCCAGCCGGTGCTGGAAGAGTGGACAGGGCGACGGAACGGAGTCCTTACCTTCCGACTGGTGCAGGTGCTGTCGGGGCACGGTTGCTTCGGCAGATATCTGCACATTGTCGCAAGGAGGGAAGCGACTCCGGGCTGTCACCATTGCGGCTGCGACGAGGACACGGCGCAGCACACGCACGAGTCGTGCCCGGCTTGGGTCGAGCAGCACCGTGAGCTCGTCGCGGCAATAGAGGGGAACCACTCGCTGCCGAGCGTCGTCAGAGCGATGCTTGGCAGCGACAGGAATTGGGTCGCGGTCGCTGCCTTCTGCGAGGAGGTCATCTCGTGGAAGGAAGCGGCGAAGAGGGCCAGGGAAGCTGATCCTTCCGCAGACCCGAACCGCCGCCAGCGACTGGGGTGGCGCAGGCGTGAATATTTGCGCCTAATACCGCCCTAGCTGGGGCTGCAGGTAGATGGACCGGGAACGGCCGCCACCCGCAAGGCCTCCCGCGAAGGTGTGACGCTCCGTGTGCGGATGAGTCGCTCAGATGAGGGTACCCGAAATGGTAAGCCGCCGGCGGACCACCGAAGGAATGTAACATAGTTCCAGTGGCCCGCCATTAAAGGTGGAGAGACGGCACGCGGCGGGTTTCTTTAGTGGGCGAGGGCCCCACACTACCCTGTTCGTTGCCCCGAGCGACGGGGTGTGGAAAATTTTTAGTAGGAAATTTTTTGTAGGAAATTTTTTTCCCGCCTAAACAAAAAAAAACAAAGATAATCACTCCGGGTAAATACTGGTGATCTGCTATATCTATCAAAGTTTGCGAAAGGGTTAGAAGCCTAAAATAATAATGATGAATAGTGTACCTTCATGGAAAGACACAGCCGTCTTACCTATAGAAATTGGGATATTTCGTAATTTCAATATATTTGCGTATCATTTTAGGTCCTTATCGACGTTCTTTTGCCAGGGTTTGTGTAGTTTGTAAAGCCTAATGTGATGGCTGGTGTAGTCCTAAGCAGAGGCGGCGTAAGGCGTGGGTGACGTGAGCCATCGCCTACGGCCTCGCACTCCTAGGGGCCTCGCACCTCTAAGGCAGGACGAGTACAATTTTCGGACGTGATTAAAACGCCGAAAAATGTTATTCGTCGTAAAACAATAATAGTTAAGTACACCAAATTTAATTCGGCGTATAAAACGACGAAAAATTTAATTTGCTGTAAGTCAATAAACCTTACTCATACTAAATTATTTTTTATGTCGGCTAGCAACATTTGTGGTAACTACATACTATGGGGAAACACCGCCGGCCAGTGCCAGTACAATAGTTTCTTGTTCCATTGTTTTTGTTATTTTCACGCCTCTCCTCTTTTGTATTTCAGGCAGATTTTGAAGTGAAAATATGTATGGTTCATTATTTCAAAAGATAAATATTACCTAAATAATAGAACCTAACACGTGCAAAAAGATACTGTCGGTCGGTTGATCGGCCCAGTATGTTTACTAATAAAAATTAAAAACAACGATATATTTCAGTACAAGAAATACCCTACATATTTTTGTACTTACTTACTTACTTATCATCACGCCATCTCCCTTGCGGGGTAGGCAGAGAGAACAGAGTGTCAAAAGTCTCTATTCTTGCATACATCGCTCACTTCCTCAACATTCATAATTCTCTTTATACACACTCGCCGGTTCCGGAGACTCCTGACTCCACCTTCCTTCAATACATGACCTATTTGGTCTGTACCTACATCCTTCCACTTTCGCATTGTATATCTTCTTAACCAGTCACACGTCCGGCATTCTTTCCACATGTCTGAAGCATCAAAGCATTCCCTTTCGCATCTTTACACCAATACTCTCTTTCATACCTACTCGCTCTTTTACGTCGTCGTTACGAATGCGGACAGTCAGCCTCACTCCAAAGATTCTCCACAGAGATCGCATTTCAACCGCATTGATTTTACTCTCATGCTCCTTTTTGCATACCTAACTCTTGCTTCCATATAATATCGATGAGAGAAGCACTGCGTTGTTTATAAAATAAACAAATTAATCCACTTGTTCTAGCAAAACATTAACTATTGATACTCTAACATCAGTTCTGGCTTCTTCTCTTGAAAAACCATTGTTTTGGTTTTGCTCACATTCACCGTAGGCCATTTTTCGTACAATCTTCTATCATTACGTCGACTAAGGTTTGCAGATCAGCTGCGGACTGCGCTAATAAGACCGCATCGTCTGCATAATGCTTTAAAAAGCAGGGAGTTAACCACACATTCGTTTTATTCAACCTTTGTAGACATTTGTCTAGATATATGATAAACAGTCTGGCTGATAGAACGCAGCCCTGTTTAACGCCGACATTAACATTATACCAGGGCGCCATTTCATCATCCAGCCGCACACAAGCTCTGCAGTCCATGTAGTTGGAGTGCACCGCTCGCAGCAGTCTACCGAGAAAACACTTTGATCCGTGCATTGCCCCTTCCACACCTGAAACCTCCTTGTACCTCACACAGAAATTCATCAGACACTATCCTCATTCTCCTTTCAATAATCTTACTACACACTTTGGCTGCCAAACTGGTCAAACTAATGTCTCAGTAGTTTGCACAGTCAAAACGTGACGACGTGAACGCGTTTTTAATCGAGGGCACGATGACTGCGCTTCTCCAGTCCTTGGGAACCATTCCTGAGCTCCAACATAAATTGAAAAACACCAGGAAGGATTCCCAGACACATGAGCCTCCAAGCTGGATCATCTCAGCAGATACCAAATCAATACCCGCTGCCTTACCATTTTTCAAACTTCTAATCGCCCATTCAACTTCGTCGATACTAATGTCAACAGAGGATGCCGGTACCGAATGCTGATCTGTTAGACCACATGTGGCACTGGCATCATATATGTCGGCATAATATATGATATCGGCATATTTTTGTATATATCTAATTAAAGGAAAAATAAGTAATTGAATAGTACATTATAATTTATTAATGTTTTTCTGTTGTGTTGTCGATTTGCTAGGCTAGAATTCCACTTTAGTTTAAGTCTTTTTAGCCCCCGACCCAAATAAATGGGTGTTATAACTTTAAGTGTCTGTATATCTCTGTATGTGTGTGTGTCTGTCCGTGGCACCGTAACTCCGAAACGGCCGAACCAATTTTGTTATTTTTTTGTATTCGAAAGGTCACTTTATCGGGAGTGTTCTTAAAAAAGTTTCATCAAAAACGCCTTAGTCGTATGAAACATTATATTTTTAAATTGAAATTTAGGGTGCTTTTAACTTTAATAAAAAATTTCTGTTGTTTTTTGAATCCATCTTTTTGCGTTACCAGCGGGCATCGCAAAATGTATGTTGCCCACATGAAATTTAGGTCTTGCTCCGCCACTTGTCCTAAGCGGTGTTCACAAAACACAGAATTTATATAGCGACGGTGCTTTATATCTACTGTGTTCTTTGATCCGAAAAACGCAAGGGAAAAAAGGTATGAAACGAATTAAAATCACTATCAAGATAATGAATACTTCTTTTATTGAGCCACTGATATAATATGTTGATCCCTGAGATTACCCATGTTGTAATACAGTTTATTACATGGGTAATCAGAAAAGAAGCTCAGGAATCTGCCATGTGGGGCCGGCTTTAGAATTAACCCACCCCTCTCTACCCATGGGAGTCGTAAGAGCCGACTGAGGGAATACCAGTGGAGTGGGCAGCAGCACTCCTTCGAGTATTAACAGCATCCACTGCGATCGCCAACCTGCCTGCCAAGCGTGGCGATTACGGCACTATCCCCCATTCTTGGGCAGGCTTATGTCCAGCAGTGGACTTAAAAAGGCTGATGGATGGATGGATACACAGTAATACAGTTTTTACAGCTTAATAACTACTTGTATAATAGTTAAAGACAATGTCAAGGTACCTACTCATTCGATTAAAATTATTTTGCCACCCAAAAGGTAAACAATTTAATATGGTAATATACGAGTAACAAATCGAATGTGACGATTCTGTGAACTGTTAAAATATTCTGACAATATTTGACAATATCATGGAACTAATATGTATTTATACATATGATATTAGGTCCATGGACAATAGGTATTTAAAATGGTATTTAACTAGGTACTATCGCATTGATAATAATAGAGACCAACGTATTTTTACAGATATAATACTACTACTACTAACTAGTAGGAGTCCTAACTCCTTTTAGTTAACCTGTAAGTACGAGTTCTCATTGGCAACAAAATCCAGTCCCAGTCGCGGTAGACGTTGTCCGGCCCAAACTTTGGCATGCCTTCTATTACTTAGTGGCTCCAGAAGTTTTTATCGATATTTAGATTTTCGATTGAAAATTTTGATGTGTAACATCTAATGCGGAGGGAGGATAATTTGACGTGTAACATCTAATGCGGAGGGAGGGTAAACTCTGCTGTTGGCGTGGCGACGCTTTTATTGTACTTGTCTCGTTCAAATCTTGCAAGTTAAATTTGACACACTTCCCGGTTTCCGATTGAGCTGAGATTTTACACGCATGTGTATATCACGTGACAATGTAATATTATGTTGACATTGAGCTGATCTGATGATGGAGCTGGAAGGTGGACATAGGAACTCTATAATAAAACGGCGCAAACCCATCGAGTTTGGGCTCGTATGATTTGTCTTGCCGAGTACTTTGTGTTTAGATGGTATCCCCCCTGATGATGAAGCTGGAAGTTGGCCATTTGATTCACCTTGACAAGTACTTTGTCTTTAGATGGTATCCAGGGTCTGATGACGGAGCTAGAAGGTGGCCACAGTAACTCTGTAATGAAACTACGTAACCCTATCGAGTGTATACTCGTTTGATTCGTCTTTGTACTTTGTCAAGTTATGATCATTTTATTTCTACAAAATAATTTAGATGTTTTCACATCTGCTAGACGTCCCGCGACGTCTAGTTTTTTTTTTAGTTACACGATCAAAAAATCATAAATGGCTTAAATAGCTATTTAAGTCTATGTGATGACGGACTAAGAACACAAGAGTTACCACCCGGATCTAGTTGAAAACCAGCGTCAGATGATCAAGTTTGACAACAAGCTGAACTAGATTCCCATTTGGCGGTACTCTTTTTAGTATTATTGTTGTTTTAGTATGCTCATGTTTTTGTGTTGTTATGCATTCTGTTTTTTTTTTACGACTTTAATTATCGTTAGTTTCCGCCAAATGCCGAAGGCAGCGTACGAGACGTCTAATGGAAGTAAGCAATTAGGTACCCATTGTATTACTGGAGGTTGGGTACCAAATGGGAGCATTCACTTTCTACCCAACCTGGAAACATTTTTTATTTGAAAGGCCTTGATTAGACTTAAAAACTGGTATACATTTTATCTCGCTACTATATCGGGAACCTGAGATATAACCGAAAAACTAGAAAATTATTTAAACTAGATTTTTTTTTGAATTTATTTAAAAAACTACTAGATGGATTTTGATGCAACTTTTTTTATTTGAAAGGCCTTGATTTGACTTAAAAACTGGTAGACATTTTATCCCGCTACTATGACAGGAACCTGAGATATTATAACCGAAAAATTAGATTTTGGCTGCGGCGCAGCCGCTGGCAAAGTCTAGTCCTAACTATTACAAAACGGTAACAGAGATGTCTGTACTTTTAAGATAGGTATTTGAGAAAAAATGAAAAAATGTCTGTGTATAAGAGTGTCTGAACACATAATTTTTTATTTAGATTTTTCTATCTGTTTGTTCGTTCGCGCATCACGCAAAAATTACTAACCAAATATAATGCAACTTTTTATTTGATAGCTCTTGATTATCTATCTATTTAATCTATACTATTGAAAAGTTGAGACAGACATTATTTAGGTCATCACTAATTAATATTATATGGAAGCGAGAGTTGGGTATGCAAAAAGGAGCATGAGAGTAAAATCAATGCGGTCGAAATGCGATCTATGCGGAGAATCTGTGGAGTGAGGCTGACTGACTGCATTCGTAAAAACGACGTAAGAGAGCGAGTAGGTATGTAAAAGAGAGTATTGGTGTAAAGATGCGAAATTGGAAGGATGTAGGTACAGGGGGAGACCGAGAGTCACCTACCTAGACCAAATCGGCCATGTATTGAAGGAAGGTGGATTCAGGAGTCTCCGAAACCGGCGAGCGTGTATGAAGAGAGTTATGAATGTAGAGGAAGCGAGAGATGTATGCAAGAATAGAGCCTCTTGGCACTCTGTTCTCTCTGCCTACCCCGCAAGGGAAATGGCGTGATGATAAGTAAGTAAGTACTAATGACTATGTGAAGTCAGAAATTAATTTGCATTAAATCTTAATACGATTTTTGATGAGCTAAGTTTTCGAGTCCCGCAACCCTAATCAGCTGTTTTTCTGAACTTTCTTTGACCTAATAAAGATCAATAACGTAGATGTGACATAATATGAGATCATAGTCAAATGCCTACAATTCATTGCAGCTGTGAGGAACTATGATCCCATTTTACCATGAAGACGAAGTTATTTTGTATATGCATTTTCTTTAGCTGACATTGAAAATCATTCCAAATTTGTATTTACTTTGTATTTACTTTATTTCTTTTATTTTTAATTTTATTTATTTACTTATTTTTACTTTTTATATTTGTATTTACTTTCGAACCCTATGTACCTACAATTATTGCGGTTAGTTCATATTGCCTCCATGGCGTATTGGCTAGCGTATGCGACTGCTGATCACGAGGTCCCGGGGATTATCTCGGGCCAGGCAAAAAGTGGTATTTGGGATTTTCGTAAGAAGTTTCTCAGTAGCTACCCGGAGTTTGGAAATGTGCCCGGTAGCCGGCAATAGGCTCGCCTCCTATTACGTGGAACTTAAACATAATTGGACAGCCGTAGGTGAAAATAAATACACCTCTGCCTAACCCTTCGGGGATACAGGCGTGAAACTATGTTATGTTATGCATTTAGGTTAAAAAAATTGGCCTGTCTGCCTAATACTCTTTAGAATCACAATATTTATAAGTTGCGTGATTGGATATTATTTTGAAACGCCTATCGGTTTGGCTACTTCATTGGCTAATCGAGCATCTTTATTAAAAGCCGACAGTGACCCCGATTTCTTTTGAAAAAAGCCGCGTTTTACCTAAAGCATTGCACAAAGGATGCCGATACCTAAAGCATACTGTACACTGCACCGTTTTTAATTCAACATCTTTTTGTTATTTTGGAAATGAATTCAGTTCACATTTTTGATAAGTACTCTAATGTAGGATTATTTGAAATTTTGTTTAGCTGACATTGAAAATCATTCTAAATTTTTATTTACTTTCGTTAAATACCTATTTACCCAATAAAGATAATTCTAATAGGCTCCTATTAAGTTAAAACGGATAAATTTAGTCAGAAATGGATATCTTTGACCATCCTCGTGTCAGTAATAGCTAGGTCACTATGCAGATTTATTTTTACCCGACTACGCAAAGCAAAAAGGATATTGTACATTCGAATTATTTACCTACAATTATTACGGTTAGTAACTATTGCCTTCGTAGCGTATTGGCTAGCGTATGCAACTGCTGATCACGAGGTCTCAGGTTCGATTCCCGGACTGGGCAAAAATAGTTATTGGGTTTTTTGGAAATGTTCCCGGCAGACGGCAATAGGCTGGCCCCCTATTACGTGGGACGTAAACATAGTTGGCGAACCGTGGGTGGAAAAAATACACCTCTGCCTAACCCTTCAGGAATCGAAAGCGTGAAACGATGTTATTTTATGTAATTCCTTATTTTGTTCATTTGTCATACTGTTATTGTAATTGTATGTGAAATACTTACATAAACACAAGCCACGTGCATGCCTTTCCGTGTTATTCGCTCTTGTGTGGCTCGGTCTAGTGTGCCTACACCTTAATTATGTCGAAATTTCAAAGGATATTTACCTACTTACTACAATTAATTTAGTAGTCTTCCTGCTGTCTTACTTGTTAGTTCGTCGCGTCGAACTATTTGGATTGCAGTGACTTCGTGTGATAATCATGGCAGATTATGGAAACAATGAATATTACGACATGATATTGTGTGTCGGTGCGGTGAGGAATAACAATCTGGTTGCCGCCCGCGAATTGTACCACCGTCGGTACCGGAATAGGAGGCTTCCCTCATACACCTGTTTCCGCTGGAAGAATTGCCAGTAAGTCTGTACCGAGACATGGTGCTGCAACAGGACGGCGCGCCTGCACATTACGCCCACGGTGTCTGAGAATACCTGGATCGCCGTTTTACGATGTGGATAGGCCGCGGCGGCACAGTGCCTTGGCCGGCACGATCTCCGGACTTAACTCCGTTGGACTTCTTTCTGTGGGGCTACCTGAAAGGAGTAGGTTATGCCACTGACTGTGAAACTGTCCAAGAAATGCGTGACAAAATTATTTCTGTTTCTAGCACGGTCTCCCCACAAATGCTCCAGAATGCGACGCGGTCCGTAGCTCGCCGAGCCGAATTATGTATTGAAAGGGAACGACGGCACATTGAACCCTTCCTTTAGTGGTGTGGATGCAAAACCTACCTACCTACTTCCATTTGTGTCCTGTATCATGTTGTGATGTACCTGTGCTGCTTTTAAAGTACTAGTGATCAAATAACTACATACTTAAGTACCTAACAACTTACTAATTAGCTAAAACAAAACCAACATGGGATGTGATGTGGTGTATTCCGTGTATTTAATTTGTGAAACTTCTGAAGTGTAAAGTTGCGCAGGTTACAAATAAGAAGGATGGTATGTACCTACGCTTTGTTTATGTTTATGGTAGGCCTTACGTCCGTAGGTAGGTTACCTTACTTTGTTTATATAACGGCTCCGCCCAAAAATGGCGGTCTCTTCAAAAGTTAGGGTTGTCTAAGAAAAGAAATTGAAAAATAATATTTTTATTTTGTAGGAAATTTCTTTGTTTTTTTATTGACTTATTAAAATTTAAACGTCACAATATTATTACATATGGCTCACATAACGTAGCATTGAATCTACTACCCTTTGTGATTCACGTAGTATAGACGTGTCTGAACACAAAACAATTTTTTTTATATTTTTTGTCTGTTTGTCTATCTGTTTGTTTGTTCGCGCATCACGTAAAAACTACTAAACTGATTTTGATGCAACTTTTTTTATTTGATAGCTCTCGATTAGGCTTATATATATTTATATACTGGCATATATTTTATCCCGCTTCTATACCGGGAACCTTAGATATATAACCCAAAAACTAGGTTTTGGCTGCGGTGGAGCCGCGGGCAAAGGCTAGTCTATACTATTATAAAGCTGTAACAGAGCTGTGTCTGTATATTTAAGATATTTGAAAAAAAATATTGTAATAGGCTATACAATTTGAAACTTTATGCATATACTATAGTATATAGGCGTGTCTAAACACAAAACAATTTTTTTTAGAATTTTTGTCTGTTTATCTGTTTGTTTGTTTGTTTGTTCGCGCATCACGCATAAACTACTGAACGGATTTTGATGCAACGTTTTTTTTATTTGAGAGCTCTTGATTAGACTTAAAAACTAGTAAACATTTTATCCCGCTACTATATCGGGAACCTGACATATAACCCAAAAACTAGGTTTTGGCTGCGGCGAAGCCGCGGGCAAAGAGTATTACTTGATAATATTACATTTTATCCCGCTACTATATCGGAAACATGAGATTGAATCTAAAAACTAGCTTTTTGCTGCGGCGGAGACGCGGGAAAAGGCTAGTTACTATATAGACACCTACCATTCATTGACGCGGACGCCGTGCCGACGAGCTTTGGCGCAAGACGGCGGAAGTGCTCGTCAAAGTGCCACCGTCCATCCAATACCAGGCCCAGATATTTGATGTGGGCCTGGATTGGCAAGCCCACACCGTTGACCGTTATCGAGGCGCTGGCGGGAGGGCCCCGTCGACGCCCATGGAAGAGGGCCTCCGATTTTTCAAGGGCCACCCTAAGCCCCAGTGCCTCGATCCGCCTGACCACCTCCGCGGTACTTGAGGTGGCCAGCGTTGCCACCTCCTCGAGGGTCCAGCCCCGGGCTGTGACGAGCGCATCGTTTGCGGAGCAAATTACGCCCAGCCCGGGGGGGAGCCGGCCACGGAGGACCCAGTCGTAGCCGATGTCCCACAGGAGCGGCCCAAGAACCGATCCCTGCGGGTCGGCGCACGACATAGCCCTCCTTACAACGTCCCCTTCCCGGTCCACGAAGAGGACGCTGCGGCCGTCGAGACCATTCATTGACGCCTAGCACAGTCTTAACATACTATAACTTATTAGAAGAAAATTAATGGTAACAACAACCCCATTTGGCGGTCAACGTAACCGACAGCTTGTTATGCTAGACCCACATACTGGTAATATTCAATTGAAAGTAAAGAGCTACATATATGTGGGAAATGAGACTTAAGGTCATTCTGAGGTAATCGATATGTAGCTGTATTAAATCACTATTATTTATTACTAGCATATGCGCAGCGCATACGTGTTGTAGCGAGATAAAATGTATAGGTACCAGTTTTTAAACCTAATCAAGAGCTATCAAATACAAAATTTTCATCTAAATAGTAAGTATTTTTGCATCATGCGTGAACAAAGAAACAGACAAAAATTAAAAAAAATGTTTTGGGTTCTGTTTGAACCTAAATAATCTAAATCTATACTATTATAAAGCTGTAACAGAGCTGTGTCTGTACATTCAAGATATTTGAGAAAAAAATTACTTAAATAGGCTATATTATATAGCCTATATAGGCAGGCGTGTCTGAACACAAAACAATATTTTTTAGAATATTTGTCTGTTAGTTTGTTCGCGCATCACGCAAAAACTACTGAATGGATTTTGATGCACCTTTTTTATTTGATATTTCTAGAGTAGATTTAAAAACTGGTATATGTTTTATCCCGCTACTATATCGGGTAGGTACAGTATTTTGTATTTTTTTCCTCAAATACTTTGTATGTAGGTAGGTACCGTAGGTACAGACAGTGCACTTTTATCAGTTATGTATATAAAAGAATAACTGTCTAACTGACTGACTGACATATCAATGCACAGCTCAAACTTCTGGGGCTTGGATTGTGAATGGGTTTCTTTGATGACGCGAGCGAAGCTGCGGCTAATGCCATAGTAGGTTTATAATGGCATAGAAGAATTAGATAGAGCTCAGGCATATCTAACAGTTACAAAAGAGAGATCATTAGAAACTTAATCCCTCTGCGAAAGTTGCTTTACGTATAAGCAAAACAAGATTCATTAGAATATCGGTGGCGCTAAAGATCAACTTTATTGGAATTTGAAAGGTAGAGGGGCCTTGTATACTGTACTGTAGGTAATCCTAAAAGTTGTGTTTCGTAAGGTAAGTGAGAGCACCTCCCACCTTATCCTCTCCTTATTATACGTCGTCTTCACTTCCTATCTCTTTCATTGGAGAGGCGACGCGTGATGCCTCTGGTGTTGCTATAGCGTCTATAGGCTACGGTAACAGCATACCATCAATCAGTACCGTATGCTTGTTTGCCACTTATGTACTATAAAAAAATATAAATTTTTTGTTTCGATTATAAGAGTGCCTTTAGTTTATACGCTTTTAAAGAGTATGTCAGACACGCGAACGCGATTACGAAACTGTTATAAGCACACTAAAGCTATGTTTTTTTTAGCTACCTTCAGTTTATATTTTAGAGCTTGTGACTATGCTAGTCATTGGAAACATTGGAAAATCGCGTATTGATTTAATTATTTAAAAAAAACAGATTTGCATTATCCAAGTTCAGTCACGGCTTTGTCTAATCTTGAAAAGACTTTGGAACGAACAATAAAATCTCATTTAACATTTCCAACATCTAACTATTTACACATATATCTATACTTTAAAGCAGGGGTCTCCAAACTACGGCCCGCTAATGCCATCAATCCGGCCCGCGACAGCTTAGCCTAGTATCATCAATCTGGGCCCGCGACAGCCAATGTCTTATTGTAGTTACTATTGCTGTGATAAGTTGAAGAAGAAAACACAGAATGATAATTACTCGGCTTTTTTTACTTGCAAGGTAAAACTTAACGACAGAAAAGATGACTCTGAAAACTTAACTTAAGTAAGTGTATAAGGTAAGTGTCTAAGCTTAAGCATATTAATAACTAACAAATAATGAGATTTATGTAAATGTGTTTTGGCCCTTGGAACATACTGACAAAATAATTATGTCCCTAAGGCTTCAAAGTTTGGAGACCCCTGCCTTAAACCCATTCACGGCTTGTGATTTTAAGGAAATCATTCTGTCCATGACATCTAATGCAATTAATAGCGACTCCATAAGCCGCAATATGAACCTTCCCATCCTAGACCAAATTGTTCGTCCTGTGGCATCTTTCCAACGAAATGGAAGAAACCTCAAATTACTCCTCTTCCAAAGAAATTAAAATCTTTCTACTCTACCCTTCCTCTCCAAAGTGCTCGAGCACCTTATCCACTTATATTAACAGATCACTGGAACTATGTAACATTACTTTAGTTGTGACTTAACTACCCATACGACATATCGGTCAGTGACAACATTACGAACCTGGGTGTACTGATCGACAGAAATCGATCTTGGGACCTACAAATGCAGAACCCACTTACAAAATTCTCTTCACATCCCTATCCTTGACTATGCCAGCGCTAGCTATCAAGACCTTACCGAGACCTAACTTGATAAACTTAAGCGACTCCAAAATTTTTGGATAATATATTTGGTTTTTCTGATTATGATCATATCTCAGAATTTCGAAAAAATCTCAAATGGTTACCAATACGTCTTCGCCGGAATGCTCATATACTTTTCTTATTATACAGTAATATCCCTTACGTGGTATACATATGTACCTACGACATCACGTACGACACCCACGGGAACGAATGAGGTGGTGACACTTGTATTTTTAGTCTGTCACTATACGGATATTGGTATCAATATCGTATGTAATTGTAGTTTAGCGATCATCTTCAATCCACGTTTTGCCGTCTTATTAGCTAGGTACATCACCTCTTCACAGGACGTTTCTTAATAGAGCCATCTAGATACGAGTACTTCTCATTTCATCTTTTACGTTTAAATTTTAATTGAGGTAATTACCATTCACAACCTTAGAGGAATTATTCTTTTACAAAATTGTATTTATTATAATCTATCTGACGCACCTTACATAGCACACCCACTTTAAAACGTATTGATCTTTGAAGCGACGGCCTATTTACATACCTGCCCAATATTGGGAATGGTCGATGTTGTAGGCATATAGAGACAGGTAGATACACATACATTTATGATCTCATTAACTTTTACATAAAATATTTAACTAACAAAGTTTGTAATTAATATAAAATATCAATCTTAGAAAATGTATACTTACTTTAAATTACCCCAAAGTTTGTTCTTTATCGAAATAGGTAATTGAAAAAATGTAACGTTGGGACTGAACATTACATCTTTGCATAAATAAATGACTTAAATTTGATGTATATGCTAGCAACTGTTTTAATATTATGGCAGCAATGTAAAGTGAGCGAGCGATAAGCCTGAAATAATAGATAGTCGTTGATGAGACCCGAGATCGATACCTGTTTCAATTAGTTCTTGTTACTAAGGCACTTTTTTATTTTATATACCCACCCAACTACGGCGTCATAAATAAATTGTCAATAAGATCATGCACTTAGGTAGGTATATCAGAGCGGAATACTAAATGTTGTTTAAAGTTTGATGACCACTACACCATCAGGTAGAGAATTATAAAACACATTTAAAAATCGATTGATCGATGAACTGACTAGCGATTGAAAGAGTTGATAATCACCCAGATATTACTAAATTTACATATTATTAAATTTACCATTTAAAAAAAACCCATAATAAATTGTCCTAAGCTTGGGCATGAATAATAATACCATAAGAACATAGTAACTATAGGAGACTCTAGATTTTAATGGTAGATATAGAAACTAGAAATGCTTTAGTTCTGGTTAGAACTAGTATGCGATAGATACCTACTTACCTGACCATACGTATGTGTACACATTATAGGTGGAAGGCGCCGCGTTTATTTATAATACCTATGTATAATACCTATGATAAAAAGCATGTTACTGTGGATTTCTAATACCATTAAACTCGTTATAAATAACTTTAATTACATTGTTTATTTGGTTTGACTCACAATCCTCCTTCCTTTAATTTAACGAGATTTAGGGAGTACAATCTCCGGTGGTCCGGCAGTTTGACTATCCCTAGTATGTATTACTTACTGATGATGTGCGGCGGTTAACACTGACCATCAGGAGGGCCGCTGCCTCGTCTGACGTAGGCAATAAAAATAATACGTGAGCAAGTTTATAACATACTATTACTTTTGTGTGTATACATAATTTTCAAAAAAGTAAAGACTTTAAGAAAGGTTACTTATATTCATTATACCTTGTCATTATAGACAGGTGTACTGTCTCAGTGATAACGTTATCAGCGTGAGACCGACCAGTTGATGTTAAGGTGCCTTGTGTCGGCAGGAACAAAATATATTAAAGCCAATATTTTTATTGCATGTCATACAGAACATGTTATTATTTATGAGTAATACTTTATTATTTCAACCTTATCTTTACTTCCTTACTATTATTACAAATGTGAAAGTGAGTTTGTTTGTTACTTACTCACTTCTTGAGGCCGTAACTACTAAATTAATTTATTTTTGTTTTTATACTACTTATCAAACAAGCATATGGCTGATGGTAAGCGGTTACCGTAGCGTAGGAGGTAGAGAAGTATAATGAAAAGAGAATAGAAAGGATAATAAAGAGAGGATAGGAAGGATACTAAGGAGAGGATAGGGAGGGGATTTGAGCAAATACAACGGTAGAAGTACCTACCTTTTTTTCACGCTGGTCTTTTGTGAGAGGGTGGTGGTAGTTCCCCGATCGAGCCGACCCGTGCATGCTGGGATAAGCAAGGCTCAACCAGTCTACCACTAATACCACCTTTGACAAGATGTAGGTACTAGTAAAAATTAAAAAATAAAGAATAAGACTTTGTATTTTAATTAAGATAAAATACGTAGTAGTGGTACTCATATCCTATCGGACTTGTAAATATAATCAGTGCAGATATTGGTTCAAAGTCAATATATTTATGTAACCGGCTTACGTCAACCTAACGAAATTGCAATTTCCCCTAAACATATATAAGTAATAACCATTAAAACAAACTCGTAGATAAGAGTTTGTTTTAATAATTATTGTTTTTCAATAAGCTTATTATTATGTTAAATCTTATAATGTAAGTTAGAGCTTTTCAAAAAGCTTATTATCGATAGATTTATTTATCGTATAGGTATTAATTAAACCGTTCTATAGTCGGAATTTTAATTCAATTCCAGATTTGACATTAGCTACTGTCTTTTTGTAAAATAATGATACCACATATTAATAGTGTAGTGATGAACACAAAAATCGATAAACAATCGCGATTTATGTTTATGTATGTAATCATAATATTGGTGTGCCAATTAAACACTAAATTATTGATTTTTATTTAAATAAATACATAATTATTCATAATAATTATTTATTAATTAGTAACCGCTGCTTTATTTTATAAAAAGTTAATATTTTTGTTTTTTATATTAAAAACAAAACTTATAATAAAAGAGCCTAGATAGTTTTCTGTATTGGCAACCCGTGCGCGCTCGTGCAGCTATCGCCATTTTGTTTATCTTGTCATTCGGCTTCATTCTCCCAGTCTAACTGCACGAATATCTTGTTTCATTGCGAATCGATATTTTGTTATTTTGTTGGGTTTTTGTTAAAGTTTTGTTACGTTGTGTTTGTTGTTACGTTTATAGTTTTTTGTGAACTTTGAGTGAATCTATTTGTTTTGGTTTTCCATCAAAATGGATCCTCAGCCAAGTACATCACAAAAAGACGTGGATGTTTTCTTGTCCCCAAGAAAAAAACGTCCACGAAAAGCTTACACTGTTACTGAAAAATTAATGATCTGCAACGCCTACAAGTACGTGAAAAATGAAACTTCTGCGCAATTGGAGGCCTTTGAAGTTGTGGAAGAAAATGAATGTATGAGCAAAGTTGCTGACATATTGGGAATAACCTCACGCTCTGTTTGTAACGTTTTGAAGGAAGTAAATAAAGGTGCGCCACCAACTCCTCATAAAGTAAAGCATCTGGACGGTATCCAGAAGATGCAGGTTCAAATCCTGCTCCTGACTGTTATTTTCGATTTCACATTTTTCACTTTGTGTTTAATGTATAGTGCTAAGCATGTCAAATGCTAAAAATATATATAAAAATATCTAAATATTTAAAGGGTTTGCGTCATTATTAGGTAAAATCTTAATTGTAAAATTAATTTTACCTGGTCGGTATAATGTATGAAAATACTTCTGACAGATGGCGCAGGCGTCACCCAAAGACGTTAAGTATGATGTGTTATCGAAATTAGCAGTCAGGAGCAATTGTCAGGATGGCTGAATTGGTAAAGCATCTGGACGGTATCCAGAAGATCCAGGTTCAAATCCTGCTCCTGACTGTTATTTTCGATTTCACATTTTTCACTTTGTGTTTAATGTATAGTGCTAAGCATGTCAAATGCTAAAAATATATATAAAAATATCTAAATACTATATTTATTTTTAGGTCATACTGTAAAAAAAACTTGGGTGGACAAGAAAGTCACATCATCTCGGCAAGCGTTTTTGGAGGGACTGACCACTGAATTAAAAAATCCATCTGGAAAAGGCAAACGTCTCATAATTAGCCATATAGGTAGTGAAGAAGGCTTCCTGGAAGAGGGGCTCATGATTTTTGAAGCAAAGAAAAATTGTGAATATTACCATGATGAGATGAATGCAGTTTGTTTTGAGGAGTGGTTCGCTGGAGTCTTACCATAATTAAGACCAAACTCAATTGTGGTGATGGATAATGCACCTTAACACTCCCGAAAATTGGAAACGGCACCAGCTAGGCATTCAAAAAATTACGGGATCCGAATGGTCTAAATGCGTATCCCATGTTGTCAAAGAAGAGGAAAAAATGAGTAGGCTAGATATGTTAATTGACAATATCACAGACACATTTATAATAAATGTTACAGAAAGTGACAGCGATAGCGACAGCGATGACGGCGACGATTTATAAAATAAAATATTACCATAATACATCTATTTGTTTTATTTCTCATGTTCCTTCATGATCACATTTTTTTATTTATTTCACACAAAATTATTAAAGAAAACTCTAAGATCCTTAATAAAATTAATCGTCATAACTAAGTTATCCGTTCAGAAATATTTAATTTCCTGATATACTTAGTTTCTATTAAAGTAGTAGTTGTTTAGATATACTACTATAAACGCGAGGAATCGATCCGGAAATATTCCATTTCCGTATCGAATAATTTCGCAACGTCACTATTTAGTACTTGTTATGACAATTAATACAACGCTGCAACACTGAAATTGTCAAATCTGGAATCGAATTAAAATTCCGACTATAGGTGGATATCGATTCATTTAGGATAGGAAAGGAATATAAAAAAACTAGACGTCGCGGGACGTCTACCAGATGTGAAAACATCGAAATTATTTTGTAGAAATAAAATGATCATAACTTGACAAAGTACCTACTCCTCAAGACGAATCAAACGAGTATAAACTCGATTGGGTTGCGTCGTTTTATTACAGAGTTACTCCGACGACCTTCCGTCTCGTCAAGACAAATCATACGAGCCCAAGCTCGATGGAGTTATGTCATTTTATAACGGAGTTCCTATGGCCACCTTCTAGCTCCATCATCAGACCCTGGATACCGTTTAAAGATGAAAGTACTCGTCAAGATGAATCAAACGATTCCAAACTCGATGGAGTTGCGTCTTTTCATTACAGACTTACTGTGGCCACCTTCCAGCTCCATCATCACACCCTGGATCTAGGACTGAAGTACTAGTCAAGACATTTCAAACGTGCTCTAACTCGATGGAGTTGCGCTATTTAATTACAGAGTTTCGCATGGCCACCTTCCAGCTCCATCATCAGACCCTGGATACCATCTAAAGAGAAAGTACCCATTAAGACGAATTAAACGTGTCCAAACTCGATGGGGTTGAGTCGTTTCATTATAGAGTTACTGTGGCCACCTTCCAGCTTTATCATCAGCCCTTGGATATCATCTAAAAGCAAAGTACTCATCAAGACGAATCATACGAGCCCAAACTCGATGGGGTTGCGCCATTTCATTATAGAGTTCCTATGTCCACCTTCCAGCTCCATCATTAGATCAGCACCATGTCATCATAATATTGCATTGTCACGCGATATATATATGCGTGTAAAATTTCAGCTCAATCGGAAACTGGAAAGTGTGTCAAATCTAAATTGCAAGATTTGAACGGGACAAGTAAAATAAAAGCGTCGCATTAGATGTTTCACATCAAAAATGAAACAAAACTAATGTAAGGTATTACTTTACAATTATCAAAATTTAGGCCAATAGGTTACAATATTGTGTCCACTGAAGTAATGTAACATAGTTCCAATGGTCCGCAAATAGAGGCGGAGAGACGGCAGATGGTGGGTTTATTTGGTGGTGAGGGCCCGATACTACCCTGTTCGTTGCCCCGAACGACGAGGTGTGCAGTTAGGTACATTTTATCCCGCCTTAACAAAAAAAAATTACAATATAGTCTCATGTCTTTAATAAGTACCTAGATAGAGCTGAAATTTACAAATGTATAATATAGTTATTTATACTTTAAATAGGTGCTCCTTTAAATTTTGACAAAAGTATTTTTATTGATGTGAAACATCTAATGCGGAGGGAGGGTAAAATCGGCTGTTAGCGTGGCGACGCTTTTATTGTACCTACTTGTCCCGTTCTAATCTTGCAAGTTAAATTTGACACAATTCCCGGTTTACGATTGGCTGAAATTTTACATGCATGTGTATATCACGTGACAATGCAATATTATGATGACATGGATCTGATCTGATGATGGAGCTGGAAGGTGGACACAGGAACTTTATAATGAAACGTCGCAACCCCATCGAGTTTGGGCTCGTATGATTCATCTTGCCGAGTACTTTGTGTCTAGATGATATCCAGGGTCTGGTGATGGATCTGGAAGGTGACCACAGTTACTGTGTAATGAAACGACCCAACCCCATCAAGTTTGGAATTATTTGATTCGTCTTGACGAGTACTTTGTCTTTAGATGGTATCCAGGGTCTGATGATGGAGCTAGAAGGTGGCCATAGGAACTCCGTTATAAAACGACGTAACTCCATCGATCTTGGGCTCGTATGATTTGTCTTGACGAGTACTTTGTCTCTAGATGGTATCCAGGGTCTGACGATGGAACTGGAAGGTGGCCACAGTAACTCTGTAATGAAACGCAACCATATCAAGCTTATACTCGTTTGATTCGTCTTCAAGAGTACTTTGTCAAGTTATGATCATTTTATTTCTACAAAATAATTTCAATGTTTTCACATCTGCTAGACGTCCCGCGATGTCTAGTTTTTTTTATTTATATCTATGTTTAGAAATGCTAAAATTATTATAAAGTATATTCCCGCAGTACATATTAGCAGGTATAATAGGTTATGTGCATCAGGAATTTCCAGGAGGAGAACGCGTCTGAGAGTGGCGACGACAACAACACTGAAACCGAAGTCACTTCATTCGTATTGAGACTGTCCGCGCTCACGTTCGCGTCCGCGTCCTCAATACGTAACTCTCGCTTTTTATACAGCATATTATCTGAAAAACGGTTACACAATATTAAATCATTCAACACTATAAGTGATTTAGAAGAAAAGAATTTGCAGTACGTAAGAAGTGTATTCATCATATTTTTTATTATGCGTTCAAAAGTATTTTTAAACTTCTACAAGTGGTTGTGAATTAGACGAAATAGCTTTGAAATTGCAGGTACATTTCATATTTTTATACTATCATATATTCAATCAAGTACATCATATATTAGGTATGTAGCTACTTTGACGAACAGATGAGATCATGAGACATAACGTACATTCTTCTAGCCAGTCCTCTCTGACAGAGTGAAATTAGTTACATCTATCTATGCCTACTACTCGTATTGTAGAGTTGTAAGAAAGCTATCTATGTATCTACATTTAAGATATTTGAGACTAAAAATAATAAAATATGAGAACTAAGATAAATTACTGTAATAGACTACGAAGGACCCCTAAATAGCCTATTACAAATAAAAATTAATCTCTACTAAAGCTGTATATTAGCTATATAATATAAAGCTGTAACAGCTGTGTGTGTGTGTACATTTAAGATATTTGAGAAAAAATGACTGAATTAGGCTATATAGGCGTGTCTAAAGACAAAACGATTTTTTTTAGTTTTTTTTTGTTTGTCTGTTTATCTGTTTGTTTGTTCGCGCATCACGCAAAAACTAGTGAACGGATTTTGATGCAACTTTTTTGTTTGATAGCTCTTGATTAGACTTAACAACTGGTATACATTTTATCCCGCTACTACATCGGGAACCTGAGATATAACCTAAAAACTAGCTTTTGGCTGCGGCGGAACCGCAAGCAAAGGCTAGTATAAACATAAACCGTTTCTTTGTTCGCACATTACCTACGCCAAAACTACAGATCCGATTTTGATGCAACTTATTTTGTTTAATGGCTCTTGATTAGACATCAAAACTGATCAAAGTTTGTGTATCGGGAACAGGAGATTCAACCTAAAATGTTGCCGGCTCCATTTGCTAATAAGCCGCTTGTATATAAAGAAACTTCATTTATAGAAGAACATGTCATAAAGCTCGAAAATTACCGCAGTCGCAATTACGTTCTAAAAGCACTTTCATGTACGTTGAAAAAATATCTAAATATACTATATTTTCCTGGTGACAAGGATATACTATTTAGGTAAGTACTACGTAATCTAAGTCATCCATGTAAAGAAGGTGAGATGGGTCTCACATAGTTCTTCACAACCAAGTGTTAAGATGAACTAGGCAAGATCCTAAAGGACTTAAGCTGTCAATTAGTAGGAGAATGCTAGGTTAACAATAATATCTGCATCAGTTCTTACCGAACAGTTGTCGTAAGTCAAAGGAAGTGTGCAATGTTATTTGCTTTACGCAAATGTACCCGTACCTACATAAACAACGGCCAAGTAAGCCCCTGATAGAAAACATTAAATGTATATGTTAATATTGTCGTTCTTTTATATACAGCGCTTCAAATGTTTAGAGTGATTGAATTCCATGATTAATTTTAATAATTTACTTATTATATATTTATTTTTTAAGCACTGACATGCTCGGCTATAGGTACTGAAATATAATAAATTGTAACGGAATAGTAATAGTAGTACCTAGTATTAATTTTATATCCTAATATTTTACTAACCAAATGGTACACTAATGTATGCGTACCTATTGACTGCACAGATAGCGGAATGGCTTAGATACGTTCTCTCGCCCCAGTGTTGTGGCTTCGATTTCCAACAGGACAACTCTTTGTGTGATCCACAAATGGTTATTCTGAGTCTGGGTATACTTTGTGCCCGTGAAATTTGTAAATCCGCCGCAATACAAGGATTAATAGTCCTTAGTGCAGGGTGTTGTCTTTATGGGGTGTTGTGCCGGTTTACCTCCTAGTGGTGCACCCCGGGCAACGGCGGCAGTCGCCGGTGACTAAAATTCCGGACGGGATGGGTCTCCGCGTGTCCCTCTGACTCAGTAGAGGGCACAGCGGATAGAATAGAACGTCGGTGCCGGCTCCCCTGGTTCGGGGACAGTGGGGCCACAGCGCAAGAATCGTAAACCTGACTAGTGAAGGGCTGTGGTTATATCTCGCGGCCCATTTCAGGAACGAGGGTCTTGGCTTAATGGCCCGGACTGCGAGGAAGACAACCTCTATTAAAAAATTACCCCGAATCTCAAGTTCTGGCGCGCGGCGAGGAGATGGATGGCTGAAGGGTTGTCTTCAGCGCGGCGCGGCCCCAGCCAGGGTACCTGCGGACCTCCTGGTTGGGCTACAAATGTATCCGGGTATCGGGTTCTCTGCCAAGGTGGACTTTTATTTCTCCCTCAATCGTGGGTATAATATGGAAAATTTATTACACAAAACTTTAATCGCTTGAAACGCGTTAGACCGAGTTGGGTGAGAAATCCAACGTTTCAGCCGAAAGGGGTCCGGCTATAAATGCGCACACATAGCATCACGCCTGTATTCCCCGAAGGGGTAGGCAGAAGTGTATCACACACCCACGACTCGTCAGCTATGTTTAAGTCCCACGTAATAGGGGGCGAGCCTATTGACGTCTACCGGGCACATTTCCAAACTCCGGGCTGCTACTGAGAATTTTTCTTATCACTGGCCGACCCGGGGATCGAACCCGAGACCTCATGATCAGCAGTCGCTTACACAACCGCTACACCACCGGGGTAGTTAATATAAATGCGGCCCCTACCAACGTTACCGCGCGCAAAACGCGCGGCAGCCGTAATTGCCGCAGAGGCAGAAAGACGTACCAGACACCAAGGGATGGCTCGGCGGCGGGCAGCTCGGCAGGCACCTCAGCCACCGAGATGTCTGCCACTGAGGAGGGTGGCCTGAGTGAGGCCTCCACAATGCAGTCACCGCGCCGGCGGAGGTGCCGGTTTTACTGGAACCAATCCCATCACGCTTCTGGCGCAAGCGCACTCTATCCCTGCTCTATGCTACGTCTGAAGACTGCAGCTGTTGCAGCTGGCCATCAGCCGCATTGCAAAGGAGAGGGCCCGCATAGAGCTATTGGCGGGCCTGGGCAGGGATCCGTGGGGGCGCCCATACCAACGGACGCGGAACAAGCTCCGCGCCCACGGCACCCTCGTCATCGAATCGATGGAACGAGATCGCCTGTTGGAGCTGGTGAGGGATCTTTTCCAGCGCTCTATGGGGTACGTCCCCCCATAATGATTGCTCCGTCGTTGGCGGAAGAGGAGACACGAATCACTTTTGTCACTGACAAAAAAATGGACGAAGGAAGGCGGTCCAGACGGCGTTCCAGGTCTGGTACTCGGCGTCGCCACCGAATATATCAAGATTGGCTCCGGGCACTGCTCAACGCATGTTTGAGGTCCGGGCGGTTCCCGAAGCAATGGAAGTGTGGACGTCTATGATTGCCGCGGAAGGAGGGTCGCCCAACTGACTCTCCTTTCGCATAAAGGCCGCTGGTGCTGCTGGACGAGACAGCCAAACTGTTCGAGAAAGTGCTCGCGGACCGTCTTGCTTGGCGCCTCGAGAATGTTAGGCCGGGGCTGTCAGGATCGCAATTCGGATTCAGGGCGAGCCGCTCCACGATAGACGCACTGGCCACCCTGAAAACTCTGGCAACCGAAGCAGTGGACAAAAAGGAGATCGTTCTGGCAGTCTCGTTTGACATCGAGAACGCCTTCTACAGTCTCCCTCACGAGACATTAAAGGAGGCACTCCGGTTCCATGGAGTGCCTCCGTATTTCCCGGGGCTGTTGGAGGTGTACCTCGAGGGGAGGCACGTGCTCTGGAAGGGGGGCGACGGACGCCTGTACCGCCATTGGTTGGAGCGCGTCGTTCCACAGGGTTCCGTCCATGGCCCGATGCTGTGGAACGTCGGAATCGACTGAGTCCTACGGGGCTGGCTCGTTCCCGGGATGGAAGTCGTTTGCTATGAAAATGACACCCTTGTCACCGTAAGGAGGGTCGGCTGCGATGAGACCGTCCGATCGGCGGAAGTTGGAGTCGCGCTCGTCGTTGACTAGATCGGTATGTTGGGCCTGAGGGTCTCACTGGTTAAAACTGAGGCCCTCCTGTTCTATGGTCCTCACCGAGGTCCCCCCTGAGGAGCATGCCTGCATGTCCAGGGGGTTGCCGTGCCGGCGCAGACCCAGATGAAATATCTGAACCCAGATGAACCCAGATGAAATATCTGGGTCTGCACCTCGATAGTAAGTGAAATTTTGGATCGCAATTTGCCCAGCTCGCCCCTAGGCTCGTTAATTCTGCCGCGGCCTTGGGTAGGCTTCTGCCAAACACTGGAGGTCCAGGGTCGTCCTGCCGCTGACTTTATAGCAGTATACTGCGGTCTATGACGCTGTATGGTGCCCCGATCTGGGCGGACGCCCTCACCGCTCCTAATACTGCCCTCTTGCGACGCCCGCAGAGGGTCATAGCGGTGAGGCCCTTTAGGGGGTACCATACGGTGTCCTGGGCCGCAGCTTGCCTCTCCAGGCCGAGGCACTGATGAAGGTCTACTGGCTTCGTGCTGCGGCACGGGCCAGGGGCGAGGAATTCTCTGAGAGGAGTCTGGGCAGAGCTTGACGACGTGCGCCACACTCTGGAGGAATGCCTCGCCTGGGGCCCCAGCACCGCACCCTGTCGGTGGCAATTGGAGGAGGCCTATCGCTGCCAGCCGTAGTAAGCTAAATGCTCGGCGGCGACGGGTTCTGGTCAGCCGTTGCCTCCTTTTGTGAGGCAGTGATTGCACGGAAGGAGGCCGCGGAGCGGGAACACGAGGCGTCGAACCACACTGACTTGATCCGCCGTCGGCGGCCAGGGGGAAGTAGGCATTGGTACACTCATCTCCTCCCACCGCTTTGATGACGACAGTGCGTGGCCAGTAGGCCATCCGTCTAGGGCATCAGAGTAGAATGTCGAAAGACGACCCTCTAGCGCCCCGCTAATAGGCGTGGAAGGGGCCGCTGTGGTTTTAGTGGGTATTCCGGGTGCAATTAAGATCCAAGTGCCCGGTGAGTCCTACATACCCCCTGATTCTCACCGGGGGGATGCGTAAGAAATTTCCACAGCGACAAAAAAAAAACAAAAAAGCGTCTATATAAAATAGAAAATAAAAATAAATGGAAAAAATAAAATATTAGTAAAGCAATTCTAGACTGCAAACGCCCATTTGTTTTATTTTATGACTTCTTGGGTCGATCTTTATATAGGTACCTATTTACAACTTTTACGTATGACCACATAAACAATGAAATTATAATTTTATTTGTGTCCTTATTATTGGTTACTGTTTTATTAGATCGGCTTTTTATAATCTTATAGATTACTAGCCTTTGCCCGCGCCTCCGCCGCAGCCAAAAGCTAGTTTTTAGGTTATATCTCAGGTTCCTGACATAGTAGCTGGATAAAATATATACCAGTTGTTAAGTCTACACAACAAACAAACTGACGAATAGATAAACAGACAAAAATTCTAAAAAAAATTGTTTTGTGTTTGACACGCCTATATAGCCTATTACATTATTTTTTTCTCAAATATATTAAATGTACAGACATAGCTGTTACATATTTAGATATTTTTATATATATTTTTAGCATTTGACATGCTTAGCAACATACATTAAACACAAAGTGAAAAATGTGAAATCGAAAATAACAGTCACGAGCAGGATTCGAACCTGCATCTCCTGGATACCGTCCAGTTGCTTTGCCAATTCAGCCATCGTGACCCTCGCTCCTGACTGCTAATCTCGATAACACATAACACAGCAGGTGCAGGCGTCACCCAAAAGACGTTAAGTATGAATGTGTTATCGAGATTAGCAGTCAGGAGCGAGGGTCACGATGGCTGAATTGGCAAAGCATCTGGACGGTATCCAGGAGATGCAGGTTCGAATCCTGCTCGTGACTGTTATTTTCGATTTCACATTTTTCACTTTGTGTTTAATAGCTGTTACAGTTTTATAATAGTACCTGTAGATAAAGCCGATGTAAAATGTGATCCACATTGTAATCATCACATGATATATTTTTAACGTCTATCCTATCATCAGATCTTCATTAAATAAGTAATAAAACTGCCCCTTAATTGGTTTCTCAAATTCTTCCCTTGTCATCAATTGATTTTGAATGAACGGATTAAAATTGTAATTAGGTAAATAATTGCTTTCAGTGTTTACAAAAGTCAAGATACAACAAAAGCTTATAAGTAATTACACTTCAACTATCATCGATAAATACTAATAAATTCAAAACACGAGTTTTAAATGTGATATTTATTTTTAAAAGGAAATATTTACAATGCCAAGGCCAAATTTCCACCAAGCCCAACGTTTTGAATTTATTAGACAAGGCGTAACAAATGTTTTTCTCTTTTAAGACGCTTTATATTAGCTTTGCCTATCTATCTATTTATCTATGTAAAGGAATCCGTGAACGTGAGTTTATCCCTTTCAAAATATCGGATTAAATTGAAACTTTTCACACTTATCAAGCACCGATGACAATACATAAAGATTTTCCAAAAAAATAATTAATACATATCAGTACTTATCATCACATCCATGATAACATAAAAATAGGATCTTTTAAATTGAATAGCTGGGTGCTTTTTACTTAGTAATATATCTTAATAAAATTAATGTCAAGCACCCCACACTTTTTATAATCATTTTTATTTAAAATATAAAATTATTTTTTACTTTTTACTTCAACTAAAAATATATAAAACTATGTTTTGTTTTTAGTTTTATAAACTATAATTAGTTAGTATTCTAGCAGTGATAGTAGTTATACCAAGACGATCCCAGTCTGGGGTAGAGACCTTGCCCACTTCTGATTTTCCAAAAAAATAATTAATACATATCAGTACTTATCATCACATGTATGATAACATAAAAATAGGATTTTTTTAAATTGAATAGCTGGGTGCTTTTTCTTAGTACTATATCTTAATAAAATTCATGTCAAGCACCCCACACTTTTTACAATCATTATTATTTACTATATAAAATTATTTTTTACTTTTTATTTCAACTAAAAATATATAACACCGTGTTTTGTTTTTAGTTTTTTAAACTATAATTAATTAGTATTCTAGCAGTGATAGTAGTTATACCAAGACGATCCCAGGCTGGGGTAGCGACCTTGCCCACTTCTGATTTTTCAAATGACATGTGTATTTGTTGACAAATAAAATCTCCACCCGATGAGGAAAAACATCATGAGGAAATCTGCATGTCTCAGTGGTTATTTCCATGCCTGACAAAGTCTGCTAACATGCATTGGGTTGGGACAGCGTAGTGGGCAATGGTCTAAACTCACTTTTATTAAAGGCCGAACATGTCAAGTACATATTTGAAAAAATTACAACAAAAAATCTGTTATGTATTTCAACAGTACGAACTATCTGTTATCTTCACTTTTCTACACAATTTTAAAGCTCTGACTGAGCAGTGTACATTAAGATATTTGAGAAAAATATATTGTATTAGGCAATTTACGCGTCTCTGAACACAAAACATTTTTTAGTTTTTTTCTGTTTGTTTGTTCGCACATCACGCAAAAACTACTCAATGGATGTTGATAATTATGTTAATTAAAAGCTATTGGTTCAAACTTAAAAACCGGTAAACATTTTATCCCGCTACTAGTCGAGAACCAGATATAACCTAAGCACTATCTTTTGTTTGCGGCGGGTACCTACATGCTTATTTAGGTATTATCTACAGATTTCAATAATATTCTAGTTTGTTTTTTGTTTTAACAATTAAATTAAGTGTTATAATAATAATAATGCTAAAGGGAACACAACATAGAAGCTAACATTACTATAGGGTGGCAAAGAAGCGTAAGGCCCGACTGATGGTAAGTTGTAGTTGCCAAAGCCAATCCCCAAAGGAAGGCACAGGAGTTGGAGAGGGAGGATGATAGACAGAAGATGATGAGGTGGACAGTGAAGAGAATAAGGAGGCGATATGGAGAGGGTTAGGGCCTCCGGTACTCTCACTCATTATACGTCACTTCACTGAGTAGGAGTATGTACCGTTGCTTTACGACGATATTTTATGAGAGGGTCGTACTTCCCCGAGTGAGTTGGCCCATTCATGCTGCGAGAAGCATGAATGTACCGTTACACATGGCTTTAAATTAATAGGTACTTTCAAAAATAATAACATTGAAACACAAAGAAAATATAATATTCCGCAGATGACGTGCGTGTCAGAAAAGGACTGTTCGTACATAAATAACCATTGCCCGCATGTACTCGCAGAAGGTTAAAGACCGGTTAGGATTACTATGTCGGTATTTGAAAAATACAAAAACCTCGACATACGGGAAAAATCTCGATCATACACTGAAATTTGTCCGGCGGGTCCAGGTTCGATAGCGGCGTCCATTAATTACGTGAGGTGATTTATCGAACGGCTACTGTGCTACCTTGTGATATTTCGTATCCGAGACAAATATTATCGTGTAGGACTTAGCCATATTACACGTTTTATTTAATTTAATTCAGCTTTGTACAAATTTTACTTTCTTTGTTGCAAAAAGTAAACTTTTACCAAAACCACCTGATCTCCACCATGTGTAATCTCACGTAGTCCTGGTGGACTCGTGGTGGTCCACGAGGGGATTTGTTCCATATACTTCTCACTAAGCCCGGTGAGGTTTAGCTCGACATAAAACACCCAACGTAATTAAACAAAACTTAAAAGCACCTCTTCTTCTGAGAATAGTCACAGATTTTCTTGAAGCCTCTATTATCGCTAATTCTATTAGCCGCAACTAACAACCAACGACATCAATAATATACCTTCTGTCTGTCGATGGATTATCTGCCAGTAGCAAGAATCAAGTTATTTACATTATGTATTTACAATAATATGAAATACGGCTGTATACTGTACCACTAAAACAGGGTATGTTTAGTGACGAACTACGAACACATCGATAGAAATACCGACCGGTACCGGTCGGTATTTCTATCGATGTGTTCGTAGTTCGTCACTAAACATACCCTGTTTTCGTACAAAAAAAAATCCAAATTCAAGAAATTATTTTATTTTTTCATTGTAATATACTAGATTATTATTGAAATATGATAAATAGACTCTGCTTATGCATTTGAACTAATTTTTGATATAATATCTATAATTTTCTTATAAAAAGATGTTTTTACAATCTTTTTTGCACGCCTCATAAGCGAAGCGTTGAGGTGGGCACTGCTCTTGTTTTACGCAGAACAACTGATTTTTCAAACTTAAAATGTCTCTATTTATCATATATTGCATTTGTAAAATAATATATACACACACATATCAAGAAAAAACACTATTTTTAACACTCATGATATTATTTGTGCCATTTTTGTTATTTAAACTAGTTAAAAAACTGTTTAAAAAAGTTATGTTTTGGACGTCCGTGTGTTGTAGGTAATGTATGTTAACACGATAACGACCGAAATACTATACTAATCGAGTCTATTTTTTCTTTTTAATTTCAGTATTATTACGAATTAAATTCTTTTTAACTTCAGTATTATTGCGAATAAGAGCCCTATTACTACATTATTAGTTACTTATCAAATAATCAACTTTATTGTGAAAAATGAAGATTATGAGGCGTGCACGTTTGGATTTTCCAAAGTATTTTGTCTTGTATTTACGTAGCCTAATGTTTATTTTATCTTTTGCACTTTACACCTATTAATAAAGAAACAATTCACAAAGCCGATACCTTTTACAGAACTAAGATAAGTGGTCTAATTATTTGTTTAGAGCAGTTTCCCTAAAGCTAAAAAAGGTTTCCTCCCGCACCCCTTGGATACCCCTTTTTTTTTTTTCTAGATATCGTAGTATATAAGGATTTATTGATTATTTAGGTATTTTTTAACGAAGAGCTTGGAAGAGTTAACATTTTACAGACAATTATTGCCTTATTTTTCTTGGCCCACCCACCCAATGGGGTTCACTTCCAAATTCAAATATGTAGATGAAATTCGATAAAAAAACAGAGTATTAAATTAGCATATAGGTATTAACATTGTGTTCTTTTCCATATCCAGCGATAAATTAGCCTTGAAAAATAAAGAAAAAATCTGATGTCCCCAAATTTTGTTGTAAACGTGTGATTGAGCAGATTGCTCGCTGAAACACTAATGAAAAGATTTATGCAAACATTCACAAGTTTTGAATTTTCGAAGTAAAATGTGACTAACTTTATTATTTTTGATTCATACCGCCTTTATCGCAGTAAGCTCTTTGGAAGTTGTTAGACTCAGCATTGATCCCAATCAGTGTTTGATCAAAGGGAGAAAAGCAGTCAGGCAAGATGAAGCCTCAAGGATAACAAAGAATTTTTTTTTATTTTTAGAGTCTAATTGTATTTGAGATTAGTTTGCTGATCATAATTTTTCACAATGCCACTGAAAATCTATGCCGACAGGTACAGAATTTTGAGAGTGGTCGCTAGAATCCCAAACCAAAATCATAATAAGTTAGATAGTTTAAGTGGTGAATAACTTTGATGATTTTCTCACGGCTCCCATTAACCTAATTTTGTGTCTTGTCTATACTATTATAAAGCTGTAACAGAGCTGTGACTGTACATTTAAGATATTTGAGAAAAAATTACTTTGATGCAACTTTTTTTATTTGATAGCTCTTGATTAGACTTAAAAATGAAATGATGATGATATACACTTTATCCCGCTACTATATCGGGCCCCTGAGATATAACCTAAAAACTAGCTTATGGCTGCGGCGTAGCCACGGGCAAAGGCTAGTTATCAAATAAAGCTACCTACTACCTCGATGTTTCAAATTACTTACCCACAGCATTCATGATCATTAATCCCGCTAAGGTATTTAAGATAACTAATTGTTGATCAATTGGTGGTATAGTTTTCCATAGAAGAACTTGGTCACCGCCACCATTACACCCCCCCTCGCACACGCCACCTCCGACACATCGCGAAGGCATGAGATTGCATATTCTTCGCATAAATATCAGAACATATTGTATTCCCTATCTGCCATCGAACGACCAGGAGAACGGTTTGATTTTATTAGGTCTTCTGGCTCAATAGATCCTCCAGCCAGTTTCGGTTACTCGATATTCTTTACAACGAAATAAATAATAATAGTATTATATTTTTTTCAGAAAATATCCCAGCACGTACATACACAAATTCGAATATATTTCCATAATATGACCACTGTTGTAGCAATGAACACTACCACGTCACCAAAATCTTCGTTAGCCAAACTTGTACTGTACCCAAAGCCAAAACCATTCAAAATAATGGTTCTCGGACAATCCGGTGTTGGAAAATCAGGTAAAACGAAAATCTTCCAAAACACTGAGATATTAGATATATTATTATTAATAGAGTAACTTAAATATTGTTGCAACACACGCCTGTATTCCCCGAAGGGGTAGGCAGAGGTGTATTACTCACCCACGATACGATTGCTATGTTTAGGTCCCACGTAATAGGGAGCGAGCGGAGTTTGAGAATGTGCCCGGTGTCTACCGGGCAATAACTGGCTATTGCCCGGTAGACACCGGGCACATTCTCAAACTCCGGACTGCTACTGAGAATTTTTCTTTTTAAGATATATAAAAATATAATATTGTTGCAACGTTGTGATTTTGGGTTGAACTTTCAAAGTTTTATTCCTCCAAAGTTATAATAATCCTACAAACTAGAAAACAAGTTTTAATCAGTCCCTTGTTAACTTAAACCTATAACAAAGTAAGAATATTTTGTTTCATGGGGGTCTTTATTCAGAGAATGAACGCGCATTGTTACGTCTTCAAGATTGTGCTATACTTGAGTATCAGATTATTTTATTGAAAGATGATTAGTTTATTTCTCCTGCAGCCCTCGTGGTGCGATTCATTACCCGAAGGTTCATTGGTGAATACGACCCTAATCTAGAAAAGATTTATGCATTCCAAACTGTAATTGATAACGAAATGGTTTATTTTGAAATACTGGATTCCGCAGGCGATTCTCAGGTAAGTTAAATTCACTTTGTTTCTGTATAATCCAATAGAATAATTAGAGAAGCGATTGTCATTGAAGAGTCGGAAACTCAATGTTTGAGACCACTACTATGTAAAAATATTAATAATTTCGGGAACTACGAAAGATACCTAAGAGTATAGTTTTTGCAATGGTGAATGACTGTATATGACAGACTTTGTATTGACTGTACAGATGGCATAATGTTCTAAATACGGATTACCTATGACGCCTTTTGTGAGTTCGATTCCCAAACAGGACATTTCTGTTATCCACACACTCTATGTCCATCAATTGTATGCTGCAGGCATATGCAGAGGGATTAATAAAGTGAATATTACAGCAAATCTGTATGTTGACTGTGGTTCATGAGCACGCCATTTAATGTTCAGAATTATAATATTTTCTAAGCGTTTTATCGAAGTATTAACACAAAGTACAAAAATGTGAAATCGAAAAATAACAGCCACGAGCAGTTTTTGTCATGTCAAATGCTTAAAAAATATAATTATAAAAACATCAAAAATAAGTTTAAGAATTTTATTAGCCACGTATCAAAACCGTAATCAATAGTACATTGCGGCATAGATAATTAATTAACTTTTTAAATTCAGGAGAGTGAATATGCGAACCTGGAAAATAATATACGATGGGCGGAAGCATTTATTTTGATGTATTCTGTCACGGACAAATGTTCCTTTGATGAGTGTCACAGGCTCAAGTTCCTCATCAATTATAATAAAAGACGACGTCGGCTTACTTCTTCTACGAAGGTTAGTAATGATGAGCTTATTACTAAAAATGCTAGACGATCAGCAGTTCACCACTAATGTCTAAAATCTTTTAAACTTGATTAACTTCGATGGGTTTAGGTGCAGAGATGGAATATAATACAGAAAAATGTAAATTTAATCCCGAATAATGTAGAAAATGCGTGTGAACCTATCCCATTTAACAGTCAATTAAGGACAGGAAATAAGTTTAGTTTGGGGCAGGAGTGGCAGATAGGTGCAGTGCAGTTGCCTTTTACAGAGTGGAGGAAATCTGAATTAGTGAAATAACACTCGCAAAACTTTTTAATGTTTCAAATTAATACAATAACAAAAAAAACATATAAAAGTATTTTTTTTAATTTGCTCACTGCAAATTGCAAGTTACGTTCAAAAACCCTTTATAGAAAAGGTTACCTGATATTCAATTAATTTTGTCATTGTAGCGACAGAACCGTGTAATTTAATTGTCCCTTTACTTACAAAATGGTAGCCCTTTCCATAAAATATATTTGATTAATTACTGCAAGTATAAGTACCGATTTCGGAATATGGATGTATTCACAAGGAATTTTATGTCGGAGAATCTTTTTTTCTCTTTATTAAAGGCGGAATAAAGTACCTAACCGTACAACCCGCCGTTCGAGGTACCGAACAGGCTAGTGTGAGGCCTTCACCCACTACATAAAAGCAAATCTATTATGAAATTAGAAATCTGAGCACTGCGAAAAAGTACATTCAGTATGACTGATCAAGCGATCTCGCTATATTTATTATAATTCAACAAATTGATCGAATTTTTATTTGTAAGACATGGGGAGATCTAGCTTAAAAAATCCAAGTTATTGGTCGAAGTCACGTATTTACTATCGTGTAATGTTTTATTTTAATCAATACTTTGGCAGAATATAGTTTTTTTGAATTTGAATATAGCTTAGTCTTTTTTTTTTATTGCCAACGGTGGCAGACGAGCAAGCGGCCCACCTGATGGTAAGTGGTAACCGCCGCTCATGGACTTTAGCAACACCAGAGGTGCAGCCAAGCCGCCGCCTATCGCAACTTAAGTGCTCCTTTCAAACCTCGTTTAAAGAGAGACATGTCGTAGCGCCGGGGAAACACCGTAGCAGGTAGGTCATTCCAGAGCTTATACGTATTCGGTAGAAAAGAACGCTGGAAACGAACTGTCTTTGACGAAATCGTTTCCAGGTGGTGTGGATGAACCCTACCGCGACGTCTCGTAGTTCGGTGATAAAATGGTGATGTCGGTACCACCTCAAACAGCTCCTACGAGCAGTCTCCATTGTAGAGCCGATAGAGCACACAGATGGACCCGAAGTCTCTCCGCTGCTCCAACGACTCTAGACCCTCCGTGAGATCGGGATCATCGACAATTCTAATAGCAAGCCTTTGCAGGGAGTCAAGTGGGTCGAGTTGGTACTTAGGCGCACCTGCCCAGAGATGTGAGCAGTACTCCATATGAGGGCGGACATGTCCTTTATATAGCACAAGTCGTTGCCTCGGTGTTAAGTACCACTTGGTTCTGTTCAGACGCCTAGTTTTTTAGTTACCCCTTGTTCAGTTACCCCTTGGAACTGGGGCGCCACGACTAATGCGTCCTTCTTTGCAGTGAATGCGCAAACCTGTGTCTTCGTGGGGTTGAATTGAACCATGATTTTTCACCCCATTCCGAGGCCCGCCCAAGAGAGCGCTCGACTTCAGACACAAGTTCGGTCCGTCTCTCCTCCAGCATATTCTGAGGGACTTTCTGACGGCCAGTATATCGCGCATCACCCGTACTATCATCCGCATAGGAATGTATATTCTCTATTGAGAGCAAGTCATTGATATGCAGGATGAACAGTGTTGGGGACAGCACCGAACCTTGTGGTACGCCAGCATTAACCCCCATGGTATCGGAGCATCAGCCATCTACTACGACCTTAATGCTCCGAACATCTAGGAAGCTGGCGATCCATTTGCAGAGTCCCTCGGGGATCCCACAAGATGGTAACTTCGATAGAAGGGCCCTATGCCAGACCCTGTCGAACGCCTTTGCAATGTCCAGGCTGAACGCCAAAGCTTCACCTTCACCCTCCAAGGCCTCCGCTCAACGGTGGGTAAGATACACGAGAAGACCACCAGCAGACCGACCTTGACGAAAGTTGTATTGGCGATCATTGATCAGCTGGTGATCCTCTAGGTACTGCAAAAGTCGGTGGTTTATTGAGATAGAGGCGAGCACTTTAGTTGTCGGTACTTTCTGTTCTAAATAATTTAATAACCTTTGGATACAATGCATTGGTTGAATGTTTATTAGATTGTACTATGTTTCACTAAACTTTATTAATAATGCAAAAAATATCTCTTTTCACAAAAGATCTTTTTATGGTCAGCATTTTGCAGCCCCACAGTACATAAGTTCTAAAGTAAGTTCATTTTAACCATACGCTGTACTCGGATCATATTTACAAACCTACATTGCAAGCCGCGACTAGCCACCGACTGACAATAAGGTCATGCGATTTATGTTTTGACCACACTGAACTCACTTGTTACCTTTACGCCAAAACAGCTTGTTTGAAAAAATTTAAGTATCCACATAAAACGCAACAAATAAACAAAAACAAAACAATCTTTCTCATTCTTATTGAGGGTTTCATATATACCAATGGTCTCTTTTTATTACTTACATTTTATTTCCTTTTTTTAGTATAACACACAAAAGGAAATGATTGTCCAAATAAATTTCTATCTTTAGTAAGCGGTTCAAGCTGCGCGTGTCACTCCCTTTTTGTACTTTTAAGGATACCTGTAGAATATTGAGCGCAAAAAATTTGCAAAAGATTTGCCGTCTCACACCGGCGACGGTCTCAGACGGCAAATCGAACTCGTACAATTTGGTTTTATACGAGTATCTAACAAAAACAAATTGTAGGTAAAATATATTTTTCTTGTTACTACTTTGGTAGTCAAAGAAAGGAAGGAAATCATGCTATGTGTAATTTAGTTATATTATAATATTTAAATATTTGTTTAAGTCATCATTGCAGATCGCTCATTGTGGTGCCCTCTTGGGTAGGCATATATCCAGCAATGGGCACTGAAGGCTAGGCAGTTGCTTCAGTGAACAATGCTAACAATGCTGAAAAAAAGAAGAAGTTGTCCGTGTGGTGACGGACTAAGAATACAAATGTCACCACCCTATTCTTTCCCACGGGTGTCGTATGAGGCGACTAAGGGAAGTAAGCAATTAACATCCATTGCATAACTGGTGGTAGGGCTGGGTACCAAGTGGGAGTACTCATTTGGTATCGGGACCGAGCGGGTCGGTACCACCATCTCCCGTGTGACCGGCCATGAAGCATATCGTTGCGTTTTGGCTGTAGCAGCCGATACGCAATATAGCCGTTAATATTTAATTTCATATCTGTGAAATGAATTGGTGAACTGCGACTGACAATACTCTCGGTATAGTCGAGTCCATGGGCGGCGGTTACCATTTACTATCAGATGGACCGTGGCTCGTCTGCCACTACATGCAATAAAAAAAAATCCGAGTGCCTAAGTATTTTTCATAAGATACTTTTTCAGAATTTGGATTTGCAGCAACACATGAATATATCATATCATACTAATATTATAAATGTGAATGTAAGTTTGTTTGTTACGCTTTCACTTGAAAACTACTTAACCGATCATCATGAAACAATCTAGCTACTTCAACGCCATCTAGCATTCCAGTAATGAAGTTCCAACCCTGAGTACTGTAATACCGTTGCACTGGATTACCGACAATTTCAAGGGTTGCTTTATTTATTTTTATGAAATTACTCACGGACGAAGTCGCGGGTAACAGCTAGTTACACATATATGTATTTAAAGAAAGGAAAGGATTATAATATTGTCTCTGCTTACAGGACAGTGCAATAGAAACCCCAGTGGTGATGGTTGGCAACAAAGTCGATCAAATTGGGGACCGCATGGTCACCACAGAAGAAGGGCAACGACGCAGCAAGGAAATTGGCTGCGTTTGTTTTCATGAAATCTCAGTCAGAGAAAGTATTGATCAGGTGTGTACCTATATCTATACTATTATAAAGCTGTAACAGAGCTGTGCCGTACAGGCATTTAAGATATTTGAGAAAAAATGACTGAATAGGCTATATAGGCATGTCTGAACACAAAACTATTTTTTTTAATTTTTTTGGCTGTTTGTTTGTTTGTCTGTTTGTTTGTTCGCGCATCACGCAAAAACTACTGAGCGGATTTTGATGCAACTTTTTTATTTGATAGCTCTTGATTAGACTTAACAACTGGCATACATTTTATCCCGCTACTACATCGGAAACCTGAGATATCACTTAAAAACGAGCTTTTGGCTGCGGCGAAGCTGCGGGCAATGGTCAATATATTATATAGGTATAATATAACAGATACTATAACGCTGTGACAAAGTTATAATATGTATATTAGATATTTAAGGAAAAATGCTATTTGGACTATTTCGGCGTCTCTGAACACAAAATGATGAAAAAAAGAGATGTTTAGTGCGAGCGGGAAGCGAAACTGCGTCCCTTCCAATCTGGGGAAGTGCTCCAAGCCGCTGAGCTTAAATTATATTTAGATTAAAAATAATAGTTCATAAAATTCTGTAATTTTGTACTTACTTTACTTATTAATTAATTATGAGTAGATATATCTCCATTAGTCCATCACTGGTTTATAGCTTTCATTTTATTGGTTATAAAAAACAAACTCTTTATTTGTTAATTATAATAATACCAATTGTAGTTTCTTGCATTTTACACAAGAGAAATATAATTCTAATGAACATGAGACTAAAATACTAAAGAGTTGATATTTCTTTACAGTAGGTATTACAGTTATAAATAAAGTTTCATAAATCCAACAAATTTGTTCTACGAAGTCTCCATAATTGGGTCTTTAATACCGCCAACTTAAGTTGAAATTATTTACATAAATAAGGGCTTAATTATTTGGGGAACAAGCATATATAGAATAATTTAACTTTGCCATCCCTCTCAATTTTCTGCCTCCCTCTGTCGTGTCGCTGACATATTCGATTTGCACCTGAAGGTAAGTAATTACCACCGCTTATGAACTCAGCAATTCTAGGAGCAGAGAGAAAGACCATTTTCTGCTTTAACTTTCAATGAGTAAGTACTAAACTCCAGTAATAGTCGGAAATCGATGAGAATCACTTTAATAAGATTATATTAGACAAAGTATGAAAGGAATCTACTTTTTTTTATAAAAGGATGCCTGCACTAAGGAATAGTCTCAAATTAATTTGTTATTATTTTAAGTTTGCAGTCTCTTTTAATTACAACATAACCCTGATGCTGGAAACGTGTCATTATCGCAAGGGACTATTTATTATGTGGAAAGAATAAAATGAAATTTTGATTGAAATTGCATGTTTATTACACAGCAGTTTATTTTTGAATTCTCAATAATAAATATCAAGGTAATTTAAAAAAAAATGAGAATGCAATGGCATTTCATTCATCGTAATAATGATCATTATATTTAACTGACTCGAGTCTGTTTTTATTCTAGTCGAATAGAATATTGTTTTCATTTGTACATTTAAAAAAAGGAAGTCTGATGACAATATCAAAATAACATCTATTTCTGAATTCATATGATGTATAGTTGTATACACGACGGTAACTACATATGACCAAACCCCAGATTTAAAAAAATCTTCCATCTATTTTATTGTTATGGCCTGTGCAATAACAGATTCCATTGCCCTGCTTTAACAAATCAACTATGTTATATTGTTCCAAGGACTGTAATCAGACGGGAGGTGCGCGCCCGACCACTATTTGCTGTATTCTTATCACACTATGCTGGTGTTCGTGCGGGGTGCACGAACACCGACCGTACGTCTTATTGTTAATAATTAAACACATATTTCATAGACTTAGATAATAATATGTTTACACTATCACATGGTAAATTTCGAAATTTACTCTTACAATACATAAAATAGATTAAATAGTAAAAAAATTGGTTAAATATTTTTGTAAACGATGATTAAAAGTAGAATGCCCGATTTTTAATTATAGGTTTTGTCTAAATTTACTTTTGAATTAACTCACTCCAATTTACAGTTCAAGTGTAATAAGGTTTTTACTTAAAATGTGGATAACGTTGTGAGTCATGCAATGATATAGCTAACTGTTAAGACTCTAGAACAAGAACATTGTGTAACTGTTTGTTTTCCCTAATAAAATAAAATAAATAAAATAAAATTGTTCCAACTTATCTCCGATACCATTAGACGTATTATGATGGGTCTTTTAAAAGTACTTAGATACTTTCATCCTTACTCCCTTACTTAATATTATAACTGCGGAAGTGCTTTTGTGTTTTGTTTGTTACGCACTACAACCTATGATCATGAAAGTTAGCATACATATATTGTCCTGAATCCAGAAAAGCACATATTTTTTGTATTGCAATCTGTTTTGGCAACATTCAGCAATAGTTGTTGAATTGATGTGTTGGTGTGCGAAGTACATGTCCAATGACATGTGCTCAAAATTCTTAATCAGAGTAAATCTTGTGGTACTCTTTTCTTTAGTCTCCGGAGACTAAAGAAAAGGACTCCTTTTTATCAAAGAAAAATGAAAACATATTTATATATTAAAATCCATGAGGACGAAGTCACGGGCAGAATTTAGTAAGACATAACGTTAAAGAGAGAACAAGAATATAGATGGAAGATTTTTTTACATTAGCATTTTGCGAAGTCACATTTAGTAGTAGGTACCTATATACTGTGAGTTTCGAATCCATCGGTGACTGGTGACTTTTCGATAGACATTCGATAGAAATTGTTAAGATTCCATTTATTTAACATCCCTACTAATATCATAATAAATGCGAAAGTGAGTTTGTTTGTTACCTACGCTTTCACACTGCAACGACTTTACCGATCATTATTAAATTTGACATACATAATAGTCTGCAGCTCAGAAAAGGGTATAGACATTTTTATCCAGAAAAAAATCCATGATATATTTTTACAAAGAGATAATTAATGAAATTGAAAATGAAATAAACGAGAATACTTCATCGTGTATTATGATACATTCAGCATGCAAAGAAGCGCTTGCGCTACATTATATATTTTCCATCAGCGTAAAGACAGTGTCTTCTATTCCTTAAAACTATTAAATAAACTTCTTCTTGGAGTGAGAGTGTTTTAGGCCAGAATACCCTCCTTATCCGCACTCTATTACCCTTCCTCTACATCTCCTATCCCTTTTCTTGGAGAGGATAAGGTCTCGGAACAAAGTTGAAATTGTATTGTAGAGGGCTTGAAGAAATTTATTCCATCCATCAGCCTTTCATCGTCCTTTGCTGGACATAGGCTTCCCCAAGAGAACGCCACAGCGAGCAATCCTGCGTCGCCTGCATCCAACAAAGAAAATGATTAAAGATTATTATTTGGGCGAAGATAATTATTTTATCAAAAATGTTGACTCAATTCAATTTTAATGAAGTCGCTGCCTTTGTCTATTTCTCCGTTTATATCTTATAAAACACGCATCGGATTTGTCGCATTATCAAAATAAAATACTTATGAAAAATTGTTATAAAACTATTTAAGTAAGATCTATTTTTTAATTATCTAAGAATATTTTCCTGCACAACTGGGACGTCACCTAGATGTAATTAATGAATTCCTAGTACTTACAATAATTAACTCTAACTAGCTACTTAGGTACATCTGCAAATATGGGAAGTCATGACATAATAATCGTCGTGGCTAAAATGATTACACTGCATTTGTATAAATTACAAAATAATTACCTATAAGAATCGCAACCAAAACTTAATGGGTGACCGTAATTCAACTTTAGACGTGTCTTATCACCGCTGAAAAGAACCTGTACTTACGGGCTCCTGCTTTATAGAATTTGTGAAAAAGATCCCGAGAACATATTTATTGCTTATGTAAAAAAAATGAAATATGCGGGGTAGGCAGAGGGAGCAGAGTGCCAAAAGGCTCTATTCTTGCATATATCTATCGCTTCCTCTACGTTCATAATTCTCTTCATACACGCTCGCTGGTTTCGGATACTCCTTCCTTTAATACATGACCGATTTGGTCTACGTAGGTGAGCCTTCCACTTTTGCTTTGTATATATCTTCTTAACCAGTCGGTCGCCCGGCATTATTTCTACATGTCTGAACCATCGGAGCATTCCCTTTCGCATCTTTACACCAAGACTCTCTTTCATACCTACTCGCTCTCATACGTCAGCGTTACGAATGCGGTCAGTCAGCCTCACTTCACAGATTCTCGGCAGAGATCGCATTTCGACCACATTGATTTTACTCTCATGCTCCTTTTTGCATACACATCTATCGCTTTAATATAATTTTATATTAATATTTGTCTGTTTTGCGTACAGTCAAAAGGCGTGCATAAAGTTTACGGAACGATTACTTAGTTTAGTCAGTCTCATGCATTGAGCTCTAATCAAAGAGTAATACGTTTAATAAGGGCTCAATGGTATCACGGTCTCACGATACTCGCCCATAGATGTACGAATCATAGATATAGTATATACTACGTATATAGTATATCTATGGTACGAATAGATTAGTCTATAATTATCTTGATGTTATCTTTTTAAAATGTAAAGATTTAGCGTGTTTAGTAAAGCAAAAGGAACTTAATAGATAATTGTAGACTTATTTAAATTTGTTTTCATTTTAAACATATCCTCAACAATATCTATACATCCATATGTATGTAGGTACATATCCTAATACTTACAAAGTAGAAACTCATTCACTTTAAATCTTTTGAAATGACATCTATAAAAAGAATAAAGCAGGCAAATTGTTTACTACTGAAGAACCTTTTTGAATATAAAGTACGTCATTGTGTAGGTATGGGGTGTATTTCGGGATGCTCGTCGGTTTTGGCGAGTCAGCACCAAGTGGTCTCGGCGCGATTGCGACCGGCACCCGGTGGCATTGGGTCGGCCACTTGCACGTGCTTCATCAGACTCTACACCAGAAACTACCACAGCAGCACCACCTTTTTGTAAGTATTCTATAAAAATAATTATACATAATATAATATAATAATTTTTTGGACATGGCTAAATATTTTCCGTGTTGTGAAGTATGCCTGTTTTGGTCTAGAAATTTTAGGAGCAGCGATCATATACAAATAAAGTATACATATGTATGAAATTGAATAATTAATAGTGGGAATGAATCAATGAGGCCAGGTACTCCAGTAAGGTTAAGGATTTATTTTAAACTACAAAGGTGGCGAACAAGCATACGCTTACCACCTGATGGTAAGCGGTTACCGCTAGCAACACCAGAGGCATCACTCGCACGTCGTCATCTCCAAAGAAAGGCATAGGAGGTGGATAGGAAGAATAATAAAGAGAGCATAGGGAGGGGGGTTTTGGCCCCTGTGCTCTCACTCACCATATGAAACACAATGGTAGGTACCGTTGTTACACGCTGATCTTATGTGAAAGGGAGGTACTTCCCCGATCGAGCCGGCCCATTCGTGCTGGTTATCCCAGCGAGAATCTACCACTAGAAAGATTGCCTAGAATAACACGTTTGTTGTAATATACAATGTGTCTGAAGACACCTTTAATAAATAATTTTCAAAGACTCTTAATGGTTCGTTTATGAACCTAAAAACTCAACGAAGAATCTAGGTATACAAATAATAAAGCAATAGAACCCGGTATGTATTTCAAACTGTCAGTGGACTATAAAAAAGGTTTTTATTAATTTGTCTCTCTGTTTTTAATTTTTTGTCTGTGTATCTGTTGCTATAGCACTTAGATCCTTTATCTAAGCCTCAAACCTCAGACTAAGAACTACTAGGCGGAGCCACGGCGTGGCCGCACTTGAAACAGCAATATCTTTTTAAATGTTGCCAGGTTGACAAATATTTAACCATATTTGGGCAAATTAAACGATAGAATGAGGTCTGTAACTAGGTCGTAAATAAGAAACTCTTCGTAACAAATATTTTATTGAAAATCGCAACGTTTATCAAAATGATTATTTAAAAGTAAATCTGCCACCCCTTCTATTCATCCAACCATCAGTCTTTAAACGTCCACTGTTAGACCTTGGCCTCCCCAAAGAGAATACCAGAACTAGCGGGCTTGTGCTGACTGCATCCAACGGCTCCCTGCCGCTTTGACCATATATTTGGTCCATCTGGTGGGATGTTACGCTGCGCTGTCCGACACATGGTCGCCACTCGAGAACCTTTTCCCCCAACGGTTGTCAGTTCGTCAAGCGGTATGGCCTGCCCATTGCCACTTCAGCATGCAAACTCGGCGGGCTATGTTGGATATTATACACAAATATTATATGTTGGATATTCACGTTCTACCTCCGTATCCGTAATAATAATTCGATCACGTAGAGAAACACAAGACTTTGAGCCTTGATGCAAGATAAGTATTGCTTCTCCATATATTGCCGTTCTGTTTGATATCTCATCTGGTAAATAATAATAAGTTATATTTAATAAAACAATAGTACACAAGAATACAATTAAATTATCTTTTCTTTCTTTTCTGGGTCAAATAAGTAAAGAATTATCATCATTCCAGCGCTGATTTAATTAATTGAATAAGAATTTCTTTTTTTATTGCTTTTAGTGTCAGACGAGCCACAGCCCATCTGATGGTAAATGTCAACCGTCGCTCATGGACTCAACTATACTAAGAGTATTGTCAAGCCGCTGCTCACCATTTCATTTCACCGATATATAATGAAAGAATAAACGGCTATCTCCTGCTACGATCAAAACGCAACGATGTGCTTCATGACCGGTCCCACGGGAGAGAGAGTGCTATAAGTGGTGAAGTTAGCTATAGTACGAATACCACGACCTTATAAATGTGTGTTGCCACCTACCATTTGGAGTGTGAATATATCTTATTTAATTTTGTTTTACTCCTGGGTTTTATTTTGAAACCCTTAAATCCCAGACAGGTGTCACAAGAGAGAGCAAATTAGTTTCTCTGAATTCTAGATTATGACTACAGCGGTAGTCACAATCTAGAATTGACATTTACTTACAAAGTTGAAGTACAAAGACTTTAAAAGCTATACTTACATGAACATATTCATTGGCAATGATTTTGCTCCCAACGTTACTATTTTCTTATTATGTATAATGAAACATCAACAAAATATCGTGAAGCATATTTTGGGTATTTCGTGGGTTGCCTCGTTTTCCCGTAGCATCCAGCTATTTCGATCTCGCATCTGGATTAGAGGAAAACCTAAAATGGTATTTTTTTATCATCATCTCATAAACGACACATAAATTTACTAGAAAAGTGAAAACTGGGCAAATTAAATTCGTAATAAGGCTACACCGAAACAATTCAAAGTAATAGAAATGTAGCTAGAAAACGTGTTTTGCGAGTGTATCTTAGTAGCAATTATTAATTTCGAGTAAAAAAAAAGCCCATTTTATATCACTTTATAGCATGCAATCATTAAATTATTTCATTTTCGACTACATATGAATGAAATGTTATACCTGTATTTTTTCGCTCGCTGTAGCTTTTGTAGCATAGTACACTATTTTACAAGCATTATTATCACGTAGTCTTTTTCTCAAAACACTCATTAACATAAATTAACATTAAATTTTAATCAAAACCCGAATTTTTATACAAAATGTTCGATTATGTCAGTTGGATCGTGACAGACAAAGCATTTTGATATCGTGACAATAGCGAAAACTGGCCACGGCGACAAAGAAAAAAATCTATGGCTTTGTCTGTTTTTTCACCAGTAAATTGTATCTTGTGTTCTCGCTTATACATGTCAAAGAATTTTCTTCGCTCTGTCTAGTTCTTAGTCTGAGCCTCATACTAACTAGACGGAGCCACGGCGTGGCCGCACTTGAAACAGCAATATTTTTTTTAAATGTTGCCAGGTTGACAAATATTTAACCATATATAGGCAAAATAAACGATAGTTAGAATGAAGTCTGTAACTGGATCGTAAATAAGAAACTTTTCGTAACAAATATTTAATTGAAAATCACAGCGTTTATCAAAATAATTATTTAAAAGTAAATCTACCACACATTCTATTCATCCAACCATCAGTCTTTAAACGTCCGCTGCTGGACATTGGCTTCCCCAAGAGAGCACCAGAACTAGCGGGCTTGTGCTGACTGCATCCAACGGCTCCCTGCAGCTTCGACCATATATTTGGTCCATCTGGTGGGAGGCCATATTACGCTGCGCTGTCCGATAAGTGGTCGCAACTCGAAAACCTTTTTCCCCAACGGTTGTCAGCTCGTCGAGCAATATGGCCTGCCCATTGCCACTTCAGCATGCAAACCTGGCAGGCTATGTCGGATATTCACGTTCTACGGATCTCCGTAATAAGAATTCGATCACGTAGGGAAATACCAAGACTTTGAGTCTTGATGCAAGGTAAGTATTGCTGCTCCATAAATTGCCGTTCTGTTCGATATCTCATCTGGTAAATAATAATAAGTTATAAGTAACAAAATAATAGTACACAAGAATATAATTAAATTATCTTTTCTTTCTTTTCTGAGTCAAATAAGAAAATAATTATCTTCCTTCCAGCGCTGATTTAAGTAATTGAATAAGATCTTAGAGCAAATCAGTTTCTCTGAATTCTAGATTATGACTACAGCGGTAGTCATAATCTTGAATTGAGATTTACTTACAAAGATGAAATTACAACTGCCTCTGTGGTGCAGTGGTAGTGTAAGCGACTGCTGATCATGAGGTCTCGGGTTCGATCCCCGGGTCGGGCAGAGTTATTGAGATCTTTCAAAACAAAAAAAAATTCTCAGTAGCAGCCCGAAGCTTGTAAAAGGTGGCGAGTCGTGGGTGTGTACACCTATGCCTACCCCTTCGGGGAATACCGGCGTGATACTATGTTTTTTGAAGTTAAAAAGACTTAGAAAAGCTATACTTACATGAACATATTCACTGGTAATGATTTTGCTCCCAACGTTACTATTTTCTTATTATGTATAATGAAACATCAACAAAATATTGTAGAACATATTTTGGGTATTTCGTGGGTTGCCTCGTTTTCCCGTAGCATACACCCATTTTGATCTCGCATCTGGATTAGAGGGAAACCTAAAATAGTAAATATTTATCATCATCTCATAAATTACATATAAATTTTAGTAAAGTGAAAACTGGGCAAATTAAATTCGCAATAAGGCAACACCGAAACAATTCTCAGTAATAGAAAGTTAGCTAGAAAACGTGATTTGCGAGTGTATCTTAGTAGCAATTATTAATTTTGAGTAAAAAAGCCCATTTTATATCACTTTATAGCATTCAATCATGAATTTTTTTAATTTTCGACTACATATGAATGAAATGTTATACCTGTATTTTTTCGCTCGCTGTAGCTTTTGTAGCATAGTCATAGAGCAACGCGGACCCCCGGCGAACCGCGTTGCTCTATGAGCATAGTACACTATTTTATATATATTAATATAACCTTATCTTATATATATATATATATTATCCCAATAATACACATCGAAGTGATTTTATCGATACCGAAATAACGATAGTGTCAATCTCTATCAAAGAAACATTGTAAATTTTATATCACAAAATTCACGTATTTGTTATCTTTTTATATTGAATTTGAAGGCATTCCGGGCATGCATATGATTTAATGCAATAAAATTCCCCATCCGTGTATGAGCACAGCGTTTGTGGTAAGTTCATAAGCTTTGCATATAAACAACAAATTACTTACCTACATGTGAAATGTACAATTCTGTGTGTTTTCTTTCTTATATGAGTTACATCCGGGCACTGCACACGTAACTATGATTAGACACGTCAATTAATACAGAATTAAACGATAATTTCTCCAATTTTCCTAAAATATGCGAAATTTGGATCGTTGACGATTGATGTCAGGTCCATACAGGTCCATAGCGTGTATGATAGTGGTCTCGTCTATCTACCTCGCTCTAACATACGCGTATACTATGTTCTTACTCTTTTGCATCACTGATCTATCTAATACTACATCTATGTATTAGCCGATTATTATAAAAAAAAATAGTGCACATGTATATGTTTTAAAAAAGCAGCTAAAAATACAGGTAGACTGAAAGATTGATAAAATGGTTTTATGTTTTCGTTGCGTAAATGCTTAAAATATACAGCTCTGAGCTGGGTTGATTTGACGGTAATTGTAGGCAATTTACAATTGAATTCGTAAACGTATTTTTTGGGGTAATGGAAAATCCTTGTCGCAAGTCAGAGCTTTTTGCTCGCCTCAATTGAAAATAAAATGTTTTATAGCTACATCTCAGCAATAATAACCTATCCTACAACGTAATATTTCAAATATTTTTTATATTAAAGAATGTATAGGGCAGTGGGGGCATCGCAGATTAACCCACATACCCAGCATGGCGTCTATATGCATAACCTTTTTTTTTTGCATGTAGTTGCAGACGAGCCACGGTCTACCTGATGGTAAATGGTAACCGTCGCCCATGGAGTCGACTATATCAAAAGTATTGTTAAGCCGCTGCTGGTGAGCATTCATTTCACAGATATGAAATTAAATATAAACGGCTATCTCCTGCTACAGCCAAAACGCAGCGATGTGCTTCATGGCCGGTCACACGGGAGATGGTGGTACCAACCCGCTCAATACCAAGTGAATACTCCCACTTGGTACCCAGCCCTACCACTAGTCATGCAATTGATGATAATTGCTTACTTCCCTTTAGTCGCCTCATACGACACCCGTGGGAAAGAATGGGGTGGTGACACTTGTATTCTTAGTCAGTCATCACACGGACAAAACCTCCTATGACTAATATAAAATTTAAGCGGTCACTAGTTCCCGGCCGCCATGCTTGTCCTGTTTAAGGCGGAAGACACGGAAATGTCAGGGCAAAGAGTGCCAAGAATCCCCGGGTTACTGTAAGCCACCAACAACGACTGAGTGTGGTTGTACCTACGTACAATGAACTCTTCGATGAGAATGAATGATTCGGTTTGATGAACATATTGCACAGGGGGAGCAGGAACTGGAGAGATTATACGAAGTCCGTCTTTGAAATTTTATGAACTTCAGAGAGAGAGAGAGCTGCAATCCGAGGGCGGAATTGAGTTTTTGGTCCATAGGAGTCTCCATAACAGCGTTTTGGAGATCGCGAGTGTGTCAGCGAGGGTTGCATACCTTGTAATTAGACTGTTGAAAAGGTAAACGTTTAGTAGTGATGATTTACGCGCTCACGTCGTCACACCCGGCTTGCGAAGTGAAAATATTTAACTATTTTTTTATTTCATTTCTAAGGCTTTGCATAGCACCTCCAACGTCCATTTTGACGTTGTTATGGGGGATTTAAAGGACCATTCATACGGTTTGGCGCAAAGAATATAGGACGCAAATGCTCCTCGATTATCTCGCAAAAGAATAGTTTTTTAAGGAACTCGTTTTTCAAGAAACAGCCCCTTTTTTTGTTAAGGCGGGAAAAAAATTACTTAACCGCACACCCCGTCGTTCGGAGGAAATAAACCCACCGTGTACTGTCTCTCCGCCTGTATTGGTGGCGCACAGGAACTATGTTACATTACTTTAGTGGTTGGAGAAACAGCCCTTAAGAAAATGAACGTGGCAAAGCCCCAGAGGTACCACACATAACGAGATAGATTTTATTATGACGAACAAAAAGCACATAGTCAGATATGTCTCAGTGCTGATTTAACGCTGGATATGACCACAAATTAGTAAGGGGCACTTTGAATATTGATTTACTTCAAGCTTCAACACGTCTGACTTGCATAAAACCATAACTGGATCCGAAATGTTCCAGTTAAATATACGGCCCACCTGATGATAAGCGGTTACCGTAGCCTATAGACGCTAGCAACACCAGAGGCATTACTTGCGTGCCGTCGTCTCCAAGGAAAGGGATATGAGATGAAGAGGAAGAATAACAAGGAGAGTATATGAAGGATACTAAGGAAATGTTAGGGAAGGGGTTCGGGTCTTCGGTGCTATCACTCACCATACGAAACACAACGGCATGAGTACCTACTTACCTTTGTATCACGCCAATCTTCTATGAGAGAGTGGTACTTCCCGGATCGAGCCGACCCATTCATACTGTGATAAGCAAGGCTCTACTATTAAAATGCGAAGTTTTGTGGTATTATCCTCACACGTGACCAATATACATATATATGTATGATGTAGTTGATTGGTCAAATTATATATATCTTTTATTAATGTTAGTAGTGACGGAAGGTTCACAAGCAATAGAAAACCACCACCACGCAAAAATCTGAAGAATATAATGTATATATTATAAAGATAATATGTAACATTTAATACCGATAATACCTATATTTATAAATTTTCCAACGACCAAATACAATGTGGTGTGTCCTTTTGTGTGTGCCCGATCGATACCCCAATATCGGTGACCCATCCGAATCATAATCACCGGCCGCATTGTATACTTGACAGGTCCTTCACAAAAGATATTATGAGAATATTTTGTAGTATATGTGATCCTATATGTAGTACAGTTAGTACTATGTACATAATTTGTGATTATTATCATGATGAATAATGGCTGTGACACATTTAAAAAAAAGGAGAGCCGTCATAGTACAGGTCAACTGATGCGCCTCGAAAAAGTTCAGAATCTTATATATTATTTTTCTAGGCTGTTTTTCTGTCGTTCCGCTAGATCTCCCTTAATTCCTATATCAAATTCAATGATTTACCTACCCTTATTTTAAAGCTTATTTTACCGGCTAATGATGAAAAATATACCCAAACTTTATAGAAATATATTATATATATTTTTAGCATAAGCTTCTCTTAAATTTTAGATTTAAAATCATCAAAAAGAGGTCCTTTAAATGGCTGCGGAATTCCGCACGGGTCGACTCGTATTTTCTTAATCCCATAGTTATTATTGTCAACACAAACATTCTGATGGTCGCGACGTGGCGCTCTAATCGGCTAGGACTCTACTGTAACCCAATAATTGAGTTGTATTTGATAAACAGGAAGGTATTATACCTACTATACCCATTTTTTGCTCAGGATGTTGAGTAAAAGTAGTCAATATTTAGATATTTATACATATGTTTTTAGCATTTGACATACTTTGTGTTGAAAAGTAGTCAATTATTCTTTGGGTCTCCAGTAAAATTCTAGTATATTATAATGACTTCAAAGCGAATTTCGAATATGTAACGATATTTTGAGGCTCGATGTTAATATAAAACTAAATGTGTTTTCCATTCGAAGTGATTTACGGCTCATATAATTTATTTAACTTTATTTTTTATTAAGGCGGGAAAAAAAATCCTAACCGCACACCCCGTCGTTCGGGGCAACGAACAGGATAGTGTGGGGCCCTCATCCATTAAAGAAACCCGCCGTGTGCCGTCTCTCCGCCTTTATTGGCGGGCCACCGGAACTGTATTACATTCCTTCAGTGCTATAATTTACTTACCGACAAGATATTTATGTATAAGTACTCATGTCCTTAGCTCATGGCTTAGTAACGATATTGAGGAACGTGTACTCATGAATATTTATAAAATTCATATAGGACTTATATTGTCGGCATAGGTAGATATTGAAACATATTATGCCTCCTTATGAATAATAAATACATTATTAGTGTATTTTTACTGCGTATGGTAGCAGACGAGCCTCGGCACTCCTGATGGAAAGTGGTAACCGTCACTCATGGACTCAACTCAACTATACCGAGAATATTGTCAAGCCAGTGCTCACTATTTCATTTCACAAATATACATATGCAATTAACGAATTAACGGCTATCTCCTGCTACAACCAAAATACATCGATTTGCTTCATGGCCGGTCACACGGGAGATGGTGGTACCAACCCGCTCGAGCCTGATAGCAAGTGAGTACTCCCACTTGGTACCTAGCCCTACCACCAGTAATGCAATGGGTGATAATTGCTTACTAAGGAAAGTACGACTACTCGTACGACATCCGTACGAAAGAATGAGGTGGTGATACTTGTATTCTCAGTCCGTTACCACATCATGGACATCATATAAAATAAAAACGTATTAACAAACATCTATACTATTAAAGTACAAATTATAATTTGTGAATAAGGAAAAAGAGTATTTTAGTACGAGCGGGAATCGAACCTGCGTCCCTTTCTTTCCGGGGAAGTGCTCTAATCCATTGAGCTATCGTACCATTTCTAGAAATACCGAATTTCCTCATCACATTTGTCTTAACGACCAACGCCCTCTATCGGCAATGCATTTACATGCATTCATCCAATGTAGTAAGTTTAATTTTGCAATTAAAATTCATACTATTTGATGGCGTGATTTTTCAAACACACATCTATACTATTATAAAGCTGTAACAAAGCTGTGTCTGTACATTTAAGATATTTGAGAAAAAATACTGTATTAGGCTATTAAAAGCGTGTCTGAACACAAAATATTTGTTTTAGATTTTTTGTCTGTTTGTCTGTTTATCTGTTGTTTCGTTCGCGCATCACGCAAAAACTATTGAACGAATTTTGATAAAAGCTTATTTTGTTTGATAGCTCTTGATTAGACTTAACAACTGGTATACATTTAATCCCGCTACTATATTGGGATCCTGAGATATAAACTAAAAACTAGCTTTTGACTGCGGCGAAGCCGCGGGCAAAGGCTAGTATAATATAAAAAGGTATGCAATAACCGTTTTGTAGAGTAATATTAGGTCCTTACACATGAAATTGCGTTTTGTCAAACTGGCCACTTTGATCTCAAATATCTGGCGTTTGGTTAGTTGTTGTATTGTGGTCCCAATTTAGCGATTCATTTGATTCATTTGTGTTCGTGCGATTTGATTTTTCTTTGACATCGTTCTGTTCACAATATGGAAAACATAAAATATCAGCTAATTTACGAATACAAGTTCCAGCGTGGCACCAGCGCCGCAGAAACAGAGGATTAATGATGTGTATAAGGAAGATACCATAAAAGAAAACACGGCACCGACTTCAAACACATCAGTAGGTGTCTAGCACGGAAAACTTATATAAATACTAATTATTTTTTGTTTTTAGTTCCTGGGTGTATTTTGAAGGCGGATTCTTTTTTATTTAAAAATAATTTATTGGTTCCAACGTTTTCGTTCTGGAAAATTTGACCTACAGGACAAACCCCGTAGACGGCCGGAGACCCTAGTTGACAATAACTAAATAAAAGTGATCGTGGAAACGGATCCATCACAAACCACGTCAGAGTTAGTGGCAGGCTTCGATGTGAGTGATAAAACAATTTTAACACTTGAAACAAATTGGAAAAGTGAAAAATCGAAAATTGGGTACCGCATGAATTGAGTGAAGCAAACTAATAAACACGAGTCGAGTGTTGCGTTACATTACTCAACCGTCATAATAACGAGGGGATTTTGAATCGTATCTTTACTTGTGATGAAAAATGGAACCTGTACGATAACCGAAAACGCTCATTACAATGGTTGAACCCAGGAGAACCGGCCAAGACCTGCTTCAAGCGAAAGTTGACTCAAAAAAAAGACACTGGTAAGTGTCTGGTGGACCAGTGCTGGTCAAGATCCAGACGATTACATTAGATCTGTATTGTCAACAATTGCAATCCATGATAAAAGCTAGGCGTTAAATAACCGAGACTGGTCAATTGCTCTAGCTTCAGGACAACGCTAGACCATACAAAAAGGAAAAAGAAAAAGGAGCTGCTATTGGAATTTCTCTGACCCACCGTGCTCTCCCGGCCTTGCTCCAACAGATTATCACTTTTTCCGGAATTTGGAAAAAAAATCAAATTCCGATGAGGCTGTCAAAACCGCCTTCAAAGATTTTATTTTCTTCTCGCTCACACAATTTTTTTCAGCAAAGGAATGGAATCAATAAACTACCGATAAAATAGCGAAAGTGCTTAGATAACAATGGTACATACTTTAAATGATGAATTTAAAAAAAATATTAAAAGAAATTCGTTTTGCTTTTTCCATACATAACGCCAATTTCATATAATATATAAGGACCTATTATCTACCTCACAGCAACCGTCCAATTTAATGGGAAAGATGTAGCATAATATTTATATCCTTACTTGTACCCCAGACTATATGCATGCAAAATTATATAATTATCGGTTAAGATATGGCGTAAAGGCATAACAAACAAACCCACTTTCACATTTTATAATGTTAGTAACTTCGCTCAAAAATGCATAGATATCGCGTCGGCCCAAAAAATCCGTCTCGGTAAATAACAGTGCACTTGAGAAGTGAGCTCTTATTTTGTTTAGTTCAAAAAGTACTTTATTTGTTGCTATTTAAGCTTGATTTCACAGCAAATGTTATTTGTCAGTGGCAGTAGTAAATTATTGCTTTGTTAGTTTTTTGTGACGAATGATCGTAAATGTAAGATACTTAATATTTTAAAGATTTGTGACTTTATTACTAAGTGCCATGATTGTAATTAGGTTGAACTTAAAACTGTTTTAAAACCTTTGTCTCAGTTCGTTAGTAAACAGATGTGGCTGTATAAGTATATATTCACACAGACATTTTTTAGCTCGATTTTGTTCGTGACACTGTATCTTCTTGGTATTGATGATCGAAGGTTAGTAGGGATCAAAGCCTATCATAGGCATAGGTCATCGTCAGTTTAGTTTACACTAAACAATTTTGTTATCAGACCAGCAACAAATACTAGAAAGAGTTGTGTAAATCTGTTTTTAATTACGTAAAACAACATATTGATTCATACAATAAAGACTAGGCTCATGGTGTTGACGAACCACTACTAGCTGATTATTTCGTTTTAGTACATTTTGTTTTACATACTACGGGGTTGGCCACGGCCCACATGATGGTAAGCTGTTATCATCGCCTATAGACGCTAGCAATACCAGACGCATCACTTGCGATTCGCCATCTCCTAAGATAGGAATTGGAGATGAATAGGAAGGATAATAAAGAAAGGGTAGGCAGGATATTAAGGAGAGGATAAGGAGGGAGTTTGGGCCTCCGTACATACTATTTTAGTGTATGTAGTGGCAGACGAGCCACGGTCCATCTGATGGTAAATGGTAACCGTCGCCCATGGACTCGACTATACCGAGAGTATTGTCAAGCCGCTGCTCACCAATTCATTGCACAGATATGAAATGAAACATAAACGGCTATTTCCTGCTACAGCCAAAACGCAACGATGTGCTTCATGGCCGGTCACACGGGAGATGGTGGTACCAACCCGCCCGGGCCCGATGAGTGAGTACTCACTTGGTACCCAGCGCTACCACCAGTCATGCAATGGATGATAATTGCTTACTTGCCTTAGTCGCCTCATATGACACCCGTGGGAAAGAATGGGGTGGTGAGACTTGTATTCTTAGATTAAATTATATATCTAGATGGACTGTCACTCTTATAAACGTCATAAAAATCGGGCGGGAATTGTTATGCTAGTGTGCGTCACAGCTGTCTTACGCTTGTGCAATTTGTGTTTGTGTGCGTGCGTAATGATACCAGTTTCAGTAGTAGTATTAAATTATGGGAAAATTATATTATCATAGATTCAAGACATTCTTATACTACAAAATATTTCGTAGGTATATAGTCAATTATCTGTTTCTATTTACTCTCATAATCTTAATGTATTATAAAAAATATATACTATATTATAACCTCTTCTTTAATGAGAATACTACTATAATCCACGATAATTATAAATTTAAAATAAAATCTTCATCATTAAAATAAATTATAATATTACAAATAGTAATATTATAATTAGTTCCGAAAATGACGACTGTGTAGCTTTATGGATCCATTAAAAACGCTAATAATTATGTTAGGTAATGTTTCTATTGCTCTCTATCGTTAAGATATCATCAACTTTGCAAGATTACGCGGGAAATTTAAGTTCATAAACTGGTATCAAATAAAAAAATACGAGCTAAAATTAATTCATTTTCGGAATATTAAAATGACTTATTTGGTCAGTTATTGTATGAAATAATGTTACTAACCGATGATAAGAGATATCTTTAGTGCTCATTTTCCGATTTTTGTAGTTTCGGCACACTTTAATTACACACGTTGACATTTTAAATGACATACTAATGCTCCTGGATATGACCTTGTCAAGTGACGTCACGTTTGACACTAATAGCCATAGAAAATCATTGGAATGAAAAGTTCTCCCCAATTTTTTTTGACGCGTTTACAACGCCGAGTCTCCATCTAGAAATATAATTAATCAAAGCTTGTATTCTTAGTCCGTCACCACACGGATAAACTACATACATCTTATATTTTTTTCAGATCGTCGGTGGACAGAGGTGGAGTTAGATGAAGAAGATGAAGCAAGTGTTGGTCGCAGCGACTCTACATCGTCATCGGGCCGGTCAGAATGTGGAGATGAGTTTCGGGCCAGAGCCAGTACAGATTCACGCTTACCTCCCCGCCCTGCAAGACCCAGACATCCAATGGTGACGAAGCCGTTCCCATTACCAGTTAGACGAATGAGTGTTGCTATGAGAGGGAACAATGCAAGCACATATTAGAAATTTGTTGAAATCTGTGTTACCAACGAATATTACTGATTGTTCAAATTCTTTTTATAATTGTTAGTTAATCGCACTTTACCTATGTGTTTCAATTCCAAAGTTAAATGCATTAACCTAATTTATAAGTAATATTTGTGTTTAGTCTGTAATATGAGCTACTGAACTTAGGCCTCTTTTTGTATTTTTGTTAACTACCCACAATAAGGGCCTACTAAGGACCTACTTATATAAAATTAGGTTAAGCCAGTGACTTCCTCCGCGTGGACAGCCGAAATTAAATACGTCAGTACAACACAGTAATGATCTCTATGCAAATATTGCAATACCCGGAAACTCCATTTTTTCGGGATAAAAAGTACCTAACCTACGTTATTCTCTGACCCCAAATCTATCATTACGCAAAAAAGTCATGTTAAATATATACTTAGTACATCTCAGAGCTAGTAATTATTGTATGTCAGTGTTAAGCATGTACGTAAACAGAACAACAAACAATTATATATATTTATACATAGCATAAAAAAACTAAACCGCCTCTAAATAACACCCAGGAACTAAAAACCAAAAAATAAATGGTATTTACTCGTACATACGATTTCCCTACTAGACACCTACTGATGTGTTCGAAGTCGGTGCCAAGTCCAAAAGTAACAACAACAATACATTTATATACCTATTAAAGTAACATTAAAAACATATTGGGCAAAAAAAATAAACATCCGAATTGAGAACCTCCTCCTTTTTTTGAAGTGGGTTAAAATTAAATAAATTGTACCTAGATGATACTAGTAAATCTACCAAAAAGTTAAATAAGGGTTTATTTTCTTACCACCGAAGGAATATAACATAGTTCCAGTGGCCCGTCAATAAAGGTGGAGAGACGGCACACGGCGGGTTTCTCTAGTGGGTGAAGGCCCCACACAACCCTGTTCATTGCCCCGAACGACGGGGTGTGTGGTTAGGAACATTTTTTCCCGCCTTAACAAAAAAAAAGTATTTATTTTCGTTAATTTAGCTTTCATTATACCACCAAAGTGAATAACAAATCGATATCGAGTCTGCCGAGTTTATGCGCTGAGAGCTCACTACCCCTTTGTCTCCCTGGAAAATGGTAATTTTTCCGCTAGTAAAAGTATCATTACCATAATACGAAAAATATAATAGGTGCGGGATGGATGATGCCCTTCTATCTAAAGGGGAAAATCTACAAGAAAATTGTAAGACCTGTATGTTGTAACATTAAACACAAAGTGAAAAATGTGAAATCGAAAATAACAGTCACGAGCAGGATTTGAACCTGCATCTCCTGGATACCGTCCAGATGCTTTGCCAATTTTCGATTTCACATTTTTCACTTTGTGTTTAATGTATTGTGCTAAGCATGTCAAATGCTAATAATATATAAAAATATCTAAATACCTGTTGTATCGTATGGATTGGATGAATGTCATAAAAGTAAAAGAATGTAAGGCTTGAAGGTAGATGGATTTAAAAGAAAGGAGTAAATACTTCGACGATGAATTGGAGAAGGAGTAGGAGAGGAAAACATGATGTGCCACATGAAGTGGGAAAAGGGCAAGAAAGAATAATTTATACAAACGATTCGAGGTTTAGACTACGAACCGCACAAACCTCTAACAATACGATTTTCATGAGCCTGAAACCTGCGTGCCCAAAAGACTTTCTATATACGGCCTATGAAGTCTGCCAACCTGCACGGCCTATATCCGTCTCCCTCTGAGACCCGTGCATACTGGGACAGAAATTGGTTGAGAAAATGTTATGTATTGTTATATTGTGGAGAAGTTCATATTTATTTAACTTATTTTGACATTCATATTCTTAAATATAAATGTTATATACTTATTCATTTCTAAAATTTCTGATCAAACCTTTTATGCTCGAGGAGTTGATAACAAACAGCAACAGTAAACAGCAGTAATAGCCCGGAGTTTGGAAATGTGCCCGGTAGACGTCAATAGGCTCGCCCCCTATTACGTGGGCCTTAAACATAGCTGGCGAGTCGTGGGTGTGTAATACACCTCTGCCTACCCCTTCGGGGAATACAGGCGTGATGCTGTTTTTTTATGTTTGAGTTGATAATTAATCTGTAATATATTAGATAATATTGGATCTTTTTCTGTGATTAATAATCCGTTTGTAAGAAGTGAGTTTACTCCACAATATGAATTTCTGAATAAAGTATTTTTCTGGATATAAAATACGTAGTTACATGTGTATACCCAGTGAAGTGTTGTTGAATTATAAATGTATTATTGCCGCGCATTGGCAGTTTTATTACCCATTAGAAGTGGTCTACATACGCCAATGTATGATTTTTATATTATTAACGTATGAAATATCGTTATTGTGATTTATAGCACCTATTGCACACAGCCACGTGTTTTTATTATATTTTCTTTTTGAGTACCTATATTGACGTACTGTCCTCCAATTATCAGTTTTTTTTTAGAAATCGCTTGTATATCTACCTCTACAAGCAACATCTTGCTTAAGGAATAATCCTTCTATCACGGAGAACTTTACAAACATACAATTTAACAAACACACTAGACTCAGAACAACGGCATTTGTGGATCACACAAAAAGAAGTTCTGTGTAACCTTCAATGAATTTACCCACAAGAGCCCACAGCACTCGGTCGGACGGCCGGTATCTATACCACTCCGCCATCTGCGCAGACTTTTATAAAAAGGCCAGAACTTGAATTATTCAGCAAGAAGCGCCATGGACATGTGAGCGCAGTAGACAACTTAGCTGCGCAGATTTCGTCTTCAACAGCCGATACTTATATGACCATGTTCAATAGTTTTATTTACGTTTGGGGGATGCAAACTGTTTGTTCCTTTACATTCTTTAGGTGAATTTCGGCCAACGAAACACGACAGGAACTAAGATGAGGTGGACGGAGAATTTACACGCAAAGGTAAATAAATCTGCCTTGTCTATTAACATAAGGTGATTTCAGTGACGTTGACGCTGGAAAGCAAAGTGGAAAAAGAAAGATTTATTGCGAGCAGTATTCGAACTACTTCCTTTCTAATCCGGGGAAGTGCTTTGGACCGTTAGACTACCGTTTCACAAATAATTTGTTCTTTAAAAGTAGCTGAGCATGTCTAGTGCTAAAATACACAAAGATATTTACACAAATTACCAAGCCAATTATTTTTATAAATATAATAATCCTGATCATGTTGATAAAATGAGAAGAATTTATTAGTCGGACGAGAAAAATTATAGGTATAAATTAAAACAAAGTGTGAAAATGTAAAATAGAAAATAACAACCACGAGCAGGATTGGAACCTCTATCTCCTGCAATACCGTCCCAGATGCTTTATATAAAAAATATCAAAATTAAGGACTTATGCAACCATTAGTACCTATAGCTGGTGTGGTTCTTATCAGTGGTTGCTTCGTGGTCTCAACGAGTACCGACCATCACCGGCATAAGAATTAATTGGTTCACGTCACTAGTTGAAACAATAGTAGTAGTAACAGTGGAGCTCTGATCAAATATGAAAACATTAAATCATGGTCTGATAGTGTAAAGCACAGAACAATTTAAACCAAAGGTGTAAAGCCTGACGTAAGATTTGGCCTGACTTGAACATTTCGGATTACATGGTAGGGGAAACAGAAGTGAAGTTTTAATCAAATAGAAGAATCAGTTAATTTATGGCGAATACAACAAGCGAAATACAACAACAAGGTTGTTGTTGTTTTTAAATAATTAATTTCCTCCTTATCCAAATCTTAACCGTTATATTTAACAATATTAGTCACCGAATTGATGATAACGAAACAAAAACGAACGTATTTTCTTCTCATAAAAAGTGATTCATATGTTTATAACCTTCTTTTCCAGGTCAGTACACCAGGGCTATTTGATAAACGGGTGGCACTTGAGATTTTACCTTTGGGATCAATCAGCTTTGAGCGCACACCACTTTGCTTACTTTTGTTTTGTTGCTCAAAGAATTCCAAATATCTACTTTATTTTCTGTCATATAACCAAATAATAATTTCAGTATACATCAATACATCAGATGATATTTATTTCAAAGCACCAATTTCATGTATGTGAAACCCATAAACTATTTAGATTTATATGGTTTCATCTAACTACTAACATATCATAATACAATTTACATCATTTGACACCGTGGCTCTGCTAGATAGGTTTATAGTTCTTATAGTAGGTATATATAGTTCTTTAGTTTATAGTTTTTAGTTAGACGTTCTATTCAAATATACCTACTACTTAAGTTCAGAAGAGCTGCTGGTTAAGTGTTTTTGAAATTAAACATTTTGGGGTTTTGGTTTCAAATGCAAAATGGAGTTTGAGTGATTCATGGAAAATGGGTGTAGAAACGGTGGGTGAGACTTTTACATTACTCCGATATTATCTCCGGATGATAAAATCTGCATTTACACTTAGGGCGCATTATATGTTTACGGAACTGGCCACTCATATAAACAATATTAGCATTGGAAAATAGAAATCTTTAGCTATAGAAAACAGTTTTGTCATCTGACTGTAACTTGTTTTTACATTGTGACGTCATTTCAGACGTGTCAGAGAAATTGCGTGTCGACATCACCAGGGCTGCATGTAATGCACTAGTATACTATATTATATTATCCATAAGGTTGATCCATGTACTTAATAAGATAAAATCGCTATCCGCGTATCCGCGTCTACTTCTTCTGAACCATACAACGGCCTTTGAAACCCTTGTCCCTTAGATTTTCCAAGGAAGATTTAACTATTTTAATAATGCATCCAAATTATTCTTATTTTTAGTAGAGAAATTAAATATTTTGTAATCAAGACACAGAACATCTGAGGCAAACCTGATGCAAATCTTAACACACAAATCACTAATAATGCACCTACTAGAGACTTGTAATAGTTAAAAAAGAGATATTAGTATATTACACCTGTGCGCAGTGGCGAGACCTAGTGACCACTAGTAATCTATATTATTATAAGTAAGCATATTTCCCGTTTAAATAAAAAAAATACGAGCTGTGTGCAACTTATCCGAAGCTAAGCTACTAGTTAAGCATTACTCAGTGAATATGTATAATACAGTAACAAGCTCCATCATGTGAAATATGGCAATACGCATTACATTAGCGTGCTAAGTACACTACTGCAGGGGAATAGTTCTCGCTTGTAAGACAATCAAAATAATCTTCTCTGGTATGTTTCATTATCAAAATCACGTCATGAATTTAGGTAGATAATTGACCATCAAATATCGATTACCTACGAAGTAAAAGTCGTAACCTCTTGTGCAATTACCGCTTGAACAAGCTAAGAAGCAGGTTTATGCAACTTTCACCCGGCTGAAAAAGAAAAGATAAATAAAAGATAGGTGGCCAAATTTGACACATATTTGTGAATATCTGAACTATCCCGTGCTTCAGTAGGCCCGGATATCAAATAACGATACCTTGGCTGTGTTAGTGTTTAGTTAGGCAGGTTGTCAAAATCTTGAATAATAATCTAACTTCGATCTCCTTAGCTGAGGTAGGTGGTCACTCCATGTAGTTGATGTAGTACATGTGAGCTTTGATTATATACCTGTGACAGATATAGATATAATTAAATCGTGTAAGCCCTAAAACCGAATAGATCAGAATCCGACACGAAGTTATCGATATGGCTAGGACGCTTACAAAAAGGCGAAAGAAATAATTGCAATAGGTAGGTAGGTATATTCTCTATGATTAAACACAAAGTGAAAAATGTGAAATCGAAAGTAACAGTCAAGAGCAGGATTTGAACCTGCATCTCCTGGATACCGTCCAGATGCTTTGCCATTTCATCTGTCGGAAGATGGCGCAGGCGTCACCCAAAGACGTTAAGTATGAATGTGCTATCGAAATTAGCAGTCAGGAGCAATTGTCACGATGGCTGAATTGGTAAAGCATCTGGACGGTATCCAGGAGATGCAGGTTCAAATCCTGCTCGTGACTGTTATTTTCGATTTCACATTTTTCACTTTGTGTTTAATGTATAGTGCTAAGCATGTCAAATGTTAAAATATATATAAAAATATATCTAAATCTCCTCTATGATTTCTAAAATTTGAAAATTTTCATTAAGACTACTTGACTTACATACAAATGTACTGTACTACTCTACTACTATGACGAATAATTTAAGTTTTTCCAAGAAATAGCTTGATTTGTTACTGCAATAACATGTTTTTCATACCGGAAAACTGATTTGATTGAGGTCAGATTACGGCGCATGCATACATTAACTGTTATCAGTTTACCTATCTATTGGTATTTAATTAAATATGTTTACGTTTTCACATGAAAGTCGATCCGTGACCCATGACACGTGCTCCCCAGAGACAAGACTAGATCCGGCTATATTGGTACTTTTAATTTTTTGTATGAAATATTAATTATTCTTTCTTTTAAAAATCCACTTTCCGTGTAATTCTTATGTATATAGTATGTGCTCTCCACGTAAATGGAAAAATTACGAAAATAGCTTTACATCGAAACCACTTTATTAGCAAACTGACACAAATTATAATAGTCCAACAAATAATTGAAATCACCAATATTTATCATATTAAATAATTGTCCAAATCTTATCTAATAAACAAACTAGTATTCAACCTTGAGTAGAATAAATCTATTGTCTTAACGTATAAATCATGTGCATGATGTTATCAAATGATTAATATGATCTATGGCCTACAGACTGTGTTCTAAAGTAATCGATTTACATAGCGACCAGACATTTCCAATAATACAATAATCAACATGTAATTTATTTGCTTCTAACATGTCAAATGAGTCATTGGAAATGCATTCCAAATTATAAATAAACTTAAACATCCATTTGAATACGTTATCTCAAGTTTTTTATTAAGTAGATAGGATATTAAATATAGTAGGTACATTATTTCAAAGTCAAAGCTATAATCACAAGTTTATCTTTATTTAGAAAGGCGAATTAACTCCTAGACTGGTTATAGTTAACATCGATTGAAACATTGTATGTAATGTTTCACGATTTAATATTAGGTACCACCTGTTTTGATTATAGAGTTATGATTATGGAAAACTTCAATTTAATGCCTTCAGGGATTTAATTATATAGGAATAACATAAATACCAATTCTGGCAAGTATAATGTGAAGGCAGTCAGAATAAGAATTTTACATCATAGTTGAAAAGAAGAATATTTCCTTTTAATCTTCACTCTCTTTGTGGAAGTGAGGAGTAATATTATGTAACAGAGCGATAAGAAATCTTAAGTTAACGTCCATGTAGCATACGTACACAAAATATCTCAGGAAATGAATATAAAACCTTAAACCATATCGCGTATTTTATAAAATGATTAAGGACTTTCACCGGTAATATAAAAATGAATAGGGTGGTTAAATCACCACTGAAGGAATGTAATATGGTTCCGGTGGCCCGCCAATAAAGGCGGAGAGATGGCACACGGCGGGTTTCTTTAGTGGGTGAGGGCCCCACACTACCCTGTTCGTTGCCTCGAACGATGGAGTGTGCGGTTAGGAAAATTACCCGCCTTAAGCGGTAGGTACGCAAAGGGAGGTCACAGAAAAAAAAATACTGACGGGAAAATATTTACCGTCGAGCAACATTTGAACGATCCATAAAATTGGCAGTGAAGAATTTTATCATGGAGAAATTGCGTGTCTCTATTGATAACCTCCCTCAACGCGTTTAAAGAATTGTTTAGGCCAGTGGAGATCATTTTGAATGAGTATATTTTGAACGCTATTATATTAATGTATAAGCTAACGCACACTACATTAATAAATAGTTTAATTAATAAAAAAATATTGTTACAATATCTCCGAGAGCATTGGGACCCTCGGCAAAAATAAAAATAAAAAGCTAATATTTAGATATTTTTATATATATTTTTAGCATTTGACATGCTTAGCACTATACATTAAACACAAAGTGAAAAATGTGAATTCGAAAATAACAGTCAGGAGCAGGATTTGAACCTGCATCTTCTGGATACCGTCCAGATGCTTTACCAATTCAGCCATCCTGACAATTGCTCCTGACTGCTAATTTCGATAACACATCATACTTAACGTCTTTGGGTGACGCCTGCGCCATCTGTCGGCAGTATTTTCATACATTATACCGTCGGTGTAATGTATAAAAAGCTAAGTCAAGTCAGGGAATCACTTGGAGGACAAAACCAAATTGATGAGAAAAAACTTGGCATCCTGAATAGAGCCAACGGTACATCACACCGAGGTACCGGGTGGCGGGCCTCGTGGCGTAGTCGGTAGTGTTACCGACTTCCGTGCACGTAGTCGTGGGTTCGATTCCCACTCAGGACAATTATTTGTGTGATGAACACAGATATTTGTACTGCGTCTGGGTGTTTTCTATCTACTATATGTATGTATTTCCAAAAACAAAAGTAGTATATGTATTTAGATATTTTTATATATATTTTTAGCATTTGACATGCTTAGCACTATACATTAAACACAAAGTGAAAAATGTGAAATCGAAAATAACAGTCAGGAGCAGGATTTGAACCTGCATCTCCTGGACCGTCCTGATGCTTTGCCAATTCAGCATCCTGACAATTGCTCCTGACTGCTAATTTCGATAACACATCATACTTAACGTCTTTGGGTGACGCCTGCGCCATCTTTCGGGAGTATTTTCATACATTATACCGACCAGGTAAACTTAATTTTACAATTAAGATTTTTACCTAATAATGACGCAAACCCTTTAAATATTCAGATATTTTTATATATATTTTTAGTATTTGACATGCTTAGCACTATACATTAAACACAAAGTGAACTGTTATTTTCGATTTCACATTTTACACTTTGTGTTTAAAGTAGTATATGTATTATATCCGTAATTTGGTACCCATAGCACAAGCGTTAAGCTTAGTTTGGGACCAGAGGACGTTGTGTGAAAAATGTCCGTGAATATTTATTTATTTAACGACTTGTATTATACAAAGCACAAGTTTGCCCTCATATAGAGTACATCTCTCAACTTTGGGCAGATTCACCCAAATACCAATATGACCCACTTGACTCTCTGCATACCGCTGCATAGGGCGTACTATTCGAATTGTCGATGATCCCAATCTCACGGCCGGTATGGAGTTGTTGGAGCGGCGCAGAGACTTCGGGTCTCTCTGTGAGCTCTATCGACTCTATAATAGGGAGTACTCTTAGGAGCTGTTTGAGGTAGTACCAACATCGCCTTTTTACCACCGAAGCACGAGATGTCGCGGTAGTATCCGCACCACCTAGAACTGATCCCGTCCAAAACGGTTCGTTTTCAAATTTCTTTTCTACCACAAACGTGTAGGCTTTGGAATGACCTATCCACTGCGGTGTTTCCCCAGTGCTACGATATGAAAAAAAACATAGCATCACGCGTGTATTCCCCGAAGGGGTAGGCAGAGGTGTATTACACATCCACGACTCGCCAGCTATGTTTAAGTCCCACGTAATAGGAGGCGAGCCTATTGATGTCTACCGGGCACATTTGCAAACTCCGGACTGCTACTGAGAAACTTTCTTATTTTTTTTTTACGAAATATCTCAATAGCTCTGGCTGACCCGGGGATCGAACCCGAGACCTCATGATCAGCAGTCGCTTACACTACCGCTGCACCACAGAGGCAGTTTTCACCAAAAAGATTTTCATATTCATAATTATTCATTTATTTTCTCATTCCACAATGTATATAGGTGGTAACATAAAAATAAAAGAGTAACAATTGTGGACCCTGTTGGGCACAGCGAAAAGTCGAAAAGAGGAAGACGTAAAAAGTATGTTAGGTAATTATTTGTATTGTTTATTGCTATTATATTATCTTTTATTAATATTAAATTTATTGTTAATTTTAAATATTATTAGCATTATATATTATTTATGTATGAATCACGGAGTACAGAAAAATAGGTATGAATCATTGCATGTTATATATTTTAATTATGTTTATTATATATTGTATTATAATTTAATTATATAAGATATATTTTTTAAATTATAATAATGCATATTAATTATTATTTAAATTATTTATTAGTTTATATGTGTTTATTATTGTTATTTATTTTAACAAATTTAATTTAATATATAAAACCGTAATTGAAAATAAATGTAATACTTAATTATATTATTAGTAGAATATTTCGAATTGCATATTATGGTATCTATCTATTTATTAAATCATGACTGTTTATCAATCAAATAATCATTAACCGTGTAGTAAGCCCTATCAATGAGCATTTTTTTCAGTGTGCCTACAAATCTTGTGTCGCTGATCTCATCTTTAATCGAGTTTGGTATTTTGTTGTATATTTTGATACACATTACGTAGGGGCTATTGGAGTGTAGAGATATACGGGAAGTTGGAAACATTAACATATTCTTATGTCTTGGTGTTCGGTTTTTGTGTTTGTCTTCGCGTCTTGTGAAAAATGTATGTAGATGGAAGGGTGAGAATTTTATATTTTTGGAATAAGGGTACAGCTGTCGGTTTGCTCTATAGAATATAAACATGAGTCCACCATAACTTAGCCATGAGTGAGCGTAGGCATAATATGTAGTTAATGCAGTTGAAAGGTCAGTCATTTTTTTGACTTCTCGAAAAGCGTAAAGAAATTTTGAGATTTTTGATTTTATATTTCGGATGTGGGTTTTCCAGTTGATGTGAGTGTCTAAAGTTCCTAACAATGTGAAGTCATTAACGACTTCTATTTTTGTACCGTTAATATGGAAATCAATTGTTAATGGTGTTTTCTGATAAGGATAAAACAACATTATTTTTGTTTATTTATAGTTTATTTGTAGGTTATGTTTATTTAACCACCACCAACTAATGTTTTATTAAGCATGGAGTAAAGTTTTTCCTTTACATCTAAATTTATTATTTTTTTTTTTGGCATGAGGTAAGAAGGGAGACGTCGTCTGCAAATAGAACACATATATCTTCCATGACCTTTGGAAGGTCATTTATATATATTAAAGATAATAAGCACCCGATAACACTTCCCTGAAGAATTGATATATTTAGATTTTTTTTATTTGACCTAATATTTGTTATTGACCGTGTGGGGCCGGCTTTAGAATTGTCCCACTCCTCTCTACCCACGGGAGTCGTAAGAGCCGACTGAGGGAATACCGGGATAGTGGGCAGCAGCACTCCCTTGAGTATTAACAACATCCACTGCGATCGCCAACCCGCCTGCCAAGCGTGGCGATTACGGCATATCCCCCGATCGATCGATCGTTGTGGCGTTCTCTTGGGGAGGCCTATGTCCAGCAGTGGACGTTGAAAGGCTGATGGATTGGATTTGTTATTGCTTTATTCGCATGGTCGAAGTGTACTATTTCCACGTACTGTTCTCTATCTTTAAGATAGGACTCAAACCATTGATGGGTGATTCCGCGTATATATATAGTTTGTCTAGTAAGATGTTAAATTTGACTCTATCGTATGCCTTGGTCATATCCAGAAGTATTCCAACAGCATATTTTTTATTATTCAAAATATTAATTACTTCCTGTATAAATTTATAAACGGCTAAAGCTGTTGACCATTGTTTCCGGAAACCGTTTTTCCTTTCATCGAATATCTTACCTATCTCACAAAAGTTGTAGACTCAGTCATACATAGCTTTTTCAAAAAGTTTAGAAGCAGTAGGCAAAAGAGCAATGAGGCGGTAATTGCTAGGATCGGTTTTGGAGTTTTTTTTAAAGATTGGTTTGATGATAGCCTTTTTTAAGAGATCCGGGAATTTTTCATTCCAAATTCAAACAACTGATTCATTAATACGCAAAAGGGTATTGTGAGTTCATCTGCGCACTGTTTGATTAGGTAAGGAGGTAATTTGTATATTCCGTAACTTTTCTTATTTTTAAGATTTTTTATGATTTTGTTTGTTTCACGGTAGTCTAATGAAAAAAGCTATTCTCTACAGGGTGGATCACAGGAAGACATATACTATATACTGCCAGGCTGCTCTGTAATATTTTCACCAATGAATGAAAATAATGAATTAAATATGCGGACAATTTGTTTAGGATCTGAAATTAGGGTATTATTAATTTGTAATTTAATATTTTGCCTATCTGCTAATGGTTTTTTATTAGTGCGTTCATTTATGATGTCCCACATAGCTTTAATTTTATTATGTAATATTTTTATCTTATTTATGTATTGAAATTTCTTTGTGTAATTACTATTTGTTTTAATATTTTCTCGTATTTCTTATAATATTTATGAATAACTGGACTATTCGATTTTAAAATCAAAGTTTTTAATAACCTTTTATTTTTGCATGTTTTTTTAATCCCTTTACTTAACCAATATTTTTTAAAGCACTTTCTTAATTTTATTTTACATTTTGGTATAGTTTGGTTTAATATATTTGTTATTATGTCATTGAAAGCTTTATAATTTTGGTTTACCGTGTTGCTGGGTATTATGTAGATGTCCCAATTAATTGATCTTAATAAGAATTTGAATATATTTATGTTATATTTACTATATAGTCGTCTTTCAATATACCAAGCCTTTTAGTTTAGTGGTTTCGGTATTTTAATGTTTAGAATAGTACCACAGTGGTCTGAAAATCCCAGGTCCTCAACCGATGTTTGGAAATATTCATCGTTAAAGTTTGTAAATATTAAATCTAAGCATGTATGATGTATTTTGTGTAATACGTGTGGGATTTTTATATATTGTGTTAATTTAAATTCAGACATAAGGTCTAAAAAAATATTAGATTTTGCATTATTTTGTTGGATATCTATAATAAAATCACCTCCGAGAATTATTTTATAATTAATATTTTATTCAGTTGGTTGTAAAATAAGTCTTCTTCTCTTCTATTCCAATTCATTGTAACTATAAGTAATATTTTCGTTAATTAGTTCTATTGCACAAACTTCTATTTATATTCTAAAGATAATTTTGTAATATCTCTTCTTTCTATGGATTCTATGTTTTCGTCTATTAAAATGCAGATATGCCGCCTCCTCCGCGGTTTTTTCGATAGTACGCTGCAGCAACTTTGTAGCCAGTAAAATTGATCATATTTAGTTTTATAAAAGAAAGCCAGGTTTCCGTTAAACATATAACTTGATACCTTAGGCTTTGGTTAACAAATGCTTCTATTATATGTTGTTTATTATATTGGCTTTTTTGAAAAAGTATTCTAAAATGTTGGCCTGTTGCCTCGAAAGGTATAGTGTTCCAGGTTTTCTCTTTCACGAAATGTAGAGCTGTCATAGGTTTCTCTTCTTCTATTGATATTATGTGCTCATTGCTCTTTTGAGGGAATCAAGGGGGGATGAGTTTTTTCATCGCTCTTACAATTAACAGTGGTCTGACGTATCTTTGATATGTTTTGCGAACTTCGTGTACACACTTCTGTGTATCTATAAAAGTTAAGCAAGAATGCGTTTTTAGTTCGTAGAAATATATGACTGTAATAAATTTCGCTAAGTAGGTATTGCAATGGCGTGCGAGTACAAAAATGAAAGGCGCACCTTAATATCACGATGCTTGTTTATTGAAGTAATTGCGAGGGCCGGCTCCGACCGCAGGATATCGACAGGGCCGACACTTGCAGCGGATTAGTGAAACCGGGTCGCGGCAGCGACGTATCCAGCACAAATACAGTAAGACAATATAGATAGATACCTACGTTTTTTTCAATTATCACACCTCATTCAATGTTGTGAAATGTCATGTAAGTTTGAATCATGAATACGGACGTTACCAGTCGGTATGATGTGTCCTATTCTGAACAGACTATCTAGTGAAATTCTAACTAAAAGGAACATAAAAAAACGCATATAAGTACATATAACGTAACGTTAACAAGTTTATACCCGTGTAGTAGCTTGCTGTCGAGTTCTTGAGACACATTCAAATCACGAACGGCGTTGAAATATTATAACAACTATTCTGACCTGACCTTACTTTATCATTATTGACCCCGTCAGGAGCTAGTTTCCGTAGGTCATACAGGAGTCGCAACAATATCATTAGTTTCTCAAAATTGACCACATCCTGTTCAATACTAAAGACGCATGAACTAACTCAATTTGTTGGTGCGTAAAATACGTAATAAAAAATACAACAAACGTAGCAAAATTAAATATTTTGATCTGTATTTTAGCACTTGACATGCTAAGCTACTTTAAAGTACAAATTATTTATGAATGAGGAAAAAGAGAACTTTAGTGCGAGGGGGAATCGAACCTGCGTCCCTTCCAATCCGGGGAAGTGCTCTAAACCGCTAGCACTAGCTATCGCACTGACCTTTCGGCCATACCCAATCTCCTCTTCACATTTGCCATTTTTATCATAAAGACACTACACAGTGGCTTCATTTTTTCCCGACGTTTGTAAGTTCGTCGAGCAATGTCACCTTAGTCACTTCAGCTATGGATAACACTGCCAACTGAGCCATCGTAGCAGTCACTCGTAGCTACAGCCATTTTTTTTCTTATTTTAGTGGTTTGCTTATCCCAGCACGAATGGGCCGGCTCAACCAGGGAAGTATCACCCTCTCACAAAAGATCAGCGTGTAACAACGGTAGTTACGCCTACCGTGGGTCGTATGGTGATTGAGAGCGCCGGAGGCCCAAACCCCCTCCCTATCCTTTCCTTATTGTCTTTCCTATCCTCTCCTTAGTATCCTACCTATCCTCTCCTTATTATCCTTCATATCCACCTCCAATCCCATTCCTTGGAGATGGCGACGCGCGAGTGATACCTCTGGTGTTTTTAGCGTCTATAGGCTACAGTAACCACTTACCATCAAGTGGGCCATATGTTGGTCTCCACACATAAAGTAAAAAAAAAATCACATTTCCGCACTTTATGTTCTGTTAACTGGTAACAACGTCAAGTGCTAATATAAAAAAATAACAAATTCAGTTCTTACTTACTTACTTACTTATCATCACGCCATTTCCCTTGCGGGGTAGGCAGAGAGAACAGAGTGCCAAGAGGCTCTATTCTTGCATACATCTCACGCTTCCTCAACATTCATAACACTCTTCATACACGCTCGCCGGTTTCGAAGATTCCTGACTCCACCTTCCTTCAATACATGACCAATTTGGTCTAGGTAGGTAAGTCTCGGTCTCCCCCTGTACCTATATCCTTCCACTTTCGCATTGTATATCTTCTTAGCCAGTCGCTCGTCCGGCATTCTTTCCACATGTCCGAACCATCGGAGCATTCCCTTTCGCATCTTTACACCAATACTCTCTTTCATACCTACTCGCTCTCTTACGTCATTGTTACGAATGCGTTCAGTCAGCCTCACTCCACAGATTCTCCGCGGAGATTGCATTTCGACTGCATTGACTTTACTTTATTCAGTTCTTATTTTTCATTATTTCAAAGATATTTTATTATTCTGTTTTATTTAATACTGTACTGTAGAGGCAGGCGGAATATGGTAATAGAACTAAGTTTGAAAATGTTCTAGTGCTAGTGGTCACACATAAATGGCATTGCGAGCTGACATACTGTACTTTGTCCTACGATGGCGCATTGTCTAATAACGCACTAGTCCCACGACCCACGTCTCGAGTCGATCTATTTATAACACATTTGACTCATGTTCACTTCTTAGCAACAGTGCAATATATACAAAGTAGCCCTGATTGATTTCATGTAAATAGGTACTATAAAACTATAGATAATAAAACGGCAGAACCCTGGTGTAAGGTATTTATGAAAAATGCAAAGTGGAAAAGGTAGTTAATAGAACACAAAACAACGATTTCTATTTTTGTTGTCTCTCTGTTTGTTCACAAGTCTGAAATTACGGAACGGATTATTTAAATAGGTACTATAAACATTTAATCATAAGTAATTTTATCACTTGATACAGGTATCATCATAATCACGAGAGAACCTTCACAGTATGAAGAAAATCTGTCAACCCACTCTTAGCCTGTTAGGGTAATAGACTGACCGATAACGTTGAACGCAATTTATAAATAAAATAATCAAGTTTTATAAGTACCCTAGCCTTTGCTCGCGGCTACGCCGCAGCCAAAAGCTAGTTTTTAGGTTATATCTCAAGTTCCCGATATACATAGTAGCGGGATAAAATGTATACCAGTTTTTAAGTCTAACTAAGAGCTATAAAATAAAAAAATGCATCAAGATCCGTTCAGTAGTTTCTTCGTGATGAGCGAACAAACAAACAGATAAACAGACAAACAGACAAAAATTCTAAAAAAAAATGTTATATGTTTAGACATGCCTATAAAGCCTAATACAGTATTTTTTTCTCAAATATCTCAAAGGTGACACAGCTCTGTTAAAGCTCTATAATAGTACTAGCCTTTGCCCGCGGCTTCGCCGCAGCCAAAAGCTAGGTTTTTTCGGTTATATCTCAGGTTCCCGATATAGTAGCGGGATAAAATGTATACCAGTTTTTAATTCTAATCAAGGCCTTTCAAATAAAAAAAGTTGCATCAAAATCTGTCCAGTAGTTTTTGCTCGATGCGCGAACAAATAAACACGTAAACAGACAAACATTCTAAAAAAAATTGTTTTGTGTTTAGACACACCTATATACCTATTACAGTATTTTTTTCTCAAATATCTTGAATGTATAGACACAGCTCTGTTACAGTTTTATAATAGTATAGATAGATGAGTAGATGAAGACTTATTAGCCCAGTTTCGGGTTCGAATCCTGGGTCATCCAAAAGTATTAATCGACATTTTCACAGGAAATTCCCAGTGGTAGCGTGGTCTTTATTTAATTGCTCTTAATTATAAAATTCGTAAACAGCAGCAGTTGCGCTCTACATAAACTACATTATTCAAAATAATTATCAATAAATTGCTATAGAGGAAGGGTATACAAATATCCATCTAACATCGGCTAAGGTCAAGGTCAATACACGAAAGCAAATCAATTTTAGTTGGTGTATTTAACTATAACTTATAATAACGATTGTAGGTAAATTCGTTTTCTTTTTAAGCTGCCCTCGTCAGGAATTTATCAGCCAAACGTTTAATTAAATTACTATGCATTTTGTAGCTAGATATGTATTGACACTATTGACACTTACACCAAGTGATATGATAGATAAATAATTTGGAAAATCCAAAACTACACGCCTCATAATCTTCATTTTTCATAATAAAATTGATTATTTGATAAGTAACTAATAATGTATTGGTCTTACTAAGTAGTTTTCAATAAATCACATAGATAGCACTAATTTGAAAAAGTACTAATGTGGGTGTCATTTCTGATACGCCATCTAGCACTAATTTTAAGAAGTACTTCTATATTAGTCTATAGAAATAGTTCTCATGAAAGGTATATGTATATACCCTTTATGAGGTTTTAGTGTCGAGAGAGAAAATATTCAGTATTTTTTTGTTTATTTAATAACAATTACCACATCGAATCAGACCATGAAAAGTAATAGGGCTCTATTCGTAGTTATACTCTAGTTAAAAAGAAAAAAAAGACTCAATTAGTAAATTATTTCGGTTATTATCGTGTTAACATACATTACCTACAACAAACGGACGTCCAAGACAGAACTTTTTTAAACAGTGTTTTAACTAGTTTAAATAACAAAAATGGCATAAAAAATATCATGAGTGTCAAAAATAGTGTTTTTTCGTGATATGTGTTTGTATATATTGTTTTACAAGTGCAATATATGATAAATAGAGACATTTTAAGTTTGAAAAATCAGTTGTTCTGTGTAAAACGAGAATAGTACCCACCTCAACGCTTCGCTTATGAGGCATGCGATCAATATTATTTAATCTGCAGTTTTGTAGCTACAATATATTCTCACATACACAAAAAAAAAGTAAAAGGATATAATCTGATTATTTAGATATTAAGTCAGCAATGGCTAGAGTACACATATAATTTAGAAAAATCTCGAAATGTGAGGTGTGTGCCGTACGAGGTCTGAACTGAACCTTGGTCTCAGGATCTTACTCGATCGATACCACTTTCTTTACAGTCCTTGATTTTACCGCTAGGCTATCACTGCTTGCTTTTAAAACTATAGTCTTATGAAAATATTCCTTAACCTTTCAAAATTAGAACGTGCATGCGTGTATAGTTAGGATAAGTACCTACATATTTTACAAACATAATTTAGTTTTTAACAGAATATGAGTTAATATAATTCGTAGGAACGTGGGTCACGTTGACATGTAACAGATGAATATTTTATTGCCTCCTCTGCCTCCCACGACTCGGCAAGTGCACTGAGACACAACAGCCGTTGTTATTGTTGTAAACATCAACCGGTACTAAAACGTCTTTGTAAACATATGTAGCGAATAAACTGCAAAAGTGTCTACATGTATAGCCCGTTTGTTTCAGTGTAGGGGTGCGATTTTGTGTTGAAACCGTAAGAATATTATGTTAAAAGTTAAAACATATATATTATTAGCCAATATATATTAACATTTTTTATTTATAATAGGCACAGAGTAACAGCAGTAGTTCTCAGATTTTTTATTGATTATGATGATAGATGAGCCTCGGCCCACTTCATGGTACTTAGGTGGTAACCGTAAGTCATGGATTATTACCATAGCAGGGTGGGCAGGTAGAGAGTACAGAGTGCCAAAAGGCTCTATTCTTGCATACATCTCGCTTCCTTGTTGTTGACATCACAACACGCTCCTGACTTTACCTGCCTTCAATACAAGACCGATATGGTCTAGGTAGGTGAGACTCGGTCTCTCCCTGTACCTACATCCTTCCTTACGGACGGGAACGCTGCAAGAAAGTTTACAAGCCGAAAGACATAAGTTATATTATAAAATACCGTGACATGGTTCTAGTTAAGTACTTACTATATTACTTACTTAGTTATCATCACGCCATTTCCCTTGCGGGGTAGGCAGAGAGAACAGAGTGCCAAGAGGTTCTATTCTTGCATACATCTCTCGCTTCCTCAACATTCATAACTCTCTTCATACACGCTCGCCGGTTTCGGAGACTCCTGACTCCACCTTCCTTCAATACATGACCGATTTGGTCTAGGTAGGTGAGTCTCGGTCTCCCCCTGTACCTACATCCTTCCACTTTCGCATTGTATATCTTATTAGCCAGTCGCTCGTCCGGCATTCTTTCCACATGTCCGAACCATCGGAGCTTTCCCTTTCGCATCTTTACACCAATACTCTCTTTCATACCTACTCGCTCTCTTACGTCGTCGTTACGAATGCGGTCAGTCGGCACAGATTCTCTGCAGAGATCGCATAATACTATATTAATTTTCCGAAAATATTTTTTCGGGCAAGGTTTGTTTGAAAGCCTAAGCTTTGGTCACTACGAATATGTGCTTCATGGATAGCCAGATTTTTTTCTATCACAAACAGAGGAGGTTTCATTATACCTATTAACAGCACGGTACAAATGGAGAGACGGATAGAAAATTTCGTTTGGTTCTCTACCTATGTGAGTAGTTTGTGTAAAGCTATAATAGAAATTTGGGTCTCTTTATCATCCCACTCCATTTTAATATCACAAGAATAATGGCGCAAATGAGAACATCATTTAAAATGACAGGTTCCAAATTCAAATGTAAGTAATATTAAAAAAAAACAAATAAAACATAGCATCACGCCTGTATTCCCCGAAGGGGTAGGCAGAGGTGTATTTGGGTGTGTAACCCATGACTATGCCCCCCCCCCGCCCCGCCAGCTATGTTTAAGTCCCACGTAATAGGGGGCGAGCCTATTGACGTCTACCGGGTACATTTCCAAACTCCAAACTGATACTGAGAATTTTTCTTTTTAGGAAAAAGCTCAATAACATTGCCTGACCCGGGGATTGAACCTGAGACCTCATGATTAGCAGTCGTATACACTACCGCTAGACCACCGAGGCAGTTAAGTAATATTATTGCTTTTTTTTATTGTAACAGTATTAAAAGTACCTAATTTCTTTATTTTTGTTCTTTCTATAAAATAATAATTTAAATTCTAGTTAATTATGTAATACTTTCTGATATTTACGCATTATCGCGTTTACTTGATTTTCTACTATCCCGATGTTTCGAATACTTACTGACTTAGATGGTAGACGTCGGGATAGTAGAAAATCAAGTAAACGCGATAGATTCCGTAAACGTAGTTCTAGTTAATTCTTCAAACTCGAGTGCAAACCCTGTGTTTACGCCAGTTATAATCATAACATAGGTTATTGTGAGGCCAATGGGTTCTTTCGTGGCTACAATGTAAGACAATACACATATACAATTTCGTTGCTAAATTGAAAGAGGTTGTGTTCTGTTTTAAAAAATTAAACTATCTATTTGCGTACGGCTAGACCATAGTTATTCAAAAACTGAGCAGTAACTGGAACAGACTTCTACACACTTTTTCGCTAATTGAACTGTCGAAGGGGTAAACAGCCATTATAATAAGGCCACACTGTGCCCACGTAAAATTTGTCTTACTTAATACGTAAGCCTATTACCGTCTTCCGAGCATAGGTCCAGAGAGTATGAATTCTTATTAACTTATATTAATGTAATTAATCTCAAAAAACAAGAATTAGTAAGTATATTGTTATGGCTGTATTTAAAATTAACTAAAGGCATAGAAATTTAACCAATCTCAAAGAATGCACTTAAAAGCTTCTCGGACTTTATGGTGCATAAATAACTAGCCCTGTTTATTAGAAACTATAGCTGTTGAGCATAGTATAAGCTCTTCAAAGAGGTACTAAAGTAATGTTTAATAGTTCCTCTTAGGCTATTTTCTACGTACGCGTGGCGCAAAACAAAATAGAGGTACATACTATCCAGTATTATTTTATTTGGACTGATACATTTGATAATAGTATATAGAGCCCAAAGTCAGCAAATAAAATATAGGTATTTAACTTATATTTTATTACTGATCTGTGAGTTACTTTAGATCCATCCAGCAGCCCTTCGACGTCCACTGCTGGACATAGGCCTCCCCAAAAGAACTGTGTGCTCATTATGGGGGATAATGCCGTAGTCGCCACCCTTGGCAGGCGGGTTGGCGATCGCAGTGGAGGGAGTGCTGCTGCCCATTCCCCCGGTATTCCGTCAGTCGGCTCTTACGACTCCCGTGGGTAGAGAGGGGTGGGACAATTCTAAATCCGGCCCCACACGGCGCACTTTAGATCGCAACTTAATATTATTGGATTGTAGCTTGAATTCAGCAAAAATTGGTAATTTTCTTTATTTACCTTTGTATGTGTATCTTTACGTAGTATAAAATGAAGTCTCTTCCGCTGTCTTTTCGCTTAGATCTTTTAAACTATGCAACGGATTTTAATGCAGTTTTCAGCAATAGATAGAGTGATTCAAGAGAAAAGTTTATATATAATACATACAGTACAGAAAAGCCGAAAAATTCAAAAATTTGTAATGTGATGTCGTAAGAAACATATTTTTGTGCGCTTAAATCGCAAACGCTGGCTAAACCTTACGAGATAGATCAAATTCATGTACTACGTAATTGTATATCTTAAAAAGATCGATAAAAAAGTCCATGTTGGTATATATTTCTCTCTAAAGTGCCACCATCTAACCCACAGTGACCATTTTTATCTTTTACATATTACAAAAATATGTGTTATTTACCAAGCTATTTTATACAATACAGTATTCATTCTTATCCAATCAAATACATTACATACGTTGTACATTTCATGTACCTAGATCAAATCTACCCTGAACAGCATTTCATTAAAATGGATATCTTAGAAGATATTACAGATTTAAAAGGCGGAGGCACAGCGGCTGGCGGCGTACGTATCGTCCTGGTTGGCAGCGGTCGGCGGGCGCGGGGTGTGCCGTGTGCCTAAAACGTGCGCATCGATGGCCGCTAGTGTTGCCACCTTAGCGATTTTGGTGATTTTTCAGACCACTTTGCGATATTTTTTCATCGTTTAGCGCTAAGATTATTGATAGGTTTAACGATTTTTTTTTTTAGTAATTTTTGGGATTTTTCGATATGAAATCTGGCAACACATATTTTAATCTATACAAATAAATAAAATTGAAGTTCTGTTTGTAATGTTTAAATCACAACTTTTTACTAAATGTATACGAGAGTATATACGCTACCTTTAACAAATTACCAATTTTTAAAGTTAGACAGACAGACAGTCTGTCTGTCTGTCTGTCTGGTTGTAACCGATAGACAGAAAAAAACTACAAACAGACAGACAGTCTGTCTGGCTGTTTGTTCTGGCTAATCTCAGAAACGGCTGGAACGATTTGGATCGGACTTTCACTAGCACATAACTGTTATTAAAAAGCGTAATTTAAGTTATTTTTATTTTGAAAAGAATATTAGGGTTCGGCTTAAAAAAAAAATTAATACTACTGTCTATAAAATGGTGAATGAATACCACTCCGTAATGGTTGGACCAATTTGGACGGGACTTTTACTAGCAGACATCTGTTGTTACAAGGAATAACTTAGGCTACTTTATTTTGGTAAAATAGAGTTCTGCGCAAAATAAAAACCCATGAAATTGTGAATAGATAGCGATTCAAATAGATAAGTATATGTATACGCGGAATACGCATCCTCGGCTAATCTACTGAATGGCTGGACCGATTTGGACAAATAACAATTTTTAGAAAAATAATTAGGATTCTGCACTAAAAAAGAAAATAACTAAATTCCACGCTGACGAAGTTTATGTTTTAGTTTGAATGTATTATTTGTGTTAATTATTGTATTCCCCTGCTATATTAAACCTTTATTTTTTTATTATTTCCATCTGCAGAAACTAACAGTTGGCCTTCATACATGATATATGTACCTCAGTCTAGATAAATATCTCTATCTATTATCTAGCAGTTATTTTTGCTAAAATTGTATAAATAAATAAAAATCTTCTAGTCCACTGTCACAAACACCAAGAGACTCGAGCCCTTTGCCTTGAATTAATTACTTAGTAAAAATTTCACGCACTTGATTAATGTTTTAAAAGTATTAGGGCCTCATTTTAACACTAAGTAATATCTACAACTCAGACTAACTAAAAATATAGACGGAGCATTACGAACAATCTAGTGAAGCCATATAAAACCATGCCAAACTTGTACTTACACGCACTCACGCATACAAATACACAACAAAGTGTCATAAACCATTAATGTTACCAGAGTATGATTTAAAATTACACCAAATGACTCGACAATTTTGTTCGTACGTTACGTACATGAATCGTCAGCGCCATTATATTCCTATGATTTGCTATAAAAAAAACACACAAAAAACACACAATTTACAAAACAATTTACCCTAATTATAAGAGATTATTTCTTTCCGGTGACAACACTTTCAGCACACATCCTTTAGTAGTAGCTTCACTTTTTAGTTGAAAGTGAGGTGTCTTTATTTTTTAGTTAGTCTTAGAGCTACACCAGCTAATAATAAATACCTACTTGCACTGTTTGTACATACCTACATTAAGTAAAAGAAATAAATTATGCAATCATCGATGTCTATGTTGTTTCCTCAAAGATATTACAACTATATTATAATTATATCGAGCAAATTGGTCAGAGGGCGTAATCTCTGAACTATTAATAACACTAAGTTGCAATTTAATGAGACGTTGTTTATTTATTAACTGGAGCCAAATCTAGCCTTGTCACGTCCTATATCGGGTAATCAATCAAAATGCATTGACTTAAGTTCAAACATTTACAGCAAAGAGCTTAAATAACTTATTATTGTCCTAGATATTGAAGAAACCAGGACAAGACGATAATATATACCAACACAGTAAAGGTTTAATTTAATAATTAATTTTGGTAAGCCTACAGTAATTAAATACACGCTTGTTCCTTCACGTAATCAACGTAATGATCGAATTTGTATCACTCACACAGGTTTATTACGCACAACGTGAAACATGAGGCCTTATCGCAAGTACAAATCAAAACGTATTGATTTGGCAAAACAAATATAACACTGTTTTATTTAGATTATGAAGACAGATTAAGAATACACATGTGGATAGTGTAAGATTAAATAATATTCTGTGGAACCCGTAACTATATTAATTGTGTGTCCAATCTCTCAAGATCTTTACCAACTTACACAGCCCTTTTTTTGGTAAGGTGATTAAAAATATACCGCACACCCTGTCATTCGGAGCAGCGAACAGGGTAGTGTGAGGCCACAGTGAGGCCCTACACCCAGCACACATAAGCCCACCATGAGGCATCTCTCCGCTTGTACTGGCGGACCAGTACTTCAGTTGTAATTTAGACAGCCCTAAATCACCGCGATGTCTTTATACAGGCAGTGAATATATGGACTAGGGGGAAAATCTGAGCTGATCCCTGTGGTAACGGATTAATAATACACATACATAGCATCACGCCTTTATTGCCCGAAGGGGTAGGCAGAGGTGTATTACACACCCACGACTCGCCAGCTATGTTTGAGTCCCACGTAATAGGGGGCGAGCCTATTGACGTCTACCGGGCAGATTTCCAAACTCCGGGCTGCTACTGAGAAATTTTATTTTTAGAAAAAAGCTCAATAACTTTGCCCGACCCGGGGATCGAACCCGAGACCTCATGATTAGCAGTCGCATACACTACCGCTACACCACCGAGGCAGTTATTAATAATATAAGTAACACAACAATAAAAGTACGCGGGTGTCGATCAACCGTGAAATAGCTCTGTGTGTTTTGGCAGTAGAGGGAGATCCCCCCAAGGGAGACACGCCCATTAATTAACAGATAGAGTAGAGAAGAAGAAGTAGAGTTACCTGCGAAATAAAACAGTTGACAATATCATAGAGCTCACAAGCAGCAGTTACCAGTTGTTACCAGGGGCTCTGGCTCATTTGCCACCAGAAACAATAAAAAAACCTATCATCATTACTCTTGAGCGCAGCACTGAATCTTCACAATACTAAGCGGTTATATATATATATATATATAGTATATATCATCAGTAAAAAAAATATACCTGTCAGAGGAAGGTCAGCGAGAAGCTTACTAATTTTTCTTTTTTATATTACATGGGTAGCGAACAAAACTTACGGCCACCTGATGGTAAGCGGTTACCATAGTCTATAGACGCTAGCAAAACCATGGTATCACTCGCGCGTCGCCATCTCCAAGGAATTGAGATAGGAGGTGGATTTCTTATCCATGATGGATACTAAGGAGAGGAGAGGATGGATGGATACTAAAGAGAGGATAGGTAAGATATTAAGGAGAGGGTAGGAAGGATAATGAGGAGAGGATAGTTAGGGGGTTTGGGCCTCTAGCACTCTCACTCACCATACAAAATCCAATGGTAGGCGTAACTACCGTTGATATACGCTAATCTTTTGTGAGAGGGTGGTACTTTCCCGGTCGAGCCGGTCCATTCGTGCTGGGATAAGCAAAGCTCTACCACTAGAAAATTGCAGCATGAATGGGTTGATTCTACCGAGGAATACCTCCCTCACACAGAATGTCGGCAAAAGCAAAACCATCAGTAGGTATTCTTACTATTACATTTCATTGTGTAAGTGAGATTGCCGCATGCTCAGATCATCATTCTTCCCATACAGCTCAACCCCTCGCTATCACCCGTACTCTCCGACTCCTATCCTTTTTCCTGTGAGTTTGAAAATCAACCAGAAAAGTTACTTATTTTGCGTACGCTACCTAAACTATAAAAGATAGAACCATAAAATGTTCTAATTAATTGTAGATCTTATAAATATCTACAAAAAGTCCGCGGCACACTATCTATGTCGAGTGAGGCCCAACAACCATTTTTTTATTTAAAAATCTTGAATTTTTTTGGACTTCTTTTAAACGCATTTATTTTACTCATGCTATTAATCCTTATCAAAATAAATTATTAAGTACAGTTTATGTAGATAATATTTGGTCTGTGAATGATTAAAATTGGACATTTGGTTTTGAAGTTATGGCGAAATTAAAATATTACGATTTCTGCTGCACGGCCCGTTGCGAAGTGAGCGTCACCAAGGCGGGGGTGTGCATGCGGGAGGGGAGTTAAGATCTATGAGTAAGGTAAGGCTCCCTACGCCGCGGTCGTGCGCGAAGTCTAATAATTTTCATGCGATTTTTTTTAGATTTCTTTCTTAAAACTACACCTACGCAAAAGTTCTTCTCAGAGCTAAACAACAGTTCTTCTCAGAGCTAATCAACAGTTCTTTTCAGGGCTAACCAACAGTTTTTTTCAGGGGTAACCAACAGTTCTTTTCAGGGCTAACCAACAGTTCTTTTCAGGGCTAAACAACAGTTCTTTTCAGAGCTAGAATATTACACGCTATTAGCATTTTCTTAAACATTTGAAAATGCCTAAGAGAGCCAGGTCTCAACTTTCTAAACATAGTTCTCAAGCACGGCCAGCAAGAATACGTCGTATGGGAGAATCTTCACCTGAACGTTCACAACGCCTTGCTGAACAAAATCAGAGAAACTCTCAAGTACGCGCACGAGAGTCGAGTGTCGAACGTTCGCAACGCCTTGCACAACAAAATCTGAGAACCTCTGAGTTACGTGTACGAGAGTCGAGGCTGGAGCGTTTCCAACGTCTTCATGAACAAAATATAAGGACCTCTCAGTTGCGCGAAAGAGAGTCGAGTGTCGAGCGTTTGCAGCGACTTAGAGCTCAGGCAGAGAGACAGCAGTTGTCCACAAATAGAGTTCTCAATCGAATTTTAGCTAGCAGCAACAGACTGGCTTTCAGATATGATCCGCAGGTTGATTATGCACAACAAGCGTCCGTCCAAATCGGAGTCATTAATAAGATCTGCTCTAACTGCTCTGCCAAGAAATGGGCGGATGAACCTAATGGTATGTGCTGTGCTTCAGGTAAAGTTTGTCTTCCTAACCTTCAGGAGCCGCCACAACCAATAAAAAATCTTTTAACTAATAACCATCCATTATCTGGTCATTTTTTAACAAATATACGTAAACACAATAGTCTTTTTCAAACGACTTCTTTTGGCGCAAAAGAAATCAGGGAAGGTAATTTTATGCCCACTTTTAAAATTGAAGGACAGGTGTATCATCTCATTGGTAGCCTTTTACCACCATCAGGCCAAAACCCACAGTTCTTGCAAATATATTTTATTTCGGATGCAGACCAGTTATCGTTGCATCGCACCAACCTTAAAAATGGATTTAATTCGCGAATTAGACTGCTCTGAATAATCATAACGTGTATATACGAAGTTTTAAACAAAACTTAGAACTCAACTCCTCAGATAATTTAAAGTTAATTATTCATTCAGATCGCACTCCACAGACAGCACACAGAGGCAGATATAATGCTTCTACTGTAAACGAGGTAGCCGTTCTCTTGGTCGATGAAGACAAAGGTCCCAGGGATATAGTCTTACACGGTAGACACGGACAGCTCAAAAGAGTTTCTGAGCTACATCGGTCCTATGATCCACTACAATATCCTAATGTTCGCAAACTTAGGACCGATCAGAGAATTACAGAGCTGGAAGGACTTGAGCAGAATCCGTCGGGATATTGCAGGATTATCATAAGTCCGAATATATCATGATGGGACGATCATTCTCTAGTCCGGATACCCGGTCCGTTTTTCCCGGGTGGACCGAAAGCCAACGTCTAAAACCCACTTCACGGTGGTTATGGGACACTTCAACAGGAAACTAAGTAAAAAAAAAAAGAGAGACGATGAGCTGAAAATGGGGCATTGTGAATTTTGACAAAGGTATCACAGGGGCGAGATACTGGCTAATTTGCAGAATGCCTTCTTTAGGAAACTGCTACAAATGAAATGGACGTGGATTAGTCCGGATGGTCCAGTGTAAGACATGGTAGACTTCATCTTATCAGATATGTCATTTGTGTGTAATATTAGTAAGACAAAAACTGGGATTAACCACTGATTAGTTAAAAGTACGCTGAATCTTTGCATGATGTCTATGCTCTGACGAACATCATTATATCCAATATCAGAACCTAGTACTTTCAAATCGAACAACAGAATCACTTCCAATAACTAACAAATGCACATCAGCGCACAAAGTCTAGCACCATACTCTAAAGCATGCGTTACTAATAAACGTTGTACTCGTATAATACCTCTGAATAGTTATTCAATGTTTTGTGTTTGTCACTAATATGACAGCTTGACGTTAAAAAACCGGAACAAAACAATTAATAAGTATTCGGAGGTTATACAATGTTTATTAGCAAGGGGGATAGAGGTTAAAGTAATAGCAGTGCCGTTTTTGTCTGATTGTTCCAGACTAAGACGACGCGTAAAGTAAGCGATAGACGGAACCAACCCTTAAAAGTGCTGCTAGGCAAAGCCAGTTAACCAAACTGAAGATCAACAACGATAAATCTCAATGATAAGTACATAAGTACCTCACTCAAAATCACTGCCATAATGATAAAATCACTGCCCATAGACCTTATGGTCTATGGGCAGTTACACTTGTACAGAGTAATGTATCAAGGTGCCGCCCAAGATTTCGGAGTCAAGCAAACTCGAGATGCCGGGGGGTGTCTTTCGTTTGTTGGTTTGTGAAGACTTCTAACAGTTTTAAGACTGAATTGAAGTCACGCAGACAAAGTTTCGGACAGGTGATACGATTACGATAAATGGTGGCTGTGGTGTCTCATTGACAAGTGGCATAATGGAATTGCTGTTGTCATGTTAAAAAAGCAAAGCAATTTAAAAACGTGGAAGATCGTGAAATAAAAAATATTTTTACAATTTGAAAACGTGGTTACTCGTAATATCCATTCGATTCTATCGTATTTTTAAAAGATTTTCACGCATAACTTTTGTCTATGAAACAATTTTTATAATTCTTTTTTGTTTGAACGGGAAAATCTCTAAGTTCCCTCACTCAGCTATGGTCTTCGGAGACACGCATGAGCTTATGACATCTAAAAATAAAGTAGGTAAGTACCTAACTCCACCACTGAAGTAATGTAACAGTTCCAGTGGCCAATACAGCCGGAGAGATGGCACACGGCGGGTTTATTTAGTGGGTGAGGACCCCACACTTCCCTGTTCATTGCCCTAGCGACGGGGTGTGCGGCTAGGTAAATTTCTTCCCACCTTTTTTTTTGTATTGCGTGTAGTGGCAGACTCTTCTGCCACTACACGCAATAATAAAAAACGGCCACGACCCATCTGATGGTAAATGGTAACCGTCGCTCATGGACTCAACTATACCGTGAGTACCTATTGTCAAACCGCTGCTCACCATTTCATTTCATAGATATGAAATGAAAGAATAAACGGCTATCTCCTGCTACAACCAAAACGCAACGATGTGCTTCATGGCCGGTCACACGGGAGATGGTGGTACCAACCCGCTCGTGTCCGATACCAAGTGAGTACTCCCACTTGGTACCCAGCCCTACCACCAGTCATGCAATGGATGATAATTGCTTACTTCCCTTAGTCACCTCATACGACACCCGTGGGAAAGAATGGGGTGGTGACAATTGTATTCTTAGTCCGTCACCACACGGACAATATTACCTTAACAAAAAAAAATGTAACTAACTCAATAAAGGTTTTGGCCCTGACTTGGGCTTCGAAGTAAGTACAGCGAATAATACAACTTTTATACCACTGACATATTCTATTACCACAGAAAAGCGAAAGTAAATCTTTTACTACAAAAGAAAAAAAGAAAAAAGTTTTTATTTTTCTTTTGCTTACGACGGCATACATGCTACGGGTTTATACCTGATGATAACCACCACCCACACATGGAAGCGGCAATGCGAATGAATACTACAAAGGTCGAAGAACACCACTACGTACGCTTGCGACGGGTGGGATTCGGAATGGCTGTCTTCTTCCACAACAAAAACAGATTGAAATGCTTTGCGGCTGTTACACAAAAGATGGTGGTATCTAGTCGTTCAGCTCTAATAATAAGTGATCGTTTTCACTAGTTTCCAACTCTACCACCAGTGATTTGTATAGGTACTTATTTTAGTTTAGCATACAAATTACTGGTTGTAGTGCTCAGCAACTACTAAATATTTCATAATTTAGATGTTGGTGCCTATACCTATATCTAATATTAGGTCCTTACATATAATATGATATTGGCGTAATGTCAAACTGGCCCCTTTGATCTCAAATATCATTTGGTTATGCTCACACTGCCACAACAAAAGCCATTAAACAAGAAGATAAGATCATTTGGTTAGGAATTCCAAATTCAAATTTATTTGAAATTAAGGCTTGTGTATTTGTATTTCCAATTAAGCGATTCATTTGTTTTCGCTCCATTTGATTTGTCTTTGCCATCGTTCTGTTCCCAATATGGAAAACTTAAAATATCGGGTTATTTGTTATTTTAAATAACCTTATTAAGAACTTGTATTCTATAACTTATTTACGAATGCGAGTTCCACCGTGGCATCAGCGCCGCAAAAACAGCTCGATGGATTAATTATGTGTATGGGGAAGCTACCGTAAAAGAAAACACGGTACGTTTTTGGTTTCCACGTTTTCATTCTGGAAATGTTGACTTACAGAACAAACCTCGTGGACGGCCGGAGACCGTAGTTGACAATGAAAAAAATTATTTGAAATTAAAATTTATTTGAAATTAAGGCTTGTGTATTTGTATTTCCAATTAAGCGATTCATTTGTTTTCGCTCCATTTGATTTGTCTTTGCCATCGTTCTGTTCCCAATATGGAAAACTAAAAATATCGGGTTATTTGTTATTTTAAATAACCTTATTAAGAACTTGTATTCTATAACTTATTTACGAATGCGAGTTCCACCGTGGCATCAGCGCCGCAAAAACAGCTCGATGGATTAATTATGTGTATGGGGAAGCTACCGTAAAAGAAAACACGGTACGTTTTTGGTTTCCACGTTTTCATTCTGGAAATGTTGACTTACAGAACAAACCTCGTGGACGGCCGGAGACCGTAGTTGACAATGAAAAAAATTATTTGAAATTAAAATTTATTTGAAATTAAGGCTTGTGTATTTGTATTTCCAATTAAGCGATTCATTTGTTTTCGCTCCATTTGATTTGTCTTTGCCATCGTTCTGTTCCCAATATGGAAAACTAAAAATATCGGGTTATTTGTTATTTTAAATAACCTTATTAAGAACTTGTATTCTATAACTTATTTACGAATGCGAGTTCCACCGTGGCATCAGCGCCGCAAAAACAGCTCGATGGATTAATTATGTGTATGGGGAAGCTACCGTAAAAGAAAACACGGTACGTTTTTGGTTTCCACGTTTTCATTCTGGAAATGTTGACTTACAGAACAAACCTCGTGGACGGCCGGAGACCGTAGTTGACAATGAAGAACTAAAAGTCCACTTCCACGATGGAAGCGGATCCAAAGTAAATTGTAACTTTTTTGTTAAAATATTTTATTCTACTATATGTATATAGAGGTTGCAAACATAAATGAATAAATAAAATAATTCAATATTCACGGACATTTCACGCAACGTCCTCTGGTCCCAAACTAAGCTTGTGCTATGGGTACCAAGCTACGAATATAATACATAAATGTATTACTTTTTTTTTGTAATTACATACATATAATAGATAGAAAACACCCAGACGCAGTACAAATGTCTATGTTCATCACACAAATAATTGTCCTGAGTATATAATTATAGACATAACTATCAATTGCTTCATAGACTGTACAGTATACTAAACTATCGAACAGGAATATTTACATTCTGTCTCACAGGACAAGACACATAATTTCAGCGCAATTAATTCTCATTAGCATGCAATACAATGAAGGCGATCTGTCAATAAATTGTCACCTTTTATGAATAGCCTTCCATATCGAGCACTACAAATTATTGCAAAGAATCCTGTATGTAATTATAGCCTCAGGAAGTCAGTGACACTTACTAAGTAGATGTATGAGATATAAACGGTAACTCGTTGTCAGTGAACCTCTTCGATTAAGGGATGGGACCCTTACTAATATTGTATTAAATAAGTGTAGCAGGTTATCGTTTATGTGTCTATTGTAATACACATTTAGGTATGTATTATGTATCTGTGAAAGTTGTGTCAGTATAGCTCTAATAGTTTGCTAGCTCAATTCTCGTTTTTGGTTAAGTATCAAATAAAAAATTAGCCGCTCTACATACCGTACGGCAAAAACTACCATCACCACAGAAATCACTTGGCTACCTAATCTCAATTATATCGGCCAAACAATTGAAAACCGAAAAAACCATTCATGTTCTTGCTTTTGATGCAAATATTAGGTATGTAGAGAACTTAGCGTTTACAAATTATTGCAATAGATTGCAATTATACAATTTTAAAACACTTTTTATTAAAATTTTGACATATACCTTTTCAATTCAAATCATCTTTTTTTTTCGTTTTACGCAGTCGTCGCTTTCATTAGAGGGGCCGACTGCCTCTGTGAGCAATTTTGTTTAAAAGTACCCTTCGTTGTGTACGGCCTCTACGAAATGGCCACTAATGTACGCCCTCTTGACCGGAGATGCTTGAGCTCTGCAGCATACCAAGGTATAATTGCTTTCTGATGGTAATGAAGATTTTTAGACATTCTGTAATTATTTTTGTAAGAGCTGTCACTATTACAAAAATAATTACAGAATGTAGATAAAAGTAGTAATTGGCAGATAAGAGTAAAATAGTTTTACAAGCCCTAGTGCAATCAATACCTAATACTTAGTAAGATTCAACTATAATTGACATGCCTATAAAGAGAAAAGTAACACGCCTCAGGCTTGATACTTAATAGGTAAATTAATTTATTATTAGATAGTAGGAAACAGTGTGGCACTGCACGCACCGCATAACGCACCCTATAAAACGTCTTACCTTTTTTACTTTTGGTAACTCCTTAGACTGTTAAATAAATATTAATAAGTGACAACTCTGGACATATTTTTAATTAGCCTAAGCTAAACGTAGATAAATTTTTCCGGGCAACAATTACTGTCCGACTTCTGCAACCCAAATTAATAGGCTTATATTTGATGTGTCAGGACATTTGAGGATGATGATATCCAGACCGATGTCGATCAAGGCGGCCAGTGTCTTCGGACACTAGCTATCCAGGAAATCTTACAGTGTAGATCGTCCGCTAACACAAGTGCAGTCTTTGTTTAAGCCGATGGGACGGCATTCCTACATGACCAGAGAGACATCGGGACATGCGGATAAGACACCATCGACTTCTTAACTCCAAGCTATTATTGAGAATATCTTGAAGGAATAACTCAATCCCTTTATGGCTTAACTTGGGATTCGAATATTCCCAAGATCTCATTATCAGCAGTCGCAGACACTATCGCTAGTGTAAATTCATGATCGGCTATCATGAGTTTAGTTAGGCACGGTGCAAAGCTTAATACGCGTTTAACTTCATCATAATTGTATGCACCATGTGGATCTAAATTCGAGACCTACGAGACACTCTATCATGGTAGATGAGGTGAAATTGTTGACCAATGAGATTAGAAAGAGGCTAGTAAATTCTTCTAAATAATAAAAAATAGAGGTAATACATGACCTTATTTTGCTACACCAAGATTCTTCACGGTATGTCAAACTGCGCATGGTTTCAACTAGCAGCTTAATTTTAAACCTTTAAAGTGCATAACATTTGCAACCAGTTCAGATCTATTAGATGACACTTAGGTCCCGCTCTCTACAAGTCCTTGTTAGAAGTAAACAATGTAAACACCAGACATAATGGTCAATGACTTGGAAGAGATCGGAGTAAAGAAAGGTCATAAATGTTTTTATAAGGAAATGAGGGGTGAGTAGAGAGCTGCGGGCGGGGCGGTGTGCGGGGCGTGGCGGGTGCTCGTGTGCCGCCCATCCTCTGCGTATAATAACGCGCGCAGCGCACGCGGCGACTCGCTAGCGCGATCTGCTCGGGCGCCGGTCGAACACGCGACACCGTTCGGCTTCATGCGATCACCGGCGCCAGCGACAGCCTATAGTCACTACATCGGGCAATCAGGACGATCCTCACCCACACAGCACGTAAGTAACTGATGCATTATTTACTCAGTACAGGCCTGTGCAAATTTATCCTAGTAATTAAGAGAATTGGAACCTGTTGCTAATAGTAAGTATATCTATTGGAGTTGAGTTTTAATAAATTTAGTTACAAGTTATCTTCTTAAAGATAAAGTGAGAATTTTGTATTGCATGGGGTAAGGTAATAAAATTTATTTAATTTATATTTAATTGAATGGCCTCGCAGTGATATTTAAATAGCGTATAGTGCGTTTTGTGCCAGTATTTTATGTCTTTATTAACAGTAAATTAAGTTTAGGTATGTCATCCATTGCATCAACTTATTTACTTCATTCTAAACGTTTTGAAAATGCATAACGCTGGTATAGCACTTAAGTGTATATATGTGTAGCTCTTGTTATGTGTTACCTATATCGCTGACTGTACAATAGTGCTTTGCCGAGTCTGGACTGCCAGCCGCCGGAACATATAACGCCTTATTTACGGGCCATTACCCGCAACCTATATCACACAGATAGTTACCGAAGCAAGCATACCTTGAGAGCTGCATCTTTGTCGGCCGATAAGTGTATTATGTTTTGTTTCAGCTATTCTTCCATAATGGAACTTCATCACCGCTATTATTCCTTCCCAACGCATACACTTATCATGTTGTAACTCTTAAGAATATATGCTTTAATATAGGTACTTACTTATACACAAAATCTTTAAATTCAGAGAGCAACTTTTAAAATTTGTAGAGTCTGTACACTTAAATAGGTATCTATTTCAGTTATTTAGGTATATTGTGGTTTAGTGGAATCTTACTATTATCTCAAACACTTATACTATAAAAAGAATGTTATCTATGTATTGTTATAAATAAAAAACAGGTCACAAGATTTATTTTTAAAGTCGTATTTAACGCCTTACATTACACGCTTGCTTATACCTACACATAATTATACACTCATAGTCTCATACACATCAAATTGTTAAGAATAGTTCTCATCCACAACATATCAACATCAAAAGAACTTAACTTTTTCCCATTTTAACCTTTTAAAACTAGTCCAGTTACACTTACAAACCACTTGATAGGTTTTCTGAGAAGTGAAATATGTTTCTACTCAAGGTTTTTATTGACGGGCTGTTAAACACGCTCGTCTGCATGCAATCTCTCACATAACTTACTTTTTACAATCTATCTCTTAATGAGATATATAATTACATAAAATATCTAAACAGGTTAAGGTCGTTCGGCGATCGATGTAGCATGTTTTCAATGTCATGTTCATATACGTACAAGCAACCGCACTCGCGTATTCGAGATTTATTTTGATTCAGCCACCTAGGTGTATGAACTGTGTCAGGTCGCCTAAATTGGGGTCAGAGCCGGACACTACGAAACTGATCACGTGAACCTGTCTATTGTGGTATACATACCTATTCATGCCACCTCAAAAGAAATGTTGGCATAACTATAACATTTACTAATCTTTACATACATATTATAAAATAAAGTCACCCGCCGCTTCTGTCTGTCCGTCTCTCCAAGCGCTATAAACTCAAAAACTACTGAATGAACTTTTGTGAAGTTTTTAGCATTTGATGAAGGTGAATTACAAGGAAGGTTTTGACGTAAAAACCATTAAGATTTTTTTTTATTTGGCCGATGTATGGCGATGTATGTATGTATAGTGCCGTGTGGGGCCGGCGTGCCGTGTGGGGCTTTAGAATTGTCCTACCCCTCTCCACCCATGGGAGTCGTAAGAGCCGACTGAAGGAATACCGGGGGAGTGGGCAGCAGCACTCCCTCAAGTATTAACAACATCCACTGCGATCGCCAACCCGCCTGCCAAGCGTGGCGATTACGGCATTATCCCCCATATGAGCGAAACACATGTTTTGGCGTTCTCTTGGGGAGGCCTATGTCCAGCAGTGGACTTCGAAAGGCTGATGGATGGATGGCGATGTATATTGAAGATTTTTTGAAAATTCTTAACGAGAAGTACGTATGCTAATAGTAGTATTTACCTACGTATGCTTATAGCATAAAGTAAATAAAAAAATAACCAGCTTATAATATGCTCGTGGTAGAGCCGCGAGAACGCTCGTTACTTTATAGGTATAGCTGGTCCGTGGCACGATCTTTGTAATTGGGTTGTAATAAGACGTGTTTGATCGTAATTTCAGCCCTCACCTTTATCATAGAAACTTATTATTCGGCACATCCTTACTATCTATTTTATATATTTATATTTACCTACATAGATAAAATAAAGTCGGGTTAGTTGTACCATTTATAATTCAAGAACGGATTTATAATATTTGATTAGTTTAATTATCTCGGCCCGGAGTAGCAACATAACTGCGAAAACAGAAAATTCACGAAAAAAAAATACGAAATTATTAATTTTTGTATAAAACGGCTTTTTTGACGATATCTCGACAACGGATTGATTGATTTCGACCATTTTATTAGTTCGTCTCGGCCTGGAAAAGTTTTTCGCGCATTTGAATACTGAGATAATCTCTGATACATAACAGAAACAAAAATCAACTTTTCACCAATTTTCATTGAGTTTTTGACTGTTTGATTTTGATTCAATTAAGTCTTTTCAAACTATTTTTTTCTGAAATCCATCAGCAAAAAGCATTCAATAAAGGAAATGCCTTGCTGTTATGTGAATTACAATGATTTTAATATAAATAATTAAAACATATTTCAGTTTGATTTTTGCACATTTTATTGAACTAAATTCAATTTGAGTGTTCCTTTTAACTTAATAAAAACATGAAATTAATTCAGCTAACAAGTTAAACAAAATTGATTGATGCTGAGATGGTTCGAGTTCGCTGGGACCACTAGTAATATTATAAATGTGAAAGTGCGTTTTCACGCCATAACTGCTCAGGCCGCTATCGTGAAATTTACCTTACATGTAGTCCATAATAGAAGAAATTTTTTGCATAAAGATTTAGTTTTGAATATTAGTGTGACTGTCTACTATACATATAAGTAGATATCTATTTTCTACAGTTCAGGCGGACGAAATCTCGGTCAGAATCTAAGTAGCTATAATCTATTTAGATGAGAATCTATTTATGCTAATACATTTTGCTATACAATTATGTAAATTATACATTAAACAGGTCAATTAACGCAAAAACTTGTTATATTACACTTACGTCAATTTGGAAAATCTTACTTAGCGAAGGAGTGGCGTAGGTCTACTTACGTAAAGGAATTAAACATTTAACTTTACACCTGCGCTCTTGCAGATACAGTAAAATAACCAGTTATAGTTATATAACAAATATAGACGAAATATATCAGGTGTAAAGCCAGTGACCGGTTCATCGCAACAATTGGGCAAGCCGACAATACACTTGACCCCGCAAACTCTCAAATTATCTTTTGTTACATATAGTCTGCGACAACCGTCTATCGTGTCTTGTTACCAAGTGACCACCACAATATCTATACACACACCTAACGAAATATACGAACTTGAGAAATAATTTTATCGTCAGTGTCATGTAGTCATATTAAATATCTAGTTGTTTCTGCATCCATGCTGACCACTACATGCTGATCGCTTTTCGTGGTAAGAGAAATTCGGAACTACCAATGTGCTCCTGAAAATTTAAAAATAATGTAAAAATCGTTAACGTTATACATTTTTTATACTACATCTGAGGTTAGGATACCTTTATAGGCCATAAGGCCACTGAAGTAATCCAACACAGTACCAGTGGTCCGTCAACACAGGCGCAGAGGCGGCACACGGCAGGTTTCTTTAGTGGGTGAGGGCCCCACACTACCCTGTTCGTTACCCCGAACGACGGGGTGTGCGGTTAGGTGCATTTTTTTCCGCCTAAACAAAAAAAAAGGTGTACCTTTATAGACGCTAGCAACACCAAAGGTACCACTCGCGCATTGTCAGCTTAAAGGAATATCCCTTTCCTGAGGTGGAGAGGAAGGATAATAAAGAGATATGAGGACATGGTTTAGGCCTCCGGTACTCTCACTCATCTTACAAACCACAATAGTAGAACTACCTACCGTTCTTTCAAGCTTATCTCTTCCCCGGTCGACCCGGCCCATTCATGGACTAGCTAGGCTGTAATACTTACGAGTATAATCATAACGGACGATAATAATTTTATTATTAATATTATAAAAAACACTAGAAAGTCCGATATTTTTTTTTGTTACATTGTTTACTTTATGTACACAAATATTATGGTTTTGACACGACGATTTCTGCTAAGCAAAATTTAATTTGTACTGTGGAGATTTCCATAACTCTTTCACCAGTAGAAAAATAATTCTAGAAAAAGACATTTATTATATTACTTGTAAAAAACGGTTTATATTTATAAAAGTTACATATATGTATGATCACTTTTCCTGAAATTTCGAAGGCTGTACCCATATCACATTATACAGATATTAATATAACAATGATGCTAGTACACTCTAATCATCAGAACTATATCTGATATCCAGTGAAAAGTACCCAGTTGTGCTGCAGTACTTAGCACCAGGTGTTACTATCATAACCACTGTATAAGTCATTTAATGCCAACATCGCATGGCATAACTTATTAAAATCTTTAAGGCTATACTTAAAAGCTTGTTGGTCGTTGGCGATATTACATAGATTTGGATCTAACTATTAACTGCAACTGGTTCGAATTCTGAGTCATGCAAAATGAAATAGCAACATGTACTTTGGAATTGCATGTATTCCTGTGAACGGCAGTTTTATACTGTAAGAATGAGAATAATGCGTGTGACCCCTCATGATTTGCAGTTACCATGCACTAAATATGTTGGCAACACCGTAGAAAAACTCCCCCGGAAAGAGGTTATAACGAAGTGAACTAAAAAGTAGAAAATATTGTTATAATAATGATTGCAATAAAGTGTGGGGTGCTTAACATCAAATATAACGGATGATAATAAACGTATGACAAGCAAAATATGTAAGAAAAATTAGCATAGAAACAATGGAAATACTAAAATAATACCACTAAAATAGAGATTAAAAGGTCATAAATCGCACTTAAAATTTAAAAAACTAGTAAATGAATAAGAAAGCACTAAATATATAGTTAATTGATAGAATTCAACAATCTACGTTATATCTAAAAAAACACCACTTAAATTAAATAAAAACGTAATAAATAGATATACATATAAATAGAAATACAATAAACATCAAAGAAATTTTCGGTATAAAACTAATAAATGAAAAATAATTATATAAATAGTAAATAAATAGCCTTGTCACATGATAGAATGGCCTCCTTAAACTTGCACAAAATATAGTCTCAATACTAAAATTGGTACATAAGGGCCGTGACCATGTCACGGGAGACTCGTGAGCTGGGACATACTGCGCCCGGGTTGAAAAAAAAAAAATATATCAAATATAACAGATAGGTTATTGATAGCTGTTTAAAATATTTAATATTATTGTTGTCAAAGATACATAAGAAAACAGTTGATTCTTCAAGTTCCAGTTCTACGCCATTGATTTCTGCATGATTTTACATTAGATGTAGTATGTTTAGTTTTAATCTCATTTAAACTAAGCTATTTGTATTAAACCAATGAAAAGCTTGAGAAAGTGCATTGTTCACATCACATCGTTAAGTAATGATCTTCTTTTGAATAATAAAGATGTATCATCTTAGATCTGAACACTCGCTGTAACTCACGTTTAAGATCGATTACGTCGACCCGGATTTCAAGCATATCCGAAGCTCATCTTCAGGACGAGTGCGTCAGGGCGACTACGAGCTCCCGGCGTGCACATCATCTGCGAACAATACAATGTTTTGATTGTCCCGTAACCTAATTGGGTATTTGGTATCGGGCCCAAGCGGGTTGGTACCACCATCTCCCGTGTGACCGGCCATGAAGCACATCGTTGCGTTTTGGCTGTAGCAGGAGAGCCATTTATTCTTTCATTTCATATCGGTTTAATGAAATAGTGAACAGCGCCTTGACAATACTCTCGGTATAGTTGAGTCCATGAGCGACGGTTACCGTTTACCATCAGATGGGCCGTGGCTCGTCTGCCGCTATATGCAACTAAAAAAAAAACATGATTCGTGTTTCCATCGAATTAAGTAAACTGCTTCCTTTGCCTTCACCCGGCGGCGGTTACTATGGCGGTTCGCTAGTCATAATATTATAACAGCTCTTTAGCTGCCTTTTTATACCTTTGTATGTAGTTAAGCACATTCATGACGTAGGTACTTATATACATAATAATAAAAAACATCCGTGAAAAGTTAACACCAAACTGCCATTCTGACCAAACTCCTGTGCTTTAGTAATCTGACATTATTAATTTAAAAACAAGAACCGAAGTACTCAACAACTTAAGATAAAAGGTTAATAACAATGGTACCTACCTATTACTTAAAAATAGATTCTATGATGCCTAGATTTTTCTAAAGGTCTCACTTTTACTATCAATGTATAATACAAACTTCTTGACAGGTGCTACAATCCTAATAGACACCTATATCTCACGAAGTGACTCCATAATGACGGAAAAGAAGTCTACTATACCAAGTACGATCTAAACAATCTTAAATTTGTTTCTAACATAAATAAGCAAAAAAAAAATATAGTCATGAAATTTTGAAAGAGTCAGTATCTGTTAAACAACGTCCTTGAAATAAACGTAGCGTTACAAATACTACCTACAGATATAATAGTTCTAAATTAAGCAGCAAGGAGGAGAGGAGCAGGGGTACATATACAATCAGAGTTTTATGTAATTATTCAATCAAGTGCGAGCACGTGAGGCTCATCGTGCAGGCGAATAGAGCCGAATGCGACGTCTCATCGTTACCGCTGCAGCCGTAGCGACTTACTCCGTATGGACTTTCAATTGCATAAAAATTATAGGTTTTTCTCCTACTGGTTTCACACTCGGTGTCTACGAGCAATCGATAATTGCTTTAATAACAGTTACTGAGAATTAATAATAGATATTAATGGCACCTCTATTACGTAGTAGCTACGTATGTACTACGTAATAGAGGTACGTATGTATACGATAATCCTCTCTAATTATTTTTATAAATGCGAAAGCGAATTAGTTTGTTTTTTGTTACACATGCGCTGTAACTACTGAACCGATCATCATGAATTAAATTAGGTATATAGTCTGGAACCCAGAAAAAGACATAGGCTACTTTTCATCCAGAAAAATTAATGCCTAATCCCCTAGTCTAATAATAATGCCTAATCTAATATCCTATATATTACAACTAAATATAATATATATTACAACTAAATATACATAATGTCATGTCACAAAACAGTTGTAATATTAAGTAGCTAATAAAGTTTAAAAAATGACATAAAGACACAAATTATTTGTGAATAAAGAAAAAGATCCGCATCTTTTTCATTCCGGGGAAGTGCTCTAAACCACTAAGCTATCCTACTGATCTTTCGATCATCTTAATCACATTTGTCTTACGACATCGCATTTGTCTTACGACAAATGTGATTAAGAATCTCTTTTTCTTTATTTACAAATAATTTGTACTTTAAAAAGTAGCGGAGCATGTCAATTGCTAAAAAAGAAATAGATCTAAAATAAAGACACAATATTTGATCTCAATAAGATGTAAGTAATATGTTGGTACACGACTATATTGTAATTATGTAATAAAATTATCTAAATATAACATGGAGCGGTAGATATATCAAACTATGGTTTTTTTACACTACGTGGGTGGCAAACGAGCATACCTACTTACGGTTCGCGTTACAGTAGCTTATAGACGCTAGCAACACCAAAGGCAAAACTCGCGCGTCGCCCTCTCCAAAGAAAGGGATAGGACCAAAGATAATAAAGAGAGAATAGGCAGGATACTGAGGAGAGGGGAGGAAGGACAATAAGGAGGTTTGGACCTCCTATGTATGTGATTGATGATTTTATCACGATAAGTAATTAAAAAATCATAATATTTTACACACACTTCTCTTATATGTGACTGTCATGGATATCAATTATTTAGAAGTTGTCCAAGTCAATATTTACTATCTTATCTATATCTGTAATCACATCTATATAACTACTGCACCTACTTCAAAATTATAAATTATAATAGTAGCTGTCGCCCGCCACTTCTGGATTTTTTTATGCTACGCGGGTGGTAAACGTACAGTCCACCTGATGGTAAGAGGTTACTGTAGCCTATAACGCTTTTCCTATATATTTGACGTCATAAAACTAACTAGGTACACCGATTATCAACACTAGTTTAGTAGTTTCGTGATGAAATCCCGTCCTTAAGAAACACGGGAGACAAACAACACAAACAATAAACATGCTTATTAGTTTAATTAGTGGACTGCGTTTACGATGCATAATTATTTGTTTACCAGTGCTAAGTTCGTGCTGAATAACACATATAGTATACAATCTTTAATTACGAGTACAGTAAACCTTATTAAATTAATACGAATCGAACAGAGCAATTAGGAAGTACCTAGCTGCTCTCTTCGACAGTTGTTTTAATATTAAATATATAATTTTTTTAATAGAAAACTATCGTGTGTGTATTTAAGTGTAAGTAAGAAACTATCGTGTAAGACTACCGTGTAATTAGGCAATGACCTAGTGGTAAGACCAAGGATTAAAAAGGACAGATATATCAAGTTTAAGTTCAGTCTAATATCAGGACTAAGGCATTCAGACAAGAAAAGAATTATCAAAATTATGCTTATGCTTGTACATAAATTGTCACTGCTCGGTGAGGGAAACGTGGAGAAAATTTTTGTGACGGCTTGTGAAATCTAATAACCTGCATTGAGCCATCATGCTAGACTATGGCTTGAATTATATTCATTCTAAGACTAGATTCGTGCGCAATAATGTGACATTAATGAATAAATAAAGAATGCTATCGACAAAGGTGCGACACAATTTCGAGTTCAATCAACAACGGTAGGTACCTAGTGAGTTTAATCATAACCCTGCTAAGGAGAGCTACCACACACACAAGCCGCATTCTGTAGAGAAGTACAAAAGGGTGCTCGAGTGTGCTTAGAAGTTTACATTTGCATATTGTTTACATTCTTATACGAGTCACTATGCTAGAAGTACCAACTATAAATGTAACTTTTCCTTTACGTTAATACAATAACATTGAGGTCAGTGCAACCTAATATAGCACCCATCCTGGACTCGCAACATGATGATTTATAAAAGGAAGTAACTGATTTGCGTTTTTATGAACGGGGAAGGTGAAATGAATTCATTGTGGTTACTCAATCTTATTGATAATGTTGCACTATTAGCATAATATCACTTATAATATTTATACATGTTACTCACAGTATTTTAATAAACACAGTGAAATTTTAGGCTATTTTATCATAACGATATATTATATCACTTCCAAATAATATAGCATACTCGCGACATCGTATGAGAATACATTAAGTAATTTAATATGTATGATCTAAGTGTTACGTCATAGTAAGTTTGATACATTGCGCATGGTAACACACAAAATTGATATCATGAAAGAATATCTCAATGTGTTCCAAGGCGAGTCACTTTAAGTATCTTGGTACAAACGATAATATATTTACAATTTAAACTCCCATCATTAGTAAACATCGTGAACTAATTAATTACATACCCACAATATCAGAAACATTTGATCTTTAACACGCGTTCACACACGACGCGGGGTGTTTTATTTTATTTGCTTTTATTTTATCAAATATCAATCTTTTATTTCCTATATTGATAAATATGCATTTCACTGCCAAATCTATGTAATAATGCACTTAGGAAATGAAATATACTTGGAGGGACGCATATCTGGTAACGACTGGGCGGTACCGTATCATATTACACGTTTACCCTTTTCGTATAAAAGCAGAAAACCTCCTCGGATTACTCACACTGAATATCCAGTTGTTGACTGGAGAAATTACTTCAATATGTACCTAATTATTTAAAGTATTTCTTTGACTTTTCAGGGTTCCTATTCAATATGCCAGTGAATAAAGTATTGCAATTAGCCATTCTGGCTACTGCAATCCTTATGGACAGCAGAACAGAAGCTGCAACTTCAGCTGCAGTCAAGTTTTGTGGCCGACAACTCAGCGAAATCATGAGTAGAGTCTGCCACGCCTACAACAGCCCATCTTGGGATGTACCTACAGGTGAGTAAACGCTCTTCTCTCAACGACACTCGGCGCAAATACTGTACTACGGGGCTACAGCACAATATGTCACATAATTATATATTTCGATTATTACTAGCTGATTGACTAAGAAATTATCCTTGTCGTGTTCTCCTCGTCATCTTAAAACGATGATAATAATTATGTCTTCATTATCGTCATAATATGATAGAAACATTCAATGGCTTGGTGGTCCACCATAATGACAAGTTACAAAGTGCACTTATGTCGGGTCATCACCTTTTACGATACCCGCAAAAATAATAGGTTGAGGGTGATAAAAACAAATGAGTGGTTTCTTTTTCATTACAATAATATCCCAAGAAGCCAATACGAAGAAATCATGTGATTGATCTCTGCGGGTACAATCTGAGGTAGCTTAGCGGTTAAAACCTGTGAGCCAGCAAAACACAAGTGGGCAAGCGAGTTTGAATACAACTCGCGAATCTTTTCGAATTTAACAAAATTAGCCGAGCATATCAAGAGCTTAAAAATAACAAACATATTAGTATGTTTGACAAACATTTATCGTGGGCCTTACTAATAAACGTTGTATAACCGCTGAATAGTTATTCAGTATTTTGTCTTTGTCACTACTATGACAGTATGACGTTGAAAGAAAGGAACAAGACGCTGAATTACTATTCGGAGCTTACACAATATTTATTAGTAAGGCGTAATTATAAAACACTCGAGAGAAAGACAATCTAGATTAGGTTAGGTTAGTACCATAAACCTGCACCTGATGCCGCCCTGGCCAAGGCTGCGGACGGCAGCCTACCGCGAACGTGTGACACCCAAGTGCGCGGGGCGTCGCACAAGAGAGGGCGCCCGATGGGGCTGCCACCTGCGGATCGCGGTCGAATCGACGCGGTACCCGTGATCCACCGTAGCAAGGGCGGGTGAGGGCGCACGGTGGGTTTTTAGTGGGTGAGAGCCCCACACTACCCCGTTGTCTCCCCGGGCAACAATTCATTCAAGCGGTAATGATATGAAAAAGGCCTATAATATAATCATTAACTGCCCAAAGATATTCGAAACATGCCATTAAATCAATTTAAGAGGCTATCGAAACTAGAAGGTTATTACAATATTCTGGATTACCTCGATGATAAAATAAAACGGGTCTAAGCAGCTCTTACGGCAATTTTGAGACATTTATTTCACATTTACACGTAAATGCAAGTAATTACGCCATCTCGTGGGTTTAAAATAGATATAGTGAATTGGTGTAGGTAATAGTTATGTCGCTGTTGATCTCTGTGTTCGTGTAGTTCTGTCATGTTCATGCAAATATTGCCGTGGAACACTCAGGGAGCTCAGACCTAAGTCTGGGCCATAGCCCATAAGTAATAATTGTAAATAGATGCTACAGGTGATTTGAAACCAAACATGGACTACGATCCATGAATTACCAACCGCATTAGTACCTATTGTCATTCAGAATTATTTTTTCTGTAACGTTTATATGATAGTTATAATCATTTTTGTTCGATCATTTACATATTACCGTTTACGATTTATTGGATTGATTTCCGCGAATACGTGTTGGGCCTAGAACGGATTTACGATAATCCGTTCTAAGTCGAACATTGACTGGAAAATATTTAATGACTCGTTTTAGAATATAATAGTAATAACGAACTAGCAAAACTAATTGTTAATGTTATGGTCTCATTGTATCATTCCAGGTAAAATATAATCTAAGCAAAGCTAATGTAAACAATATTTATTAGAAACATTTGGTTTAGGTCACGTTACCTTTACAGAGATCATTTTACATATTTACTATATTACTAACTAACTAACTAACCTATCATCACGCCATTTCTCTTGCGGGATAGGCAGATTTACTTTATTGATATCTCGTAATCTGACTTCTTATATGTTCATTCCTGTTGAAATTTGTTTTTTTAATAAATGCGAGACTGTTGTAAATGCAAACTATGCCAAATAACAGCCTGCAACAAACATTGAATAAATCAATTAAAACAACCTGACTACTTCTATGTACTCCGGACTTTTTCGTTAAGTTGTTTCACATTTATAATATACGAGTTACTTTGTATTATTATAAATATAATATTATGTTAATTTGAATTGTACGAACAAGTTTCACTTAATGACAAATTTGTGAAAATAAACAGATATAATAATAAGACATAACTGCCTCGGGATAGCAGCGGTAGTGTGTGCGACTGCTGTTCATGAGGTTTCGAGTTCGATCCTCGGGTCGGGCAGTGATATTGAGATTTTTCGTAAAACCAACCCCTCTCCACCCATGGGAGTCGTAAGAGCCGACTGAGGGAATACCGGGGGAGTGGGCAGCAGCAATCCCTCGAGTATTAATAACATCCACTGCGATCGCCAACCCGCCTGCCAAGCGTGGCGATTACGGCACTATCCCCCATATTATGAGCGAAACACATGTTGGTCCAGCAGTGGACGTCGAAAGGCTGATGGATGGATGGATGGATGGAAACAGATATACCGAGAAATGCCCACCAACAATAAAATAGGACAAGGTCTAAATCCTCGAAAAATAAATAAGCTAATTTAACTTCAACACAGGCTATCTGTATTATTCAATGTCTCACGGATTAACACAGGTTCGGTAAACTTAGGCTGGTGATATTTTTTTCACCATTTAAGAGTTGGCTGTTCATTTTTACGGACGTTTGGGGCCGGCTTTAGAATTGTCCCACTTCTCTCCACCCATGGGAGTTGTAAGAGCCGACTGAGGGATACCGGCGGGAGTGGGCATCAGCACTCCCTCGAGTATTAACAACATCCACTGCGATTGCCAACCCGCCTGCCAAGCTTTGCGATTACGGCACTATACCCCCAATTTGGGGAGGCTATGCCTATATGTCCAGTAGTGGACGTCGAAAGGCTGTTGGATGGATGGATGTTAATTTCTCTATATGTATAAATATAAACAATTTCGACAGGTAGCAACAAAAGTCGTGTAAAATTCGCCGAACTCATGGTGGCTGAATTAATTACGCGGCGTGTTAAATGATACTACCCTATGTTATCAGTTTATCTTGACCGTTCAACTCAATTTACTCGTAGTCATTACAGTAAACAATTTTAGACAATGTAGAGTGCGATATAAGAGTTATAATTAATTTCCTAAGATAAGTATATAGGTAGGTAATTGTTATAGGTGATTTTTAGCTGTCTCCGATAGGAGGAGGCTTATACAGTTCGTTAGAGTCATTTATGCATGTTTAGCAATAATTCCTTTACCGTGGAAGCGATTTTTCGAAAGTGCCCGCAACGCCTGGTGATTAGAACCATAAAATTATGAATTTGGTATTAACTTACAAAATAATATAATGAAATCTCTAAGAAATCTAGCATCAACGTCTTATGGAAAGTCTCTACATTTAGACATATTATAAAACAAAGACCGCCATTTCGCTAGCCACGACTGTCTGTTCGCATGCAATAAACTCAAAAAAATCAGAATGGATTGCAATGCGGTTTTCACCAATAGATAGAATGATTCATAAATAAGGTTTAGGTGTATAAATCATTGGTAAAATTACAGAAATAAGATGATGGTATTAATGATTGTTAAGTAGATCGTAAAGAATCATAGCTACTGGGAGCTCTACCAGCGTGCGCTGCAAGGGTAACCTAACAGACTCACAAAAAAACAACTAACTTTTATCCACCAGTCGTGCCGGGGGAAATAGACTATTTTAGTTATACTACGTTAGGGGTGCCAGCAGACCACTGCAGTAATGTAACACAGTTCCAGTGGTCCGCCAATACAGAAGGAGAAACGGCACACAGCGCATTTATTTAGTGGGTGACGGCCCCACACTACCCTGTTCGTTGCCCCGAACAACAGGGTGTGCGGTTAGGTAGGTACATGTTTCCCGCCTCAACAAAAAGAAAAGACAAGGTGCCAGCAATTCTTAGTATCTACCCTCTATAATAGCTCTTTAGGTACTTGTCCTTTTTCAATCGACTTCCAAAAGAGGAGGTTCTCAATTCGACTGTATGTTTTTTCGACTTCAAACACATCAATGGGTGTCTAGCATGGAAATCGTATGTGAATACCAATTATTTAATGGTTTTTAGTTCATAGGTGTCTTTTAAAGGTGTTTTTTTTAATTTAAAAATAATTTACTTACCCAAAGATCATTACGTACCTATGTCAATGTAGGCGCCAACACTAGATTACAAGTTACCAAATAGTTTATTATAGATACTAATATGTCGCTCGTTTGTTTCAGTAGTAGAACAGCCTAGTGCGGTGGTGCGAAGAAGAAGGCAAGTAGGCATAGCTGACGAGTGTTGTATCATTGGGTGTACTTGGGACCAGCTCAGTGAATACTGCTCCATCAGCGCCTAGTAAGTAATCCATTAAGTAAGTTTGGACAAAATACTTGTAGGGTTGTTGTAGAATGAGACATTTGATTGTCAAACTGAAAGGAGCAATTCTTTTTTGCCTTCTTACTCAAACAGTGGACATGTCGTGGCCACATTTCAGAATTGATCACTACATGTTGTGGCCGACCTTTTCATGAAATGGTTAGGTTTAATGTAATGGTTTTCCACATCATTATGTGATAATTTAATAGGTTTGCGCATTCACTGCAAAGAAGGACGTATATGTCGTGTTCCATGGCGTAAATCTCTCGGTCTACGAGAGCATTGGGATCCTCGACATCGTCATCTCTAGCAAAGTCCAGTTCGGGAGTCATTTGAAGGAGAAAGCCAAATTGGCGAGTAAATAACTGGGCATCCTGAACAGAATCAATCGGTACTTCACCCCAAGGCAACGATTTGTATATAAAGCAAACGTCATCATATGTAAGTACCGACTCGACCCATTTGTCTCACGCCACAGCACTCTAGACCCTTAACGTCTCTACGTTGGAGCGGCGGAGAGACTTTGGGTCCCTCTGTGTCCTCTATCGGTTCTATAATTGAGAGTGTATAGAGGAGCTGTTTGAGGTGGTACCAACTTCACCTTTTTACCACCGAAACCCGAGACGTCGCGATAGGATTCATCCACACCACCTGGAAACGATTTCGTCCAAGACACTTCGTTTTCAGTGTTTTTTCTAGCAGATACGTGTAGCCTCTGGAATGACCTACCAGTTACGGTGTATCTCCAGCGCTATGACATGTCCTTTTTTAAACGAGGTTTGAGAAGAGCACTTAACTTGTGGTATGAGCGGCTGTTACCAATTACCATCAGGTCGTCCTCTTGCTCGTCTGCCACCGTTGACAATAAAAAAAAACTGGCTAGATATACATAAAATAATAAAACATACTATGTATCATATGGTTCTTCCTGGGACTGCCAAATGATGACGCGACCCTATACCCAGATATATGACCTACATCTTGTTCTTACCTACCTACTTATGGTTATAACTACTGCGTTACAACACTGGCAAATGAAATGGTCTTACTTTCCGTTATTTTTCCCTATTACGATGACAATGTTGCTAATTGTGAATATTATCAACAGTTCAGAATCACCATTAGAAGACATGGAGGCTCACATAATCGCAGACCGGTCGGCAGAACAAGGGACTTCAGAGCCTAGAGACGTGAATCAACCAATGGCAGCAGCTCCAGCGGCGGTAGGCAGCACAGGGCATGGGGCTGGGCGCGCGGGCGGCAGGCCGCGAGGCCGCGGGTACGGGCGCGCACGCAGGGGCCGCCGCTGTTGGTGCCGGCGCAAGCGTCGCTCGGGCCGACGGCGATCCTCTCTCATGGGTAACATGGTGTGTTTGTACATCGCCGCCAACTATTCTCTTTTGTTATAGTTTTGAATTTAAAAAAGTAGACGTACCTACAGCTTTTGCCGGAGTCAAAAACTTATTTTTTTCAAAATCATCAGTCAATGGATAAATAAATACATCCATGTTATCTCCTGCGTCGTAGTATTCATATGGTTCACTGAATCTTTGTATTGGCATTAGTTTAACACTAATGACTTATAAATGTAGGTACCTACATTAGGTAACAACTAAGGGCAGTAATTGTGTGATTGATAGGTCTAGTGTTAAAGTTCTAAGTTTGCCGTCTCTAATCAGTATCTATACTATGTATTATAAAGCTGTAACAGAGCTGTCTCTGTATAATTAAGATATTTGAGAAAAAAGAAACTGTAATATATAGGCATATCTAAAACCAAAACCATTTTTTTTAGAATTTTTGTCTGTTTGTTCATTCGCGCATCACGCAAAAACTAGTGAACGGATTTTGATGCAATTTGTTTTTTGGCTCTCAAGCCCTCGCTTAGACTTAAGAACTGGTACATTTTATCCCGCTACTATATCGGGAACCTTAGATATACTTAACCTAAAAACTAGCTTTGGCTGCGGCGGAGCCGCGGGCAAAGGTTAGTTCGGTTCTAAAATTGTTATTGAGGTGTTCCCACAAGATATGCACAGTCTAGGATCATGGCACGGACTAAATTACATTGGCAGAATGTCGGTGTGTTTAGATATATATGCATACATCTCTGGAAGTGTGTGGTTTGTCTGGAGATAAGACGCGAGAGTATGCAACTACTTTTTAAGCTTAATTATTTTACTACTATGACGTTGCGACGTTAGTGGAAATTCATCAATAACAAATCATTATATTTGTTGGAGAAATGTATTTTCGCGTGATTATATTTGTAATGTAAAGTAATATACTACATTCGCTTTAATTTTACGTAAATATATAATGATAGTAGTCTCTACCCGCGACTTCATCCACCTAGACTTCAGAATATAAATACATACTATTGATCTACGAATGCAACAACTGCTGTACCACACGAACTATCCATTTTTTGGAATAAAAAGTAGCCTAACAAACAAACGCACTTTCGCATTTAGATACTCGTATTAAGAATATAAAGTAGGTATAATAAAATCCGTATCGAGAATATGGCATGAGACAACATAATATATTATAACAGTTACTTAAAGAAAATATTATTAAAGGTCGGTGCAGTTTTTTTAAAAAATATTTCTAAAATACGTAAGTACTCTAATATGAGTAAAAGAGAATATTCTGGCGGCGATTCACTAACCCCCATACCTGCTAATGCTTCCTGCATGTCAACTAATATTTCAGTACTAATCACATCAGGTATAAAATAATTATTTTTAATTATATTAATACCGAAACACTTTTAAACGTTTTTAAGTAAGGTTAGGTACCAAGTGGAAGTAGGTAGATACCTACCTACTTAGTTCTTAGCGGTTCATTATTTCATTTCACAACTTAACTGCCTCGGTGGTGTAGCGGTAGTGTATGTGACTGCTAATCATGAGGTCTCGGGTTTGATCCCCGGGTCGGGTAATGTTATTGAGCTTTTTCCTAAAAAGAAAAATTCTCAGTAGCAGCCCGGAGTTTGGAAATGTGCCCGGTAGACGTCAATAGGCTCGCTCCCTATTACGTGGGACTTTAAACATAGCTGGCGAGTCGTGGGTGTGTAATACACCTCTGCCTACCCCTACGGGGAATACAGGCGTGATGCTATGTTTATCAGTAGGTACTAATTATTTATCAATATACCTACTGGTACTGTTATGTAACTACATGTAGAACTTGCTTATAATCGTTTTAAATGGTTTGTGTATCCTTTCTAACCCTAATATTTAATTATCAGCATGCAATTAACATGGTATTTTATAAATACGTGCCTAATTTTCATCTAGTCCCTTAATATAATATGAATACTGAGGTACATGCTAATCTTGTTAGTACTTTTAACGCGTTAGAAAAATGCCGAAAACACAGTTACATGATCAATATAAGGTCCATTTTGATAGTAATAATCGTTTTTAACTCTATATTTTTGTGTAATTGCAAACATCACGCACAGCTGCGTATAGCCCCTGAAACTTTCAGGCTGAAAGCGAAATTTATGAACAGACGCAGACCCTCCTTTATGCCCAAAACTAATACGTAATTAATTACACATTTCCGAAGTGTGATTGGCGTAAAGTAATCAAAGCTCCGTTATGGAATGACACTATTTAACTAGTTTACAATGTTGCAATCATAGAGTACCTAACTTATAGTTACAATACTTCGTTACCTGGAAATTTACACAAATGCTAACAGTGATCTGTTAAGCGCGAATTTTTAATTAAAATATTTTAAGATCGCACTTGCGACTATAAGTTAAGTTCCTACCGAAATTCGAAGTTATTAGAAGTTGCTAAATAGAGGTAAATAAACTTCTCATCAGAAAAATCGAAACACCTTGCAAGTTTATGTTTTGTAAGGATTATCAGACAAATTTAGGAATATATGTCAAATGTCGAGTGAATAATATGAGGTTTTCAAATCCTTATGTTAATGTTCTAAATTCAAATTAAATTTTCATAGGTTTCGCATTTTGTTTAACAAGTAATTTTTACCCTGCATGGAGTATGAAGGAAATTGATAAAACAACAAACGTGAATGAAAAAAAAGCTAAGAAACGTTTATTTAATAACTTGTATTCCCTCCCCGAGCTCTTATTACTGTTTCCATACGGTTCTTCATCGATCGGATGAGAGTCAAGATCAAATGTTGTGACATTCCATTCCATTCCTGTTGGGTTGCATTTTGCAATTGGCTAAGTGTTTCTGGAGCAGGATCTCTTGCACGAATTCGTCTCTTTAATTCATCCCATAGATGTTCAATCGGATTCATGTCCGGATTTCTTGCTGGCTATTCCATAATGGAGATACCGACTTCGGTAACATAATCTCGTACGACGCTCGCGGTGTGAGCCCTAGCATTGTCGTGCATGAATATAAAACCGTTGCCAATTAAATGTGCATAGGGCATCACGTGAGGCTCAAGACACTGTTCGATGTACCAATGACTGTTTAGTACAGGCAGACGTGGCCCAGATGGCCCAGATACGTCGGCGCTGATTCCTCCCCAAACCGTCCACGAACCGCCACCATAGCTGACCTTTTCTTCAATGCAGCATTGTGCAAAGCGTTCTCCATCTCTTCTGTAGACCTTGTTCCTTCCGTCGTTACCATACAGCATAATTTTACACTCATCAGAAAAGAGGACTTTGTTCCACTGGAGGTATGACAATTTAGGTGCTCACGTGCAAAGTTAAGGCGCACTCTTCGATGGTCTGCAGTTAATTTCGGCCCATTTGCTGGCTTGTGCGATACTAGTCCAGGTTCCTTTAACCTTCTTCTAATTGTTGAGTCACTTAAGCCACCGTTTTTTTTTTGTTAGGGCGGGAAAATGCAGTTGAAAAGCATTAAGGCGTCGATTTCGTAAATAAGTTGTTACAATAAATCGATCATCTCGCTCAGAAGTGACCCGATTCTTGCCAGATCCTGAACGGCGCGTGAACAAACCAGTCTCCCGATAGCGTTTGTAGACTCTTATGAACAGATGACAGGCGGTGATGCAATCTTTCAGCCACAACACGCTGACTAAGTCCAGAATCCAGCAATGCCACCACTTGGGCGGCTTCTGCGGGCGTAGTATCCATATTTAAAAAAAAAACTTTTTCTGACGTCCCAAAGTCATACACACAGTATACAAAACACAGAACAAAAAGTTTTAAGATAAGTGCTAATTTTTAGTTTAGTTTTCAAAGGTGAAATGTACTCCAACTCTAAACACACATTTGTCTCAAAACAGTGAATCAATTCATTTATAGGATAAACAAGTGAAATTCTAATTTAGAATTTAGAATTTTCGCTTATCACTGTAATGGCCAAACTGCCAGCTTTACAATCATGTGATTTTTTCATGGAATGAAAACTCTTTCATGTTAAATTAGGACAGAAACCATAAAAAACAAAGCAGTCTTAGGACTGCCGACAGAAGTGAAAACTTAAAACTATAAACAAACAGTTGTTATTTTTAGACATCCAAATTAATTGACCGATCTTAATTAAAACTTGTAAAGTAAAGTTATTCATTCAGGTATTAAAAAAATAAAATGATCAAAACTTGACAAAGTACTCTTTAAGACGAATTAAACGAATATAAACTTGATGGGTTCGGGTCATTTCATTACATAGTTACTGTGGCCTCCTTCCAGCTTCATATCAGACCCTGGATACCATCTAGAGACAAAGTACTCGTCAAGACGAAACATACGAACCCAAACTCGATGGGGTTATGTCGTTTTATAACCGAGTTCCTATGGCCACCTTCTAGCTTCATCATCAGACCCTGAATACCATCTTAAATAAATAAAGACAAAGTACTCGTCAAGACGAATCAAACGATTCCAAACTCGATGGGGTTGCGTCATTTCATTACTGAGTTACTGTGGCCACCTTCCTGCTCCATCATCAGACCCTGGATATCATCTAGGACTGAAGTACTAGTCTAGACATTTCAAAAGAGCCCTAACTCGATGGAGTTGCGCCATTTAATTACAGTTTCGCATGGCCACCTTCCAGCTCCATCATCAGATCAGCTCCATGACATCATAATATTGCATTGTCACGCGATATACATATGGGTGTAACATTTCAGCTCAATCGGAAATCGGGAAGTGTGTCAAATATAATTTCCAATGCACACACTATAGCTGCGTCTCGTAACGGTGTCGCGAGTCCAGAGATTTTATCTCATCCACTGAAGTAAAGGGTCTTTCAACAAGGACGGGTTGGTGTAGAAATGAAATAAAACAAGCTGCATGTGAGATATTAAATAAATTATTTTTTTATTTAAAAGGCCCATTTATGCCATTATTGCACGCCTCATAAGCGAAGCGTTGAGGTGGGTTCTACTTCCGCTTTACACGGAACAACTGATTTTTCAAACTTAAAATGTCTCTATTTATCATATATTGCACTTGCAAAATAATATCTACACACACACATATAAAGAACAAACACTATTTTAAACACTCATGATATTTTTGATGCCATTTTTGTTATTTAAACTAGTTAAAAAACTGTTTGAAAAAAATCTGTCTTGGACGTCCGTGAGTTGTAGGGTAGGTAATGTATGTTAACACGATAACGACCGAAATACTTTACTAATAGTCTTTTTTTTTCTTTTACGAATTATTATGATTAGGAATAGAGCCCTATTACTTTCACGGTCTGATTCGATGTGGTTTAATTGTTATTAAATAAACAAAAAAAATACTGAACATTTACGCTCGACGTGACACTAAAACCAGCACCTTTCATGATAACTACCTTTTTACGTACGCATAGCCACAGGTGGTTTTACTATCGTCAACAGAACGCCGTTCGCCCGGCCGGTACATTGTTTTTTGTTAAAAGAAAGTTCTTACCTTTGCTTGACAAACTGATGATATTTGTCAAGTATAATAACTACTTTATCCGTAACAATAATTAAAAACACTAAACACACGTAATAATAACACACCAACGGAATATTTTTAGCGGCGTGGGGGCCCTTTTTTTTGCGTGGCCTTGGCGTGCGCGCGGCCCGGAACTGAGAGGGTGAGAGGTAGACCAATATAGAAGTACTTCTTAAATACGTATAAGATATGAAACCCACATTAGTACTTTTTGATTGAATTAGCGCTATCTATGTGATTTATTGAAAACTACTTAGTAAGACCAATGCATTATTAGTTACTTATCAAATAATCAATTTTATTGTGAAAAATGAAGATTATGAGGCGTGCAGTTTTGGATTTTCCAAAGTATTTATGAAATATGACATCGTTTAAATGTCCACCGCGGCTTCGAACGGTGGCACGGATCCGGGAGTTCCAATTTTCAATTACTGTACTGCATAGATCCGGCTGAATCTGAGCGACGGCCTGCGTTATGTCGACTTTCAGGGCATCGGTTGATTGCGGATTATTGGCATGGATCTTTGACTTGAGAAAACCCCACAAGAAAAAGTCTAGCGGGGTCAAATCGCACGATCTTGCCGGCCAATTCACGTCACCTTTGCGAGAGATACCCTACCCTCGAACCGTTCATGCAAAATGTTAATTGGTGTCGCTCGCTGTGTGGCACGTAGCGCCGTCTTGCTGGAACCACATGTTGTCCACGTCCATATCGTTCAATTCAGGCCAAAAAAAATTGTTAATCATTGATCTGTAGCGCTCGCCGTTGACAGTAATGGCCTCGCCATCATCGTTTTCAAAGAAATACGGACCAATGATGCCGCCGGATCAAAATCCGCACCAAACAGTAACTTTTTGTGGATGCATTACCACTTAACCTCATGTGGGTTGTGGTCGTCCCGTATACGGCAATTCTGCTTAGTAACAAAACCATTCATCCAAAAATGCGCCTCGTCGTTAAAGATGATTTTTCGGCCAAAATCGGGGTCCTCTTCCAACCGTTCTGTAGCCCAGTCAGCGAACAAACGGCGTTGTCTATGGTCATTCACTTTGAGTTCCAGACCCAAGTCCCGACGCAAAATTCGCCAAGTTGAAGTCTGTGAAAGTCCGAGTTCTTGTGCACGGTGTGAAATCGACTGCCTCGGAGTCTCCTGCACACTCTCAAGGACAGCAACGATGATCTCGGCGGATCTGGCATTCCTGACGTAAGGGTGGTTGGTTGTTTACCGAACCAGTCGTCTCGAATTTGGTCACGAAACGTTGGAGAGTCCAAGGGCCACTGCGTCTTCCGTAAAATGGACGTAATGCGCGCAACGTTAACAGTAACGAACATTCATTTTGATAATAAAGTTGTATCATTTGGACGTGCTGCTCAATCGTGTAACTTGCCATGAAGATTTGGCATCAGTAACTGAAGAAATAACAACGCATTTGACAGATACCGCTAAAACAACATGGCCGCCACAAACTGTCAACATCGACCCGCCCTATTTGAAAGACCCTTTACTATTCAGTGGTAAATTGTGAGTGGATGTAAAGAGTGGTAACGAAACTAAATAAGAGCATGTTCACCCGATGCAAACTAAAAGCTGTATTTTGTACTTACTTTTAAACTGTGATCATTATTGTAAATATTATTTTTTTTACAAAAAGTAATTTCCCTGTACCGCGGGGGATTCTACAAACAATTTCATGGATATGACTTAAAACAATTATTTGCACTAACAACTGGAATGGAATTATCCTGCTTGGGAAACCGAATCCACATCTCTCAGCATTGGTGTCTATCAGCATCGTATCTACCTAAACCACTCCAACGACTGCTGATCATGAGGTCTCTGGTTCGATCCCCGGGTCGTGCAATGTTATTGATCTTTTTCGTAAAAAGAAAAATTCTCAGTACTTAGCAGCCCGGAGTGTGGAATTATACTCGGTAGACAATAGGCTCGCCCCCTATTACATGGGACTTAACATAGCTGGCGAATCGTGGGTGTGTAATATACCTCTGCCTACCCCTTCGGGGAATACAGGCGTGATGCTATGTTTAACTTTTTATATAAAAAAAGTATCTTCGACATATATTCAAAGAACTGTCGTCACACTGGCAAAAGCCTTATGTCAAAAATCCTACAAAATAGCCAACTTGAAGTGCAATTTGTTTGCCCAATCAACGCGTGATTTGCGAGGGCGTTATTTACGACCACTGCTAGGGTAAGTCGTTACTAATTAAATTATTTTGTTACAGGGCCCCGCAAAAAGTGTAGTGCATCGCGCTGCGCCCATAGTGGGCACCGTCTCACCACTCCTAACCTGGGGCCGGACTCTCAACACTGACTTGTCCGCTAGTCCAGATAGCTACGCATATGTCATTTACACATAATAAAAACCTTGGTATACGAGGACATGTCGCAATGACATGCCTTGTGCCACCAATAACTTTGTCATCGATGCGCTAAGGTACAATGTTAGTGTGTTCATTATGTAATTGCTATATTTATACAATTATTTTTAGTATTCTTTCCTACTGCAGTGACAATTAACTAAGAAACTTGTTTAGCAGTTTTGTGTGTACTTTATATAGTCCTCTTTTAGAGTAGACAGACCACACTGCATAAGTAGGTATACCTTTAATTAATTATATTTTTATACATAATACCAGAAGATATATCTTGACGGACTTACTTTAGGATTTATGTAAGTTCCAATTCAGTAATTTCTATTTGCATAATTATGTATAAATATACTAGCTTTACTCGTTACACTGTCGTTGTCTTGATCTTCTTAGGTTAAGATATAGGTACCTAATATTATAGGTATAATCTCATTTTTTGTAAGTACTCATATTTTCCCAGGTACGTATTAAAGCTATCTTTTTAGATTTTATATGTTTATAAACATTACGGATATATCATATACGAATTTATAAATCCGTTGAATTGCTTCGGCAGCTAGGGCTACCAATGCACGATAGTGAATTACCAGGATGAATTCCCCTATTAGTCATTTAATAAATTTAACTTGGAGAAGCCATATTACCTAATAGCTTAGCGGTAAAATCAAAGTCTTGCCTACTGTACCTATTCGTTTAAAAATGTTGAAAATTACCTCAACTGGCTATAATAGTTCGTACCATTTAACGACACAAAAGATTATTGACACCTCACTACCAATATGTTTCAGTGTTTGATAATGATATAAAAAATGTATGAAACGAACTACTAAAATATACTAAACATGAATAGTAGGTACGAGGCGTCCAGGACATGTAACCTTGCCAAGGTATATTACAAAAAAACTTGGCATGGCAATGGCATAACCTAAAGTTAGATATTTCTGGGTAAGAAATTTAAAGCTTTGTTATTTTATGATTTTTTAAAATACTTTATGATTTTTTGCCGCAGCCAAAAGCTAGTTTTTGGGTTATATCTCAGGTTCCCGATATAATAGCGGGATAAAATGTATACCAGTCCTTAAGTCTACTAGAGAGCTATAAAACAAAACAAGTTGCATCAAAATCCGTTCAGTAGTTTTTGCGTGATGCGCGAACAAACAAACATACAAACAGATAAACACACAGACAAAAAATCTAAAAAAAGTTAATTTAAAATAGAAGTGTAAAAAATATGATGAAGTTTTTTTTAGCGACAGTTTGAATGAGTAGCGATCCAAAGTCTTACGTTCTTGGTACCAGTGAGATAAATTACCTTGTTTGCATCATTATTTGACACGGACTACACCCAGATACAACAGTTAAGAAAAAGTCGTGCCCTTGCTTGCCCTATGATTTATTCCATAACTTCGAGCCATAGAACATTCATGTCATATTTGCCTTCCCATGCCATAATTATCACTATACGATACAAAATATGTACTGCTAAAATATGTATTGCCATAAAACAACCAATAATTTATTACTAAGATTTGTACCTTTGCTATCCATAATTTTCCTACCATTAAGAATTTAACGATCTCTTAAACATCTGTGATAATTCTAACTGATTAACTAATAAATAAATCATTAATTTATGAATTTTAGTTATGTCAGCATATTAGTTGAATGTATCTCTTTTTGTCAGAATGTGTATCTAGATGATAAGTAGCTTTAAGCTTTGAATGTATCTATCAATGTAAGTACGATGACGGACAAATTACTGTTTAAAATTTTTTACGTCAATAGAAATAGAGAACCTACAAAAATATTTACAGGTAGGCAAGTATATACTATATAGATAGCTGCTACCCGAGACTCCACTATAGTTACGAATAGCTTTTTCGCGGAAATCTAATTAATATCAGCTATCTGCCAGTGAAAATCCCATCGAAACCAATGCAGCCGTTTACAGATTAACCGATACAGATTTTTTCTATTTTTTTGGGATAAGTATAGGTACGTACCTAAACATATATATGCATTGAGCAAAATCTGATCAAATCTATATAGACATTACAAACAGTCACTTCAATTTTATTTGTTTGTATAAATGATAGTCTAAATATTGGATTGTACCATGTAATCTTGTATTTGCAATGATTGTGACTGAAGTGAGTGAATATAAAAATAATAAAAAATCATATCTTTATTTAGTTTTTTCATTTTTCGGTCCTCGAGATCTGTCATACAGGCCTCGAACCTATTGCCACTCTCTATTACAAAGATTTTATATTAAATAACAAATTATTTAAAGTAGCTGAGCATGTCAAGTGCTAAAAATACAGATCACTACGAACTAAAATTGTAAATCATATAAGTAGGTACCTACATACCTTTATGAGAGAACTAAAATAAATACGAAACAACAGCAATTGCTTCACGCTGATCTTTTATGAGAGATCAAACAAATTTAGTACCTACAGTCATTATTACCATGTAATTTGTGTAAGAAAGAAGAAAGAATTAGATGAAGAAGATTGAGAAACCTTAATTAGTAGTATTCGAGGTTCTAACACCTACCTACCGAATTGTAAACCTATATACGAGGAGGGATCAAAAAGTAGTGAGAACGACATACTCCTTGGTAAGAAAAAGAATAAACCCTGGCAGGCTCAGATACATATTTGTAATATTAAAAAAGAAAAAAATATTCGATTCTCTTTTGTTTTTTTTTTTTTTTTTCTAAATGTAGTCATTTGTTTGCTTCGTGTCGGAAAGTGTTCTCGAAAATGGAGAAAAACTAAGTGCGAGCCGTTATTAAATACCTCTATTTAAAAAAGTTAACGACGCAAGAGATTCATTGCGATTTGGAGGCAACATTAGGAGAGTCTGCTCCGCTGTATTCCACTGTTGCAAGGTGGGCTTCTCAATTTCAAGTAGGGAGAACGAGCACGGAAGACGAACATCGTTGCGGCTGTCCATCGACGTCAGTCACCCAAGAAAAAGTTGCGAAAGTCAAGAAAATTGTATTGAGCGATCGAAGAGTTACCATCCTATCGGATAAGTATCCTTAATTCAAGAAACGGGCATTTCATATGGAAGTATTCAATCCATATTGAAACAATCTTTGAATATGAGAAAAGTCTCCGCAAGATGGTTGCCGAGAATGTTACGACAGTCAGAAACAAAATTGACTTGACATTTTGAAGATACTGTTGGACAAGTTTCAAGAAGATTCTGAAAACTTTTTGTCTCGTTTCGTAACAATGGACGAAACATGGGTGCATCATTTTAATACCGAGACAAAACAGCAATCTTCGTTGCGTTTCCTCTTAAAACATTTGCACGTCGCACAATTCGGGCAGATGATTTTATGAAGCAATCCTTGAGGGAGTCCCGACTCGCCACAGTGATTGCAGGTAGGTCTAGCTTCTCTGCAGAATAAATCTCGCGGAAGAAAGAGCCGGAGAGGGCCAGGGAGGAGCATTCTTCCGCTGACCCAAACCGCCGCCAGCGACTGGGGCGGTGAAGGTGCGAGTACTTGCACCTCATGCCGCCCTAGCTGAGGCTGCGGGTGGGTGGTCCGGGCCTGGTGGTCCCCGGAGCTGGCGGACCTCCGTGCGGCCTGTATTCGTGCCCGGAGGTCCTACACCCGCAGCCGCCGTCGCCGAATCCGCGACGAAGAGCGGGAGGGCCGGCTGTATGCGGCGTACAGCAGTGCGCGCGCCGCGTTAAAGCTGGCCATCTGTCGCGCCAAAGATGCGAAAAGGCAGGAGATGCTGGAGGGTCTCGAGCGTGACCCCTGGGAACGCCCGTACCGCGCGGCGCTTAACAAGCTCCGCGCCCAGGGCCCCCCCCTTACGGAGACCCTCCAGCCGAGCTTCCTCTCTGAGGTGGTCGAGGGACTTTTTCCTTCACGGGCGGTGCACACGCCCCCGGTCATGGCTCCGCCAGATGATGACCGGGAGGCCGACGACGTGGAGGTACCGCCCGTGACGACGACGGAAATGGGGGCGGCGGTAGCGCGTATGCGGAGAGGCGCCGCCCCCGGGCCGGACGGGGTTCCCGCCCGAGTGCTGGCCCTGGTCCTCGACCATCTCGAGCCCCGCCTCGGGGGACTGTTCGGCGCTTGCCTGGTGTCCGGACGGTTCCCTGACTGCTGGAAGGAGGGGAAGCTCGTGCTCCTGCCGAAGCCGGGACGGCCTCCGAACACAGTCTCGGCCTTCAGGCCCATCGTGTTGCTGGACGAGGTGGGCAAACTCCTCGAGCGGGTAGCCGCTGCCCGCATCGTCCGACACCTAGGAGCGGTCGGCCCCGACCTGTCCGACGCCCAGTTTGGATTTCGGGCGGGTCGGTCTACGGTCGACGCCATTCTGCGCCTGAGGGCCGCAGCTGCGGAGGCCGTCACCTCGAGGGATGTGCTGTTGGCGGTGTCGCTTGACATCGCCAACGCCTTCAATAGTCTGCCATTCGGCTGCATCAAGGAGGCACTCCGGTACCATGGAGTGCCCCTCTACCTAAGGCGGCTGGTGGCGGACTACCTCGACGGCCGCAGCGTCCTCTTCGTGGACCGGGAAGGGGACGTTGTAAGGAGGGCTATGTCGTGCGGCGTCCCGCAGGGTTCGGTTCTTGGGCCGCTCCTGTGGGACATCGGCTACGACTGGGTCCTCCGTGGCCGGCTCCCCCCCGGGCTGGGCGTAATTTGCTACGCAGACGACACGCTCGTCACAGCCCGGGGCTGGACCCTCGAGGAGGCGGCAACGCTGGCCACCTCAGGTACCGCGGAGGTGGTCAGGCGGATTGAGGCGCTGGGGCTTAGGGTGGCCCTTGAAAAGTCGGAGGCCCTACTGTTCCATGGGCGCCGACGGGGCCCACCCTCCAGCGCCTCGATAACGGTCAATGGGGTGGGCTTGCCAATCCAGGCCCACATCAAATATCTGGGCCTGGTATTGGATGGACGGTGGCACTTTGACGAGCACTTCCGCCGTCTTGCGCCAAGGCTCGTCAACACGGCGTCCGCCCTCGGGCGACTTATGCCGAATTTGGGCGGACCGAGTCTTGCGTGTCGACGACTCTACGCGGGGGTAGTACGGTCGATGGCGCTGTACGGCGCACCCGTGTGGGCGGAGTCCCTGGCCGCTCGTAATAGGGCCCTTCTGTGGCGTCCACAGAGGGTCGTAGCGGTCAGGGCAATACGCGGGTACCGCACGGTCTCGACCGATGCAGCCTGCGCGTTGGCCGGAACCCCCCTGTGGGATCTGGAGGCGGAGGTGCTCGCCGACGTCTATCGGCGGGCGTCGACGGCGCGGGCGGGGGGCAGCCGCCCCTCGCCGAGCGTAATGTCATCGTGGCGGGAAGATGCCCGCCGCGCCACCGTCCTAAAGTGGAAGTCTCGGCTGGAGACGCCCCGAGCCGGTCTCTGGACCGTGGGGGCGCTCCGGCCGATCTTGGAAGAATGGGCAGGGCGGCAGCACGGGATCCTCACCTTCCGGTTGGTGCAGGTTTTGTCGGGGCATGGTTGCTTCGGCAAATACCTGCACACGATCGCAAGGAGGGAGACGACCCCAGGCTGTCACCACTGCGACTGCGACGAGGACTCGGCGCAGCACACGCTCGAGTCGTGCCCGGCATGGGATGTGCAGCGCCGGGAACTCGTTGCAGTCATAGGCGTGGACCTGTCGCTGCCGGCCGTTGCGCGAGCGATGGTTGGCAGTGACAGGGCCTGGACCGCGGTCGCCGCCTTCTGCGAGGCTGTCATCTCGCGGAAGGAGGTGGCGGAGAGGGCCCGTGAGGAATCCTCCTTCGCGAACCCGATTCGCCGCCGGCGCGAGGGGCGGCGTGCGCGCGCTTACTTGCGCCTTATGCCGCCCTAGCCGAGGCTGCGGACGGTGGGGTCGGGGAGTACCCTGCCGTCCGCGGAAGCCTACCGCGAAGGTGCGACGCCCAAGTGCGCGAGGCGTCGCTCAAGAGAGGGTGCCCGTAGGGGCTTCCGCCTGCGGATCGCGGTCGTAACGACGCGGTACCCGTGATCCGCCGTAGCAAGGGCGGGTGTAGGCGCACGGTGGGTTTTTGGGTGGTCCGGGGAACATCCGCCACCGGCAAGGCCTCCCACGAAGGTGCAACGCTCCGTGTGCGGATGCGTCACTCAGTAGAGGGTACCCGAAAGGGTAAGCCGCCGGCGGACCACTGAAGTAATCCAACACAGTACCAGTGGTCCGTCAACACAGGCGGAGAGACGGCACACGGCAGGTTTGTTTAGTTGATGAAGGCCCCACACTACCCTGTTCGTTGCGTTGATTTGTGCGTGTTGAGTTTGAGCTACTGGTCCGAGTACATATATCGGTCTAGAACTATTGAGCACACTTAATTTGTGTATTCGTCAATGGTACTCAGTCATTTCTGGATCTCTGTTGTTGGAAGCATCTCAATCGGAGGATCATCGTCGGGCAATGGTGGTAGCGGTTGCGTCTGAGTTGTGGGAGGGCTTCGCCGAGGCAGTCCGCAACAACACTGCAAAATGAGCTAGATCCTCGATTAGACATATTCATTTTAAATAAAATAAAAATAGTTTATTTGTCTCAAAACTTACATACAATATTGATCTTAAGAGTATGTACATAGCTTTGCATAATTATTTATATTACTGATGCTGTTTCCCAAACTAGGCTAAAGCCTGTATCTTGGGCGACAGGGTTCAGTCATACAAAAGTTGACAGTATAATAAGTACTTCCTCAACTGCGTGAATTTCTGTGTGTGTGTGTGTGTGCGTGATTTGCCTGTGTGCGTGCACGCGCGCATGCGTGCGTGTGTGTGTGTATGTGGTTTGGTAATTGGGTGAGTGTGTGCGGTTGGTTTAAGCGAGGTAAGTAAGTAGGTCTTCAGTCTTGTAATAGTCTACATCAGCCAACAGTCAAATTTATATTTAACTTCATGTCTACTCTGTCCGACAATACGTAATATCTTATTTAGGTAATTATACAATTTGATGCTTAAACTGCGAGACTGTCTTCTTGCAAAAGAGGTTCTGCAAGTCAAACGGGGGCATACTGAGGCTGAGCTGCGTTTTTAGGATCGAGAGGAAGAGCACTTGTGTTTTCTTAAAACAGTTTTTAAGATGTACAATTGTCGAACTGAGAGTACATTACAATTTGTATACAGACTAGCAGTGGGGTATCTGAAGGGCTTTTTAGTCATCACCTTTAGCACTGCTCTTTGAGCCCTCTCCAGTTTAAGGAGGTGTGTCTTAGCAGCTCCTCCCCACACGGTAATACAATATTGTATTACTGACTGGCACAGAGCCAGATAGACCTGGATTAATTTATCCTTCGGTAGGACATCTCTTATGGGCTTATAGATATATATTACTCGCCTTACCCTGTTGGTTACTAGTTCCATCTGTTTATCCCATTTAAGTCTGTGGTCAATTTGTACTCCCAAGAATTTTACATGGTCAACTCGGGTCAGCTTTAAGCATGTACATCCAAGCTTGCTAATACAGGTATGGACTTTGATGGAGAAGTCTTGAGCAGGTTCGCTAATTTTGTTTAATGAAAAGGCTATGGTAGTTGGTCTTAGTTAGGTTAAGTGTCAGGAGATTCTTCGTCAGCCAGTTCATAACTATTGACAATGAGTATTCAGCTTTCTCTTTTACAGCCCGCCAGTTTATTATTATACTTAAAAATCAGCAATAATATAGGTACTTTGTTCACCACTTTTTAGTTATTTATTGAGAACAATGTTAAACACAACCGTACCATATGCCCGTCGGATAATATCTCTTGAATAAACATACACACAACCTTACTATATTGGAGCGACAGACTTAACTTTCGAGTATGTATGGATGCATGGCGTGGGTCCAAAGAGGAGGGTGTATATACTAGTGATGTAACGAATGTTCGCATTCGCATTCGCGAATATACGCCTGTTTTTCAACAATCGCATGAAACGATGCGAATGTTCTGCGAATATATTTAGTCCATTGAAAAGTTACATTTAGGGTTGCGTTTTTCACAGGACGCAATATTTTTTTTTTTTATTTGTAGGTTATGGGGTTAGTATAAGCTTAAGTTCAAGTTTGTGGAGTCGCCACCCTAGTTCCCCGGCCGCCATCTTGGAAAAAGGGGTGCAAGTATTTTCGCGCTGTATCTCGTAAGCTAGCAAACCTACAGAAAATTTTATAAGACATTATTTGTAGCAAATTAAATTGTCTACCACTTTATTACTTTTTTCGTAAAATCGAAAACAAAAAGTTATAAACAAAAAACCCTGAAAATTTTTGAACAAGTTTTCTTTTGAGAGATAAATTTTTTTCCTGGTAATTTTATAATAAAAAGACATCAGAGTAATCCTATAGAGGGGTTTTCAACGAATAATTTCCACTACAAATTTGTTTAACTTCATTAATTTATCTGGGTTTTACAGCGCTCCGAAGTTGACGGAGTTCTTGAATACTCGTAAGAATACGATAAAAACGAACCATTAGGCTTAGTTTTGTATTAGCTCCGCACTCTTTAGGCCCATCGTGCTGCTGGACGAGGCGGGTAAACTGCTGGAGAGGAACCTCGCTGTCCGCGTCAGACCCGACTTGTCGTTGACGCCCAGTTCGGTTTTCGAGCTGGACATTCTACGGTCGGCGCGATCATACGTCTGAGGGCCGCAGCCGCGGCGGTCGTCGCTGGCGGTGGAGTGCTGTTAGCGGTGTCGCTTGACATCGCCAACAGCACTCCGTTTCTTAGAGATCATGGTCAAAATACCACCTAAAACCAGAAGGGAGCAACCAAAATCATATATATCGCGAGACAGCTAATAAAATATTCCTTATTTAATAATATAATTATTTATTTGTATTTTCTTCTTATTAATAATAACAATTATGTAGTTCAATAGATGATTTTGTAGAAGATATTTTTACGACAGCGTTTTATATAATTAGACGTGTCGCAGAGACACTATAATGTAAAACACCCTCGTCACTCTTTCATACCGTTTCACAACCCTTTTGTAATTAGTGATACATACCAACTATATTTTAATGTTATTATAAAGTTTGAATTATCAAAAATAATTATAGAACTGAATATCTTGGTGGAATAACAATTTTTCCAGAGGACACATACCATTGTCGATGAAAAAGAATGTCCCTTAAAACACCGCCCGTAATTGTGTAAGAATGAATTCAAGAAAGACAAGCAACAAATCAAAAATATGGCTTATTATTATTTGTTTAATGACTACAATATTAAATGCTTTCCTATGATTCTGTCTTTGTATATTCACGTTTGTTAGACACACTAGCCTCAGGTACCTTTTTATTCAAATATTTCTTAAAAAGAAAATATTTTGTCACTAATATGACTAGAAAACAGGCTGCTAGTCATAGAGGGCCCTTATCATTGTTGCTTGGATCAGTACTGTCTCCTCGTGTACTATTTGTTCTCGAAGGCAGTAACTGGAATATAAGATTTTTGCCTTTTAATCTCTTCTGAACAATTTTTCCTACAGACTTGACTTGATTTTCTATCAAGGTATAAATTTTTTCCTGAAACAAATTTTATTGATTATTTGAAAGGAAAATATATTTGAAATAATTATATAGACTTCTAAATATTTTTTCACATATTAAATAAAAAATAGAGCATTTCCAGCAGCTTTGTTAGGCTACGTCCAGACTGCTTTCGGAATTTTAAATAACTAGTAGTAGTATCTACACACCAACACGAGAGGAATCTCCATAACTAAATTAGTAAACAGTCCAGCGACTGCGTTTCATTAGGTTTTCATTACTTTGTCGTGCATCGATTCATATCCACCTATTTATTTTGTGGTTTTTAACTGATCAGTTAAAATGAAATGAAAACGGATTTAAGCCAAAAGGTTTCCCTACTTACTGGCTTAAAACCAACCGTAATTTTTTGTCGATCGACGCAGCTGCGTGCAGTAACTGCCTTTCCAAAAATATCTCACCGCGCCAGTTGAAAAAATGGGTTCGCTGCTGTTTGTTGCTATTTAACGACAAGAAAACTCAAAATTTTATCTTAAACTTTTTCTACAAATAATATAAGGAGATTGGGATGATCGAAAGATCTGTACTATAGCTCTGTGGCTTAGAGCACTTCCCCGGATTGAAAAAGACGCGGGTTGGATTCCCGCTAGTACACAAAAATCTCTATTTCCTAATACACAAATAATTTGTACCTTAAAAAGTGGCAGAGCATGTCAAATGCTAAAAAAATCGATCAAAATGTTAGACAATCTTTTTTTCACAGATTGCCTGTGATTATATGTATAGGTAAATGATTATAAAGTTAGTTCTCGTCTATTATGTTATTGGATAAATTAAAAAAAAATCTACTGTTGTTTGATTGATTGTTGACAATAAAACAGAAGAAGTACGGAAATAAAAACCAATAATAACTACCTAAAATAATTCAATCACACACAGAAAATATGTTGCGACGATTTTGTTTGACATGGTATTTACTTCTAAGCTAGAAATGAGATTTATGCGATTTTTGTTACCTTATTGTTATGATTATTATAATAAAATGAAATCTAAATATATTACCAATTTCTCTGAGGCCTGAGCATCCTCACCAGTAACAATAACTCTAACTTCATATTGTTTGTCAACTAGTTTCATCATCTTCTTTATGCCCGTCATGAGGTCATGTTCACCTATTCTTGAAGACAATGTAATAAGCTTTTCTCCTTTTTTATCTGGTTGAGAAGCTTGTCTTTCTTTTCTTTTAGCAAGTTCTTCTGCATGATATTCTGCATTAGTCATTAATCTGCAATTGGCACATTAAAATATAATTTAAACATTATCCTTACATTCATCAAGGTAATTTTCATGCCAAAGCCAGGTAAGGGCGACTACACAAATACGAGGTCCCACCAACCAATTAGCCTGACCTCCTTTCTGCTGAAAGCCCTTAAAAGGACCTGCGAGAAGGAACTAAGAGATGTCGCCAAAGCAATTCCACTTTATGCAGACCAACATGCCTAAAGTGCAGGTACTATTAGGTGAACTCTACACCTGGTCAGTAGGATTGAGGAAGTAATAGAGCAAAAGGTCTCTTGTCTAAGTAACTTCATAGAAATCGAGGGTGCTTTCGCTAGGACTAACTTCTCTAGCATATACAGCTCTATCTAAACATGGGATACGTCCGATAGGTAAGGTACTGATTGACTGGACAAAAATCTTTATTTTTATTGCTTAAGGTGGCAGATGAGCCACAGTCCACCTGATGGTAAACGCGAACCTTCGCTTATGGACTCAACTATACGCCGAGTATTGTCAAGCTGCTGCTCACCATTTTAATTCACAAATAAGAAATGGAAGAATAAATGGATAGCTCCTGCTATAACCAAAACACACCGATGTGCTTCATAGCCGGTCGCACCGGAGATGGTGGTAAAAACCCGCTTGGGCCCGATAACAAGTGAGTACTCCCATATGGTACCCAGCCCTACCACCACTAACACAACGGGCGATAATTGCTTACTTTCCGTATGACACCCGCGGGAAAGAATGGGGTGGTGACACTTGTATTCTTAGCCTGGCACCATACCGACAAACAAAACATGCTTATTGAAGCTTAAAAGAGTGGTTTGTAAAGGCAGGTAAAATGGCAGTGATAGCCAAAGACACAAGGACAAATCAAAAAAAGTAGAATGGCAGCTATCACGTCATGGATCCTTTAACAAACATCTATTTGTCTTAGGAATCACAGACTGCATAGTGTGCCTGCAACAGGGGGAGACAGTGGTCCACGTGTTGCATATTGCTAGTTGCCACATACCAAATGTTTTGGAAGCCAAAGTTCTCTTTGAGAGATAACCAGCAGCACTAAGGGATTGTTGGCATATTCATTCCGGGAGCTGGTCTGGATCAATTGATGAAGTCTTCACACCCATCCATCCATCCAAAACATGCGCTTAGACATGGCCAACCAAACCAATACCATTACCAATCCTTACATCCTTACCAATAATATAAATGTGAAGGTGTGTCAATTTGTTTGTACCACACTTTCATGCCATAACTACTACAACAATCATAGTGAAATTTTGCCTACATATAGTTCAGAACTCAGGAAAGGAAATGATTATGTAATATTCCATAATAAGTGTTTTGTTCCAGTGGCATAGCAATTTTTTCTTGAGAATATCAAGACAAAGGACTGTCAAAGGATCAAGTCCAATAACCTATATTTATTTATCTATATAGCAAATATTTACTTATACTACTCGTGCAGATAAAGAATGGGATTATAAATGGCGTCGCCACTATTTACTTCTCGCTCACACACTATCACCGTCTATACACACACCTAACGGTATAGACAGAAAAAAAAAATGGTATTCATGTTGCATGAACTATTGTTTATAGTTACGCCGTAGTATGCAGACAGTACAGGATCAATGTGCCGCCATTTATAATCCTATTCGTTATCTGCACGAGTAGTACAATAATTGATTAAAATGGAAATGCATCTTTAAGGACCAACCAAATTCAAGACACCATGTTAGGATGTATATTTCCGAAACACATATAAGCCTAATATAATATATTTTATACGTAACATGCTTCTCCTGCTGAAAAAAAGCCCAATTCTCAGAAATGCTCCCCTAAAATTAAACTCTTATGAACAGGTCATTTTGTTCCACTAAATGGAGTAGCATAAAAATGTTACTTCCAATAAGATGATATAAGACTATCGATAATATAAAAGTACCTAGGTGACCGAGCTTCACTTAGCCTTTTAATTTACATCCTCTTCTTATTATCCATAGGTCATGCTAGGGCGCCTATGTTTGCAAAGCAGATGAGAGCCATCACAAGCTCAGTAAAGGCGCTATCACAAGCTCAGTAAAGGCTAAAATACTTATTTAACTACTTACTTATATACAGGCCGCCTGGTTTTTGAATCTTCATCTTGTATTTTAATAAGTTTTAATTCGCGTCTTACAGACAAACTATGAGCAACTTTTAAATCTGTGATGCTCACTGAATTATCAGGGCTGATCAAAGTTATCCTATTCTCAAATATTTTCTTTTTAGGAACGTCTTTTCCTTCAGCGTTTATAATCGTCTTTACTGGTTTGCTTGACGCTGTCCTAAAAGCTACAAATCTCTGAGCACTAATAATGTTGAGTGTTTTATAAAAATTACTACAATTCATTTTTCTTATCTATATTGAACAGAGTTTCTTATTTTAAATATTATTGTATTTTTATTAACTTATAAAGCCCTGCAACCACAGAAAGTTATTGAAATTTACATCATATGTTTTTCAATTCAATCCAATTCAATTCTTGATTTTTCCAAAACACATTTGACAAAACAAATTTGACAAAAATGACGTAACAATGACAATTTGACAAAAATATTTTTATGTTCGTTCTACAGAAGGTCAAAGAGTAGAAAAATCTACAGAAGGATCTCTAACTACACAACAAGAATTGTTCATTCTACGGAATCTATAGTAAAGTTGTAACGTCTCAGATAAGGGACAAAAAAGTGTCGCAGTCCAGTCGCAGGACGCAGGTTCGAATCCTGCTTGCAGTAAAGCTCTCTTTTTCCACTTTCACAAATAATGTATTCTTTGAAGTAGCTGAGTGTGTCAAGTGCTAAAATAAAGATGAAAATACTCTAACTTAGCTTATAAAATAAAATCATACCACACTACGAAATCTATTACCCCTATCTTGAAAAGTTTTATATTCTCAGGAACAAAAATGTGTTTCCAAAACTGGCCACTTATATAAACAATAGGTTACTTAGCAAAGTATTGCGTGTGCAAAGTACTTCGTAAGCGGATGGTTACTTCTTTTTTGACGTGATAACGTCTTATAAATCGATGAATGCCGGCAGCACGCACGTAAAATTCTCACGTTCAGAAAAATGTATGGCTATCGATGCATTGATTGATTTTGATGTTCGCGCCCACAAGAGAGCCGCGGGCTGAAGACCGTCTGCGGGAGGGAGGTGGCCGGCTGACATCACATTCTTGGCCCGTACGCGTCCCGGGCAATACGCGTATCTCAATTAATGTATAAAAGCACGCGCGATGTCACCTTTCTATATGTACCATTCAATTTCTATCTCTATTACATTTTGTGAACTTCTCAGAAAGCATATATTATAACGTTATCAAGTAAAATTATCCTCCTTAAACCGACTTTACAGACAACCATATAGTTTTTAATAAAACTTGACACGTAGATACTGTTGCTTTGTTGCCTGCCTTAGACTCCAGTAAATTTATTTATTAGATTTTGAATAAAATCTCCAGTATACAATAGTAGTCTTTGAAATGAAACTTGCATTGGTCCATGACCTAAGGAGATGATTTATAAAATACAAAACTACCAATTTTAAATTATAGGTACAATTTTCCAACTTTTTTACTTATAAAAATATTATTTTTGAATTTCTTTTCTTAGACAACCCTAACTTTTGAAGAGTCCGCCATTTTCGGGCGGAGCCGTTTTTTGTAAACAAAGTAAGGTAACCTACTTACGGACGTAAGTCCTCCCATAAACAAAGCGTAGGTACATACCATCCTTCTTATTTGTATCCTGCGCAGCTTTACACTTCAGAAATTTCACAAATTAAATACACGGAATACACCACATCACATGTTGATTTTGTTTTAACAACATAGTATCACGCCTGTATTCCCCGAAAGGGTAGGCAGGGGTGTATTACACACCCACGACTCGCCAGCTATGTTTAAATCCCACGTGATAGGGGGCGAGCCTATTGAGGTCTACCGGGCACAATTCCAAACTCCGGACTGTTACTGAGAATTTTTCTTTTTAGGAAAATGCTCAATAACATTTCCCGACCCGGGGATCGAACCCAAGACCTCATGATTAGCAGTCGCATACACTACCGCTACACCACCAAGGCAATTTTGTTTTAGCTAATTAGTAAGTTGTTAGGTACTTAAATATGTAGTTATTTGATCAATAGTACTTTCGAAGCAGCATAAGTACATCACAACATGATACAGAATACAGATAAAAGTAGTTAGGTAGGTTTTGTAGCCACACCACTAAAGGAATAGTTCAATGTGACGTCCTTCCCTTACAATACATAATTCGGCTCGGCGAGCTACGGACCACGTCGCATTCCGGAGCATTTGTGGGGAGACCGTGCTAGAAGCAGAAATAATTTTGTAAGGTATTTCTTGGACAGTTTCACACACAGTGGCATAAACTACTCCTTTGAGGTAGCCCCACCCAAAGAAGTCCAATGGAGTTAAGTCCGGAGATCGTGGAGGCCGAGGCACTGTGCCGCCGCGGCCTATCCACATCGTAAATCGGCGATCCAGGTATTCTCGACACCGTGGGCGTAGTGCACCGGTGCGCCGTCCTGTTGCAGCACCAGGTACCGGCACAGACTTAGTGGCAATTCTTCCAGGTGCTCCTTCAGTGGGCCTGTTAAAAATTGTAGGTAATTCTCCCCATTAAGGAGATCGGGAAGAAATACTGGGCCAATTAATTTGTCGCCGATGATAACGTGTGGGCCGACACGTTAATACACCATCGGTGCTGAAAACTAAACTGCCTAGACGCGTGTGGGTTTTCGTGCACCCACACGTGTTCATTGTGCTGATTATATAGCCCATGCCTTGTGAAGATTGCCTCATCACTCCACAAAATGTTGCTACCAAAATTTTCTTCGGCACCGAGCTGGGTGCGGTACCACGCACAGAAATTTTGTCGAGTTGTGTAGTCTACTACCATTAACTACACCGGTAATGGTATGGATGCCGCCTATCTCTCTTTAGAGCACGCTACGCGCTCATCTGTGTGACACCTAAAGCAGCTGCAGCAACACGGATAATCCGCCTCTATTCGTCATCAAAAAAATAAAATTGCTTCTTCCGCTTGAAACTTAGCATCATTCCTCTGTCTTCCACCACAGTCGGAGCTGTGGAACGACCCAGTTGAGTGCAGCCTGTGCACCAACCTTCGGAAACAGGCGTATGAGGAAAGCCTTCTATTCCGGTACCGACGGTGGTACTACTCGCGGGCAGTAACCAGATTGTTATTCCTCACCGCACCGACACACAATATCATATCGTAATATTCATTGTTTCCATAATCTGCCATGATTACCACACGAAGTCACTGCAATCCAAATAGTCCAACGCGACGAACTGACAAGTACGACAGCAGGAAGACTACTAAATTTATTTTGGTAAGTAGGTAAATATCCTTTGAAATTGCGACATAATTACGGTGTATGTACACTAGACCAAAACACACAAGAGCGAATAATACAGAAAGAGGCATGTTACGTACGGAACCACAAGGTATATCGCCGACGCCGCATGAACCCCAATACACGTAAATTGAGGTCGTCAACGTCCGGTTAGCCACGAGCCGCCGACGAAGCATATTTCGCAACATTTACTTTATGCAGTTTTGTGTAACATTAAATTAATTCTATTCTAATATCGATAGGATTCGGTAGTTAATAATCATATTGTAATTTCTATTAATTAAAGTAATTTTAAGTAAATTTGGTTTTTTTTCGATCCTCCGGCGGCAGCAAACGTAATTGGCGCAGTCGGTAGGATACTCGCGGGTCGGTTCGCGAGACTTAGAATCATCTCATATCGATATTCGCGTTCGCGAGTCGCCCGGGTGGCTATCAAGTCCCGTCAAGAGTATCCAGAATCTACGAGAGCTGCGCAGGTGGAGAATCCGAACTTCGATTCACGGAGAAGAACCAGATGATGAAATATTTTATGTAAGTACACTTGAATCATTCTCGTGTTGCTTCCTTTCTGTACCTCCTAAGTTCCAATCATTTTTCGTCGCGAAAAATTTTATTCCCGGGAACCTGCATCACGTCAGGCTCGCCGGCACACAGTAGATATTAATAGAGACTTAGATAGTGATTTATTAGATTTTAATTCAACCAATTTATTTTCAATTAATATGGCTCAACAACCCGACGTTATTTTTAAGGCCTTACGCCTTGTGCCAGACTTTGACGGAAATCCTAATATATTAACTAGGTTTATTAATATTTGTGACCACGTGGTATCCCAATATGCGAGCGCCGAGCCAGGTAGCGAGCTAGGCAATATATGTCTATTAAATGGTATTTTAAATAAGATCACGGGACCCGCAGCATCCACTATTAATTCTAATGGGATTCCTGAAACTTGGGCAGGAATTAGATCGGCTCTCATAAATAATTTTTCAGACCAGCGAGACGAAACGGCTCTGTACAATGACCTCTCATTAGCTACACAGGGTAATAAGACACCGCAGGAATTTTATGACCATTGCCAAACGTTATTTAGTACCATCATGACTTATGTGACGTTACATGAAACTTTACAGACAACTATTGACGCTAAACGGACTCTTTATAAAAAAGTTACCATGCAGGCTTATGTACGCGGACTGAAGGAACCTTTAGGTTCTCGTATACGGTGTATGAGACCGGAATCAATTGAAAAGGCTCTCGTGTACGTGCAGGAAGAACTTAATATAATGTACCTGCAACAGCGTAATGATCACTTAAAACCCCAGAGCGTCCCTAAGATGTTCATGCCTCCTACCATGCAGCCTATGTCTCACAGTAATTTAGCTATCCCGCGACCACCAGTGCCGAACTGGCCTACACCGTTAGGACAACGTGGCTATCAGCCTCAACCTCAACCTTTCAGATTTAATATGCATAACCAAAATCAAAACCCCATGCCGAATAGAACTCAACAGATGTTCCGTGCACCGCCACCGAACTACCACCCACAAAGCAATGTATTTAGATTGCCACCTAGGAATATTCCACCACAAGGTATGGGACCTAAACCTATGAGTGGAGTTCAGCATTTTACACCTAAACATTTACCCACTATGTCTGGACACGACTGGCGTAAATCCGGTAACCTCCGCCGAGTAACTATTTAAAATCGCGCGAAATGAACTTTAACGAATTCGTTTCATCAGACTACGACTCATACTATCCCGTTGACTATTGTGAACCTGATTATGACTATACTGACTATAAAGACTACTATAACTCTTATGACTATGACTACGACACGCATACAACTTACAACGAATTAACTTACGACAATCCGATACCGAGCGAGACAGAATCACAACCAGAATCTAGCCGCAACATTCAGGACCAGGATTTTCAGTTAAACAGGACGTCAAAAGGGCAAAGATAGATATTAACTTACAGACACAAAGACAATTACCGTACATTGAGTTTGCAAACCCTCCGTTAAAATTCCTAATAGATACAGGGGCCAACCAATCATTTGTTAGTCCTAAAATAATAGAAAAATACTTCTCTAACCATAACCTTAACTACGACCCCTTTGAGATAACTAATGTAACCGGTATCGTAAGAAACGACTATTCTATAACATTACCATGTTTCAACGAATTTAAAGAAAACCTTAATATAAAATTATTCATATACCATTTTCATGATTATTTTGATGGATTAATCGGATTGGATTTATTATCTAGATTAGAAGCTAAAATTGACTTAAAAGATTTTAAATTAATAACGCGTGCAGCTACTAACCAGATTAAAGTATATAACTCCCGTTAATTTATATGAGGACATTATACCAGCTAACAGTTCAAAATTAGTTAGATTACCTATTGACGCCCCGGATGGCGAAGTCTTAATAAACCAACAAGTCTTTTGCAATTGCATAATTAGCGAATGCTTGACTACCGTAGTTAACGGCCGTGGATATGTAGAATTAGAAAATCCAACATCTAACGACATCATATTTTATTTGAACCAACCGGCCAGTGCTGAAATATTCAATCTTAAATGCACGCAGCCTGCACAACACAATCGTGTTAACGATGTACTCTCCCGCCTACGTACAGACCATCTTAACGAAGAGGAAAAAGCCAACTTACTGAGACTTTGTTCTAACTACACAGACGTATTTTATATAGACGGAGAACCTTTAACATTCACAAACAAAATCAAACACCGCATAAGAACGACTGACGAAATCCCTGTCCACACTAAAAGCTATAGATACCCCTTCGTACACCGACAAGAAGTTAGGGACCAAATTTCAAAAATGCTTCAACAAGGTATCATCAGACCTTCCGATTCTGCATGGAGCTCACCCATCTGGGTCGTGCCCAAAAAGATCGATGCCTCTGGCAAGCAGAAATGGCGCCTTGTAGTTGACTTTAGAAAACTAAATGACAAGACAATTGACGACAAATACCCAATACCCAATATCAGCGACGTACTTGACAAATTAGGAAAATGCCAGTACTTCACAACCCTATATTTAGCGAGCGGCTTCTATCAGGTCGAGATGGACCCCCAGGATATACCCAAAACAGCCTTCAATGTGGAACATGGCCATTTTGAATTTTTAAGAATGCCCATGGGTCTTAAGAACTCACCTTCCACTTTTCAGAGGGTAATGGACAATGTTCTTAGAGGTCTGCAAAATAACATCTGCTTAGTTTATCTAGATGACATTATTGTCTACAGCACCTTCCTTCAGGAGCACATGAATAATCTCGAGAAGGTATTTCAAAGACTTCGAGAGTCTAACTTCAAAATCCAAATGGATAAATCCGAATTTTTAAAGCTCGAAACAGCATACCTCGGGCACATCATTAGTAGAGAAGGTATTAAGCCTAACCCCGATAAAATTTCAGCAGTACAGAAGTACCCCATTCCTAACACCCCTAAAGAGATCAAACAATTTCTAGGCCTTCTAGGCTATTATCGAAAATTCATCCCCGACTTCGCTCGTATCACTAAACCTCTTACACTTTGTCTAAAGAAAGGCAGTAAAGTTACCCATAGCCCTGAATACTTACAAGCATTTGAAAAATGCAAGACTCTTCTGACTAACGACCCCATACTACAATACCCTGACTTCACTAAAGATTTCAACCTCACCACAGACGCATCTAACGTTGCTATTGGTGCCGTTTTATCTCAAGGACCAATAGGATCTGACAAACCAGTATGTTACGCCTCACGTACACTTAACGACAGCGAATTAAATTACAGCACTATCGAAAAGGAATTGCTTGCCATAGTCTGGGCCACAAAATATTTTAGACCCTACTTGTTCGGAAGAAAATTTAAAATACTAACTGACCACAAACCCTTACAGTGGATGATGAATTTAAAGGAACCCAACTCACGACTGACACGATGGAGACTTAAACTGAGCGAATATGACTTTACTGTAATTTATAAAAAAGGTAAATGTAATACAAACGCCGATGCTCTTTCACGTGTAGAAATTCATAATGAGGAAATAGATGAAATTAATTCAGTTATCCAAAGCATCATGGAGCTCGGTTCCATGGCTAATAATCCATCAGAAACCCCACTTCAACAGCCCAACTCTTCAACTCAAACCATTATACAAGCAACGAACATCCTATATTAGAAATCCCCATAACAGACGAACCCCTTAACAAATTTCATCGACAAATACACTTTACCATAGTTAATGACGTAAAACGCAGACCCGTAGTCACTAAACCTTTTGAAAATCATACGCGGATTGCAATTCAACTTTCAGAGTCAAATTTAGAAAGCGACGTTATTAATGCCATTAAGGAATACGTTAACCCAAAAGTAAAGACAGCTATGTTAATAAACCCACCTTTAGCTATGTATTCCATCATTCCAATTATACAGGATAAATTCAAAAGTTCCTCCCTTAACTTAGTACTCACCAAAACTGAACTTGAAAACGTTAAAGAATATCTTCAACAACAAGAATTTATACGTCATTACCATGACGGTAAGACAAACCATCGCGGAACTACAGAATGTTACCTAGCCCTCTCCCGAAAATTCTATTGGCCTAAGATGAAAGATCAGATAGCTAAATTCATCAATGAATGTACTATTTGCGGTCAAGCCAAGTATGACAGAAATCCAATAAGACCTCGATTCAATTTGGTTCCACCAGCTACCAAACCACTCGAAATTGTTCACATAGATTTATTTACTGTTCAGAACGAAAAATATGTAACTTTCATCGACGTTTTCACAAAATACGGCCAAGCATATCACCTGCGTGACGGTACTGCAATTAGTATTTTACAGGCTCTACTTCATTTCTGTACTCATCATGGATTACCCATGACTATCATTACCGATAACGGCACCGAGTTCACCAACCAACTATTTTCTGAATTTACACGTTTACATAAAATAAATCACCATAAAACCTTACCACATAGTCCAAACGACAACGGCAATATAGAACGTTTTCATTCGACCCTTTTGGAACATATTAGAATCCTTAAACTAAAACATAAAGACGAACCAATTGTTAACCTCATACCATACGACATCATAGCTTATAACAGTTCCATTCATAGTTTCACTAAATGTAGACCTTTTGATTTATTAAATGGACATTTTGACCCCAGGGACCCAATAAACGTAGACTTTACTGAGCAAATCCTACAACAATACGCACAGAATCATAAGCAACGGATGAAGCAAGTCTATGATATAGTTAATGAAACATCCCTTGCAACCCGTACATCTTTAATCAAAAACCGAAATAGAACTCGCGATCCCGAAATAGAATATGCACCTCAGCAACAAGTTTTTATTAAAAATCCTTTAGCTAGGTAATCAAAAGTGTTACTGGTAATTTAGACTATCTAGATGCGTTAAATAATGCGTATGATGAAGCCATAAAAACCTTGCAAAATAATGAAAATAAATTAGTTTCTGAGTTCAATAACCATATCAGTCTTAATAAAGAATGGATGTCTCAACATACTAGTATATTAAAGCAGCTAGTAGAAAATCAAGCAAAAATCCACGCTACATTAGAATTAATTTTAACTAAAGACGTATACATAGACTACAGTTTATTAAAGTATGCCAAATTTGGCCAAATATTAGGTATAATAACCAATAATGTAGAGGATATAACATTAGAAATAACTAGATTAGAAAATATATTAGCTTTTATACGTGCCTCTAGCACTCATCATTCTATGATAGATATAAATGTATTAAAATTTATGATTGATAAATTAGTATCTATATATAAGCAAGATCAAACCCTTAATTTAGAATTACGAGAATACTATGATTTAATAAAACCAGGATCTTATTTCAGTGAAAATAGAATAGTTATAATATATAGTTTTCCGATAGTTTCTAAAAGCAGTTATGATTTATATAAATTATCAATAGTACCTAACAAAAAACAACTAGCCCTTATTCCTCCCACTCCCTTCATAGCAACAAACGAGAAAGCATTCGTGTACATAGAGGCTGAATGCCCGAAGTACAGCAGCATCTACCTTTGTGAAAGTATGGCGAATCATCAGCTCCGAACAAAACCTGACTGCGTTCAAGAATTAATAACCAATCAACGACTAGACAACACCTGCCAATTTACTGAAGTTTCTCTTTCGATAGAAGCAGTGGAAAAACTGGACAGTCAACACTACGTACTATCTCTACCTCTACAAACCAAAGTCCAATTATCATGCAGTGGAAAAGACTTCAGCACACTACAAGGAAGTTATCTTGTCACGATACCCCTTAATTGCTACCTGCGGACGTCACAATTTACTATCATAAATGACGACAATGAAATCAAAGGCCAACCCTTGAAGATATCCAAGGTACCATACAACGAGAAGAATCAAACAATCGCACCTACTCAGATTACTCTCAACACTATAAACCTACAAGAACTTCATAGTATCCACCACAAAGTCCTGCTAGAAAAACCAATAGCCATCGACAATCCTGGATCAACTACGCTATATCACACAACGGTACCTCTCTACATCCTGATTACTGGTATTACAATCGCAATCTTTATACTGATAGGCCGAAGATACAATTGCTGGCAACTGAAGAAAGATAAGGATGTAAAACCTCAACCAACCAAGACCCAGATCTATGAAGACGTGACAATCAAGAAAAGGAACAGTCCACCAGCAACATTTTCCATCAACATGGCCAAATAGTTGCTGAACCGAGGGGGGAGGTGTTACGTACGGAACCACAAGGTATATCGCCGACGCCGCATGAACCCCAATACACGTAAATTGAGGTCGTCAACGTCCGGTTAGCCACGAGCCGCCGACGAAGCATATTTCGCAACATTTACTTTATGCAGTTTTGTGTAACATTAAATTAATTCTATTCTAATATCGATAGGATTCGGTAGTTAATAATCATATTGTAATTTCTATTAATTAAAGTAATTTTAAGTAAATTTGGTTTTTTTTCGATCCTCCGGCGGCAGCAAACGTAATTGGCATGCACGTGGCTTGTGTTTATGTATTTCACATACAATTACAATAACACTTCTCGTTATTGAGTAACAGTATGACTGTACGATTATATACACTTCTTGTACACAAAAGTAACTAATTTAATAAATAACGCGGAACTATAACTAGATATACAGAGTATGCCGTAATCGTGCCGATCGCAGTTGTGGCCACTGGACGACTGACTGTTACCTTATAGTTAATACAGTAAAAGTACGTCGGTAAACCATAACATAATTAATATCAAATAGGTACTTACTTAGCGTTTTGAAATAAAACTACGTTTACGGAATCTATCGCGTTTACTTGATTTTACTACTATCCCGGCGTTTCGAATACTTTACAGCATGCATGATCACGGGTGCACTTAGATGATAGACGTCCAAGGCTGATTATCAGTCGAAATGTCGGGATAGTAATAAAATCAAGTAAACGCGATAGATTCCGTAAACGTAGTTTTATTTCAAAATGTGTAACATTCACGTAAATATCAGAAAGTATTACTTAGCGTTGCTTACAATGACAAATAAACAAAATAAGGAACTACATAACACAACATAGTTTCAAGCATGTATTCCTGAAGGGTTAGGCAGAGGTGTATTTTTTGCCACCCACGGTTCGCCAACTATGTTTATGTTTACGTCCCACATAATAGAGGGCCAGCCTATTGCCGTCTGCCGGGAACATTCCCAAAAAACCCAATAACTATTTATGCCCAGTCCGAGAATCGAACCTGAGACCTCGTGATCAACAGTCGCATACGCTAGCCAATACGCCACGGAGGCAATATTAGTAACTAACCATAATAATTGTAGGTAAATAAGATTCGAAAGTACAATAACCCTTCTTTTTACTTCGCGTAGTCGGGTAAAAATAAAGCTGCATAGTGACCTAGCTATTACTGACACGAGGACGGTCAAAGATATCCATTTTTGACTAAATTTATCCATGAAGAACAGTAATTTAATAGGAGCCTATTAGAATTATCTTAATTTGGTGATTAGGTACTTAAAGAAAGTAAAAACAAATTTAGAATGATTTGATTTTCAATGTCAGCTAAAGAAAATTTTAAATAATCCTACATTAGAGTTCTTATCAATAATGTTAACTGAATTAATTTCCAACATAAAAAGATGTTGAATTAAAAATTGTGCAGTGCACATTAGTCTTTAGGCGTCGGCACCCTTTGAGCAAAATCCGAACTGTTTAGCTACTAAAATGCGGCGTTTTACAAACGAATTCGCTGTCACTGTAGTAGCGCTGTCGTGTCGGCTTTTAATAAAGAAGCTCGATTAGCCAATTAGGTAGCCAATCCGATAGGCGTGTCAAAATAATGTCCAATCACGCAACTAATAAATGTTGTAATTCTAAAGAGTATTAGGCAGACCGGCCGATCTTTTTAACCTAAATGCATAACATAACATAGTTTCACACCTGCATCCCCGAAGGGTTAGGCAGAGGTGTATTTATTTTCACCTACGGTTGGCCAACTATGTTTAAGTCCCACGTAATAGGAGGCGAGCCTATTGTAATAATAAGTAATTAAAAAAAAAAAGAAAAAAAAAGGTAATTACAAATTTGGAATGATTTTCAATGTCAGCTAATAATAATAATAATAATAATAATAATTTATTTACAAGAATGTAGTTTACACAGTGGTGATGGTACATAAAAAATAGATCTGTCACATTCTACCATAACAATGGTGCGTAAATATATCATTTCAATAAAATAAATTAAAATAAAAAAGCAATACAATTAATTACCTACATTCAATAAAATTAAAGATCATTAATTAAGCACATCATTCATTAAATTTTTATGAGTATACGGTAAATGAAGATGGTAAAATAATATTTTTATTTTATAATGTCAAATTGATTCGATTATAATGTCAATTAATAATTTCTCATGTCAATTAATAATTATAATGTCAATTAATAAATGTAATGTCAAATAAATTAAATTAATAATTATGATATTATACATAACAAAGAAAATAAAATTCAATTAATAATTACGATATACACTAACCATTTACAATATAGATTAATTAAATATTTAAATTGTTTTCCTTGTATGTCATGAAATCTTTTAAATGGTAAAAACATCTATCCTTGAGCCAGAATGTTATTCTTTTTTTAAAAATATGAAATGGTAATTCTTTAAAGATATTAGGTAACTTATTATATACTTCTATGGCCTTCACATACGCATTTTTTTCAAATATGTCCAATCGACATCTTGGACGGTACAGTTTAAATTTATTTCTATCATTTCTTCCTATTACTTCCGAATGGATATTAAAATATTTTGGGTGCAGTTTTGCAAATATACATAATTCCCTAATATACATGCAGACCAGAGGTAAGATTTTAAATTTTTTAAATAATGGTAAGCAACTATCAGTAGACCATGCTCCACCAATAGCTCTCACGCATTTTTTTTGTACTCGAAATGCTTTTTCAATGTCAACCGAGTTCCCCCATAATAAAAGTCCATACGCAAGCACCGAAGACACGTGTCCATGGTAAGCACTAAGTGCCGCTTCTGTAGATACAGTTTGCCGTAACCTTTTAATAGCAAATACGAACCGTTCAAGTTTATTACAGACATGTTTCACATGAGCCTTCCAGTTACAGTGTTTATCTAGAATTAATCCCAGAAATTTTGCTGTTTCTACATCCTCAATATTATTATTTTCGTATTTAATGTTTAAGTTAATATGTTGTCGTCTGTAATTTTGAAATTGTACCATTTGGGTTTTATTGACATTAATTTTAAGATTATTATTTTCTAACCAATTGATTGTATTTTTAAGTGTTGTGTTTATGTCATGCTCATAAGTTTCTTTATTTTCACATTTGACAATAAGTGTCGTATCGTCTGCAAACAAAATCGTTTTATGGTGGGTAATATTAGGAAGGTCATTAATGTAGATTACAAATAGGAAAGGTCCCAACACACTGCCTTGTGGCACGCCTAATTTTTTTAAAAGAAAATTCACAACAAAACAACAGCTGATTAGGGTTGCGGGACGCATAATTTTTGCGAAATCTTAGTACATCAAAAATCGTATTAAAATATAATGCAAATTAATTTCTGACTTCACATAGTCATTAGTGATGACCTAAATAACCAGATATATGCATAAAGTTTCAATTTGTATATAAATAAAGATATTAGGTACTTGCTACGGTTATTTTGTAATTTTTATATGAAAATACGGCAATCCAAACTACGCTATGAATGAGACACGGCAGCTCAGATTTCTTATATAGCAACACTGTTCACTGTTCGTTTCGTTTCGTTTATCTTTCTTGCATTAGTTCACTTTGTTTTGACAGCCGTGCTAGGCAAAATGGTATGTAATGTTTTTGTGATTAATCTGAAAATATTAATATAATCTTCGTATTTAAGACAATTATAAAATATTTAATCGTTTCTCTATTATTTCAGTCAGCCCACAAAACATTTATTATTAAGCGCAAGCTAGCCAAAAAGCTGAAGCAAAATAGACCTATCCCTCAATGGGTTAGAATGCGCACTGGGAATACTATCAGGTAAGAGTCGTAATATTTGTATTAACTTATTGTTAAGCAATTGAAACTAGTGTTTCCAATACTCTCAGCAGTTTTTATTGATATTGTAATTTAAAAAATTGAAGTCTGGGCTAACCTAGTGTTACAATTGTGTACAACTCAATTTACCTTTTATGAGTACCTACTGGTCAGATCTAGCATAAATTTACTAACGTACGAATAATTGATGCTTAGACATATTACTATTTGTAAAGTTGTTAAAATACTACATCAGGTTTTTATTTTTACATAAGGCGTATCTTTGTTTTGTCTAATGTCTCCAGTTTTGGGATCGAATTGCTAAATTATATATTTTTTAAATGTATACTACCAGGGCCTCATAGAAATGTCATGACTGATCATGAGTTTAGGAAAAAATATTGTTGGTTTTTGTTAATTTATTGTTTACAGTTTGTTGGTAATAGCTATTATAATACTTACTTACCATCACGCCATCTGCTTTGCGGGGTAGGCAGAGAGAACAGAGTGCCAAGAGGCTCTATTCTTACATACATCTCTCGCTTCCTCAACATTCGTAATTCTCTTCATACACGCTCGTCGGTTTCGGAAACTCCACCTTTCTTCAATACATGACCGATTTGGTCTAGGTAGGTGAGTCTCGGTCTCCCCCTGTACCTACATACTTTCGCATTGTATATCTTCTTAACCAGTCGCTCGTCCGGCATTCTTTTCACATGTCCGAACCATCGGAGCATTTCCGTTCGCATCTTTACACCAATACTCTCTTTCTTCATGCCTACTCGCCCTCTTACGTCGTCGTTACGAATGCGGTCAGTCAGCCTCACTACACAGATTCTCCGCAGAGATTGCATTTCAACCACATTAATTTTACCCTCATGCTCCTTTTTGCATACCCAACTCGCTTCCATATACATAATACTGTTGACAAGCACTGCGTTGTGTATTGCGTTACGCGCCTTATGGCTGAGCGACTGCCGAGTTGTCCCAATTCTACATCAGTGGTGTACCTTCCATCCCAACTGAATCCACATCCAAGATATACAAATTCATCCACTTATTCTAGCACACCATTTCCTATTGCTACTCTAACTTCTGTTCTGGCTTCTTCTCTTTCAAAAACCATTATTTTGGGTTTGCTCACATTCACACCTTCGTATTTATAATATACCTGTATGATAGATTTTAAATTGAAATACATAGATGTATATTAATTATTTATAAAACTGTGGCAGACAATATGGCAATGCTTGTGCTGTTAGGTGTAAAAATTCTTACCTACGGTACTCATGGAGTGTAAAATATAAATAGCTATATAAACCGTAGCATTACACCTCCTCTAACAGTGATGATAAATTGGTTGTTTTCTTCTTCATTGATATCCCCTGCCTATGAGTAAAAACCTTTTTGGACACGAATAGATTTTTGCATGTGATTTGTTTGTTAGTGAAACATTATAATTTTATTTTATGGGTGTATAGCAAGGTCAGACAGGCCATAATACAGGGTTAATAAAACAAATGAGAACAGAAGACTGCTATGTATAATATTTACCAACATACCTACATAGTAAAAATATAGAGAACACAATATATTCACTAAACACTTCAATGCTTATCATTTTGGATTTAGTAAAGGATTCTGCCTTTTAGGACTTGATTAAAATAAACCCAATTTTTTAAATCTTGAGCACTAGTGTAAAGCAGACTTTTTCTCAATATTCAACATACAACAAGATTTGATTCCTCCATCACACTTAATAACCAGAAAGGAAGAGCAATTGAAAGTTGTGAGTTATGAATTATGTAATTTGGCCCATTAATTTTCTGTCATTTGTTACAGATATAATGCTAAGAGGCGTCACTGGAGGAGAACTAAGTTGAAGCTGTAAGCCTGCAATGTCATCTGAATTAAGCTAATTAAATTCTCTTTCACAACAATTTTGTATTGTTATTACTGCTGGCATAGCAACCTTTTTTATATTATACTAGCCTTTAGCTCTGCTACAGCCAAAAGCTAGTGTTGGTTGTAATTATCTCAGGTTCTCGATATAGTAGTGGAATAAAATGTATACCAGTTTTTAAGTCTAATCATGAGCTATTAAATAATGTTACATCAAAATCCATTCTGTAGTTATGTGCGAACAAACAGACAAACAGGAAAAAAAAACAATGTTTTGTGTTCAGACATGCCTATATAGCCTACATACATACTGCTATTTTTTTTCTCAATTTTCTTTTCTCTGCCTACCCCGCAACGGAGATGGCGTGATGATAAATAAGAAGTAGTTTTCTTTAACATCTTACAGCTCTGTTATAGCTATTTGTAAGTTAGAATTTAAGTAGCAGCACAGATTGCCTGGAGAAATATCCTTTTTTGAGTTAACAGTAATTTTCATTTTGGTTTGGTAAAATCATATTCTACTCTTTGTGTAAAATTAATGTAAACAACAAATAAACTATACATTAAACACAAAGTGAAAAATGTGAAATCGAAAATAACAATCAGGAGCAGGATTTGAACCTGCATCTTCTGGATACCGTCCAGATGCTTTACCAATTCAGCAGTCAGGAGCAATTGTCAGGTTGCTGAATTGGTAAAGCATCTGGACGGTATCCAGAAGATGCAGGTTCAAATCCTGCTCCTGATTGTTATTTTCGATTTCACATTTTTCACTTTGTGTTTAATGTATAGTGCTAAGCATGTCAAATGCTAAAAATATATATAAAAATATCTAAATAACAAATAAACTCTCAATTTTATTATAACCATAATAGACGCTGCCTACGAATCAATAGACTTAGGGATATAAACATTAGCAAAATTAACTATTCCTCAGGGACCATCCGTTTTATGATATAAAAAGTAAGTGTCGTATTTTGGGGCTCCAGACTACATGTAGGTACGTAATGATCAGTTAATAGTTGGGCTGGAAGAGTAAGAAACAAACTCACTTTCGCATTTATAATATCAGTAGGTGTACATAAGGATAAACATATGCAATTTTGAGAAATTAGTTGTGTGTATGGTGTACCACGATCGAGGTTCAGAATATAACAAGTGCCAAAGTAAGACTGGGATATTGGGAATCTATAGGTACAAATCAATGTTCGCTACAAAATGGCAACCACCACCCACCTTTTGGCCAAGATTAAAGGATATTAAACACAAAGTGAAAAATGTGAAATCGAAAATAACAGTCACAAGCAGGATTTGAACCTGCATCTCCTGGATACCGTTCAGATGCTTTGCTAATTCAGCCATCGTGACAATTGCTCCCGACTGCTAATTTCAATGACACGTTCATACTTAACGTCTTTGGGTGACGCCTGCGCCATCTGCCGGAATTATTTTCATACATTATACTGACCAGGTAAACTTAATTTTACAAAATTTTTATTTTATCGAAATTAGCAGTCAGGAGCAATTGTCACGATGGCTGAATTGGCAAAGCATCTGGACGGTATCCAGGTGATGCAGGTTCAAATCCTGCCTGTGCCTTTTATTTTCGATTTCACATTATTCACTTTGTGTTTAATGTATAGTGATCAGCATGTCAAATGCTAAAAATATATATAGATATTAACCAATATATTTTTTTAAGACAACCTAATAATCCTTTTACAAACATACATACATTTGTGGATCACAAAAATTTGTACTGTGTAGGAATTGGATAGGTCTTTTACAAAGGCATCACCGCTAACCTCACATTGTTGAAAAAGAATTTAACGTAAATATGACGTACTATAATGAGTAGTCTATTGTGTATGACATACTCCTAAGCAGTACTATCGGTGCTATCTAATCGCAACTAACAGATCTTTAGAAATATTGTTTTTGTGTAACAAAACAAACTTTTTTTTTAAATCGGTTGAATATATTGCAGATAGGGATGTGATGAGGTAATGGACAATGAACTTTCCTCTTGAGATAAAAAGTACATACTTACTATGCATTGTAAAAAGTTACTTGGTAGCTGTTCTTTAGGTAAGCTTGGTAATTTCTTACAAGAATTGAAAAGAATGAAAGAAAGAGATGGTAATTTTACTATCTATATTTACAATATTAATTCCATATACATAATAATATAATGTACCAAAAAACTATCACAATTTCATAATACTGAACTATGTCGGGTTTTTTCAAAACTCAACGCTGTCCCAAGGGAATATAAAGTTTCTGCTATGTCAAGTGTTTTCTTTGGAGTCTTGTTTGGTTTTGTCTTCTTTCTTCAGCGCTGCTGACTGCGTCAACAAGTCTTCTAATAATAAATCGTTGTCTATTAACTCCATGCTCCCAGTTCGCTGCAAATAAGTAAATAGGTACCCATGATAATTGCAATATACATTGTTTATTACTGTACAAAATATCAGTCACAAGCCTGCTGTATAATATTAAGGAAACCCGTGAGCTGTTATCACGCTGACTGGCTGACAACCACTTGGTTGGCATAGGGTTATGTGTTGAATGAAAGAATAAACTGCTATCTTCTGCTACAGCCAAAAAACACTGACGTGCTTCATGACCGGTCACGCAGGAGACAGTGGTACCGACCTTTTCGGGCCCGATAGCAAGTTATTACTCTCACTTGGTACCCAGCCCTACCACCGGTAATGCAATGGGTGATAATTGCTTACTTCTCTTAGTCGCCTTGTACGACACCCGCGGGAAAGGATGGGGTGGTGACACTTGTATTCTAGTCCGTCACCACACGGACAAAACTTCCTTAGTCCTTATACGATACCTACGCTACATACTAGTATTAGTGACACTGTATTTTCTTGAGTGTGCGTTAGTGTGTGTACTATGGGCTACCTGCTGTGCGCTCACAGAACGTGCCATGAGTTTCTGTAGATACTTGTCCCGGCGATGTTGCTCTCGGATGCTGCGCAGACGATCGAAGTCGTCTGCATCCGCATCTGCGCCGTCACCATCTACCTCGTCCACTGCAATACATTGCGTTAACCGCGAATAATTAAAGATTAGATTGCAAAAAATGTATCGTTAGCGTGAGGCCTAGAGCTAGTCCCTTGCGACGGTGGTTACCGCAAAATTTGAACAGTAGGTACCAGAAAATACAGCCCTTTCTATCGAATGCGGCTACAATGATGTATAAAAACATAATATACAGGGATACGCCGTAGTACACTCCTTGATTTAAAAATAAACTTAACTATTGTTTTGTGTTCAGACACGCCTATATTTTTTCTCAAATATCTAAATGTAGGCAGCTGTTACAGCTTTATAATAGTTAAGATAACAGGTATCCTTATCCTAATTTAACCTTAAATATGGCCTAAAAACTTTTCTTCTGCTGATTGTCTTGCTTAAATCCTTATTAATATGATAAATGAGAAAGTTTTTTTTTTATATACTACGCGGGTGGCAAATGAGTAGCAGATAGTAGCCTATAGACGCTAGCAACGTCACGCGCCCCACGCCTACTCCGAAGAAAGGGATAGGAGGTGAAGAGGAAGAATAATAAGGAGGGGGTTTGGACCTCCCTCTCACTCACCATACGAAACGGAAAGTAGGAGTAGATTTTTCACGCGAATCTTTTGTGAGAGGGTGGTACATCCCCGACCCCCAAGCCGGCCGATTCATGCTGCCAGAAGCGAGGCTCTGCCACTAGACTGTCTGTAACTCCTTCACGATCCATTATATATTTATATAAGGGAGAAAAAGAATGACGGTTATTGCTTACACAATAAAAATACTTGTGGCTTACACATCAGATGGTTTAGCTGGAAGATCTCACAAGATAGGTATGCGCTTATTAAGATAGTCACCGACAGATGGATGGAAAATAAAGATCACAAAGTAGTATACTTACACAAGGTCTGACTCCCAGCAGCACTTAATGATGGACCAACATCACTGTCTAATCTTGGTCGATTATTCGGTATACTAAACGAGTCTTGTGTGGTTAAGGATTGTGCCGTTGGGCTCAAATCTCCTCCTTCGCTGGGTCTCACCGCAAAAGGTATGGGCGCTGATGACGACAACACGTCTGTAAGTGATTACATACATACATTATAATATAACATCTCATCATTTTCGTAGAAGAACTGTTGCTAATCAAAGAGAATGAACTTCGCTTACTTTTAACTTTGTGGTAAATATACCAATGAAAATCGACTACTAAGTACACAATTACTTATATAATTCCATTAAGTCAATTACCAGGCTAAGAAAGAAGTGTGCGTTGTCTAAAGGCGCATTTTCACCGAAATTGTTGGCAACTTTTGTGTTTCCAACTGTGTAAACCAACTGTTATAGAAACTTTTGTCACCAACACGTGTTTAGAATGAAAAAGTTGATAACTTTTTGTTTGGTGGATACGCAGCTTAAGATCAATGACAATTCAAAATTTACGATACATAAAATAAAGTTCTGACAAAGGACTAGATTCTTATTCCTTGCCGTCGCTCTCAGAACACCAAGATTGGGAGTAGAATGGAATGACTCGCTTACTGATTACGTAATATGATAGATTGAATAAACATTACGAATATGTTAATTATTAGTTGCTATTATGAACCGTGAATACTGCAATACTGCATCGCATGTTGCCTTGAAACAATTTGAAGCAAACATATTCATGTTGATGTATGCCTAGATACCACAAATTGAGGAAACGTGTTTGTAATTTGTATACCTGTACAATAACATTATAAACTGCTCTACATAGTGTGATTATGAAATTATTTACCTTATAACATAATAAACTACTTAAACTTATACGGGGCATTTGCCCGTGGCTCCCCCGCAGCCAAAAACTAGTTTTAGGCTATATAGGTACCTATCAGGTTAACGATATAGCAGCGGGATAAAATGTAGATATACCAGTTTTTAAGTCTAATCAAGAGCTATCAAACGCAAAAAAATTGCATCAAAATCTCTAGTTTTTGCGTGATGCGCGAACAAACACAAAAATCTAAAAAAAATATGTTTTGCGAATTGTTTTGTGTTTATACAGCCTAAATCATTATTTTTTTTAATTATCTTAAATGTAGAGACAGCTGTTGCAGTTTTATCATAGTTAGGATTCAAAAGGTACGTAAATAAGTATCAATGAACACAAAGTGCCACAATGTAAAATCCTAAATGATAGCCACGATATATCAATGGCCACGAGATCTATTTTACATTTTCGCGCTTTGTGTTCAATTTATATCGCAAGCATGTCAAATGCTAAACAATGATAACATTAGTAGGTACATATCTCTTGTATTAACATAAGTTATTGAAATTTTGAAAATACAGAATTAATGTCGTACCAGGGTAAAAAAGAACTTCTAGTAAGTCTTCGTCGCTTTACTTGGCATTACGGTATATAAATAAACTTAGCTCAAAACCTTCCTCTCCCAACCATCTCAATTATACTTTACTGTATCTATATCGATGACATTACTTTATCCATCCGGGCAGATTTAAGTTGTTTTTATAGGTTTACGGCCAAAAAATATCTAATCACGCTACGACTTTTAGCAGCGGATTAATGAGCGAGTAAGTACAGGCCGAACTATGAGTTTAATGTTGTATAATAATTAAAAAAATAAAGTTAAATGAGACTAAACCGAGGCGAAGGGTTAGTATGTTATATAATACTACTAATTATAACATTCACCTCTAAGAAATTAAAACTATATAGATAGAATCATAGTCCATAGGAATTCATCAAGTCATTAAATTAAAATGTTGTTCGACCAAATCATCGACATTAATACAATTCCGTATTCTAAATTCAGTGCGACCAAAAAAAAAAAAATATTGAATTATGTTTAGTAATGTAGGTACTCTATTTTATATAGGTCATAAAATCATAACATTAGCTCTAGAAGTAACTACATCCATAGCGATAAATAATTAATTTACAATGTTATTTTTTATCCTTATTTGTAAGGTCGCTAGGTGATAAGTAGGTCTGGCATTGCAGGGACACTAACCACAAGTATCTGCAGGAAGATGACAACAAGTCAAAAAGTACCTACATAACTGTTATAAACTAGATGCTGCCCCCCGCCTTCACTTCGTCTGCGTGGATATCAGAATGAATATAAATACGTCACTATAGCACAACACATTTATCCTAACCACACACTCATCGTTCGGGATAACGAGCAGGATTTTGTTGGAGTCCTCACCCACTAAAATAAACCGGCGTGTGCCGTCTCTCCGCCTGCCCTGTTCATATTACTCCAGTGCTATAGGTGTTAATGACCTTTTTGAAATACATTGTTTTCTGATATAAACATTGACGAATGATTATTTAACAATTTGAAAAAATGTATCTGGACCAGTTAAACTTTGTGACATTTGGACATACAAACAAACAATTGTTTATACGTAGTGTCTATGCAATTGATAATATACGTACGGGTGTCATTGCTGTTTAAATGGGAGTTTCTGGACGGGACGTTGACTGGGTCGCTCGGCACCGGAGCTTTTGGGAACAAACTCATGGCTGTAGGCCTTAAAAAAAGCAAAATATAATGTTAATAAAGTGCAGATTAATTGAAAATAAGAAAATTGTTGCAACGTTGACGTTGAACGTTGACCTCTGAAACATACAAATTTAATAATAGTCATCAAAAGAGGATATCGCCACAGTTCGATAAGCCTTGCTATCCACATCAAAACTTAGTAAGTGAAAGAAAATAATTAATGGCATAAAATTGCAATCTACATTACAATTTTTATTTTGATAGGAAGCTAATGCCCTGATATATATAATAATAATAAGTGGAAGACATTAAAGATGTAAGTTAATGTAATTGTTTTATCTTATACATAATTATCTATTTTTACTTTAATATGTCAGCTAACGTAGGTTACAGAAAATGTCAACCAACTGCTAATGTTCCTTATAATAATGATCACATCATATTCTATAAGAACATATTTACGAGTACGTATCACAGGAAATAAATGTGTTAAATACCTATATCATCTGACGCAGTCACTTACATAAGGAAACTTAATAAAACAACATTTTAATAAATATACAGAAATAAAACCGTTAACCGTGCTTGTATCAATCAATGTTGTAAGGGTACTAGTGCGGGGTGGTTACTATCTCTGCCGCAGAAAAAGATTTTGATTCTGTTTGGCATGATGTGCTATTGCATAAATTGGTAGGCCTTGATACACCTATCCTACTAGTCAAAAAGATTAGATCATATCTAACAGATCGATCATTTAGAGTTCATGTTGGTAATACTCATCTTCCTCTAAAATAGTACCTGCTGGCGTGCCCCAGGGCTCAATACTGGGTCCCTACCTGTTCTTAATCTTCCTTAATGACATTCCCATTCAAACCCGCACAAATTTGGCGTGTTTTGCTGATGACATAGCCTCTTACACATCCTCTGATGACGATGATTTAATAATATAGACTCCAATTATCTATAGATTTACTTTACTTATATTTAACTAAATGGAAACTTAAAATAAATGTGTCTAAAACTGAAGCGATCTTGTTTACCAGGCATCGATCTTTTCCTTCTCGTATGCTAAAAATTGAAAATAGCAATATTCTTTGGAGTAAATCTGTCAAATATTTAGGTTTAATACTAAATAATAAGCTGAACTGGACGGAGAACACATCGAAACTATGCCTTAAAGGCGTCAAGGCCTTAAATGCCCTAAGCCCACTTATTAACAGGCGGTCCTGTCTTAGTAGCTTTACAAAATTAAGAATTTATCATACCCTGGTCCGCCCTGTATTACTTACGCATGTCCAGTATAGAGCAGCACGTGCTCCACAAATATTAATAAACTACAATTAATTCAAAATAAAGCAATTAAATACTCATCCAATACATCTCTATACGCTAACCTTAAAAAAACTAGACGTCACGGAACGTCTAACAGATATGAAAACATCAAAATTATTTTGTAGAAATAAAATGATCATAACTTGACAAAGCGGAGTGCTTTTTAAGAGAACGCCACAACGAGCGGTCACTCTCATTCTCCTACGGATATCCGTATTATGGATTCGATCATGTAGGGAAATACCAAGCATAGCCCGCTGAGCGACTTTGAGCCTTGATGGCAGTTTAATAGTGATTAATTTCAATATTGTAATAACAAAAAAGTATATTGGAAGAAACGTAAAATCAAAACCTGCCTCATTGGGTTGGTTTTACTCCATTTAGGCAGGTATATAATCAAACCACTGAAGGAATGTAATATGGTTCCGGTGGTCCGCCAAATAAAGGCGGAGAGACGGTACACGGCGGGTTTCTTTAGTGGGTGAGGGCCCCACACTACCCTGTTCGTTGCCCCGAACGACGGGGTTAGTTCCCGCCATAACAAAAAAAAAGGTATACAATCAAAGGATCTAACTATTGAGCAAATTACTTGACGAGTAAATACTCATGACTTTACTTTTAGATAGTGAAACAGACCCTAAGTCTCTGATCTAAGCTGCAAATAATGGACGAACGGACATTAGCGAAACTTTAATACAAACGCATAAACTCAATTCTTTCTTATATTGTCATAGATCCTTGACAAGAGTGCCAAATTTCAATTTCATCCGACATTTTGGAATGGTTTAAAATCACGTTTAACGATTTTCAATAAAAATAGGTCAAACAGACAATATCAGCCGCCATACAATATTGACATCTTTTATGTTCGCCATACATGCATCAACTGGTGTCTCATGCGTGTGAATAGCTTGCTTGGCCTGGAGGCGCATGGCAAGCTGCACGCGCCGAGGTGCTTCCCGAGCTGCATGCCGGGTTGCGCAGCGGGCGTGTAATCGTACAATAACCGCCCTTTGCGTAAAAATCCTTTGAACTTTGCCAAAAAACCGACACTCACTCCGTTCAACGCCGAGCGCGTGCACAAGCAGCCGGGCAGCCAAGGGCAGCCGTTCACACGCGTGTGCTCGTGCGCGTGCCCGTTGAATGTCGCTTTGAATGCAAGCGTGTGAACGGACAATTGCGATGAATGCCGGGCTGCGCGCCGATTATATACTCTAAGGCCGAGCTGCTTCCCTGGGGTGCTTATTCGTCCGGTTTACCTCCTAGTGGTGCACCCCGGGCAACGTCGGCAGTCGCCGGCGGCTAAAATTCCGGACAGGACGGGTCTCCGCGTGTCCCTCTGACTCAGCATGCCCTCTGCTGAGTGGCGGCTATCCGCCGTCCATACCAGGCGTCGGAGTCGGTGGGGCCAGACTGGCTCACCGGGCTCTGGAGAGGGGGGACAGTGGGGCCACAGCGGGAAAATCGTAAACCTGAGCGTGTGTCTGTGGTTACGTTTCGCGGGCATGCAGGAACGAGGGTCTTGGCTTAATCGCCAGGAACGCGAGAAAGACAACCTCTATAAAAAATTACCCCGAATCTCAAGCTCTGGCGCGCGGCGAGGAGATGCATGGCTGATGAGTAGTTCAGTCTCGAGCGCGGCCCCAGTCAGGGTACCTGCGGACCCCCTGTGTTGGGTTACAAATGTACGCTTACCCGGGTAATGGGAGCTCTGCCCGGGTGGACCTCTTTTCTCCCACACTCGTGGGAATCAAATGGATTTAACAAATTTAAAAACAAATTCGACGGTGTCGTGTAATGCACCTGACGCCTCAGCCGTAAGGAGTCCGGCCGTAAATGCGGCCCCTACTAGTGCAGCTGCGCGTAAAACGCGCGGCGGCAAAAAGTCCCGCAAGGGCAAAAAAACGGCCAAGCTCGTCCGTACGGCGTCCGCCCTCGGGCGACTGATGCAGTCTGCGCGTTGACCGGAACCCCCCCGTGGGATGTGGAGGCGGAGGTGCTCGCCGACGTCTATCGGTGGGCGTCGACGGCGCGGGCGGGGGGCAGCCGCCCCTCGCCGAGCGCAATCTCGTCGTGGCGGCAAGATGCCCGCCGCGCCACTATCCTAAAGTGGAAGTCTCGGCTGGAGACGCCCCAGACCGTGGGGGCGCTCCAGCCGATCTTGGAAGAATGGGCAAGGCGGCAGCACGGGGTCCTCACCTTCCGGTTGGTGCAGGTTTTGTCGGGGCATGGTTGCTTCGGCAAATACCTGCACATGATCGCTAGGAGGGAGACAACCCCAGGCTGTCACCACTGCGACTGCGGCGAGGACTCGGCGCAGCACACGCTCGAGTCGTGCCCAGCCTGGGATGTGCAGCGCCGGGAACTCGTTGCAGTCATAGGCGTGGACCTGTCACTGCCGGCCGTTGCGCGAGCGATGGTTGGCAGTGACAGGGCTTGGACCGTGGTCGCTGCCTTCTGCGAGGCTGTCATCTCGCGGAAGGAGGTGGCGGAGAGGGCCCGGGAGGAATCCTCCTTCGCGGACCCGATTCGCCGTCGGCGCGCGGAGCGGCGTGTTACCTGCGCCTGATGCCGCCCTAGCCGAGGCTGCGGACGGTGGGGTCGGGGAGTACCCTGCCGTCCGCGAAGCCTAACGCGAAGGTGTGACGCCCAAGTGCGCGGAGCGTCGCTCAAGAGAGGGTGCCCGAAGGGGCCGCCTGCGGATCGCGGTCGTAACGACGCGGTACTCGTGATCCACCGTAGCAAGGGCGGGTGAGAGCGCACGGTGGGTTTTTAGTGGGTGAGAGCCCCACACTACCCCGTTGTCTCCCCGGGCAGCGGGGTGTGCGGTAGACATTTTTGCCCACCTAAAATAAAAAAAATAAAAAAAAAGGCCGAGCTGCTTCCCAAGCTGCTTGCCGGGCTGCGCGGCGCGCATGTTAATGCGCCATGAAATACATCGATACATTTTTTATTTTTTTTTATTGCTTGTAGTAGCAGACGAGCCACGGCCCATCTGATGGTAAATGGTAACCGTCGCTCATGGACTCAACTATACTGAGAGTATTGTCAAGCCGCTGCTCACCATTTCATTTCACCGATATGAAATGAAAGAATAAACGGCTATCTCCTGCTACAGCCAAAACGCAACGATGTGCTTCATGGCCGGTCACACGGGAGATGGTGGTACCAGCCCGCTCCGGCCCGCTACCAAGTGAATACTCCCACTTGGTACCCAGCTCTACCACCAGTCATGCAATGGATGTTAAATGCTTGCTTCCCTTAGTCGCCTCATTCGACACACGTGGGAAAGAATGGGGTGGTGACACTTGTATTCTTAGTCCGTCACCACACTGAAATATAAACTCCCACATTCTCGACGATGAATAGGTACAGTCGCCGGCGCAGGAGCGCGCCGCTCCTACGGTCTCCTGCACGCAATAGTCGTCTGTATTATTTAAGTATTCGGTATAGTGTAGTGCGCTCGTGGCGGCCGGTGGTAGTGCGTGCTTGTTGTAGTGTACATGGTATCTGCACACGTTCCTGCTGCTTACTGTGAGTCGTTACTAGGGCTAGTTTATGACTACCCTCAAGTCGCTAATTTAATGATATGTTTTTATATTTAGATATTTTTATATATATTTTTAGCATTTGACATGCTTAGCACTATACATTAAACACAAAGTGAAAAATGTGAAATCGAAAATAACAGTCAGGAGCAGGATTTGAACCTGCATCTTCTGGATACCGACCAGATGCTTTACCAATTCAGCCATCCTGACAATCCCAAAGACGTTAAGTATGATGTGTTATCGAAATTAGCAGTCAGGAGTAATTGTCAGGATGGCTGAATTGGTAAAGCATCTGGACGGTATCCAGAAGATGCAGGTTCAAATCCTGCTCCTGACTGTTATTTTCGATTTCACATTTTTCACTTTGTGTTTAAGATATGTTTTTATTTTTAAGTGTAATGCTGTGGATCTAAAGCTTACACCCTATTATTCTTTATTGTATATTTTAGATATTATTTCACTTCTCATGAACATTATACTCAATTAACCTTCTTCAGCTAATAGTTTATATAGAACGTCAAAGTTCTGAAAAAAAATAACTTCAATATATTTATGATATTGGTTTATTAGGTTTAAATGTACACTATTAGATCAAATGTAAAAATATTATTGTTGAATAAAGAATTTAATAAATAAATAACTATCTCTGCCTATACCCCGCAGTCTATATGATTCTAACTGTAAGGTGCCTTACGTCACAACCTAGTTCCTAATAACCTACGAATGTAACGTGGAATGTAATGTGCGTGTTCTCCTGCTGCATCATTCACGCTGGGATAAGCAAGGCTCTACCAATAGACAGTGATGGACTATGACCTAAATCCATCTCACCCTGAGAGGGCACCCATGTCCAACAGTGGGACAGTATTGGCTTAACAAACTTCTAGTCTTTGTCTTTGATCGTTTGATCTTCGCTGCTCTGTTGGTGTGAGAGTACATAGTTGAAACCCTAGCCCACTATCGGGTTAGCAGGAATTAATTTAGGCGTACAGGTTCAAAAATGTTTTTGATGTGAAACATCTAATGCGGAGGGAGAGTAAAATCGGCTGTTAGCGTGGCGACGCTCTTATTTTACTTGTCCCGTTCAAATATTGCAAGTTAAATTTGACACACTTCCCGGTTTCCGATTGAGCTGAAATTTTACACGCATGTTTATATCACGTGACAATGCAATATTATGATGACATGGAGCTGATCTAGTGACGGAGCTGGAAGGTGGACATAGGAACTCTATAATAAAACGGCGCAACCCCATCGAGTTTGGACTCGTATGATTCGTCTTGCCGAGTACTTTGTGTCTAGATGGTATCCAGGGGCTGATGATGAAGCTGGAAGGTGGCCATAGTAACTCTATAATGAAATGACGCAACCCCGTCGAGTTTGGACACGTTTGATTCGTCTTGATGAGTACCTTGTCTTTAGATGGTATTCAGGGTCTGATGATGGAACTGGAAGGTGGCCATGCGAAACTTTGTAATTAAATGGCGCAACTCCATTGATTTAGGGCTCGTTTGAAATGTCCTGACTAGAACTTCAGTCATAGATGATATCCAGGGTCTGATGATGGAGCTGGAAGGTGACCACAGTAACTCTGTAATGAAACGACGCAACACCATCGAGTTTGGAATCATTTGATTCATCTTGACGAGCACTTTGTCTTTAGATGGTATCCAGGGTCTGGTGATGGAGCTAGAAGGTGGCCATAGGAACTCCGTCATAAAAACGACGTAGCTCCATCGAGTTTGGGCTCGTATGATTTGTCTTGACGAGTACTTTGTCTCTAGATGGTATCCAGGGTCTGACGATGGAGCTGGAAGGTGGCCACAGTAACTCTGTAATGAAACTACGCAACCCTATCGAGTTTATACTCGTTTGATTCGTCTTGAGGAGTACTTTGTCAGGTTATGATCATTTTATTTCTACAAAATAATTTCGATGTTTCACATCTGCTAGACGTCCCGCGACATCTAGTTTTTTTACCGTTCTATAGCATTAGAAATTAGTGGTGTAAAATAAACATATTATTATAATTTCAAAAACAAAACGCCAAGACTAAATAAAATATTATATGTCAAGAAAAAATTATGCTTTTCAATTACTGAGTGAGGTTCTGCATAAAAGATAGTTTAAATATACCAACCTAATTTCAGGACGTTTACCCATGCTGGTTATAGTAGCCTGCTCGTCGACTTCCTCAATGATTTCATTGGCGATTTTCATACTACCTCCACCAGCCGTTGCCGGTTTGCTCAATGTCGGATTACTCGCAGATATCGTGAATCTAGATCCTGTAATGAATCATCGCCCGTTAACAAAAAGCCAGTGAAACATCTGATTGTCGATAAAACGTACTAATTGAGAGCACATACTGCTCACAAATATGATGGATGTGATAACAAATGACGACATGAGTTTAGTTAACTTGACATTGACGCATACATTACATACATCACTGATTTGCGTTATCTGTTCTGAATGTAACATACAGATAGTCTTATCTCGTTTAAAGGAAACAGCGACTTGCAACATCTCTTAAAAACATACGTTTGTAAAAAATATTAACAAAACTGCGACGTTGTACCTTACATTATCGAAATTTATAAATTGTCTAAATAGTTTAATTGTTGTTTGCCTTTTATAAATTATATATCCATTGTTATTAGAGCATCAGATTACTGTAATGGGTACTTATAGCATTTTTAAAACACCCTGCACTAAGGAATGATTCTTGTATCGCGGGGGACTTTACAAATATACAATTTCACGGACACAAAGTACACCCAGACTCGTAATAACTATTTATATTATATTATATTATTTCTATTTATACACTCGGGCGGAAGGCCGTTATCTAAACCACTCTGCCATCTATGCTTTCAAAGAAACAGACTTAATAATTATTCAGAGTGGCAAGTTATGCAATCCTTTCATTTTACACTTTTCTAATACTACCTAAGATCCCAAATGTATATTTTGACCTTGTTTCTTAATTAAAATAAATAAAAAAATCATTTGGTTGAGGTAGAGATACATAAAATTATTTTCGTGGTTAAACAAAACAAAAATGCACACAAAAAAAACATTCAGAACATTGCGTTATAGACATGCCCGTTTCCCAGAGGGGTAGGATCACGGATTTCCATTTGCTACGATCCTTAACTCTTTCTTCTCTATTACTCCCATTACATTCTTCATACATGCTCACGAAATAATCGACCAGAATTGATAGGTAGGTATACTAGCGGCTGGATTATGGAATGTCACCCTGGTTTGATGTCAATATCGGCGTTAAACAGGGCTGCATTCTATCAGTCAGACTGTTTATCATATATCTGGATAAATGTCTACAAATGTTGAATGAAATGAATGTGGGAGTTCAGATGGGCGACTCAGTGGTTAACACGCTGCTATATGCAGACGATGCGGTTTTATTAGCGCAGTCCGCGACTGACCTGCAAACCCTAGTCGACGTAATGGCAGAAGATTGCAAGAAAAGGGGCCTACGTGTGAATGTGAGCATAACCAAAATAATGGTTTTTGAAAGAAAAGAAGCCAGAACAGATGTTAGAGTAACAATAGGAAATGGTGTGCTAGAACAAGTGGATGATTTTGTATATCTTAGGTGTGGATTCAGTCGGGATGGAAGGTACACCACTGATGTAGAGAGAAGAGTGAATGCGGGAAATAGAGTGAACGGAGCATTGGGACAACTTCTCGGCAGTCATCACCTCAGCCAGAGGGCACGTGTCGCAATACACAACGCAGTGCTTGTCCCAACGTTATTATATGGAAGCGAGAGTTGGGTATGCAAAAAGGAGCACGAGAGTAAAATCAATGCGGTCGAAATGCGATCTCTGCGGAGAATCTGTGGAGTGACTGACCGCATTCGTAACGACGACGTAAGAGAGCGAATGCTCCGATGGTTCGGACATATGGAAATAATGCCGGACGAGCGACTGGTTAAAAAGATATACAATGCGAAAGTGGAAGGATGTAGGTACAGCAGAGCCTCTTGGCTCTGTTCTTTCTGTCTACCCCGCAAGGGGAATGGCGTGATGTTAAGTAAGTAGTAGTATACTAGCAGTCCCAGCTTCGCGTTGCAAAGATTTATATTGATGGAGTAATAGTTCTTCAGGTTCTCTGCTGGGATTCCTCACCATATTTAAAAATCATTAATATTGCAATAAAAAGGGTACAATCGGGATAAAACTATTCTATCTTTTAAGTTGGAACAAATAACATGTTTTAAAAAATACGTTAAGGTCGGACAAGTAGTTTAGGAGTCTATAGCGGACAAAAACTGTATCAGGGAAATTTTATATATACAAAGATGTAGAATAATATTAGTACCTACCTAGTAGTATTTTATAGGCTGTTTGCGATTAATGATTGACGTTAAGTAGGTAGATACTAACGTGGAAAAGTTGCTATACTTACAGGTGTTTTCAAAAGGTGTTGTCATATTGCAAATAAAGAGCATATTCACATTTGGTAAGAACTAGAAGTCAGCCTTGGACATAAGGTTAAATTAAACTAGAAATTATTTAGAGCTAAAACGTATTTTCCTTGTAAGACATACAGAACTCAGAATCCGAGTCTATAAAAGTCACGCGATTCAGTATAACATTATTTATAGAAAAACACAGTAAATCTTGAGGTAATAGAATAACATAAGCTGTTACGTATTATCGCTACAAAGATAGGTGATTCTGTAAGTTAGTCGAGATAAGAGCTCTTTATTAACATGTACATCAATCAAAACGATCTGTAATAACCCATTGTTATATATCAAACTCCACGACAAGAATAATGCTATACCTACTGACAGACGTAAAAATTATTTTCAACAAAATATTCTAATACCGCTGACAGGAATAGTATAATTATATTAGTTTATAGGCGTTAGCGGTTACGCATACTTCTAATATCACTATCGTACCTAAATATAGTCATTAGCATCATCATCACACATTAATTATTTATTTGTGTAATGAACACAAATATTTGTACTGCGTCTGGATGTTTTCTATCTATTATAATATATGTAAGTATTTCCAAAAAAAAATAGTACATATATGTATTACACCGATAGCACAAGCGTTAAGCTTAGTTTGGGACCAGGGGGACGTTGTGTGAAAAATGTCCGTGAATATTTATATTTATTTATTATCACCCTAGCCCAGGGGTTGGCAACCTGCGGCTCGCGAGCCACATGCTCTTTGGATGTGAAGCTGCGGCTCCTTAGTTCCATACGCAAATAATTTATTTTATAAAAAAAAACATTTAAAAATCGTACTGAATCGATTAAAGAAAGAAAGAAAAGAAAAAATGTCTTATGAATAAATAGATTAGTTTTTTTTTTGTCAAAAAACTATATTTATGCAAGAGTAGGTACTATTTATTGTTGGAATGAAAAATATTTGTGGCTCTTTAAAAATTGAAATTTTGTAAATTGTAATTATTAACTCTTGCGACTCGAAAGGTTGCCGGCCCCTGCCCTAGCCTTATTCCAAACTTTGATGGGCTTCCGATCTGTTGGGTTTAACTGATGCACCAATATTTACACGGAGCTACTACCTGGCCTCCACGTCCCAACTAAATGGACAACTAAAGCGACTACCCAAATAAGGCAGGTCACCAAACAAGAACGGAGCCTAGGAAAGCTTAACATGCCTTCCCAAGCAAGGAGGAGGTCCGGTGTCCATTAGTAGCCAGGCAAACAAAAAAAAAGTGGTACTTTTTGGTCAATCATCTGATGCCAACCATGCCGATCATTCGAACTGCAAGTACATAACAAGGCCGTATTGTTCATCAATTTAGCAACTAACATCGTAATCTTCTCCAAGTACACTGAATGCTTAAACATTTCTAGCATTAACAACAGGGGCGGATCGTGAATTTGTGGGGCCCTGGGCTGATACTACTCAGGGGCCTACTAATTATTCACCTAATTGTTATTTTGTCAAGAAACTGTTTTCTATAGTGATGTAGGTATACAGTATAGGAAAAATGGACAATAAAACATTTATTTATTTTATGCCCTAACGGGAAACGCCGTTAATTATCGCGATGATGGATGTTTTACGGTGGTATAGCCATGACTTTTCGCGAGAATTTGACAACAGCATTTAAATTGCCGTTTAACGTTAGGCGATAACTCCAGTGGCGGTGCATCAAAGAGACTGAACGTTCAAGTGTGGCCGTTAACGCAATAATTACCTACTTATCCCTATGATGCGCCCTTTAGTGTGGCCCGAGCATAAAAATACACCGACCGAAAACAAACGACAGGGAATTCCGTTTCGTTCGATAGACGTGCATACGGGTTCATTGATCTGAGGGTTCAAAACAGATATTGTCTATTGTTGTTAATGGTGGCTGGGGGCCATTTGCTATCCACGGGGCCCTGGGGTGCAGCCTAAAAAGCCCTTAAGTAGATCCGCCCCTGAACCCTGATTAACGATAAAACAGTTACAAAATAATAATAAAACAACTTGCCTCCATCCGTCTGTACTCCAACTATTCCGCCTTTCTGATCTTCCTTTGAGAACAATCTTTTGAGCATTGACGTGACAGAATTAGTTCTAGCCATTGGAGTTTGTTGCAACGAAGCCATTGAGTTTGTGGAACCCATTGAGTTCCTTTCATCGCGTTTCCCACGCTTGCTGCCACGTTTAACGATGAAATGAATACCCGAAACTGCATCGTCGTTCATTTGCAGTTGCTGTATAACATTAGAATGATATTTTTAAAAACTTATTATTACTACATACTAATATTTGTAATATGGACTTAACTCATAGAAAAACAAAAGGTATGTCACACGCATTAATGTATCTCGTATTTGGTATAATATTATGTGAGTGACTGGATATGATACTGTCAAAATGGCTGTATAGTACAATATTGTTATAGGTAGTATTGAATTTTGGTTACAAAGTTTTCTTTAGCTTAATGTACAGCAACAAATGCAAGAAAATAACAAACAAAACAATAAATAGACAATAACACAGTCATATAGTAGTACTACACAGAAGGAAGTAACATTTATAAAAGATCAGCGAGAACAATCGTTCAAAGCTGATAAGATTACCTACTAAAGACTCGCAATAAAATATATATTAATTATGGCCCTTATATATTATGTGATCTTTCGGTTTTGCTTCTCCATGAAGACTAGCGGTTAAAACTATACTATTGTTATTATACGATCGCAAAATTAACACTTATTTAATTTCACAGTAAAAAATCCTATATTTTAGGGATTTTATGTAAATTAATTGGACAACACTGACCTGAGAACAACAGAGAGATCATTCTTATAAAAGAAATCTTCTGCACTTATCGCTAACTGTTCGATCATGCTTTAAGACTGTTAAAAGTTAATAACCACACTTTTCTTTATCAGTTATCGATAAATAACGTGAAGCTAATCGTGAACTAATGATTAGTGGATCAAGTACAGATTAGTAGGAACACATATAGCTCTAAGTTAGCAGACTACGTAATAAACTGTTTAGAAACCTTTTGTTAGTCATAATAAAATATATAAGAATAGCTAAAATCATTAATTACCATAACGTATATTAACAAGTCATTTGTTTTAACCTTCAACCGCGTGTTAGATGGATATTTAGTAGAGTGGAACAAATAGCCGCACGGAAACGTCTTAATTGTGATTATACATATAATATAATCATAAATATATGTGGCCGTTATTATAAATTGTTTTATGTAACAAGTAAAATAATATAATTTGTATCCTGCTTACAGCGCCATCCGTAACGGAATATTTAAGAATATCGATTGTTTAAGTGCAATAAACATTAGCACTTAATTTATGTAAAATAGATATCATAAATATTAATCTATACTTCTAATTAATTTCGTAATACTCAGTTAGTACCCCCCAGTATAAGGGTTACTCTATGGTTATGGCGCTGCATATACTCATCAAGTCTCAATGGGTGTTTTTTGTGTAGAACTATCAAAGAGACTATCAAAGGGACTTGTGTTGCAGTGTTATTTCCGAATTTATTATAATGTATCATTTTTAATCGTGTTGTAAATATATAATAATAATTGATAACGTGTGAAAATAAAGTTCTAGATCGATTCGATTTTGTGATTCACAGTTAAATTTAATTTATAAAGTAGCACACTATACCTATATTTACTTTTTGTACTTTTATCATAGGTACTTATAAGTTTGGACGTATACTTAATTATTTCATACCCTTTAATATTTTTGTTGCGATAGTAGGCCCGCGGCTCAGTTGATGGTAGACAAACCAATGCAGATTGACAGTTGATGTAGTTAGTTTCAAATCACCTAAGATACCACCTAAGAGATATATTTATACATAAAACATAAATAATAATGAAATCGAGAACCCTTAACACCGACACACTGCTAAGCTCCATACATCCGGGCGTGCAGCATGCTCATAAAACGGACGCGTCTAACCTCTGGTGGGTCGAACTTGTAACTCACGGTGTTGGATGGCGCCATTTCTTCAATTTTCACGTTGGACGGAGCGCTCAGCACCATACTGCGTTGTCGAACTGGGACAGCAACCCTCGCTGTAGAAGGCTCTGGATGCTCCTCCCGTTGGTTTTCAGTAGCTATTGTGTAAGGAAGCTCGGCTGGGAACACTTCGTCCCAATATTGATCCCTGATCAACTCTGGATGCTCGTGGTGCATTTCATCGACGATCATGTACGAAACCTAGCAACACAGTATTCGGAATGACAAACGTTCGGTCGCAAATCAGAACAACTAGATTGTCCGATCGTTAACACTTACTTGTAAGTCTCTGTCTATAAGCCAGTTTACTTCAAAGTCGTCATCGTCTTCACCGAAAGGGTTAATTAGCGACTCGGCCACTTTCAGCCATCCCATGTAGAAAAAGAATTCCAGCGTACTAAATATCGGAAAATACAAGTCTATATTGCTAATGTACACTGAGTCGTTTCCAGAAGATTGTAACTTATTGTCTATCCATTGACTGCCTAGAGCAGATGTAATAAAATACGAATATACCGCTATAGTAACAACCTAAAAAGAAAGAGCACATTCAAATTACACAGTCTTACTGTAATACACATAGAAGCAGAACAACCCGTGGTTTATTAAGCCCACTGATAAATAAACATAATTATTTTGACCGTGTAGAGATCATAGCTTCGTGCCTCTTGCATGTTTTATTACAGAAAAAGGAGTATTCATTCGTAGGAAAATATCTAATCATCTAAGGAAAACTTTTTTTTTAAAGAACCTATTAAAAATAGGCCACTATGCAATGCCGATTATATATGTTTTGTATGCACCTCACATATCCTTAATATATGTAATAAATACTAGCTGCTAACCTTAAAGGCATAATTTATTTTCAGAACGATATTTTTTTAATCTATGTTAATGTTAAGACTATATGACAAAATAGCTATCCTATAGTAGTTATTATTTTTTGGCATATTAAGTTTAGGCGTTATTAACAAAATTTCACATTTATAATAATAGTACAAACCTGTGTATATACTAAAGGTACACTTATGGTATCATAACTGAGCAGAAGTCCCGCTTGCCCCCTAAATTTATTTAATTCGTCGATAATTGTCTTAACAGCAAAGTCATCCCTTATTCTTCCTTCTTTGCGCGCTCTTGTTACAATGCTAGTAGCCCATACTATCGGTAACCTAAAAATAACACTGAGTATTAGCCTAAGTTACGTGTATGTTTAGATTAATCAATGATTACACTTCAGGTTATTTTTGATAACGCTAAACCATAAAAAATAATTCAATTTCGTGAAACTATGATAAATGTATCTGATATATCTATATAAATTCAAATTTAATCAACAAAATTAATAAAATCGTTTCCTTAATATAGTATCAGTAAAGTTACGTAGTTTAGTGCAAACTGATAAGATTACGAATTAGTATAGGAATGTCACTATAAAAAAATATATCAAACAGGTTACCAGTGCTTTGAGGGCTTGGGAAACTTGTTATTCAAATGGTCGAGTATACTTTTTTCATTTTCTAGAAGTAGGCCAGCATCAACAAAGTTGTCGAGCGTAGGAAATCTTTTCTTGACTCTAGGTGAGATCATTGTGAGCACCATTGTGAGGCAGAGACACACGTAGCGAACTATAGTCCGTCGCATCAGTCGCCCGCGCTCATCCTGTCCTCAAATCATCTGATTAGTCTAGGAGTTAAACTAAAATGAAATATTTCTTAGCACAAAGAGGGTTGATAATTTAGAATGAATAGATCCACACAAATGGAACTAGGGCGCGATGTCAAATCTGCAGTACGCCACCCGCACCTTCAAGAACTCTCTCAGGCGCATACAATTTCCATTACCGTTGCAAAATGAAGTGAAAATTAATTACTAAAACATACATGGTTTTGAAAAGTGAGAGGCAGTGTTCAAGTTTTTACCAGTTTGCATTTGATTGTATCTACCTACACACCTCACAATATGAAAGTTTTGAAGATAATTTTATACTTGTTGGGTACATAGGCATGTCAATATTTTGACTGATAGACAGGTTTAGCGTAGTTGACAACTCGAAATATATTATACTTTAGATTTTAAACGTTATTTGTTTGGGTTAACATGTTGCCTGCACGTTTGAACAACAACATTACGCCATATTGGAGAGAAAACAATTGCGAATTTTTGCTTTGAGAACTCCACCAGACTAACACAATTAATTTTATTTTAAATAGAAACAATCACAGAATTTCAAGGCTGCCATTCTTCGTAAACGATATTTATAATAAGTTTTCGTCTGAAATATCTTTGCAAGCCACAGCAGTTTCTTAGCTATATTAATAGTCTGTACAAGTAAGACGAAATGTGTGTTTTCTCTTTTATGTAGGTAATTTATTTACATTTCGTCTGAAACCACAACAGTATTCTTCAATTCTTGGAATTTCTTTGCACAAGGTAGGTAGGTACTATCGTCTAAATTAGGAAGAACCTTGACAATAACTTTTAGATAAAAATATTGACCCTCAGTCCACGTGTTTGACAGCATTTTGATAAGAAAATATAATAATATAAATATACTACATGATAAAGAAGTGATACACATATCTATCTACACAATAAATTGCTTGTCCTGAATGACAATCAACGATCAACCAAAATTACTTACTATTAAATCTACAAAGCTAATATTTGGAATGTAGATTTATTTTATAACGCAAGCTACAAAAATATTTTAGAAGTTGAGTGGTTGTATGGAAGCGGCGGCTTTTTAATATAACAAGAACTTTGAATATAGTATTATTCAGTGAAATATTAAATATATTTTTGTTTGGTTGCTTTGAAGCACGCTTGCGAAGCTGCTGGCATCAACAAATATTAAAGATTACAGGAATACAATCATACTATTTTTATACAGACTATATACACATGTAACAAATCCTAAGGTGGTATTTGCCGTATGAAAGCAATATGAACATTAAATGAAGCATATACAAAGCATACTTCATTTTTTGAACTCATAGTAAAATTAATAAGGTCTTCTAATTACAGCAATTGCGTAGAGTTGGCGATTTGAAGACGGCCATAAATATGACTGGCTGTAATAGTAGTATACTGATTGGAATGTAACACATGTGAATTAATTAAGAGGGCTATATGACTCACACAAAATAATTACTTCATGAAGAGATCAAACTACAATTACATCATTTATTCTGAATATTATACTTTTGTCTGTACAAAAACAATCGCGTGTTAAACAGAGCCAGTACATTTTGCTTTACCCTTTAACTTAAAATCTATAATTTTATATCACGAGGGTAACCTCGGTGTAAACCTAGATAAGTACATACCTGTCCATGTATTGTAGCCGAGACGAAGACGGCGATGGAATCGGGCCAAGGTATAGTTGTGTATTGATTCCACCAGCGGTTCATTACCACTGTTACATAGAACCCTAGCACGAACGATAGAGGAATTACATTTCCGTGAAAACTGCAGTAATTTACAACACCCTCGAACATCCTACGAAAAAAATAACAACTTTAAATTTTTAGACCATGGTAGTGTAGATATTTGTAAATGATCTGTAAATTGAGTTAATCATAGTTTTATCGTCTACTCTATTATTTACATAAATCCTAGTCTACAATATTCACTTTTTTATATTTTTCATTGTATACTCAATTTTGAATATACAATTCATAATTAAGCTACTTATTTCTTTTCTTTTCTTTCTACAACTAACTTAAATTCGACATTATGTATTGAAATAACATAAAATGTACCTAAGTAGGTTTTGTTCAAATTGAAAGTCTTCATGAAAAGAGACATTCCTTCATTAACCGGTGTAACTTGTAAGTCTTCTATAACTCACTTTACTCAACATCTAGAACATTTCAAATGCTAAATATATACTCAAATTAATCTTAGTATTTAAATTGTTAGTGAACCCTGTGTATTATACAACCATCGTACAAATAGCTGTAACTAAAGTAACCATAATTCATGATAAATACCAATTATAAGATGTTTTATTGCATACTATAATGATTTTTTATTAACACAGAAAGATAAGGTTACATAAAAAGTTTGAGATAATTGAAAGAGTCTTAACCCGAATAAAACAACCTACATTTGTGTTATCAAGCAAGAAGTCTAAAAATTCTTTGTACAGAAGCCATAACCTATGATGTATTTTCGTTTCATTTGTGGAATACAGTGAAAACCCTTTCCGGTTGATGATATTATCAAATTAATTATTTTCGCTCTTTGTAATAAAATATATAAGCCGAGGACTTCCCGTCATCCCCTTCTACCCTGAGGAAAGCGGTATTTTAAGTCATGTAAATATAAAAAGTAATAAATTACGGCGCTCTGGTTAAGTGCCAGTAGTTAGTGTAGATCGCTGCAGCGCTTATTGTTAGAAAGTTGTAAATACATGGCCTGCCAAGCTCAGGTCAACATTTTTAAAGCACTTGTCATGGTCTCTATTAAATTGAAATCTTGTATTGTGTACACCGAAACTCATAAAAACCTTCAGACGAGATGTCCTGTGTAGGAATCGAACCTAGAATACTCGGCACGGGAGGCCAATATATGTCTCACCACTCCGCAATCTGTGCAGTCGGTGTGAAAAAAGCACACCACGAGCGGATTTCACGCGAATCACAGTAACTATAACTGGAAGAGCAGTAACAAGGAATTTCCATTATAGTGTTGTAGTTTGGAGACAATTTAAGTGGTACCAATTTTATTTAATTGGCACTAAACCTACCTAGTATATCCTTTGAGAAGAAATGCACAAATAGGTATTATAACACTAATACTACAACTAATTAAAAATTCACAGATTTATAAAAGTCTTACTTTTTCGATTCATCATCCAGCAATAGCCGGTATGTCAAGTTGAGTGTGTAATATAAAAGTAGGAAAACTAAGAGGTCTAACCAGACCAACTTGTATATGCTTCCCCGCCATCTGAAAAAAATAGAAAATGTGCTTTAGATACATATTTAAAGGGTAACTTACTTACTTACCAAACAAGTGCAATTTCAAGCATGTATGACTATATATAGGCAGTTTTAGATCTGTATCATCTATGGGGTCTATGGAGGAATTTAGGACGAACCTAATATTTTTAGAAGAACCCTATAAAATAAAGGTTTAAAAAACTGAAAAAACACGCTCACTACGAACTAAGAAATAGTCGTTTTTTAAACTATCATTTATTTTAGTCTCAAAAAAGCATCAGTACTTCTATTTAAAAGACTTACATAAGTTAATATTTAATATGTAATGTTTTTCGGCGGTGTAATGTATTTTTCTATTATTTTTTTTTGATGTAGATATAATGTTGAGGACATCTGGTACCCTAAACTTTGGCGTCCGTGCCCCACTAGCACATAGGGTCGCACTGAAAACCAGCGCTGTTTTAACATAATTAACATAGCATCACGCTGAGTGCGGTCCTTATCGATAACAGTAGTGATATACAAGTACAATCAGTAAAGATATGTTTACATATTTTATTTAAATTTTTTTTAATGTCGACACTGAAATAATATTAATTTTCTTTCTTTTTCTTTCTTTCTAATAAAAAAAAAATCGGGCATACTACTTAAATTATTGTATTGTCTTCGGTACTTGATCGCAACGTTTCAATTTAAATCGATATTTTGGAGTGGGTCAAAATTACATTCAAAGACTCCGTTTGTTAGATACAGGCGTAGCTAATAGGAGCGTATTAAAAATATTTGAATGCGATATCGTGCTCTCTCTTCCGACTAATTGTAACCGATATGCTTTGCACGCATTGATTTATTATTTGCACGCCAATTTTTTAATACCGCCGTTCAGAAAACATGTAGTAACTAAATACATACTGTCCGACAATAATACGAATTTATAATATTTAGATATTTTTATATATATTTTTAGCATTTGACATGCTTAGCACTATACATTAAATACAAAGTGAAAAATGTGAATATTTATAGGGTTTGCGTCATTATTAGGTAAAAATCTTATTGTAAAATTAAGTTTGCCTGGTCGGTATAATGTATGAAAATACTTCTGACAGATGGCGCAGGCGTCACCCAAAGACGTTAAGTATGAATGTGTTATCGAAATTAGCAGTCAGGAGCAATTGTCACGATGGCTGAATTGGCAAAGCATTTGGACGGTATCCAGGAGATGCAGGTTCAAATCCTGCTCGTGGCTGTTATTTTCGATTTCACATTTTCCACTTTGTGTTTAACGAATTTATAAGTTACAAAACTTATATATTCAGTACATATGAGATGTATTTCGATATTATTATATAACAACTATTATGACTTAGGAGTGTCTTTTTCTTTTTTAAGTTCTCATGACTGCCTATGACAACTTTAAATACATAACTGTAGGCACATCCTTCCACGAAAAAATGATGATTTAATTCTAAAAATTAGCATATTACATATATTTATATCATACATTTTGGTAAAATCATCTTAATTATAAAATAACTAACTAATTATTTATATTTTTTTTCATAAGAGCAAGAAATTAAATAGTTAAAATTGATCACAGACAGTCTAACTATATAAAAAAGCATAATTTTAATTATACATATTAGATGTCCAGATAGGAGCTAACTTTTGTATAACTTTATTAACTATTGTGGTTAAAAGCACTAATTTTTTTATCGAATGATAATACTTTATGCTATACGAGCTTCATATCGGATTCAACTTGTGAATATAAAATTCCAAGAACCCATTCGAACATACACAAAAAACTCCATAAAAATCCGTCCAGCCGTTGTCGCTAATATACGTACAAAATAATTTCAAATACTTAAGCGTGTATACTTAGGGAATCAACTGAAATATCCTTGAGTGCAGCTTGCGTGTATAGTAATCAATGTAATGTACCTACCTAGACCTACATGTGAAGGATCTACATCACAGCAATATTCATAATACAATAGAATAGAACGTTTACTGATTTAATGACATCGTCCATGTATTAGTATGCGTATAGCTGTTTTATCGCTAAAATTTTAGTGTAGATTGCGTCATTCGTGATTCGTACTAATAAAATGAGAGTACTTAAATTATAGGCACTGATAGCCTAGCGGTAAAACCGAGGACATGGTATCGACTAGCATCGAGTTCGATAGCCAGTCCTCTTATGAGTTATGAGTATGACATAAACCTCTGACTTTCCGAGATTTTTCAATGAGTGTATGAACTTTGATATTTCTTACCTATAATTTAAGTAGTGGACATGCTCGGCTATTTACCATAACACAAAATGGGAAATATGAAATATCGTAAATAAGTCGCGAGCAGGATTAGAACCAGCATCAAATTGGCAAAGCAAGTTCAAATCTTGCTGGTGACTATTATTTTCATTTCCTATTTTTGACCTTTGTGTTCTTGTGAGTATTTGTAAATTATCACTGAAACCTATGTAGGTTTGAAGGACCAGAGAGATTTTCTCGACAGCTTGAGAGGTCTGCCGACTAACAGTGACCCAGCTACATGACTACAGCCTAAATCCCTCTTAGTCTAAGAGGAGATCCGTGCTCAATGGTAGAGACGATAAAGGATTGAAAAATTACCCGTTAAATAAAAAAAACGACAACTGGACCAATATTCAGTTATATTTACTATAATTACCTATATGTATAGATATTAGATATAGGTAATGATAACAAAAGAGATTCCAGATAACAAAAAAATAGGCAGAGATTAACCTACTTATATTATCAATGCAAAAATAATCCCTGATTCATCCATCCATCCATCAGCCTTTCAGCGTCCACTGCTGGACATAGGCCTCCCCAAGGGAACGCCACAACGAGCGGTCCCGTCATGGGGGATAATACCGTAATCGCCACGCTTGGCAGGCGGGTTGGCGATCGCAGTTGATGTTGTTAATACTCGAGGGAGTGCTACTGCCCACTCCCCCCGTATTCCCACAGTCGGCTCTTACGACTCCCGTGGGTAGAGAGGGGTGGGACAATTCTAAAGCCGGCCCCACACAGCCAATTCATGCTTAAACTACTGTAAAAAATAACATAGCATCACGCCTGTATTCCCCGAAGGGGTAGGCAGAAGTGTATTACACACCCTAGATTCGCCAGCTATGTTTAAGTCCCACGTCGGAGGCGAGCCTATTGCCGTCTACCGGGCACATTTCTAAACTCCGGGCTGCTACTGAGAATTTTTCTTTTTCCGATCAACATCAATAACACTGCCCGACCCGGGAATCGAACCCGAGACCTCATGATCAGCAGTCGATTTCACTACCGCTGCACCACAGAGGCAGATAAAAAAAAAAAAACTACTGTACGGAAGTGAATCAAATTTAACGCATACAACAATTAAGAATTCAGATTTAAATTTATATCGTATAGTTATATGTATAACCTAAACAACATTTTTGGAGTTGGAAGGAATTGAAGACCTACTGGACCCAGTACGCTTGTTTCCTTAATGTAGTGTAGACAGCCATTAGTTACAGTAAAGTGCCGCGTTATCCTTTGAGTGATTTGAATGATACACACAAAAATAAATGTAATACTTACTGTAATATTAAATATTATGTAAAAAATGTAACAAGTAAGTACTGTTTAATGTAATGCTTTAATATTTTACATAATCAATTATTATTCAGGAAGTGATGCATTCATATTGTTTTTAATAAGTTATTAATATTATATTATATCTCCAGAACATAGACAACATAACGTTTTACTTTACATGAAACTGATTCACCTTTTATTATGGTACACATACCTATATCTATCTATCTATACTATACTATTACAAAGCTGTAACAGAGCTGTCTGTACATCCATCCATCATCCTTTTAAAGTCCACTGCTGGACATAGGCCTCCCCATGAATGGGGGATAGTGCCGTAATCGCCACGCCTGGCAGGTAAAATACTGTACATTTACTCGTAAAATATTTGAGAAAAATTTAATGTACTCTTAATTAACACAAAACATTTTTTTTGTTGTTTGTTTGTTCAAGTTTGGTGCAAAAACTACCTACTGTAAGGAATTTGATGAAACTTTTTTTGATAGCTCTTGATTAGACTTAAAAACTGTTATACATTTTATCCCGCTACTACAACGGGAACCTGAGATATATCCTAAAAACTAGGTTTTGGCTGCGCCGGTGCCGCTGGCAAAGGCTGCTTCAAAATATTAAACAGTTTTTTTTAAATCATAGCTAAGAAACAATAACGTTAAAAAAATACATCAAGTTCCTCACAAATGAAAAAAAAACGAAATCAAAATCTGTTGATACGTTGGAAGCTCTAACCGCACAGATACACACAACATTATTTAACTCTCCGTTAAAAATCGCATAACATAAAATGCATCTTATGGCGACGGATTAAGAAAACATTGCGTTACCATGTATTTTTCCGCAGGTGTCGTATGATACGGCTAAGTCACGTAAACACATGTTGTACAGAAAGAAACTAAATATAACTAATTTGTGTGAATATATATAAAATAGTAGACGATGCAGGGACCACGCTGCCGATGATTAGGGCTCCAGAGAAAGTCTTCTCGCAATACGAGCCGTGTCGAGGAGTATTTCCTTTTGTAACAAGCCCTTAGCAAGTTGCTGATGGACAATAATTATTATAAATATTATTAATCCCCGGGTCAGTGACATGCCCGACAGATATCAACCGTACGTCTTTCAGGATATATTTCTGGTATTCGTTATCACAAATTCGTCCATTCCTGCAAAGTTATTGTTAATATTTATTATTAACTCCTCTCTGAAGCCTAGTGCCGGATGTTTACAGGGAGCAGCGGCTTTACTTCGCAACTGATACTGCTAGGTCCATGAGCTGTGGCAACCACTTACCAGTAAACAGTATGCAGCTCGTACACCGCCGTTACATTTAATGTAACAAAATACTTATGAAAATGGTTAAGAAATATATATAAATATCAAAATACACATGAAAATGTTGAAATAAAACTCGTCTCATTGGTACCGTATGGTATACCAACACAAAGTTAAAGAAAGCCAAATTAAACCAATTAAGTATGCGTAAGCTACAATCTTAGTTTTTATTAGATTGTGCTACGAGTAGGTAAAATTGCAACACCACAAATGCTTGCAAAATCCAATCTTTCCTACATATAACCTCGATTTATCAAGGACAGTAAATGTTTTGTTTGCCTTAATCGTGTATCACGCGATTAGAATATTACATGCCCATAACTGATAAATAGCAAGGTACTAGCACAGTAAATATATAGACTACTAGCTGACCCGGCAAACGTTGTTCTGCCATGTAAATTATTTCTAGGAAACATTTTTTTAGTTCAATACAAATAACTATCTACTATAAGTGATTTACTTATAATCGAAAGCGTTGTAGACAATGAAAGTATGCTTTATATAGGATGTACTTTATTCCCAAATAAATTTTTATTGAATGTAAAAAAATATTTATTAAAATTGTCTTCAAATAAATTAAATAATTAATAAATCCTTCTATCAGTGTATTGGCACAGAATAAAACAGTGAATTAATATTGTATTCGTTTTCTTATTATTCGACTTACTTTTCACAATAATAAAACAGGTAAACACGTACACGTTCTCGTTTTGATTTAAAACTATTTCCAAAAAATGTTAAGTACAATATATACAGGTACGGTAATGGCTGTTGTTGGCGGGAGCTCACAACACGTGTTTATTTACATGAGATCACTTAATTAACTAATAGTTAAAACTGTCTTTATCAGTTATTAATAAATTGCGAATAAATAATTATTGCACTGGATATTAATAATAAATTTACGATGAGAGTAAAATTAACATGAGAGTTGCACAGAAAAATTAAAATAATACGTATAACAGACTGCTACGATCGATACACAAATAAAACCAAAAAAGAGTAAGACAGGAGACCGGCTTCGTTCTCATCCTTACTCCGTGATGTTTGCTGGATGAGAGGTGACAACGGACATCTAGCGGGGATAACTGATCGATTGATAGTTGATCAGTTATCGACAGAGGAAGGCGGAAGATCAAATTGAGAAAAAAATCATAATCAAAGGAAATTATTAAAAATAAAAATTAAAAATCGCGATGGAACAATAGGGGTTGATCGTAGAGGGGTGGAAAATCGAGAGTAATATAAAAATAAATATTCTAAGTCATGACAAAATAAGAATAAAAATCCTGCCAAAAAAAATTAAAGTTTATAATTAACATATAAAAAATAGGGGTTGATCGAAGAGGGGTGAAAAATTTAGAGTAATACAAAATTTATTATAATATTTTTTATTCTAAGTCATGACAAAATAAAAATATATATGTTGCCAAAAAAATTAAAGTTTATAATTAACGAATAAAAATAGGGGTTGATCGTGGAGGGTTGAAAATTTAGGGTTGAATGTATTTTTTAATTCTGTATCATAAAAAAATAAAAATTTATCTAAAAATTAAAAAAAAAATTAAGGGTGGAGCCTTAACATTTAGAGGGATGAAAAATAGATGTCTGATTCTCAGACCTACCCAATATGCACACAAAATTTCATGAGAATCGGTTAAGCCGTTTCGGAGGAGTTCAACCACAAACACCGCGACACAAAAATTTTATATATTAGCAGTTTTTTAATAAGAAGTCTCAATATTTCTACAGCAATGGAATTATGTCACTACCTACAAAATGGCCACTAGTTAACGAACAAAATGGCACATGTCTCATGTCAATCAAATGTAAATAAACTATGATAAAAAAGTCCTTTTCATAAAATAAACCAGTAACAAATAGGTACCTATAATGCATGGCACTTACTAGTACTTATTATAGAATTCCTAGATTAGAAATTATATAAGGCACTGTGACTATGATATAGTCATGATTTTTCCGGTCATGATGATAATGAATCTTTACAAAGAAAACATCATCAACACTCATAGATTAAGCAAAATACTCGTATAAGAACTCACAACATAAAGAATACGCCTTTGGAATGTTTCACTCTGTATGACAATGCATCATAAAGCGTCTCTTCAGTAGTCCGCCACGCCATCTCATATTACACATATCATCAACTCACATAAACAGCCAGGAAAAGCGTCGCACGCGCTCTGCACTGTACAATATAAATAAAAATGAATAGTTCAGGCTCACAGAGAACGCCTTAACACGCTTCATTGTCGACTCGAAACGCTGTATGACTTTTTAAAGGCACATACAGATTTCACCGTTGCTAACACATTTTATAGACGGGGCCTTATTTTTTATTACATTTAATTTTTTCATCGTTATTGCTAATGGTTATTTATCAAACATTGTAATAGTGAGTCCAGGCAGTAACACCATCAGAACACCTGAAGTCTTGTGATATATTTTAATATCCTGCCAGTTAATTATTCATTAATACAAATTACATGTAACGAGAAGAATACGCGCTTTATGAACCACATGAAAAAAATAAAAGTGTCTTTGCCCAAAATACCTAAAAGTTCATCGAAGCGCATTAGATACTAGGTAATTATAAATTGGGCCAATAATGCACGGTCCGTTAAACGTTGGAAAGGATACTTGCAAACGTAGCTTCTTTGGTCACAAGATATAAATAATAAATAATATTTAGAGCAGAATAAAATGAAGAAAAGGACTATCATAAGATATATCAGCCTTGGACGTCTATCATCTAAGTCCACCCGTGATCATGAATGCTGTAAAGTATTCGAAACGTCGGGATATTAGCAAAATCAAGTAAACGCGATAGATTCCGTAAACGAAGTTTTATTTCAAAAAAGAAAAGGACTAATTATTTTTTTCCAACAGAGTCCTCTCGATAAGGGTAGCTTGGATTATGTTATTTGTTCCATTCCATTAATCACTTAGTCAATATTGGTGGATGGTTGAAATTGGGCACGTAAGCCTATAAAGGCTTGCCGACCCTGCTCTACGCCCTACCCACTTCGCAAACTTAGCAGTATAACACAATACAAGTAGATTTATGATTTAGATCTATCTAACAAAGGCACTTTTTTATCGTTTTAGGTAAGAATGACCAAAATCTAAAGATGTAACATAACCATTACTAATTTTGCCCACGTCTGAGTAAATCTTATAGTGTATATATACCCTAAGTTTGATTCGAGTCTCGCAGCCAGGATATTACGTCACCCGACACGGTTTTTTGTTTTTCTGTGTAGGTGGACTTGAATAGGCAAGCTGCAACGACATAATCGATATAATAATATGCCGCAGAACAAAACAGTTGAATTGAAATCGTTGAAATAGTTTTAGTAATCAAAACTCTGTAAAGCTAATTTTAATTGCGAGCAGTGCTATCGTTTTATTATAAACTAACATATTTCAAATTTGGTTAAGTTTTTGTGACTCATTAGTCATTACTCATTATACCTACAAAGAGTTAGTTGCTAATTATTATCAGAACAATTAGCATCTGTGTCGTTAAAATGTTTCAAGTCACTTAGTTCAGACATTGTTTCAAACTGAGTTGATATATATATATACTTAATGTTAGCAATAACATAGTGTACATTATAGATTTTTTTAAAGGTACTACGTGACTTATGCGAGTGGAGACTTAGTCGCCAGCAACACCAGAGGCATCACTCGCGCGTTGCTAACTCTAAGGAAAGGGAATTATTATTCTGTCCAAGAAGAGCAAGGGATACTAAGGAGAGGACAGGAGAGGATAATAAGGAGAGGTTATTTTCTCCTTATTATCCTCTCTAAGCAGATCCAACGGCTCAGTATGGCTTTGAACAGATCGTCGGTCCCCTGATAGGCCGTCCCACATGCATTACATGTCATTGCGTAAATTACATCATCTTAAATATAAAGATGTTTGAAGCTAAACGGCCATGAGTAAATATGTCGTATACAATACAAAATATTAATTACTTTGATGAACCTACCCGTGGATGTATCATAATGTAAATTAAAGCAATTGAAGTGCCTAACTTCTGTTTAAGATATCCAAATAGGCATTATCCCTACTTATTTTATTATGATTATAACTAATATTTATTTTATGATGTTATGATGTATAGGAAACCAATGAAAATGCATACCAATGATGAAAACACAATATATCTCACAAGTAATCTATCTATCTATCAAATATCTTTAAACGAGCAATTCTTGTATCCATATATAAACATATAAGCGATTTACCACTCACTGACTCATCACGATATCTCCGAAACCGTACGTCCGATTGACTTGCAATTTTTTACGAAACTCCTATCCAAAATATATATTTTTATCTGCTATCGTATTCAATTATCACAATAACACCAACTACCTATCACAAAATAACATGTCAACCGTTGCTATGGTAACCATTAATGTGGTTATTAAAGTAACATCAGCCCCTAAATATTAAACAAATCGAAAGCAAAGTTGGTATACTTACCAACACGTTAGTAGATAGTTACCAAGCAGCCTGTCCTGAAAACACCCCACCGAAAATAAAGGGTAAGCAACCATGGTGGGGTCCGGAGCTCGAACGCAAACGGAAATAGGTAAGGAAGGTCTTGAACAGAGCAATGAACACCAGCAAAGATGAGGACTGGGATGCTTACCGAGCAGCAAAGTCCGAATAGAAGAAGTGCATACGATTCAGGAAAACAGAAGGGTGGAGAAGCTTCTGTGGCAGTATTGAATCGTGTCAGCAAGCAAACAGGGTAAGAAAAGTGCTAAAGCAACAAAATGCGCCTGCACTAGTAACCCTCCGTAAATCAGATGGTACACTTACATCATCAGTAGAGGAAGCTAGACGCGTTCTAATTGAAACTCACTTCCCAAGATGTGTCTTCACTCAAAGAATAAACTGGAATGATGAAGTAATCACACCCACCGCCCGGGACTGGGACTACGCCAAGGGAACAGTCACTTTGGACAAATTCCAACGGGCCGTTAGCAGTTTCCATCCCTTTAAATCACCCACCGGGTCCAGATGGAGTTTTCCCCGCGCTATTACAGTGGGGTATAACCCAGATCGTGGACAGACTGGTGTACATCTTGAGGGCATGCCTGGCCTTAAGATATTTCCCTATGGGATGGAGGGAAGTGAAAGTAATTTTTATCCCAAAGCCAGGTAAGGGTGACTACACAAACGCGAGGTCCCACGGCCTATTAGTCTGACCTCCTTTCTGCTGAAAACTCTTGAGAGGCTCTGCGAAAGAGAACTGAGAGATGGGGCCCTAAAAGCAATCCCACTTCATGTAAACCAACACGCCCACAGTGCGGGTAAGTCTACCGAGTCGGCTCTTTATCTAGTGGTCAGTAGGATCGAAGAGGCAATAGAGCAAAAAGGCTCTTGTCTAGGTACCTTCATAGACATTGAGGGCGCCATCGACAGGACCAATTTCTCCAGCATACGTACAGCCCTATCTAAACATGGGGCACATCCCGTACTGATTGACTGGACAAGAAACATGCTTAGCAAAAGAGTGATCCGACTAGAAGGAGAGGAAAAAATGGCAATAATAGCCAAAGGCTGTCCACAAGGGGGGGTCCTCTCACCCCTGCTGTAGAATTTAGTTATAAATGACCTAATCACCAAACTCAATGCTAAGCACAAATACACGATAGGTTATGCGGACGACCTTGCAATCTTGATCTCAGGTAAGGTAACCGATACCATCTGCAACTTAACTTAACAAGCTCTAAGGACAGTAGAAACTTGGTGTGGTGAATACGAACTAACGGTAAACCCCGCTAAGACCGGGCTAATAATGTTCACGAGAAAGCGAAACCTAGGAAACTACAGCCTTCCTAAACTATTCGGTACGGAACTATAACTATCAAATGAGGTCAAATATTTAGGCCTTACACTTGATAGCAAATTAAATTGAAGTAGCCACTTAGACAATAAAATAAATCAGGTAAGCATAACCTTCTGGCAATGCCGGAGAATGATTGGGAAAAAATGGGGTCTGAACCCAAAGATCATTCTATGGTTATACACCACAATCATACGCCCCATGCTCACTTATGGTGCTGTAGGTTGGTGGCCTAGGACCAGACTGAGCACAGCAACAAATAAACTACAGCGCGTACAACGGTTAGCTTGCACGGCAATGACAGATTGCGTGAGAACAACTCCCACAGCGGCAATGGAGGCCATGCTAAATCTACCACCGCTCTCACTGTACATACAGCAGGAAGCAGCTTTAACATCTCTACGACTCAAAACCTTAGGTTTATGGAGGTATTGTAAGACACAGCATACGGCCTTACTGGAAGAGCTCACCGAGGAGCGCCCTATCATCACAGCGGTAAGTGACCGTATACCAAAACAATTTATGTTTGATAAAAAATACAAGATCCAACTGTATGAAGACGGACACTGTGAGGGACTAAGGTCCAGCGAGCTCCGTATCTTCACAGATGGATCAAAAACAGGTACAGGCACTGGAGCCGGAGTCTTCTCAGAAGATTTCAATGTACACATAGCTACGCCACTAGGTAGGCATAACACGGTATTCCAGGCAGAATGTTTGGGTATCACCCTAGCAGCATCTGCAATCACATCCAGAGAGATAAAGGGTAAGAATCTCCGAATACTGCCAGACAGTATGGCAGTGCTCCAGGCGCTGAACAGCCATACGGTCACATCTGGACATGGCTGCTGTCGGACCGGAACCCATCATAACTTTGCCCTTTGCCAAGCTTCGGACTCTGGTAAGGGAAAGAACTAGGGACCATCATCAACTCTATTGGTCGAGTCACAGTGAGTGTAGACAGGCCAAGAAAGCACTGCCGCTGTTAGACAGCCGAATCACTAAACAGTTACTTCGGCTAACTAAGCAGCAACTGCGGATAGTCACGGCAGCTATCACTGGTCACGGATCCTTTAACAAATATATTTATTTGTCTTAGGAATCACAGACAGCCCACTTTGCAGAGCGTGCCTGCAAGAGGAGGAGACGGCGGTCCATGTGTTGCAGCACTGTGCGGTGGTCGCCACATACAGGACCAAATACTTCGGGAGCTCAAATTCTCTCCGGAGATCACCAGCAACACCAAGGGGCTGTTGGCGTTCTTCCGGGAGCTGGGGTGGATCAAGTGAAGGTTTCACACCCACCCACACGCGAAACACGCGCTCAGACGTGGAGTTGCGGAGAACAGCCCGCCGAACTAATACGGTATTGACCAATAAAGTAACATCATGTAAAGTTGTTTTTTAACAAAATCATTTTAGTTATGTTTATGAGTTATAGAGTTGGCATTAGTTTAATAGTTTTTTTAAAGACTTATTTTAAATATTCCGATTTCTATAATATTTCAATTGGCATTAGTTTAATAGTTTTTTAAAGACTTATAATTTAGGGTACAAATTATTTGTGAATGTGGAAAAAGAGAACTTTAGTGTCAGCGGGAATCGATCTGCGATCCTTCCAATCCGGGGAAGTGCTCTAATCGCACTGATCAACGGCCATACCCAATCTCCACATCACAATTGTCTTTACGATCCACTTCACCTATCGGATGCAACGTATTTTGACCAGATTGGAGCCGTTCTTAAGGAAGGCCAGGTTAAGAGTTCTCGAAACCAACGAGCATGCATAAATAAAAGCGCTGATGAAAAAAGATAAAGCGAAAGATGCGTTCAGGATCGTAGCAAGTGGAGAGAAGTGGTCTCTGCCTACCCCTACGGGAAAAAGACGTGACAATATGTATGATTTTATAAAATAAAACTAGACGTCGCGGGACGTCTACCAGATGTCAAAATATCGAAATTATTTTGTAGAAATAAAATGATCATAACTTGACAAAGTACTCCTCAAGACGAATCAAACGAGTATAAACTCGATAGGGTTGCGTCGTTTCATTACAGAGTTACTGTGGCCACCTTCCAGCTTCATCATCAGACCCTGGATACCATCTAGAGACAAAGTTCTCATCAAGACGAATCAAACGATTCCAAACTCGATGGAGTTGCGTCGTTTCATTACAGAGTTACTGTGGCCACCTTCCAACTCCATCATCAGACCCTGGATACTATCTAGAGGCAAAGTACTCATCAAGAGGAATCATGCGAGCCCAAACTCGATGGGGTTGCGCCATTTCATTATAGAGTTTCTATGTCCACCTTCCAGCTCCGTCATCAGATCAGCTCCATGTCATCATAATATTGCATTGTCACGCGATATACTTATGCGTGTAAAATTTCAGCTCAATCGGAAACCGGGAAGTGTGTCAAATTTAACTTGCAAGATTTGAACGGAACAAGTAAAATAAAAGCGTCGCCACGTTAACAGCCGATTTTACCCTCCCTCCGCATTAGACGTTTCACATCAATAACAACTTACTGCGTGCTTGAGCTTACTGCGTGCTAAGAAAGAGAGAAAAAGAGATAGTCAATGAGCTTTTCAAAACAGATTTTGGTATGATTAGGCATATTGATACCTTATTTAAAGTAACATAAACGGTATTTTTTCGCGTATAAATTAGATGTAATTATCTATATTATTATTGATGTAACTACCTTTAGCCCGACGTTTCAATTCACCCGGGTCACGGGACAACTTTCAAATTTTTAACTTCACCTAATTTATACGCGAAAAAAGACCCGTTTATGTTACTTTAAAATATGTGTACAATTCGCGAATCTTTAAAAGTTAATATTGATACGTCGCGGAAAACAATACTAAACGAAATAAGTGCAGGAAAGCGTAATCTGCACTAATCTATAGTGGACCCTGGATTTTCTCTGTTTTATACATCAACTGCCTCTGTGTGTGCAGAGGGCAAGCGACAGCTGATCATGAGGTTTCGGGTTCGATTCCCTGATCGGGCAGTGTTATTAAGCTTTTTCGTAAAAAGAAAAATTCTCAGTAGCCGCCCGGAGATTGGAAATGTGCCCGGTAGACGGCAATAGGCTCGCCCCCTATTACGTGGGACTTAAACATAGCTGGTGAATCGTGGGTGTGTAATGCACCTCTGCCTACCTCTTCAGGGAATACAGGGGTGATGCTATGTGTTTGTTTGTACATCAATGTTTATAACACATAACTTGTTTGTGTGATGAACACAGATATTTGTACTGCGTCTGGGTGTTTTCTGTCTATTATATGTATGTATTTACAAAACAAAGTAATATAATTATAATATCCGTCATCTGGTACCCATTTCCTAAGCGTTAAGCTTAGTTTGGGACCAGAGGACGTTATGTGAAAATGTCCGAGAATATTTATTTATTACTAGGCTGTACGGCTTGATGGTGAGTAAGGCGGTAAGTTTGCCAGCTCCTGACTGGTTGGCGTGGTAGCCTATACCTAGACCAAAGGTAACTTTCGCGAGTAATGCACCCCAAGAAAAGCTATAGGACATGAAGAGGAATGATGATATAGAGGAGATGGGGAAGTGGTCAGTTAAATAATAGGAAGGGAAGGAGGGGGTGGTTTGGTAGGTTTCTAATTTAGATATAGAAACACACATATTTAGAGACTTTTTTGAATTAAGAATGTTAAATTTCGTTTTATATTTGACATAAGATGAATTCACATACATTTCAATGGTTTTATTTAATCGCGAATAAATTAGGTGTCGAATTTAGAAAATTAATCATTAACGTTAACGAAGTCGCGGGTATCAGCTAGTATATATATAAGAGTTGATCACCTCTTATAATCTGAATCACGGCTCCAACGATTTTCATGAAATTTAGTATGCAAGGGGTTTCGGGAGCGATAAATCGATCAAGCTAGGTTTTATTTTTAGAAAACGTCGTATTATCCGGGTTTTCAGGCAATGAAAACTATGCTACAATATTATTGGAATACGAAGGTAAATTTCGCCACCATCTACAAGGTTATATAATAGCTCAGATGGGAAATCGGGTGGTCCCAAAACCGGAAGACCCCGGTCCGAGTCCAGATGTCTCCAGTTCGCTTGCTTTTCCCCTTTTTTTTCAATTCTTTCTTTTGTGAGGAAAACTCACGATTTACCAAAATACCGAGCAAAAAAAATACCGGTCATCCAGGTACTTACTATACGAGTATATTATATTAAATAAGATTGTTTAGTGCGATTGCCAAGTCAATCTATTTTATTTAAAACACACATCATAGTTTAAAAAACTAAAATAACACGCTTTAAATAGCTAGTTGAACTAAAAAGTAGCAAATAATATTACAATAAATAATGATTGTAAAAAAAGCGCGGGGTGCTTTTTTTTTTGTGTGTGTGACGTTGTTTGTTAGTCTCAGATGGCTATGACAACCTTACCCAGACAATTGGTGAGCGCAGAGGGCTCTCAACCCGACATTTAAGCAACGCTACCCGAGGGCACCCCCTGTGGGGTAAGGACCTCGGCTCGGGCTGTTGCTGGCAAAGTGGTATTTCCCACGTTTATGATTTGACCGCGACACGTCATTCGCCCCCGTCGGCGGGGACGAAATATAGGTAATTACTTATATTAGCTGCGCGAGCTGTGTATGCTCTGATCTGAGCGTGAGTTGTGTCGTCGTCGACTTCGTCGAGGCTATTTCGCGGTCTGCGTATGCGCGATAAATTAGAGGGGTTATACCTAGCCGACTCAACCACTAGAGGTTTGGCGTGAGTAATGGCGGAGTCAAAGAAACTACGTGAACACCGTTTCATAAATTGCTTGATGGTAGGCAATTGCAAGTCTATGTGAAGGTCGACATTGCGTATGAACCACGGTGCACCCGTAGCTCTGCGCATGAAGCTATTCTGTAGTGTTTGTAATCTATGGAGCCTGTGTGCCTTGGCGTGTGAAAATACTACACTGGCGTACGTCATGACAGGACGTATGCAGGCAGTGTAGAGTCTGACCTTATTCCTAAGTGAGAGTTTAGACCTAGAGTTTAACAGATAGTGCAAACGTCCCATGACAAAGACTGCGCGCGAGCGTACCACCTGAATGTGACGGGCGAATGTGAGTCTGTTATCTAGAATTACACCTAAGTACTTGGCTCGCCTACTCCAAGGAATAGGTTTACCAAAGATGCTAATCTGTTTGATCTCCTCCGGGGGATACAGTCAGGGTAGTCTCCTATGAAACATGACCGCCTGGCTCTTCTCGGGGTTGATCTCTTTTTCCACTTGCTAAACCACGTACTGAGAGCAGTGGCCGCGGATTGAAGTTTCCTATGCAGTGTGATAGGGGTAAACCCTGCATAATAAATAGCTGTATCGTCTGCAAAAAGTGCTGTCTGCACTTGCCGATGCTGAGGCATGTCGCTGGTGTACAGCAAAAAGAGGATCGGTGAGAGGACGGAGCCCTGTGGGACCCCGGCGAGTAGGGGGCGGGGGGAGGATAGTGTCCCTTCTACTCTATAGCGGAAACTGCGGTTAGATAGAAAGTCTCGTATGATGAGTACGAGATACCGCGGTACTCCTAAGTTGAGTAGTTTGTATACTAGGCCGTTGTGCCAGACTTTGTCGAAAGATTTCGCTACATCTAAGAAGAGTGCACCTGTGAAAAGGTTGTTTTGTTGCATTTTCGAGTAGGTATACTCTACGATGCGGTGGACTTGTTGCACACTGGAGTGCATGGCTCTAAAGCCGGATTGGTGGTGGGGTATGAGGTTATTAGCATCGGCGTATGCTTTCAGCCTACACAAAACTAATCGCTCGTAAATCTTACCTAAACCTTTAAGCACACTTATATATTATCATCTATGTGTAATGTGCTCGGCGTATATTGTCGCTCCAGACTTTCGGCTAGGCACTCGGACTTCTCCTCGTCCTCGAAGGCGGGTGGAAGGTTGGGTCTGTTAAGCAGAGGCGTGGTAGACACACTGTCGTTTTTGAAAGTGCAGGATAATTGCCAGAAGGCTAAGTGGGTTGGTTCTAGGTCTCACAGCTTGGTTTCCCACTCTGATTGACGTAGAGAATCAATTGATTTCTTAACAGCCCTTTGTAGTGAGCGCATTATGAATCGGTTATCCTCGCATGGATGACGGTCATAGGCACGGATAGCGGCGTTCTTTTGCCTCAGCAAGTCACGGACGTCATCGGGTAGGCGCCATCGACGATTTCTCGTGTCTGGTACCTGCCGAGAACAATCGTTAATTAACGATTGTACGTGGCTTGTGAAACAGTCGACCGCAGCCACCGTGTCCTCTACAGTACTAATAATAAGGGGGACTTGGTCTAGGTGTACAAACGACGACAACCGGAGTTTACTCTCCAGTCGTCCCCAGCCTGTCACCGTTATCATTTTGTCCTATTGGCCAGAGGGGCCAGGTGAGGGGGAGGCGAGATCTAAGATCACAGGACGGTGGTCAGAGTCTAACTCATGTAGCACTTCTACCAAACGCAAACGTAGATTTACGTTTTTTAAAAGAGCTATATCTAGTATATCGGGCCTGTAATCGACACAGGCCGGGTAGTGAGTTGGCTCCATAGGCGCTATGGTATCGAACCCTAGTCGCTCAGCTAGTGACTCGAGAGCCCTGCCCCGCGTACTAGTAACGTGGCAATTCCACGAGGTGTTTTAGCGTTGAGGTCGCCGGCAATGATAACGGCGCTTCCCAAGTCTAGCAGGGCTTTCAAGTCCCTGATTATGAGCTGCGTCGAATTGCTACTTCCGGGCCGGATGTAGGCGGATACTACGACTATAGGCTGTTGGCCTGTGAGGGCTAGTCTACAGACCGAAGCTTCAATGTACTCCAGTGGGGGCGGATCTATAGGCGTGCAGTGCAGTGACCTTTTATAATATATGAGTGCTCACTCACCGTTAGGTGGCACCTAACGGTGAGTTTACCCTATCGTTACGTACTACGTTATAGTTAGCAATCCTCGGGACCCTATGAAAGGGTTTGAGGAATGTCTCCTGTACTAGAAATAGGTCCAGTAGTTGGTCTTGTAGAAACGTGGCTATCTCGTTCCTCTGCTGGGACAGGCCATTGGCGTTGAAAAACCCTAACTTGAGTGTGTATGGTTTGACCCTGCCTGAGGTGTGCGAATCCATTAAACAGTGAAGTTGCTTAACTTCTCGATGACGGTCGAGAACCGTACGGCAATGTTAAGGAGGGCAAGGCTATTGCCCTCGTTTTCGCGGAGTTGGGTTGCGACTTCCCTAATCTCACTGAAATCGATCTGCGAGGCGAATCTAACCACTAAGGCCAGATCTGAGTCTGCACCTTGTGGTGACCTAACACCCGAGCCTACTCCTACTTCGTTGTGTTGCCCTGAGGGGGCTTAGGTTGGCCCACGGTGGGCTTCGTTTGCCCAACGACTGGCGTCCCTACGGGCTTAGTGTTAGGCAGAGCTGGGAACTCTGCCTGTTTAGCTGGGCGAACCCAAGCGTTGCGGAGGGATGGGGGTGCGGGACGCAGAATGGATGCGCTTCCCTGGGGCGGTCCTCTTGGTGTGAGGACAAGTGGGCGCCTAGCGGGTAACCGGGGTGCACGGGGGCAGCCCCGGTCGTTCGCCGGGTGACCCTTCTCACCGCATAGCATCAGTGCACAGAGTGCGGTCCTTTGGACGTGAGCAGTCGGTTGTTGCGTGGTCCTCTAGACACTTGACGCATCTAAGGCGGGCATAACAATGCCAGGCGGAGTGCCCATAGAGTTGACATCTATGGCACTGGGAAACATGGCCCTTCTTGTTAGGTGGCTCGACCCTTATACCAGATAAGCCGCATACCGCCTTTATCTGGTACATTGCCTTACCCTCTTTGGTAAGGTCTAGGGTGACCATGACTAAATCATAGGGTTCACGAGCGCGACCCTTGTACATACGGTGCGCCTCATGCACCGGTAGATTTTGAGCAAGCAAGGACTGCTTGACTTCGTCAGTGGATACCTCCTTCGGGATATTCCTCACTACTACTCGTAGGAGTCGATCTTCCGGAAGAGAGTAGGAGTGGATCGAGACGTTCCTCTCCCTGAGCATTTTTGACAATGCTCGGTGGTCTTTAGATGAGGCCAATGAGACCTTTATGCCCTGCGGTGTTGAGCGGGCGTTCTTGTAATTAACGTGGTGCTTGTTGCACCACAAAGAAACGGAGGACCAAGCCGTCTTATCCTGTATGAACAGGGGCGGCGGGGCGACCTCTTTGCGTTGACCCTCTACGGGTGTAGGCGCGCGTGGGGGTAATGGAGACCCTTGTGGTCGTTGGGTGGTAGGGGCTACTACAACCGGAGCCGGCTGGGCGGCCTCCTTACCAACGATCTTAGGACGCTTTTTTACAATCATTATTTATTGTTTTCTCTTTTAGTATAATTCTTAAACTACTTACTCGTTTGCTTCATGGCTGGTCACACGGGAGATGGTGGTACTAACCCGCTCGGGCCCGATACCAAGTGACCCACTTGGTACCCAGCCGTACCACCAGTCATGCATTGGATGATAATTGCTTACTTCCCATACTCGCATTATACGACACCCGTGGGAAAGAATGGGGTGGTGACACTTATATCCTTAGTCCGTCACCACACGGACAAAACTACTGATTCAATTTGAATCAAATTTGAAATATACCGTGTTTATACAATGCCTGCTTGGTTACTAGTTTTATTCACAACGATATTATTATCCACACATATATTATTTTAAATATCTACATAAAATATTGTAAACTATAATAGGGACTAAAAAAATAGTACCTTAGTAACTAAATTTAATGGTGCTATTGAGTGAAAATTATCCGTATGGTGAAGGACTGAGAATACAAATGTCACCGCCGCATTCTTTCCCGCAGGTGTTCTACAAGGATCGGGGCGCTGGGGCTTAGGGTGGCCCTGGATAAGTCGGAGGCCCTACTTTTCCATGGACCCCGACGTCGGCCACCTGCTGGCACCTCGATCACGGTGGACGGGGTCCAAATTGAGGTGAAGGCCCAGATCAAATATCTGGGCCTGGTGCTGGACAGGCGGTGGCGCTTTCGCGAGCACTTCCGCCAACTGTCCCCGAGGCTCGTCGGCGCGGCAGCCGCCCTTGCACGGCTCATGCCGAATATGGGCGGACCCAAGAATGCGTGCCGACGGCTTTACACGGGGGTGGTCCGGTCGATGACGCTCTACGGCGCACCTGTGTAGGCGGAGTCCCTGGACGCGCCGAACAGGGCTCTTCTATGGAGACCACAAAGAGCCGTCGCGTCCAGGCTCATACGCGGATACCGCACGGTGTCGACCGAGGCGGCCTGCGCATTGGCTGGAATCCCCCCGTGGGACTTGAAGGTGGAGGTGCTCGCCGAGGTGGCGGACATCGCAAGAGCAGGCGAGGGACGGTCGTCTCCTGCCCAGCGTGGTGGCCAGGGAGGAAGATTCATCCGCTGACCCAAACCGCCGCCAGCGACTAAGGCGGCGCAGGCATGAGTACTTGCGCCTCATGCCGCCCTAGCTGAGGCTGCGGGTGGATGGACCGGGGATCGTCCGCCACCCGCAAGGCCTCCCACGCAGGTGCGACGCTCCGTGTGCACCGGATGCGTCGCTCAGTAGAGGGTACCCGAAAGGGTAAGCCGCCGGCGGGCCACTGAAGTAATCCAACACAGTACCAGTGGTCCGTCAACACAGGCGGAGAGACGGCACACGGCGGGTTTCTTTAGTGGGTGAAGGCCCCACACTCCCCTGTTCGTTGCCTCATACGACAGGGTGTAAGGTTAGGCTTTTCCCGCCCAAACAAAAAAAAAATTGGAGTATTGTTGAGGTAATAACATATTTATTCGGTGCAAATTTGATGATATCCCATCGTCACCACCATTATAAAATCATCAAACTGTCAAATATTATTGTTTTTTTTTAATATAAAAATTTAAGGTATTTTTTCATATTAAACCTACATATAAAAATTTAATGTATTTTTTCATATTATGATGTCGTAATCTATAAATGGAAAGAATAACTGACTGACTGATTGACTGACATATCAACGCACTGCCCAAACTCCTAGGGCTGGGACCGTAAAAATTTACATAATTATGGGTTTCTTTGATACGTAAAAACTAACAATTAGAAACGACTTTACGCAAGTCCTATCTAAAATGGACTTGTCACTATGACGTGAGTAATGCACTATTACATTAGAATAGGAGTTTAAAGTTTAAACCATATTAAACAGTGAACGAAAAAAGCATATGAAGTTAGTCACCAAAGAGCCCTACCTATAACCCTACGTATAACCAGAAATTTGTCACGTTTCCGAGTGAAACATTGTCCGCACCTTTCGCACGAAAATTATGACATTCTAAATTTTAAAAAAGACATGACATTTTGGCGTTCGGCTTAGCGTTATTATTCTAAGGAGAAAGGTATGTAATCAAAGGATACAGCGAAAATCGGAGTTCTTAATACGCGTATGAGTTTCGACGTGAGACTAACGCAGCAAAAGCTTCTAGTAATGTCAATGCTGTATTTGGACAGGATATGGCTAACAAACTAACCTTGAGTTATTGGTTTAACCGCTTTCGTAGTGGAAACTTCGACCTCAAGAATGAACCACGAGGAAGAAAGACCAATAAGGTAAAAATCGATGCATTCAAGGTGATTTATAGTGAATTTTGACGTAAAAGTGGATCCCTTATGATAAACGCAAGCGAATAACGCAATGGCTGACCTCAGGCGAAATACTACAACAAGGCCCTAAAGTGAAGATTGCCCACTGAAAAGTGATGGTAATTGTTTGGTTGTCAATTGAGGGCGTAATTCACGACAGCTTCTTCTGAACCGGTCAAGCAATAACAGCAGGTGTACACTCTGCAGAACTCCGAACAAAGATGGCGAAACTCGCAGATATACAGCCCCGACTCGTCAATCAGTCTTCGCCATTATTGCTCCATGATAACACCAGCCCTACTTGTCCCGTCGTAAAAAAAAAATCTTCCCAGGAAGCTGTACAAAATGCGTTCCAGAGTTTAAGGAGTTTAGGTACCGAACATTTTATTGGAAATGTTTAAATGATCTGCCTATTAAATGGCGGAAATATAGACAACGAGGGATATATACTTACTTTGCTTAAATAAATATAGGTACCTATTACATTCCACAAAAAATATTTTAATGTTTATTACGAAACGGAAATTTCATACTTTAACCTCTAATATAAACATGGTCTCCAGAATTTTTCTTAATCACTGAACAAATAATTACACAATATAATTATTATCTAGATTGAGACAAATAACTGACTCTAACTGACTAACTCGTAACAGTTATCTCTTTGAGCTCGGAGAGCTCAAAATGACACAAAAATTCGCTCGAAGCTCCAAGAGCTCAAAAGTATAATTTTCGTGTCGTTATTCGTTGTTGTCGTTGTCGTATCGTTGCTCGAATAGCTCAAAAATCTAATAAAAGTGCAATTTTGAGCGCTTAAGTATCAAATTAGCGGGAAGTTGCAGGGATGGCCTTTAGAATGTGGAAAAAGAGAAATTGAGTACGCGGGGTCGTAAAGATAATTGTGATGTGGAGATTGAGAATGGCTGTCGGTAGTGCGATGGCTTAGCGGTCTAGAGCACTTCCCTGGATTGGAAGGGACGCAGGTTCGTATCCCGCTCGCACTAAACCTCTCTTTTTCAATATTCACAAATAATTTGTTCTTTAAGAACGGTTATTTTTAGCAGTCTCTCTAGTAATAACCGCTAAAGATCTTTGTGGCATCGGCTTTATAACAGGAGAAATAGATGAACCCAAAGTAAACACAGACACAGACCCTCATTAATACATGTATAAATTATTTGAACATTTTAAATGCCTACATTAATACTTTCTAACATTTACGCGAATTTTACACATTTTGAAATAAAACTACGTTTACGGAATCTATCGCGTTTACTTGATTTTGCCTACATTAATTAGAATACAGGTGGTAACTACCTACATATATTATGATCTGCGAATATTTTAGTTTCTTTATACTCCTTTATGGTGAGTATATATTATACGTACGTAAACAAAAGTAAAACGAAGCAGTGATTTTAGCTAAAATTTACAACGGTATAGATGAACTCTCCACCGTCAGATGCTGTCGTATATTATTCTGCCTATAGAAACAAGTGCGAATTATAAATTTTACGGAGCACCAACTAATGAAAGATACTTCTCTTGGAAATTCCAACGGAATCTCAATTTACTCATTCCCCGTTGTTGGTACAAAAGTATCGTGTCTGTTCGCGCATGACACAATACATGACTCATCAAATTCGTATTATTTTTCACAGAACGTCAAATTTATTTTGTGGTCAAAGGAACTTAATAATTATTGTTATTATACTAATATACTTAATAATTTCATTAAATTATTATTGAATAGTAATGTTTTTCGCGTTATTATTACTTATATTGATTAGAATCTATATAATTTATAAAACAAAGTCGGGTTAGTTACACCTACAGAACTCATAATAATATCGTGAGTTCTGTGGTTACACCATTTATAACACAAACGGCTGGACCGATTTTCATGACCTTTGATTTGTTGGATTTGTCTTCACCCAGAATAGCAGAATAACCATTAAGATAACTGGTAAAACTTACATAAAAAAATATGAAGCAAATTAACATTCTCATAATACATTTCAGTTAATGAGTCAAAACAAACTTTATTGATCCTGAGGCAAAACTTGGCTATATTATGATAAATTACAGAATTGTGAACATTGTCGTGAATATTGATTACATAGAGAATTATGTAGTATATTATGTAGGTATGTATGGTAAACAGAGATAGTATTTCATGTTAAAACCATTAGCCCCACTGTTGGTAACGGGTCTGAATTCATCTCTTAGCTCAATACATTATTAGCATTGATATGGATATCAAATATAATATGTATATCTTAGGTACGCAGGTTGTATATGTTATTCTTAACCAGGCAGCTGAACACGACAGCCAGTTCATGTATGTAGATACTCATATGCAATGTTTCTTTTTTCAAGCTTTTAAATGCCTGAATAGATGTGGAGGTAGGTAGATCGTTAGATTTCTTACTTCATCCCGAGTGAAATTACTGGGTATCAAAGTGATGGCCTTGATGATCACATTCAAAAAGTATTAAGTACATTTTACATAGATAGGGTGTACATGTAATGGACAACTGATGTAATGTCTTTCAGGTCCAGTGGTCCGCCAGTACAGGCGGAGAGACGCCACACGGCGAGTTTATTTAGTGGGTGAGGGTCCCACACCACCTTGTTCGTTGCCCCGAACGGCGGGAGTGTGCGGTTAGATAAATTATTTCCCGCCTTAACAAAAAACAAAAGGTACACGCAAAACATACTTAAATTCTAACTTTGGCTGAAAACTTTTGATTTGAATTTAACTTCTGAACGTGTGTATGAGTGAACAGTCGCTAAAAAGTGTGATCTAAAAATAAATACCTACAAAAAAAAACAACTGCCCTGTTTAAAGTAATTTTTATATAAATTGTTTTTCAGTCGGGAAACATCTTACATTTAAAAAGTGTTTTAAAAGCGACTACACAGTACACAGTTACAACTTTTTTTAAACTTTATACAGGGCCGTAGTCACAATATGCGTGCTTTGTGAAGCCGACACCCTGAAGCAGAATCGATATCAATACCTCTATCTTCGCATTACTCGTTCTTACCATAGACTGTTAATCGAGTTCTCAGTCTTACTACGGATATTTTAAATAAACAAAACACGTAGAACGCTACCACAAGGATATCAATAATAATTTCAGGGGTATTTATTAATAACGCGTAAGGTGCAATGACCGGTCAGAAGTAGGGTTGGAAGGTGCAGTGGAATGAATAATAAATCGTCCTTGCCTGGTAACAACGGAGTAGGCCATTTGTTCACCTCGTATACGTCGGATGTGTATGAGTCTTGAACAGTAAATAACTAGTAGCAGGACTTTTATTCTTTTGCCGGTCGATACTTACTACTAACCATTTTAAATATTATACTATATCGATGGTATAGTGATTTTATTATATACATACAAATATTTGTGCGATATACCTACAAATAGTTGTATTGTTGCGTAAGACACATTGAGTTAGTAATTGTAAGTGTACGTTGCAGTCTTTATCGACACAGAGATATATGTGTAGAGTTATCAACAAAATATTAACAATCATATCTGATCGTTATCGTTAAATTGTATTATTGTTAATTATGAAATATAATTATTATCTTCATACTACATCCCGTGGGAACGCAAGGGAGGTTTAGTAACAATAATCAAAATGGCGGTGAACATGGTTTGCCTCCTGTCACGTCTAGTTCCCATAGGGGCGAAAAGTGGACAGCGAAAGCCCGCTTCATGACAGGTAGCAATTCGTTGTCTTTACCTTCCCCTCTGGTCGTGACTCTATGTACTTATGTAAATATACCTACCTACTATGAACGACTTCCTGTTAATTATGGCTGTCTGTAAAGTCGGTTTACGGACGATAATTTTACGTGATAACGTCATATGTTTTTTGAGAGTTTCACAAACTGCATCGGTCGCCATACATTTTTCGGAACGTGAGAATTTTTCGTGCTTGCAGCCGGCATTTATCGATATATAAGACGTTATTACGTCAAAAAATCAACAGGACATTTTGTAATAGTGTTCATATTTTTATTATTTTAAACGATGACATTAATTGAACTCATTGGACATAAGATGAATTGAAATGCCGTAATTCGAGATATCTATGTTATGGTCTCCCCAAGACAGCGCCATCACGAGCGGTCCTGTGTCGCCTGCATCCAACGGGATGTGGAGTTGACTAGATCTTTAGTTTACCAGGGAGGCCGCCAAATGCTGCGCGGCCAATTCGTGGTCGCCACTCCTAAATCTTTTCCCCAGCGATTGAAGGTTTGTTTTGTGATAAAAGTTAAACTTATAAAGGAATATTCCTTACATCGCGGGAGACTTTACAAACATAATAGTATAATGTCACGGACACAAGTACACCCAGACTCGGAACAACCATTTGTGAATCACACAGAGTTATCCTGTGTGGGAATCGAACCCACAACACTCGGTCGGTATGGAAGCCCCTTCGCGATGCAGTCACAGATAATATTAATATACAATGTATACTAATAAGTTATACTTACTTATATTGACATTATTTTCCCATCAAAATCCTGTAACACTAAGAATTTTGTGACTTGTGCCACATAATGCCATTTCAAAGCAAACAATCGATAGACTGCCTAACATTGTCGTCGCATAGACGCGACGCAAGACGCGCCATGAAGACGCATCGCGGGTATTGATAATCAATCGCATTGCTCTCTAATAGAGTCTATTAGAACATCCTCCTCCTCAAGTCGCTCCCTCACTGTTGAGGATCGTGGCTTCGATGGAAGCTTTGCAGTAGGCATCTCAAATTATCTCGGTCTTCAGCTTGATGGAAAGCCCGGTATATTTGCAGTTTTTCGGACACCTGATCGGACCACGGTTTTTGAGAGCGTCCTCTTGGCCGCCTACCATCTACATTTCCTGTTATTATAAGTCTTTCAAGGTTATCCGTACTACGGCGCGCTATGTGGCCGAAGTACTGCAGGATCTTATGAAGGCATGTTTTCGAGAGACGTTATTGTGTGTCTAGCTTGAGCTCCTTCAGAATTGACATATTCGTAAGACGTGCGGTCCAAGAAATGAGGAGCATTCTTCGCCAGCACCACATCTCAAAACATCAGTCGAACTCAAATGTGTTAAAAGTTGTTAAAACTTAGACACCGATTTTTCTGCTACATATTTAGACCATGTTATATTCAAATTTATTAATAGGTCCTTTGTCCTTTTGTGCCATGTGGGGCCGGCTTTAGAATTGTCCCACCCCTCTCTACCCATGGGAGTCGTAAGAGCCGACTGGACTGAGGGAATACCGGGGGACCCACCGTGTGCCGTCTCTCCGCCTGTGTTGACGGACCACTGGTACTATGTTGGATTACTTCAGTGGCCCGCCAGCGGCTTACCCTTTCGGGTACCCTCTACTGAGCGACGCATCCGGTGCACACGGAGCGTCGCACCTTCGCGGGAGCCTTGCGGGTGGCGGACGTTCCCCGGTCCATCCACCCGCAGTCTCAGCTAGGATGGCATGAGGCGCAAGTACTCGCGCCTGCGCCGTCCCGGTCGCTGGCAGCGGTTTGGGTCAGCGGAAGAATCCTCCTCCCTGGCCCTCTCCGCCTATTCCTTCCGCGAGATAACCTCGCAGAAGGCAGCGACCGCGGCCCAATTCCTGTCACTACCGAGCATCGCTCTGACGACGCTCGGCAGCAGAAAGTAAGGGCTCCGTGTTGCCGCCCTGCCCACTCCTCCAGCACAGGCTGGAGTGCCCCTACGGTCCAGGGATCGGCCCGGGGCGTCTCCGAAGTGCTCGCGAAAGGGCCACCGCCCGTCCAGCAGACTCGTCACTATCCCTACTAATATTATGAATGCGGAAGTAAGTTTGTTTGTTACGCTTTCACGCCGTAACTACTGAAGCGATCATCATGAAATTTTACACTGGTAGTCCGGTACTATGGTTTGGAGTCCAGAATACGACATAGTGTTTATCCTAATATTTATCCCGGAAAAGTACATGGTTCTTGTGGTATAGTTTTTTACATGGAGATAATGAAAGTGCCATAGAGTAACATATTTAGATTCTGATGTCCACATGGACGAAATCGCAGGCTGAACCTAGTTAAGAAATTAAAAGACTTTAACGGAATTCTTAGCGTTTGCTGGATTGATCGATTGATTTCAAATAATTTGACGCATTCATGGCGACGGTGGATCCGTTGTGTACACCAAGATCACAAAATATTCTTTACCTATGTAATATTCGCGTAAATATCAAAAACAAAAAGTATTACAAGTCATAGTAAAAAACTTTCCTATAGAAGTTTTCACTTCAAAAATATGTCTAATCCATTTGTAGCATAATGTGCACGGGGGGTCTCCTCTTTCTGTTATTGTCAGAATAAGACGGATAGGCCACAATCCTCTGCGCTGACTGAACGCATATTTTAGAAAAAATATTATTAGGCGTTTTCTTAGTTCTCACATAACTTTTGCAATCAGTACATGCCGAGGGTTCGAGCTAGACCTCTATGTGGCAGTCTACAGATATTCCCACTAGCTAGTCTATAGTATAGCATCAATAACAAATACAAAAAGATACATTTCTATAAGTACATTACGCACTTGTACCACCTGCTTGATTTTCTATTTATACTCGATAAACACATGTCGTCGTCACGCCAGTCGTAAAAATGTTCATTTTTCTTGCGACACATGACTACACTTATGATTTGAAAGTAAGAATTAATCATTCTTATCACTAAAGAATAGCAAAGCAATAACAGCTCAGGAAATACCGATCTACTGTTCTAGTAATGTTTTCAAGGCATTTGGAAACTTATAATTTAATTTTCATCTAAAGTAAGTAGAGCGAATGAGACAAAGTCATACATAACGCGCATAGAAGTGAGGCACGAGAAAGTTGCGACACGTTATCGATCCGTGAACGATGACCTATGGAAAACTGTTTTCATCAGATTTAAAATAATTCTGGAGCATCAATATTTTTTTTGTACTTTGTCACACATTATGATTGACTTTGTATCAGTCCGAACTATTATAAACCTGTAACAGAGCTGTGTTAAATGTACAGAACATTTAAGATATTTGAGAGAAAATTACTGTATTAGGCTATATATGCGTGTCTATCTAAACACAAAACAAGTTTTTTAGATTTTGTTTGTTCGTTCGTGCATCACACGAAAACTACTATAACGGATTTCGATGCAACTTTTTTCATTTGATAGCTCTTGATTAAACTTAAAAACTGGTATACATTTTATCCTGCTACTATATCGGCAACCTGAGATATAACCGAAAAACTAGCTTTTGACTGCGGCGGAGCCACGAGCAAAGCTAGTCTATATTATATCTATGAACGTAACAGACTTTTTACATCTCGAATACATAAATGTTCTTATTCTGATAATAAGTACAGATTTATAGACTATACAATAATATCTAATTTCAAAACAATACATAAAGTGTTATTACCCATAACATACCTATTGTTTGTATTACTAATAACATTTTAATCTCTCTTTCACTCTCTCTGTTCAGTAGTTTACTCAATGCTGAGAATCGTGACTCCATCCTTGATCGTTTAGTTTTACCCGGCTTCTCTCTAGGCCCCACGGTCTTGCGCCAATTTCATCATGAACCGGTATATCTATAGTTTGAATGATTAGATCTGCCTAATGAGGTGTTTTTCCTCGCGGTCTACTATCCTCGACCTTCCCGCAAAGGATAGTCGAGGCACCATACCCATCACATAAATCGTAGGCACAGACTTGCTCCGTGGTAAGCTAAGTGCATGAGACAGTTTTTTTTTTATAGAGGGTCGTGGCGTGGCGTAGGAGCCACGGCCGACCTGATGGTAAGTCGTAACTGTCGCTCATGGACTCAACTATATCGAGAGTATAGTCAAGACGCTGCTCACCATTTCATTTCACAGATATGAAATGAAAGAATTAACGGCTATCTCCTGCTACAACCAAATCACACCGATGTGCTTCATGGCCGGTCACACGGGAGATGGTGGTACCAACCCGCTCGGCCTCGATAACAAGTGAGTACTCCCACTTGGTACCCAGCCCTACCACCAGTAATGCAATGGGCCATAATTGCTTACTTCCTTTAGTCGCCTCATACGACACCCATGGGAAAGAATGAGGTGGTGACACTTGTATTCTTAGTCCGTCACAACACGGACCTTCAGGTTTTCAGGGAACTCGCTGGGCTGTTTGAAATGATTAGCAACTAGTTCTTCAGCTTATATCTCAGGTTGGTAATCACGCCAGTCTATTGCGTCCCAGGTTGTCACTCTTTTTGTATCGACCCAGGGAAATCTCTTAGTTTTACTTAATAGTCTTTCACCAATATAAGTACATTGTCCACTGAAGTTATTTATAAATATTTCATTACCTGATAGTAGGTAGTGGTTACTAATGTATTTTCTTAAACGTGCAGTTACTAAACAGACAGTTTACTAAGTAATTATTACTTATGTAATTGTTATTGAAGGTGCTCATGGTAAAAGCAATTTATATTATTTGATGTGAAACATCTAATGCGGCGGGAGGGTAAAATCGGCTGTTAGCGTGGCGACGCTTTTATTTTACTTGTTCCGTTCAACATTTTGCAAGTTAAATTTGACACATTTCCCGGTTTCCGATTGAGCTGAAATTTTACACGCATGTGTATATCGCGTGACAATTCAATATTATGATGACATGGAGCTGATCTGATGATGGAGCTGGAAGGTGTACATAGGAATTCTATAATGAAATGGCGCATCCCCATCGAGTTTGGGCTTGTATGATTCGTCTTGCCGAGTACTTTGTGTCTAGATGGTATCCAGGGGCTGATGATGAAGCTGGAAGGTAACCACAGCAACTCTATAATGAAACGACGTAACTCTGTCGAGTTTGGACACGTTTGATTCGTCTTGATAAGTATTTTGTTTTTAGATGGTATCCAGGGTCTGATGATGGAACTGGAAGGTGGCCATGCGAAACTCTAATTAAATGGCGCAACTTCATCGAGTTAGGGCTCGCTTGAAATATCTTGACTAGAACTTCAGTCCAGGGTCTGATGATGGAGCTGGAAGGTAACCACAGTAACTCTGTAATGAAACGACGCAACCCCATCGAGTATGAAATCATTTGATTCGTCTTGACGAGTACTTTGTCTTTAGATGGTATTTAGGGTCTGATGATGGAGCTAGAAGGTGGTCATAGGAACTCCGTTATAAAACAACATAACTCTATCTAGTTTGGGCTCGTATGATTTGTCTTGACGAGTACTTGTCTCTAGATGGTATCCAGAGTCTGACGATGGAGCTGGAAGGTGGCCACAGTAACTCTGTAATGAAACGACGCAACCCTATCGAGCTTATACTCGTTTGATTCGTCTTGAGGAGTAATTTGTCAAGTTATGATCATTTTATTTCTACAAAATAATTCCGATATTTTCACATCTGCTAGACGTCCCGCGACGTCTAGTTTTATGTGTAAGTGCTTAAATAGTTACATATGTTTTGTATCCTAAATTATTAGTAGGTACTTAATGGAATAGATTATAGTTTAAAGAACTAAAAATAAACACGCTTACTACGAACTAAAAATAATGTCATAATTAATAATAATGATTGTAAAAAAGTTGTTGGGTGCTTGTCAACAAATCGATTATTTAGATTATAGTAAAAGCACTCTATTATTATAACACTACTTTTTATTTTGTTATTTAATTAGCGTGTTTTTTTTCTGTTTTTTTAATTATATTTTATTTTCATCTTTTTTAGTCTCAATACAGCATCAAAAGTACTTCTATTTAAAAGAACTTATTCCTTTTTTATCGTAGGTGTGACAACGGTAGTACCGATATAATTTATTATGTAATAAAAAAAATAAAAAATAAATAAAAAAAATGGTCAAACCTATTGTATTGTCATCAGTTCTTGAAAAGTGTGCAATGTAGAAGTTTAAATTTAATCCAAAGAGAATATAACCACTACGTTTAATTTAATCCATTTTGAATTGGGTCAAAATCACGTTCAGAGATTCCAGTATATACTTAGATGCATAAATACAGGCGAAGTAAATAAAACCGTGTTAAAAAGGGCCTTACTTTAAATAATTAGTATAATTTATTTCGTTTTTAACTAGCACACAGAAACAAATGTTTCCTCTCTACATTTACAAAAAGTAGTTTCGATGCACTCAAGAAAATCGACATTTATAAGTAATTACGTTTGAGCGTTCTCTTAAAGTAATAATAATTTCAATATTTTGGTAAGTTCTTTATTAATCTACAAGACAATGATGGGTTTGGGGTGTGCTCGAATGAGCCACCAGAACGACTGACGGCCACTGAGGGTCCTTATCATGTTGTCTTTGATATTTTTATCATTTGACATGCTTAGCAACATACATTAAACACAAAGTGAAAAATGTAAATGTGGAATCCTGCTCGTGACTGTTAGTTTCGATTACACATTTTTCACTTTGTGTTTAATGTATGTTGCTAAGCATGTCAAATGCTAAAAATATATATAAAAATATCTAAATATTTATAGGGTTTGCGTCATTATTAGGTAAAATCTTAATTGTAAAATTAAGTTTACCTGGTCGGTATAATGTATGAAAATACTTCCGACAGATGGTGCAGGCGTCACCCAAAGACGTTAAGTATGAATGTGTTATCGAAATTAGCAGCCAGGAGCAAGGGTCACGATGGCTGAATTGGCAAAGCATCTGGACGGTATCCAGGAGATGCAGGTTCATATCCTGCTCGTGACTGTTATTTTCGATTTCACATTTTTCACTTTGTGTTTAATGTATGTTGTCTTTGAACGCACTTTTTGGCCATATTATTAATTTTGTCTAGTCACCTCTAATTTATACGTCACCTGGTGCAAAAATGACCACTACATAAAAATAGCCGTCACTCACGAATCCACCATTGTTTCTGGATAAACAGTAGCATAGTATAATACTATGACAGTAGCCTATGTACTTCTCAACACACAACAACAGCATAAACGTCCGCTTCACAGTATTCTATAGGATGCACTTTGGAGAGCGTGCGCAAGAACTGCATGATGTAACCCCGCCATCCCTTTTCCACCATCGGACTACCAGATGAACGGCGGGCTTCCATCCATAAGTTGTATGATTCGATCTCTCGAACTAGACGTTTCTCGTCATCATCATAATACACAAAACAATCGAATGAAATAAGTTGCCAGTTGAAAGATCGAAAGCTAACACTAGTGCTGTTTAAGATGGCTAGAAAGATGATGACAAATCAATTTAGTCTCTTCATCCATCCATCAGCCTTTCAACGTCCACTGCTGGACATAGGCCTCCCCAAGAGAACGCCACAACGAGCGGTCCTGTGCCGACCGCATCCAACGGCTCTCCGCAGCTTTGACCAGATCATCGACCCATCTGGTGGGGGGCCGTCCTACGCTACGCCGTCCGATACGTGGTCGCCCCTCGAGAACCTTTCGTCCCGAACAGTTATCGGTTCGTCGAGCGATGTGGCCTGCCCATTGCCACTTCAGCATGGCAACCCGGCGGGCTATGTCGGTCACTCTCGTTCTCCTACGGATCTCCATAATACAGATTCGATCACGTAGGTAGGGAAATACCAAGCATAGCCCGCTCCATGGCCCGCTGAGCGACTTTGAGCCTTGATATGAGGCCAACATTCAGAGACCACGTCTCTGTTCCGTATGTCATCACTGGTAACACACACTGGTCGTAGACCTTCGTTTTCAGACACTGCGGAATATTGGACGAGAAGATCTTCCTTAGCTTCCCGAACGCTGCCCAGCCGAGTTGGATTTGTCTATTGACCTCTTTCTCGAAGTTGTGCCTACCTAACTGGACTGTTTGTCCCAGGTATATATACAATGGTCGACAACGTGTCTCTTCACCACTTTAAAATATAAATACAAATATTGTCGTCCTTGTGTTGTGATAAGTGACAAAATATGATAAAAACACCATAATTGAGAACGCAAAAGGTGCTTTATTGGATTATGTAAACATACAATAGTTTCCATTATACACCAACATACGATCTTTAAAATTACTTTATTGTTGTGACCTTCTGTCGCTCGACGCTGCTTCTGTTTCAGGGTCTGAAACCAGCCATCAATGTATCGGCTTAACGATTATCGGACCAAGTATGGGGCGATTCAACGTTCTCGCCTGTTGGATAGCACCGTGCTTGATCAGCTACGCTCAGAGTTTATACAGATTACAGCAGCCCGTTACCACCGTTTCTGCCCAAACAGCAATTATAAAACCCGTCCAAGACCCCGTTTTGCAAGGGCCGTGCGCGGATGGCACCTCCATCCGCTATCAGACTATTTCTGTGGACCCTTGATGACGAGAAAGTTGGTAAGTTTGGTACATACTTTTTATGGTATCTGCTTAGATCTCTTTGCAAATAAATTATTATTTCTTTCAAAAAATAAAATAGAGCTTCCCTACTAGGGTCGTCCAGTGGTCAACGGTCGACCATATACCGACCGTACATACAATCAATCCTATAAAATGTATTTTTAATGAATTAATTTATTTCCAATACATGTTATGCAAAAATATCATTTCTAATGCGTATTATATAAAAATATTATGTGTCCGCACTTCTTCTTTCCACAATTCCCGGTGCGCGTAATGTGCTAAAAAAGAGGTACAAAGTTTTTTCTTCACGTATTTTAATATATAATTATAAACTAATATGCACATATGTAAAATAAAAATCCATACTCGATCCAAATAAGTAGGTTCAAGTGTAATGACCGCTAATGTTTACATTGTTGAATACCACGCAACTATTTGGAAATGCTCTTATAAATCCGTACCTAGGTGCTTTCTAAATGTTTCGCTTCTTAGGGGCATAGCGTGATGTTACATAGCCTATACCTTTCATGGACATAAAAGGCTATAAAATGAAAATATATTTTTTAAATCTGCGAAGTACCTACCTATCTATTGAGATTAGCGCGTTGAACCAAACAGAAAGCCAACAAACTCTTCAGATTCATTATATTATTGTATTGTAGCTTGTAGCATACAGATTACAGATTATATTGTCACGGTAGACGGCACACCGCGAGTTTAGTTAGTGGATTATTACTCTATTCGTTGCCACGAACGACGAGTTACAATTTTCCCAGCCTTAAAAAGCTATAATATAATAAGTACCTACTTATGTTTTTTTTTTAATAATAATAAAATAAAATTCTACGCAGGTAGCTAGGTATAATTTACTGATTTATTGTAGCATTATAGATAAATGTGATCAAATGATCACTGTATGTAAAAAAACGTAAAGGATGATTTTATTTAGTACTCGCACTCAATATAAAACAAAATTTAATTTAATCTAATTTCTTGAAATTCTCATGATGATCTTCAATTTAAAACAAAGACAATTAAAGTATTTGTTCTGAATGAATTCAGAAGCCTTTGTTAGTACAATTTGAATTTAGAAGTCTAAATTTATTTTTCTGCGATTAAACTTTACATAGCTGTACTGAAATGTCGTGATCTTTTCTCATCTGTTATGCTATAATACAGAATACAAATTATGTACGTACATATATGGAACTTACAGGACTGACTTTATTAATATTTGTTAACATAGAATACCTTAATGATTTACCTATACAAGTCTTATACTATCAACACAATCATAAGTATAAATAAAATTATCACTAGCACGGCTGGCTGGCGCCGCATCAAAGAAAGTACGGTAATTTGTCGATTACAGTTGCAACGTACCCACATTTACGTCAGTGTTTCTTTTTTTTATGGAGACAAATGAGCCACAGCCGTCCTGATGGTAAGTGGTAACATCCGCTCATGGACTCGGCGATTCTAAGAATATAGTGCAAAGCTGCTGCTCACATTTCATTTTGCAGACAGGATAAACATAAATTAATGAATGGACTTCTATCTCCTACTACAAACAAAACACACCAATATATTTCACGGACGGTCATTTCATGGAAAACGGTGGTACCGATCAGCTCGGGCCTGATAAAGTGAGTAGGTTAGTACCTCCCTATTTCCTTTTGGTATGAAACCCTACCACCAATAATGCATAGCATCACGCCTGTATTCCCCGAAGGGGTAGGCAGAGGTGTATTGCACACCCACGACTCGCCAGCTATTTTAAGTCCCACGTAATAGGGGGCGAGCCTTGCTACTGAGAATTTTTCTTTTTACGAAAAAGCTCAATGACATTGCCCGACCCGGGGATCGAACCCGAGACCTCATGATTAGCAGTCGCATACACTACCGCTACACCACCGAGGCAGTAATGCAATGGGTGATAATTGCTTACTTCTTACTTCCCTTCATCGCTTATTAGTTATGACAACCGCGGGAAAGAATAGGTTGGTAATAGTTGTATTTTTAGTCCATCATCGTACGGATAAAAGTCATTGTAATATCCTATCATCTTATAGCTACCTATAACATTAGAATTTAGTTATGTATAATTTTTAGGTGAAGAAACATGGTTCTTGATATAAAAGCTAGGATAAGTTTATGACATTCAGGTAGGTATATTGACCAGATATTTATTTATACCTAGGCTCTGCACGCGACTTCGTTTGCATGACTTTGAAATCGGGTCATGTAATAGAAATACGTCACCCCAAAGCTTATTCTCTATATATTATGACTATATTAGGAAGTACGAAATTAATGTTTATGCAGAAATGGTAATCCGAAAGTAAGGTGTTTTTATTTTAATTACCTTGATCACCTTGAGTAGGTATGAGTAACATTATCAATCTTATCTTGAAGATGTCGTAATAGAGCAATCAAAGGATTACGAACGCAAAATAAACAATTGGCATACTAAAGACAGACATAGTGATTGTCATAGTTTAAATTCTACATATTGTCATAATTTAAATTCTACATATTGTCATAATTTAAATTCTACATATTGTCATAGTTTAAATTCTACATATTGTGATAATTTAAATTCTACATATTGTCATAATTTAAATTTATATACCTATAGATCCTCTGCTTAACATAAGATGGAGTAAAAAATAATTTTACATTATTGGCTAGTTTATTAAAACGAGTCCCTGCTATCGCAGTACAGCCTTCAATATTAAGTGCTTAAATACGAACAAACAAGATAACAAATAAACTACAACAATACTTCTATTGCTAGCTAGCTAGCTAGCCTACCTACACCCGCGACTTCGTCGCGACGGAAATTTTTAGTTAGTTTCGTTTTTGTGCGGTACCTTAATAATTTTTCAAAATAAAAATAGCTATAAGGGGGGCAGGTTACGTTCTTAATAATCAATCCATTGCAAAAGTTGACCACGTTAAAGACTTGGGAGTTTTACAAGATAGCAAACTCTTACTTGATCAACATATTGATAGTATAGTTAAGAAAGCATCGAAAATGCTTGGGTTCATAATGAGGTCAACTGCCTGTTTCCGATCACTTAAGCCTGTCAAAGTTCTATATTGCTCATTTGTACGCACTCATTTAGAATATGCATCACAGGTCTGGAACCCGCAATACGAGATTTATAAGTCTCGTATAGAGGGTGTTCAGAGAAAATTTCTCCGCTATCTTGACTACAAAGCACAGCAATATTCTGACGACTATAAGCATCGCTGTAAAAGATATCACTTTTTACCTCTTGATATTAGACAGCGTATCAATGATATTTCTTATTTAATAAACATTGCCAATGGTACAATTGATTGCCCCGAACTAGTCTCAAAGCTGGAATTGCGAGCGGACCAAAATATATTCCAACATCGTCCTTTATTACATATATTATACCTTTCGCAAGTACTAACTACAGACGTAACTCGTTCTCTCTACGAAGTGCATTAAGTAGACTCCCGTCTGATATTGACATTGACGCATCTTCTAGCTAAATCATTCTTTGTTAGCACTAATTGATTAGCGACACTCAAACCGATACAATATAGGTAGTAAGCTTAGCAAAACTATCTCAAAATTGTATGCGTGTGCATTGATATATAATTATATTTTAATTACCTGTGGAGGCTTGTCATTGGCAATCTGACAATCCTAATTATGTAACACAACATTTTTATTAGTCCGTAAGCCTTCCATATAATAAATAAATAAATAAATAATGACTACTTATAAAAACAGCTATCTGCAAGTGAGTCTTGTGCAAATCGTTCCAGCCGTTTCGGGAGTTTAGTCTGAGTAAATATATAGACAGAAAAAAAAATCGTACATATTTGTGTATCTATCGTATCATATGCATTTAGTAAAAAGCTGTTATTTATACATTACAAAAATACACTTCCAATTTTATTTTTTTAAGTACGAATAGGTACCTATATCGAATAGATAATAACGCAACGGGCTGTGGATTTACCACTATGCTCACAGAGATAAAATTGGCTACGTAGGTACGTAGGTAAGGTACCTATAGACCCAAAACATCTATGAAAGCTTTTTGTCTAAGCGAGCTTATTTCGGGTTTTACTTGCTCGATAAAAAAAATATTCGCATTTTAATAGCCTTATTCTTGAAGAAAGCTATAGGCTAGTTAAAAATTTAGTATATTATCTATGTTAAAAATCACTCTGCGAGCCTTCAGGATTAGATGGCGAGTGCGAGTAGGACTAGAGGTAGACTGGGAAGTGGAACATTTTATGCGAGTGCGTGCGATATGTGTGTATGTGCGCGAGTGTGTGCGAGTAGTATACAGAAACAACTTAAGTTTAAGATACATCAGAATAGGTAAGTACCTACCTAGTTCTGCTTTTTGCGAACGATTTAAAAAGGTCATAATTTTGCATACTAAATAGGTACCTACTTAATTAAGTCAGCGGCAGCCGTTTTTTTTTTTTTTTTTTTAAGTAAAAATCTCATTGTTGTTCTTTTTTTATTATAACTAGTAGACTCGGCACACATTCGAGTAATTTGTTCGTTAAATTTTGCAATAAAAAAAATATCGAGATAGAAACTATCCTATCTCTCAAGTTAGACCAAACTGCACAGTGTGCAAAATTTCACTAAAATCGATTCATTATTTTAGGAGTTCATCGCGGACGAATAACGTGACACGATTTTTTTTTAAATGTACATAAAGATATTTACTTACCTGTATAAAACTTTAAGAAACGTTCCAAATCCTCGACAAGTTGCTACTTCGCCAGTATACGTTACAGTCATTCTAATTTCTAACACAAATCGAATAATATAAAATTTAACAGAAAGTAGATATTATTTTGTACACCAAACAACTGCTCACTGTAACTGAGAAATCCAACTACCTATTTATTTTGATATTCATTCACAAATATATATTATTCAAAGATTAAAAACAAACACGTCTTTGAGTTTCATTTGTATGAATAGTAAATAAAAAAGAAACTTAAGGCTTTTATCAATAGGTTGTATATTTTTACAAACGTATTTTTTGCTTTAAATCACGATTAGGCCACTTTGAAGGAACATAGCTAAGCTAATATTCAATGAATTACGAAGTTAGTTTTTGTCTTTGCACCTGTAAACACTACACAACCCTAACTAAATTCTGAACTGAACACAACTAAAGTAAAGCTACAGCTAAAGCAGGGGAGGCACAGTTAAAATATCATTAACCTTTACAGATCGCAGCGCCGTCTGCAGTTTGGTTGTACAAACTTGGCTGCCATTTTGTCCTGCTTGACTGCTTGTCAAATATGTGACAAATGAAAATCTAACATTTTTTTTAGTTGAATTGAAATATTGCATATAATATCAGAGGCGTATTTTCGGTTATTTATGGGTACTTTCTGTTAATTAGGTACCTATCTTATTTTCATTGTTATATTTGTATTACTGTTGTTTTTCGTTACTTCGTCATTGTTATCGTTTTATATTTATCATAGTTTGAAAAATTTTTGTTTTGTTATCGTTCTTGTTAATGTCCATTAATGTCTCAGATCAAATAAACTTTTTTATGTGATCTGAGGTCTGAGGTTATTGTAGTCATTATGAGTGAACTCATGCGTAGATACTTATTGCATTTTTGGCTGTGATAGTAAATAAAATAAAGTAGATTAAAATAAAGTGTTTTATTTTACAAATAACCTAAATAAAATATTATTTATAATATACCCTATATTTATAGAAGTAGAACTATAACTTTAGTTCACCAATCAATTTGAATCAATGTCTAGGTGGCACCAAAGAGGATACTATAGGAAGGTGGCAAAGTGTTGCCCTACTGTAGGAAGTGTAGGAACTAAAAATCTGTACATCCGACAGCAAAATTCGTACGTGCAATAAATCTAAAACTCCATACACGAAATGAAACCATTATTCTTTAAAACATTGCATTCTACCTAATTTCTTTGTATATCCACTCATAAATAAAGTGGTTTCTCAACAAAAATAATCCACAAAAACACTCAACGTCACAAGTTCAAAATGGAAACCAAAGAGAAATGCGTAATAACCCGAGGTGATAACCAGAAACATGGAAACAAACAATGCGTATTGCGCAATTAAGCAAAATTTTTCGCATGTTTCACAGGAAGGCGCAGCATAGGACGGCCTCCCGCCAGAAGGACTGACGACCTGGTCAAAACCGCAAGGCACCCTTGGATGTAGTCACTAGAGCGTCGGTGTGGAATATCTGTAGTCGATCCCATAACTCTCCATTATGACGGAAGAAGGCGATGCGGTCATGTTTTAGTCGATATTATGGCTCATGAACACAAGAGTCGAGCCTGTATGACATCAAGCTCGACATTCCCCCTGGATCCTGTTGGTACCCCAGTGACGTGCGTAAACTTGCATTTTGGACCATGTTAACAAAAAAAAGGACCGCTTATTGTGGCGTTCTCTTAGGGAGACCTATCACAAACTTATATAGGTATGTTTGGACTTAGTGAACGTCTATACCCAGGATTAAATTATTATTTATTTCTTTATGCTTTTTACTACCCAAATCTATTCAATAGAGTGTTACGCCCTTAATTTTCTGTTTGTTTAAAAAGAAGGCATACCTGATTGATCTATCAACCTCATATGACTGAATGGATTGGGTTGCAATTTGACACACATAGATATAATTATAGGTACAGGTAGATAAAGATTTACGCAATTAAAAAACCTTTGTCCACCCAAAAATCTATAGATCGCTTGAAGGACTTAAGTATCGATATCGATATTTTTTACGCGCTTCCCTAGCGGAAATTCCGCCCTTTTTGGATTTCAAAGACTTGGCTCGGTAAATTTGTAGTCATTTCTTCTCCCCCTTTATTAGAGCTCAATGATCTATCCTGCAAGGGAGATGGTGAGTGAATGATAAGTAGTAATACCTACTATTAGTAGAAATTACACTCAAATTATATGTTGCCAGTGCCACAGAAATACAAAGTTTAGATACAGCAAATGTGGAGTTGAGTTGCATCGACATTGTTCCCAATCTTTTTATACTACAGACCTGTTTGCTATACATGTTTGACTAACATGTTAGTAAAACAATGTTTTGTTCGTAGTATGTATTTTGCTACGGACCCGGCTTTACGAGATGCAAGATTCGGCAACATCTAAATACCCTAAAGTACAGTCAATGACAGATTTTTTTTTTCTCATAACTATTACAAAAAAATATCATTCGTATCGATTCAAATTGTAACCTCTAAGGCCGATCCAGGTAAAATATCGAGGTAATGAATCGATCCGTTAAAGATGGATCTATTCTCTTTAGTCTAATATATTTTTTTATGTTTAATTCTTGTTCACAGGTAAGTTTTAATTCATTAAACAACTCGTTGTCCAAGTTAAAGTCATATAACATTAGTCATATTTCGAGATAAAGTCGTATAAAATTAGTCAGTCAAATCAAAGTAACACCTCAGTAAAGCGATGGCGAGTTTACGGGAGCTTCTACGTAGTTTTGGAGGCAATAATAAAACAAGTTATGTCGCATTACATCAGTTGCTAACACTGCACGTATACAAATACATAGTTAAGATATTAAATAAGATCGATTTTTCGATCTTAAGATCGATCTGGTTGCAAAAATCGATAAAAAAAAATTAATATACGGTTCGATGTTCGACTCAAACATTGAAAATCGATCTTCGATAAAATCGAATCGAGATCCTATTTATTATATTTAATAAACATACATAGTTCTGATACTGTATTATAATAGTAATAGTATAGATAGAAAACGTAATTTCATTTTATTGTGAAATCTAGTACTAAGTCGAATTCGTCACTATAAAATATAGATAAAAAAACAGAAACTAAAAATTAAAAACATAAAGCAATATGGCTGACTTTGACTTCAATTTCGCTTCAAGCTTCAATTTGTCTGTAATGTTAGTTTCTGAGTTATCTACGCTGTTTTAAACAAAATCCTAATTTTTTTTGTGATAAACAGCTGGGCTGTAATTCTTGATTATCCGGGCGTCAAAAGTACGGCCTATGTGTTACTAAATAATACTTTCACCATGAGCGAAACTATCATCAGCGATGGAGCCTGTGAATCTGAGAAGCCGGCTCACAATGAAGTCAAGTTCCCGCCTTTCCCTGGTAAACACATTTGTTCTAACACTAATATTTAATCGTTTATAACCCGTATTTTGTTTCAATGCATTGTAATTTCTACTACATATATTCCTATTTGTTTTACAATAATTTCAGATCCTTCAGGTGAAGACTTTGATGATAATGTCTCTGAAGCGGATAGATCCTACTACAAAGAAAAATTTAAAGGTAATTAAATTAATAACAGCTTTATTACTGTTTTTAAATATTGCGACTGCATAAAATTTTATTGTTAAAACATTTCAGATTTAAACACAATCAAAAGGTATAAATTACATTGCACTTCTTGTGATCGCCACTTGGGTTGTTCACCTCTCAATGAACGCATACGTGTTCATCCTATGCTCCGTACACTAGTATGTCATAGTTGTCACAATTTTTACAATAGTGGAGAATTTGAAAAGGGTGATGATGGATCAGAACTCTACTGCCGTTGGTGTGGACAAGGTGGTCAAGTGTATTGCTGCTCTGATTGCCCTCATGTTTTTTGTGCGGTAAATATTCAAATATATTTTATTAGCTCTTAGTATTAGTATTGTGAAATAATTTTCTTAATAACCATACACTGAATAAACAATAAAATATGAGTTTGATAGTACTTGAGTGACTGATATCTAAGATCTAAATCACTTGCCTATCACCATTTATCTCTTGTGATTTAAGAGAGCTCTTAGTCTGGGTTGTTGCTAAGGCCGGTTTTTACTGTAGTACGTAAATAAAACATATCCTACTATAAAATGATTAGTAAGTAAATGTGCTATATTATTTTTAATAAAAGACAAGGTATATTTTTTGTTAACAAAATTTACTATTTCTGTTTATAGTATTACATGTTTTTGTAATATATATTTTTTGTCAATAATCATCAACCTTTCAATATGTAGTCGGTAGTGTAACCAACTTCCGTGCACGTGGTTGTGGGTTCGATTCCCACTCTGGACAAATATTTGTGTGATGAACACAGATAGTTGTACTGCATCTGGGTGTTTTCTATCTATTATATGTATGTATTTACAAAAAAAAAGTAATATACAGTAAAACTCGCTTAAGACGATTTTGAAGGGACCCAGCCAAAAACGCGTCTTAGGCGGGAAAGCGTATTATGCAGGATGGGGAAAATAATAGATTTTGTTTACAAATTTCGTGTACTTGCGTATTGAATTATAGGCATCATTATGTATGTATTTATAAATTTGATAGTGTTATACTTATATCTTGTATATGAACATAGTTTATTATTATACTTTATAATGACATTACTTAAAGTAATTACTTATTTGGGGTTGACAAATAGATTTTGATACATTAGTAATGACAAGGCTTTCAATATAATTTAACTTTTGCAGTACCCACATCTTTACTTTCCCCTAAAGAAGAAATTAAATCGTTTACTGCTGATAATGCCTGGGCTGACAAAATCGGATTTGACTCTCCTTTATCTTCATTGTCACCACTTAGGGACTCTATGATTTTTATTCACATCTTCAATAAGATATTCAACTGAACGGGTTTCATGCAACATTTGTGTCAATGGAAGAATATACAGGAAACCCTACAGTATTAAGTGTGATAAAAATATATGAAAACATGCCTCAAGTTGCAGAGCCTGACATAAAATGGCGTATTATGCGGGAAATCCTATTAAACATGATCGTGTTAAGCGGGTTCTACTGTATGTATTATATCCGAAATCTGGTACCCATAGCACAAGCGTTAGGCTTAGTTTGGGACCAGAGGATGTTGTGTGAAAATGTCCGTGAATATTTATTTATATTTATTTATTTATAAAATGTAAACAATAATGAAAACAAAACAAGAGAATCTACATTCCTTATTTATGTAGGGAATTTTTTTTTATTGCTAACGGTGGCATACGCGCAGTCGGCCCACCTGATGGTAAGTGGTAACCGCCGCTCATGGACTTTGGCAACACCAAGGGCACAGCCAAGCCGCCGCCTACCGTGAGTAAAGTGCTCTTCTCAAAATTCGTTTAAAGAGGGACAAGTCGTAACGCTGGGGAAACACCGCAGCAGGAAGTTCATTCCACTCTGAAAACGAACCGTCTTGGACGAGATCGTCTCCAGGTGGTATGGATGAACCCTAGTACGGCGTCTCGTGGTCCGGTGGTAAAATGGCGATGTTGGTATCACCTCAAACAGTTCGTCAGAGCACTCCCCGTTCAGGAATCGATAGAGCACACAGAGAGCCCCAAAATCTCTCCGCCGCCCTAACGGCTCCAGCTCATCCGTGAGATTAGAATCATCGACAATCCCAACAGCACGCCTTTTCATCGACAATCCGAACAAGCACGCCTTTGCAGTAATTTTTTAACAGGCAATAGCGTGTTAAAAAATTACTGTGGATTATTCCCTATTGCAGGGTGCTCCCTGCAATAGGGAATAATACTTGTACTGTGGGGAACTTTACAAACATACAATTTCTCAGACTCAAAGTACACCCAGACTCAGGCCAACCATTTGTGGATCACAAAAAGAGTTTTATGATTATCTTTTGTCTCACAGCTTTCTAAATAGAGTATATAAGCATAAATTGAATTCAAGCTAAAATTTTAAATTGTTGCTTCAATTCAAAAATATTCATAAATAAGGGCACTACTTATATTGTGAACATGTACACATAATTTTGATAAATAATAAGCATATGCTTAACTTCAAACTGGGGATTGAAGTCTTTGCTGTTCTCGGTCTTGCCACTAAGCTGTCACTGCCATACAGTAGTAATTATCCTTATAATTTTACCAGGCTTCAATGATAAATAGTATATAATATATATATAATATAATTTAACTTTATTATGTGGGATCTGTAGTGTAACATATGCGGGTTGGTTCAATACTGATTAGTTATTTTTATATCCTCATATTAAATATTTACCTCCAATATACTATAATATCGAAGTATCGAGTTCAATTCCCAGACCAATGTCTAAATGTTCATGGAATGACACCTTTCGTTTTTCAAAACATGTATTTTTTTCACAAATCACCCCTAACTCAGTGAAGGAAATTATTGTGAGTAAACCTGTTTGCATGAGCCGCTTGTAAAGTTTGTCAACACACACTGGACCAGCATGGTAGACTACTCAGCCTGAATCCCTCCTACTATGAAAGGAGACCCATGCTCATTAGTCGGTTAATAAAAGGGTTAAATAAAAAGAAATTATTTCTATGATTAGTTCTCTACTAGTTGTCATTGCTGTGTCAGTTCTTTATAGTTTATTAAATATATTCAAATGTTGTTGTTCTAGAAATGCATCAGACGCAACTTCGGCGTCACTAAAATAAAAGAAATTGAAAATGCTGATGATTGGAAATGTTTTAAGTGTAAACCTGAATGCCTCAAGGATTTACGAGCTCTATGTTGGGCTGTATTGCGCTTCTGTGATCTTAAACAAAAGTAATATTTATTTATTTATTAGTCATAAGGGTGACTATTTAATATTCAGTAGGACTGTGCTGAAAAAAGAAAGCCGCGGAGAGCCTTTGGATGCCGTCGGCGCAGGGCCGATCTTTGTGGCGTTCTCTTGGGGAGGCCTATGTCCAGCAGTTGACGTTGAAAGGCTGATGGATGGATGATGATGATGATAGGGCTGTCTGTGTAGGCTCTATTTAGTTAATATGCGAAAAAGTTTACTAACTGCCTAGTGATGTACTGTAGTAGCGTATGCAGCTTAGGAGATCTCTGTCAAGACCACACAAAGCTATTAGGCTTTTCCATCAAATCAAATCCTCTATTGCAACTCAGAAATAGAAAGTTGGCAATTTTCACCTTGGATAGCATGTAGAGGTATTGATCCTGGTCCTAATCTCTCTCCAGGCGTCTCGCTGTGTCGACCCATCGGATTAAGAGATCTGTTCCCTCACACAGACTTGCACACACTCATGCACACATATAATATCTCCTAGCTAATTGGCTAGTATTATTGACACTGCCATCCACTGGCCACTAGGACTGAAATAATTAAGATCATTATTATACATAGATAAAGCTAATTTTTTATTTCTAATTATATAAATTCTATGTAATTACCAAGCCTGGCTTCAACTATCTTTTTAATAACAACTAATACTGCATAGCTGCAATGATAGTGCAAATAAATAGGCAGTACTAGAAAGTTACTTTATATTGATTAGTCAGCCTTAATATGAAACATATTGGGCCTCTGAAGAACATTCATAAATATATTAACAGACTATTGATATATAATGTATTTTATACTTTATTCAGGATAACATCCATGACTAAAGATCCAGACCTCAAAGCAGCTTATGAGAACGACTGTGCATTAGATCTTTCAGAATGTTGTAAGCACAAAACCACTAAGAAAAATCAAAAATTAAATGAATCTTATACTAAGAAGAAGGAAGTGAAGAAAGAATTGGAAACTAATAAAATAGCAACCAATTTGCTGTCTAAAATTACACCTTCCATTCAGGTATCTTATTTGTATTAATGGTAGTTAATTTGTTTATTTAGTAAGCTTTGCATGTTCAATTGTAAATTTATTTTTCGCGACTTGATTAAAGAAAGTTTAATTTCTATACTTAAAAAAATAATTAGGATAGAAAGCGTCCTTAGAAAATTATCTAAGCGACAATGAAAAACAGTTAATAATCTGTTGAGTAGCTTAGAAGGAAGCTGAACAAAAGATAGACGACGTAGATTTCGCAGCTATTAAAAAGTAAATATTGCCAGCGGTGGGCGGACGTTTTTAGGTAATAGCTCATGTTCCTGATATAGTAGGGGGATAAAATGTATACCCGTTGTTAAGTCTAATAAAGAGCTATCAAATACATAAAGTTTAATCAAAATCCGTTCAGTTGTTTTTGCGTGATGCAAACAAACATAAACAGACTACAGAACTAGTTTAGAACGCCTATTTAGCCTATTACAGTAATTTTTCCCAAATATCTTAAATGTACAGACATAGCTCTGTTACAGCTTTATAATAGTATAGATACACATTAAGTATGGAAGCCCCATCCACAAGGTAACTAAAATTATTATTACAAAACATTCATGGGCTACCAGCGGTTTAAAAATAATGAGCATGAGATAAAAACATTACTGGTTAAACTAATATAAGAAACCTCCCTGTCACGGGTCCGTCATCTAGCTAACATAATCTAAGCCACCTCAGCTTAGACTATGTTAGCGTAATCGTGTCACAGACCAACCTGGGCCAGGCCCAATGGTCCCCCCCTGGCTACCTTAGGCCAGGGGTGGCCTACTTCGCCAAATCAAAGGCGTGGGGGTCCCCCAGGACGGATCCCCGAGGTGCGGCGGTCTAAGAGTGGGCGGCAGCGGCGGACCTCGTGATACTCAACCGAGGGTCCGCCCAAACGTGCGTGCGACCCTGGGGCGGGTCGATAGTGGACCTTTCGTTCGCTAGCCCCGGTGTCGCCGCACGCGTAAGGAGCTGGCGAGTCCTGGAGGAGGTCGAGACCCTATCTGACCACAGATGCATTCAGATAGAAGTCTCCCGGACCCTTCAGGGCGCCAGCACCTGGACCCTTTAGGGCGCCAGCAGGGGTCACGCGGCGGACAGAACTCCCGCTTTTCCGCGATGGGCTGTGGGTAAGCTCGACCGGGACCTGCTAGTGGAGGCGGCCATTTTTCAATCTTGGTTGTCTCCCCCCCCCCTGACGGAAGACGTGGCCGCCGAGGCTGGCCGCATTCGCAGCATGCTTACGCAGATCTGCGATGCGGCCATGCCCCGCGTGCGGCGCCCTCCTCGACGGAAGGGGGTCTACTGGTGGTCCCCAGAGCTGGCAGACCTCCGTGCGGCCTGTATTCGTGCCCGGAGGTCCTACACCCGCAGCCGACGTCGCCGAATCCGCGACGAAGAGCGGGAGGGCCGGCTGTATGCGGCGTACAGCAGTGCGCGCTCCGCGTTAAAGCTGGCCATCTGTCGCGCCAAAGATGCGAAAAGGCAGGAGATGCTAGAGGGTCTCGAGCGTGACCCCTGGGGACGCCCGTACCGCGCGGCGCTTAACAAGCTCCGCGCCCAGGGCCCACCCCCTTATGGAGACCCTCCAGCCGGGCTTCCTCTCTGAGGTGGTCAAGGGACTTTTCCCTTCACGGGCGGTGCACACGCCCCCGGTCATGGCTCCGCCAGATGATGACCGGGAGGCCGACGACGGGGAGGTACCGCCCGTGACAACGACGGAAATGGGGGCGGCGGCAGCGCGTATGCGGAGAGGCGCCGCCCCCGGGCCGGACGAGGTTACGGTCGGCGCCATTCTGCGCCTGAAGGCCGCGGCTGCGGAGGCCGTCACCTCAAGGGAAGTGCTATTGGCGGTGTCGCTCGACATCGCCAACGCCTTCAATAGTCTGCCATTCGGCTGCATCAAGGAGGCACTCCGGTACCATGGAGTGCCCCTCTACCTAAGGCGGCTGGTGGCAGACTACCTCGACGGCCGCAGCGTCCTCTTCGTGGACCGGGAAGGGGACGTTGTAAGGAGGGCTATGTCGTGCACACAGGGTTCGGTAATTGGGCCGCTCCTGTGGGACATTGGCTACAACTGGGTCCTCCGTGGCCGACTCCTCCCCGGGCTGGGCGTAATTTGCTACGCAGACGATACGCTCGTCACAGCCCGGGGCAGGACCCTTGAGGAGGCGGCAACGCTGGCCACCTTAGGTACCGCGGAGGTTGTCAGGCGGATCGAGGCGCTGGGGCTTAGGGTGGCCCTTGAAAAGTCGGAGGCCCTAGTCTTCCATGGGCGCCGACGGGGCCCGCCCGCCAGCGCCTCGATAACGATCATGGATATTGATATTGGATGGACGGTGGCACTTTGACGAGCACTTCCGCCGTCTTGCGCCAAAGCTCGTCGGCATGGCGTCCGCCCTCGGGCGACTGATGCCGAATTGGGGCGGACCGAGTCTCGCGTGTCGACGACTCTACGCGGGGGTAGTACGGTCGATGGCACTGTACGGCGCGCCCGTGTGGGCAGGCGAGGCGTCGCTCAAGAGAGGGTGCCCGAAGGGGCTGTCGCCTACGGATCGCGGTCGAAACGACGTGGTACCCGTGATCCGCCGTAACAAGGGCGGGTGGAGGCGCACGGTGGGTTTTTAGTGGGTGAGAGCCCCACACTACCCCGTTGTCTCCCCGGGCAGCGGGGTGTGCGGCAGGACATTTTTGCCCACCTAAAATAAAAATAAAAAAAGGGGTGGCCAACTTGATTTGACCCAAGATCTACTTTTTACTTATGAAACCCTGTGCGATCTACCAATTACACTTATTGAAATTTTTATAGTGCAGTTCAATATACATACGAGAACCTATATGTAGTATTTTGACCAATTCGCGCAGTCAGTTCTTTATATTTTTTTGCCCTGCCGTGATCGACCCGGCTAGTAGCCACGATAGATCGTACGGTCGATCGCGATCGATTGGTTGGCCATCCCTGCCTAAGGCGATGTCGCGGATGGTGCAGCGAATCCTCCTCTGCTCAGGGCCATGCAAAAGGAACTGACTAGGTCTTAGCATCTTCACACGTAGAGGTCTACTTTAAAAAATTGGCCTTAACGGTATCTCGACTACATAGCTTCTCAAGGTCTCAATAAATTCATATAAAATCCTTCAGTTCTAATTTTTTTATTATTATTTATTAATAAAAAAATATTTAGCTGCTCATTTGTACGAATATTATCTGTAATATTTTTTGACCAATGACAATTTTTGATCGTAGCGATTTATTAGAGTCGGAACACTATTCCTCCTCATTCTTGTGTATATAATACTTGCAGTCCCTGATAAATTTGCAGCCAAGGCATTTACATGCTTAGTTAGTTTTTGTTGGTAGTTTTGGCTACGGGAAGTAATTTCTTCTTTTACAGTTTTAAGCCTCAAATATTTTAGAATGTATCTGATCAAAGCGCGGAGAGAAGTTGGACGCAGGCGGGACGACGGTGCTTGTTTATTAGACAAGAAAACCAGTGGTCGCCCTAGTGTCGCTGGTCGGCTTAGCCTTTCTGATCCTTTCGCGGCATTCAAGCTTCTCTAACCATCGCTCTGAAGCAACAGATCGATTGTTGTTATGGTTGTACATAATTGAAACTGGCTTGAATTTGTGCATTTTTGTATCGTCCACCTCGGGTATTTTTTTCCTTCCGCCTTTTTCTCTACGTTGTGATATCCGGACGCATAGAGTCAAGCAAAAGTATTGATAAAAGAAAAATAATGTTGTTTTGGTACTGTATTAGGGAAAGCCATGCGGCTTAGGCAGGAAATAGAGCAATTTTCGATATAGTAGTGGCAGTCTACATTTAAAAAAAGGGTGGACAAGGCAGGAAATATTATTGTTTCGCGTTATTTTCGTCGCCAACTGACTGTGTAAACAACCTTAATCGTCAGATGCTCAGTGATCACCAATATGGTATTCTTCATTTTTAGCAAGCCATATGTCATGTATCTTTAAGCATTGCTAACCGGAAAATTTATAAAGTTAGGTAAAGACTTGCCTGCAGACTGGGTATCGCAGAGGCATTCGTTATTATGCTGATATAGGGCTCTTCTAACGAATCTACTATAGTTCGTGCCATTTAACAATGCGCAAAATGTCACTGTTCCTTTTTGTACGAAGAAACTCCAGAAAAGTACGAATTCGGATCGTTACTCATTTTAGAACTCGCTAGAACCACGTCGTTATAACTTCATAGTACCCGCCACAAAAAAGACCCTAAACAAAATGGAATAAAACCACGTTAATCTGGAAATTAAAAAAAAAACTATTATTTTATTATAAAAATACTTGCAATCTGAAATGTGTCGGTCTTTGTTATGTTAATCTCTCATATCAATGGCATGCATTCCAAGAAGAGTAGGTATGTATTGCAATGCGATTACAGCACTGGAGTTATATTAAATTAAAGAACAAAGTCATACGAGATTCTTCGTAACGGCATCACACGACAACGAATAACAAGCGCAAGATTAGGTACGAATTAAGAATCTGGGCTTGTTTATAAACATTAAATCTACGTGAACAATTCGCTATATAACAACAACAAATTGTTAAAAATTGTAAAAATACAATATTTCCATCCACCATCAGCCTTTTAACGTCCACTGCTGGACATAGGCCTCCCCAAAGGGGGGATAATGCTGTAATCGCCACGCTTGGCAGGCGGGTTGGCGATCGCAGTGGATGTTGTTAATACTCGAGGGAGTGCTGCTGCCCACTCCCCCGGTATTCCCTCAGTCGGCTCTTACGACTCCCGTGGGTAGAGAGAGGTGGGACAATTCTAAAGCCTAAAAAAAAGCCTAAATTCTAAAATAAAAACCATATTCTTAACAAAAATTGTTCCGAAACAAACTGAGGGACTGACAAAATAGTTCTTATAAAAGTTTTTCAAAATACACCACCTTATTTTGTTTTTTATGAGCACTTCGAACATACAAATAAGGCTGGTTTATTTAAATGTATATCGCATACATAATGACAACCATTTTGTTCACAGGTCAAAAAGTTTGCTTCCGTCAATGTGGAAGACACGTCTAAAGCAGAAAAAAAACCTCAAAAGAGAGCGGCCAGTCCAAAATTAAAGTCTCATATGGTGAAGAATCCTATATCGATAGCTCCCTGCCCGAAATTGATATCTCCGATTGGAGTTCCTCCACTTGCAAAAAAAATTAAGGTATGATATTTATAATTTGTCAAAGTCCAGCAAACATGTTGTCATAAGTTGTCATAATGTCAAGTGTTTTATTAATAATCAAGTTCATAGGCAAGACTCGTTTAAAAACAATACAATATACACACTACTACAATATAGCTATATGTCATCTGTAGCAAACAAATTTAGCTTGATTTAAAAAATCGTTAGCCGTGCAGAAGATGTCGTTATTATTTACCGTAAAACCGAAAAAACTATAGCCTTTCTTGATCATCATCAAATTAAAGCCACTGACTGTATCCAAAACGGAAAAATAATGGGCATCATTTGCCCAAACGTGTCAGAAGTAGGTACAACAAACACAATCGGCGCTGTACGTAAAACCGGCCTAGATGTCAAGTTGCGCTGTGCTTTTGTAACGTCCGAGATCTGCAATGTAGTCTCGATCCATTCAGACAGGCTCATACTTCAAAAAAACGTATGCAACTTTTTGTAGAAATAAACCACACATCCGACCATCAAACTAACTTAGTAATAGATAAGGTACAATTTAGATTTACTTCAACTATACTGAAATAAATATCATTTCCGAAGTTGTCGACCCTGTTTCTTCCAAAATTATTGAATGTCACAGGCATTATACTGAAACATAAATTATCATTAGTACCTATGAGACGTTTGATGTTCGTGCGTTCAATCATTGCAATGAGACATTTATTTTTACTTTGCAACAAAGTATGTATCAAAAAATTCAAAATTCAAATTCAAAATGTTTTATTCAGTAGCTAAACATACAATTTAAATACAGTTTTTGAAGGTCTCCTTTTAAGTATGAAATACCTGTGCTAGGAGACCCCGCTCCTCCGTAACTAGGTTCTGTTTACAGATTTTATTATACCTAGTGACATTTTGATATTACTAAATATTAGTTTCACTTAAGTCTATATTATATAATGTTCTATTATTTTAAAGTAAGTTAAGTGAGTCATGTGTGGTGTGTGGTGTATGTGTGCGTGTGTGTGTTTTGGGTAGTGTGTGTGAGTGGTCGTGTAACTGAGGTGAGTTTGTTGAATTTGTAATATTAAGTAACGTAGTGTAATAAGTTTTCTGTTTCATCGTAGGTTTTGGACTTAAGCCATTTTATTATGACAACTTTACACTCATGGTATGTTTTTGGATATATATTTAACTGTTTATTAATTGAGTTATATAAATATGACGATTGCTTAGCATATTGTCGTCTAGCAAAGGTGGAATGAGTGGTAATATTAGGTGCTACAGAGGCTTTTCTTCTTTTTAGTAATACCTTAGGATTGTATGTAAGGGACTTGTGGCGTTTTAAAACAATATGTAAAATGTATAGTTTACGTACTGTAAGTAGATCACATAGTGTATAAAGGTTTTCTGTTGAGAACCTGTAAGTTTTAAAATACATCACCTTTAATAATGATCTTTGCACTCTCTCTAGATCTAAAAATTTTGTTTTAGTAGAACCACCCCATATGGGTATGCAATATATAATAATTGATTGCACTAATGAAACATATATTTGGTTAAGGATCTGAGGTGTAGCAGCGTGTCTTAATGTTTTAAAGATCCAAATAAATTTTCTGATTCTCGTCATAATGAGTTCTAGGTGCAAGTGCCAAGATAGTCGCTGGTCAATCACGATTCCAAGATATTTGGTATGAGTGACTTTTTGTATTTCTGTACATGTGCAATATAGATTATGAAGGTCATTACAATTATGAATTTTAATATTAAGTTTAGGCTGAGTGTGGTTATATTTCGCAAAACATATGTAATTAGATTTAGAAGTATTTAGAGCTAGCAAATGAGTTTTTAACCAAGACGAAATTCTCGATAGTACTTTTTCTGCACTATAACGCACATCTTCCCAGGTTTTTCCCGTAAATACCACCGCAGTGTCATCTGCATAAGAAAATATATGTGCATTGTCTAGGACCATACTACAAAGGGAATTTATGTACACTAAGAATAAAGTTGGCCCTAACACGCTACCTTGCGGTACACCGTACGTTACATCGGATACTTGGCTATAATATTGTCCAATTCTGACCATTTGTTTACGACCCTCAAGATAGTTTTTTAGTAATGATAGCGGGATACCTCTTACACCTATTTTTTCAAGCCAGTTCACGAGTATGGGTACCGAGACGGTATCAAAAGCCTTTTGAAAATCCAGAAAGACCGCCAGACATTTTTTGCCTTCATCCACATTCTTAACGATTAGCGATGTTATCGCAGTAACAGAGTCCTCTGTGCTTAACCCTTGTCTGAATCCAAACTGCGATTGAGAAAGAATGTTAAATTGATTTAGGTAGTTAATTAGACGACTATTTAGTAGTTTTTCTACAATCTTAGAGATGGCGGGAAGGACCGAAATGGGCCTGTAATTATTAACGTCATTTTTATCACCACCCTTGTAAACAGGAGTGATGATAGCGAGCTTTAGTGCTGTAGGGAAAATGCCCTTATTAAAACAAAGATTTATAAGATACGTAATTATTGGGACAAGTAATATATTGGCATGTTTTAGAAACTTCGTAGATATATTATCATATCCTGGAGCACTATCAGTCTTGAGGTTCATCAGTGTAGTTCTAACCTCTGCTGGATCAGTTTCCAACAAGACAAATGAAGAGGCTTGGGGGCTAATTAAATTAATGGAAGTGATATCTACTGTTATAGAGTTTTGGGTAATATTCTCAGCTAGTATTTTTCCAATATTAGCAAAGTAATTGTTAATAGAGTTCGTCGAGTCATGCGGGGTCGATTTAATATTTAATAATTCTGATTGTTTAGTTTTCGCATGTTTATGATTAGTTATATTGTTTACTGTATGCCAAAGCTTTTTAGAATTTTTGGATGATTTTATTATCTGTTCTCGTTCGTAATTGCGTTTAAGTTTTTTAATTAAGTTATTGCAGTAGTTCCTATACCGCCTATATGTAATTTTTAGTATTTCATTGTCTGGTTCAATCCGTAACTTCATTTCCATATTGTTTCTATTTTTTATACATCGTAGTATCCCAGGAGTTATCCATGGTTTTATTATACGATTTCTTCTAGGTACTAGTTTGTTTGAAGTGTTATCTAAAATGCACTTTTGTATTTTACTTATCAACAGATCAGTTAAGATGTTAGGGTCTGTGCAGTTAAGTAAACTTTGCAAATCACATTTTTTCAAGCTATCTAGTGCATTTTCATAATTAATGAAGGATTTACTTGTTTGACACTGGTAATTTTTATTAACTGTATTTTTTAACATAAGTAGAATCATGTGGTGATCTGTGACAGTCGTGTTTATTACCACAACCGAGGCAGAGGAATTGTTATCACCCATTTTTAATATAAAATGATCCAAACAGTTATTTTCCCTTGTGGGGAATAAGTGTCCGGGAAGTAAACCATGCATTGATAACATATTTAAGTAATTAAGTCTATTCGTTTTATCATTAGAATTTTCATTAATCGTATGTATTAAATTTATATTTATGTCACCTGTTAATATAATATTTTTATTTGATTTAATTGTTTCTAAATAAAGGTTTAGTGAATTAATAAAAGTTTCAGCATTTTTATTTGAAGGTGATTGATAAATTCCAATTATTAGGTAATTTTGGTATATAATTTGTAAGCAAGAAGCGTGTAACAGATAGATTTATTTAACTCTAACTGTATGAATATCCTTAATGTATGCTGTCACACCGTCACATCGATTAATGTGGTTTGATGTAGTATAGGATGTATAATTGTTCATAACGGGTATATTTTTGTTAGCGTCTAGTCTACATTCACTGAGAATTATAAAGTCTGGTATAATTTTGAGTTGAACAAAGCTGACGTTTAAGTCATCCATATTTTTATAAATACTCCTAATGTTTTGAGAAATAATTGTGATATCTGTATCTTGTACATTAATCTGTTTGGTAAAATTATGAGCTTCGCATTTATTTGACTGAGCAATATCTATATTGTCTAACTCATGCATAGTTGTAAGGGAGCTATCCATAATCAAAGGCAATAAATATAGGTAGATTATTACAAGATCCGTAGAATCCGTGTACATATTTAAAAAATAATTTAATATGTGTAAATAAATAAAAATAATGTTTATGTTTAATAATAATGCATGTTAGTAGCAAAAACTTTGCTGTAAAAGGGTGTTTTAGATAAGAAACGAGACAATAAAGTATGGTGATAATTTTGTGATATGTATTATATTGGGTAAAGTGTAAGTTAGTGTAAGACTGTGTGTGTGTGATTGAAACTGCATGTTTGTTTGTAAATGTGTAGTGTAAATAGACAAGATAAAAAATGTTGATTCTTAATGTATTAAGGGAAACTTTAGTTATTATATATGTGATCCGTTTCGTGAACTATAATAATAAAAACATGATTATACTATGACAAAGTGTAGATATAAGTATAACACTATTGCCACATAGTCAGATCGTAGTATTCATTTTTAGGTTGTGAACTTGGGCTTCATTTTTAATCATGATTATAGGTGTGTCTTCAGTTTTTCTAACGTAGACTCTTCCATATGCCGTCCAACAGAATTTGTACCCATTTGTTTTGTTAAGATCACGGGCAAGAAAGTATAAACGTGCGCCTTTAGCGGTCAATTGCTCTGACACATAAATAGGAGTATCTTCATTACGAGTATATCCCAAGTGCTTGGCACATAATTTTGTTTTATTTTTGATATTGAACCCTTTACTCTTTTTGATTATATCTGTTTTTAAGTTTGTGGATGAAGTTTCAATGATAACTGGGGTATTCATATCTCCCTCTCTCTTTCCTCGTATTCGGAATATATCTTTTATATCCGATTTTTGGATATCGCAGTCTATACTCTTCCCTAGGCATATTATCATGTTCATTAAGTCTTCTTTAGTTTCTGTTGTTTTTTTTGGGACATTTTTATCTCCAGGTTTGTCTTACGGTGTTCCCGTTGAATATCCTCTAGTTTATCCTCAAGTATTGTTATGTATTCTCTGTCTTGGTTACGCTGTCCCTCCATAACTTCTATTTTCTTCTTCAGTTCTTCATATTGTGATGCAAGGAAAGCTATAGAGTTCCCAATATTAATGTTAGTGTTTTTTATTTCCATGAGGGTAGGTGTAATTTTTTTCAATTCATTCTCTTGTGCTGTCATTAGCGACTTAAACATATCTCTCATTTCTTCTTTAAAATCATTAAAATCCGACTCTTTAGTGCCCTGCCACTTTCGCTTATTGCGTTGTGATATAAAATTTGGTGGGGTACGATCACTACATCCAATGGCATTTAGGTTTGTTTCAGAAAACGATTTATCCATCTCCCTTTCCATTTAGTTACCAGGATAGTATAAATGCAAAGAGGTTGTGTGAACAGAAATAATTATTGCAGATACACCCTATTGGGAGGAGTCACATCCAATGGGAGTGGTTTTAATAACCAATTAGCTCACAGTAGGCGTTAATTAAAATGTTCACTAAATATGTCGTCGCATGCGTCGATTCCAATTCGTAGACAAAAACCATAGGAGTCACAGTACCTTGTTATTGGTTCTTGTTTTTTACGCGCCTAGTACCAGGAAAGCAGCAGTGTTTTAGCTTCTGCGCAGCACCTCCTGTTGTTTATGCACTCCTATTATTTTTTGGTGAATTAATTTTAATTAAATTACTTTAAATTTTGAAATAAACTTTATAAGATTTCAACAGACGTCTACTCCGTACAGAGGTCCAGTGGAAGAGTGGAAGAGAAAAAAAGACCCTTTTAACTTCTGTATTAGTTATGTTAGTTAAGCTATAATAAATTACGTTGGCCGTATGGGGCCGGCTTTAGAATTGTCCCATCCCTCGCTACCCACGAGAGTCGTAAGAGCCGACTGAGGGAATACCAGGGGAATGGGCAGCAGCACTCCCTCTCGAGTATTAACAGCATCCACTGCGATCGCCAATCCGTTGTGGCGTTCTCTTGGGGAGGCCTATGTCCAGCAGTGGACGTTGAAAGGCTGATGGATGGGATGGATGAAATTAACTGTAGTTTCACATGTTTGATTTATTTATATGAAAGTACACATTTTAAATAATAATGTATTTTTCGTTTTCGTGCAGAAGATGTCGTTATTATTTACCGTAAAACCGAAAAAACTATAGCCTTTCTTGATCATCATCAAATTAAAGCCACTGACTGTATCCAAAACGGAAAAATAATGGGCATCATTTGCCCAAACGTGTCAGAAGTAGGTACAACAAACACAATCGGCGCTGTACGTAAAACCGGCCTAGATGTCAAGTTGCGCTGTGCTTTTGTAACGTCCGAGATCTGCAATGTAGTCTCGATCCATTCAGACAGGCTCATACTTCAAAAAAACGTATGCAACTTTTTGTAGAAATAAACCACACATCCGACCATCAAACTAACTTAGTAATAGATAAGGTACAATTTAGATTTACTTCAACTATACTGAAATAAATATCATTTCCGAAGTTGTCGACCCTGTTTCTTCCAAAATTATTGAATGTCACAGGCATTATACTGAAACATAAATTATCATTAGTACCTATGAGACGTTTGATGTTCGTGCGTTCAATCATTGCAATGAGACATTTATTTTTACTTTGCAACAAAGTATGTATCAAAAAAGACCCTTTTAACTTCTGTATTAGTTATGTTAGTTAAGCTATAATAAATTACGTTGGCCGTATGGGGCCGGCTTTAGAATTGTCCCATCCCTCGCTACCCACGAGAGTCGTAAGAGCCGACTGAGGGAATACCAGGGGAATGGGCAGCAGCACTCCCTCTCGAGTATTAACAGCATCCACTGCGATCGCCAATCCGTTGTGGCGTTCTCTTGGGGAGGCCTATGTCCAGCAGTGGACGTTGAAAGGCTGATGGATGGGATGGATGAAATTAACTGTAGTTTCACATGTTTGATTTATTTATATGAAAGTACACATTTTAAATAATAATGTATTTTTCGTTTTCAGTTACCAAATTGTACAGTGAATTCGACAATAAGGTTTCCGAATGTGCAAGATCGTAAGGGTTTGAATACATATTCACGTATACGACCTAAGCTTTATAACGGTTTTACTGGGATTATGTTCTCTAATGTTAATAATACTATAAATGACAACATCAATTTGTCATTAGAAAGTTTAACTCAGGTAATTGTTATTCTAATAGAATTCTGTATCTTTACAAGTAATCGAAGTTAACAATATTCATGTCAAATTATCGTCTTTTCATTTTAACAGGGTTTGGACATGGCAGCTGTGGCAGCATTTTCTGCTAACACTCAACAAGATGATGATGTTGTTTGTACTCCAGACTTTCCAATGGAACCTTTGTGTGAGGTATGTTTCAAAATAGCAGACATCATTTTTCTATCGTCCACTGCTAGACATAGGCTTACCCAAAAGAGCGCCGCAGTTAGTTAGAGAGATGCAGAGCGGTCCTGCGTCTCCTGCATTCAACGGCTGCTTGTTGACTTGAAAAGAGTGTCATTACTATTTCATCGTGCTGGCATAGTATGATTATAATCAGGCACTCATTTATAAGAAAATATATTTTTTCTAAAAATTTTCAGGTTACTGAAGATAATGATGATGATGTGCAATGCATTACTCCAGTCGCGACTGCAGTTTCAATAACTGCCAATCCACCTCCTCCTCCTATGGTTGCAATACCTCGGGTTGTAACTAATGTCACTGATATTAACCCAGAAAATATAATTCAGATGACAGAAAATGATGTTACCGTGAACGAATCCACTGGGGGATTGAAATTCAGAGTTGATCCTCAAACACTATCATCTAACAAAATGTATCGCTTGCCAGATGGGCGCATATTTGCTATTAACGCTAATCCCAATATGCCCGGAGGATATTCGGCAACTATTGTAGCAGTTACAGAAACTAAGAAAGGATTACCAAAGGGAGCAACATATGCTGCTAAAATCAACCCTATTTCCAACTCGGCATCTACTCCTAAAACAAATCGTAATTCTGGAAATCGGACGGTAAACTCTAAACGTACCACGGCAAAGAATACGAAGTCTACTAAAACCTCTGAAAAATTACCAAGAGAGTGTGATTTGAATGTACCTGTTGAATGGTACAGATACAATTTAGTTGATGCAATTGATGCTTTAGAATATTCTTTGTCAAGGCTTCAGAAACTGAAAAAAGAAGCCACCTCTGTTTATTTGCGTACTAGATCCTTACCAGAAATGAGGAGTCTTCATAGAACTCTGGAAATACTACTAAATACTTCTTCTAACAGATTTAATGAGATTCGTGATAACCTTAATAAAGGCCTGAAGGATTATTCTTTTAAAAAAGTAAATGGGAATGCTAGTGAAGATGATGATGATGATGATGTAGAGATATTGCCAGATATGGATGACGATCCAATATTTATAGACGAGAATTCAACCGAGTCTAATATGAATAGTGAAAATCAAGAAGTTGATTTAACTGGTCCTGGGAGTAGTGAATGTAATGACAGTAGCGAAAATAGAAATGATAGTCTTGCCAAGAATGACAATGATTCTTTGAATGTAACCCCAGACAAAGACGCATATAAAGGTAAAAGTTTAAATGAAACAAGTAATAATGACAACTTCTTAGATGCTGTGCTAGGGAAAAACAAAAACGACGCTGAGAATGGGAACGAAGTGAATGGTGGTGATAATAGCATGTTGGTAAATGATGGTTTGAAATGTGACGAATCCAGTGTAATAAAGAACATAACAAAAGAATCATCTAATGAAGATAGAAAAGACGAAAATAAAATAACTTATTCATCTAAAACTAATGCAATCAAACGGTTGGAAGTTAAAATACTCGACGAAAATACCTCAGAATCAGAAGATAAAATATTAGGTCTTGAGAAAAATCCCTCAGAATCGGAAATTAAAATATTAGGTCTTGACAAAAATCCTTCAGAATCTGAAGATAAAATATTAGGTCTTGACGAAAATCCCTCAGAATCTGATGATAAAATATTAGGAATTGACGAACATTCCTCAGAATCTAATGATAAAATATTAGGAATTGACGAACATCCCTCAGAATCTGAAAATACTATATTCGGTCTCGACGAAAGTCTCTTAGAATCTGATGATAAAAAGCAGGATGGTAAGAATCATGTTAAATCGGAAAACATAAATAATAAAGTGCAAGATGTAGAAATGGCTGAAGAATTGCTTACAACTCCATTACTGAATGATTCTGTAAACATTGCAACAAATTCAGAAGTTGCAGCACAGCAAGTCACATAACGGAATATAATTTAATTATATGTTGTCATAGTTAAGTTAAATTTGTATGATTTATACATAAGATAGGTTAAGTACATAAATAAATGTGGCAAGATAGAATAGTGTTCCTTATATTTACAGGCAATCATTTCATAAAGGTGTCACACTTGTCTTCTAAAAATGTTCTATTGAACTCAATTGTATAAATTTCAAATATTCCTACCTACATTCAGCAACTGATAGCCGAAAATTAGTCGTCGGCCCCGTTAGCTGGCTTCATTTTGTAAGTACACAAACACATACATCAATCAATCAATCAATATCATACGTTTCGTAACTCCGAAAACACTACTCAATCTTATATATTTCGTAACTAAGGTATCGTCCGGCGGGGCTGGGATCTAAGTATAATAGTGCCTCAATACAATTGGTGTCTCATTCCATGGGTGTGGTAAGGCGCTGCGAAATAAAAATCAAGGAGGCCATTGCTGCATGAAAGGGTAAAATTAAAAATTATATCTGACCGATAGATAGCCTCTTTGCAGAGCTTCGTTTCCAACAATAAGAAGAAAAGATAGCTATAAATAAAAAGAATATAAAAGCTTATATAGTTGTACCTTTATGTTAAACTAAGATAAGATAGAAGGTGAACATTAGAAAAACAAACTTGATAATAGTCGGTAGGATCTATCTACTCTCACCAAATCATGGAAACCTATTAATGTTTTGTAAGGTACAGATTGTGTGCTTTCAATAATTTGCTTCCTATTGACTTTCATCCCATTTAGGGTAGACATTTATACATATATAATTGATTGCCCTGACTGACAATCAAGGCACAGGACAAAACTGCTAAGACTACGAAGCTGAAATTTGGAATGTAAGTTTATTTCATAACTTGTGCAGCCTTTAAGAAAGGATTTTTGAAAATTCCCTCTATGATTGCGAAAAGTGAGGTGGAGTTTGTATGATAGTCTTTGTTCTTGCTAAATATGAACATGTACTCTTGGAATGCAGTTACAGTACAAAATGATGATGCACTTCAGCTTTTTTGTGTTCATATACTAAGTAAGGGAAATGGGGGTTTAAATTTTCTATGCAACGGTAGTAATGCGGTATTTTTTGGTTTAAAATATCGTATAGCGTGTTTAGGACGTACGCACAATTTTATAAATTAATTAGTTGCTAGCTGTTGTCGGCGGTTGTGCGCCCGTGGAGTCATTTCTTTACGTTCAGTCATTTCTTTAAAGACAAAAATGTACATACGTGTAACTGCCCCAATATTAACGATATGTTTTTTTAATTCAAATTATCTGCGTAATACAAAAAAGATTTAAAAAAAATATTATCGTTTTACTAAGTAATATAATTAGTTTAGAAATATACAGAAGTTCTTATTATAAAATCGACTTATTTCACCCCTTAAACTCGAAAATACAAAAATTAAGGTTTTCGCTTTTCTTGAAAGCCAAGTAGTCGCGAACTTAAAAGTTCACTATTGCCTATAATTAGAGATGTGCCCATCTCAAAATCTTATTGTTTATTTATATTAGTGATGAGCAAAATCGAACTTGTCTTTCAATATAACAAGAGCTAGACTAATACTGCTCAAACTTTCAAGACTAACACCACGGCCACTTGAGCGAGAACAAAATCAAAACCAAGACCGACAATGCAAGAACAAGACCGATCAAAACCTAATGAGGAAGATTTAACTACATACAATTTTTCAGTGTAGGAATAAAATTTAACCTACAACACTCACGGGAAGACGGTATCACTACACGAACTATGCAGTTAAAAAAAGATGTTTGTTTTTTAAAAGCCAAAAGGCTATAAGATCAAGTCTAGTCAAGACCAGACCAAGGCAAAGTATTTGAGCAAGACCAAGGCTGAGTCTTGGTCTTATTTTGCTCATCACTAATGTCGATACTACATACGCTGCTTATCTTTTTAAGTTAACTCAGAAACAATTGTAATAGTATAATAGACTAGCTGATACCCGCGACTGCGTTGACGTTGATGATGTGCTTATATAAATCGTTCTTAGAACTTCAATAACTAGGTATATATAAATACTAATGAAGATATCGCAATACTTTTTAGGGCCAAGTGTCTAAAAAAGAAAATTAGAAATCTTTTTTGAAATCTATCGGGTAGCTTTTACGTGATGCGGTACAACATCAGACATATATCATTTTATTTGTATATATATTATGTGAATTGTCTCTCGCCAGATTTAGTTTAATAAAAGAAAATATATTTTAGGAAGGCAGTATATTTATGATTTTTTTTGAAGAATTATTAGAAAGTAGCTTGTCTTTTTCAAAGAACACAATATGACCTTGACAAATTTCCCTGTTTCGTGGTGGACTCAATAAACATACGTTTCGTAGACACGTACAACTAAACTTTAATTAAAATAACTATGTATTTGTAGTTGGCACAAACATCTGTCTTGTGTATGAATCGAAGGAGTCTGTATCTTAAATGCAGTCTAAAAGTTTCGGGAATTTTAAAGAATAATAATAAATTTAAAAAAACTATGCTTCTTAAAAAAGTTATCACATCGGTTAAATTATGTGTGTATGGGCTTTAGCACCGCGGAAATAGTTAAGTAATGTATAAAAAATGTGCACGGTGGCGACGCTGAGATTGTTCTGTATGTTTTCGAATTTCAGTTAGGTATAGGTTTGTTTGTTGGCGTTGGCACAAGACTTATTAAATTCTTTAGGAATTTATTGTGATGATAGAGGTAATTTATAACTTTATGTACGTCATAAATTTACGTTTACGTATAATTTATATTATGATCTGTACCTTTAAAAATAAATGGAAGATATAGCGGGCTTGTTAACGGCATCATAGGTAGTTTGAAATTTACTGAAATCCTAGAGATACATTCATATATTTCATTATTTCCGACCTGAACTCTGCTCGATCAAATTACAAAAACGCTTTGGATATGTTGGGAACATTTTCCACAAAGATTTAAGCTGATCAATGAGTGTTGAGAAAATTAAAGTGGCATTTAAAACTAAGTAAATAATAGTTATGAAATCACAATAGACAGCTACTTTTTCTATTGTTTTTATATTATCTATTTTAAGCACTTGACATGCTCGTTTAATTACTTTGTTTTCTTGACATCTACTTGTTACTAATATTCTAAGCTCTAAAGTTAAAGGTTTTACTAAATTTTGTATTAGACGATAGGTATATTATTTACCTATATGTATTCAATCTGAAAATAGGTTACGAATTCATTACCTAAATAGTTTTTGTACCTTTGGGCAATTAAACGAATACGATTAACATTGTATGTACTCATAGTACATGAAGTACATTTGGTATATATTATTACATACAATACAATACATTGCGAATGTTTTTTTTTATATTATGGATAGTGCTATGTACCTATATTGTAATATTTAGCTGGTGACTATAAAATGTATAATATATGTATATTTAAGGTAGGTATTAAGTTACTGATTCGTCATTGCATTACTTATGTTTTTATTTTCTGTTTTGTGATAGGCCTCAGTACGATTTTATTGATTATTTAGGTCTTGTATACAAAATACAGAGTTGTATTTCAATATAACGTGTATTTTTATTACGGACATTGTCACTATACCTATAGTAATATAAACCTTGTAATAATTAGATTTTGTTTTACTATAAGTCTTAAGTACAAATAAAATTAAACACATAAATGAGGCAGTAATTTCTTTTATTAAAAAAAAACTTATGCATAGAATATAATAATATAAAATGCAAGTAGTAATATTTTAATCATTAAAACATTTATTACAATAAAATTTATTAAGAGCCGCCTATTTTTCTATTAAAAGGGCTTACTTCATTAAGAATGTTTAGAAGAATTGAATGGTCTCTGAGACTCTACAAAATACAGTTTTTAGACATAATTTTCTATTGGAAATAACCTGTTATAAACCAATATAATAAAATGTGGGATCGAACGACGCTAAAAAAGGTATTTTCTAAAATTAAAAATAAGTCCTTTTACTAAGACAATTGGTTAACAAACACATTTTTATCACATTATTAATTTTTCATTCAATTAATAATAATTATTATCAAAGTACAATGGACTACACAACATCTTTCCACCACAATTTTGTCTTGGTTCATGGAAACACAATTATGTCGTCATGGATCTTCGGCAGCTAATAATTTACCTTATCAAACAAAAATAGTCGAGTGTTCAAGCATTGCCTCTTCCCACAAGGCTTTTGAAGCGTGAATAGGGAAATATATACAGAGCTAACAAAAACTTACATCTTACAAACTAACACTAGTATATATAACTTAAAAAAGTTGTCTATAAAGAAATAAACTTACTCCACACAAGTTAACAATTAAAGTTGCTTTGACTGCAGAGCAATTTTGGCATAACTACGATAATGATTGAGTATGGAGACAAAATAAAAGCGGCAAAATGCAGGTATTAAAAAACATGGTATCCTTATGACCCAGTACTTGCATGGCCATAGATGCGGTAAGATTGCCCTTTCGCATTAATCGGGAATCTACCTACGGCTCAAACTATGGGCCCTTTCATAATATTAAGTGGCTAGCCAACTGGTAATAGTTTTCGAGTTGATCTCCTTATGTAGGTACCTACAAATATTTTAAAGCGACTAATATTACATATCCACATTATAATTAGGTAATTTATGACCTAATAATTACAATTAGATGTGGAAAATTTACAAAAGGTTCAGGTATATCTAATACCCATGTTCTTTAGTAACGGAAGTGACCTTTCCTTGAACGTTCTTCGTGGTACACTCGCATCGGGGAATATGTGCCGTTCGATGATCCATTTGCATTTAATCCTGTAATCAGAAAATTAAATTAAATAGGCATGTATGCCAATGAATAAGTTACCACATGTAAATTATGAAAATAATAATTTATATGAATGAAGTAGTAGAAGAAGAAGTAGAAGTAGTAGAGTTAAAGAATTGTCTATACCTATATGAGTTACAGATATATATACCTTAGTGTATAGTTTTAGCTAATTTCTAGTCAACCAATCGCCAAGTAAAACTCATTTCTTTGATAAAAAAATTTAGTAATTTAAATATTCAGGAACACACAAAACCACCGATGTATTGTCACACAGAGAGACTGCACACGGCGGGTTTATTTAGTGGATGGGCGCCCACATGCTACCTTGTTACGTTAGGTGTTCGGTAAGGTACATTTTTCCCGCCTTAATAAAAAATGTGGTTTTATAAATTTAATCATAGATTATCGTTAGAGCTCGCTAGATCTCTTATGTATACCAGTTTTTATGCATTTAGTTTTGATGCAATTTTTATTTGTTAATCAAGATTAGGTAACAAATTAAAAAAACATTGCATCAAAATCCGTTCAGTAGTTTATGCGTGATGCGCGAACGAACAAACAGACAAAAATGTAAATCCAAACTACGCAATGCATAAGCGCTATGCGCTAGACAGAAAATCGGCGTGTTCCACAATAGGATGGGAATTGGCCTTAGTACTGGTACATGGCATAAATGATTTTTTCTTATTTTTTTTTGTATTGCATGTAGTGGCAGACGAGCCACGGCCCATTTGATGGTAAATAGTAACCTCGCTCATGGACCAACTATACCGAGTGTATTGTCAAGCCGCTGCTCACCATTTCATTTTACCGAAATGAAAGAATAAACGGCTATCTCCTGCTACAGCCAAAACGCAACGATGTGCTTCATGGCCGGTCACGCGGGTGATGGTGGTACCAACCCGCTCGCGCCCGATACCAATTGAGTACTCCCACTTGGTAACCAGCCCTACTACTATTCATGCAATGGATGATAATTGCTTACTTCCCTTAGTCGCCTCATGCGACACCCGTGGGAAATAATGGGGACACTTGTATTCTTAGTCCGTCACCACACGGACAATTTGTGTTAGATTGTTTTGTTTTCCCTCCGAGCGGTAAGTAGGTAGGTACATAATCCTATTTCTTTACTCGGTTCTTTCAACAGCAGTTGAATTAAGTAGGCTAAACGAGCACTGATCACCGCACGAAGTTTTAATATTTGAAATTACCTTTTTCGTTAAGTTGTCCATCGATAGAGCAAGCTTTTAAAAAAAAAATCTATTATGTATTGAAATTCATTATTAATTTATTTTATGATGTTCGGGTTGTTGACTGGTATTTTACGTTGTGGCATCTTATAATATATTATTGGCGGTAATTAGCCAAGCACACTAAGCTACCTATCCTATTGTAGCAGTATAGTAGTGGTACAGGTTTTGTAGCTTGCGCGTATAATCATAACACAAGACAACAACTTCTAAAGCATTTCTTAAGGCTACAAGCATTTTTTTTAACAGTCATCTATAGATTATGAATATACTTATGTTTACCGCACGCGAGCTTATTTACCTACTTTCCTTTGTAAAAAATATTAAATTTCACTTCTCGACGTCCAATGCTTTATGAAACCTGTTGAAAAACAATAAACTTTACCCGGTTAGTTAGTCGCTTAGAAATTTGATTTTACTTATTCACATCATTGGGAAATAAAATGTTAAGTGGCTCTTAGATTAAACAAGTGTGCCACAGAACGGTCCCCGACTATACAATATAAATTGTTGAAATATATTTATTTTCAAACCACTTATAAGTAAGTAAAACCTAATAACTAGATACGAAAAATAAAACAAATATGGCAATAATAACAAACAAGAATAAAAAAAATGAACAAAATTGTAAGTGGTAGAAAAAAGGGCATTGCTCAGCATACAGCAATGTCGTTTAAACATTGCAACGCTAATTTTCAGCAATGTCCTGCTGCCAACACCTGACATCTGCGCGTCCAGTGGTTTACAAAAATTTTAAAAATAACAATGGAATACAGGATAGTTAGTCGTGTGTTTAATTGAAGATATTTCAAAATAAAATACATAATGTCTCATACATTCTGGTACCTATCTATCATAATTAAGTCATACCTTGTAGTAAGTGATTAGGCGGAGCCACGGCGGGGGCAGCGCACCGCGGCGCCAACAGCAGGTGATAGAGTGCGAGGTACACGGCCGCCGTCAGTAACGCGACTACACCGAGAGCTCGGTAAACACTTCGTGCTGATTCCAGAGGCTGCTCCATCGATACAAATCCACCAATAATAGCACCTATGCACCGACCTGTACGTTGGTACAATTGTTTATCAGTTGTAAATAGTAAAGGAAATGTAGAGAGGACGAACAAGAAGCTGTTACAAATTGTTGATTTTAGGATCTATAAATACTGTAGGTACGTCGGACTTGTAGAGGGTACCCGAAAGGGTAAGCCGCCGGCGGACCACTGAAGTAATATCACACAGTTCCAGTGGTCCGCAAATACAGGCGGAGAGACGGCACTTGGCGGGTTTATTTAGTGGGTGAGGGCCCCACACTACCCTGTTCGTTGCCTCTAACGACACCCCGTACGGCTAGGTTTTTTGCCTACGTGGTACTTTTTATATTATGAACAAATAAACTTGTTCATTTTATAAACATTTTTACATATCTGAAAAATATTAATATTTACATTAATTAACAATGGTGATGTAACTAGAAGTGCAACTTACCAATACAGAAATGGGCGATGACCGGTAACGCCTGCCCAGTGGTCGTATATTTTCTCGGCACCAAGTGTCGGAAGTAAAGCACTGCCGTCACCCAGACTAAGCTCAGGGTGAAAACTTCGAGGATTTCACACACTACCACCCATGTATAATCTGTGGTGTATGCTAAACCTGAATAAAACAATATATTTTAGGGTTTCATTTAGTTATTATTGCGTAGGATGGAAGTCGTCTCATAGAATAAATAGCCTTTAAATATTGTTCCATTTCATCAACTTATTTATATTGAGACGAAGACTGCGGTATTTTCCTTTCCAATAAAAAATACCATTGAAATTTTTGTTACGAATGATCTCTGAACTTTAAAAAAGATCCGACAAACAACTAGAAAAAGCACTAGTCAGATTATGAGCATTATTATTTTTCAAGGTATTAGCCATGTCAGATGGTCTAATTAAAAATAGTGCCATTATGCCTTACCATTCCATTGGCGGGTATCCGAATAGACTAAGGATGTAAGAATACAGTGGAGAGATGGAAAACGTATGCAGACACGTCTGGCCAATGTAGTAGTAGGCCATCCTTTAAAAAGTTGCATAATTTCCTAATAGTAATGGATCTGTGTCTGTACATACATTTAATATTTTTGAAAAAAAAAAGAATATAATTACCTACGCTATTTAGATGTCTCTGAACACAAAACATATTTTTTTAAATTTTCTGTCACATCATACATAAAACTGGTACTGAACGGATTTTTATACAACTTTTTTTGTTTGATAGCTCTTATAGTTATACTTAGAAACTGTTTTTTCCCCGCTACTATATCAGGAACTTAAAAACTAGCTAGCTATTAAAATAGCAAATTATCTCGAAGGATATAACTTTAACTCATTTACGTACCGGTGTAACGGATGCCGTAAAATGTAAATGCCATGATGAATACATTGGAGTGTCCAATGTAGTCGACTAGAGCCTCTGCCCACCAGAGTGCAGGCACGGCTGGCAGTGCTCCCGCAGTTAGTGTCAGGCCCATTTCTATTATCGTGCCGTTCAGGTCTCGTATTGTCCTAAAACAATAAATAATTTATTCGAGTTTTGCCAAATCAATGAGTTTTGCCCATGTAATTTCGTTTAGATACTACCTGCATTAAATTATTAAACAGAACCAATATAGAGAAGAAACAAAGACTTTAGAATTTAAAAAAAAATCAACCCTTTTCTGTCCAACTATTGGGCACGAGTCGCCCCTCATGATGAGAGGGATTGGGTAGTCCACCACCCTTGCCCAATGCGAGTTAGTAGACTTCACAAGCCGTCGAGAAAATCTCGCAGGCATGCAGGTTTCCTCACGATGATTTCCTTCACCCAGCTGTGATAAATTGTAAACAAACACACACATCATTTCGAAAAGTCAGGGATGTGTGCCGTACGAGGTCTAAGCCTTGGACTCTGGTTCGAACTCGATACCATTCTCTGTGCATTCCTTGGTTTTACTTAAAAAATAATCCATCAGTCTTTCATCGTCCACTGCTGGACATAATGCGTAAAAAATAATAGCTGAATGTAAATTTGTAACAAAGTGTATGATATAGAGAGTGCGTTAGTACCTAATTAGAACGTACCTACTACGATGAGCTATTGCGCAATTTTTATGGCGGAGCGGTCTGGACGCCGACCTCCCGTGCCGATTATTGTGAGTTCGATTCCTCGCTTAGTGAGATCCACAAATGGTTGGTAGGTGACCTTGTGTCCGTTAAATTGAATGTTTGTCAAATCCCCTGCGATACTAAGATTATTCTTCAGTGCAGGGTGTTGTTTTTATAAAAAACAAACCCAGGAAACTTAATATACTTTTACAAGCAGCCAGCTCAATAAAAATGGTCGTCGTGCGTCCAAAGTAGGTACACACCACCGATATATATAATATATATATATACCCTGTTCCATTAGTTGCTTAGAAAATAATAGACTACGTCCTTTGTATAAGGTTAATCTAAAACTATGCTCAACTCATTGCTCAATTAATCTCCAAAACATTAGCTGATATCTACATATATTTATATAAGTGTATACCTATATATGAAAACAGAGAACAAAATGCTTACGCAATATGAGGCCGCCCAAAACCCCTTACAAATCTATGCAACTTTCATAGCTAGCCAATATTTAGATATTTTTATATATATATTTTTAGCATTTGACATGCTTAATCCTGCTCGTGACTGTTATTTTCGATTTCACATTTTTCACTTTGTGTTTAAAGCTAGCCAATACTTACCAATAATTTTATAATTGTAAATGTTTAATAATGTATACAGGTATAATGTGTTGAGCCGTGTGGGGCCGGCTTTAGAATTGACCCACCCCTCTCCACCCATGGGAGTCGTAAGAGCCGACTAAGGGAATATCGAGGGAGTGGGCAGCAGCACTCCTTCGAGTATTAACAACATCCACTGCGATCGCCAACCCGACTGCCAAGCGTGGCGATTACGGCACTATCCCCCATTCTTGGGGAGACCTATGTCCAGCAGTGGACGTTAAAAGGCTGATGGATGGATGGATGGATAATGTGTTAGAACATAAAGTGCGAATGTATCATGTGTTGTGTACAAGCGCCAATTTTATCTTGAGTTTCTTATGATAAATAAATAAATGACATGTAGATACACTCGTATATATTCATTACTCAGGCATTTAACCGAGGGCGACCAGTATAGAATTTAAATATTGACTGACTTAATTATTCGTTACAGAACCTTCGTTGCCATAAACCAGCAATTATTTGTATCAGTACCTTGTAGATATCTATCCTATTTGGAGGGGTTATAATTCGAGGATTAGTGACAGATACTCTAAATTCGATTGCAATAACAAAATTTTATCAAAAACTAACTGCTGGTTCAGCTGTTTTGGAGATTAGCCTGAACAAACAGACAGATAAAAAAATTGTAATAGGCAAAATATATACTTTTATATGCATTTAATAAAAATGTGTTATTTATATACTATAAACAACAGACTAGGAAGGAATACTATAAACAGACCCGTAATTTTTTATAATAGCGTTAAGGCATCACACAAAGACTTTATTTTAGTAAATCTATCAATTAAGTTAAAAAAAGCTATGCGACATTGGCAAGGTTCTGTCTATGATAATTCTAACAACACCACTAAGTAAATGAAGAATTAAATTGAAATTAAAAAATAACAGTAACAGCCCGGGGGATTATGATGACTCCTTTCCTTGGATGCGCCCTTGATTCCTTACCCTACAAAAATCACAGAGATAGAAATAAGTAGATACTTATACGTACACGACTACCTAAAGTAAATTTTAATTCAAGACTAGCAAACAAAATCTTACGCACAAATAATTTGAATCTATAGAAGTACCTTGGTCTTATAATAAAAGACAAAACGTTGGTCCCGTAATCTGATATTGCAATCTAGCTTGAAATATCAGACCGCGATTTTCGAAGCCTGGAACCCAAGTTCAAATCTTAGGTTATGCAAAAAGTGTTTAAATAAGGAATTGTCTGATAGTATTTAAGGATTGTTGGTGGAAATGGGTATAATTTATGCATGGGCAAAATGTGATTATGTTACATTACACCTCTGCTTACTTCACGTATAAAGACGTGAGGGGAAAATAAATATTATGTGTTACCATGGTAAATATGCATCAATGCCGCTCCACAGCGTTCCCAAAAGAGCGACCACAGCGAAAACAGCCGCAGTTTCAGCTCCGTAACGCCTAACCGCGTTCATTGGCATCGTCAGCACTCCAGTTGACGTATGCCACCACCATTCAGGCGTCGACAGGGGCATATGACTGTGGGAAACATTTTTTGTGTATAAAGTCAAAAGTCGGATTATGAGGACGAATATGGCGTATTTTAACCCCAATTATGAAATCTGATGATGTCCACTGGGCATTATGGCTTCGCCAAACAGCGAGCAAGACGTGACGCGACGCACCACTCACAGAAGATGAGCGTAATAATAACGGAACTCCTGCTGTTGTATTTCGCATGGTAAGTGAGAGTGCTAAAGACTAAACCCCTCCTCTCTCTTTAATATCCACCCTGTCCACCTCCTCTCCCTTCCTCCACCTTCTATCCCTTTCCTTGAAGATGGCGACGTGCGAGTGATGCCTTTTTTGTTGTTAGCGTCTATAGGCTGCGATAACCGCTACCATCAGGTGAGACGTATCTAAGCTTTTTTGCCACCCTCGTGTTGTATAAAAAGCTATTGCGACATTATGCATTTCATTCAATAAATGATTCATTTGTTCATAATCATTCATGATTCATTTATAATATTTCCTCCCATTTAAATTGCTAATAGAGAGAAAGTAAGATCATTAGTAAGTAGACACGCAGGTCGGTGTAGGCAATACCTACTCAGCAAATCTGTGACATGACTCCTGTGGCAGGGCAGTCAGCGTCACCGCCGGCGGACCACAGAAGGAATGTAACATAGTTCCAGTGGCCCGCTAATAAAGGCGGAGAGACGGCACACGGCGGGTTTCTTTAGTGGGTGCAGGCCCCACACTACCCTGTTTGTCGCCCCGAACGACGGGGTGTGCGGTTAGGAACATTTTTTCCCCGCCTAAACCAAAAAAAAAGGGCAGTCAGCGTCACCAGAAAATAAGTTGTAGGTACCTATATATTGTTATCATAACAATATAATTATCTCTTCGTTTGAACATTGAGTATTTATTAATCCTATAATGTATACCTACACAGAATTTACAAGTCAAGCAGAATAAATTTAATCATGAACGTACCTATCAAATATGAGAATGAACGCGCCAATTAACATAAACACAGCGTGCAAAATGAAGGCTACGAGGTACGGAGTATCAGGCATCTGTTCAGCAGCCAGTCCAGCTAGCGGCGGGAAGATGGCCAATCCAAGGGTACCGAAAGCTAACTGCCGACCAACATCGCCTCTGCCAAGCGAAGTTTCTCTGGTAGCGATGACACACGCGGCGCCGAGCAACGCGAGTGCTGCAGTTGGCCAGATGTCCGAGAGGATTCTGAAAGTTTATACAATGTTTCAGTAAGAGTATTTGGTTGTGCGTACAGTACACACAATTATGCAAAAGAGGTGGTATATTGGTATAAACCGAGAGCGCAAGAGCCTTTAATTTTGACCAGGGTCGATACTCGTAGTTCTAACACATTTTCCAAGACATTTGGCTTGTGTGTTATCTACCTATACCTACTATGTTCGTGGTTGGGAAATATGGTACGAACAACCTGCCCTGTGCCGTCTCTCCACCCGTATCTATAAGCGGACCCCTGGAATTGTGTGACATTACTTCTATAGTTTATTAGCTTCTCTACGTATCCAATAATGCTCTACAATTTGAGGATTTATGGATGATCTATTTTTTATTAGTGGTAGGGCCTTGCTTGTGTCAGCATGAATGGACCGCCTCGATCGGGTAAGTATCCCCCTCTCACAGAAGATCAGCGTGAAACAACGGTGGTACTACTACAGTTGCATTATTTTCGTGTGGTCAGTGAGAGCTCTGGTCGCCCGAACCCCGATTATTTATTATTCTTCCTCTCTACCTGCTATCTCTATGTACTATATATCCTAGTAGGGTAGTAGGCTTTATAGGCGTGTCTAAATACAAAACATTTTTTTTAGAATTTTTGTCTGTTTGTTTGTCGCGTATCACCGAAAAAGTACTGAACGGATACTGAGGCGACTTTTTTTACTTGCGGTAGCTCATGATTGCCGTGTGTGGCCGACTTTAGAATTGTCCCACCCCTCTCCACCCATGGGAGTCGTAAGAGTTGACTGAGGGAATACCAGGGGAGTGGGCAGCAGCACACCTTCGAGTATTAACAACATCCACTGCGATCGCCAACCCGCCTGCCAAGCGCAAAGGCTAGTAACTTATAAAATTAATCTTATAGAGTCTGCCTTACACATATCATAGTCCTTCACAATATCCTTTTTTCAACCCATTACTGTCCTACTATTGAGGATTCAGATCATAGTCCACCACCCACCTAGCCCAATATGCATTGACAGAATTCACTCACATGCCGTCGAGAAAATCTCTCAGGCTTGCAGATTTCCTTGCCACTAAAGTAATGTCACACAGTTCCACCAGTACAGGCGAAGAAACGGCATACAGCGGGTTTATTTAGTGGGTGAGGGCCCCCCACTAACCTGTTTGTTGCCCTGAACGACGGATGTGTGGTTATGTACATTTATTTCAGCCTTAACAAAGAAAAGGCTTGCAGGTTTCCTTACGATGTATTTGTTTTACCACGCACTAAAGAAATACACACATAATTCCGAAAAATTGCGAAGACTTAGTGGTATGTGCCTAGCGAGGACCTTGGACTGAAGATCGAACTCGATACCACTGTCTTTGCATTCCTTTGTTTTGTTGCTAGGCTATCACTGCGACTTATTATTAAATTAATTATTTATGCAAAACAACAATAAAAAGGATATCAAACTCATTGATAGCGTTTTACATTCTATACAATAAATATTGTAGAGGAAATAATCGATTAAGGAAGTTTAAATGATTATATTATATTGCAACGCAATAGTTATTCATTCATCTATATCATCATCATTATTACTCATTTGTATATTTAAATGAAAATTGAGTCATCGTTTCTAATTAAAGGGGTACAAGTAATCCTATATGTTAAATCAAAAGATTTGATTTTCTCAGTCCATGAGCATACCTAATTGAGAAAGTCCCAAATCTCGGATGTATTCCGCCTCAGACTTACAAAAAAAGAAAGATTAACATTGTCAACTAAAAAGTGAAGCCACTTTTTTAAAGATGTGTGCGCGGAAGTGTTGTTCCCGGAAAGAAAAAAGCCCTATTAATTTGGGTATTTTTTTAAAAGGAATATTAGTATAAAGTAAGTTCACAGCATATTATGATATAGTAAATATTATGGCGCTGACGACGTATTCGTGTACGTAACGTACTTACGATATCGTTGAGTCATTTGGGGTAATTTTAAACCATTTAGTAGCACTCGTGGTTTATGTCACTTCATTTTGGCATGGTTTTGTATGTATTTGTGTACGAGAGCACGTGTAATTACTAGTTTGCCATGGTTTTAAATGGTTTTACTGGATTGTTCGTAATGAACCCTCTATACATTTTTCTTGGTCTGAGAATACAGCTTGATATTACGACAACGCAGATGCACTTTTGCGCCTAGCGTTGTCGATTAGTTCCTACGCGGATGACGCATGTCGCGGGCGACATGATTCCAGGTTATGAAGAATCCGTGTGGTTTTTACGTTCTCTTAATACTAAAAAATAAATATTTTTGATTTCAAAAACTGTTCACTGTGATTCTTACTAACCACTAATCCACTAGTAAGTGACGTCACGCTATAACAATAGATTTTTACGACTAGAAGTAATAAATATGTTGCCTTGAACACATTGACACACTTTCGTAGTTTCCTTGAAGTTATTAAAGCGAATCGGTGACCGCGTCATATTTTATCCAAACACAAGAACTACGAGTACCTATGTAATCGGAAAATCTGTGGGGTTACGCCGTTACACTGACTGACCCCATTCGCAACGACGACGTAAGAGAACGAGTATGTATGAAAGAGAGTAAGATGCGAAAGGGAATGCTCCGATGGGTCGGACATGTGGCAAGAATGCCGGATGAGCGATTGTTTACGAAGATATACAATGCTAAAGTGGAAGGTACAGGGGGAGGTCAAGACCCACCTATCATGTATTGAAAGAAGGTAGAGTGAGTCAGGAGTCTCGGAAACCGGCAAGCGTATATAAAGAGAATTATGAATGTTGAAGAAGCGAGAGATGTATGCAAGAATAGTCATTTGGCACTCTGTTCTCTCTGCCCCGCAGGGGAGATGGCGTGATGATATGTATTTATATATGTAGGTATGTTGTACCAAACTACTAGAGAGTAAACTATATACTATAACAAATTGCTTCCTGCCCAGTCTGGAAGAAAGCTTTAGATTGCAAAGCTATCGTACAATCTTCTCGTTACGCTTTAAGTCTCTATCTCCGCCTCACGTTTAGTCTTATAAGAGCATATTACATGCTACAAATAATAGGGGTTAAAGTATGTAATTGCCGTTTTATTGTAATAGGTACTTCGAATTGACATAGAACCTTCATGATTTGAGATTTTTTGAGTGAAACTTTTTTCAAATGGTACCTATGAGGTTCTTCTTTTAAAAAATGTGCAACATTCGATTAACGACTTTCATTTGTTTTTTTTTATTCAGCTTAGACAAGAAAGATGGATACTTCGAAAATTCGAGTGATTTTTGAATACGAGTTCCGACGCGGAACTAACGCTGCAGAAACAGCTCGCAATATCAATGTTGCGTTTAGAGAGGGGACTGCTAATGAATCCACCGTGCGATATTGGTTTGAACGCTTTCGTGATGGAAATTTTGATTTGAAGAACGAACCACGTGGATGACCGCCCACACATGTGAATAACAATGAATTGAAAGAGATGGTGGAAGCCAATCCGAGCCAAGCTACCCAGGAATTAGCGGCATGGTTTAACGTTTCCTTACCAACAATATTAACTCATTTGCGTCAATCAATAAAATAAAAAAAATATGAAAATTGGGTGCCTCATGATTTGACTGATCTGCAGAAAGAAACGCGTGTTGAAACTTGTGTTTTGCGTTGTTGAATCGATACAGAAATGAAGGAATATTGGATCGAATTGTGACGTGTGGTGAAAAGTGGATTCTTTGCGATAACCATAAGCGAAAAATGCAATGGCTGACCCCAGGTCAAACGCCGCAACAGTGTCCTAAAGCAAAGCTTACCAATAAAAAGGTAATGGTAACTTTTTGGTGGTCTCAGCATGGTGTTATTCACTATAGCTTTCTCCGATCTCGTCAAGCAATAACGGCAGATGTCTACTGTGCCGAACTCCGAACAATAATAGCAAAACTTGTAGTGAAACAGCCCCGACTCATGAATCGATCTTCACCATTATTGCTCCATGATAACGCGAGACCTCATACAGCACGAGAAACCGTTTTAACTCTACAGAAACTGCAATTAGAAACCATTCGTCACCCTCCGTATTCGCCAGACCTTGCTCCAACGGACTACCATTTTTTTCGTGATTTGGACAATTTTCTACGTGATAAAAAGTTTTCTTCCCAAGAGGCAGTACAAAATGCTTTCACACAGTGTGTAGAATCTAGATCACCAGAGTTCTATCGCAAAGGCATAAATGACCTCCCTATTAGACAGCAGCAATGTATAGATAATAATGATAGATATTTTGATTAAATAAATATGTTAAATGAAAAAAAAACTAATTTCAATTTTTCAGTACCAATCGGCAATTTCATACTTTAACCCCTAATATTTTGATCTATATTTTAGTACTTGACATGCTCAGCTACTTTTAAAGTACAAATTATAATTTGTGAATAAGGAAAAAGAGTATTTTTAAAAAGAGTATTTATTTTTCGTTTAATGTATGTAAATGATTTCGATAGGTGGCGTTGGTCGTTAAGACAAATGTGGTAAGAAGATTGGGTATTTCTAACAAATAGTACGGTAGCTCAGTGGATTAAAGCACTACCCCGGATAGGAAAGGACGCAGGTTCGTTTCCTGCTCATACTAAAATACTCTTTTTCCTTATTCACAAATTATAATTTATGCTAAAAATAATTGAGAATTCGTGCTTTGAAATGTAGGGTAAACTGTATAATGATTGACACTCTAAGCATATTTAAGATTGATATATATATATATATATTTTAAATTGATAGGTGTTTAAAAAGTCAGCAAACATTAATAAAGGGTTCAGAGTATGTATATTTTCAAGTGAAAATGCATTAGTCAATCTAATTAGAGATTTTTAATAGAAAAACAAATAAAAACAAAAAATATATTACAAAATTACAGTCATTGGCACCATGTACATTTACTTTTATTAAGTCAGTCATTGGCACCTAATAAAGTAAGATTATAACAGAAAATTGGTCAAAAAAAAAAGCACTCGTTGCTATTATTTACCTAAAAACTAAGCATAATAATAAATAATCTATGTTACACCCTTATTAGAAAGTGATGTTTAACAGTTTTGCATGGCACCGGTATATATTTATTTTCTTTAGTGCTGCCAGCTATAATATTATAAAACCTACTTTTTTCTGCAAATAATGTTACTATTGCAGATTATGAAAAAAAGTAGAACAAATGTTTTTTGCTATACCAGTTCTTAATATTTGAATTTAAAATCCAAAGTGCCAATGACTATGGGGGTGCCAGCAATACTATAGATTACCCTATTTGACTTTTGTTAGTTATGAGCTTGTAGCGGAAAGAAAGAAGAAGCTTACTCTCCCTTCTTGAGTATAATAGGTCTAGTAATGTAAGTAGATATGTTAGTTGGCTGTCCTGTGCCCCATTTATTTCTATAAACAGTGATTATCTATAAATATCCACACTATTATCAGGTTCGTCTTCACACTATTTAAAGATTAATAGTATTTGTATCCCTCTCTTACAAAGTAGGTAATACATTAGGTATTAGCCATAGCCCGCGGCTCCGCCGCAGCCATAAGCTAGTTTTTAGTTTATATCTCACGTTCTCCATATAGTAGCGAGCTAAAATGTATACCCGTTTTTGTAAGTCTAATCAAGAGCTATCAAGTATAAAATATGCAACAAAATACGTTCAGTAGTTTTTGCGTGGTGCGCGAACAAAACAGACAAACAAAAAATATAAGAAAATTGTTTTGTGTTTAGACACGCCTATACATATAGGCTACTAGCCTTTGCCCGCGGCTCCTCCGCAGCCAAAAGCTAGTTTTTAGGTTATATCTCAGTTTACCGATATAGTAGCGGCATAAAATGTATATCTACCAGCTGTTAAGTCTAATCGAGAGCTATCAAACAAAAACAGTTGCATCAAAATCCGTTCAGTAGTTTTTGCGTGATGCGCGAACGAACAAACAGATAAAACAGACAACAAAATCTAAAAAAAATCGTTTTGTGTTTAGACACGGCTATATAGCCTAATTCAGTCATTTTGTTTTCAAATATCTTAAATGTACAGACACAGCTCTGTTACATCTTTATGATAAGTAGTTAGGATACTATTCTATGTTATTATTATCTTTCTTGCCTTATCCCAAAAATTTATTGGTGTCGACTGCCGGATAAATTCGGTTTAGCTGATTAAGAAGACCTCCACAAGTGGGACAATTGGCGACTTCAGGTCACATGATAGCTAAAAGCAATGAAAAAAATCCTTAACATTCGACTAGTGTGCGCAATAAATAACATTGCGCTTACATTGGCGCCGCGCTTACGGCTCACCGCTTGTTGACGGCTAGACGCTCAATGGCTAGACGGCACCATGAATTTTAAAGTCCAAACAATACGCGAGTTGGCCATAGCAATTGAGGAAGGGGAAAAGAAAATAATACTTATATGAAAACGAAGGAGAAGTTATTGGGTAGGTACATACAATATGAATAAAGCGAGGAGATCTAAATGGGAATTTCTGACTATTAAAAAGATTAATATAATAGATGATGAGAAAGTTTATATATCTTTATATTTATTTACCTATTATTTTATTTACGTGGGAGGGTCGAGACGGGCAAGCGTCGACGAAAAGACGCAAGCGCCACGACCGACGGATAGGCGTAAGCGCGTGGATGACGTGCCGTAAGCGTGGGTGCTGCTGGTTGACCACGTGCCGCACCACGCTCATCCCGAGGCGAGTCGCTTACGTTACGATTCCGATTAATGTGCTTTGCAGTAGGGCAGTTTCATACAAAGAATATTAAACTTATGTATTATACTAAATTTGAGCTGATATGGTTACTATCCGTTTGCTAGTTGATTATATCCTTTATATTACACCTGCCAGCAGAAAGTACCTTCTTCCTTATTTGAAAATAATACAGAAAGTACTTCATTACTGTCATATGAATATGGAGGAGGAAAAAGTGTAGAATTAAAAATACATTACTAATGCGCCGAGCGGGAGGAAAAGCTATATGAAAATCCGTTAATAACGCGTTTTTTTTTAATTGGCTGATTTAATACTGCTTAATTTAAATAATAGTATATTATACTAAAGTGAAAAAGTTTACAAGTCTAAAGTAAAAAATAAGTCTCTCTCCCAGAATGAGCAAATGAATAACCATTGCATTTTTTTGTGCATTATTAAAATAACGGGCCTCGTGGCGTAGTCGCGGTAGTGTAACTGACTTCCGTGCACGAGGTCGTGGGTTCGATTCCCACTCAGGACAATTATTTGTGTGATGAACACTGATATTTGTACTGCGTCTGGGTGTTTTCTATTATATGTATGTATGTATTTACAAAAAAAAAGTAGACGTTGTGTGAATTGTCCGTGAATACTTATAAAGTACTGTACCTATATATTCAAGAGAAACTGCGATTCCCGATCTCGCGTGCTTTTAAAGCCCTTGCCTAAGGCTTGCCTATCACTTTCTCCCCTCGGTGAAACATGTACTATTTATTGCCCTACCTTATAAACAAGTAGATCCAAAATGTAAAGCTCGGATCTCCAATCACGAGTCGGCATTCGGCGTCAGCCAATACGCCATCCGGTTCGTCATAAGGATCGAGAACTTGGCAGCGCACTGCTGGCTTGCACTCGCTATTTTCCATTAGTATACCCGCCAAACGTTCCTCTGGCACGGAACACCTTGACGGGCCAGCTGTAGTGATAAATAATTAATTATTTATTTTATTAGTAATTTTAATATTTTAAATAAAAGTTGCAATGGTAAAAATGGTAGCCCCAGTAAAAAATCTTATATGTTTTGATCTATATTTTAGCACTTGACATGCTCAGCTACTCTTAAAATACAAATTATAATTTGTGACTAAGGAAAATGAGTATTTTAGTACAGGCGGGAATCGAACCTGCGTCCCTTCCTATCCGGGGAAGTGCTCTAATCCACTGAGCTACAGTACTATTTTTTAGACATACCCAATCTCCTTATCACATTTGTCTTAACGACCAACGCCCTCTATCGGAACGCATTTACATGCATTAATCCAATATAGTAAGTTTAATTTTGCAATTAAAATTCTTACATTTTAGCACTTGACATGCTCAGCTACTCTTAAAGTACAAATTATAATTTGTGAATAAGGAAAAAGAGTATTTTAGTACAGGCGGGAATCGAACCTGCGTCCTTTCATATCCGGGGAAGTGCTCTAATCCACTCAGCTACAGTACTATCTTTTAGACATACCCAATCTCCTTATCATATTTGTCTTAACGACCACCATATAGATCAAAATGTTTAAAAAAATCACGCCATCAAATAGTATGAATTTTAATTGCAAAATTAAACTTACTATATTGGATTAATGCATGTAAATGCGTTCCGATAGAGGGCGTTGGGCGTTAAGACAAATGTGATAAGGAGATTGGGTATGTCTAAAAAATAGTACTGTAGCTCAGCAGATTAGAGCACTTCCCCGGATAGGAAGGGACGCAGGTTCGATTCCCGCCTGTACTAAAATACTCTTTTTCCTCATTCACAAATTATAATTTGTACTTTAAATCTTATATGGTTTTCAGTTACCATTCAATCTGCAAAGGTATTTATCCAAATACTATATTAAATTAGAGTTGCCGTGTAGTAAAAAAAATAAAAAAAACACTAGGTTAAGGATCATAATAACATAATTCCTATTAGGTACCTACTCATTTAATTATTAAGATTAGCCAGTTTTTATCAATGAAAAACATTTTGAAACCCTGTAACTAAAGATTAGAAGTATATTTCATTGCCAATGGTAAGTGGTTAGAGTACCTACTATACAAAATACTCATTAGGTTTAATTTCTCATCAACAGCAAGGAAAATAACGAAATTACTATTGATGCTTCAGCTAGTCTACCACTAGATGTTCTAACCAAACCAAAATACATAAATAGGTACGGCATATAAGACAAATTGATTGAACTATATAACTTCAATTCACTTGTGATTAATTTCGTTTATTCAAACAATCTTTTTAAGTTAGTTTCGTAAAGCGTACCTACTTATGTAACAAAAATAGAGTATTTATTTTCAAATGTTTCCTTAATCATAATAAAAATTAAATTATCATAATAAAAATAGTCATCTGAAAGCTTATTCGAATAATATTACTGGACTAAAGAACTTACTACTCGTGCAGATAAATAATGGGATTATAAATGGCGTCGCCACTATTTACTTCTCGCTCACACATTATCGCCGTCTATACTCACACCTAACGGTATAGACAGCAAAAAAATAACGGTACTCATGTTGCGTGATCTATTGTTTATAGTTACGCCGTAGTATGCTGACAGTACAGGCTCAATGTGTCGCCATTTATAATCCCATTCTTTATCTGCACGAGTAGTAGTAGGCATATATGAAAACGTGGTTGAACGTTACCGGTTCGATAAGTGCACCAATCAGAATCAGCTGTACTGTTATCCTCTGGCAGGTCCGGTGCTATAAGGGAGAGAGGCACGCGTAGTCTTGGCTGATGCTGCATGTAGACTAAACACTGGCCATTGTAACAGAAGTGCGGTGGGTTTGCTTCGAACTGCATGGCGTGATGAATCTCTTCTTCTTCTGTCACTGGTGATTCAGAAGTCTGTAGAAACAAATTAATGTAATAACTTTAAGCAATTGGTTGATAAGGAAAAAAATATCTTGATCCTAATTTTAATTATACCCGAAACTTATTGAAATCAGGTTTCTAACCGAACCTGATTTAGTGGATAAAATCGTTCTACCTTCCACCTCGAGTCGTTAGTAAGCTGTATGCGAAAGTATTGATTCATAGTGTTGTGACAAGGATCGACAACAAAATCGAAATTAGATCTATCAGTGAGATTCCGAAAGACTCAGACTAAAAAAAATACGGTTTGTTTTCAACGCTTATTTCTACCACGTACTCGTACGTGTGTATTAGTCTCTGAAGAGAACGTCTTGTTGCGACGTTTTCCTAGCGTTGCGATAAGATTTGAGATCTCTTTATTCATTGTTTGCCACCGTTGGTAATAAAGAAGTTGTAGGAACAGCTCAACTCTTTGCCTTCAACCCAAAGTTTTAGATAAAGATATAATTCGTTGATTTAGAAAGGGTTTATGATATTTATAAATTAAAGGTGGAATTAATTGTAGACGCTGATGTCCATAATGTATAGGGTGAATTACCAACTTCGTTGAAAATATTAAGAGTCCCAAGGAAGGACGTAGGACTGAAAGACTCCAAAGCATGCATTAGAATGAACGGAGTCGACACTGGTTGGCTTAACTTCAACATATATGTATTAGACAAATATCTTCGATGCCGGATAGGCCTTTACTTGTAGGTATATGAGTAGTTGTTTACATGATTTGAAAAGCGATTGTGGAATAAAAACAAATGTTTCTTTACGTCGATGATCTACTTGTCACCTGCATTGAAACATAAGTGAAATGATTAGTACTCTGACTAGTACTCCGTGATTAGATGGTACAATGGTGAAGAGAGTGAGCGGAAAGTGAATACTGAAAATAAAGTAACAGATGAAGAAGATGTTATCATATTAATTGTTGTCACATTAATTCAATTATTGTTAAATATAGTCATTATTTTTAAATCATTTTATAAATAAAATTGCCTAACCAGATACCCATAATATAAAAACAGAATGTGTCACGAGCTCCAATTTTGCAGATACCTAGCTAACCCTCCGAGGAAGTGTAGTTTTGTATAAAGATTGTCAAAAACTGACTGTTACAATATGTTCTTTACATTACCGTTGCATTAGCGATGCCTTGATACATAGGACTGAGAGTGGTGGTGGTAGACGTTGTAGTGAATGGTTGCCGCACCCATGTCATGTTCTCGTCTGCACATCCATATTCGCATGCTGTCACTGCCAGTACGCCAGTCTGCGACGTCACAGTTAATATTAAAATGCTTTGTTATACCGTAACTATGGAGTACTCTCGGTTCGGTGGTTAGGTTTTCATTCGTTATCCTAAAAGTAAATTATTTCTCAATTCGAAAGAGAGCTTTGTTAAAAAAAAAATAAAGATTCTTACAAAAAACAGAATACCTGTTATGATCAAAGAGACTATGTGGCAATGCTAAGCTTCTTCCAGGAATCCAGATAAATACCTAAAATTGCCTAGTTCCATGGGCTCTATAATATTTTTGTTGTTTATTTTACTAATAATAAAGACTATAGTCTTCAAACTGAAAGTAACGGGTGTGTTAGATTTAGAGGGAGTATTCATTGTCTTCGTCCTTTTTACGTGCTCGTCACATGTTGGGGTAGCATTTTTTCTCTGTCCAGGACAAAGAACAAGGTACTTACCTAAAAGGCTTGATAGGCACCAAACCTTTACCTTTCTTATATGTCTACCTGTGCCTTTTCGCCTTTTGTTATAAAGTTTCTATTTGCAAATATAAATACATTTTATTATTTTTGTTATAATCTTACCGATCACTTTTAGATTCTACATATAAACCTTTGAAGAAACATTGTATTAAGTAGCTACTCTAAACTCTTAAGCATGTTATTATTTATATTTATTGTGAATAATGTTAAGTAATATCTGTACACTGACCTTCTCACCAGACCATCGGTTGCATCGCATGTCCTCTTTGCACACTTCTTGCATAACATAAGCGCTATCCTCGTCGCACATAAATAGTACCTCAGGTCGTCGAGCCTGATAAAGTAATAAATTATACTTAGATGCTTATCTGTTTTATTATAAAAGACCAGTCTCACACTTGTTAACTGGGAGTATTATTCTGTATTACAATATACATAATATATAGGTGCACTTTACAAGTTGACAAATTTTTTTATAAGTACTACACGGGTAACAAACAAGCATACGGACTACTTGATAAGCGGTTACCGGAGCCTATAGTCACCAGCAACACCAGAGGCCTCACTGGCGCTTTGCCAATACCGAGCAAAGTGATAAGTGGAGGGTAAGAATAATATAGAAGAGGGATAGTGCCTCCGGCGGTCTCACTCACCATACGAATCACAACATTAGGAATATCTCCATCCATCCATCCATCAGCCTTTTAACGTCCACTGCTGGACATAGGCCTCCCCGAGAATGGGGGATAGTGCCGTAATCGCCACGCTTGGCAGACGGGTTGGCGATCGCAGTGGATGTTGTTAATACTCGAAGGAGTGCTGCTGCCCACTTCCCCGATATCCCCTCAGTCGGCTCTTACTATTCCCATGGGTGGACATGGTGGGACAATCCTAAAGCCAGCTCCACACGGCTATCTACCGTTGATTAAAGCTGATCTTCAGTTAGGGGGTGGTACTTCCCCGATTGAGCCGGCCCATTCATGCTGGGACTAGCAAGGCACTAACAAAAATAAGTGCATCTGCAATGAGATTTCTCAACCTGATGAACGAACAACTCGATACACAATTTCTCAATGGATTGCGTAGTAGCTAATGCAAAAGATCAGAAAACCCTGCACTAAGGAATAATCATTGTAACGCGGGGGACTTTATAAACATACAATATCACGGACACAAAGTACACCCAGACTCAGAATAAAAATTTGTGCATCACACAAAGAGTTTCCTGTGTAGGAATCGAACCCACAACACTCGTGTAGGAGGCCGTTATCTAAGCCGCTCCGCCATCCGTATAGCCAAACGTAAATACCGGGGGATATATAGGTACGATGTAGGTACGATATTGGGGTTAAACATTATTGACGAAGTTTGGCTGGGTGACTATTAATCATATCTATATATAAGGTAGTTTTATAGATACATCAGGTATAGATACAAATGTACCTACTTCCTTTATACTACAGCTTATTTATATCTGATTCCGTAACAATCAATTCCTTATTTGAAAATGAGTAGATACTACAGCAATGTCAGTAATCAACCAAACAACGCAACACGCGTGCACTCTATTAGTACATTTTAAATGCCGCAGTCTATGATGGTTATTGGTTAAAAAGTATGTAGGAGAGAATAATAATCGTACCTCATGGCGTTCTGTATATGGCACAGCTAGTAGCAGTGTGTAAAACACAGCACTGAGTAACAGGCAAATAGCCGTGATCATGCGAAGTAGACGCCCGGATCCGCTCGGACCGGTCCCACCTCCTGTCGAACCTCGGCCCACTGATAGCCTGTTTAATAATAATTATATAACAGTTTACTTTGGCTGCGTATTGTATGGTTAATGGCGAAAACTTCATCGAGGTACTGAAAATCCCTGATTAATATTGTTGTTTCTTTGCGCAGTCTCAAACACCTCTTAAGGCGCTCATTCGAGAAGTGGATTTGTACCGACAGCGTTTAGATTTTTTACATCGCTTAAATATAATTCAAAGCTTAAACTGCTTGAAAGAGGCCGCAGTATGAAAAAAAAATTAGAGTTCTTTAAACACGTAGTGCTTATAATAAATAAGCATAATATTAAAGTAATTGTTGAGAATATAGCAACCAATCATAATATAACTTAGTCCAAAGTAAAAACGTATCACATGAGCCTTGATAATATATTCACTGGCTTAAAATTGACGCAGTTACAATAGATTAAAGGTACTGTAATACTTACTTGTCAATAAGAGGCCCCAATACAGCCGGCCCGAGGAGCGCTATACATGGCGCAACTGCTGATATGACACGAGCTTCTCCTTTGTCTAAGCCCACTGATAACATATGCAGTGGGAGAAATGGAAATATGCAGCCCATACCTAAAACAATGGGTTGATTTAAAGAATAATTATTTACTATTACAATGCAATAATAGCCTAGTGGTAAAATTGAGGCCTGTAAACACAATAGTAGTATCGAGTTCGAGCCCCGGTCCCAGGTCCACGGCACGCACCTCAAAATTATCGAATTTTTTCGAAATTACGTTTGTACAAGATTCTGCCCGCGACTTCGTCACCGTGGTTTTCAGAATATAAATACTTCACTCTATGGTACATATTAATGTGAGATGAGAGATCATTGTGGGCAGCAGCACTCCTTCGAGTATTAACAACATCCACTGCGATCGCCAACCCGCCTGCCAAGCGTGGCGATTACGGCACTTACTTACCCCATTATTGGGGAGGCCTATGTCCAGCACTGATGGATGGATGATGATGGATGGATGAGAGATCATTAGATCTCTTTGCAAGGATTGCTATTCCACTGGAACGTACGGCGTAATTGTCTAGTGTCTCTTTAAACATTTTTGATCTAAGATAATTAATTGAATGAGGCGACACTTGGCGGAAGTCCATTATTACTATTATAGAATGGATTTTAGGAGGAGAGCCCACCACTCACCCACGGATTGTCAATCCCGGTTATCTTTGGACAGAATAACCTAAGATTTACTATCACATTCTCCTCTATCCGTGAGAGTGCGGATTGGCAATCTTAGGTTATTCTGTCCAAAGATAACCGGGATTGACAATCCGTGGGTGAGTGGTGGGCTCTCCTCCTAAAATCCATTCTATAATAGTAATTTTTGATCTATATTTTTTAGCATTTGACATGCTCCGCCACTTTTTAAAGTACAAATTATTTGTGAATAAGCAAAAAAGAGATTTTTTTGGGTCGTAAATACAAATGTGATAAGGAGATTGGGATGATCGAAAGATCCGTACAATAGCTCAGTGGCTTAGAGCACTTCCGGATTGGAAAAGACGCGGGTTCGTTTCCTGCTCGTACAAAAAATCTCTTATTCCTTATTCACAAATATAGTGTCTCTTTGCTCTTGACACTGGCTGCCATAACCGAATAAATTGCTGTGAATCGGTTATCATTTATCATTATTATTATTCATCATAGCTCAGTGTATGAAAACTAATACTGAGAATTAATCTCGCTGCCTATGATGCCTCTATCTCCTTGTCTTTGGTCTCATCACTACGGTATCAATACTATAATTACCCATGTGGACCTATATAAGTATGTATTGAATATTAAATAGGTACTAGTCTCTTTTTCCGTCCTCTGTGGCACTAGTACAAATATGTACATACAAATATGTACATAACAAATACTTAATGCACAGATTTTTTACTAAAGAAAAATCATCGTTGACAATCAGTTTCCAAGCCTGACCACGAGTGACATAATCGGCATAATTATGGCATTATTCAAGAACGTAATCTGTCACAGTTGACCAGGAAACCCTTGTTGTTTTACAAAGGCGATATCAAGGTTGTTCCTGAGAATACAACACTAGATACTCTTTCCATTAATGCTAAGTAATTACATTTCTATTTGTATGTAAGCTGTAGAGTACAAACATCACCACATATTTAAAATTTCTAAAGCGTAAGTTTTTAAGTAGGTAGGTCATTTAGCCGGTTTCCCGTCCAGGTTCAGTTTTCGTCCACTAGCGCGTGCCTCGTGAAACATTTACGTAGATTAGCATTATAAAAATAGTAAACTACGCAAATTTGGACTCGTTGCGTGCCAAACTATCTCGCAAAATATTTGGTTTACGGGCACCTACACATGCAAAGACGGTGGCGTGATTGTTCCCTGCCCCACCACCACAGTCCGCGCAACGCTGAGAGCGAGAAGAGTGTGAGTTTCGAGGCATTTCCTTACAACTTTTTGGTCCTAGAACATAAGACGTAAGTACCAAAATATTCATATTTCATCAACTGTTTATATTTTTTTGTTGTGAATCAGTCATCTAGCTATCCATGTGATTAGATATTTAAACCAATTTGTAATAAGTTGTTTTCTGAAATTATTATTAACCTCAAAAAATCATAGATGGGTAATGCCGGTCACGCTGACCAGTATTACCCGTAAGGTAGTTATAGAAGTAGATGATATTCTTTGTCCAAAAAAAACAGAGGTATAGTTATTTGATCGTCACTTTTATATTCTCTTCTCATACATAAACAATTCTTATTCAATTCTAGAATGCCACGGAATAGAAGCCAAGGATTGAAGGTGAAATGGAGCCAAAGTGATTTAACCAGGGCATTTCAACTCGTCGATGAAGGGACACCGACAAGAGAAGCAGCACGTTTTACTGATATTTCAACCCTCCAAAAAAGACTGAAAAAGAGAAACTCGCTCGAAAAGCTCGAAATGAATAAGAAAGCCTGTCGAAGACAGCATGCAAAAATTCTTACTAGCACTCCTTATAAAGCAGCTTTGATAGAGAAAGAGAACGAAGAGTAACAAGATAAAAGAAGAAAGAAAGCAAATCCAAAGACACTAAAAATTATCCAAGAACAAAGACAGCGAAAAAAAGACCAGCTAATGCTGGTGAAAAAAAGAGTGCTACAGGAGAAAAGTATATGAAAGTTCATCGAACTCAGAAACTGAAATGACTGACGTACGGGATGATGACGACACCGATATTGACGATATGGAAAACAAGTGTCTGCTATGCCATGATTACGGTCGTAACAATGAATCGTGGTATAGGTGCGTTCGGTGTGGGCTTTGGGCCCATACTGAGTGTTCGGGCTGTGAGTCACCTGAAGGCTATACATGCGATTTGTGTCGCTAAAGGCTTGACCGGTATTGCCATCCTACTGACCGACATTACCCGCCACGCTTGGTAATAGCGGTCAAAACCATTTTTTTTTCAAATGTATATTGTGATTTGATTTTTGAACATATTGATCTCGTTGATTGTGATAATTATAGAAGAATACTTAAAGTTATGTTGTATTAATAGTTTCGAAATAAAATGTTGATTTTTCTATATTTTTTGTTTCACTTTTCTTAGGTGACCGGCAATACCCGTTCTTACCCTACTTCTAAGCTACGAAAACGTCACATATGAATAATAGTGGTGCTCGCTAACTGTGCTGATTTTTTAAAATTGTTTTAAGAATGTGTTCTTATGTTTAGGACATTAATGACTAAGTTGATACATAAAGAACACATTAAAATGTGTGTTTCGTACTCATCTAACGAATTACTTACAAAATCTAGGCGGACAATAACTGAATTACCTATTTCGGAAAACATTCAGTTTTCGTCCGCCGGGACGAAAACACAAAAACACCAATTAAAGATTGGTTAGTCGTTTAAAATAAGGAATGCTAAGAAATTCTGTTGAAATCTTTATGGAATGATCTTTGATGGTTATTTAGTCTGATATTCAGTTTTCGTACGCTAATTTAGCAGTATTGCAAGCATAAAACATAAATGATATTGTGGACGAAAACTAAAAAATGCGCTGAAAATTGCTTTAAGTTTCCGTCCATATACTTTAATGTGAGTAGACAAAAAGTAATACTGGGTAAGTATTTAGTTTACGTCTATTACAAACAAATATTATACTTGTATTAATACACAAAATCATTCATTTAATTCTGGTTTTCTATAAAGAAGTTTTAAAAATAGATAGTTTTAATTATTATCTTTAAATCTGCAGATTGTATTTATATTATGATCTGTATTTTAGCACTTGACCTGCTCAGCTACTTTACAGTACAAATTATTTGAATGAGGAAACAGAACTTTAGTGCAAGCGGGAATCAAATCTTTTTTTTTTGTTAAGGCGGGGAAAAATGCTCCTAACCGCACACCCCGTCGTTCGGGGCAACGACCAGGGGTAGTGTGGGGCCTGCACCCACTAAAGAAACCCGCCATGTGCCCTCTCTCCGCCTTTATTGGTGGGCCACTGGAACTATGTTACATTTCTTCGGTGGTCCGCCGGCGGCTTACCCTTTCGGGTACCCTCTACTGAGCGACGTATCCACAGAGGAGCGTCGCACCTTCACGGGAGGCCTTGCGGGTGGCGGACGTTCCCCGGTCCATCCACCCGCAGCCTCAGCTAGGGCGGCATGAGGCGCACGCCGTGGATTTGGCGTTGAAGTCTCCCAAGCGGGAATCAAACCTGCGTCTGCGTACCGTTGGTCGTAAAGACAAATGTGATGAGGAGATTGGGTATGACCGAAAGGTCAGTGCGGTAGCTCAGTGGCTTAGAGCACTTCCCCGGATTGGAAGGGACGCAGGTTCGATTCCCGCTCGCACTAAAGTTCTCTTTTTCCTCATTCATAAATAATTTGTTCTGAATTTATACTACTTTATTATGTTATTCTATTAAAACGCATTGAGAAGCATTTGAAGTTGATTAAAAAATGTGATTGAAACACTGACTTTTAATTTAGCAAGTAGGGTACATTTATATGTGGACGAAAACTAGCCGTTGCAAGATCGAAAACTAAGATTTTTGGACGAAAACTAACGAAATCGGTATTTTTCACTAAAACATTTTATATAAAAAACATGTTGACTATAATTATTTGTTACTTAATATAAACCTATATTAGCTTCCAATATAAAATTGGTTTGTTAGAGCTGGACAAGTAGAACATATAATTTTTAAGCCCTTAAGCTGGCAACTCCGCTAAATGGACGAAAACCGGCTAAACTACCTACTAAGTTGCGTGTGCGCTTATATTTAAGATTTAAGTGGTATTTCGATTCGAGTCAATCGAAAGCGTACGAGTCGGCTGATAGTTGGGTGCACAGCAATGGCGAGTAGAGGTGAACGGTCCCTTAATCATTCGATAGGCAGCAGAGCGGTGGTCGACGCTCCTTAGATGGTAGGTTGCAACACAGCCCAGCTTCAATTATTGCTGTACAATGTATCCAACTGTCGGTGATCATGGACCACTTTTTATAGTCGATTCAACTCGTCCGCTAGTTTTTATCTGTCCCATTATCCAACAAAGAGTAAAGGTACATCACAGTTTCAGAATTGGGTTATTTTTTTCTTAAATATTATACCTTTTTTTTTGTTTAGGCGGGAAAAAAATTACCTAACCGCACACCCCGTCATTCGAAGGAATGTAACATAGTTCCAGTGGCCCGCCAATAAAGGCGGAGAGACGGCACACGGCGGGTTTCTTTAGTGGGTGAAGGCCCCACACTACCCTGTTCGTTGCCCGAAACGACGGGGAGTGTGGTTAGGAACATTTTTTTCCCGCCTTAACAAAAAAAGGTGACATGTGTGCTTAGGTATATCAAGCTGACATAAATCTGAAATTTACACAGACGAAGTTGCGGGCAAATGCTAGTGTACTTATTATTATTATATAAATTCGTGTAGGTACTTATAACTTAGATTTAACAATAGGTATATAATATACCTTGATATAGTGTACAGGAACAAAATATTGAAATCTTACCCGAAAGAAAACAGAAGAGTACGCATTTTAGCGTGATAAGATTCTTATTGACGAGTTGCTTCATGTTTGCTGTTTTTTATCACGTGTTGATGTTGATGCAGATGATTTATTTGGGCATCCTGGATCTGAAACAAAAATTAACTTTAAATTTTTATAACTCAAAAGTTATTTTACAAGCAAGCGTCAGATCATGATAATATATGTATAATGGTAAAGAATACATAAGATAAATGTTTAATTGCCGCCGGCGGACCATTGAAGTAATATCACACACTTCCAGTGGTCCGCCAGCACAGGCGCAGAGACGGTACACAGCGGGTTTATTTAGTGGGTGAGGGCCCCATACTATCCTGTTCGTTGCCCCTAACGACGCGACGGGGTGGTTAGCGACATTTTTTCCCGCCTTAACAAAAAAAAATGTATTAATGTTTAATGCAACTACGTTTGTTATAAAAACATAAAATAAATGTAAAAATAATATTATTATTATAATAAGTATAGGTGGTTAAATTTAAAACTAGTCTGCAGAGATCGTTAGCGCCGCTGCTAATTTTACTACTTTCAATGCTATTATTAATTGTAAGAAACAAACAATTAATGCAATGTGTTTGGTGAATTGGGGCCACGGCCGGGACGTTTAAACGCCTACATTAACGCAGCGTGTCATACCAATGCCAACTGCTAAACATTATAAAAATAGATATGCTATAAGATGACTATTACAGTGATCTCATCCTGGAATTGTGAGATTGTGACCAAACGAGATTCAGAGTTCAAAAGCCAACTTATATTGATAGATCTCGCAAATGCATAAACAAAATAGATTGACAAGTAGGTATTGCAGTATAATTAGATATTTCTCTGAATAGGGTAGGTACTAAGGTACCTCATCTTTGTTAAAATAAATTACTTTCGCTAATTCTTATTTTTTTTATTAACAGAACAAAAGTGCATACTTAGTATAGTGCTTCTATTCTATCTCACATTTTTTTAGCTAACAATGCGTTGCGTTGTCTTGAGAATCGTAAAACTGAAGTTGGGAAAGCGTTGATACGCTCATCTATCATGCAATTAGCTTAATCCTTAGAGCGCCTCTAGAACTCTACCCAGTTCTGAACCACGTTACGATCTACAGGTAGCTCGCATTCTGCTCATTTAAATAATTGATAAGATGATATCATATGTTTTGTAAGGTTTTCATCGCAAATTTTTTGCAATCCACATTATTTAAACGATCTGTGGGTCACTAACCTTTGGAGCGACTACATATTAGTCATGTATTTTCTGCAGATTCTTAGCTTTCGTAATAAAATTATTACAAAGTTACAACACACGAATAAAAATATTTCTTTAGTCATATGCCGGATTTCATAACCTTCCGTCCCGCCATATTTATGTTGCACGTTTAACATTTCAAAATATACAGCTTTTGCTTCTTCAAATACTTACTAAGTTTAAGTTTTTTAGAATAAAGTATAAAGAACCTGTGTGTGTAATAGTAAATAGTACCTACTACTAGGGCTTGCAAATATTCGAAAATATTGGTATTCGAATATTCGTTTTATTTTTGAATAATATTCGAATTATTCGAATAAGCAACTGCTACTTTAATTGTCCACTCTTTCCATCCATCAACCTTTCAACGTCCACTGCTGGACATAGACCAACCCAAAGCGAGCACCACAAGGAGCGGTCCTGCGCCAACCACATCCAATGGCTCCCCACGGCTTTGATAAGATCGTCGGTCCATCTGGTGGGGCGCCGTACTACGGTGCGTCACGTCCGATATGTGGTCGCCACTCAAGAACCTTTTCCCCCAACGGTTGTCAGTTCGTCGAGTTATGTGGCCTGCCCATTACCGCTTAAGCATGCCAACCCCGCAGGAAATGCCGGTCAATCCTGTTCTCCTACGGATCTGCGTATTACGAATTCAATCACGTAGGGAAATACCGAGCATAGCCCGCTCCATGGCACGCTGAGTTCTGAGCAACTTTGAGCCTTGCTACAAGGCCAATATTCAGAGACCATGTCTCTGTTTCCTTATGTCATCACTGGTAACGCACACTGGTCGTAGAACTTCCTTTTCAGACACTGCTGAATATTATACGAGTAGACATTCCTTGGCTTCCCAAACGCCACGCCAAGTTGGATTCGTCGATAGACCTCTTTCTCGAAGTCGTGCCTACTTAACTGGACTGTTTGTCACAGCTAAATTCTTACTCGTAGCGGTCGACAACTTCAAGAAGCGCACTCCCAACTAGGACCTGTTCTGATATGACATGGATATTTGATGTGACTTTGTCTTGTCCATGCTTATTTTGAGACCCTCTAGTCGGGAAACCCTGCTGAGAACATTGAGTATAGTGCCAAGATCCTCCAGCGATTCTGCTATGACTACGATATCGTCTGAATATCGAAGGTGAGTGATGTATTCACCATTGATGTAGATGCCGAATGCGGTCCAGTCTAAGAGCTTGAAAACATCTTCCAGTGCAGTGATGAAGAGTTTTGGTGACATAACGTCTCCCTGTCTACCACCTCTCTGCAGTTGGATACGTTTCGTACTCTTGTCCTAAACTCGAACTGACATGGGTTGTGATCGCGTTTCTACATAATTATGCACTTCATCAGTTCCATATATCGATAATCAATTTGGTACCGCTCAACTTTCGATCGAATCAAAGTAGTCCATAAACACCAGACACAGAGGCCGATTATATTGCTCGGTTTTCTACGTAACTTGGCGTAGCGTATGGATGTGGTTTCTGGTACTATAGCCATTTCAGAAACCAGCTTGTTCGGGCTGGAAGTCACTAAAACCTGCGCGTAAGTCAATTGGTAATGAACCTCGAAAACAACTTACAGAAGGGGCCGCTCTGTAGCCCCTGTTGGTCAAAAATTCTTCATTCTGTCACCTTTCCTGAAGACCAGCAACACCACGCTTCTGGTCCACGACTCGGGAACGTTTCCCCGAGGACGACGAAATAGAAGAGCTTTTATGATCAGCTTTCCGACTACTCTCAGAAGTTGTGTGGTAATTCCGTTGCCTCCCAGTGCCTTTTCGTTCTTTAGATGTTTGAGATCCATTATGTTCTCGTACAGGCTAATGTCCGGGATATCTTCGATAAAGTGCCGAGTTAGCTTGGTTCTGGGATCTTGGACAACAGGACTGTGGGATCTGTACAACTGTCCATAGAACTGGTGGACCTCTCTCAAGATCTCACCTCGGGATGAAATGACAGTACCGTCACTTGTCTTTAGCTTAATCAGCTGGTTTTGGCTGATAGACAGATCTCTTGCGAACGCTTCGAGTTCGCTTTCGAGTATTAAAATAGCAAATATCAGCATCCTTGAAGATCTGTCTGTTTAACCGCCAGAAGGAATTCATCATGTAGAGATGGAGATTGTTGCAAATCTATTCAGTAGATACCCTTTCACACTCTACACTAGAAGAATACCTTCTAATTACTACTACTTAGCAGAAATTTGTATGCTCGATTTAACGAGACCTGTTTAGGACCTTCTATATAATACAGCGCCATTTCCATGTGGATTTATAACTCCAATTCACACCTTGGTCTGATAAATTAGCTGCAGATTAGTTGTTCTTACTTCATACAGAACACAATATTAGTTACTGGAGTAATAAAAAGACAATATTACTAGAAAATATTATTCGAATATAAAAATTTTATATTCGAATATCCAATAAGTACTTATAGCATCTAGTTTTAAAATACTTTTCGGATGTTTCGCTCAACGCTTCGCTAAACATGGGCAATGGCCTTAACATATGGCTTTATGATTCATTTTAATGCTTTTTAGGATTATTTATGTAAAAATTTCTAATTTGCTAGTCTCTACCTGAGTACTCTTTTGTACTCAGATTTATCCGTGTGGTGAGGGATTAAGAATACAAGTGTCACCACGCCATTCTTTCCCACGGGTGTCGTATGAGGCGACTAAGGGAAGTAAGCAATTATCATCCATTGCATGACTGGTGGTAGGGCTGGGTACCAAGTGGGAGTACTCACTTGGTATCCGGCACGAGCGGGTTGGTACCACCATCTCCCGTGTGACCGGCCTTGAAGCACATCGTTGCGTTGTGGCTGTAGCAGGAGATAGCCGTTTATATTACATTTCATCTGTGAAATGAATTGATGAGCAGTGGCTTGACAATACTCTCGATACAGTGGAGTCCATGGGCGACGGTTACCATTTACCATCAGATGGACCGTGGCTCGTCTGCCACTACATGCAATAAAAAAAAAAATATGCATCTTTAAAAAGCCTATTTGTTAGGTACCTACTTACCTATTACATCTATCTTACCACAGAAGTAACGTTACACAGTTCAAGTGGTCTGTCAATACAGGCGGAGAGACGGCATCACGGCAGGTTTATTTAGTGGGTGAGGGCCTTACACAACCCTGTTCCTTGCCCCGAACGACGGGGTGTGCGGTTAGAGAATTTTTACCCGCCTTTACAAAAAAAAATGTATATCTATCACTTATCAACTTAAAAAATGTATATCTAAAACATGGCGTGTAACTGGGTTACCATCGTGTAAACATAAACATGCCGGCCGGGCGGCGTCGCTCCCTTCCTTTGACTTTCACATATTTTATGTCAGCTGCTTTGCCTGTGGCAGACGGCCAATGTTCAACTGCCATACATTTTTATTATTTAATTAATTTCATCGTTACAAACATTATAATATGAGTGATAAATCTACTTTTTGCCATAGACTTTCTAATAAATGGGTATATCTACTTCTACGTTATATATAAAACAGAAGCTGTGACCGCGGCTCTGCCTAGAAAAGCTCATTTATTTTTGTCCTATCTTTTGTCTAAGGAGCTACGTCATAGCAAATAACGTATTTAATAAATAAATATTCACGGACATTTCCAGATTCGGAGAGTAACCTATTTCTTTTTTTTTTTGTTAAGGTGGTTCAGAGAATAAGCCTACAATCCAAACTTAAAACGTTACCTCGCCAGAACTCTATAATTGTCTAATAATAGTCTAAAACACTCAAATTTCACGAAGAAGAGCCATAATATCAAACAGTGACATAAATAAGTCTCATCATCTATCTATACTATTATAAAGTTGTAACAAAGCTGCGTCTGCACATTTAAGATATTTGAGAAAAAAATACTGTATTAGGCTACACGTTAGGTAGACGTGTCTGAACACAAAACAATTTTTTGTTTAGGTTTTTTGTCTGTTTATCTATTTGTTTGTTCGCGAATCACACAAAAACTACTGAACGGATTTTAATGCAAATTTTTTTGTAACTTTTTTATTTGATAGATCTCGATTAGACTTAAAAACTGGTATACATTTTATCCCGCTATTATATCGGGAACCTGAGATACAACCTAAAAACTAGCTTTTGATTGCGGCGAAGCCGCAAGCAAAGGCTAGTCATTATAATAAAAATAAATACTGAATTCTTCGCACCTTTCACAATTTTAAATAGGAAATCGTCACTTGCTTTTAATAAAATGCTGAATCAAAATATCGATACTGCCAAATATGCACCTGTTTGTACGACTTTTTACTAACCCAGATTTATTTCCTACTAGCACAGAATAGATACTCGTCCTCTACTAGCCTTTGCCAGCGGCTTCGCCGCAGCTAAAAGCTAGTTTTTCGGTTATATCTCAGGTTCACGATATAGTAGCGGGATAAAATGTCTACCAGTTTTTAAGTCAAATCAAGGCCTTTCAAATAAAAAAAGTTGCATCAAAATCCATCTAGTAGTTCTTTTAAATAAATTCCGAAAAAAAATCTAGTTTAAATAATTTTCTAGTTTTTCGGTTATATCTCAGGTTCCCGATATAGTAAAGGGATAAATAATTTTCTAGTTTTTCGGTTATATCTCAGGTTTCTGATATAGTAGCGGAATAAAATGAATACCAGTTTTTAAATCTAATCAAGGCGTTTCAAATAAAAAAAGTTGCATCAAAATCCGTTCAATAGTTTTTGTGTGATGCGCGAACAAACAAACAGGAAAACAGAGAAACACAAAAATTCTAAAAAAAATTGTTTTGTGCTTAGACATACCTATATAGCCTATTACAGTCATTTTTTCTCAAATATCTTAAATGTACAGACACAGCTCTGTTACAGATTTATAATAGTACCTATAGATTATATATGGACGTGGCCTAAGACAAACTAATTTCTTTGTCCTACTTCAGCCAATCGATCGCCGGTCGTAATTTAGGTCATAAATATTTTGATATTTATATGTACATAATATATATTTTTTAATTGCATTTCAGGCATATTAACAGTATAATGATAATAATAATGACTAATGGACTGATTGCCAAGAGTCTCGACCATCATCTAATGAGACTCTCGTTGGACGGCTGGCTTAAGGGCTTGATGCAAAAGGCAGTTTTGAAATAAAACTACGTTTAAGGAATCTATCGCGTTTACTTGATTTTACTACTATCCCGACGTTTTATACATTTTTAAATTTGTTACGTTTACTTGTTTTTTTTTTTTGTGAGTTATGTCGTCGTCGTCTTCGTTGAGGCTATTTCGCGGTCTGCGTATGCGCGATATATTAGATGCGTTGTACCTAGCCGACTCAACCACTAGAGGGTTGGCGTGAGTAATGGCGGAGTCAAAGAAACTATGTGAACACCGTTTCATAAATTGCTCGATGGTAGGCAATTGCAAGTCTACGTGAAGGTCGACATTGCGTATCCCGTATTGTGGTATTGCACCCGTAGCTCTGCGCATGAAGCTACTCTGTAATGTTTGTAATCTATGGATCCTGTGTGCCTTGGCGTGTGAAAATACTACACTGGCGTACGTCATGACAGGACGTATGCAGGCAGTGTAGAGTCTGACCTTATTCCTAAGTGAAAGTTTAGACCTAGAGTTTAACAGATGATGCAAACGACCCTTCACATAGGCTGCGCGAGAGCGTACCACCTGAATGTGACGGGCGAATCCCTGTATCTAAAATAACACCTAAGTACTTGGCTCGCCTACTCCAAGGAATAGGTTTGCCAAAGATGCTAATCTGTTTGATCTCCTCCGGGGGATACAGTCGGGGTAGTCTCCTATGAAACATAACCACCTGGCACTTCTCGGGGTTGATCTCTATTCTCCACTTGCTAAACCACGTACTGAAGGCAGTGGCTGCGGATTGGAGTTTCCTATGCACTGTGATAGGGTTAAACCCTGCATAATAAATAGCTGTATCGTCTGCAAAAAGTGCTGTCTGCACTTGCCGATGCTGAGGCATGTCGATGGTGTACAGCGAGAAGAGGATCGGCGAGAGGACGGAGCCCTGTGGGACCCCGGCGATTAGGGGGTGGGGGGAGGATAGTGACCCTTTCACTCTATAGCGGAAGCTGCGGTTAAATAGAAAGTCTCGTATGATGAGTACGAGATACCGCGGTACTCTTAAATGGAGTAACTTGTATACTAGGCCATTGTGCCAGACTTTGTCGAAAGCTTTCGCTACATCGAAGAAGAGTGCACCGGTGAATAGGTTGTTTTGTTGCATTTTCGAGTAGGAATACTCTAAGATGCGGTGGACTTGCCGCACACTAGAGTGCTTGGCTCTAAAGCCGAATTGGTGGTGGGGGGATGAGGTTATTAGCATCGGCGTATGCTTTCAGCCTACACAAAACTAATCGCTTGTAAATCTTACCTAAACCTTTAAGCAGACTTATCGGTCTATAACTAGTTGGTTCGGATCGCTTTTTGCCGGGTTTGTGGATTCCAATTACCACGGCCTCTTTCCACTGAGGGGGAAAGATGTTATTGTTGAGCGCTGCGTTATATATACATGTCAGAAGGACTAATAATGAGTGGGGGAAGAGCTTGATGGCCCTATTCAATATTCCGTCCGAACCGGGGGCTTTCTTCCTATGTAGGTTTTTGATAACGGACTCCAGTTCGGTGGTGGCAACTGGAGATGGCTGTTCCACTAGGTCCCTACCAGATGTGTCTATCGGTGGGGCCGAGAGTGAGGCCCTCCACTTCCCTATCAATGAAGGCGTGGTGCTACAGCATCAACGTGTAATGTGCTCGGCGTACATTGTCGCTCCAGACTTTCGGCTAGGCATTCGGACTTCTCCTCGTCCTCGAAGGCGGGTGGAAGGTTGGGTCTGTTAAGCGGAAGCATGGTAGACACACTGTCGTTTTTGAAAGTGCGGGATAGTTGCCAGAAGGCTAAGTGGGTTGGTTCTAGGTCTCTCAGCTTGGTTTCCCACTCTGATTGACGTAGAGAATCAATTGATTTCTTAACAGCCCTTTGTAGTGAGCTCATTCTGATGCGGTTATCCTCGCTGAGATGACGATCATAGGCACGGATAGCGGCGTTCTTCTGCCTCAGAAAGTCACGGACGTCATCGGGTAGGCGCCATCGACGATTTCTCGTGTCTGATACCTGCATAAAACAATCGTTAATTAACGATTGTACGTGGCTTGTGAAACAGTCGACCGCAGCCACCGTGTCCTCTACAGTACGAATAATAGGGGGGACTTGGTCTAGGTGTATAGACGACGATGACCGGAGTTTACTTTCCAGCCGTCCCCATTCAGTCACCGTTATTGTTTTGTCCTGAGGGCCAGGTGAGGGGGAGGCGAGATCTAAGATCACAGGACGGTGGTCAGAGTCTAACTCATGTAGCACTTCTACCAAACGACTACGTTTTTTTAAAAGAGCTATATCTAGTATATCGGGTCTGTATTCGACACAGGCCGGGTAGTGAGTTGGCTCCATAGGCGCTATAATGTCAAACCCTAGTCGCTCAGCCAGTGACTCGAGAGCCCTGCCCCGCGTACTAGTTACGTGGCAATTCCACGAGGTGTTTTTAGCATTGAGGTCGCCGGCAACGATGACGGCGCTTCCCAAGTCTAGCAGGACTTTCAAGTCCCTGGCTATGAGCTGAGTCGAATTGCTACTTCCGGGCCGGATGTAGGCGGATACTACGACTATAGGCTGATGGCCTGTGAGGGCTAGTCTACAGACCGAAGCTTTAATGTACTCCAGTGGGGGCGGATCTATAGGCGTGCAGTGCAGTGACCTTTTATAATATATGAGTGTGCCACCTAACGGTGAGTTTAACCTATCGTTACGTGCTACGTTATAGTTACTTGTTTATGTTTTTGTTTGTATTTTTATAAGTATGGTTGTGTGAGTGTTTGTTTCTTTTCGTAATATATTTAAAAATGTATATATGTAATGTGATATTAAATGAATAAAGAGAATAATAATAATGTATATAGAATAGGAAAACCTTCATGTGCATATTTCAGCGGCATAGCTACAATAGAAGACAATAGTTTTTAAACACCAGTAACGCCTTTACACAATTCTATTCTATTATATATATATATATATATATATATATATATATATATATATATATATATATATATATATATATATATATATATATATATATATAATATTAATATATATATATAAAGATATGTATTCGCACTAAAATGGTTTTGCCGGAAACTAGCGCTGCGACGTTTTCGCGCAGCAGCATAAGCTGAGGCAAGACCTTTTTTGGCTTCTACACCATCATTAATTTATTATTAAGGGCATAGTTTATAAACGAGCCTCATGGCGTAGTCGGTAGTGTAACCGACTTCCGTGCACGAGGTCGTGGGTTCGATTCCCACTCAGGACAAATATTTGTGTGATGAACACAGATATTTGTACTGCGTCTGGGTGTTTTCTATTTTATTATGTGTATGTATTTACAAAAAAAAAGGTAATATATGTATTATATCCGTAATCTGGTACCCATAACACAAGCATTAAGCTTAGTTTGGGACCAGAGGACGTTGTGTGAAGAATGTCCGTGAATATATATATCTATATATATAAAAGAAAGTCGTGTCAGTTACACTATTTATAACTCAAGAACGGCTGAACCGATTTGACTGAAAATTGGTAGGAAGGTAGCTTAGAACCAGGAGACAGACATAGGATACTTTTTTATTATTATTATTTTCTTTTTATCCCGTTCCCGTGGAACGTAACATAAAATATGGTATAACAAAACGCAACTGACTTGTGCGTGGCCCAATGTCATTTGAGTCACTACGGACTTTTAATGGTATAATATTCCCAACATATCGTGCTGCATGTGAAGAACTCAATTTACTAGAAAACGATACCCACTGGGATACGACAATTGTTGAAGCAATTATCTCTGCATCGCCAAGTCAGATACGCACATTACTTTTTATCATCATTTAGACATGCTTTCCATCAAACCCATCTAACCTGTGGCACAAATACAAGGATAATAATATATGTCAGAAGACATATTCAAATTCGTGTCAGTTCAAGAAATCCCGATCTTGAGATGAATGAGGAAATACATAATCGGGCTTTGCTCTTGATCGAAGACATGTGTTACCTCATGTGAGGTAGCTTATTAGTCAGGCTAAGAATGCCAGCGCCAAATAGTGAAATGAATGACGCATTTAATCGAGAATTGGAACGGAAACGTGAATATGATCATCAGGAATTAAATTTAGTAATTCAAACGAATGTACCCCTGTTGAATCCTCAACAAAACGAAGCTTAAGATACATTAATGAAGGAAATTGATGATGGAAAAGGTGGTTTATATTTTCTGGATGCCCCTGGTGGAACTGGTAAGACATCCCTCATGTCAGTCGTTTTAGCCACTGTTCGTGCGAGATCCAACATTGCGGTTGCAGTTGTTTCTTCTGGAATAGCAGCCACATTGTTAGAAGGATGCCGTACGGCTCATTCAGCATTAAAATTACCGGTAAATCTCCAAACTATTGAAGAACCAACATGTAATATTGGAAAACACTCCGCGATGGCCAAAGTTTTATCAGCATCGAAAATCATCATCTGGGACGAATGCACAATGGCGCATAAACGTGCATTGGAAGCACTTAACCGAACATTGAAAAATATACGCAATGACTCGAGATGTTTTGGAGGCGCAATGATTTTACTGTCTAGCGATTTTCGTCAAACACTGCCAGTAATTCCAAGATCAACTGCTGCCGACGAAATAAACGCTTGCCTTAAATCATCGAATCTATGGCGCTTTGTGAAAAAACTTCAGCTGACAACAAATATGAGAGTTGCATTGCTGAACGATACATCTGCTGAAGATTTCTCTGAGCAATAGCTGACTCTCGGTAATGGTCAAGTACCTGTCGACGCATCGAGCGGATTGATTTTATTTCCTCCAAATTTCTGTAAATTTGTCTCATCGAAATACGAACTCATCAACAAAGTATTCCCAAACATCATTACTAACCACAAAAATAATGAATGGTTGAGTGAGCGAGCAATTTTGGCGGCTAAATATAAAGATGTAGATGACTTAAACTACATAATTCTGAATGAAATCATTGGTACACTGCATTCATTCAAATCTATTGACTGTGTAACAAATAAAGATGAAGCCACCAACTATCCAATTGAATTAAACTTCTTGGATGTGCCTGGCTTACCACAGCACAATTTACGACCAAAAATTGGCTCTGTAGATATCATGCTTCGAAACATAAACCAACCAAAACTGTGCAACGGATCGCGTTTGGTGGTAAGTAAATTGATGAACAGTGTAATGTACGCCACGATCTTTAAAAGAAAATTCGAAGGTGAGAAAGTTCTCATTCCGAGGATCCCGATGATCCCAACCGATATGCCGTTTAAGTTTAAACGACTTCAATTTCCGATCCGTCTTGCATTTGTCATGACCATTAACAAATCACAAGGCCAATCCTTGAAAATTTGTGGTCTGAATCTAGAAAATCCATGTTTTTCCCATGGTCAATTACATGTGACATGTTCACGGGTCGGAAGACCATCTGAGTTATTTGTTCTTGCGCCTGGTAATAAAACGAAAAATGTCGTCTATCACAAGGTGCTTCACTGAAGAGTGCAACCCATGCATCAAAATACATGGCCAATAAAGAATATTTAAAATACTTGATTTTTTTTATTTATATTTATTATCCTAATAAAAATAAAATCCAAAATCTGCTCATTTATTGCCCCCTTTTTTTCTTTTTTGTTAATGCGGGAAAAAATGTTCCTAACCGCACACCCTATCGTTCGGGGCAACGACCAGGGTAGTGCGGGGCCTGCACCCACTAAAGAAACTCGCCGTGTGCCGTCTCTCCGCCTTTATTGGCGGGCCACTGGAACTATGTTACATTCCTTCGGTGGTCTCATTTATTGCCCCTAAGGCGCAACAAAGGTCGCCGGGTCAGATAGTTTATTTATAAATACATATATTTACTTTTATTTTGATGTTTTTATATATTTTTTTAGTATTTGACATTATTAGCCATATATAAATTAACATAAAATGTGGTAAAATGTGAAATCATCATCACATTTTTGAAGACAAACTTCTTTTGGGACGGTTTGAATTGGTTTTTAGGACATGAAAATGTGTAACGAACGAAAATATAGATTTTTAATAATGTTTATATTTCGTTATTATAATAATTATATGCTATGTTGCATATACCACAAGAGTTTTACATATTTATTTATTACTAGCCTTCCCCCGCAGCCAAAAGCTAGTTTTTAAGTCATATCTCCGGTTCTCAATATAGTAGCGGATTGAAATGTATACCAGTTGGTAAGTCTAACCAAGAGCTATCAAACAAAAAAAGTCGCATCAAAATCCGTTCACTAGTTTTTGCGTGATACGCGAAGAAATAAACAGATAAACAGACAAAACATCTAAAAAAAATCGTTTTGTGTTTAGACACGCCTTAGCCTAATTCAGTATTTTTTTCTTAAATATCTTAAATGTACAGACATAGTTCTGTTACAGCTTTATAATAGTACAGAAAAGTGGAAGTGGGTATTATACCTATTAAATAAATTATACCACGTAGGAAGGTAAGTACTGGTGCTTCGCTTTTTGACCTATGTAGTGCGTCGACATTCAAGCTCAGCCACCGTAACTAATTGTAACATCGCAGCTGACGTCAATGGAGTAATTTTAATCATTATATGGTTTTGCTTCTCCGTAATCAGGTAATTCCAGAAAGTATACTGATGCTATAGCAACAAACAGGGTCCACACGATTTTTTTCTCCTTTGGCTTACATTATCTATTCCTCAATATAGCAAAAGAAATACCTCGACCAAAGCATAAGCTTCGCCATCTAGCGAGGCAAGGCAATGCAGCCAGCATTTTCGGCAGATTGCCAGCTGTGGATTCGCTTGAACGAACTTTAGATCACTTGGTATATAGTTCATTCAAGTGATGTTATATGTAGTTATTTAAGTAAGTAATTGTTTATTATAATAGTAGATTTTTATAATAAATTGTAGCCAGAGAACTCTGTTTTTTTTTTGTGGCCAATAAAGTAAATGACTTCCAATTATTGTTAGATATTCTTCTATTATCGCACAATAGAGTTTGTTCGCGTGGACTGAAACGTCACTATGGCACACTAATTATTAGGTATATCTAATCAAAAATAGCTATCCCACAGGAACTATCAATTCTCCCGGGATAGGTAAAAAATAGCCTTTCACGGGCTAACAAACAAACAAACTCACTATTGCATTAATTTATAATATGAGACAAATGTAAGCATATTTAAAATATTTACTTGTAAAATACATATAATCTTCCAGGATGTTCCAAATAATCGTACAATTAAACAGACGTCGCGGGACGTCTGCCAGATGTGAAACCATTGAAATTATTTTATAGAAATAAAATGATCTTAACTTGACAAAGTATTCCTTAAGACAAATTAAACGATTATAACTCGATGGGTTAACACAGACAGTACAGAGTTACTTTGGCCACCTTCCAGCTCCATCATCAGATCCTGGATACCATCTAGAGATAAAGTACTCGTCAAGACGCATCATACAAGCCCAAACTCGATGTAGTTATGTCGTTTTATAACGGAGTTCCTATTGCTACTTTTTGGCTCCATCATCAGACCTGGATACCATCTAAAAACAAAATGCTCGTCAAGACGAATCAAACGATTCTAAACTCGATGGGATAGCGTCATTTCATTGCAGAGTTACTGTGATCACCTTCCAGCTCCATCATCAGATCCCGGATATCATCTAGGACTGGAGTACTAGTCAAGACATTCCAAACGAGCCCTAACTCGATGGGGTTGTGCCATTTAAGTACAGAGTTTCGCATGGCCACTTTCCAGCTGCATCATCAGACCCTGGATACCATCTAAGTGAAATTTCATCATTTTCATCATTTTTCACTTTGTGTTTAATGCATGTTGCTAAGCATGTCAAATGCTAAAAATATATATAAAAATATCTAAATATTTATAGGGTTTGCGTCATTATCAGGTAAAATCTTAATTATAAAATTAAGTTTACCTGGTCGGTATAATGTATGAAAATACTTCCGACAGATGATGCAGGCGTCACCCAAAGACGTTAAGTATGAATGTGCTATCGAAATTAGCAGTCAGGAGCAAGGGTCACGATGGCTGAATTGGCAAAGCATCTGGACGGTATCCAGGAGATGCAGGTTCGAATCCTGCTCGTGCCTGTTATTTTCGATTTCACATTTTTCACTTTGTGTTTAATGTATGTTGCTAAGCATGTCAAATGCTAAAAATATATATAAAAATATCTAGACAAAGTACTCATTAAGACGAATGTTCCAGCTTCATCATCAGACCCTGGATACCATCTAGAGACAAAGTACTCGTCAAGGCGAATCATACCTTCCAGCTCCATCACCATGTCAGCTCCATGTCATCATAATATTGCATTTTCACGTGATATACCTACATATGCGTGTAAAATTCCAACTCAATCGGAAACCGGGAAGTGTGTCAAATTTAACATACAAGATTTGAACGGCACAAGTAAAATAAAAGCGTCGCCACGCGTTAGCCAATTTTACCCTCCCTCCGCATTTGATGTTTCACATAAAAAAAAAACAATGATAAGGATATTACAAGAAACTACATTTTCACCTTATTGGCTATTTTATTAAAGGCACTCGTGTCCTGACCTCGGAGACTAGTACTTAACATTCATTGATTCATTAATATTGTTCTTCGACAAATATATTGGACAAACACAGAGAGTTCACGAGTGTTAGTTAACCTCGCCAAACGATCGATCGAGAGTCCTCGTAGAATGCCAACTTTAACTATTATAGTCGGTAATTCTGAAATTTCCCACAAATGTTATTACATTTACACAAAGGTTATTACATAAAAAAGGATTATTCTGTCACACAATAGGTACTAAAACCGCGAACAGTAAGGATATGAACTTTTTTCATGTTGTTTTAACTTATGTATTTTTATGCTGTGTGTAGGTATTATGGCGTTCATTACTATTTCTGAAGACAGATATTTATGAGAGTCAGATATAGTTTTTTCTGTAAAAGAGTTTTATGCTTCATGTTACACTAAAATATATATTTTATATTATTAGTCACATGAAACAAATTTATATTCATATAATATTGTAGTATGCTTTTCTATCGCAACGGCTTGCAGCGGATTGCCGCCGTAATATCTACGAGTATAATATACGTCTAAACCATGGACGTTTATTAAGTCCATGGTCTAAACTACGTCTTTTAGGTAATACATAGTCTAAAATGTTTAAAATGATAAGCATTGACAAAACATTGTGAAACAATTTTGAATGAGCCGGCTCGCTCAAGGAAATACCACCGGTTCCTATTCTGGTTACGTGCGAGTGATGCTTCTGGAATTGCTAGGATCAATAATAGACCACCATAAACGCTAACCATAAGGGGCTTGTTTGTGCCCATGGTAGAATGTATATAAAACGTCTACAGAAAACTTAAGTTTTACTATAACCATCCATCTGTGCATTTATTGTCTTCACTACCCTCTCTTAAAAGTAACACTAACATGTATTTGTGAGATATTATAATGACAAAAATTTTCGCTACTTACCTACTTGCTTATTTTCTAAGTTTGCAATAAAAATTTTGATTTATTGTACTTACATTAATTCCATTTTGTACAGAAAATTATTATAATAAATAAGTGTGCAAGCGTTACGCCGGTCTGAATGTGAAACTTGTATTAGTTTTTAGGTACTATATTGGATAATTGTAACTTTCTTTAACTATTTAAATAAATAAATAAAAAATATATCAGCTTATCAACGTGCTCTGTTAGACATAGGCCTCCTCGAGTGAGCACCACAACGAGTGGCCCTGTGGCACCTGCATTGGATGCCCGGCAACCAATGGATCCAGATCGCCGGTCAACCTGATATGTTACTGACACAATGTCGTTAAAATAAGAAAATGGTTGAAATGATAATGGAACAACTTACTATTTATAGACGAGAAACCCGAAAGAAGTAGATCATACATAACATGTTATACATCATTTATATTTTTTGTTTCATCTACTTGCCGCCATAATAAGATGAATATTGCTAGTCATCGCCTCCGTTTAACTTCCAAATATTAATGAAAACCATTATATCTATCTAGCAAAGGTTCAACGAATTCAATGAGCCTATATTGACAGATACGATAATTAAAAACTTCTGCACGGAGTCAGTAGGCAGAGTTTTTGATGAGGCCTATTTTGTATACCTTTCACTCAATGATACGTAGTTACTTGGAGTTGGTCACAATGGAACCTATCTATAACAAAAATTGCTGCACCATTAATGATAATACTATCTACAAATTCATAGGTTCAAATACAAATCTGCTTTGGGGTTAAACAAGGCCATTGAAGTGAACACTAGTGTTAAGAGAAATTATATTTACATTTAACGATTTTTATTTATTATTATGTATACGTGTCCGTGTGGTGATGGACAAAAATATAATTGTCACCACCCCAATCCTTCCCACGGGTGTCATATGAGGCAACTAAAGGAAGTAAGCAATTATCATCCATTGCATGACTGGTGGTAGGGCTGGGTACCAAGTGGGAGTACTCACTTGTATCGGGCCCGAGCGGGTTGGTACCATCATCTCCCGTGTGACCGGCCATGAAGCATATTGTTGCGTTTTGGCTGTAACAGGAGATAGATGTTTATTCTTACATTTCATATCTGTGAAATGAAATGGTGAGCAGTGGCTTGACAATGCTCCCGGTATGGTTGAGTCCATGAGCGACGGTTACCATTTGCCATCATATCATTAACAAGGACAAGAAATTACCTATCGTAAACACACAAGGGACAAATTGTACATTACTTAGTATGGTGATAAGGAAGCCATTCAATATTCCACTGGCCTATGCGTAATAAAGTTAAGTCCCTCGCTAATTGATTGAGTAGAGATGTGACAATTTAACCAATTTATTTCTGCCGCCCGGACAATGTTACTCGTATTTCTACATTCCGAATATTTGCATTAGGCTTAATTTTATTAGATACTAGATTTTTGCAGCGCGTGGACTTCTGCATATAATCATACTATTTAATCGCATATTGCACAATTTTTTTCCCAAATCAATTTTTCCGCGATTAAAACTATTAACCTTAAATAGCTCAAATAAATTATTCTATTATGTACATTACTACATCAGATCCTTGAACACGTTATTTTTGATTAATGTGTTGGACGTAAATATTTGATTGAAATGTTTGAATGTTCAACTAGGATTGGGAACAGATAGAATGGGTAAAAAAACCGTTTTTTTATACGAGTAGATTTTCCATTTTTTGTCGTAATAAGCACCTTACTCAGATTTTGACGAGTGTTTGAAAAAATAATCAAATTGAAATTTATTAATGACTACTTAATTGCTACACGCGTCTTCGTCCGCGTGGAATTTAGATGTTTTCTTGTTTTGTGCATGTCACTAATAAATAATTTTTCCGAAATAAAAGTAGCCAAAATTACTCGTTTTAACATCAGCTATCTGCCAGTGAAAGTCCTGTCCAAATCAGTCCAGCCGTTTCAGAGCTCAATAGAAAGACATAGAGAAAGACAAAAACTTAAAATATTGGTATTTTATTATCATCAATCCATCCTTTCAACGTCCACTGCTGGACATAGGCCTCCCCAAGAGAACGCCACAACGAGCGGTCCTGTGCCGACCGCATCCAACGGCTCCCCGCAGCTTTGACCAGATCGTCAGTCCGTCCTACGCTACCGCCAGTGTGTGTTACCAGTGATGACATATGGAACAGAGACGTGGTCTCTGAATGTTGGCCTCGTATCAAGGCTCAAAGTCGCTCAGCGGGCCATGGAGCGGGCTATGCTTTGTATTTCCCTACGTGATCGAATCCGTAATACGGAGATCCGTAGGAGAACGAGAGTGACCGACATAGCCCGCCGGGTCATGCTGAAGTGGTAATGGGCAGGCCACATCGCTCGACGAACCGACAACCGTTGGGGAAAAAAGGTTCTCGAGTAGCGACCACGTATCGGACGGCGCAGCGTAGGACGGTCCCCCACCAGATGGACCGACGATCTGGTCAAAGCTGCGGGGAGCCGTTGGATGCGGTCGGCACAGGACCGCTCGTTGTGGTGTTCTCTTGGGGAGGCCTATGTCCAGCAGTGGACGTTTAAAGGCTGATGGATGGATGGATGGATGAACTTTTCGAAAATATGTGTGTATTTGTTCACAAACTTTTTTTTTTGTGTGGCGTTGGTTGTTGGCCTCAGATGGTTATGACAACCTTACCCGGACAAGTGGTTAGTACAGAGGGCGCTTAACGCAAATTCACAAACTACATATAATCACTGCCCGACGAAGGAAAATATCGTGAGGAACCCTGCAAGCTAGCTATACGATACATATTTCTGGCTTTCATTTTTATATCACCCATAATCCTACATTGATTACGTTACGGCAAAAATACAACGGTTGATCGCATGACTAAGTCTCATCACGCAATGTTATCATAATTCTATTTTGAATTACCACCATAGTTCGAAAATTGTATTAGCTTGCCAAGGGAGATCCACCGTTGAATGAATTATGTGGGTATATAGTTGCATATTCGTCTTTATTAATGAAATAAAATATAATTCATGATTATTTTGATCTGTATTTTAGTACTGGACAACATGCTCAGCTACTTTAAAGAACAAATTATTTATGAGATTGAAAAAAGAGAGGTCAAATCCTGCTCGCATTAAAGATAATTTTTTGCACTTTCTCAAGTAATTTGTGCTTTATAAATCATAATTAGGTACTCGTCTAGATACCCGTATTTTTCGTATAACTATACATTCAATAATAATTTTATTATGAACTTAAACAATAATTATATTATGAATTTAAAAACTAAGCGTAAATAAATTTAAAAGGAATAAGTTTAAAAAAATGCAACCTTTTCATCCCCTTCCATTGTTTACGTATAAGTGGTGACACTTAGCTAGCAGGCGAATAAGTAAGAAGAAATGAAGTAGATACGATTGCTGTAGGAGAACAAAAACTCTGAACCCCATACCTAGAGCCACATAGAGCAGGCCAAATGCGATGCATTGTGGAGAAAGTTCATGATCAATAAGCGGACGTAGGATGTATCGGCTCAACAAATTTCTGAACCTATTTATTACAAGAAAGATATGTATTTAATCTCAACAATATTTTGGACATTTATCCTGTCGGCGTATTGTAACATCTTGACATTCAACATACCTACGTAGCTACTAACAATAAAAAAAAGCCTGCAGAGCCTCGAACGTACCTTGACCGGCTGAATAAGGACAGGTTATAGGAGCAAATTATTAAGGCAACAGGCTTAGGGCCATCCACCTACATGTCGTGCAGCCGCGCTGGTAGAGCGATTACGTCATCGCTATAACCGGCGAAGGTCTGCGACTTGTGACTGAGATCGACGCGCGCGACGCCCGCGCGATTCGTCGTTTGCTCGACAAAATACCATCGCTATAGTTTATTAAAGCATGATGTAAACGTTCATTTTAAATTTAACGATGACTGTCTGCAGGAACATGGTGAACATGTAGATAATATTAATAAATATGTACACACCATCTGGTTGTTTACCTTTTATTAAGCTCAATTACTTAAGATTCAGTTAAGCAAGGCAGTTCTAGCCTGATTCTTCAAGAAAACATTTCTTTTAATTACATACCGTTAGGTAGGTATTGTATTTATTTAAAATCTACAAAATTACAATGTTTAATTTTTTTTTTCAAATTAAACACATGCAATAACAAACGCATAATTGATTATATTCATAGAGTTCCTAACGTGGGTATATCTGTACCGAGACCGACTAGGCCTCTAGGACATTTCAGAACGATCTCTCTCTAGAGAGATCGTTCTGAAATAAATGTACAGATGGATGGATGGATTTTTACATTTTTTACTCCATGAGTGGCAAACAAGCATACGGCCCCACATCATAGTAAGCGGTTACCGTAGCCTATAGACGCTAGCAACACCAGAAACATCACGCACGCGTCGTCATCTCCAAGAAAAGGGTTAGGAGGTGGATAGGAAGGATAATAAGGAGGATAAGTAGGTACTAAGGAGAGGATGGGAAGGATAACAAGGAGAGGATAGGGAGGGGATTTGGGTCTCCGGCGCTCTCACTCACCATACGAAACACAATGGCAGGAGTACCTAAGTGCCGTTGGTACAGGCTAATTTTTAGTGAAAGGGTGGTACTCTCCGGTCGACCTAGCCCATTCATGCTGGGATAAGCAAGGCTCTACTTCTAGATTTATGGACGACATTCGCTTCCACATGCTGCTCGTGTGGTGACGGACTAATAATACAAGTGTCACCACCCCATTCTTTCCCACGGGTGTCGTATGTGGCGACTAAGGGAAGTAAGCAATTATCATCCATTGCATGACTGGTGGTAGGGCTGGGTACCAAGTGTTACCATTTACCATCAGATGGGCCATAGATAGTCTGCCACTATATGCAATAAAAAAATAAAAAAAACTACTAAATTTTACAAAAATTGTACCTATCTAAAATCTACGCAAAAAAGCCTACTATTACCTACCTAATTCGGTCGTTAGTAAACTCATATATTATTACTTATTGTCAAATATTAGGCTATTATAGTGTTGCAATTCTCTGTAGCATGCATTTTAATAGCTCATTTGCTACCTATACAAAACTTTAGCCCATTCATTATGTTTCATAACACGTTTCGGCTTCTGTATGCAACTAAATAATTTGGGTACTTGACTACTGTCAGCATTTTGCATTCATTTATAATAGTGGTTATTACTACTTCCCTACTCGCCTACGGAAACGGAACATTTTTTATAAGTAGCTATAAAAAAGTATGAATTCGTACACGTCGATAATACACACAAAACTAAAGTTTAGGTAAGTACCTACTTACTACTACAGTAATTGTAGATACCTGTAAAATCTATACTTATCATAAAATTGAGGTGTCTGTTTGTAGTGTTTAAAGTTCTAAGCAACTGCTTTTTACTAACAGCATAATATTATGATAATAGTACGTTGCATATAACAAAATAGCAATTTTTAAAGTATTGGTCTGTCTGCCTGTTTGTTTTTTCCACGCAAATAAAGAAAATATCTAAATTCTCCGGAACGCTCACGGAACCAGATATAATCAATTAATGATAACTAATAATAATAACTTTTTTTAAGTAACTAATCTATCTCTATCAGCTACCTACTTTAAAGAACAAATTATTTGTGACAGTGGCAAAACTTAGTAAATGCTTTATCACGCTGCTATATCAGGAACCTGAGATATAATTTTAAAAAACCTTACCTAAGTAACGCATGCTTAAAAAATCATGAACAAAGCACGTCAACAATCTTGATCTGACAAAGGCAGATGCGGGCATTCGATAGTCACGGACCTCACTAGGTACATATACTCGTGTACATATTTATAATAGGTACTCATCGTCATAGCCATAGTGACACTTTCGATAACCTTACTTTACCTCACGTGTTTAGCAAGATAAATATATATAAATAAGTACTTTATATGTACCTATAAAGCTAAAATAAATATTAATGTGATTTTGCGGTAAATAAATAGATATTCATATTACATATCTGATGATATCTATACTTCTATTATTTTGAAAACAAAGTTAAATCTGTGGTGTATGTGTGCCATCATAAATTTAACGTAGGTATTGAGTACTTATTTTCATTCATTATTTTTTTATACTAGGTATTACAGTACCTACAAACGTACCACCAGTCTGATGGTAAGCAATTACAGTAGCCTCGCCAATAGTTATAGACGCTAGCAGCAACAAGGCATCACTCGCGTCTTGCCAACCCCATGAAAAAGGATAGGGGGAGTCGAGGTAGGATGATAGAGGAGATGATAAGATGGACAGTGAGGATAATAAGGAGGGGATGAGGAGAGGGGTTTGGGCCTCCACCACGCCACCCTCACTCACGAAATACAACAGTTAATTACACTCTCCTAGTGTAATTTCCCGGCCGAGCCGGCTCATTCATGCTGGGAGAAGTAAGACTCTACCACCATTACTATTTAACTCGCTTCCTTGTATGTCTGGCCGGGTTTCTTTTTGATGTGAAACATCTAATGCGGAGGGAGGGTAAAATCGGCTGATAGCGTGGCGACGCTTTTATTGTACTTGTCCCGTTCAAATCTTGCAAGTTAAATTTGACACACTTCCCGGTTTCGGATTAAGCTGAATTTTACACCCATGTGTATATCGCGTGACAATGCAATATTATGATGACATGGAGCTGATCTGATGATGGAGCTGGAAGGTGGACATAGGAACTCTATAATGAAACGGCGCAACCCCATCGAGTTTGGGCTCGTATGATTCGTCTTGAATGAATGAATTTTTATTTCACAAAAAATAGAGTACATTTTGGTGTTGTATGTGTAGGTGATTCTTCTATTTCGCTTACAAAAGCATGTGAAATGTCAATACAAGTAGGACTTACAAGCTAGATGCTACATCAATAATGAAAGTGAATAATAATTACTAATTAACATGCATTTACTTAATTCTTATAAATATTAATACATTTCTTGAATATTATAAAAACATTTGTCATTTAACCAGATTTTTAATTGTTTTTTGAACTGACGAAGAGGGAGTATCTTTAGGCATTCTGGTATTGAGTTATATATCTTAATACACATTGCATAACAATTTCTTAGGTACATGGCGGTTCTTGGTATAGTTTCAAGTACTAATCTGTTGGGGTTCCTAGTATATCGAGGAAATTTATTCTTAGCAGTCATGAATAAACTATGGTTATTTTTTACAAACATACTTAATTCATAAATGTACATACTAGCTAGCGTTAACACTCTGTATTTTTTGAAATAAGGTTTGCAGGATTCACTAGGCCGTATTCCAGCTATAGCTCGAATACACCGCTTTTGTGACAGGAACACTCTTGATTTCACTCGAGTTTCCCCATAATATTAGACCATACCTCAGCACAGAACTTACATAGCCATGATAAGCTAACAGAGTAGTTTGTAAAGATGATGTTAATCTCAGTCTGTTCAATACATACACAAATTTGTTGATTTTATTACATATCGAATCTATTTGTCGCTTCCAGTCAATATGATTATCGAGAACTATTCCTAGGAATGTTGTGTTGTCGTTTTCGTCAATTTTTATATCATTGTAGATTTTGTTTCTAGGTATGTGTTTAGACCTATGCCTAAAAATTGTATAAATTTAGTTTTACTGAAATTTACGTTGAGGTTATTATGATTTAACCATTGCATAATCGATTCAAAAGTGTTACTTATTTCATCTTCATAATTCGTCATTTTTTATGGGTCACTACTATAGAAATGTCATCAGCAAATAAAATTGATTTATAGTTTATTATATAGGGAAGATCATTAATATATAATAAAAACAAGAGAGGCCCAAGAACGCTACCCTGTGGAACACCGCAGCTATTTACTACATAATGGTGACTTGAATTGTACCCTGTTGAGGTTCTTATCTATACTGGATATTTCTACACACTGCCATCGATCTCGTAGATATGATTCAAGCTATTTAAGGACTGGGCCTCGAATGCCATAATCGTGCACTTTTTGCAACAGTAACTTGTGTGATACAAAATCGAAAGCCTGTGACATATCAAAAAAGATAAATAAAGCAGGCACACTTCTATCCATATTTGACACTACATAATTCACAAGAGTAAATACAGCAAGAGCAGTAGATTTGCCTTTTTGGAATCCAGAACAATATGTCTGGCTTTATTATTTTAAATTTATTAAAATATATAGTCAGTCTGTTATAAAGAGCCTCTACAAAGATTTTTGAAAAAATTGGAATTAATGTTGTAGGTCTGTAATTTACTACTGATATTTTAAGACGATCTGGAAATATCCCTTGTTCAAAAGATAAATTTATAAGATATGTCAAGATAGGAGAAATAATATGTGCACACTTTTTAATAATAGTAGTTGAAATTTCATCATACCCAACAGATTTGCTATTTCGTAAAGTTAATATTATATTTAATACTTCTGAAGTACTCAGTAGCTCTAAAAAGAAACTATTTCGAATCGAAGTCTTATTAGTGTTTAGTAATGTTTTTGACTTTTTTGTGAGGTCTATGTAGAATTGATTAAATTGATTAGCTATCTCATTAGGTTGGGTAAATAATTGGTTACCAATTTTGATTTCGTCAATACAATCTCCTAAATTAGTTTTCCTATGTTCACTTATTACATTCCAAGCAGCTTTGCATTTATTTTGCGAACCCGATATGAATTTATGGTTGTAATTCTTGTGCGATTGAGATATACAGCACTTTAAAATATTACAATAATTTTTATATCGTTTTTTATTATATTTTGTTTTAGATTTATAAAATCTGAAGAATAGTATCCAGGGTCTGATGATGGAGCTAGAAGGTGGCCACAGGAACTCCGTTATAAAATTACATAATTCCATCGAGTTTGGAATCGTATGATTTGTCTTGACCAGCACTTTGTCTCTCGATGGTATCCAAGGTCTGAAGATGGAGCTGGAAGGTGGTACAGTAATTCTGTAATGAAATTACGCAACCCTATCGAGTTTATACTCGTTTCATTCATCTTGAAAATAAAATAATCATAACTTGACAAAGTACTCCACTTTGTCAAGTTATGATTATTTTATTTCTACAAAATAAGTTCGATGTTTTCACATCTGTTAGACGTCCCGCGACGTCTAGTTTTTGTAATTAGTTTTAAACTAACTTTCCGATAAGCTAGATACTTGAAATTCAGACTATAGTTCAGAAGTAGATATAAATGCATGAAAATGTGACAAAAGGAGGAGAATGTAGCCCTAAAAATGAGAACATAATAATAAAATAAAAAGTAAATAATGTACCATGTTTTTATAACGGACTAAAAAGTATAAAATAATTAAAATACTTGTAAGATTGGAAACGAAAAACATTGGGAGCATGCAGCAGATAATTGATGCATTAATAGCGAGCCCCATATAATAAATGTTTTTCGTTTCCAATCTTATACCTAAGTATTTTAATTATTTTATACTTTTTAGTGGATTCAGTCGTGATGGAGATGACACACACATATATATATATATATATATATATATATATATATATATATATATATATATACTCGTATATATATATATATATATATATATATACACCAATGATATAGAGAGAAGGGTAAATGCGGGAAATGGAGTGAACGCAGCATTGGGACAACTCGGCAGTCATCACCTCAGCCAGAAAGCACATGTCGCGATACACAACACTGCTTGTCCCAACGTTATTATATGGAAGCGAGAGCTGCGTATGCAGTAAAATCAATGCGGTCGAAATGCGATGTTTACGGAGAATCTGTGGAGTAAGGCTGACTGACCGCGTTCGTAACGACGACCGACGTAAGAAAGCGAGTAGGTATGAAACAGAGTATTGGTGTAAAGATGCGAAAGGGAATCTCCGATGCTCCGATGTTTCGGACATGTGGAAAGAATGCCGGACGTGCGACTGGTTAAGAATATATATGTACAATGCGAAAGTGGAAGGATGTAGGTACAGGGGTAGACCGAGACTCGCCTACCTAGACTAAATCGGTCATGTATTGAAGGCAGGGGAGCCAGGAGTCTCCGAAACCGGCGAGCTCGTGTATCAAAATTATGAATGTTGAAGAAGCGAGTGATGTATGCAAGAATAGAGCCTTTTGGCACTCTGTTCTCTCTGCCTACCCCGCAAGGGAAATGACGTGATGATAAGTAAGTAAGTATAAAAACATATAAACTAATAATCAAGATTGTCTTATTACTGGTAGTTATTTTGTTACTAAAAAATTTAATTGGTAGTTTGTGGTAGAATTTTTGAGCACTAAATAAAAACAAAAATTTTACAATTTAAAGAGGAGTATTATACTCATTTTAATACTCGTATATACTTACTTAAAGTCTCATACATGGTAAGCATAAAATTTGAAGTAGATATTTTAATTGTGTTTCTAAACGAATATTAGGTGGGTTAAAATAAATCAACCAAAAATTTTGTAAAATCATATACTGTGGGTAGATGAAACAGTTGAAACAAAGTCCACCTGTGATCACGAATGCTGTAAAGTATTCGAAACGTCGGGATACTAGAAGATCAAGTAAACGCGATAGATTCCGTAAACGTAGTTTTATTTCAAAATGTGTAACATTCCCGTAAATATCAGAAAGTATTATAGATCGGAGACGTTCTTAAGGAAGGCCAGGTTAAGAGTACTCAAAACCAACAAGCATGCATGAAAGCGCTGACGAAAGTAGATGAAGCGAAAGATGTGTGTCAGGAGAGAAATGGTCTCTGCCTACCCCTACATGAAAAAGGCGTGACAATATGTATGTACGATTTTATAAAATAATAGCAACTTTTAACTGCGTGCGTGAGCACTCAATGAGTTTTTCAAAAACATTTTGGTATTATTAGGCATATTGATAAAAAAAAAAAAAAAAAAAAACAATACTAAACGAAACGAGTGCAGGAAAGCGTAATCTGCACTAATTTATAATGGACATTTTTGGTGCCTAATTGTGGATCTTCTCTGATTTATACATCAACTTCCTCTGTGGTGCAGAGGTAGTGTAAGCGACTGCTGATCATGAGGTCTCGAGTTCGATCAGTTTTATTGAGCTTTTTCGTAAAAATAAAATTCTCAGTAGCCGCCCGGAGCTTGGAAATGTGCCCGGTAGACGGCAATAGGCTCACCCTCGATAATAATGAATGTGTTTTCGAAATTAGCAGTCAGAAGCAATTGTCACGATGGCTGAATTGGCAAAGTATCTGGACGGTATCCAGGAGATGCAGGTTCAAATCCTGCTCGTGATTGTTATTTTCGATTTCACATTTTCACACTTTGTGTTGATCAATATCAATATTATTACAAAAATAAAATATCTTACCAACTCCAGCAGGCAAATGGACGTGAGCACTGAGCAGGCGATATGAGCATTTTATAGGCGAGTGGGAGGACGGAGGGTGGATCTAATTAAATCATCTAGCAGAGAAGTACATTTAGCTATGATATATGCTGAAGTGGCAATGGGCAGGCCACATCGCTCGACGAACCGACAACCGTTGGGGAAGAAAGGTTCTCGAGTGGCGACCGCGTAACGGACGGCGCAGTGTAGGACGGCCTCCCACCAGGTGGACTGATGACCTGGTCAAAGTCGCAGGCAGTCGTTGGATGCAGGCGGCACAGGACCGTTCGCTGTAGCGTTCTCTTGGGGAGGCCTATGTCCAGCAGTGGACGATGAAAGGCTGATAGATGGATGGATGGATATGTACTCGTAGATAACAATCTTAAACACACTCGGAAACGGACGTATGACGTATGTAGTAGGCATATAGTATAAGTATGTATAAGTGAATAAATGAATAACATTTTGCAAATTGGCGGTTCATTGAACCATCGTATTTGGTCGCAGCTCGCAAGCGCGACGCTTCTCTCTATAGATAAATATACATAATACGCAGGGGAGAGTGTAGTAAGTATAGGTGCATGCGTCTTTACAACGATAAGAGTCCCCAGCCGTCACGCCTCGGACATCGGGGCCATACTTCGTATTGTTTCACATAAATACGAGTACATTCACATGCCAACATCTACTCGTTTATCTTTTACTGATATAGTAAGCAACCTAGTATCACAAAACTAAGAGCTGATATTGCAATCATGAATTGCTAAGAACCAACACGATTTACCGCATGAATTCATCCAAATAGCAAACTAAAACGTTAAATTAACACAAGTCTGAAAATGTGAAATCGGAAATAACAGTTTCGATCTCCTGAAATACTGTCCCCTACTCTGGAATAATGTACCTATGCAAATACTTCTGGCAGATGGCGCGTCATCGGCATCAGGCGGCGTCATCCAAGACATTAAGAATGAATGTGTTATCGAAATATGCAGTCCCAAGCGATTGTCAAGATGGAATTGGCGGAACGTCTGGGACGGTATTTCAGTTCAGGAGATGCAGGTTCAAATCCTGCTCGTGACTGTTATTTTTGATTTCACAGTTTCACACTTTGTGTTAATATTAGGTTTATCGGTATATGGCTAACCATGTCAAATGCTCACAAAAACTTTAAAAGCAAATGACATATCAAGGGTTTATAGATATTCTGAAGAGGTTTTTTCTTTTGAACACCTCCGCGAAATAACATTCTTTCTTGCAAAAGGCGACCGATGAGTTAATTTTCTATAGTTATCGATCATGGCTGTGGGACAGACGGCATTGACAGTTCGTCTTCAGCGGTTAAAGCAAGAACACAGCGCTGTTCAGCCCAGCTACAATAGCAATGGTGACAGCATGGATTTGCTGCCCTTGTAACCATGCTCTCACAAGACCAACATCAGGGAGAATATAAGGACTCTGTGCTGCCTCCCGGGTCATTCCTCCAGCATCGAATCGAGCACCTCTACTCAATAATACATATACGATATTTTTTTACAAGGCTCAGAAAAGGGTTGTGTGGGATACACATACTTTAGTTCGTCCTACTAATAATATTCTATTATTTACTTTTTATCCTCGAAAAATGTTAGGTTCTTGTGAAATAGCTACTTTTGCATAAAGTTGGTTAACGTCCCATAGAGTGACTATAACCTGTATTATATCCACCCAATTCTGAGGTCCACGCAGACGAAGTCGCGGGCAGCAGCTAGTCTTTTATATATTTATTATTTTATTATCGTCTTGCTCGGTGCAATATGATGATATATATGAAAATTAGTCAGCCGGTTTAGTTCATATTTATTTTTACTTTACATCAATATAAAATAATTAATAGTCGATCCTACTACATATACCTATTAATGTAAATGTGAAAATTTCTATGTTTGTTAGTTACTCAATCACGCAAAAACAGCGGAACAGATTTGGCACTAGGATAGTTTATGACCTAGATTAACAGTAACGAATATCTCGGAATAAAGTTTGGTTCTTGTGGAATAGGTATTTTTTTAGATATACCTAAGTAATGTGCCACATGGTGACGTACCTACTTATATTGACCCCATTCTAAGAAATACGCAGACGAAATCACGGGCACCAGCTTGTATTATATAAAACATTCGATAAGACGTAAATACTCGGTACCAACATTTAACAATGAAGCATAATGACGACGATATTATGTTGCTAAAGTTATAAATACAGGGCCTCTTTTTATTGGAGGCACAGAGCACGTAGCCTGTGGCCTTACAAGTTACATCAGTGTAGTACACTTTTGAATTATGAGCTCTCATAATTATAAACATTGTACTCTAAAGCTGGCGATCACGCATGTTTCATGGAAGCGAGCGAATTAATGCAGAATAACTGCGGTCCCTACTAACTCAATTATGAAATACTATACGTAAACTTTTATAAATTTTATTCCGAAACAAATCATACACCTGCATAGTATGACAAAAACAAAACCAAATATTTCCAAGAACACAATCTACACATAGCCAAGAATTGCCGATCGAGAACTTCCCTTAGATGCACGCCGGTTACAGTAGAGTCGTAGGGCCTCGGTAAGTATTCCTTTTTTTCTGTTAGGGCGGGAAAAAATTTACTTAACCGCACACGCAATAGCGAAAGAAATAGAGCACAGCGGCCTTTGGAGGGTCTTCCAAAGGCCGTGAAGAAAGGCTTTATATATAATATGGGTACACCAACTAAACGCACTGCTTTAATGAGACAACGAGGTTTCAGAGTAAACGAAAAAATGTCATCGATGAATACAATTTTTTAGATTTTTAGTGATTTTTTAAAAACCGCTGCACCGATTTCGATAACATTTAAATGGGACCATTTCGGAATAAACCTTTTTTGAACAGAAAACAAATTTGCAAATCCATCGATCATCCGAATTGAGAACCTCTTCCTTTTCTTGAAGTCGGTTAAAAAGCGCAGTTTAAGTAAATCGGTAAGCAATGTACCTAATAATGTAAAATACAATACATAAAAGTTATTATTAATAATTAATTATTACTAATGTTTGCTTTCTATTGACGGGTAACCCAGAAGACACGTAGTACGAGTATGTGCTGAGAAGTGATATTCGAACTGCGAGTCACAACAAGGTGCACGTCTATAATCCTTTAAGCAAATAGGTAACATGCCGCCGAAATAGCCTTGTATTAAAAGAAAGATGTTCTTCAAAATGAAAGTGACCTCAAAGACCAGATTATTATGTGTGTCCATTGAAGACTAGTGCGCTCGAAGAATGGTCTGGAACGGCATCTGCATTAGCATAATTGGAGGTCGGCAACGGCGGCACCCTCCAAACCGGTTGTTCGTGGAATGAATATGATGTCATCACTGACATCACCATATGCCAACTTTATAAAATAAATAATGTTGGAATAGCATATTTTGATAGGTTTATTTATAAAAATATATCAATTAGGTACCTACGACGTGGCTTTCATCAAATCATCAACATTTGTGTGGCATTGCGATCGTAACATCCGCCACGAGAGCTTGTTCTTCCGAAGGAGGCCGGAATACTTTAATAAAAAAGTATCTTTTATTACTCTGTGTAATAACGATGAGCATGGCTAATATGATTGTATACAATAGCTAATATAAGTCTCACGCAACAGAAAGATCTTGTCATAAAAAATAACGGGTCGAGTAGATTTAAATCACTAAAGTGTAAGGTGCGGTTGTCTAATGTCTACCAACTTTATATTAATTAAACTGTCAAAGTTAAAATGGACACCAATTAGGCTATGTAGGTCGGCACACCCAAGCAAGGTGGTGGTGGTGCCCTACCCTATAAATAAAGGTGCCGCCGGCTTTGCTCATCAAATAAGCCATTCCATACCCAAAAGTTTTATGAATTCTATCAAATGCTTTATAGTGTTACTGTTACTAATTTAAGAAATGCGAAGGAAATTGCTGTTTCCGATATGAATTTTTGATACACACTGGGTAATTATTTTATTAATTTGTTAAGACTCTACTTTTACCTCAATTGGTCGTAAGAGAATACTTAATGTCACGTGGGAAATTTTGATTACAGTACCTATCTATACCTACTTAATTAGATTAATGGAACTAGATTCGTATGTACCTATAATATATATGAGTAGGCATACCAATAAATCTGACGAATTGGTGTCGGAGATAGCTATTTTTGCGAAGTCCTCTGTCTCTCACCCATAATATTTATTATCTTCGGCCATTGGTGATAATTAAAGTAAGTAAGTGGTAAACCTACGTATTAGTGACAGGTTTAGTTAACATTGGTTTGTTACTAATTTCCATTATTATTCTAGGTACACTAGCTGTCGCCCGCGACTTCCGTGGGTCTGTAAATGAGGATTTTTTATTATTGCATATAGTGGCAGACGAGCCACGACCCATCTTATGGTAAATGGTAACTGTTGCTCATGGAATCAACTATACCGAGAGTATTGTCAAGCGGCTGCTCACCATTTCATTTGACAGATATGAAATGAAAGAATAAACGGCTATCTCCTGCTACAGCCGAAACGCAACGATGTGCTGCATGGCCGGTCACACCGGAGATGGTGGTACCAACCCGCTCGGGCCCGATACCAAGTGAGTACTCCCACTTACTTGGTACCCAGCCCTACCACCAGGCATGCAATGGATGATAATTGCTTATTTCCCTTAGTCGCCTCATACGACACCCGTGGGAAAGAATGGGGTGGGGACACTTGTATTCTTAGTCCGTCACCACACGGACACCACATGGATATAACTCTAAGCTAAGCTCTATCTACAGATGTGCTTAAAACAAATAGACAGACAGATAAAAAAAAAACCATATGTGTGCAATTCACACACGGCAGAAGTGAAACTTCTGAAAAGTAGCCTACGAGAGATTGAGCTGAGGGATATAGAGTATCATGAGTATTAGGAGTATTAGGATAAATGTTAGGTTTATTATTTTTTACCAAGCTTATAATGACCTGTCATTAATTAAAAATGGAGCATTAATATTCATTTAAATTTTGTTTTCTGCAACGATATAATGGTAGATTATATTATTAGAACATAGCAAAACAGAGATATTAAGTAGTTTATTATTGAATGCATATCACTTTTTCAAACTTAATATTACAGGACCTACACCGTGGTCATATGGTTTAAGTGTTAATCACGCAAGCCGGGGACAGAGGTTTGAAATCAACTACCAAGGAATACTTTTTGTGACAACAAAACTTATTTCAAAGTTAAAATAACTTTAATGGACTTTTTGCAACTGACTATTTATCCTATACATTTAAGTGTTTGTTTCTTTATCGTGACGCATTTTCGTTTCATCTATTTTCAAATCACAACGATTCTAAAGAATTTTCACTTCAAAATCATTGTTTTGTGTTACGTAAGTATATTTATTTTGTTTCTTTATCATCCTCTCTTCCAATTTTGATAAATACTTTCAATGTACCTAGGTATACTTATTCTTACAGTCCCACTGAAGAATACAATTCCACGCCGGGTTCTACCATCTAAGCTGCTACCTGACCCGCTTCGTCCACGTGGAAATTAGCTATTTTCTTTTTTGTGCGGAACGCTAATTTTAGTTTTCCAAAAAAACAAGTAGCCTAATAACATTAGCTATCTGCCAGTACAAGTTTCGTCCGAATCGGTGCAGCTGTTTCCGAGATTAGCCGGAATAAACTTATAGACAAAAACTTTAAAAATACTCTCATATGAGTAAAAAGCTGCTATTCAGATGGTTCAATCTTATATTGTGTATTAATTTGTATGTATAGATGCTTAATGTAACTTTAGGTCAGAATTTGGTTATGATTTTAATTTTTGATTAGATTATCTGTCATGTGCCTATAACGTTCTTTTCAAAACGTAATAAATTAGTTTTAAAATAATTTAATTTTACGTTAACATCATACAGAGGTCCAGGTTAAGCCCGTTTGATAACTCGTACTAGACAATGTTATTGATATAAAATTCTGTGATTATGTATCTAATTTGCTAACCATCATTTACACGTAAAGTATAAATCAACCGGCGAGATTATTTTAAGTTAAGACATTATTAATTAAGTGTAATTATACTTATTATAATTTCAAAATTATTTTTTTAAGTACTTATACTTAATCAAAAAAATATTAAAAAAACTTATACTTAAATAAAAACAAATGATGATTAATTAACACACGCAGTGGAATAAAAAGTAAACCTTGAGAAAGAGTAGACTGAGAGGATTATGTATTCTATCTCATTTTGCAGGATAAATCCTATACGCATGTCGGTATAGTTTCTCTTATTAGTTTTGCTTTTTTGTTGCATTGACTTTCAAATCACAACGTTAGTTAACATAAAGAAGATATCACTTTTAAAATGATGTCAACAAGTGGGATTGAACCCAAGACTGCCTATCTAAAAATGCATTCCAAATGCTTTAATTTTAAACTATGAAAAATATTTGAGAAAAAATATTCTAAGATGTCACATGTATTATACATACGATACATAAGCAAAAAAAATAACGTTATTCAGTAACAAATCGCTAATAATGTGAAAACAGAAAAATATTTACCGCAACGGAATAACTTATTGGTATTATATGTATTATAATAACAGATTCCAATCACATCACTAAAATCGTAACACTGACACACTTTTAATTTTAGATCACTAATGCATTTATAATTAATTTATACCTATCTCTGGTCTCTATATTTGAAAAAGCTGCCACTCGCGGGAATGCGTTCGCGACAGTGTACAAGAGCGACTGTTCAACGGGTCAATCGCGCACTAAACAACGCGACTCCAATAAGAATTATTTCTTCGAGAGTTGGAAATAATGCTACATCATTTCATTACACTACGCGACACGCTCTGCCGGCCTACATAGCAGGTAAAGTATGGGCAGGGTATGGTACCTTTGCCGTTTCACCCTGTAAAATTTAGTAAAAATGTGAGTCATTGCCATTCTTTTCTTTCATTTTAACTTCTATCCAATCCATCTTAACTTCAAAAAAGAACACAAATTAAAGATAAAACAAAGTAAGGAAAAAATAAAGCAGCCGTACTCAATCCATTATAAATAAAGAGTTCTGGTATGTCTAATTTAGTACTTAAAATTAATAAATTTTGTTGACCGCGGGACCATAACTAAAACGTCTTTGTGGGGGGCCACAAAGTTTGCTTTGAGGGGTCAAAGGATGAGTATGGCTGATAAATTGCTTACAACCTTGTGTTGTGCAAGTTAATTTTATTAAAACGATTATTTATCAAGACACGTATCTTGAAAAGTAACAACATACAATATCATGACCCCATTTTATTTTACATCGAAGTCGCTGATTTTTTGTTACTAATTATTGTCACTCTATTCGAATTGCGTGCACAGCTGCCGTTACTATTTAATAGTCACTGTTTCACCGGAATATTAGACTAATAGATGTGCCGTACCACCGATGCGTTCGAACATTTAAGACTAGCTGCTACATCGTCCACGTGGATGGTTTCTTAGTTAGGTACCTATTTTCTTTTTCGTGCAGAAATAAATATCCAAAATTATAGTAGGTAGCCTATGTTACTCCGTATAACATTATCTATCTATCTACCAGTGACTAGTCGACGACTCACGAGCAGCATTTAAACCTGCATCTCCAGGAAAACCATCCCAGATGCTTTGCCAATTTTCCATTATTTTCGAAATGTGACTATTATTTTTGATTTCACATTTTCGTAATTTGTATTCATTGGTATGGCTAAGCATTTCAAATAAAAATTTGAATTCGTTGTGTCAGTTCTCAAAATTATGTAGTGTTGCACATCATTGTATCGCAGTTCGCATGTTTTAAACAAAGTCTGTAGTGATGGATTAAGTTAACGTCATTACCATTCTATTTATCCCCGCAGGTGTAGTGTGATGTGTAAGGTAATTCAGCACTTAATTGCAAGGCAAAAGGAACTTCAAACAAAACTATCTTGGTGATAAAGTTTGGTATCAATATAATGTTCACACAAGTTGCTAAATTTTTCATGTACCAATGTCTGTTCCGTTTTAACAGCCTTATTCTTGAACTGTTTTGCTGAATGGGAAGACACCTCGATCCACTATCTCCAATCGCTAGTTATAGTATATCACTTTTTAGTACCTACCTATAATCGAGCTTGGAGTAGAACACCTACCCACTATATCCTATTCACTTTGGCTTGAGAACATAACATAAAAAAACATAGCATCACGCCTGTATCCTCGAAGGGGTAGGCAGAATTGTATTACACACCCACTGTTCGCCAACTATGTTTAAGTCCTACGTAATAGGGGGCGAGCCTATTGCCGCCTACCGGGCACATTTCCAAACTCCTACCTTTAGCTTGAGAAAACATGTAAATAAAACAAGCAATGTGTCTCAAAGAGTCCATGTCCTAGATCAAATTCCCATACATTTAAAAAGTTTTCTATTAGCGTTAGCGATCATAGAATGCAACTTGGCTAGACCCGCAGTATACTAATCTGACCTTACTTTCATTTCATACAAAGTATTGGTTTCACATTGCAATAAACACAATTTCTTTAATTTTTTCTTGGTTTGGTATATTTGAATAACAATATTCAATGACAATAATACTTTTTAATAGTGCAAGTGGTTAAATATCTGGACGCTGTTGATCAAGTGATCAAACCACTGAGAGCACCTTACCTCGAAAACGCCAGTACTCACACTGCCTTGAGTAATGCTCTTGAGTAATATTGTTCTGTGCACACTGCTCACATCTCCGGTATACAATAGTAGTCTGGCTCACAGTACAAAAATGGCGGCGATTTATGACGTCATATATTTACCTAGAATACTGCGGCAGTAGAATACTCAGTCTATAACGGAATTATTTTTCTTTAGTAAGAGAACTGGACAGTGCTAGCAGTGTATATCGGAACACAGTCTAATACATTATTTGTCATTTGTCAAATGTAAAAAAATGGCTTTCTGTCACTTGCAAATGTAGTTTACGAACTTGGTTATTGGTTTTTTTTTTGCTTGGTTGGTGGCGTGAAAGTTACACGTGTTTTTGTATTTTGTGATATCTGTTGTTGACTTATCATTATTTTGTGTTGGTGGTGGTTAAACAGGTACACGGAATTTGTAAGTGTTTCCTTATTTATTGTATATCAGACGATGGACGCAGAACCTCCCGACCCGGGCGGCGGTGATTGTCTTCCACGATCCCGCCCGCGGTCTCCCATGGTTTTGGCGCAGTCCCTGCAATCTGAATTAGACGCTATGGAACAGGATGATATCCTCAATGCAAGTTTAGCTAGTAGGAAACGTGGCAAATCTCTAAAGAATTCATCTACCCCTCCCCCATCCAAAAAAACTATATCAGACCACTCACAAGCTACACCCTCTATCCAACACTCCTATTTGAATAGGAGTGTTGGACCCAGACTATGGTATTAATAAACAGTCATACTCTGATATTGACTCAGCTCACTATCTAGTAGGTACATGTTAGTAGGCCTTCTGATGATGCTACCTCTTCCATATCTCTTCATCCCATCAAATTTGAACATTTTCTATATAGAAACAACTTCAAAAACATTATTCGTGGTGGTGTTAAACGTATCGGCAGAAATAGGGTTTCAGTGGAGATTGATTCTGCCTCTGACGCCAACATATTTATTTCTCATCCCGCCCTCACGGTAGCAAAATATGAAGCTTCTATCCCTTCCTATAACATCACCCGAATGGGTATAGTGAGAGAGGTCCCAGTAGACTGGTCACTTGAAGAATTTGTCTCCTCAATAGAAGTTCCCTCAGGTAATGGTAAAGTGATAAAAGCACGTTGCCTCAACAGAAGAGTTTCAAATGATGGTAATGTTAGTTGGATCCCAACACAAACAGTAGTGTTAACATTTCTCGGACAAAAGCTCCCATCACGTATCTACAGCTTCTACACCTCCATGCCAGTGGAGACGTATGTTCTACCTACAATCCAATGCTTTAAATGCTGCAGATTTGGCCATGTTACCTCACAGTGCAGGTCCAACCCACGTTGCTTTGTGTGCGCCAAAAACCATGAGGGTTCATCTTGCCCTGAAGTATCCCCTATTTGTCTTTTCTGTTCTGGTAATCACGAAGCCAAAGACCCTCGTTGCCCTGAACATACCCGCCAGAAATCAATAAAGCTCTTAATGTCACAAGAGAACCTATCATACTTAGAGGCACGGTTCCCTCAAGTTAAAAGGACATTCGCAGACACTGCTAGGACATCACTTACTCTAAACAATCCACAGGGTATTGCACCTCAAATGGTAACTGAGTCTCCTACTTCCATTCCAACATCCTCATACAGGAAAACAATATTTTTACCGCGTCATTCTCCTTCCCCAGCTGCTAGTCCAGGATATGATAAAAGATCCCACCAGACAATTGTAGAAGAACCTACTTCATCTCTTCCTAATGGATGTGCCATATCTGACTCTCCCAATGATAATCTATTTGAACTCCTTCTTTCTACCTTAATAAACATCCTTTCCAAATTGAATGATTCTGATCTGCCTCCAAGTGACCGTAGTAAACTTACTCAGCTTTTTTCTCTTGTTAGCAACGTTCCCAGCAATCCTTCAGTGGAGTTGTCGCAGCATCAGCAATATAAAGACTGATCTCATATATTTAATGAATAAATATTATCCCATAATTCTTGCTGTCCAGGAGACATGGCTGAGGCCTGGTACCCATTTTCGTGTACCAGGATACTCATGTCTCCGGAATGACAGGAGTGATGGATGGGCTGGTTCAGCTTTTATAATATCAAGATCTATCATCTTCTCCCAAATCCCTCTCCCTCCCCATCCAGATACTTTCCATATTGTTGCAGTCAGGACGCAAAATATATCATTTGTATCTATTTATGTCCCAGTACCTAGCTTAAGTATATTAAACTATATATTCAACATTCTCTCTTCTATTCCTTCCCCAGTCATGATTTTAGGAGTCTTTAATATACACCATACTTCATGGGGCTCACAACATTGTGACCCTATATCCTACTATTTCTTAGAGAACCTCGACAGTTCTAATATGTGTATCCTTAATTATGGGTCCCCCACTAGGCGGGTCCCCCCAAACCAAAACCTTTACAGTGTTGTTGACCTTTCTATTTGTTCACCCAATATTTCTCCTTCAATATCCTGTACAGTTCTGAGCAACTCTTATATGAGTGATCACTACCCTATCCTCATTTCCATCCCCTCGGTAGGTACAACCAACATTGGTTCTGGATATAGCCCAAGCTTGAAACACAATATTTCTAGGGCTGATTGGACTCATTATGCAATCTGTACAGATGAAAATATAACTTTACTTCCCCCTGTTAATCTTACAAACTTCTGCGAATTGTATAGTGAAATCAAGGGAGCCCTAATTATATCTACTAACAACTCAATCCCTCTTAAAACAGCCCCCAAAAATTATATCTCTTCACCTACTTGGTGGGACCTAGACTGTACCCTTGCGGTTAAAAAAAGAAAGACTGCAGAACGAAACTACTCTGCATGTATGTCAACTTCCTCAATTACCAAAAGGCTGCAGCAGAAACAGTTAAACTCCTTTCGGAGAAAAAAAGACCAGGGTGGCATACCTTTTGTGAAAGTCTATCGCCTAGTTCCCATGCAACTCTTGTATGGAAAAAGGTGAAGAGCTTCCGTAACTCGACTGTCTGTGATCAAAACACTACCTCAAATGATATGATGGATTGAAAAATTCGCTCAAAGATTAGCACCACCATCTGCTGCATCTTATGAAGAGACTTGTTTATTTCGAAGCCCCATAAATTCTGGAGACGACGCTGACTCCCCATTCTCTAAAGAGGAATTTAACGTGGTCTTAGAAAACCTGAAGGATTCCTCTCCGGGTGTTGATTGTATCCCCTATTCTTTTATAGACCACAGTGGACCAAAAACCAAAGATTTCATCCTTCAAATCCTTAACCACATTTTATAAGCGGCGTTTCTCCAGATGATTGGAAAACATATATCGTTATTCCTATATTAAAACCAGGCAAATTAATTTCAGACCCCTCAGCGTTCCGACCTATTGCACTATCTTGTACACTATCAAAGATTTTAGAACACCTCATAGAAAATCGCCTCGATTGGTTCTTAGAATCTAATGACATTCTTCCTAAAAGTCTTGGGTTTCGAAGAGCTTTAGGTACTATAGATAGCCTTGGCACACTCGTCACTGACATCCGCATTGCCCTTTCTAAAAACCATTACGTGGTTGGAGTATTTCTTGACATGCTTCAGCTTACGATAATGTACTTCTTCCCATACTCAGGCAGAAAATGCTCAAGCTGAGTATTCCAGTGAGGATAGTAAATTATGTTTCTAATTATCTTTCGTTAAGACTCTTACTAATTAACATACAAAATATTACTCTTCCACCAAGAACGGTCTGGAGCGGCTTACCCCAAGGCTCAGTGCTTAGTCCCCTTCTCTATAACATTTATACTTACGACTTGAAGATATCTGTGAATTGCTTCTGTGACGTTCTACAATATGCCGACGATCTGGCACTGTATGTTGCAGCAGAAAATATACCAGAAGCTTCTAACCGGCTTAACTCTGCCCTTATGTATCTGCAATATTGGCTAACAGACCATGGATTATCGATCTCAGTTCCGAAGAGCAAAATTGTTGTGTTCACCCGCCACAGAGTAGTGCCAGACATTTTTATTACATACGAGGACCAAATTTTCCCAGTGAGCAATAAGGTGAAATTTTTGGGTGTCGTACTAGACTCCAAACTAACTGCTACCCATCATATACCGATTGACTCGCGATAGACTCCCGGGAGTCTTATGCGTGCCAAGCGATACAGTGCCAAGGACACGCGGCGAACGCCGGGTGGACACTTTTTATGAAAAAAGATATAAAAAAAAACTACTTACCCATTGTTGAAAAATCCATGTTTATTGTCAAGTATAATAACTATTTTATGCACTAAAACACTTAAAAACACTATCCACTAATTATTATAATAACACTGACGTTATAAAACGAAACTTTTCCAAAAAAATTAATTTTATTTCACTTTCCCGTGGAAAACTCGACTTTATTACCGCACGGTTTGAGTCCATTGTCGCAACTGGTTGACGAAATCATACACAGATTATAGAATGAACAGACTGTATCGGGCAAAAATTCAAGAGTAGATAGCATTGAAAGTGAAGGAGTAGGAAATAATTTTTTAGCGCCAAAATGTTTAATTTTTTTTTTTGGAATTGCGCGCTTCGCGCGCCTCTTTCGCCTACGCGATGCTGACGCCTATTGCAATCCTGGGATATTCTATCTGTATGTTGAGGGGTTAACCATGTCGTGAACAAGTTCGAAAAAAACGTTAATATCCTACGTGCACTGTCAGGGGCATGGTGGGGTTCTCATCCATACTCCCAGAAACTGATTTATAATGCACTTATCCGCAGCCGCCTGGATTATGGTTCTTCGAACCATGTAATAAATCAGCTCTAAACCATCTAGACAAAATCCAATCAAAATGTCTTCGAATTGTGATTGGAGCTATGAAATCTTCCCCCATTAACGCTCTCCAGGTGGAATGTGTAGATGCCCCTCTCAAACTAAGGAGACAATATTTGTCAGATCGTTTTGTGTATAAAACTTTTCAACTTTTTTCCCACCCACTTATCCCTAAATTGGACCAATTCGCGGAACTCATTTCGACTAGCGAATATTGGTCTCACAAAGAAACCCCTTGTTTGGTTACTAGTTATCTTTCAATATTACGCCTCCCTTGCCCCGTCTTCCAATGTAGGTTAAATCCCCTTTTCAATACACCCTATAAATCTTTAACCTTTCAGCCAGATGTTCGAAACTTGGGAATTGAAAAGAATACTTTAGGTGTAGAACTGCGTCTGAGGGCGGTTATTGAGGATGATTGGAAAGACTGGCTCATTATCTTCACTGATGCCTCGAAAATCTCCAGTGGAAGCTGTGTAGGTGCTGCAGTCTGGATTCCCAATTATAAAATAATCCTCAGCTTCAAGTATCCCCTGGAATGCTCTGTCTTTACTGGAGAATCCACAGCTATCCTTCAGGCACTCTTATTTATAGAAGCACACAACATTAAAAAATCTCTTATTGTTACTGACTCCCTAAGCTGCCTAATAGCCATTAGATCCAACCCCTTCAAACCTAAATTTAGATACGCAATCGTATTAAAAATTAAGCATATTCTCTATTTATGCAACACTAAGTGTAATCTTGTTTGCCTCACATGGGTGCCAGGACATAACGGTATAGAGGGAAATGAATTAGCAGATCATTATGCCAAAGAGGCTTCACATAACGGCTGCCAATCAGCATACACGGCTTACCCCCAAGACCTCATACCCTTAGCTAGAACCAAAATGCGCGATATGTGGGATAGATCCTGGAAAGAGCCCAGTGTAGTCAATTTCAGATCCATCCAAAAAGATATCCCTCCAAAACCCTGGTTTTTTAAGTTCCGTAACCTCAACAAACGCACTACGTCGGTTATCTGTGGACTACGCCTAGGCCATTCTTGCACACCTGTTCATCTTGCCAAAATTCGGATCAGGGACTCATCTCTGTGCGAATGTGGGCTGGATGAGGGAACCCTGGAACATCTATTCTTTAGTTGCCCCAGGATGTCCTCTTCCTTATATGACCTCCTCCCTCTCTCAATCCCTCTCCCTTCAGACTTCAAATCCCTCCTTTGTTTGCACTATACATTAAAATTATTTTCGATTTCACATTTTTCACTTTGTGTTTAATGTATAGTGCTAAGCATGTCAAATGCTAAAAATATATATAAAAATATCTAAATATTTAAAGGGTTTGCGTCATTATTAGGTAAAATCTTAATTGTAAAATTAAGTTTACCTGGTCGGTATAATGTATGAAAATACGTCCGACAGATGGCGCAGGCGTCACCCAAAGACGTTAAGTATGATGTGTTATCGAAATTAGCAGTCAGGAGCAATTGTCAGGATGGCTGAATTGGTAAAGCATCTGGACGGTATCCAGAAGATGCAGGTTCAAATCCTGCTCCTGACTGTTATTTTCGATTTCACATTTTTCACTTTGTGTTTAAAATAAAAATAATTTGATAATTTACAGTTACGTACGCTAACAGTTTAGTCTCTCAGGAATAAACAAAGGCTTTATCTAAAAAGTAATCCAATGAAGTGGAAATTTAGCAGATAAAATGTTTCACGGGGGGATACAACTTTCATTTAATGCGAAGTTAAGTAGGTACCTACCCTGCAAGAGGTACCTGGATGTCTAGCATTTAGTTATGACCGTACCTAACCCCTAACACCAAATTTGACTAATTATAATTAGCAGTGGTGCCTAGTGGTAGTGTAGTGTAATAAAAAAAAATGCTTTACAATAATTTATTGAAAACCAGGTTTACAGTAATTGTGATCTTTAGATAAACCTGCATACACAACTTCATCCTGGTTGTGAGACCATACTCCGCTTATTTCCGTACCATTATCATCATTATCACTATCGCTTTCGGTTTCAGTGTCACTTACCACTTCTATAATAAAAGGTTTATCTAAATACAAATCATGATTTAAATATTCTCCTTCTAACCTGCGAAAGTGTTTACAATGCTGTGTTCACTCATGAACTGTAATAGCGTCAAAAGTTTCTCTAACTAGACAGAGAATTTCAGGATTTTTGTGCTCAATGTTTACATTGACAACTTTTATTTTCATTGTGCTCCATATGAGTTCAATGGGATTGAGATCACAGTAATAAGGTGGTAAATATAAGCATTTGTGTCTAGGTATTTGTCTTCTAACATTTTTTCAATCTCATATACAGGTTCAGGCTTGTTTCTCTTAATTATTTCTAAAAGCTGAGGTTTAGTCAAATCCTCTTCGTAGTCAATTTTATTTCGGGTCAATCATAATTGCATATATTTTTTTAAGGAATTCGTATTTGGGACTTTATACACACAAATACGGTGATAAGGAGCATTATCCATCACTATTATGGATGGCTCTTGTAAATTAGGCACAAGTTTTCAATAACCCACTTTTTAAAGTTGTACTATTCATCTCGTCATGATAATCACCAATTTTTGTGTTTGATTTAAATACAAGTAGTGAGCGAGAACACAAGATACAATTTACTGGTGCAAAAAACAGACTGTCATAGATTTTTGTCTTTGTCACCGTGGCCAGTTTTTGTCTGTCACGATTCAACTGACATAATCGAACATTTATATAAAAATTCGGGTTTTACATTATATTTACGTATTAAATCAGTATTTTGAGAAAAAGACTACGTGATAATAGTGCTTGTAAAATAGTTTACTATGCTACAAAAGCTACAGCGAGCGAAAAAATACAGGTATAACATTTCATTCATATTTAGTCGAAAATGAAATAACTTAATGATTGAATGCTATAAAGTGATATAAAATGGACTTTTTTACTCGTAATTAATAATTGCTACTAAGATACACTCGCAAAACGTTTTCTAGCTAAATTTCTATTACTGAGAATTGTTTCGGTGTTGCCTTATTGCGAATTTAATTTGCCCAGTTTTCACTTTACTAATAAATTTATATGTAATTTGTGAGATGATGATAAAAAATTACCATTTTAGGTTTTCCTCTAATCCAGATGCGAGATTGAAATGGGTGGATGCTACGGGAAAACGAGGCAACCCAGGAAATACCCAAAATATGTTTCACGATATTTTGTTGATGTTTCATTATACATAATAAGAAAATAGTAACGTTGGGAGCAAAATCATTGCCAGTGAATATGCTCATGTAAGTATAGCTTTTAAAGTCTTTGTACTTCAACTTTGTTTGTAAATCTCAATTCTAGATTATGACTACCGCTGTAGTCATAATCTAGAATTCAGAGAAACTGATTTGCTCTCTCTTGTGACACCTGCCTGGGATTTAAGGGTTTCAAAATAAAACCCAGGAGTAAAACAAAATTAAATAAGATATATTGACACCCCAAATGGTAGGTGGCAACACAAATTTATAAGGTCGTGGTATTCGTCCTATAGCTAACTTCACCACTTATAGTACTCTCTCTCCCGTGGGACCGGCCATGAAGCACATCGTTGCGTTTTGGTCGTAGCAGGAGATAGCCATTTATTCTTTCATTACATATCGGTGAAATGAAATGGTGAGCAGCGGCTTGACAATACTCTCAGTATAGTTGGGTCCATGAGCGACGGTTGACATTTACCATCAGATGGGCCGTGGCTCGTCTGCCACTAAATGCAATAAAAAAAAGTTCTTATTCAATTAATTAAATCAGCGCTGGAAGGATGATAATTCTTTACATATTTGACCCAGAAAAGAAAGAAAAGATAATTTATATATATTTTTAGCATTTGACATGCTTAGCACTATACATTAAACACAAAGTGAAAAATGTGAAATCGAAAATAACAGTCAGGAGCAGGATTTGAACCTGCATCTCCTGGATACCGTCCAGATGCTTTACCAATAATAAACGACGGTATCTGGACGGTATCCAGGAGATGCAGGTTCAAATCCTGCTCCTGACTGTTATTTTCGATTTCACATTTTTCACTTTGTGTTTAAAAGATAATTTAATTGTATTCTTGTGTACTATTGTTTTATTAAATATAACTTATTATTATTTACCAGATGAGATATCGAACAGAACGGCAATTTATGGAGAAGTAATACTTATCTTGCATCAAGGCTCAAAGTCTTGGTATTTCTCTACGTGATCGAATTCTTATTACGGAGGTAGAACGTGAATATCCGACATAGCCCGCCGAGTTTGCATGCTGAAGTGGCAATGGGTAGGCCATATCGCTCGACGAACTGACAACCGTTGCGGAAAAAGGTTCTCGAGTGGCGACCACGTATCGGACAGCTCAGCGTAACCATATCATCTAAGTCCACCCGTGATCATGAATGCTGTAAAGTATTCGAAACGTCGGGATAGTAGTAAAATTAAGTTAACGCGATAGATTCCGTAAACGAAGTTTTATTTAAAAATGTGTGACATTCGCGTAAATATCAGAAAGTGAGTACATACATTGTTTGTTGCACAACAAAATTGCACTTAACGGCCCAGTAGACGTAGAAGTCAGATAAATAGTAATTTACTAATATTCTGTCATTCATTTAATAAATCGAATGATATGATTATAATCTTCCGTCCGTCATTAACGATCGGTATCATCATAGAATGGTTTAGAGATACTACGTCTATGGCATCACTAAACAATTTTATTGTTTCACCCCGGCTCCATGCGGGCTGGGCAGTGTGAGCAGTTGCAGTGGTAGTTGGCCCTCGAGTTGGTTTTATTCACGGAGTACAGAAAAAGTTTTATTAAAGGAATCTGCGCCAACTCTCGTGTTGTGTTGCTAATTTATTTTCAACCGACTTTATATTCAAATTCTAAAATATCTTTATTTAATAGGCCTATTATAAAGCACTTAAAATCGTCAAGAATATAATTAACACGAGCGCATCTGCAATAACAAAGTTGCAATTGCAATCACCACGAGCGGATGGATTCCATAGTAAAGTCTTTCATGAGAAGAACCCGGCAAGAAACTCATGGGCCACTTTTTTAAATTGGCAATTTATTAGTTGAATATAATTTTTATAACTAAAATGAGATAACACGAATGAGGAGCAGCTCAAGACCATTTTGTTTTATCCTTAAGATATCCGAAACTGTGTGTTATTACAGTCTAATTTTTTGTGACGAATGATCGTAAATGTAAGATACCTACTTAATATTTTAAAGATTTGTGACTTTATTACTAAGTGCCATGATTGTAATTAGGTAGAACTTAAAACTGTTTTAAAACCTTTGTCTCAATTCATTAGTAAACAGATGTAGCTGTATAAATATATATTCAAACGGACATTTTTTAGCTTGATTTTGTCCGTGACACTGTATCTTGTTAGTATTGATGATCGAAGGTTAAAGGATCAAAGCCTAGCAATAGGTCCTCGTCACTTTAGTTTACACTAAACTTTTATTATCAGACCAGCAACAAACACTAGAAATAGTTGTGTTTAATCTGTTTTTAATTACGTAAAACAACGTATTGATTCATACAGTAAAGACTGCGCTCATAGTGTTGACGAACCACTAGTAGCTGATTTTTTTATTTTACATACTACGGGGTTGGCCACGGCCCACATGATGGTAAACTGTTATCATCGCCTATAGACGCTAGCAATACCAGACGCATTACTTGCGACTCGCCATCTCCTAAGATAGGGATTGGAGATGAATAGGAAGGATAGTAAAGAAAGGGTAGGCAGGATATTAAGGAGAGGATAAAGATGGAAGAGCTTGTGCCACCGTACATATTATTTTTTTTAGTGCATGTAGTGGCAGTCGAGCCGCGGTCCATCTGATGGTAAATGGTAACTGTCGCCCATGGACTCGATAAACGGCTATCTCCTGCTACAGCCAAAATGAAACGATGTGCTTTATGGCCGGTCACACGAGCGATGGTGGTACCAACCCGCTCGGGCTCGATAGTAAGTGAGTACTCCCACTTGGTACCCAGCGCTACCACCAGTCATGCAATGGATGATAATTGCTTACTTCCCTTAGTCGCCTCATACAACACCCGTGGGAAAGAATGGGATGGTGACACTTGTATTCTTATTCCGTCACCACATGGATAAGCTACATATATCTTATATTTTTTTCAGATCGTCGGTGGACAGAGGTGGAGTTAGATGATGAAGAAGATGAAGCAAGTGTTGGTCGCAGCGACTCTACATCGTCATTGGGCCGGTCAGAATGTGGAGATGAGTTTCGGGCCCGAGCCAGTACAGATTCACGATTACGTCCCCACCCTGCAAGACCCAGACATCCGATGGTGACGAAGCCATTCCCGTTACCAGTTAGACGAATGAGTGTTGCTATGAGAGGGAACAATGCCAGCACATATTAGAAATCTGTTGAAATCTGTGTTACCAACGAATAATACTGATTGTTCAAATGGCAAATTAATTATTTAGATATTTTTATATATATTTTTAGCATTTGACATGCTTAGCAACATACATTAAACACAAAGTGAAAAATGTGAAAATCGAAAATAACAGTCACGAGCAGGATTCGAACCTACATCTCCTGGATACCGTCCCGATGCTTTGCCAATTCAGCCATCGTGACCCTTGCTTGCTGAAATTAGCAGTCAGGAGATGCAGGTTCGAATCCTGCTCCTGACTGTTATTTTCGATTTTCACATTTTTCACTTTGTGTTTAAGGCAAATTAATTTCTTTTTATTATTGTTAGTTAATCGCACGTTACCTATGTGTTTCAATTCCAAAGTTAAATACATCAACCTAATTTATAAGTAACTAGCAGTGCCCGCGGACTCCGTTCCGCGTTAGAAATATTTTTGTCCCAGCCCGTTTGTCCCGCGTAATACTTCAGGTTAAAAGTTCGGGATAAATAAAAATAATAATGATGTATACACTATTTACATCATGTTTACTTATTTTAATTGTTCAAAACTTCTCGATATACTATATTAGTAGTAATGTTATCATTTGGTACTAAAATATATTGTCTTTCAGGAGTTCCAACCCAAGTTAAGCCAACATATAACTGCCCATAGGATAAACAGTGCTTTCTCAGGTCAATGCCCACCAGAGAAAATGTTTGACCCTGGGACTTATTAATAGTGAGGGCAAAAGAGACCTTGACGGGATAAATGCAATCTTTTAAACGGTATAGGTAAATCAGGTGGAATTATGGGTAACCGCGGAATATAAGCAAGTTGTCCCACTGCTGGCCCTGTGAGAATGGTCGCCATGATTATATTCTCCCGCAACTCTTTTATGAGCAGCCTTGTGCCATTACACGTGTTGGGGAGTCTCAAGTTCCTTAAAAACATGATAGGAATGCCAACTTTTAGCATAAGGTCGTGGGGAGGTAAGCCAGAGGGACACAAAGAATTTAAAAATTCTTGAGGATAGTGTACTATATCCTCAATATTATATACACACCGTGTCAATGGATTTATAGTATTTGACTTGACCGGGAATTTTTCCTAAAATTATTTTATTTATCTCATTCACTGAATCGTTTCTGGGTGAGACTATTGCCCTAGAACAAAGTCAATGATAATCTCTTTCCATTAAACTTTCAAGACCGGGATATATTGCGTCTATCAGATCTTCTAACCTGTGTAATATGTGACCTAACCGATTGTCAAGTTTAATGTCATCCCTACTGTTGGTGTTAGGACAGCAAATTTTTCCTTCTCCAAGATTCGGTATTGATGCGGAAAGTCGTGATCGTAGTTGTCGCTCAAGTGGGCTCTATGTTTGTTCGTAAATTGAGAGTTTCAACGGAACTCCATAAGCATGATGATTTTAAGCATGCCCTGATGACATCGGCGCTTGTGCCTTTTTTTTCAATACTGGCAGCATTTGCCGAAAATCGCCCGCAAAAAAAAAAGTAGCACCACCCATCAGCGTCTGAGTTTCTGGTGTCTTTTAGCGTACGGTTCACGGCTTCAATAGGAGCTCTATGTCTCATGGTACATTCGTCCCATATAATTAAAACATATTTATAAAGATATAAATTAATATCATATGGGCTAAATAAGCTTCACAAAAATTATTTTTAATCCACAATTTTAACAGTAAAAGCAGTTATTGTGAGTTATCCGTAGGAGATAGGCATATGCTATCGCGGACTTTTTTACAGATTTTGATACGTTCTTTAATATTGTAGTACATTGTTTTGTTCTATCCTCAATAGTTTCCGCAGCGCACGCGATGAAAGCAAAGCAATTTTTTTTACAACTTGGATTACATTATTCAAGTTTAAGTAAAGATGCGTAATTAATTTTGGGAATTATTATAGCCTATGACACTCCATAATAAAGTAGCTTTCTATTGGTGAAATAATTTTGAAAATCGGTTCAGTAGATCTAGAGATTACCCCTTACAACGTCACAAACTCACATACGTTACCTCTTTATAATAATATATAGTATAGATATGTGTTTAGTCTGTAATATGAGCTACTGAACTTAGGCGTCTTTTTAGTATTTTTGTGAACTGCCTGCTAAGGACCTACTTATATAAAAATAGGTTAAGCCAGTGACTTCGTCCGCGTGGACAGCAGAAATTAAATACTTTAGAAAATCCAAAACTGCACTCCTCATAATCTTAATTTTTCACAATAAAATTGATTATTTGATAAGTAACTAATAATGTATTGATTTTACTAAGTAGTTTTCAATAAATCACATAGATAGCGCTATTTTCAAAAAGTACTAATGTGGGTTTCATGTCTTATACACCATCTAGCGCAAATTTTAAAAAGTACTTCTATATTGCAACGCGCCATCTGGCAATTAGTAAGAACAACAATCCATGAGTTTACATATATTATATACCTGCATAAGTGCATATAATATATATAAACATGTAAAATTGAATAATTTATTAAACTGTAAACAAAAACAATTTAAGAAAACAAAAAGACATCGCTAGTTTCCTTACAAAAAAAGCAATATTGTGGTTCTATATATACAACAGCAACTGAATACATCTAAAATTGCCACTTGATGGCATATTAGCAATACGCTCGTATTAGCATATCAGATTGAGTCGGATTACCGATACATGAATACATCCAATATCACTGATATCTTAATGGATATGAATATATCGGTTCCATCTTTACTTTGTTTGTTCTATTCCTTCCTAGTCTGTGGTTTGTTCTACGTGAAAACACCGTGACGTCAAGACAACGCACAAAAATTGTGGAATTTAAAATATGTTTTTATCGTGTTTTATAACGTTGGTGTGTTATTACGTGCTACTTATTGTTATGGATAAAATAGTTATTATACTTGACAAATATTATCAGTTCGTCAAGCAAAGGTAAAAACTTTCTTTATAACAAAAAACAATGCACCGGCCGGGTGAACGGCGTTCTGTTCTGTTGACGATAGTAAAACCACCGGTGGCTACTGGCTATGCGTACGTAATAAGGTAGGTAGTTCTCATGAAAGGCGCTGGTTTTAGTGTCGCGTCGAGCGTAAATGCCGTAAATATTCAGTATTTTTTTGTTTATTTAATAACAATTAAACCACATCGAATTAGAACGTGAAAAGTAATAGGGCTCTATTCCTAGTCATAATAATTCGTAAATGAAAAAAAAAAGACTCACTTAATTAAGTATTTTGGTCGTTATCGTTGTAGCCGACAGGGAACAACGACGAAACGCAAGACTCTTCTGTGTAAATAGAAATACGAACATGAATCTTCAGTGACGCAAATAGAAATAAGATTAGTTCTGAAAAGAACTGTTGTTCAGACATTTTCAGCGCTATAATAGAAATAACCATCAAGCCATCAACACGTCACACCTTCATATCTTCTCTTAAATATATACATCTTCACATGTTCACTATATCTTCATATGTTCACTATATCTTCATATGTTCACTATATCTTCATATGTTCACTATATCTTCATGTGTTCACTACAAAACGCATCTTCAGCTTCACGGCATCGACGCACGGCGTGAGTCCGTGACCCGCGCAGAGCAACGATGCCAGTATATGATGCCGGCATCCGATGCCGATGTATTGAAAAACGGATGCCGGATGCCTGCACACACGATGCGAACATGAATGGTGATTGACAGTAGGTACTTACCTACTCTCTTTAGTTGAGTACATGAGCGACGGTTACCATTTACCATTAGGTGGGCCGTGGCTCGTCTGCCACCATAAGCAGTAAAAAAAACCTCCTTTACAGTTCTAGTAAAAATAAATATGAATTTAGGTCGTAACGTTAAACATCGTATCTAACAATATTAACAAAACTATTGTAAAGTAGGCAACCAAAAATATGCGGCAACGTTAATCATCGATCTAAGAATATTAATATTAACAAAACTATTGTAAAGTAGGCAACCAAAAATATTGTCGTTTCCGACTAAGAAATGCACAGACATCAGCCGGATCACGGCGCTGCCCGCCACAAGCCGGGCACGACTCGAGCGTGTGTTGCGCCGTGTCCTCGTTGCAGCCACAATGGTAACAGCCCGGAGTCGCACAAAGTGAAAAATGTGAAATCGAAAATAACAGTCAGGAGCAATTGTCAGGATGGCTGAATTGGTAAAGCATCTGGACGGTATCCAGAAGATGCAGGTTCAAATCCTGCTCCTGACTGTTATTTTCGATTTCACATTTTTCACTTTGTGTTTAATGTATAGTGCTAAGCATGTCAAATGCTAAAAATATATTTAAAAATATCTAAATATTTAAAGGGTTTGCGTCATTATTAGGTAAAATCTTAATTGTAAAATTAAGTTTACCTGGTTGGTATAATGTATGAAAATACTTCCGACAAATGGCGCAGGCGTCACCCAAAGACGTTAAGTATGATGTGTTATCGAAATTAGCAGTCAGGAGCAATTGTCAGGATGGCTGAATTGGTAAAGCATCTGGACGGTATCCAGAAGATGCAGGTTCAAATCCTGCTCCTGACTGTTATTTTCGATTTCACATTTTTCACTTTGTGTTTAATGTATAGTGCTAAGCATGTCAAATGCTAAAAATATATTTAAAAATATCTAAATATTTAAAGGGTTTGCGTCATTATTAGGTAAAATCTTAATTGTAAAATTAAGTTTACCTGGTTGGTATAATGTATGAAAATACTTCCGACAAATGGCGCAGGCGTCACCCAAAGACGTTAAGTATGATGTGTTATCGAAATTAGCAGTCAGGAGCAATTGTCAGGATGGCTGAATTGGTAAAGCATCTGGACGGTATCCAGAAGATGCAGGTTCAAATCCTGCTCCTAACTGTTATTTTCGATTTCACATTTTTCACTTTGTGTTTAATGTATAGTGCTAAGCATGTCAAATGCTAAAAATATATTTAAAAATATCTAAATATTTAAAGGGTTTGCGTCATTATTAGGTAAAATCTTAATTGTAAAATTAAGTTTACCTGGTTGGTATAATGTATGAAAATACTTCCGACAAATGGCGCAGGCGTCACCCAAAGACGTTAAGTATGATGTGTTATCGAAATTAGCAGTCAGGAGCAATTGTCAGGATGGCTGAATTGGTAAAGCATCTGGACGGTATCCAGAAGATGCAGGTTCAAATCCTGCTCCTGACTGTTATTTTCGATTTCACATTTTTCACTTTGTGTTTAATGTATAGTGCTAAGCATGTCAAATGCTAAAAATATATTTAAAAATATCTAAATATTTAAAGGGTTTGCGTCATTATTAGGTAAAATCTTAATTGTAAAATTAAGTTTACCTGGTTGGTATAATGTATGAAAATACTTCCGACAAATGGCGCAGGCGTCACCCAAAGACGTTAAGTATGATGTGTTATCGAAATTAGCAGTCAGGAGCAATTGTCAGGATGGCTGAATTGGTAAAGCATCTGGACGGTATCCAGAAGATGCAGGTTCAAATCCTGCTCCTAACTGTTATTTTCGATTTCACATTTTTCACTTTGTGTTTAATGTATAGTGCTAAGCATGTCAAATGCTAAAAATATATTTAAAAATATCTAAATATTTAAACGGTTTGCGTCATTATTAGGTAAAATCTTAATTGTAAAATTAAGTTTACCTGGTTGGTATAATGTATGAAAATACTTCCGACAAATGGCGCAGGCGTCACCCAAAGACGTTAAGTATGATGTGTTATCGAAATTAGCAGTCAGGAGCAATTGTCAGGATGGCTGAATTGGTAAAGCATCTGGACGGTATCCAGAAGATGCAGGTTCAAATCCTGCTCCTGACTGTTATTTTCGATTTCACATTTTTCACTTTGTGTTTAATGTATAGTGCTAAGCATGTCAAATGCTAAAAATATATTTAAAAATATCTAAATATTTAAAGGGTTTGCGTCATTATTAGGTAAAATCTTAATTGTAAAATTAAGTTTACCTGGTTGGTATAATGTATGAAAATACTTCCGACAAATGGCGCAGGCGTCACCCAAAGACGTTAAGTATGATGTGTTATCGAAATTAGCAGTCAGGAGCAATTGTCAGGATGGCTGAATTGGTAAAGCATCTGGACGGTATCCAGAAGATGCAGGTTCAAATCCTGCTCCTGACTGTTATTTTCGATTTCACATTTTTCACTTTGTGTTTAATGTATAGTGCTAAGCATGTCAAATGCTAAAAATATATTTAAAAATATCTAAATATTTAAAGGGTTTGCGTCATTATTAGGTAAAATCTTAATTGTAAAATTAAGTTTACCTGGTTGGTATAATGTATGAAAATACTTCCGACAAATGGCGCAGGCGTCACCCAAAGACGTTAAGTATGATGTGTTATCGAAATTAGCAGTCAGGAGCAATTGTCAGGATGGCTGAATTGGTAAAGCATCTGGACGGTATCCAGAAGATGCAGGTTCAAATCCTGCTCCTGACTGTTATTTTCGATTTCACATTTTTCACTTTGTGTTTAATGTATAGTGCTAAGCATGTCAAATGCTAAAAATATATTTAAAAATATCTAAATATTTAAAGGGTTTGCGTCATTATTAGGTAAAATCTTAATTGTAAAATTAAGTTTACCTGGTTGGTATAATGTATGAAAATACTTCCGACAAATGGCGCAGGCGTCACCCAAAGACGTTAAGTATGATGTGTTATCGAAATTAGCAGTCAGGAGCAATTGTCAGGATGGCTGAATTGGTAAAGCATCTGGACGGTATCCAGAAGATGCAGGTTCAAATCCTGCTCCTGACTGTTATTTTCGATTTCACATTTTTCACTTTGTGTTTAATGTATAGTTCTAACGGCCGAATACTGAAACGTCACTCAAATATTTAACAGCTACTTAGGTTCTTGAGTAGCTCCTAAACCCGAAATTCGCATTCTCAAAAGTAAAATTTAAGCATATCTTAAAATATAAGTCCAACTTAGCGCAAGCCCAACTTAAACACCACTCAGTGAAAAATACGTATACTGAAACGTTACTCAACGCCATTTTGCTATCAAGTGAACTGTCAAATTCTTTTAAGTAGCCCTTAAATCTAAGTGTGGTCGCGACGTGTTTTAAATCTATTACATGCTATTATTAAAATATTAAAAAATGTCTTTATCATCATATCGACTGGTTAAGAAGATATACAATGCGAAAGTGGAAGGATGTAGGTACAGGGGGAGACCGAGACTCACCTACCTACACCAAATCGGTCATGTATTGAAGGAAGTGGGAGTCAGGAGTCTCCGTAACCGGCGAGCGTGTATGAAGAGAGTTATGAATGTTGAGGAAGCGAGAGATGTATGCAAGAATAGAGCCTCTTGGCACTCTGTTCTTTCTGCCTACCCCGCAAGGGAAATGGCGTGATGATAAGTAAGTTTATCATCATTATTATCGCTTTCTGATATCGAAAGACCTTCAGGTAGTCAAGAAACGTCGAAAAATTTGACGCTTTCGAAAAATACAATAGTGGAATTTCGTGCACTGTTCCGCGTTTCCAAAGAAACTGTGCTTTTTGAACTCTGTATTCGGCAGCACTATGAAACCCGTTTATTTTTTGTTCCTAACCGCACACCCCGTCGTTCGGGGCAATGAACAGGGTAGTGGGCAGCAGCACTCCCTCGAGTATTAACAACATCCACTGCGATCGCCAACCCACCTGCCAAGCGTGGCGATTACGCCATTATCCCCCCTTGGGGGAGACCTATGTCCAGCAGTGGACGTTAAAAGGCTGAGGGATGGATGGATGGATCTGACATGTTAATGTGTGAAAAGTTTAGTCTTTTACGCCCGTCAATTCGGCAGCATTCCGTTCTAGGTTACACGAATCAATGTAATAAATTTTCGTTCAATGTTTACAGTTTGTTCAATTATGTATGGGCAAAATGAATACACAACACCAAGTTATTTATTTTGGTAACTGAGAACTTACTTTCTGGGTAGGTGTTGCCATGATGTAAACATCTGAGGACTGCTTAGTTAATCACGGTTTCAAATTACTTGAGTGGCGTTTGTGTATACCAATTAAATTTGACGGATGCTTATATATAGGAGGCCTTTACCTAAGTGACGGAGTTGAGTAGCGTTTCAGTATTCGGCCGTAAGCATGTCAAATGCTAAAAATATATTTAAAAATATCTAAATATTTAAAGGGTTTGCGTCATTATTAGGTAAAATCTTAATTGTAAAATTAAGTTTACCTGGTTGGTATAATGTATGAAAATACTTCCGACAAATGGCGCAGGCGTCACCCAAAGACGTTAAGTATGATGTGTTATCGAAATTAGCAGTCAGGAGCAATTGTCAGGATGGCTGAATTGGTAAAGCATCTGGACGGTATCCAGAAGATGCAGGTTCAAATCCTGCTCCTGACTGTTATTTTCGATTTCACATTTTTCACTTTGTGTTTAATGTATAGTGCTAAGCATGTCAAATGCTAAAAATATATTTAAAAATATCTAAATATTTAAAGGGTTTGCGTCATTATTAGGTAAAATCTTAATTGTAAAATTAAGTTTACCTGGTTGGTATAATGTATGAAAATACTTCCGACAAATGGCGCAGGCGTCACCCAAAGACGTTACGTATGATGTGTTATCGAAATTAGCAGTCAGGAGCAATTGTCAGGATGGCTGAATTGGTAAAGCATCTGGACGGTATCCAGAAGATGCAGGTTCAAATCCTGCTCCTGACTGTTATTTTCGATTTCACATTTTTCACTTTGTGTTTAATGTATAGTGCTAAGCATGTCAAATGCTAAAAATATATTTAAAAATATCTAAATATTTAAAGGGTTTGCGTCATTATTAGGTAAAATCTTAATTGTAAAATTAAGTTTACCTGGTTGGTATAATGTATGAAAATACTTCCGACAAATGGCGCAGGCGTCACCCAAAGACGTTAAGTATGATGTGTTATCGAAATTAGCAGTCAGGAGCAATTGTCAGGATGGCTGAATTGGTAAAGCATCTGGACGGTATCCAGAAGATGCAGGTTCAAATCCTGCTCCTGACTGTTATTTTCGATTTCACATTTTTCACTTTGTGTTTAATGTATAGTGCTAAGCATGTCAAATGCTAAAAATATATTTAAAAATATCTAAATAATTAGAGACATTTTAAGTTTGAAAAACGAGCTGTGCCTTGTCAACCGGGAGTAGAACACTCCTCAACGCTTCGCTTATGAGGCGTGCAAAACACTAAACACACATAAATAATAACTCACCAACGTTATAAAACACGAAAAAAAATATTTAACATTCCACAATTATTTTTGCGTGGCCTTGGCATCACGGTGTTTTCACTTAGAACAAAGTATAAAATTATAAGGCATAATAAAATTATAAGGCCAAGTTAGGAAGATAAATGGTTCAGATATTTCTTGTTGAACTCATTGATTTTTAAATAAGTCGTATAATATTGTCCAAAGTTGCAATTTTCTATTGATAGATGTCGCTGTTTTAAAGTAAAAGAGATATTGACAAATGCAGCCCTAGATGTCGCAGGTGGCAATTGCTTTTTTTGTAAGGAAACTAGCGATGTCTTTTTGTTTTCTTAAATTGTTTTTGTTTACAGTTTAATAAATTATTCAATTTTACATGTTTATATATATTATATGCACTTATGCAGGTATATATGTAAACTCATGGATTGTTGTTCTTACTAATTGCCAGATGGCGCCTTGCAAAATGACAGTGGTAGACCAATATAGAAGTACTTCTTAAAATTAGCGCTAGATGGCGTATAAGACATGAATCCCACATTAGTGGCCCCAAAATGAATCTCTGTGGCACACCTATTGTCATGACAGATACAAATGATAACGTTCCGTAAATATCAACCCTTTGAATTCTGTTGCTCAAATATATTATAGTTGTCCGTGTGGTGACGGACTTAGAATACAAGTGTCACCTCCCTATTCTTTCCCGCGGGTGTCGCGCAAGGCGACTAAGGGAAGTAAGCAGTTATCACCCATTGCATTACTGGTGGTAGGGCTGGGTACCAAGTGAGAGTACTCGCTATCGGGCCCGAACGGGTCGGTAGCACCCTCTCCTGTGGGACCGGTCATGAAGCACGTCAGTGTGTTTTGGGTGTAGCCGAAGATAGCAGTTTATTCTGTCATTTCACATCTGAGAAGTGAAATGGTGCGCAGCGCGTTGACAATACTCTTGGTATAGTTGAGTCCATGAGCGACGGTTACCACTTACCATCAGGTGGGCCGTGGCTCACACACACACATTCTCAGCGTATACAGTGTCGAGATAGCATACATATGATAACCGGAATAATTGTAAAAGATAACTATGATTATAACTTTGTAGACTAAAAACGTACCACCTGTTTTAGCCGGATACAAGAATGACAGGACAAAAGAAATAGCAGTTATGTCTATATTTTGTTTAAAATGTATTAAAACGTGGAACATTAGCGTATTATAGCGCTTAGACTAACTAAAAAAATGTCGGAGCATTACGAAAAATCCAGTGAAGCCATATAAAAGCATGCCAAACTTGTAGTTACACGCGCTCACGCACATAAATACAAACAAAACCATGCCAAAACGAAGTGTCATAAACCACGAGTGTTACCAGAGAATGATTTAAAATTATCCCAAGTAACTCGACGATTTCGTACGTACGTTACCTACGTACATGAATACGTCGTCAGCGCCGTAATATTCTCTTTATGATTTACTCTAAACTTAGTTTATAATTTTACTTCCTTTATGTTTTAAACATAAAACTTGAAAAAGTTTACCCCAATTATAGAGGTGACAACACTCACGCACACATCTTTCCAAAAGTGGCTTCACTTCTTAGTTGACAATGCGGTGTCTTTATTTTTTAGTTATTCTGAGATACCTATACAGCTCTGTGGTCTGGTGTACAGCAGAGCGGTCGGGCCAGCATGGGAGTGGGGGTGTTGCTATCCGCTCGCTTGGCCTCAGGTGTGAAAGACTACGGAATGTTCATTAAACACAAGTGAAAAACGTGAAATCAAAAATAACAGTCACGAGCAGGATAAAGTTTAATGTCAAATGCTAAAAATATCTAAATACGGATGTTCGATCCCAGACTTCTATGGGTCCGAATAAAACTAGGTGTCACCAGGGTCTTCATGGTGGCAGCTTATGCTCCCGTAGGCTCTTCGGTGGCATCAGATCTAGAGAAGTTCTGGGATAATGTTAGGGAAGTTCTGGATTTGGCAGAAGCTAGTGAACGCGAGATCGTATGCGTCTCCGTATAATGAATGGATGGGTTGGGACCAAGCGTCCAGACTTCGAGGACGTGCTTGGTTTATTTGGTGATAAGAGAGTGAACGATGCATGTAGGCTCATTGCGGATGTATGTATTGAGAGAAACCTTATTGTGTCAAACACATTTTTTCAACATAAGGACATCCATATGTATATATGGAGAAGAAATGAACAGAGAAGTATCAAAGTATACAGAGGATGTTCGTGAACGGTTGACAATGGCAAGTCAGCCGGAATCTGACATAGAAGAATGCTGGAGAGTATTGAAAGATAGTATGGTAGATGCAACGAAAGAAGTATGTGGATGCTCAAAGAAGCATAGGAAAGTGAAAGGTGATGCACGGTGGGATACGGAAGTGGCAGCTTCCGTAGACCAAAAGAAGAAAGCGTGGCTGGACTGTGTATCTTCTTTGAACCTGAGTGCAAGTATGAACGAACAGAAGAAAGAAATATAGGTACCGGCAACGTAAGAATGACACCAAAGCCAGAAGAGAAGCGTGATAGAGCAAATATGATTGCAGAAGAAAGGCTGACCAAAACCTTTGAGAGCAACACCAAACTTTTTTGGAGGGAGTTGAAGAAATCTCTGAGTGGTTGGTCAGCTTTCAGAATGAATAAAATAAGGTCTAAAGGTGGAGACATTCTTACGAAAACACAAGATGTGTTAAGCCGATGAGTGAATATTTTGGAGATATGTATGCGGATGTTCAGGGTGATGCCGGTGCCACATGTGGTCTAACAGATCAGCATTCGGTACCGGCATCCTCTGATGACATTAGTATAGATGAAGTCGAATGGGCGATTAGAAGTTTGAAAAATGGTAAGGCAGCGGGTATTGATATGGTGTCTGCTGAGATGATCAAGCTTGGAGGCTCATGTGTCTGGGAATCCTTCCTGATTCATCTCAATTTATGTTGGAGCTCAGTAATGGTTCCCAAGGACTGGAGAAGCGCAGTCATCGTGCCCTTGTTCAAAAACAAGGGTTCACGTTATGACTGTGCAAACTACAGAGCCATAAGCTTGACCAGTTTGGCAGTCAAAGTGTATGGTAAGATTATTGAAAGGAGAACGAGGATGGTGTCTAATGAATTTTTGTGCGAGGCACAAGGAGGTTTCAGGTGTGGAAGGGGTTGCATGGATCAAGTGTTTTCTCTGCGCAATATTGTGGAGAAGCATCTGGCTGTAAGCCAGAGGATTTTCTGCAGTTTTGTGGATTTGGAGAAAGCATTTGATACGGTTGTACGAAAGGAACTTTGGACAGGGCTGCTATAAATATTTCATATTTATCCAAAAAAGATGGCGTAACTCGAATCAATCAACGTCGCTAGTTTCCAAGTCCTTATGAAATTTCCAAGTATAAAATCGCACAGTATCTTTTACATTGATATTATTGTCCCTTTTTAATAGCATTGTAAAAGATCATCCGCCGTCGGCACCGGAACGCGGCAACAATCATTAACATATGTGGCCCTAGATGTCGCTAGTGGCAATTTGAAAAGCCACTATCGTTGTTCGCATTTAGGTGTTTATAAGATACAGCCATATTAATGCGATTTTACACTTTACAATTTAAACAAAGTACCTATTTTAATATTAATTATACAATTTTAATGGCGTGTGTTTACTAGAGGTGAGATGTACTAGGTAAAATGCGTACTGAGTCTTAGAAGTACGCGTCCGTCTAAAAGACTTATTCCAAAAACTAGGTCCACGAGTATTTAGGGGTCTCAAGCAGAGATGCGCAAACTAAATCACCAATGAGATCAGGGATTTATAAATCTTTTTCTTCGAAAGATTTAAATCACTCTTTTAAATCTTTAACTCTTTTAAATCTTTGGTTACGAATGACGTTATTCATTCAGTTTATCATAAGTGATGCAAATATCTATTGATTCATGTAGTTATTCTCTCATTCCCTCAAGTCGCAACTGGTTTTGAGCTTTTTACTAAAACGACAGAGTCTAAGTTTCTGTGTACCTATCGTCATTGTATTTCAAGAGTGTGTTTGTGCGTGCCTACAACTTATGTTATCTCTTTTCAATTCACAATATCCTTTATCTATTGTCTCATTCTAAATCTACGTCCATCATTCTATCCATTCCATCTATTCAATCCTAACGTAGTGAGCTAGTGAGTTAAAGATGTATTTTCGAAACCAAAGTTTTAAAATTCTAAACGTTTTTACGGGATTTATACCATGTAAATTTTTACTTACGAGTTTCCGATATTTCGGCACTGTTGCAAGCGCCATGATCACGGAACAACTCACGTCGCAGTTGTTCCGTGATCATGGCGCTTGCAACAGTGCCGAAATATCGGAAACTCGTAAGTAAAAATTTACATGGTATAAATCCCGTAAAAACGTTTAGAATTATAAGTGACCATCAAAGTTTTAAAGATTGATTACGCATTTTGAAAGATTATACATCTTTTGTATCAATCACTCCTGAGTTACACATCTCTATACTGATGCGCAAACTAAATCACCAATGAGATCAGTGATTTATAAATCTTTTTCTTCAAAAGATTTAAATCACTCTTTTAAATCTTTAACTCTTTTAAATCTTTGGTTACGAATTACATAATTCGTTCAGTTGATCACAAATGATGCAAATATCTATTGATTCATGTAGGTATTGATTCTCTCATTCCCTCAATACTTGATAAACGCTATAAATATAGTTGTACACAAACTAGATTGCACACGAATTGTTTTGTTTTTAGCTAAATTATTTAAAGAAAATAAGTATATACATACCCCCTTACTAATAAACATTGTATAAGCTCCGAATAGTTATTCAGTGTTTTGTTCCGTTCTTTCAACATCAAACTGTCATATTAGTGGCAAAGACAAAACACTGTAACTATTCAAAGGTCAAATGCTAAATATATAATATCTAAATAGGTATATTGGTTTTTTTAATAAATCAACTATTTTAATTTATAGGTAGGTACTCTGATTTTCCTTCACTTGACAGGCTTAGGACTGTCAATCTAGTATATTTAAAAAATATATATATTTGTTAAAATTAAATGCGTTATAAAAACTAGATTGGCGTATTTAAAAATCAGAGTATATACATGATTTAAATTTATATACCTAATAATATATACACCTATATACATTTATGTGCATTTATATACACTTAGGATTTGTTGCAACTTATAAAAAGTACTTAATTGTGACAATTTATTTGACTTGAGCCGGGTTCGTCTATCATTTAATGTATACCCAGCTTTGGAGAAAATCCGTTCACACGGTACAGAAGTGGCCACCAAATGTAATCTTTTACGGATGTATTGGTATAACAAAGGATATACATGCCGTCTCTCAAACCACCACAAAAAAGGGTCCTTTGTTCTTGCCAGCATACGTTCTGCCATGTATTTGTCTACTTCGACAATTCCAGCTGCAGTTGTGTTAGCAGGCGTCAATTGGACGACTTCCCGATCAAATTCATCCCAAATTAACGATGAAGTCGATGGTTGGTTTTGGGCTACTGCTGTTGGTATAGGATCATTTTGGTTTATACACCTTCCGCCAACCCTCTGTTTAAGGCTACGCAGGGATTTTTCATAGTTTTCATTATTTCTAAAACCTTTTTGCTTAAACCGTGGGTCTAGTAATGTCGCCTCTGTATACAATACATGGGATTCAATCTTATCAAATCTTTTTAATAATTCTCGTTCCAGTGTCTGCAGTAATTGTTTAATAGCTTCAATTTCTATGGGCTGTTGCAATCGACTCTGGGTAATTTGGATAATTAATTTACAAATTGGTATCACCTTAGAAAGCGTTACATTTTTTCCGAGCTGATCTCACTCGTCACATTGGCAAATATTTCAAGTATCGGCAGAGCACATTCTATTAGAGCCCAGTCATGGTCATTAAGCGCCAACTCATTTTTCATTAATGCAATTGTTGTGATGACTGCATTTTTCACTGTCTGCAGACGAGACAGCATGTCAAGCGTTGAGTTCCAGCGCGTTGATACATCTTGTTTTAATTTTAAAACAGGTAAATCTAACTGCTTCTGCATGTCCAGCAATTTGCTTTGTGCGTGAGAACTACGCTTAAAAAATTCTACTATAGTCTTTACCTTTACTACTGTTTCAGCAATGTGTGTAATTGCAGCTTGAACACATAAATTATGACTATGGGCAAAACACGCTATCTGTCGCCAGTCACCCTCCTTTATTGCCGCTATTATGTTAGCTGCGTTATCTGATGTGACAGCTGTAATTCGGTGATCTACTTGCCACTCTCTAAACATGTTTTGTAGAAAATTACAAAGATTTCTGCTTGTGTATCGCTCGTTATACTCTATACATCCTAATAACAAGGTCTCTAATTGTATCCCTAGCTCCAAACACAGCAAAAAGTGCGCCGAGACTGCTACGAAGCTGTCATTATTTGCTGATGTCCAGCCATCGGTAGTGATGCAAATTGAATAGGCCTGTCCAATTTATTTTTCGTAGCTTCAAGGGTTTTCGAGTATAATTTTGGTAATAAACTGTCACTTAATGTTTTACGAGTAGGCAGCGAATACCCGGGACACAACATGCTTATAAATTTCTTAAATTCGGGATCTTCTACTATTCTTAAAGGGTGATATTCCTTTGCTATCATTTGCAGAAACTGCTCATCTAGCATTTCAGCACGACGTACAGCAACAGGTTTTGTACTCTGTACAAAATTTTCATATTTGTTTGAAGATTTCGAGACGGCGCAATAGATGGCGCCTTCACCGCTGCCGCCGTCGACGCCGCGGCTGTACTGCTGCAGCCGCGCCGCTCGCCTGAGTGTCTTCTCCATAATTTTCTTTGTCGTGAGGATTTTCCTTGACCTCAGCTGATGGTTCCTGCCTTTCTAATGTAAGGGGTACGGTAGGATGCTTATTTTTAAATGTCTATTTAAATTGCACACATTACCACTAGGTATAGCCAGAATTTGTCCACAGTAAACACATTTTGCTTTTTTATTGTCCAGTTCTGTGAAATGTGTCCACACAGGACTTCTCTTTCGGTATGGTGGCATTTTTCTTAAAATTACAAAATATTTACACTAGTACACAACTTAAATCAAAATTACAGTCTTCAATGTATTTACAAAAGTACGTATAACAAAAATAATTTGAAATAGTTGAGTCCACTAACTCCACCGAATCGGACGAAAATCAATTATTTATCTATTTATTACTACGCATTTTTATGTAAACATAAACAAACATGTCAGCTATGGATATTTAGATATTTTTATATATATTTTTAGCATTTGACATGCTTAGCACTATGCATTAAACACAAAGTGAAAAATGTGAAATCGAAAATAACAGTCAGGAGCAGGATTTGAACCTGCATCTCCTGGATACCGTCCAGATGCTTTACCAATTCAGCCATCCTGACAATTGCTCCTGACTGCTAATTTCGATAACACATTCATACTTAACGTCTTTGGGTGACGCCTGCACCATCTGTCGGAGTATTTTCATACATTATACCGACCAGGTAAACTTAATTTTACAATTAAGATTTTACCTAATAATGACGCAAACCCTATAAATATTTAGATATTTTTATATATATTTTTAGCATTTGACATGCTTAGCACTATGCATTAAACACAAAGTGAAAAATGTGAAATCGAAAATAACAGTCAGGAGCAGGATTTGAACCTGCATCTCCTGGATACCGTCCAGATGCTTTACCAATTCAGCCATCCTGACAATTGCTCCTGACTGCTAATTTCGATAACACATTCATACTTAACGTCTTTGGGTGACGCCTGCACCATCTGTCGGAGTATTTTCATACATTATACCGACCAGGTAAACTTAATTTTACAATTAAGATTTTACCTAATAATGACGCAAACCCTATAAATATTTAGATATTTTTATATATATTTTTAGCATTTGACATGCTTAGCACTATGCATTAAACACAAAGTGAAAAATGTGAAATCGAAAATAAAAATCAAATGCTAAAAATATATATAAAAATATCTAAATATTTATAGGGTTTGCGTCATTATTAGGTAAAAATCTTAATTGTAAAATTAAGTTTACCTGGTCGGTATAATGTATGAAAATACTCCGACAGATGGTGCAGGCGTCACCCAAAGACGTTAAGTATGAATGTGTTATCGAAATTAGCAGTCAGGAGCAATTGTCAGGATGGCTGAATTGGTAAAGCATCTGGACGGTATCCAGGAGATGCAGGTTCAAATCCTGCTCCTGACTGTTATTTTCGATTTCACATTTTTCACTTTGTGTTTAATGTCAGCTATGGGCTTCAACCACAAATTAAATTATTATTGTAGCAAAATAGAAATACACAATGAATTAAAAATGAAGTGTAATTATTTAAAAAGATTTTTTTTCTAATAACCGAATTTCATAAATACTCGTAACCGGTTTTGAGCTTTTTACTAAAACGACAGAGTCTAAGTTTCTGTGTACCTATCGTCATTGTATTTCAAGAGTGTGTTTGTGCGTGCCTACAACTTATGTTATCTCATTTCAATTCACAATATTCTTTATCTATTGTCTCATTCCATTCCATCTGACTAAAATCAATCTTAACGTAGTGAGTTAAAGATGTACTTTCGAAACAAAAGATTTAAAGATTGATTACGCATTTTGAAAGATTATACATCTTTTGAATCAATCACTCCCGAGTTACACATCTCTAGTTTCGACCCAGATGGTGCAGGTCAGTAAGAAAAAATGTCCTCAAAAAAATTTATGAAACCGTCATTCTTCTCGTAGAGTAAAAATGTTCTGTGTAGACATGGGTCGATGACGGTTTTTTCGTTAATGTAATTTTACTGTTAATCATCAATGGTCAACAGGTTAAAAAAACTGTTAAACAAATAACAGGTTTTGAATGTTCAGTGTCAATTTTATGTCAACGTTTTCAATTTCAATCATTGACAAATGGTCAACAGGTTAAAAAAGCTGATAAATTAATAACAGGTTTTGAATTTTCAACGTCAATTTATTCCGTTGATCCGTTAACGTAAATTAACAGTTTATATTTTCAACTGTTTTTTTTAACTGATAAAAATAATGATAGTCTTGGGTGTTGAGTTGACGTAAATTAACAGCTAATATTTTCAACCTGTTTTTTCATTGAAGATTAACAGTTAACTCGTTGACGAATGAAAAGCCGTTGAAAAAAACATTTTATTGATTCAACGACCACCTCTAGTTCTGTGGTTCCTTAGATAAAGGATTCACTATCCTTTATCTAAGTGTGGCTCAGACTAAATACATCTTCTTAAGTTCTTAGTCTGAGGTTAGTCTGTGGTCTGAGGGTAATTGGTAATACGTATAACCAGAAAAAGGTGAAATTGGTGAAATTAAAAAAGAAAACATTGCAAAGAATAAAGTTGACGTAGAAGTTCTATAAATATTTACAGCATTTCAACTAAATCAATGATATTGTATATAAAAAGAGAAAATACCCAATTTCGTTATTCTTAATTTTTCTCTTTCTTTGACTGAACTGAAACTGAATTATAAAATTGGTAATATTGCGTTTAGTTTTGATTTGACAATTGACATTGACATTTACTATAGCTTACTGCTAGGCTAGATCAGTAAATACTTTTACTTAATAATAAAGCTATGAATCTATTAAATTAATGCCAGCAATTAAAAACTGAATGTTATGGCTCCTGGAAACAACGAGCGACATTCAAGTCACACGGGCACTATCCCGAAGACAAAAGCTAGAAATAATTGTAATGTGCCTCAAGAAGCTGTTACGCCGACTAGACGAGACATGACAACCAATTTGGTATCTGTAAGTAAAATATTGTTCTACATATTTGATCATAATAATGTACCATACACCTAGACATAACTAATAAGGAAAAGCTGTGTTTGAGTAAAAAGAGAATAAAGTTACCTGCCTCAATGGTAACTATAAATTACAGACCTTAGTAAAAAAAAAATTAGAATGCCTTACAACTTCAATGTCCAATTATTGAACAAGTTATTAAACTTCCTTGAGTCTAAAATGAAAAATCTAACTACATTAATAAACATTCAAATAATTTTTTATAAATGGGGTCTTCAAATGAGGTCTTCCTTTAATTTTAAATATGTAGCAAATTAATTCAATAAATATAAATAATATGATGTTTATAGTCCTATCCAGGTTAACTAGTAAAATAAATACTACTGATGGTTTTATTTATTATATATAAATAGTATAACTGACTGACATATCAATACACAGTCTTAAACTCCTAGGACTAAGATTCAAAATTTACATATGTAATAATACAGTCTTTAATACAGTGAGCATTAAGAAAATTTTTTTCTCAAATATCCAAAATGGATTTTTTACATACCGTCATATACACTACACCTTTGTACGACATCACTATGGTGTGAGCAAAGCCGTGAGTAATGTGCTAGTAATGAATATTTTAATCATTAATACATCTCAATGCCAAATGCCCAGAAAATGAATTAGTATTTTATCAACAATATATCTATGTCTATAAAAATTTTCTTGACAATGTATATATTCAACAAAGATAACAAAGATATTGTATAGTGTACCATTATACAGTGTTAGATGAGAAGAACAAACACTATCACATTTTTCAGTGTAGCAGGACCACATGTGGAGTTTATTTTTAGACAACTGAGTTTCGTGTAATTTGAACTGTGGCCAAGTTGCTATTATTGTAACAAGATAGTAATAATCAGAATTTGTTCTTATCTTTAATCCAAATTCATAATTTTGTATGAATTGTGACATTTACTACTTATATTTTTAATTAAAGACTCTATGGGAGGTTGTTTTTCAAAATTTAGTCTAAAAAAGGTGTGACTTTCATTTTGTAATAACTATGTGATGGAATTGATAAGTGGTGTGTTTAATAGTAAGTTATTTTTAGACTTCTTTAGATTGGGTTCCTGTTTCTGAATACAACACTAGAACTAACTACAGCCATTCGAGGAAACCCACAAATAATACTTCAGATCATGAATTGACTGATTTGGGTAAGTGACATTATTTTCTGTATATCCAAATAAACATATTTCAAAACAAAAATTACAAATGGGTATTTTTTTAGACAACTCAGTGTCATTTGAGAGTGGTTTTGGAAGATTTGTACCAGTTAGACCACAACCACGTGTATTACCATTGCATGTGCAAAATCGTGAAAATCTATCAGCTGAACAGCATGATGATGGTACTGGATCTTCAATATCAGGCCACACTTTACACCCTTATGCGCATCAAATGCAGAATGGTATTAACTATTTGTTATTTCATTTAATATTGAATTCCAGTTATTAATATTATTTCTTTTTTATGCTATAAGTTTCTTTCAATATTACTTGTTTTGGTGTTGAATATTTTATACTTTTCTCATTTGTTATCCAAATCTTGTTAATAATTTATTAGACGCTGTATCAAATTTTTTAAATCATCTATAAATCTAGTGTTTAACATTTTCGTTTTGTAGGCTCAATCCCACACACCAATCATGTGCCAGCGGCTGTAATGATTGTCAACCCAACAACACCAAATGCTACTGGCAATGTGTCTCAACCATTTAATGTAAGTATTAAAGATATAAATCTTGCGCTGTGTGATATTTTGTGAGATATAAGCAGCATAAATTATGCATGTGGTTGGCTGACCAAATGTGCCTCTATTGATATGCATTCTTCTTGATAATCAATACTAGTTAGTGACTTAAGTAACCATTAGATTTTACGTGGGCCATTACCATCTGATATAGTTCAATGAAGCATTATCATGCAGGTTCAAAACTTTTTACTCTGTGTTTTTTCCTTTACTTACACTTGTTTAAGGCAGATAGATTATAGCTACCTTCTAACAACTAGAGTATACAATGCTGCAGGTGATAATTCAGGGAAATAATGACACCAAAGTCATATTACCAGTAAAACTTTAAATCTATACAAATAAATAAAATGGAAGTGTCTGTTTGTAATGTATAAATAATAGCTTTTTACTAAATGCATACTGAAGTAATGCAACATAGTGCCAGTGGCCCGCCAACACTTGCGGACGGACAGCGCTCGCCGAGTTTATTTAGTGGGTGAGGGCCCCACACTACCCTGTTTGTGGCCCCGAACGACGGGATGTGCGGTTAGGTACATTTACTCCGCCTTAACAAAAAATAAAGTTATCTAACACATAACAAAATAGCAGGTTTTAAAGTTTTGATTTATTTTTTCGGGCTAATCTTCGCAACAGAAATAATTTAGGCTTATTTTATTTTAGAAAAATAATTAAGGATTTCCACAAATAAAACACTTAATATTTTATTCTGTTCTCTAGGCCCCAAATCAAAACAGAAACAACTTAACAAGGAACTTAAACCCATCTAGAAACAACTTCGAAGGCAGTCACGCAAGCAACAATAACACTACGCCATCGGCTTCTAATTCTAGATCTGGAACAAAAACAGTGAATCTCATAAACAATATGTATGAACAGGGACAAGGAAGTTTCAACAATCTCAATGAGAGTAATCACGTAGGTCATTTACTTTTAATAAAATGGTGACCACCTCTACCTATGCATGGATCCACTAACTGTAACCCTCCACCATCTTTTTATTGCATATGGTGGCAGACGAGCCACAGCCCACCTAATGGTAAATGATAATGATCGTTTACATTTGGTACCCAGCCCTATCACCATGCAATGGGTGATAATTGTTTACTTCCCTTAGTCACCTCGTACGACACTTGTGGGAAAGAATGGGGTGGTGACACTTGTATTCTTAGTCCATCACTACACGGATAATCTGCTCTTGAGGAAGCCATAATTAACTTAAAGCGATTTTAAATGTTTTTATGATAAATATATTTGAATAATCATAAATGATCAATTGCTTTTAACTGCAAAAGAACAGTTCTTGCAACCAGGGTGTGTAACTATTCCAAATACCGTAAAGTGCTAATTTTTTTTTTGTTCCGGAATCTCATCATGACTGTTTAATAATCTTAAGCTATATACATGATTGAAAGTTTGCATATTCCTTAGGTTCATAGAGAATCGGCACGTGCCTTGGGTGAGGCAATAGCCGCCGCGTGCCCCGACGCAGCTGCTGTAGAACGACGATTAGGACAAATACGAGAATATATTCGAGTTACTTCGTCACTTGTTGACACTATGCGTAACTCTGAAGAAGAGGTATGTAAATAGATTAAATTATATTCATATTTATATCAGGCAAATGAAAATCAGTTGACCAAATTTTTAATTTAGGCTTTTATTGAACATACCAAAGAGGAATATGATGAGTTAGTTGAAATGGTAATGAAATTGAAAGAAAGCGAATCCAAGTTGGAGAAAATGTTGCTAGATAGTAAACCAGAAAATGTTGAAGTGCCCCTGGAAGAGACAGAAGGAGTGACTATTACTGAATTACAAGCAAGTGATAGTTCTGTTCACAATACAATTGAATTAGTAACTGATCATAATTTAAATTTAGATAAATCAAGTAATGCTAAGAATACTGACAGCGGTGTTAATAATAATAATTTAAAGAAAGTCAATAATATTGAAAATGAACAATTGAATAGATCAATGCATAACATTCGAGTTGATGAGGAAGCCCATTCTCAAGAAGAAGTAAACAGATCCACTGAGGCAATGCTTGTAGAAACTGTTTCACCACAGATGGTAACTGTTTCACAGTTACCCTCTGATAATTTGGAGCTAATGGAACTTGACAAGGGCAATCTGCAAGAAGAACAACACGAAATCAGAAAAGACGACCAAGAATTGAATGATATGTTGCGAAAGAATATATTATCATGTGTGGAAAAAATAATGAGGATAGAAGAACTGAAAAACAAAAAGAAAGAAATGAAAAAGCGGGCAGATCAGGTTTTTTGTTTGTTGATGTGCACTATGGAGTGTGTCCCTCTGTTGTGAGCCGAAAAATCCATTGCATGAAGTGGATGCATTATTGAAGCAGAAAATAACCACCCTAATATTACATTGTCAAAAGTCATTAGATACTGACCGTTGCCGCTGCTTTAGCCTTTAATCTTATTACTTTTAATGCTGTTTTATGTGAATACTCTGTATTTTGTTGCAATATATTTTTTTAATCTCTGACATCTTAAACCAATAAACCTAACCATTCTGAATAAATATTGTAACATCCACAACTGGCCCATTTAAAGTTGTCATCTTTTTGTAATAACGTTATTATACTGTGTGTCATGACTAGTTATTAGTTGTATTTTAAAAAAGATACACAACATATTTATAAATAATATTATATTTATTTCTAGCAGGATGTTGTGACGAGGCCCGTTTCTGCACAAAGCAATGGGTCCACATATAGTGATAACGAACTATGGCAAAATGAGGTTAAAAGTAAAATGGAGTTATCACAAGTGCGTTTAGCTGCTTTAAAACAACAGCAAAAGAGACTGCTGAAATATCAAGTGTGTAATGTTTTTTTCTATTACAGTTTTTTTAATACTATGTGGGTGACAAACAGGCATACGGCGCACCTGATGTTAAGCGGTTACCGTAGCCTGTAGACGATAGCAACACTAGAGGCATCACTGGCGCATTGCCATGTGTAAAGAAGTTATAGGAGGTGGAGAGGAAGGGTAATAAGGAGAGAATAGGGTGGGAGATCGAACTGGCACTCTAGACAATCACTACCACAATGTCTCAATATTTTCTTTGTTTAATTTTAGTTGCTACCACAGAAATCTGAGCACAATAGAATTGGCATGCATTGCCGCTTGTCAGTATCACTAGATCGTTGGCGTAACCGATTGTATAATAGTGATTGTTGTTTGTGTAGCAATCAGATCATTTACTACTAGGTTCCACAGTAGCGGCGAGAGCACACCCCCTTGAGGGCCTTTTGGCCACCAGGGCTTTATGTGTTCAGATTTGGTTGTACAATAGGGATATGGCAAAATTATCGAATACCTTTTTAAAATGTCACTTTTTAAATAAAATCATGTCGCTCTAAATTAACTTGTGTTATTTCAAATATTCATGTGTAAAAGGGGTGGTATTTCAGTAAAGAAATATTTCTGTATGTGCATAAGTGGTCAAAAGTGCTCACGCGCGGAAGGCACTTCTATATTACTCTGTCTCTGAATTCTGTGGTGGCTATAGTCTATCTATTAATCATCAAACCTACTACAGGTTTGATGATTAATAAAGTATAGTTTGAAACTACGTTTTGTGTAAACTAAAATATACATATTTATATTTACAGGCAGAAGCGAAGCAGCAATTGGAGGAAATGAACAGAGAAAGAGCCCAAGAAGCACAACCTTCTACTTCACATGACAGTTTTGGGACTGGTCAAGTAAATATTTTTATTGTTACCATTAATTATCATTGAATTAAAACCAAACATGTAATTATACAAAATCACACGCACATATATACACACGCAGCGAACGATATAAGGTATTTTACATCTGTTTAAAAATACATTGAAAAAATTCCAGAACCAGCCTTTGAGTGGTAACTATCATCAGAACCGGATGTACGCGGCCAACCAAATAGGCGTAGCGACCACTTTGCCTCATACATCCGAGACCATGCATGTACAGCAGAATATTATGACGGCCAACGTGGATACTGATCCTGGACACTCCAGGCATTCTAATCATAGCCAAGACGATAGATTCTCACATAGAGATGTTAACGCTGGAAGTGAGGTAAGAAAATTCAACTATTGAATAGCTTAGTATTTTCCATGCAGTTTTTTTTGGAACATATTGAAGTGATCCAATAGTTCAGATCCGCTTACTTGCTTATATAAGTTTTTGTACGCGTTCGGGCTTCGAACCCGAGACCGAAGGGTACTAATTTGTGCCTACCAGGACAGCGAGACGGGAAGAGTATATCATATAAATAACGCTAACAAGTATAATAATTTATTTCTTTTTACAATGTAAGTTTAAGTTCACAGCAGAATGTATCAATAATTGGAATACATTTTTGATCTACATTTTTTAGCATTTGACATGCTTCACCACTTTTTAAAGTACAAATTATTTGTGAATAAGGAAAAAGAGATTTTTTGTACGAGCGGGAATCGGAACTCGCGTCGAAAGATCTGTACGATAGCTCAGTGGCTTAGAGCTCTTCCCCGGATTGGAAAAGACGCGGGTTCTATTCCCGGTCGTACAAAAAATCTCTTTTTCTTTATTCACAAATAATTTGTATTTTAAAAAATTGGAATACACTTCTATTTATACGTAAATTAAAACAATTCGCACTTAAGCGGGGATGAGAATGTAACGGTACTCGGACGACATGGAATAGGTGCGTGCAAGATGCATATGCCGTTGTCCCTTTTCTGCAGGTAGCCGGGGACGTCACCTTAGGTCGGCCGTATATCACGCCACCTGTGACGTTATTGATCGTATGATCTTTTGTTTGGTGCTTCGTTCGAACGCATGTTTTTACTAGCGCACTTTCGTGGTTACTCGCCACAATATTTATAAGTAGTTTTTGGTAAATTAAATTAGTTTTGTATTAAGGTTCCGATTACTATTAAGTATGGCTGATGATTTTTAGCATTCAAGGTCAAGGTAAAATGTATTTTATTTTTAATTTGTTCTTATGGTAGAACAACCATTGAATAGCCATTTAAACGTAAACAAACTGTCACTAGTCAATTCAGCAGCGTCAGATCAATAATTAATATGCCTGCTGTAGAATCTCGTCGCGTTACCAACGCATCCAGTCCATTATATTACGTTTTTCACGTCATGCATTTTTTCTATAGTGTTACGGATTAAAAAAAAATACGAAATGTTTTTAAAGGAAGCAGCTGCGATCGGCCGTGACAGCGAAGCGGATGATGATGAGATGATACTAAACGAACGGAGCCGTGTGCTTCAATTGAAACTTAGAGAGTTGCAAATGAAAAAACAACACATGGAAAATTTAGTACGTATAATTTATATTTATAGCCGACTGGCGTTTCTCCGAACGTTCACTTAGTAGAAGCCATGTCAAGATCTATCTTGAGATGTTAATGTGGAAACAAATCTCAATGCACCAGTAGATTCTTAGGATACTAGAATATGTTTTTAAGAGTATAGGTACCCAATTGCCCGTAAAGGACATATTTTAATTTGACCTTTATTATGCACATACGTAGTATAATGGTGAATGAGTTATTACTAAACCAAGAGGCGGCGTGCAGAGGCAGACCACGTGACCCCAACGGGAATGGAAGAAAAGATAAATAGATACAATCCTAGACAGGCTCCTGACGGGCCTCGTGGCGTAGTCGGTAGTGTAACCGACTTCCGTGCATGAGGTCGTGGGTTCGATTCCCACTCAGGACAATTATTTGTGTGATTAACACAGATATTTGTACTGCGTCTAGGTGTTTTCTGCCTATTATATGTATGTGTTTACGAAAAAAAAGTAAATCTCATCTAGACTACAGAATGTAAACTATAGTTTTTGCACCATTTTGATGAGTTATGAGTGGCATTATAACAGAGAGATCAATATAAATTATTATACTGGTGGCTGATAATAGGGTAAACCAGGTGTGTCGACAGATCAGGCAGACCGAATTGGGAAAACCTGTTCAATTAATATTATTTTCGGCAGAAAAGAAAGGATTGGCATTGGATGCATGAGCATTTTTATAGGCTAGATTATGGCGGGGTTTGACGTTTGTCGTAGACGATGTCAAGTGTTTTTTAGAATTTGTCACGCAGCCTTTTTGCTACGTGACAAGAGCTATATGTAGGTTTAAAAATGATCTCCTGAATGTAATTTAGGTTACGGTGACCAGTGTCAACAGACAATGGCCATGTACGCAGGAGATATTTATAGTGCACGAGTACGTGAGCAAACGCAAGTGCACTCTTTATTATTCTCTCACTCGTATAGACCCACGGGACGGTATTCCAGCGGATAGAGATCAGGCTCTAGTCTTTACGTGCTTTCCGAGGTACGGGAGTGAAACACTTGCAACTTTATAACCCCAGACTACTATTGAGAGGCACCACTGAAGCAATGTAACATAGTTCCAGTGACCCGCCAATAAAGGCGGAGAGATGGCACACGGCGGGTTTATTTAGTGGGTGAGGGGCCCCACACTACCCTGTTCATTGCCCCGAACGACGGGGTATGCGGTAAGGTACATTAATTCCCGCAATAACAAAAAAAAATAAAAAAGGTTGCTATTGAGATTTTTTTGTTGGCCCTACCCGTGTGTCTCATGGATTCATAGTCGCATACACTACCGCTAGACCACCGAGACTAGACTAATGGGAATATAGAGTGCAAATTATGTTTAAATTCGCTTTGTATATTCTAACAGGCTAAGACTCCATATAACCATGCTGAAAAATCTACTTTATGTACGTGCACACACGTGAAGTAACTGGTGTTAATCTTTCTCGTTTTAATTTATTAGGAGCTTTAATAAAATTGTTAGAATTATTTCCTTTTACTAGGTTCAAGAATTTCAAAAATTACAAATGGAAACACGCCTCGGTGCCGCCGCACACAATACGTACTCCAGCTCTGGTGAAGAGAGCGCAGAGGAGGAACCACCAAGAAAATGTAACAAATCAGTTACTAACAACAAAAATGAAGATCCTTACAAATTAATGGAAATAAAAGCCATCAAGACCGCTTTACAAAAAACTAAAGGTATGTTTTAACTTGTTAACAATAAATATTACACATTATTAAATAAAACTACTTTTAGGGGATTTATAGCGTTTACTTGGTTTTCTATTATCCCGACGTTCTAATATGTTACAGCATTCATAGTCACGGCTGGACTAAGACGTTAGACGTCCTCAACTAACCGCAATTAAAATGATTTTAGTAGAAAATCAAGTAAAATGCGAGAGACTTCCTAAAAGTAGTTTAATTTTTATTTTTAAGCGCAATACTATGCTAAGAATTGATCTTTGTATCGCAGGGTACTTTACAAACAATGTCACGGATACACAGTACGCCCAGACTCAGAACAACCATAATTTTGCTGCTGTGAACTCACCTACATTTTATATTCTATATAAAATAATTGGTTAACGCATCTAGGTACGCGCTAGGCACGCATCCATTACCTGCGTAATTAATTAAAATTATATGGTGCTGTAAACGACAAAGACAAACAATACTTATTTATTAATTATAACACATTTAATGCCTCTATGCGCGCATTAAACTTCTCAAAATACTATTATTTTGACTAACCTCGGCGTTTCTCTATCTGACAGGCTCTATATATTTATTAGCAAGAAACGTGCAATCTTTGATTCTGTATGTTAAAAGAGACTCTCTTTCTCAGAGTTATTGGTGAAACGTCACATACAAAACTACCGACCTAAGTTTTATCAGGGATTTGAAATCATTACAAGCTTTTAATATTTTCTTACAGATTTGATGAGATCAGTGGAAAATTATGAAACGGAACATCTCTCAGGTGGTCATGATGATTCCTTCAGGGACTCCTCAATGCATTCAAACATCCATGACAAGTATGACTTACCATATTATAAGATACAAATGATAAATATTGATATATTGTTTCAATAACGTTTCCCTGTGAAACACATGCATAATGAATTATTTGTATAGTATTTTTGTGTCAAGCCTCTTTCATAAAAATCTTTTTAGAAAGGCTTTTGAATAACCTGATAAATTGTACTCTAGTCAGGAAGCCATTACACAAGATGTAACCATTAAAAGGTACATTTATATGTCACTTTTGTATATAAAAATATTATTGTACACGCATCATGCAAAAACAGCTAAACCGATTTTATTGAAACTTTATTATTTGTTTACCGCTTTCGTAAAGATGACGTAAGAGAGCGAGTAGGTCTGAAAGAGAGTATTGGTGTAAAGATGCGAAAGGGAATGCTCCGATGGCTTGGACATGTGGAGAAAAAGAAAATATACAATGCGAAAATGGAAAGACGTAGGTACAGGGGGAGACCGAGACTTATCTACCTAGACCAAATCGGTCATAGAAGGTTAGGTCAGGAGTCTCCGAAACCAGCGAGCGTGTATAGATAATTATGAATGTAGAGCCTTTTGGTACTCTGTTCTCTCTGTCTACCCCGCAAGGGAGATGGTGTGATGATAAATAATAATAATAATAGTACTTGTGCAATGTGGTGTGTGCAGTAAATCAGAAGGCGGCGGCAGCTTGGGCGGGTGGTCCAACGACGGCAGCGTGTGCCGCGTGCGCAACTCTCTGCCGCCGCGGCACAAGCTCACCAACGAGCATCTCCATCTTGCACAACATCACCAACACCAGCAGAGTACGTGTACAAGTTATCAACGTCATATTTTTTCATATTGAAGTGAATAAATTCTCTTATAAAACTTGTTTAACAGAATCTGTCTATGGTCTTTTCAAATAAAGTATTCGAAAATTTGGCATAGTCGATTAAACACGGCAGATTCTGTAATTCTTTTAATATATTATTAACTAGCTGCAGTAGTTTCACCTGTTCTTATTTTCCATAATTTGTACTTCTGATAAAATATATACATTTGAAGTTCGACCCTTCTCAGTAATATGATAATCCTATGTTTAACATTTGGACCAAGACAGATTTTTCTGTCTACGATTTCATCTTGGGCTCCAACATTCAAAACCATCAAGCCGTTTACGCGTATTCCACAGAAACTTCTAAAAACATTCCAAAACCTGATAATTTATCTATATACCAAATTTTCTTTATATTAGTCTTTAGTTTTACATATTATATGCCAAAGTAGTTATTCTACAGTAACTATTCATTTTTCGAAATATAAAGCATCTATCTATTATCCACCTCAATTTCATCAAATCCGTTCTGTCGTTCAAGTGTTATGGACAGACAAAATCATTCAAACAAACATCTTACAAACTTTCGAATTTATAACAGAAGTAGAAGGATAAGCGGATGCATGTATTGGTATTTGTTTATGATTTGAGTTAGCCAATGTCTTAAATTATGTTACCGTTTATTGTATGTTGTTCAAATTGTGCCGTCTGACTGTACATTCTTCACGACAATAAATCTCATCGAACCCTATCCATATGCGTGTGACACATAGTGCACACGTGTCACTGATGCACTTTATAATCCAAGGGACCAGGGCGGTGATACGGTGCGATTCGAGAGAGATCAAATACACTTCTGACAAGGAGGTTTCGGACTTAAAACCTGGGTTGGCCAAAGTGGTTTCGTGTCTGCAAGAAGGCAATAAACACAACCTTCTTACGCGGGACTAATTTACTAGGATGTTACACATCTGCTTTTTCATTACGAGATAAAAAAGAAATATAAAAATGTAACTATGTTATCGATTTCAGGTACTCATGTAGGTCATGAAGCCAACATAGCTTCTTTACAAGAACTAGCTCAGGAGTTAAGGATGGAAACTGAAAAGATAATGGGTGAACGCGCTCGCATTAAAGATATGATATCTAACAAAGGTAAGTGTTTCAATTAACAATAGAGTGAGCTTAACCTATTAAATATTCGCATGAAGTTGACTAAACATTGTTGTTAAAATTTTTAATTAATTTGTTATCGTTTTGTATTCAAATATAGAGAGCCAATTAATGTCATTTAAGTTCATATTCTAATAGAGCTGGTCTTCTATATTCTTGGATACTGACATTGCAAAAAGTTACAAACACATAAATAAGATTGCTCGAATTTGGTGTTTTAACTCAGATGGAAAGGAGTATGACAAAGTAAAAGTTAGTTTAAGTTTGCCAACCCTCACTGGGCCTGCATGGTGGACCATGGCTTAAGTACCTGACACTATTAGAGGAGACCCATGCAATAGTAGGACAGTATAAGTGTTGAAAAAAAAACAATTTAAGCTAAGACCATCTAGGCTTCCTATTAGTGAGGTTTGACAGGTCGTCAGTTTAGCAAATAAAAGTACCAAAATGGCGAAATTAATGAAAATGCACACTATATGATTGAGAGCTACTTTATATTCTTTTTACATAGCGGAAGCAAGGTGTAAGCAGAAGAAAGTTAATGAGGAAGTGCGGGCAAGTTCGTCAGGCGCGTCAGGGTCGGTGGGGCCAGCCGAGCGGAGACAGATGCAGCTGAGGGCACTACTCGCTGATAAACAACGCGAGCTCGAGACTTTGCTCAATAAGGAGGTAAGATATTATGAACACAAAATAACAGATTCATAGTTAATGAGTCCTCGACTAAATATAGTGTTTGTGCCTATTTGTAGCTTAAATTTACTATTAATTTTTATTAAACTTATTTTTCAAAGAAGTTACTAAGCCTTGTTTATGGAAACGAGACGGGTTCGTCGCTCTCATGAGCCACTTTTTTTTAACCTTCGACACCCGTCCCATAATTCGCGCTAATATTCGGGTTTCTTTAAACATAGGGCTTTTCTCGTCAAACAGACTGGCTGTTCCACGCCAAGTAGCAAAGAACAGCCACGTTGCCCGCCGTAAACAAAATTCTGTACCTCGAAACATGCAACTGACTGATGATGATTATGAATGAGTCCACATCATTTATAGAGAAAATTATATAACATTCTTTAATGTACATGAATATAGTGTTTATCTCATCTCTATCAGACTTGTGTTTCGGTACTTTTGAGTCCACTACTTATTGCTGCTGCTAATTATCAAAAGTAATAATCTCACCTATATATTGATACATTATTTTTTGAGAGTATTTTGTTATGATCGAAATGCTTTATAAAATTAAGAGCAAATAAAACAACAGAACATTTTTTTATCATGTGTGTGAATGTGTTATCAACCGTGTCGCGGGCAGAATCTTGTAATGACTAATTCCTTACAATCAATGTAAGCTACATATTGCATACAATTAGTTTATACAAGCTTACCGGTTTCTGACTCCATCTTCCTCCAATACGTGACCGATTTGGTCTAGTTAGGTAAGTCTCCCCCTGTACCTACATCCTTCCACTTTCGCATTGTATAACGTCTTAACCAGTCGCTTGTCCGGCATTCTTTCCACATGTCCGAACCATCGGAGCATTCCCTTTTCCCTACTTTACACCAATACTATATTAATCAGAAGTTCAGTTCTGAGAATTGGTCGCAATTTGAAATCGCCAAGCACGATTGATTATAATAACAGATTAGACGTACATCTCTCTTAGCCCTTAGTCCTAAAATTAGGTGTCCAGTATTTAAATGGTCCGTGTTCAATACGAGAGAAAACCCTACATTATGCTTACGTGCCATTATTTATTTACAGCAAGTACTATGTTCCGGACCTCAACCTCAGAACATCAAACATGAATCACGTACTGCATCCGTCATAAATCAATCATACAATAGGTACGTGACTGCTTACATAGTAATAATAATTAAGAAACTATTTATTATAATTATTATTAATCCATAATCATTTGTCCAGTTTGTAGTTTGCGTAAATATAACCTGTAAAATAATGTAATTGCAGTGAACAAGACCGCATGAGTGAGCATGACTCGAGATCTGAACAAATATTACTGGATTCTCAAGACTCCAGAGAAACTGAAAATTTCAGGGTAAGTCCTAAAAAGCATTTACCATTGTGGTACCTACATACATCATGTAAATGTATATCCAAAATATTAAAATAATCTTGAAAATGTTAAATCAAACTAAACAACTTCTAGTGGTAGAGTAGAGCCTTGCTTATTCCAGCACGAATAGGCCGGCACGATCGAGAAAGTACCACCCTCTCACGAAAGATCAGCGTGTAACAACACGACCACACTGTTTTTTTATGGACTGTTATAAGGAACACTTTACACACTGTAGGATACTATCGACTCCAATGGCAATTTTATTTATCAAGTCATCAAGTAAATAATTGAGCTTTGCCTTTGTATTTTGGGGGTAAGAGTAACAGGGGTAGTGAGTTCCTCATCCCCCATTGAAAAGGGAGGATCCTCCGACCAGACGGGTGTTATGTCTAGTGGGCTAACTGCCCGACTGTTGTGGTCGGGTTCTTGTATATATGTACATCGCTCGGATAACTTTTCATATTGCGATGTAGGATACGTCAGTTATTAGTTCGTATGTGGCGAGATAGATGTCGCTACATCACTCCCCTCCGAGACCGGAGGTCGATAGCAGGTTGAGTCGTCCATACATCTTGTGATGCTTGCCGGGCCAGTGGAATGTTCCAGTGAGTCGGAACCAGATCCCGCATAGTTCACGGTGAGTCGGAACTGTCTGCGGTGATGATGCCCCAGTGAGTCGGGGTGATGCTGCGAATGCTCCAGTGAGTCGGAGTGGTGCAGTGCTGTGTAGTGGCTGGCTGCTGCGTCGACCAGGAGAGATGTGCGTCTCTGCTTGCTGACCGGCCGAAGTGCAGTGTGCTGTGCCAAGGTCGCTGAGAAGGCTGTGTGGGTGATGTTAGGATACCCGTAGCCGTGGATGCTGGCTGGCTGTATGACTCGCTGCTCGAAAGCTTGAGGAAGTGATGATGACGTCGCGATGATGTAGCTTGCGAAGGCTATGCCGCTGACGTTCTTGCTCGGGGTCACCAGTTTGGGGGTAATTTCTACGGTTTTGACTCTAGAACAGTTGGCTGGTTTAATAGTTATTTAAGTAATCGATTTCAGTCTGTAAAACTTAAATGTAATGACGGTACCTCTTTATTTTCGTCTAAAATGGCAGTGACTGGTGGGGTTCCCCTGGGCTCGATATTAGGGCCAATCCTTTTCATTTTATATACTGCTGACATAAGCACGCACATTAAACACTGTAAATTTGACATTTATGCAGATGACATACAAATATACATTTCTTTCAAACCATCTGAAATGAACAGTGCAATAACTAAATTGAATGAGGATCTGTCAAACATTGCTATATGGTCTACCAGTAATAGTCTACTGCTTAAGCCAAACAAAACCAAATATTTACTTTTTGGTAGGGACCACCAACTTTCTATTGTGTCCATCTGTTTGTGTTACTCTTTTAGGAAAACCCATAGAGCAAGTTAATGATGCACGAAATCTAGGTTTAAACATGGATAGGAACCTGCGCTTTGATAAGCATGTGACGGATTCTGTGAGAAATTGCTTTTACAAGCTTAAAGTACTGTACCGTATTAGTTCTTTTCTACAGGAAAGCCTGCGTTGAGTCCCTGATCTTATCCAGGCTAAATTACATGGACACAGTCATTGGCCCACGCTTATTAGTCAGAACACAAAAAATTATCCAACGAGTGCAAAATGCTTGTGCTCTTGTCTAATATATATGAAAATATCTAAATAGACACACTATGCTAAAGATGAAGCATAGGCGTAAACTTCACCTGGTTTGTCTTTTATTTGGAGTGCTGAAATATAAATCACCGGGCTACCTTTATGAGAAGTTGTCATCAAATAGATCCTATGGGCCTCGACATTGTTCTGGACTGCTTTCCATGCAATGCCATCGTTCAGCTACTTTTAGAGGTAGCTTCCGGTATGCAGCTACTAAATGTTGGAATAACATTCCTCCGCCAATAATAAGCCTACAAAATATACACTCTTTTAGAAAAAAGTTGAAAATATTTATATTTGATCACTAAAACCGTGAAGAGCTTCTAATACAGGATACTAGCGCTATTTAAGAATTAAGTATGTATATATATATATATATATATATATATATATACTTAATTCTTAAATAGCGCTAGTATCCTGTATATATATATATATATAAGACAATTTATACTTAGATGTTATATTATATTCCTCACTTACCATATATCCACTTTTATATTCATATATTTATCAAAATTTCTCAACAATGCTTAGTAACTATCTTGTTAACCTGCATGTTGGAAATAGCTGGTTGTTATTATTTTTGATTCGGGTATTAGTCTTTCCTAATTTGAAAACCATTTGTGATACTTTTATACCTACTTTTATGATAAAGTTTTCTTTACATAATATATTTCTATATAAAACTCACGTAGTTTGTATTGTTTAATTTTTAGGTTATATGTGCTGAATGCTGACGTGTCAATCTGTAATGGTTTGACTTTATATACCTAGTTTATATGTCTATGTCTGTATTGTCTGTGTCAAAATTTATTGTCTATTGTACTTGCTCTGAGACCAAGTCTTTTTGTAATAAGGTTAATAATTTACACACATGCATTTTATAAATGTATCCGTGTTATTTTATTGTTTTATTTTAAGTCTTTATTTTCTTATTTTTGTTTTGTTTTTATCTAATTGTTTGTCATCCCTGACGTCACAACGGCGGCCTGACGGAAGATCAGCGCAGGTTTTCAGAGCCTGCAAATGCTGAGTCAGGGTAGTTTTGTAACGAGCATTTTAGTCATGTTTTGGTTTTTTTTTGTTCAACCATAAACTGCTGTATTGTTTCGTTGCAATAAACTTATCTTTCTTTCTTTCTAATAGGAACAGGGTGTAAGGTTCCTTATCCCCTATTGAAAAGGGAGGATCCTCCGACCAGACGGGTGATGTGTCTGGTGGGCAACTGTCCCGACTGTTGTGGTCGGGTTCTTGTATATATTATGTACATCGCTCGGATAACTTTTCGTATCGCGATGTAGGATACGTCAGTTATTAATTAGTTCATATGTGGCGAGATAGATGTCGCTACAGTATAATACATACAGATAACTAATACGATGTTTTCTTTTTAATTATAAAAATTTCGTTTTAAAGTATATAATGCTAGGGGGCTTTAATTAGTATTGGATTGTACTCATCAAGGATTCTAACAATACCGTAAATCCAAATCTATTCAGGCATTTGAAAGTTACGGAGGGATTTTGAAACTAGCGTAACATGAACCTCGAAATTTGATTTATTTTTTGTGTGCGTAGAGTGGCGGGGACAGTACAGCCGTGGGCAGGACGAGCGCGTTACCGCCTCACGTGAACAGCACTTATGCCAGCGACACAGATAGGTATTTATTTCAAATATGGAATAGTAATATGCGATCAACTTTCTCACATACAAATATGCTACCAACAAATAAGGGTGATCTCAGTTTTGATATTGGGATGGAAAATTAGCAAATTCTAACCTACAACTGCAATAAAAATTAAGAAGGAACCACCTCATATATAATTTAACTTCTCTATCTTTCTTAAAGTACTGGATTGGCTTCAAATTTTTCTACACAATATTTCATATAAATAGTCCTCCTATTTTATATTTTATTTCAGTCACAAAGGTACAGTTAATTGAAATCCTGTGATCTACTTGTATTAAGATTGTTGCAGTCTATATAACTTAACCACTAATATTAACATCAGACCAAGCCACAGAAGAGCGTGGCAGGGTTTACTAGTATTTTATAAAAAAGACTGAATGAAACGCTTTTTACCGAAAATAATGCGAAGCGTCAGTTTTACAATAAAATATTAATATACATATACTAAAACTTTAATGTTTCATTTTAATATACAGTGTGTCAAAAAACTTTAATGTTTTATTTTAATATACAGTGCGTCAAGAAATAAATCAAATCAAAGAAACCGACCACGGCGAAGACAACCACAAGAGAGACCTGCAGATGACAATGTTGTATGTATTATTTCATTTTTATTAAAAAGTTTTCATATTCTGTGTAATCACTGTGACTAGCAATTGATGTGTTAGTAACAAGAAAGTACTTTCACATGCAGTTTATCAAATAGTAGCTGGTTTCTAGGTTATATATCAAGTTCCCGATATAATAGCAAGTTAAAATGTATACCAGTTTTTAAGTCCAATCAAGAGCTTTAAAACAAAAAAGTTTCATCAAAATCCGTTCACTATTTTTTACATGGATTTCCGAACAAGCAAACAGATAAACAGACATAAATTTTAAAAAAAGAGAAGAGGCCTAAGTACATTATTTTTTCTCAAATATCTTAAATCTACAGACAAGCTCTGTTAAAGTTTTATAATAGTATAGAAGAAAATATATTTGTGTATTATACAATGACAATTTGTAACATTTCGTTTTGTTTTCAGCCAAATCTATCGAATAACGCTAATCAGAATATGAGACACGAACCAAGAGTAGAATCATCCAATGTAAACATGGTGCCACCAATTAGCCAAAACCGTAAGTGTAATGTACATTACTATGAGAGTTACATAGTTTAAGAGAGAGAGAGAACACTAGGAGGCGCTATAATAGCGACACTGAGGTTTCTGATAACAGGAATATACTCTAGTGGTAGAACTAACAGTAAATAGTTATTTCATTACTCATACTCTGAAAGTAGGCCTGAAGTTGCCTGAGGAGCGGGTTGAAAGTAATACTTTTCAGCCCTAGGGAGAATTACTTTCAACTGACAGCTGAGTAATTGTAAAAAAAAACAGTTCTATTTTCTGTACAGCCAGTCAATTACAGCGCGATGTAAAATTGAAATAACATAAATTCCTTCGCGGAAGGAAGTCGCTTTGGTCGCGATATTCTGCCGTTCCAAATTTGAAAATAAAGTAACGATCACTGTTTAAGTTTCATTTTAATTAACACGGTTTCCCAATGAGTAAAGGTATTGAACAAATGAATAAGAATTATTCCTACATCGGGCAGTGTCGTTTGAGTTATAGCTAGAACCTTGTCGCACATCGTTTTTTGGTAGGTGGTGCTAGTTGTCGTGTTAACATCGGCTCTGTGATTTTTAAATGTTTAAAAATATTTTATGATCGTAATTGTATCTCTTTGTGACAATTATACATAGCTATTGACTTATTAACCATCGCCTATCGTTTTTAAAAGTTATTGTGGAGTGGAAATGTAAATAAAAGTGATACAACAATTACAAAATAAATCTAGTGTTTACAAGTGCAAGTGAACTCAAACACTAAAACTATACCTATCACCGTCATCGTAATCTTTAATACAAACAAAACATCCTAAAAATAACCAGTAAAACATAATATACAAGTGAATCCAAATCAGTGAAAAATTGACTTCGTTATTTTTATTTAAACTTGTGAGACAATAAACTAACGACCAATGAAATCGCTGCATTTACTTAAAATCTCCAAACACGCTTACTGAAAGTTTATTTGACGATATTGTGTAATCTGTGTTCATTTATTAAATTAATGCAATGTCCAATTATTGTTCTAAAGGTCCATAAAAATATACACTTAAATGAATTTAAACTCAATAACATGCTGAAATCAATTTGTACTCACCATAATAATGCTTGCTTTATGGATTTTGAACAAACTTATGACTACAAGAGATATGATTTATGTAAAAATATTAATTATACATTGGACCAGATATATTATAATGATCGATTCTTAGGTTTTATGCATGGTAAAAAGAAACGCAGGTCGAACATGCATTAATAAACAAAATAAACAAACCAAAAAACACAACCAAGAACTTATCTGACAGTAAAAGCGCTACTGACACTCATTATCATGACTTGACAGATGTTGGGGTTGCTACCCATAAAAAATCCACTCAAACTGACATATTATTAACAGCATCAGACCATACTGACAATAATCACAACAATGCAAATTTTTTTCGTAGCCATTAGTAATAATAATATAATTAGAATACTCCATCAAAATATTGCTGGAATTATTCATAAAAGAAATCTTTTAGAATTTAATTTATTTGAGCTTAGTAAAGATAATAAAGACCCCGATGTAATTTGTTTCTCTGAAACTTTTGTAGAAAAAGATTGTGTTAACCTTATAAAAATTAATGGATACAATAAGGCGGCTTCATATTCTAGGAAAAAATGACAAAAACGGGGAGGCGTTTGCATTCTCATAAAGAATCGCATACAATATAACGAAATTGATATAATTAAAGAGATAGGAGTTGATAATAGTTTCGAATGTTGTGGGATTAACATAACAAACCAAAATATAACTATTATTTGCTTATATAGAACGCCAAATTCCAATATTAATATATTTTTCAATAAGCTTAATGAGATTCTACGAAAACTTGTACACAGGTGTGCCAAAAACAAAAAAGTTATTTTGGCGGGTGATTTAAATATTAATACACTTCTCACAAATAAGAAAACTATGGAATTCCTAGACATCATAAAAAAAATTAATTTGACACTTCATATTGATAAACCCACCCGTAAAAACGCATGTATTGATCATATTATGAGTAACATCAAAACAGCCCATGGGGAACTGCTTCACTGGGGGTTGTCAGATCACAACACTGCACAAATACTTAGTATACCTGTAAAAAGTAAAAACACCATTAAAAGTGAATATTATCTATATATTAGAGATTACAATACAGACGATATCAAAAAATTCTAAGAATGTTTAGCTAATCTATCTTTTCATGAAATTTATGGGTGTTCTGATCTAAATGCCGCCTACCAATATTATAATGATATAGTACAGTTGTTTTATAATTTGTGTTTTCCTAAACTTAAAATAAAGATACGTAACCAATGTTACAACATGAATTGGCTAACAAAAGGTTTGCGTAAATGTTGTAAAACAAAGAGAAAATTATATTTTAATTGCTTGAAAAAGAACACAATTGCTAAAAAAATAATTTATAAACAATATTCTAAGGTTTTATAACAATCTATATATACATCCCAAAAGATATATAATGAGAAAAAAAATTATAATAGCACAAATATTTGTAAGACATCATGGGAAATAATAAAGGAAGAATCTGACGTAGCTGTTAAGCAAGATTTTATAAACTACATAAATAACGACAGCAAAATCATCACTGCACCTAAAGAAATAGCTAATGTTTTTAATGACTTCTATATCACGCTGTCTAGTAGTATATCTAACTCCCAAAAAAAAAAAACGGACACAGTACTAGTAGTATATTTCTTAAGCCTTACGATTGTTATGACATTCATAAAATGGTTATGTCCTTAAAAAATACTAAATCTGTGGGTCCTGATGGTGTAACCACCAATGTTGTTAAGACTTGTGCAAAAGAACTTGTGCCGGTATTAACTTATATGATAAACCTGTCTTTTGTAAATGGATGTTTCCCAGAATTACTAAAAGTCTCTACTATTAAACCACTACACAAGAAAGGAGATAAATCTCTTTTGATCAATTATAGGCCAATAGCTCTAATCTCAATAGTCTCTAAAATATTTGAATCTGCTATGTATAAACGTATCGCAGATTTCTTATCCCATAAGAATATTTTGAAGAAAGAGCAATATGGGTTCCAAAAAGGGAAATCAACAACCTTGGCTTGTTATTACCTCATGAGCCAAGTTACGGATAGTGAGATAAAGGTAATGATACAACAGTAGTGTTTTTTGATATGACGAAAGCATTTAATCTTGTATCACATAATATACTAGTTAATAAATTAGAAAGATACGGTATACATGGAACTGCTCTGACTTTGATAGAAACGTTCTTACCGAATAGAAAACAGGGTACTGAAATTAGAAATATAAATAATGGAGGTGAGATAGAGTTATATCAATCCAATTATAAAATTAATAACTCTGGTATTCCACACGGCAGCGTACTCGGCCCATTATTATTTTTAATATACATTAATGACTTGCCTGACATCACTGACTATCCATGCATCTTATTTGCTGATGACATATCACTAATAATTTCATCAAAACATATTGACATTCCTAAATATACTGACATTCATACAAATAATAATAATACTCACATGAACATGTTTTTAAATAATGACATTAATTCACATAATTTTAAAAATAATAAAGCAATTGATTGCATCGTAAGTTGGCTTGACGATAATAACCTAAATGTAAATCTAATAAAAACTAAATACATTCAATTTAGCACATATGGTCGGAAAAGGAAAATCCTCGATATTGTGTAAAAAGGCGTTAAAATAGAGGAAGTAGATTATAACACATTTCTAGGTATAGTGTTAGATAAATATATATTAATTGGAAATGTCATATTGAAAAGATATGTAACAAAGTAAACCGATTTGTCTACGTTTTAGCTAAGCTCAAGAGAATAACCTCGGAAAAAACTGTTCTTAACGCCTACCATGGCTATGTCAGCTCAATATTAAGCTATGGTATTATCCTATGGGGTAATAGTACATATAAAAACCATGCGTTTATTGCACAAAAGAAATGTATCAGAGCTAGTTGCGGTGTCGCACCCTGGATATCTTGCAAACCCTTATGTATAAAGTTACGCCTACTTACATTTCCGTGTTTATACATATTGGAATGCGCTAAATTTGTTAAATTAAATAATAGTTTATTTACACACGCTAAAGATATATATCCTAGAAATACACGTAATCCAAACCGAATTGTCCTAGCCACTATCCCAAGGACCACATTATACAAAAAGAGTGGTAATGTGTGGTTATATTTATAATAGCTTGTCGGAGAATATAAAGGCCTTACCGTATAACAGATTTGTAAAAGCTTTAAAATACTGGTTGCTGGATAAGGCGTTTTATAGCTTAAGAGAATTTTTTGATGACACCAAATATAATAATAGATATGTGTGAATCATAAAATAGATATAGTTATAAGAAATATAATAGATATAGTTAAGGAATATTCTATAATATGACACAAAATTTTTAATATTTAAATTCATTAATAAGAATATACATAATCTATAATATTTCATAAATGACATTTGATTTTTAATATAGCATATATAATAATAAGAATTAAATTGGGTCATTGTCCGTATATTTATGAATTTAATTGAAAATACTGATTAATGTTCATATATTTTTTATTTATTTTTTTGTATATATATTTGCATGTCTTTTATAGACAGAATATGGCAAGACACAATGTAATACTGCTAAATGTTATCTGGTTGTACCTATATTCTTTGCAAATAAATTATTACGGGAATTATATCACTATTTTCGTTTATATGTTTAGTAGGTGACAGCCCTGCTAATATGCCGTACTCCCAATTACCTCCTCCTTGCTGGAATACGAATAAATCTAATCAGGTAAGTTTCCAATAAATAGTTCTCGAATATCTATAATATGATTAAGTAAGTGCCAAGTTCCTTGGCCTATGACGATTACCATAAGCGTGTAACTTATAACCGAGGTCTCATGTTCAAAAGCTAGTCGTGCAAATAGATTTGTGTTTTTTTACCATATAAGTTTTTTTTTTTAATATATATAAATACAATACCCTGCACTATGGAATAAACCCTGTATTGCGGGACTTTACAAACAATTTATCAGAAAAATGTAAGCCCAGACTCAGAACAACAATTTGTGGTTCACAGAAAGAATTTTCCTGTGTGAGAATCGAAACAACAACTCTCGCAACATCTGGAATTACTCCTTCAAAACTATAGAATTGAATTTAAAAAAATATATTATTTTCACACACCATATAATATGTGCGTTACTGTTTACTTAAATAAGCATAATGTATTGCTTATTTAAAAGAACGAAATTAGCTAATCGCTGTCAAAGAGTTAAAGGAATATTTGGTTTTCAGGACATGCGTAATCAATTTACGCAGAATAGTCACTCACAGACTATGGAGCGTTTGTTGGGAACACCACAGCTTTCATTCCCGCCCTCCATGCCGTTCAACATGATGATGCCATACAGTAAGCATTTTGTTGTTTTAAAATCTTGACGTTTGGATCAGAGTTATACTTTATAATAATTTAGTACAAAAAAAATAATGTAACTGACTAGCTATTTGGGTAAGTATATATAAAAAAATAATTTTGAAGAGAGACTAGCGACAAAAATCGCGTCCACCAACACTCTGCAAGTAGGCGGGAATTTAAATATGTGCGAATCGCTTAGTGTCAAAACGGAGAGCGTTATAAACGACGCGAATGCAATGAATGAAAATATGCCGTAATGTGTTATAAAATGGTTCATAAGCAATTCCAGACTACACTTCAAGCGCTATAGAATCAGTTTTCAGAAGTAAGAACAATTATTTAATAATTTAAAAAAGAAAATATATTTATTTGCACACGTACTACGTTATTTTGCCGTGTGGGGCCGGCTTTAGAATTGTCCCACCCTTCTCTACCCACGGGAGTCGTAAGAGCCAACTGAGGGAATACCGAGGGAGTGGGCAGCAGCACTCCCTCGAGTATTGACAACATCCACTGCGATCGCCACACCGCCTGCCAAGCGTGGCGATTACGGTATTATCCCCCACGACGGGACCGCTCGTTGTGGCGTTCTCTTGGGGAGGCCTATGTCCAGCAGTGGACGTTGAAAGGCTGATGGATGGATGGTACTACGTTATACTTTAGTCTAATTTAAGGATGGGATGGTGATATGCAAGATGAAACGAAAGGAAATGATTTGTCGTATTTATTGATTAGGAATTCGTTTCGACTTTCCAAGAAATTAAGAATAGCGCACTGGGCTAGAGGCCTCAATCAGGGGCCGCTACGCGTGCCAGTGTTGAAACGTCATAAGCACTCTAAGGGCGGATTTGACCAAACAAGAATACATTTTATTCCTAGAATAAATCGCTACATACTCGAGAATAAATCAATTTTACATTTTACCAACAACAATTCTAAGAATAGCGAGCCTATTTGGGAATAGTCACTATACCACCGATAAGCGTCGAATAAGGAGTTAATCCAAGAATTAAAAAAATGGCGTCATCTTTTTTGTGCAGTCTTTTTTCGAAACCAATATCTGTTTCGGGCGCGTGACAGCTACTTTCTCACGCTATAATACAACAAATAAGAGTTGAGATGAGTTAAGCTATACACTGTCCCGTTTGTAGAACAATTTCTTTTTGCTGGGTATTACATTCACTTCGCTATTCGCGAATAGCTATTCCAAGAATAAGCGATACGTCAGATGGCGTGGAAAAACGACTGTTGATTCTCTAAGTCTAAGAGAATAAATTCATGGAATAGATTATTCTCGGTATATTTATTCTTGTATATATTCGAGTTTGGTCGAATCCACTCTAAATAAAACATAATTCATTGACACCATCGAAAATAAATCAAATTAAGGGCGGATTCGACCAAACAAGAATAAATTTTATTCCTAGAATAAATGGCTACTTACTTGAGAATAAATCGATTTTATGTTTTACCAACAACAATTCAAAGAATAGCAAGCCTATTCGGGTATAGTCACTATACCACCAATAAACATTGAATAAGGGTTCCAAGAATAAAAAAATGGCGTCATCTTTTTTTGCTGTCAGTTTAATTTGAAAATGTTAAACTATACAGTGACAGCTACTTTCCCACGCTATAATACGACAAATAAGAGTTGAGATGAGTTAAACTATACACCGGCCTGTTTGTAGAACTACTTGTTTTTGGCGGGTATTACATTCACGTCGCTATTCGCGAATAGCTATTCTATACGTCAGATTGCGTGGAAAAACGACTGTTGATTATCTAGAGAATAAAATCGTGGAATAGATTATTCTCGGTATAGTTATTCTTGTATATATTCGAGTTTGGTCAAATTCGCCCTAAGTGTGATAGCGACACACCTTATACTTTGAAATATTTATGTAGTTATTTTCCGTTGCTTTTAAATGTTTGTCGTATAAGATAATGTAATTATTAGATATGGTCGGCGGTTGCGGATGTGGGTGTGGATTCTGGGGGGCGTGGTGCTGGCAGCAGCTGGTCATGCAGCAAAGAGAAATACATCAGCTCAGAGAACAACTCAACCATGTAAGTCATTTGTGATAGCCTGTGCCAAAACTATGCAGGTCGTAGACCAGCCCCCTGAGGCAGAATGTCATATTTCACGTGTCGACCGTACCGAGATCACTGTGATTGGTTGAGAAACCGACGCGTGATGTCACAATAATCCGTTGGCCAATCACGGTGATCGTACAAGCGAGACGATACGATCGACATGTGAGATATGACAGTCTGCCTAACCCCCCTGGACCTTAATCACGACAGTTGTTTACGATTATAATCCCATAAATGTGAACACATAATTATCTTTCATGTAAATGATCTTTAGTATATTCCAATTCAAACCATAAATTCGTGTTAATCTTCTTGTATTAAACAAACATCGTGAGATGTTATGTCATTTGCAGTAATCCTTCTATTACACATTTTAATTTAAAAAATTATGAAGAAAGGTTTTTTATATTTCCTAACTACATTTATTAGAAATTTAAGTTGTTAATGAAGAATATTGTTTTATCTGTAAAAATTGTAAAAGAAAGATTTTAAGTACGCGCGATATAGCATGTATACACACTTTAAGATCCATATATTTTGCATTATGTCAATCCTTATTAACATACTGTATCACTTGCTGGGGTAGTGCAGCCAAGACTTTCCTTATTCGAGCTGAGAGGGCTCAACAGTCAGTCAGTTCAGTCTTGAAAATTATGATGAAAAGGCCGAGATATCCAACCTCTGATGTTTATAAAGACAGTGGTGTGCTTAGCGTCAGACAACTTTTTATATTGAAAATAACTCTCACTACTCATAAATCTGTGTTGGCTTCTGCTGAATATAAAGATATGTTAAAAAGAAGAGTTTACCGCTTACCAACTCCACACGTTAAAACTTCACGTGCCCAATGTTTTGGGCAGTTTATAAGGGCAAATGTATACAATACCGTTCTCAAGTACTGTAACATTAAAGAAAAATCAGTGTACGAGGCTAAAAAGGTATTACAAAAGTGGCTGACTACACTTAACTATGATGACACGGAAAATTTAATAAATATCAAATCATAACTTCCATCACTATTCTATAAATCTATATATCTATTGCAATTATAATTTACTATCAATATCTATTATATATTTAAATATACAATAATACTTTGATATACATAACTATATAAACACGATACTAGTGTTAAGTTTAGGTTTTAATATTATCGGTTAATCGTAGTTAGGTCTTCACGATACAGACTTGCCTAGTGTGGAGACCACTGCTGTAATTTGTTTTGTTATTTTATACTGATTAAACTTTCATTTCACTTTCATTTAATTTCAAGTTACTTTTCATTTTTTTTAATTAATGTTTTGCATGATAAAAAATGTTAAATACATACACAGCTAAATATTGGAATACGTTAACGAAAATGTTATTTTTTGTTACTGCAGGATAAGCACAATTGTTATACATGTACTAAATAATGGCGCAATCTTTATATAACTTGGTATTTTCATATAATATTGTTTTATTGTGAAAATAAAATAATAATATCTGCTTGACGACTCACGCAGATATCTTTATTATATAATATGACATGATCACTGGTTTTTTCCTTCGGCGGAGATGGAAGGTGATGGTAATTCTTATCTTTGATAAGGGCAACTCGCAAAATCTTCGTTTTAAGTACCACTAATATTGGAATTATTTTATAGTTGGAAGAGCGCTGGCGTTCGGAAACTGCTTCGCATACACTGAATAATCAAGTACCACCAGGCAATAGAGCCAATAACTATTGGGATAACTTCCGAAGGTAACAATTCAGCACTTGTCATATTATTATATCTAATATATTTTCTATAGTTCAAGTATTTATTTATGATGGTTTTCTCTTTTCAGATATTAGAGAACATGCATATTTTTATACTTTAGTCTAATTTATTATACCTAATTATAAGCATGTATATAAATTCATCAGTTCAGAAATCCATTATGGGTGAGATTGTTTGCCCTAAAATGTTCGTTTGAATTGGTTATTAATACATTATAGTATATTTTTCTCTGGCTTTATAAAACCTATTTACAGCGTGTACTAGACTGTATGCAGTGTTTATACTAACATTTCATTTAGTGATTATAAAACTATTATTACATTATGTTTAATATTATTATTTTATGTTTTGAGAAAACAATTACTTTTTTCTTTTCCAGTTATTCTCGTCAAAATCTTCTCTCCACTAATAACAAAGCAAATGCGGATAGTCATTTAGGAGCCGGGCCTGCTCATAATCCGCATCCTTTAGTGGAAAGATCCCATAACACATTACATCGTACATCTTCTGCCACTCCTCCTTGTATCACACCCAAGCGAAATACCAATGCTGTTACATCATCGCAAAATGTTGGTCAGTCTTCTCAGGCGAATAACGAGGACGTAGCAAACACTCATCCTCGTCGAAACGTCGTATACGAAAGATCTCTCTCCTTTTCTTCAGCACCAGATGTATTAAATGTTAATCAAAATGCTGATACTGACGCCACTACTTCTTGTCTCCCCAGAAATATAGATGACAATGTTACAAATGTTTCTAACATCAACATAAACCGTCAAGAGGTTCCGTCTATCTCGTTTAGGAATTTAAACATTACGAATCCGATTCCAGAGATTATTCAGTCTCATTCTAATAATCTGAACACGTCTGCTGCGCATAGTAAGAAGAAGTCCTCTTCTAAATTGCCTGCGAAGAATTCTACAAACAGGCGAAATTTCTCTTTGGATTATTCCCAGATGAGCAATATTAACATTGCCAGTACTTCAGAAACGCCTAATCCTAACTTAGCATCTACAAGTCGTGAAGTTGAAGAGAAAGCCACATCGAAGCTATTTGATCTCCTTAGAGAAAACGTATATTCCGAAGTAACAGCTCTGATTGATGTCAACGAATCTCACCCCGATTTCTTGATACAACTGTTTAGAGAATTACAATTGATTAGTTCGGATGCTCTGCGACAAAAAGTATTACAATCCATACGTAATGTATTGTCTCAATACAGTTCTATTTTAGAAAATCAAAGCAATGGTGGAACAGATGAGGAGATTAGACATGATACCGTTTCGACAACATCTGCCGAACCAAGCGGTTTCCATGAAAATAATTTACAAAATGTTTCGGGGAACGCAATACCTATTGATAACAAGGTTGTTCGCTTCCTGTTACTAAAAAGCGATGAAACTTGCACTGGCGAGTTTCTAGAAACATTAGCTTCAGTTATTTTGAACAGCATTATAGATGGAAGGTATACACAACAAAGTAAAAGGAGGCTGGTTGAATTACTATCCAAGTATGATGGTATGAGAGTCTGTGACATTTCAGGCGATGTCATTGAGAATCTACCATTATTGGTATCCGTCAGTAAACAAAGCCAAGAAAATGAACCAACGCAACTTACAAACGAATTATCGGAATCTTCAATTTTACAAGACGTAGCGGGCTCTCTTAATTTATTTAGTTCAAGCGACACCCAATTGCACCAGCTCAATGTTTGTCCGTACGACATATGGCCTGGGCATGTTCACATGGATGTCGAAACTTCTGACTTGAATGACAATAGACCGCGTTCTAGTCAAGAAGATAAAGTTGATCTCATAAATTGTTCAGAAAGGCATAACGGTGATTTAGCTGAGGCTGATCAAACTTGTCGCACTGAGACTGAGGACAGTGCCACAAATGGCCATGACGAAAGCGCTAACGCAGAGGCCTTGCCTGATGTAGTAGACACCGAGGAAGTCACTCCGACTGAGGTAATGCAACATATATTGTATTGTAGATGCCTTCCATTAATTAACTGTGCTAACCGTAATGCATAAATATATCAACTAGCAAACACATTTTATTATACAATAAAAACAGTAAACGAGTATCAAACTCGTTATAATCTACATCATTCATATTATGATTATTTTGAAATAGCGCATCGTTGTAGCAGGATCTTTTTTGAGATAACGTAACCTCTTTTGAACACAATTTAATTGCTAGAGAACCTGTAACAATAGTTATTTATTATTAATTTAGGTTGGTTATTTAAAAATGTGTACACTGTCCTTTGTGTTAGTTACAAAACTGTGTTACAAAGGACAGGCAACTTCCCATTACAAATTAATTGCCTAAAGGATATGTACCATTTACGGCCTGTGGCGGCCATAATGTTTTCAATATTTAAAATTAAACTAATAATTTATAAAATCCGCCAGTGGTTTTCTTTTCTTGATAGAACTTCAGAAAAAGATTATAGTTTAAAAAGCTATTATTTTGAATTTGTACTGTACTATTATATTACAAAACAATATTACGTAGTTATTTCTTAAATAATTTCGTGAGAACAGTAATATAACTATTTAAGAAAATATTTTTTATAATTATTTGGTAAAAACTGATATTATTTCTAATCAAGAGTAGTAATTATTCTAATTATGATTCAAAATATTGGCAAAACATTTTACATCTGTCATGTCATGTCATTCTACTCGTCTACTGTTGTTATTGTCTATTGTGTATCGTGAATATTGTATTGTGATTTTATGAGTATAAGCTATATATTTAGTGATTTTAAGCCTCATTATTTGTTTATACATGTAGATATTATTTTATTTATTTATAATTATGGTGTTATTTTTGATCAAATATTCGATTTTGAGGTATTTCAATTTCAAAATTATATCCATCTTAAATGTCTTTTATCTCATCATCCAAAAGTTTAAGTGTGAAAAGAAATACACAGGGCAATAGGGTAGTCATTTATCTTCAAAAACATATTATTTTATGTATGTCCTTTCCAGGCCGAGAATGTATGGGCATTTGGTACGTCTCCTTTTAAATAACAAATTATTTGTGAAAGTGGAAAAAGGGAGGAACTTTACTGCAAGCAGGATTCGAACCTGCTTCCCATCCAATCCGGGGACGTGCTCTAGACCGCTAAGCTATTGCAGTCGCTGAAAGAGTTCAATTCAAAAAAATGAACTTACTATTTCGAATGGTGTATGTAAATGCATCCAATAGGTGGCGTGGTTGTAAAGACAAATGTGAAGTGGAGATTTGGAATCGTCGTTGGGCGACTGCAATATCTTAGTGGTCTAGAGCACTGGATTGGTTGGGACGCAGGTTCGCAGGTTCCTGCTTGCAGTAAAGTTCCCTTTTTACACTTTCACAAATAACTTGTTATTTAAAGTAGCTGAGCATGTTAAGTACTAAAAATACAGATTAAACTGTGTAAAACTTGTAAAATTAAAAATTAGGATTAACGGAGATACATACTCCATGTACGCTTTATAACAGACTAATATACTTAATAACTGCTTCGGTGGTGTAGCGGTAGTGTGAGCGACTACTGATCTTGAGATCTCGCGTTGGATCTCAGGTTGAGCTTTTTCGTAAAAAGAATTCTGAGTAGCAGCCCGGAATTTGGAAATGTACCCGGTAGACGGCAATAGGCTGGCCTCCTAGTGGGACTTAAACATAGTTGGCGAACCGTGGGTTCGTAATACACCTCTGCCTACCCTTTCGGGGATACAGGCGTGATGCTATACATATATGTAATAATCTATCGCGTTAGGTAACTTGCCATCCCTGATTACCTACCGCTTGGCCTCTTTCGAGTAAATCTATCAGATCAATGGCAGCGTATTATATTACTTCAAATAGTTGACGAAATAATTTGAATAAAAGCATTTGCATTATGAATTATGAAGACTAGAAGTCTTACATCATCGATGATTATACGCCCTTCGCTTCCATTCTACCTCATTGGCTTTTTTCAGATCATCGCCGTATTCCGAGATTTTACATACTGGCACTGATGTTAATATTCACCCTATTTTTACACCTACCGGATTCTGTGTCAAACTTACCATAATTTAATTGGGAAAATACTAGATTCTGACCGTAAAAATTCAAATTCACCAAGTTATTTAGAACTCCCTGAAACTCCTTATCCAGATAAAAAAATATTCTATTTGTATCCAGGCCGGAATTTATGTGTATACCATTAATTATTTTCTGGTGTCACATCTATGAACTGTGTAACCTTTGGGATAAATTCTAATATTAGCTACCACTAATGTCACTTTTTGCACTTATCTCTATTAATATATTGTACTGAATTCTATGCACTGAAGATTGTTATACAATGTCTGCGAATTTGTCACAACTAAAATATATTTTTGTAATATATTAAAATAATAGCAATAAACGAATACTAACTAACGGCATTTTCACTTTTTCATAGATACAATAAATAAAAAACTTACAGTAATATATGAGAAGTTTATTACAATTATCAGTAACAAAAATATAACAGGTTTTGGTTTAAATCCTATCTTATCATTTATCCATGTATTATACAATTTTAAACACCAAGTAATATAGGTTATGTACAATATATAAAGCGTTGGTATGTTTACATTAAAGGCTGAAGCTGAGTGGCTTGGACTTGACCGTGTGCCAACAAGACTGCACATGGAAGAATCATCTGAAAAACAAAAAGGTGAAGTTAATATCTTATAAAATTGGAACAAACACCCAAACTAAAACACTTGTTTTTATATGTTTGAGTGTATCCTGAAAGGAAAATTAATTAGTTAAAGCTTCTTTACAGCACCTGGAACAGAAAAACAAAATAAATAGAGAATATAATTCTGATTTCTCTTTTTTTCCAGATTAAACTGAGCAGTTAATGTATTCATGACAACTTTAGTATTATTCAATGTTGTGTTACTGTATCCTATTAATATTATTGCTATTAAATATATTTACATGAATACTTGGTGTAATATATAAATAAATATTATTCTTGGCAAACATTGTAGTGTTTGAAAATAAAAACCTCCTATTTTTCCTATTACAAAATTTATTAGATATGCTTACACTATATATAAATGAGAAAAATAATTATTTATTCATTTACTAAAAGGATAAAGATTCTTAATGTCCCAATTATCACGTACACTATATAAACATAATGATTTTAATGAACAGTCACAGACACTGTATCAAATGAAAAATGTTTCCACCATGAATGTTCCAATACAAAGACTCCGTAAGATCTTCTAAATTTGTATCCAATTTCATTTTCTCGTTTGTCTCAGGTTCAATGGTTCTCTCTCTTTGTACTTCTGCAGATAAAATGGACAGTGCTGAGTTAATTTGAGTCACTTTGGATATTCTAGTAGAGATTAGATCATATGGACCATGAGACAACGAGATATGTCTGGGTTGTTGTGAGTTGGACGGAGTAAACATGGGCTGTAGTTGGAAGTCGATGGCACCATACCCTCTGAAATAAATCGGATTTTATCACAGTGGGCCCCAGGTATCATACAGGAAGCCTCCAAGCAAAGTTTTGTTGCCGTTTCCACTTTATAATCTAGGATTACATTAAGCGTGATTAAACATCGGCGCTTAAGTTCTGAGACATTAAACTTATTTGTATTATGGATCAATATTTTACAACCAAAATAAATATTTTTTACCAACCTCTGGCTACTTATCCAAGTGACATGGGCAAGTAAATGTTATGACTTATGAGGTATCAGAACTTAGCACCAATATTATAAACTTAAGTTTAGTTTTACTATACACTAAGATATATAAAATGCTTACTTCAAGATTTGAAGTTGGTGTACCTATAAACCCTTTTTATTCAGGACTCTGAAACCTATAACAACTGCCAGAATATCATTTGACAGCCGGGACCCACTGCTTAAATGTGCCTTATGAAGTACGGAGGTCAGCTGGTGTCACTTTTTGGCCACTGATCTGATTGCCCGCTCAGCAAAAGTTGGATAGCTTTGCCAATCATTTGAGCTGCTAGTGCAGAGCTAGAACCTCTATGAGAAGTTATGTGATATTGCATAACTATTAGGCATGAATTGTGGATCTGTTTTTAAGTAAGTAGGCAAAATATTTTTCTAACATTACTTACAAAAAATGTATAGACAGATATCTACTCGTATGTCCATAACAGCATAAGTGGAAGTGTGGTAAAGCAACAGACAATTTGTGGTCAAAAGATTATTGCTTCACACTGTGTATTTCATAAACAGAGTTATTGGTAACTAACGCAAAACCTCTAAGGGCGACTTTGGTTCATCAACAGTGGCAACTTTTGTTTTAAGACTTTTCTAATTCAATGATTGTTTTCCCATACAAAAAAAAATATATTAAATTTGTCGTTCTAATCTTCTAACTCCACATAAACTAGGTAGTTACGCGAGATGCGTTTGTTTGATGTGGTAGTTGCAGAGAAAGGGATGCGGCGAGGAGGGCGGGTGCGGGTCTGACCGAATTTGAGTTACAGGACAAGTGATAATTTGTAAAAAGGATTGTGAATATTTAAATCATTGTTAATACTGACTTCGCTTTTTAAACGCCTAGATTAAAAAAGGTTGTAATTGTCCATACAAGTTTACGTTGCAATATTTTGAGTCCCGTGCACTGGTGGTCTGGTGCATAACTACCTACGAATATGTACTCTTATCGTACCTAACATTTATCTACGCGATAGATAGCCATCACATCAACCGCGCACCTCTTGATTACTAATTATGTTTTTCGTCTTTTTATTCCCATTTTTTTAATGAAGGCAATCCTAAGCCTAGTCGCCCCAGCCCTCCTCGCCGCAATCCCTTTCTCTGCAACTACCACATCAAACAAACGCTGCTCGCGTAACTACCTAGTTTATGTGGAGTTAGAAGATTAGAACGGCAAATTTAATATTTTTTTTTTGTATGGGAAAACAATCGTTGATAGAGAAAAGTCTTAAAACAAAAGTTGCCACTGTTGATGAACCAAAGTCGCCCTTAGAGGTTTTGCGTTAGTTACCAATAACTCTGTTTATGATATACATAGTGTGAAGAAATAATCTTTTGACCACAAATTGTCTGTTGCTTTACCACACTTCCACTTATGCTGTTATGGACATACGAGTAGATATCTGTCTATACATTTTTTGCCGTGTGGGCCGACTTTAGAATTGTCCCACCACTCTCCACCCATGGGAGTCGTAAGAGCCGACTGAGGAATTACCGGGGGAGTGGGCAGCACAGCATTACTTCGAGTATTAACAACATCCACTGCGATCGCCAACCCGCCTGCCAAACGTGGCTATTACGGCACTATCATTCTTGGGGAGGCCTATGTCCAGCAGTGGACGTTAAAAGGCTGGTGGATGAATCCTAAGCCTGTATAAGTATGAAGAAAGTATGGATTCAGTGTACAAACATGTGCATATCCTAGAACCTTTCCAATATTAGCTTATGTGGAGGCCTAGGTAAGGGTCCGCGGTCCTAACGTTGCGTAGTACATAACTCGCCCAGGCAATTGGCTACTCGGCTAACTGCACCTAGGTACTTACGCCAGAAACCTTAGAATAAAACATTTATTTACCAGACAGAGCTCACTATTGATAGATATCCCTACTAAAACTACATTTTTTTCTTGGAATGTACCTATTACGTTTTGGCAAAAGTCATAGTCTCGATGTACCCAAGTCACCTTTAAAAGGTTTTGCGTTAGTTACCAGTAAGCCTGTATACTTAAATGTAAAGTATGTAGTACTTAACATATAAAATGGTATTAAAGCAAATGACATGCCGAGTGTACGGTACAACCGTACATCTTTCATAATCATCAATATTTTGTAGGTCATGCATCAATTCGCGTCATTTAGTTTATTTCTTTAGTTCACGTTTTTACCTAATACACGGTAGACGCGTACTCATTATCAATATCAATCATCTTAATTCTACAACTTATCATACTCGTATCAATAAATTTATCATAATCAATCAAGTCTATTTATTATCAAGGTAAAGTTTGGGGCAACCCAAACACCCAGTATTACAGTAGATAATTTCAGGTTTAAACCATTCCACCTGAGAGTGACTGTATGGAAAATATTCCAACTATTATCTTAAAGTTGTTCATCAATCAATTCAATAATTTAATTTAGTAAAATATGATACCTAGTGTTTTAATATTTTATCAAAATAAATTACTTTTACGAAATCTCAACTTGCACAGAATCATAATATGTATCACAAATTTGCAATGAATTTAAAACGCATAATCACATAATCTTCTATCTTCTTCTACCTTATTGCAGCTGTAGTTGTAAAACCAACCGTAAAGGTATGCAATATGGCTTAGCAGAGTGATAGATCTCAATACTGGTACACGTAACAGTCGCTGGTTGATGGTGTGGATGGTTTTATACAAAACAAATGTTAGTCAAATAATTAGTTGCACACTATTATAAAACATTTATGTGCCTCTGTTATCTATACTGCCACTTAGGGCGGATTCGACCAAACAAGAATACATTTTATTCCTAGAATAAATCGCTACTTACTCGAGAATAAATCTATTTTACATTTTACCAACAACAATTCGAAGAATAGCGAGCCTATTTTGGAATAGTCACTATACCACCGATAAGCATCGAATAAGGAGTTAATCCAAGAATTAAAAAAATAGCGTCATCTTTTTGTGCTGTCATTTTTCGAAACCAATATCGGTTTCAGGCGCGTAACAGCTACTTTCTGACGCTAAAATAGGCCAAATAAGAGTTGAGATGAGTTAAGCTATACACTGTCCCGTTTGTAGAACAATTTCTTTTTGCTGGGTATTACATTCACTTCGCTATTTGCGAATAGCTATTTCCAGTATAAGCGATACGTCAGATGGCGTGGAAAAACGACTCGGTATAGTAATTCTTGTATACATTCGAGTTTGGTCGAATCCACTCTTAGTCATTTAGTTATATTTAAACTCCGCAGTTAATGTAAAAAATCATTTTCCATAAAATTTTACACATTAGTCATTTAGTTATACTTAATCTCAGCAGTTAATAGAGGGAACGTAAAAAAACATTTTCCATAAAACTTTACACACAATGCCTCAATAAATGACAAAGTAAGACATTCACATATATTTCCAATAATTTAAATGTATGTACTGGCTCTTTAAATACTATATTTATTAGGAATAATATAAAATGTTATTAAAAAAAAAACAAAAAATGTGCTCTCGCCTGATGGTAAGCGGCTACTGTATTCTACAGACGCTATCAATACCTGAAACATCACATGCACATTGCTCAGGTTCAAAGGAAGGATGGTTGCAAGCAGGCAAGGAGAGGGATTTGGATCTAGAATTTGACAAAAATTAGCATTAGTTGTCAACTAAAAACTTAGATAATTTATGGTTCCATTGTGCAGTACAAATAAAGTAAATTTTATTTTGTCTAGTGGTAGAGCCTTGCTTATCCCAGCATGAATGCGCTGGCTCGATCGGGAAAGTACCACCACAGTCTCAGAACTCATTTATATAAAGTAATGCAATATAAAACTATATAAATTTGATCTTTTTCACTTGATGCTAATAATATAGGTTCATTTCAGTTTATGAAAATCATTCCTACAAATAAGAATTTAAATTAAAACATTTTTAAGAAATAATGGTCAAATAGTGATCAAATTATGACATTATAAAAAAATAATTTTAATAATAATTTTCTTTTTTTCCACCTGTATGCCTTAGCTTCCAACAAAAATAATTTATGTTTATTCATCATTTGTCACCAATATTTCCGACCGACTACAGTGAAGCATCTAGGTGTGTTTCGGCTGTAGTAGGAGAAGGCTATCCATTAATTGAATTCCTGTCCTCAAAATAAAGTGGTGAGCAGCAGTTTCGCCGTATTCTTGCTATTGTTAAGTCAATAAGCGGCAGTTACAGCTGACCATGAGGTGGGACATGGCTTCAGTTCATGTTGAAACTAATTCCTAAGCAACACTAACATTTCGAGGGTTATATATACAACTAATTATTTGATTTTGCTTATCTTGCATAATACCACCCATTCATGACATACTATTGTGTACATAATATATGTTATGCTTTTAAATTATGAAATTATTGTACTTAGTTATGAAAACTGATTCTGTGGGACACTAAGCGCCTATCACATATACTTTTAAAACCCCGCCTACTTGAACATTGTTTTAGAGGGTGCCATTTTTTATCGGTAGTTACGTACTCTTCCATGCATTTTAAATTCATTTAGAAAAATCACTTAGAAACTATATGAGCAAGTGAACACATAATATATGATAGATAACCTCTAATATTATATTATAAAATTATCTTTTGCTGCCAGTATTTGCTTGCCGTGCCTGTTTACAGAGTAAAGGCAGATTTACATTGAATTAGTTACTGACTGATGCAGTACTGTACTGACTTTAGATCAAGTTACACATTGTCAGCATTCAGTACTTAGGGAACGTACCCATACTATGTGACCTATTTTTTTAAGATTTTTCGACCCCTCTTTTCTTTCGGTGACCATTCGTAGTATATGCCACGACTGTCCCGGTTCGGTTTAAATGCCGAACATTCGGCATAAGATAACAATTAAATACCTGCACTATTTCTAGTAAAATTTAGAGGAAACAAATCTGTCATAACTGTAAAATAAGGTCACATAAATATACCAATACTCTATATAAGCATTTAATCATAGTTATTTGTTTGTTAAAGTATACCTGCTCATTATTAATTATCTATTACATATTTTGATATTTCTATGTATTTTTTGAGCATTTGAGATGCTTAGCCATATAAATAAACACAAAGAGCGAAAATGTGAAATCAAAAACAACAGTCACAAGCAGGATTTGAACCTGCATCTCCTGGAATACCGTCCCAGATGCTTTACCAATTCACCCATCGTGACAATTGCTTGGGACTGCAAATTTCGATAACGTATTCTAGAAAATCTGAAATGTATGGAAACACTTCCGATAGATGGCGCAGGCGTCACCAAAGATATTAAGAATAATATAATATCAGTTTAGGTAGGATAGTCATGTTTTTTTACTTAACGTCATGCTGGGTTAGGTTCTATTAGGGTTACCTATCCCTGTGGTAATGCTGGTATACTCACCACCACGTGGCAATGTTAGAACCCTTACACTGTCTGTTTTATATTATCTATGTGGTCTTTCATAAAAATTACATACAAAACATGACATATTTTGTATTTTTACTGAATGTTCGGCCGAAGTTTGTATTCGTTCAAACCACATTCGGCCCATCTCCAGAAAAAACATATTGCTACCATAACTTAATTTACGAAAACAACAATTGTTTTTCTGTTTAATTACATTAATATCCATCTCACAAGTCTTTTTTTTTTAAATGCATTCCCAGCATCAATCCATTTGTATACATCAATGATCACGGGCCAGTAGTATCAGGAGCTTCTTCAGACCTGGTCATTTCAAAGATAGGTCGAAAAAGCGCGAAATATCTCTCGGCAAAATCGACGTAACAAAATCTAAGCCACCTCCCCGCGCCTGTGACTGAGCGTAGTATTTTAAAGACCTCCCCCATAAATGGGTCACATAGTATGGGTACATTCCCTTCCTTGTCTCAAATTTGAAGCACCTGACCCAACTTAAATTTTCCTTAAAATATCATACAGACTGAACTATAAAAAATACCAAACAAGCAATAAGCAACCTTAGAATAATCACACTATTTGAGGATCCTACAAATGGAAAACATACTTATAATGAAGAAAAAATAAACACAAAACCTTTTTTTTATTGCTAGTGATGGCAGACGAGCCACGGCCCACCTGATGATAAGTGGTAGCCGTCACTTATGGACTCAATTATACCGAGAGTATTCAAGCCACTGCGCACCATTTCATTTCTCAGATTTGAAATGAAATATGCTAATGTTAAACAAGTTTTTACACAATATTAGTACAATGGCATGATTCAATAACTATTATATTGAGTCAATCCCAATTAGCATGTAAATGTGTATTTCTAATAAGAGTAAATCCCAATCTGATTGACATGTGAATTTTGTGAAAATGTTTGGTAAGGTAAGTATGTTAATTCTAAATAAATGTATGCTAGTGTTCATATATGACTAATGATCACATAACATCTAAAGATGTTGAGTAATATAAATAGTATCACAAAGTTGATAACAATCATCTTATAATATACATATAACTTACAGTCATACTAAATTTTAAAACTAGGTACTATTATGTTTTTAGATTAAAATACAAGTCAAAACTATGTTTGAATAATGAGCAATAATCCTCACAAGGCATTTAGGGAAGCACCAAATAAACAATCAAAGGCACACATTATTGTAAATTTTGACTTATATGCAATTTTAAAATAGTAATAACACAAATTTCCTAAGCTGTGCATTGAATTTATATTAAATATTCTTGTGTAAAACTGCAACAAAACTGATAATACTGAATTGTGATAGAAGGTTGGTACCATCTGCACAAAATAACATCAGGAGACTTCCTACAACACATTACTTACAAAACAATCTTGTTGCTCCAAATTTATTAGATTCGAAAGTTAGGTTAAAAATCATGACTGAATATCTATTGAATCCGAAAAACTTACCATCTCGAAGACGTTTGCTTTGAGGATAGTGCAGTTCTTCAGCGGACCGCTTCTTGGAGTTAGATTGGAGTGGGGTTCTGCTGTGGGGTACTGCTACTGCTACATCAGCCATTTCGCAGTCGGTGTCAATGTGCTTGTTTCCGGGATTTTTGAGATCATGGTAGCCATAATAGCAATTCATTGATACGTGTATTTTCTGGCATTGATCATTTTTTGAAGAATTGGCATCGATGCAAATCGGAATGGGTCGAACAGCATCAAAATTATTTCTAGCGTCCTGCAGATAGAAGTGTGTGTTGCTCGCCGGCATTTCTTCTCTTTCAAGTCTCACGTATGTTATTAGAATGTTGTTGATTCAATTATCTGTTGTACACCTTATGTGTCAGCGATTTATAGACTCTTTGTCAGCGATCCAATGAGATAATTTACAGAAATAAATAATTGTAATTATTCCTTTCGCTCCAAATCCTTTTTTTTTTTTTTTTTTTTGGCAAAAGTTTTAGTGCATTATTGCCAGTATTTTGACAACACAATCAATGCCTTATAAAATTTTGATGTTTTACGGTTCTGAAACAAAAAGTGAACTATCTAACTATTAACTAATATAAAATCTTATATTTACTGTAAAAACCATGAGGAACAAGTTAACAATGGGTGTATACATGAAATATAAAGTAATTAAAAAACTAAAGTTTTATATTACTTAAGTTTAAAAAAGATGATATGACATTTTAGTGGTATTCTTTAAATTACATAGGCCGTTGTCTATATGTACAGGGAGTAAGTAATTATGGTCGATGAGTGGTCGATTATGCCGAGAGATATTTCGCGCTTTTTCGACCTATCTTTGAAATGACCAGGTCTGAAGAAACTCCTGATACTACTGGCCCGTGATCATTGATGTATACGAATGGGTTGATGCTGGGAATGCATTTAAAAAAAAAGACTTGAGATGGATATTAATGTATTTAAACAGAAAAACAATTATTGTTTTCGTAAATTAAGTTATGGTAGCAATATGTTTTTACTGGAGATGGGCTGAATGTGGTTTGAACCGAATACGAACTTCGGCCGAATATTCGGTAAAAATACAAAATATGTCATGTTTTGTATGTAATTTTTATGAAAAACAACATAGACAATATAAAACAGACAGTGTAAGGGTTCTAACATTGCCACGTGGTGGTGAGTATACCAGCATTACCACAGGGATAGGTAACCCTAATAGAACCTTTTTTTTTTTTTTTTTATTTTATTTTAGGTGGGCAAAAATGTCCTACCGCACACCCCGCTGCCCGGGGAGACAACGGGGTGAATGGGGCTCTCACCCACTAAAAACCCACCGTGCGCCTCCACCCGCCCTTGCTACGGCGGATCACGGGTACCGCGTCAGTTACGACCGCGATTCGCAGGCGGCAGCCCCTACGGGCACCCTCTCTTGAGCGACGCCTCGCGCACTTGGGCGTCGCACCTTCGCGGTAGGCTTCCGCGGACGGCAGGGTACTCCCCGACCCCACCGTCCGCAGCCTCGGCTAGGGCGGCATCAGGCGCAGATAAGCGCGCGCATGCCGCCCCTCGCGCCGGCGGCGAATCGGGTCTGCGAAGGAGGATTCCTCACGGGCCCTCTCCGCCACCTCCTTCCGCGAGATGACAGCCTCGCAGAAGGTGGCGACCGCGGTCCAGGCCCTGTCACTGCCAACCATCGCTCGCGCAATGGCCGGCAGCGACAGGTCCACGCCTATGACTGCAACGAGTTCCCGGCGCCGCACATCCCAGGCCGGGCACCACTCGAGCGTGTGCTGCGCCGAGTCCTCGTCGCAGTCGCAGTGGTGACAGCCTGGGGTCGTCTCCCTCCTTGCGATCGTGTGCAGGTATTTGCCGAAGCAACCATGTCCCGACAAAACCTGCACCAACCGGAAGGTGAGGAACCCGTGCTGCCGCCCTGCCCATTCTTCCAAGATCGGTCGGAGCGCCCCCACGGTCCAGAGACCGGCCCGGGGCGTCTCCAGCCGAGACTTCCACTTTAGGACGGTGGCGCGGCGGGCATCTTCCCGCCACGATGACATTGCGCTCGGCGAGGGGCGGCTGCCCCCCGCCCGCGCCGTCGACGCCCGCCGATAGACGTCGGCGAGCACCTCCGCCTCCAGATCCCACGGGGGGGTTCCGGCCAACGCGCAGGCTGCATCGGTCGAGACCGTGCGGTACCCGCGTATTGCCCTGACCGCTACGACCCTCTGTGGACGCCACAGAAGGGCCCTATTGCGAGCGGCCAGGGACTCCGCCCACACGGGCGCGCCGTACAGTGCCATCGACCGTACTACCCCCGCGTAGAGTCGTCGACACGCAAGACTCGGTCCGCCCAAATTCGGCATAAGTCGCCCGAGGGCGGACGCCGTGTTGACGAGCCTTGGCGCAAGACGGCGGAAGTGCTCGTCAAAGTGCCACCGTCCATACAATACCAGGCCCAGATATTTGATGTGGGCCTGGATTGGGAAGCCCACACCGTTGACCGTTATCGAGGCGCTGGCGGGCGGGCCCCGTCGGCGCCCATGGAAGAGTAGGGCCTCCGACTTTTCAAGGGCCACCCTAAGCCCCAGCGCCTCGATCCGCCTGACCACCTCCGCGGTACCTGAGGTGGCCAGCGTTGCCGCCTCCTCGAGGGTCCTGCCCCGGGCTGTGACGAGCGTATCGTCTGCGTAGCAAATTACGCCCAGCCCGGGGGGGAGCCGGCCACGGAGACCCAGTCGTAGCCGATGTCCCACAGGAGCGGCCCAAGAACCGAACACTGCGGGACGCCGCACGACATAGCCCTCCTTACAACGTCCCCTTCCCGGTCCACGAAGAGGACGCTGCGGCCGTCCAGGTAGTCTGCCACCAGCCGCCTTAGGTAGAGGGGCACTCCATGGTACCGGAGTGCCTCCTTGATGCAGCCGAATGGCAGACTATTGAAGGCGTTGGCGACGTCGAGTGACACCGCCAACAGCACTTCCCTCGAGGCGACGGCCTCCGCAGCCGCGGCCTTCAGGCGCAGAATGGCGTCGACCGTAGACCGACCCGCCCGATATCCAAACTGGGCGTCGGACAGGTCGGGGCCGACCGCTCCTAGGTGCCGGACGATGCGGGCAGCGACTACCCGCTCGAGAAGTTTTCCCGCCTCGTCCAGCAACACGATGGGCCTGAAGGCCGAGACCGTATTCGGAGGCCGTCCCGGCTTCGGCAGGAGCACGAGCTTCCCCTCCTTCCAGCAGTCAGGGAACCGTCCGGACACCAGGCAAGCGCCGAACAGCTCCCCGAGGCGGGGCTCAAGGTGGTCGAGGACCAGGGCCAGCACTCGGGCGGGAACCCCGTCCGGCCCGGGGGCGGCGCCTCTCCGCATACGCGCAGCCGCCGCCCCCATTTCCGTCGTCGTCACGGGCGGTACCTCCCCGTCGTCGGCCTCCCGGTCACCATCTGGCGGTCCTAATAGAACCTAACCCAGCATTACTATGACGTGGGTTAAGTAAAAAAACATGACTATCCTACCTAAACTGATATTATATTATTCTTAATGTCTTTGGTGACGCCTGCGCCATCTATCGGAAGTGTTTGCATACATTTCAGATTTCCTAGAATATGTTATTGAAATTTGCAGTCCCAAGCAATTGTCACGATGGGTGAATTGGTAAAGCATCTGGGACGGTATTCCAGGAGATGCAGGTTCAAATCCTGCTTGTGACTGTTGTTTTTGATTTCACATTTTCGCTCTTTGTGTTTATTTATATGGCTAAGCATCTCAAATGCTCAAAAAATACATAGAAATATCAAAATATGTAATAGATAATTAATAATGAGCAGGTATACTTTAACAAATAAATAACTATGATTAAATGATTATATAGAGTATTGGTATATTTATGTGACATATTTTACAGTTATGACAGATTTGTTTCCTCTAAATTTTACTAGAAATAGTGCAGTTATTTAATTGTTATCTTATGCCGAATGTTCGGCATTTAAATCGAACCGGGACAGTCGTGGCATATACTGCGAATGGTCACCGAAGGAAAAGAGGGGTCGAAAAATCTTTAAAAAATAGGTCACATAGTATGGGTACGTTCCCTAAGCACTGAATACTGACAATGTGTAACTTGATCTGAAGTCAGCACAGCACTGCATCAGTCAGTAACTGATTCAATGTAAATCTGCCTCTACTTTGTAGAAAACGTTGACATTAAATTGACACTGAACATTCAAAACAAAACCAGTTATTTATTTAACAGTTTTTTTATACTGTTGACCATTGATGATTAACAGTTAAATTACATTAACGAAAAAATCGTCAACGACCCATGCCTAGACATAACTGTCTTCTTGACAGTTCTTATCGCGTTTTTTCTAAATAATGGCTACTTGCTTTGAGTATTTCCCAATACAAATTGAAGGTATATCTCTTCCACTTCTTTATGATAATAGCCACGAAGTATAGATACAAGGAGTCCGAACGTAATGTTGGACGAATGGTCTCAATTTAGGGGACAGTACTTTTGCCGGTAGAGTGCGCCACTTTTCAAGAATTACTCGTTTAAATCCTTACGCGGGAAGATTTTTTTTCCATTTCTTTTTATTACAACTAATTTTAAATAAATAAATTAATATTTTATACTTAAATTAATTAAATTCAACATTCGCGAGCCAAAGCGTGTTTACGTGTAATAAATAATAATAGCATCGGTACGTCCTAAATTCTAGCGCAGCCAGTGGCAGAAAAGAGAACTAAGATCGGTGTTTATTAATGTGTACATGAATACTATGGAAAAGCCTATATCGTTCAGACTCCTTGTATCTATACTCTTTGGTATCTATACTTCGTGATAATAGTACTTTAGTCATTGTGCTCTAAATAAGGAGGAGGAGCCCTAATCTCATCGAGCTCTAATAAGGGGAGAGGAAATTACTACAAATTTACCGAGCCAATTCTTTGAAATCCAAAAATAGCGGAATTTCCGCTAGTGAAGCGCGTAAAAAATATCGATATCGATACTTCAGTCCTTCAAGCAATCTATAAATTTTTGGGTGGACAAAGGTTTTTTTAATTGCGTAAATCTTAATCTACCTGTACATATAATTATATCTATGTGTGTCAACTTGTAACCCAATCCATTAAGTCATATGAGCTAGTGGTTGATAGATCAATCAGGCATGCCTTCTTTTTAAACCTCCTCCTTATTTAGAGCTCAATGCCTAATCTTCAAATACCTAGTAAAAGTGACTTACTTCGCCTGTCGTCCACCATCTTAATAGGTAAGATGACAGCGTAATTTGGGTGTGTTCCGATATACACTGCGAGCACTGTAAGGTGTGATGTCAATTTAGTATACTGTGAAGTCGTTCCTTTATAGTTAGCTATACTGGTTACTGTTTATAACAGAATGCAATCCAGTATACTGATCTGTCCTTACTTTCATTTCATACAAAGTATTGGTTTTACACTGCAATAAACACAATTTCTTTACATTTGCCATGTTTGGGTATCTTTTATTTATAATATTCAATAATAATAATAATATTCCATAGTGCATGTTGTTATATTTATGGAAGCTGTTGATCATGTGATATCACAGTGCTCGCAGTGTATATCGGAACAAAGCCTTTATCTGTTGTATGTCAGCTGTCAACTAGGGATGCAGGAAGAATCAACAACTATCGATATATCGATGTTTAAAAAATATTGATAAATTAAATATCCTTTATTTTAAATATATTTAATTTGCGCTATTTAGGTTCCAACCCAGCATCCACTACTAACAATTTGTGATTCGTCGTCGTAATTTTCATATAGTGGGAAGAAGCCGTCCATTTATTAATTTTGTGTGCTCGGTATGAAGTGGTGAGCAGTGGCTTAGCAGCACACCATCAAATAAATTAGTTTTTAATAATTTATCGAATTGATTAATCATTTAAATTGTATTATTATTAGCATTCAAAGCATTTACTTAAAAAAAATGTGAGTAGAAATAAAATGATTATAACTTTTTTAATGCGTGCTTGTATAATTATGACATGTGTACAATAACGGAAATGGACATAAATCATCATCATCAGGCCCTAGATGTCATCTAGGACCGAAATACTTGTCAAAACGAATCAAAAGATTCCAAAGTTGATGGGATTGTGGCTCCATTTCCAGATCATGAATATCATCTAGGGCTATCATGGTACTATTCAAGATAACTCAAACTAGCCCTAAATCGATCTGTTGCGACGTTTAATTAATGAGAACCCAAGGCCACCTTTTAGCTCCATTATCAGACCATCGATACTATCTAGAGACAAAGTACTCGTCAAGACGAATCAAAAGAGTATAAACTCGATGGGGATGCGCTGTTTCATTACAGAGTTACTGTGGCCACCTTTCAGCTCCATCATCAAACCCTGGGTACCATCTAGAGATAAAGTACTCGTCAAGAGTAACCATGCGAGCCCAAAATCGATGGGGTTATGTAATTTTATAACGGAGTTCTTATAGCCACCGTTTAGCTTCATCATTAGACCCTGGAAACCATCTAAAGACTAATTACTCGTCAAGACGAATCAAACGAGTCTAAACTTGGTAGGGTTACGCCGTTTCATTGTGGCTCATGAACTCGACACAAGAATCGAGCCTGTATGACATCAAGCCCAACACTCCCCCTGGATCCTTTTGGTACCCCAGTGACGTGCGTAAACTTGCATTTTGGACCATGTTAATAAAAAAAAGGACCGCTTATTATATTTTTTTCACTTTGTATTTAATGTATATTGCTAAGCATATCAAATGCTAAAAATATATATAAAATTATCTAAATAATTATAGGGTTTGCGTCATTATTAGGTAAAATCTTAATTGTAAAATTAAGTTTACCTGGTCGGTAAAATGTATGAAAATACTGCCGACAGATGGCGTAGGCGTCACCCAGACGTTAAGTATGAATGTGTTATCGAAATTAGCAGTCAGGAGCAATTATCACGATAGCTGAATTGGCAAAGCATCTGGACGGTATCCAGGAGATGCAGGTTCAAATCCTGCTCGTGACTGTTATTTTCGATTTCACATTTTTCACCTTGTGTTTAATGCCTGATTGATCTATCAATCACTAGCTCATTTGACTGAATGGATTGGGTTACAAGTTGACACACGTAGATATAATTATATGTACAGGTAGATAAATTTTACGCAATTAAAAAAACCTTTCTCCACCCAAAAATTTATAGATCACTTGAAGGACTGAAGTATTGATATCGATATTTTTGTACGCGCTTCCCTAGCGGAAATTCCGCCGTTTTTTTCAAAGAATTGGCTCGGTATATTTGTAGTAATTTCCTCTCCCCCTTATTAGAGCTCGATGAGATTAGGGCGCCTCCTCCTTATTTAGAGCTCAATGACTAAAGTACTATTATCACGAAGTATAGATACCAAAGAGTATAGATACAAGGAGTTTGAACGATATAGGCTTTTCCATAGTATTCATGTACACAATAATAAACCCCGATCTTAGTTCTCTTTTCTGCCACTGGCTGCGCTAGAATTTAGGACGTACCGATGCTATTATTATTTATTACACGTAAACACTCTTTAGTTCGCGAATGTTGAATTTAATTAATTTAAGTGTGAAATATTAATTAATTTATTTAAAATTAGTTGTAATAAAAAGAATTGGAAAAAGAAAACTTCCTTCCTTTTACTTCTTGAAAAGTGGTGCACTCTACCGGCAAAAGTTCTGTCCCCTAAATTGAGACCATTCGTTCGACATTACGTTCGGACTCCTTGTATCTATACTTCGTGGCTATTATCGTAAAGAAGTGGAAGAGATATACCTTCAATTTGTATTGGCAAATACTCAAAGCGAGTAGCCATTATTTAGAAAAAACGCGATAAGAACTGTCAAGAAGACAGTTATGTCTAGGCATGGGTCGTTGACGATTTTTTTGTTAATGTAAATTAACTGTTAATCATAATGGTCACCGGTTAAAAAACTGTTTAATAAATAACAGGTTTTGAGTGTTCAGTGTCAATTTTATGTCAACGTTTTCAATTTCAATCATTGACAAATGGTCTTCTTCTTCTTTTATTTATGGCAAACTGCTATTGCTTTTAGCAATTTTGCAATTACTGCCAGTGTCGTGTAATGGCTACTCATGGGATATAACTTATTGAACAAGAAAATTTTGAAAAACAGATTAAGTCAAAAATTGTGGAGTCAGAGAATGGGCCTGGAACAAACACAAACATATATGGTTATTTTGTTAGTACCTATAATAGAAATACTTATATGGATTGAGAATATAGATATATATACAGCGTGTAATTTAATATAAGTTTGATATCGTAGCTACGTTATCGCTATCGATATCCAAATGTAACAGCACAAGCAATTTTGGGAAATATTCAATTAAAAAAATCATATTAAATATTAATTAATTAATATTTGTAAAATTAAATCGATTTATTACCTCTGAAATTCTGCGTGCAGCGTTGTATACCTACGCGCGCGGCTCCGGCGGATATAAAAACCAAGCGTCATGACCTTGTCACGTGTAACAAAATTTTTTAAATTTCATTACCTTACTAGACGATTGTTTGTAACTTTTAATTTTGTTTGTCCGGATAATACCACACACAATAATACTAATTTATTATCACATCAACTTGACGGTTACGGAGATGTTGTTCAATATGGCCGCCTTTAAGTCTACGCATTTTTCGCATCGTTTACGAATGTTTTCACAAACGCGTTTTAGCACTGATGTATCGGATTTAATTTGGTCAAACGCCAAGACTATCCGTAAACGCATTTCATCCTCGGTATCGCATGCTTTTCTAAATGCAGATTGCTTAATGGTTCCCCAGAGAACAAAATCCAATGGAATGAGATCAGGTGACCGCACTGGCCAATTAACTGGTCCACCACGGCCAATCCACCTTTACCCATATTCTGTATTTAAATAATCTCTCACAGTCCGGGAAGAGTGCAGTGGCGCGTCGTCGTGTTGAAACCACATACGACGCACAAGATCGAGATTTAACTCATCAAGTTCTTCACTGAGTTCCTCTCGCAAGAAACGAAGGTAGTTGCTACCACTCATGATCCTTTCTAGAAAACAAGGTCCGATAACCTTATTACCCATAATTCCCGCCCAAACATTTATCTTCCATCGATATTGGAAGCGACTGGATTTTATGTAATGAGGGTTAATGGTAGACCATACGTGTTCATTGTGTGCATTAAAGATTCCTGTTTTAACGAAGGAGCACTCATCAGTGAACAGTATGTGGTTCAAAAAATCTCTATCTTCTTGAAAAAAAATCAAACCATCTGCTGTATTCCATTCTAGGCTCGTAGTCGGTAGGAAGTAGAGACTGAACTCGAAGATAGTATATGGGTGCTGGCCATCATCTTTGAGTGCTCGCCAAACGCGCATATGGTTTACACCGAGCTGGCGTCCTACTGAACGTGTGCTTTGCGTGGGATCTTCCCTAAACATATCCAATATTTGTACTTCAAATCATTGTCATGCAGTCTTGGCCTTCCTGCTTCAATACGCTATTGTTCATGACCGTGCACACTGCCAGTATTGTACATGCGTACGTGTAAAGGCCAAAATGCCATCGCTGATGGCAATGCTTCCGTGGAACACTGAAGAGTTCCTCGTAAAATCTGCGCGCCTCTGCATAATTGCAGTCACATTTTCCAAGACACATCAACATATTAAAATACTCCTTGTTTGAATATGACATCTCATAAACCACAAGTCACTCAAGATAGATATTACGTGAAAATACAGAAGTCCGTTCGAAAGAAATCTGCGCGGCAGACTAAGTGGTAAAGGCGTGGCTTCTAAAATGAATAGGTACAATAGCGGCGCGTGCGAAAGGCGGGCGGCATCCTTTGAAATTTTCCCAATTTCTTATTTTTAATTTTTCAAAGACTGCCTATATAAATTATATCTATTTATGGATCGACAAGTACTTGTAAATGTAGGAGGTAATAACAATTTACGTTATAACCTGATATACATAAAAAAATTGGAATCGATAGTGTTATTATAGTTTTATTTTGTTAATGTCTATAAACTTAATAAAGGCTCTAACAATACGCGGGTCTGGAAATAATGAAAGTAAATGACGAACGTTAACAGGTCGAGGAATTTTCAGTTTATCAATTATGAGATCAAGGGAGAACGTGTTATTTAGATGACAGTTAACGAAGATATGGTCGATAGAGCCATCATCGAGGCCGCATTCACATATGGAATTATCGCGAATTCTAATTTTATGGAGGAATACTGGAGAACAGCAGTGTCCAAGACGAATCCTGCAGAGCACCGATGTTATTGTTTTGGAGGTGGTTTTGTATTTCTTGAACCAAGGCTTTGTGTTGGATGGAAGCATAGAAGGCTCCTTTAGATTTACTCGATATCATCCATAGAGATTGCCATGATTCAAATAAATTGATCTTCGCTTGATCCAGCAAGTCATAAACTTGAATAGAATAATGTTTGAGATCCACTGTTTCACTGTTAATTGCGTTTTTGGCCAACATATCCGCGCATTCATTGCCAATAATACCTGAATGGCTAGGAACCCATACCAATACAACTTCTACATTTATTATTGAACAGGTGTATAAGAGATTTCTTATTTCAGCTATTAATGAGCTCCGGAGTTTATCCCTAAATGCTATCGCTTCTAGAGCACTGTGGGAGTCCGAGAAGATAACAGCTTTTTGGATATTACTATGCGAAAGAATAAAAACACATGCTTCAAGAATTCCTATACACTCGCCTGTGAATACAGATGAATCGGGTGGGCACTGGAATTGAAGGATGATTCGGGAATTCTGATAATAAACAACGATACCGGTTTTACTTGCTGTGGAGATTTTTGATGCATCTGTGAAAAATTTGTGATGTTCCCGCCACTTGTTGTCGACTGCATCGCGGAAATGAGCATTGACCTGGTCCATTACGATACCAAACTCAATGATAGGAGAGCAATTTGGGACAAAATGAGCAGTTTCATAGGGCAAGTCATAAAGGGGGAACTTATCGAACTGGTTAATGCGGGTGTTTTCTTGAACCATGCGTATTTTTCTAAATGTGTTTATGATCATGGGGGTATCCTTATGCTTCCAGTAATCTGCCTGTTTGAGAGAGAAAACCACTCTCCAATTGTATAGCATTTTTGGGAGTGGATTTCATACAGCCGAGGACAATACGGAGAGATTTAGATTGAACTATGTCCAATTTTGATAAAGCAGACTTGTTGCATGATTCAATCAGAAATGTACCGTAATCTAGGAGACTTCTTATAGTGGCATTATAAACAAACTTTAATGACGATGGATGAGCACACCACCACACCCCAGTAAGTGCCCGTAGCATATTAAGGTTTTTATCACATTTGCTATTAATAGAGTTAACATGGGGGGTAAAAGTCAGTTTAGAGTCCAATAACACACTAAGGAATTTTACTTTATCTTCAGTTTTTATTGGGATTCCTTCTATCTCCAGCCGTATATCTGGTATAGTTCTTTTACGGGAGAAAACAACAGCACTACTTTTAGAAGCTGATAACTCAAGATTGTGGGTAGAAAGCCAATTATATAGGGAGTTTAGGGATATTTGTAAAGATTCCCTAGCCTTGTTTATGGCTGGGTCTGATACATAGATGCATAGGTCATCTGCATATTATAGGATTCGGCAGTTTAGATTGAGAGACAGATGGAGGTCTGAAGTATATATATTATAAAGCAGCGGGCTTAATACAGAATCTTGAGGGAGTCTTCGCCAAACCTTTCAAGTCTGTACACCTTGGTTGTCAGGTGTATGAAGAGACACAGAGCGACCAGCCAGAAAATTGAGGATACAACGTGTAATTTTTACAGGGATACTCAGCTCACGTAACGTAATTCTGATTACTGAAAGGGAAACATTGTCGTATGCCGAGGAAATATCCAGAAAGCATGCAACCACCGACTGGTTTTTACTAAAGGCGATTCGCGTGTCTGTCATAAAAGTATCGATGCCATCCATGGTGCTGTGGCCTTTCCGGAATCCAAATTGTGATTCTGCTATTATGTTTCTGCGTTCTACATACCACTCCAATCTATTTTTTATTAAATGTTCAAAAATCTTGCCCAGAACTGGTGAGAGAGCAATTGGGCGATAATGGTTGGGGCTATCAGGAGATTTACCTGGCTTCAATATAGGGATTAAAAGCTGGGATTTCCATATCTCTGGGATAAATCCCATATTAAAGCATGAGTTTATTAGATTTAGTAAGTACTGGCGGCTTTGCGGACCTGCCTTTTTAAAAAAAAGAATATGGAAAGCCATCCAAAGCCGGGGCAGAATCCTGAACATGGTTAAGTACCACCCCCAATTCGTCAGAGGAAAATGGTTGATCAAGTGCCTCATTAGTAAGAGGAAAGTTGTCAGGTAATGAGGAGCATTCATCATAAAGTGGGACATATGGAGGGGCCAATTTGTTAAGAAATTGCAAAGCAATATTTTGGGGGATACTATTGAAATTTTGAGGGGAACAGCCCATCCTACATTTTTTTAGATTTTGCCAAATTAGGTAGGATGGGCTGGACGGGGAAAGGGAAGAACAAAATTTCTTCCAACCTTCATATTTCTTTTTTCGGAATAGTCTTAAATCAAGGCATTTCCAATCAAGTTGGGATGCTAAGCTTGATGAGCATACTTTCAGGTCTACACAGCTTTTGTTTTGTCCTATTCGTGAAAGTCTGGTAGCAGAACCGTCATTCAGAACACATAAGTCTAGTTCATCCATTAGATCAGCTAGCTCAGTTCCAAAAGAATCTGAATGATCAGACCTCCACATAGGATGATGGCAATTAAAATCACCCAAGAGTACAATAGGTTTGAACAAATTACATAAGTCTTTAAGAAATTGTAAGCACAATGTGTTAGGTGAAGGGAGGTAAATGGATATAATGTTGATACCAAATATTTTAATGCCAACGGCATCAATCTGATTGTTATGTAGTGGTAGCGAAAGAGGGAGGCAAGGATAGTTGCTATCAACCAGTAGAGCAGCACCACCATAGCCATCATCACGATCGCTACGGTAAGTGCAATACTGAGCAACATTAAATTGGAGACGAGGCAGTAACCACGTCTCAGCTATAGCAAAAATTATCGGCTTATAAGTGCTTATTAGGTGGAGGATATCATGTTTCTTAGGTAGGACGCTCCTGGCATTCCACTGCAGCAGAGTGAACTTTACTAAAGTAAGATATTGTGTCAATGATATCATGGGCAACGTGGTCAGGTAAGTTTATTTGTTCAAGCAGAGTGTTTAACAAATATATTAATGTATCAGATGTATCAATAGGAGTGTCTGGGCTAGTACTATAATTATTTAGTGCACATCTATTAGAGGAGGGAGAGAAGGAATCATTATTAGTTAATTCCCTGTGGGCATTTTTATCATAACCAGGCATCAGTGGGCTCGAGTTTTGGGTTTAGATGTAACTGTTTTCTTGTAGGAGGATGAAGAAGGAGTGTTGTGCTGTGTATTACAGTAGGGACGGAATGGAGAAGGAGGAGATGCAGATATTTCTGCATAAGATTTACTTACAGCTGGGAATAATTTAGAGGCTTCTAAATATGATATTTTTTTCTCTGCCATAGTTATTTTAATATTTTTTGTCTGGTATATTCCGGACAGTTCTTATTATTAGCACAGTGTGCTCCTGAACAGTAAAAACAATTAATGTCCTCCACAGCGCAACTTTCAGCTACATGCTCTCCGCCACAACGGTAGCAACGGGGCTTTGACCGACATTGCATTTTATAGTATGGCCATATTTGCAGCATCTATAACATTGGATGGTAGGGAAAATGTATTGTGTTAAAACATGTGTTAAAACAGCAAAATACTCTTTTGGGAAGGGTCTGGCCATCAAACGTAATTACAAGAGAGGAAGTAGGCTTCCACTCTATTGTGCCCTCATTCATAACTCTATGGTTCAGTCTCCTTATTTTCAGTATTTCTCCACACCACATGGGAATTTTTAAATTTTCTTTAACCTCGGATTCAGATCATTCATTTGGAAATCCTCGAACTATACTCATCCTGGAAATATTATACGAAGGGATTGATGTGGTATATCCATGACTGTCAAGTTCTACGTTTGCTAAAAAGCTGTTTGCATCCTCCGTTCACTTGAACTCTATAGACAGTTTATTGCGTCCGATTTTTTTGATACCAACTTCTAGGATATTTTTAATTTTTGGTCTGCACAATAATTGGCCAAACTTGATGGGATGAATAGTAGAGCCAGCAGTAGGATCTGACTCAGTTTGTGAGACGTGAACCAAGTAAAGAGCAGTGTCCCGAGTAGAGTAACGAGTACGACTGTATCGTTGGGGAGCTAATTGTTTCAGTTGTTTTGGGGCTGTGGCATCTTCAGGTACTTCCGTGCTCTTTCCACGCTTTCGCCTTAAAGTGGCTTTAACAGCCTCAAAAGTGGACAAGGGAGTGGTTAGAATCGGTAAATATCGACTTTCATTATTTCCCGGGGTTTTGGGATCTGGAAGGTGGCCAGGAGGCCGATCATCAACCTCCATGGTCATCCCGCATTACCCACGAAAATAAAATGAATTGAAAACTTACCAACAGTAGTAACACAATAAGAACGAACTTACACACAATAAGAAAGAACACAACAGAAAAGACAAACACTAATATAAACTAGCCACCAGTAAAACACCAAAATGTAATAAATACCTGATTTATGTAGAAAAAGATTTCCACATGTGTTCACCATAAACACTTACCGAGCAGTCGACAAATGGTCAACAGGTTAAAAAAGCAGTTAAATTAATAACAGGATTTGAATTTTCAACGTCAATTTATTCCGTTGAGCCGTTGACGTAAATTAACAGTTTATATTTTCAACTGATTTTTTTTAACTGAATAAAATAATGATAGTCTTTGGCGTTGTCGTAAATTAACAGCTAATATTTTCAACCTGTTCTTGCATTGATGATTAACAGTTAACTCGTTGACAAATGAAAAGGTGATAAAAAAAACAGTTTATTGATTCAACGAGCATCTCTAGTTATGTCATTACTGTCAGTCATCATCACTCCCGTCTCGTCAAACAACGTAGATATATTGTCATTGTCAGTCAATCAAACAAAAAATATCCAAATAAAATAATGTATTTGCTAAATTAACTTTAGTCCTTAGGCAATTAAGTTATTTATTATAAGTATAAGTTACAGTAGTATTTGTTGCGTATTTCACCGTGTAGTCAAGTCTTCATTCTAAACAATCATGTTGCCTTCAGTTGCCTCTAAGTATTTCTTGAATTTGTGTAGACATTCTGTTGAGATAAAACATTTTCATTCGTTATGCTCCAGTTTGCCTAGAATGTGCCCCCAAAATAAATTGGAAAAGGAACTGTGGAGATGTGTATATATTTCAGCATATTTATATGATGAAAGCAAATATTCCGATAATGGCACTTCGGCAGGAGCAGAAAAAAATAAATCAAAACCTGAAAAAGCTTCGGAGATAGCTAAAAGTGCAGTCAATAACAGACCTCTAAAATCTGCTAACGAAGTTTTAATAAATAACCCCTTATCATTCAAAACATTAAAAAAAGCTGCTAGAGATATAATTGTTAAAACAGAAACAAATGATCAAAAGGTGGTGACTAAGGTTACCATTGAGAAGAAGAGTCCACAATCAGCAAAAGACACTTTACCTCAACCAGGTATTTTTATTTTTTACAGATTGTGAATTATGAATCTCGGCATGTCAAACAATAAAATGTAAATTCTTTACATAATTGTACTATGGTTATTTTTGTTTTAAATGCTAAATGTAAAGCTTGGTTTTTAAACAATTTTATATAATTATAGATGAATTTTAAAGAGTCGATACAACTGAATTTGGAATTAAGTTGGTATCCAAAAATTTTTGTAACTTGGTATCAAAAGCCAAACCTACACCTTGAGAAGCCTGTAATTTAAATCCATGTATTATCTATGGCTTATAATGATGTTCTATTGACATTTTTTCTTACAGTAAAGAAGAGACTTCTTATTGATTACTCCGCATCCTATACAGAAAGAAATTTCATTACTCCAATGCGTGCTATGACAGAATATTTATTAAAACAATCAGATCTGGAATCATTACCTAAAGTACTTCGGAGATCACCTTATGAATCAGAGCCACCTATCACTGTTCACTATAGAAAGGATGTTGAAGCTAAAGCTATTGAGGTTTCTTTTAATCATTTCATTGTTTACTATCAACAAATTGTTTACAGAAAAAATATTTTAATATCTTTATTATCTATGTTAGGTATGGGGGTCCAAAGAAATCCTTGAAAAAGAACTACTTAGACGGGAGTTAGATAGAAGAAGATATGAGCAAGGTATGTCTTTATTCTATTTTAATAAATATCTTATACTTATGATTATTATGATTGTTATTGAGCTTTTTCCTAAAAAGAAAAATTCTCAGTAGCAGTCCGGAGTTTGGAAATGTGCCTGGTAGACGTCAATAGGCTCGACCCCTATTACGTGAGACATAAACATAGCTGGCGAGTCGTGGGTGTGTAATACACCTCTGCCTACCCTTTCGAGGAATACAGGCGTGATGCTATGTTTTTATTAGAAATCTAACAAACAATATATTATGTAAATTCTTTCTAATACCTTGTCTGGAAATGTACTGAAAGTGCAATAGGTCCTAAAAAGACCGAACATCTATTGTGACAATTTTCACAGCAAAAATATAATAGAATTGCTGTATATCTAGAATATCTACCTAAGCTAGTTTTCTATTTAAATTGAATATACAGTTTTTTTTAAACAAGATTAATGTGTTTTTCTAAGAATCAAAACTTTCAGAGGAATGCAAATATATCAATGGTGGTAAACAAGCAAGCTACAATTGTTTGGTGGCTGCCACTGGCCATGGACTTACTATGAGGGACATACTATAAAGGGTGGCAGACAAGCATACGGCCTGCCTGGTGGTAAGCAGGTACCAGTCTATATACACTAGCAACACCAGAGGCATCACTTGCTTAATTTTTATTAAATAATTAAGTTTTACTCCTAAGTTTTAACAGGAAAATTTATAGTTATTATTTTACATATTATGAATTCTTAACCAATATCATATTAATAGTTATAATTTCTTTAAAGAAACAGTTTTAAGTGTTTTAATTTACAGATGTGTTTACCGTGAAGAGGCGACTTCGTAATTACAGACGCGAGATGAGCAGCAAGCGTCTACCTAATGTAGAGCAAATGGGATTAAAAACTACATCCGGCAGAGTCGTACTTACTGCTATCGGAATGTAAGTGAAATTGTAGCAGTATCACTATTTGTCTATTCTATACAAAAATAATTTATGAAGCTGTAACAGAGCTATGTCTGTACATTTAAGATATTTGTGGGAAAAGTAATGTATTAGGCTAAGGACTATTTAACCATCGGACACAAAATGACTTTTTTTTAAATATTTTTGTCTGTTTGTTTGGGTTGATAGCTCACGATTAGACCTAAAGTCTGTTGCCTTTAAATTTATTCCACAACTGTATCGGGAACCTGAAATATATACTAAAAAATAGCTTTTGGCTGTGGTCAAGCCACTGGTAAATGCTATAATTTAATGTTTTTTGCAAGGCTTAAGTGTGCTCAATGGGTCCGTAGCCTACAGAACTAAGCAACAGTAACTAAAACAATAACTGTTGACTGACAACACAGAACAACCAGAACAACTTAATATTAAATTTATTTTGTAATAGGTAGATATTATTAAAAGATGATTTATTTGTGACTTTTATTTTCGATAACAAATGATTGAATGAGCAGCACACTAATTTCTTCATATTTGATGGAATTAACATTGAAATGGTATTACCAACTTAGTGAAATTTAGAACATTCTCATATCTGTTGAGAATGATTTAAACTGTGAAGCCTGCCTTTCACACAATAATTAGTCTATCTATTGACCACCAAGTTGCATTTCAATAATGTGTATTTATGGACATTTCTGCTAAAGTTTTTCACGACACACCCAGAAGATTCGTACATTACAACACATTTTTTTTCAATCTATTGGATATATATGCGCCAGATTATACAGAAGACCGAGGAGTACAATCAGCCTCTGTGTCTAGCTTTTGTGTACTACGAGAAAGCCTTCGATTCGATCTAACTTTATCGAAACTTGGGCGGTGCTGCAGTCCCTTCAGCGGTGCCAAATTTACTATCGATACATCGAAGTGTTGAAGTGTTTGAATAGAAACGCCACTATGTCTGTCCGAGTTCAGGACAAGAGCACAAAACCGGTCCAACTGCAGAAAGGTGTTAGACAGGGAGACGTCATGTCCCCGAAACTGTTAACCACTGCATTGGAAGATGTTTTCAAGTTCTTGGACTGGACCGGCATCAACATAAATGGCGAATACATCACTTACCTTCGATTTGCAGATGATGTCGTGGTCATGGCAGAATCGCTGGAGGACCTTGGTACCATGCTCAACCTCAGCAGTGTCTCCCGACTAGTGGGTCTAAAAATGAACATGGACAAGACGAAAGTCATGCACAGTAACCATGTCATTTCAGCACCGGTCCTGGTCGGGAACGCGATTCTCGAAGTTGTCGACCACTATGTATACCTGGGACAAACTGTCCAGTTAGGTAGACACAACTTCGAGAAAGAGGTCGATCGACGAATCCAGCTCGGCTGGGCAGTGTTCGAGAAGGTGAGGGAGATCGTCTTGTCCAATATTCCATAGTGTCTGAAGGCGAAGGTCTACGAGCAGTGTGTGTTACCAGTGATGGCTTACGGCACAGAGGCGTGGTCTCTGAATGTTGGCCTTATATCAAGGCTCAAAGTCGCTCAGCGTGCTATGGAGCGGGCTATGCTTGGGATCTCTCTACGTGATAAGATCCGTAATACGGAAATCCGTAGGAGAACGGTAGTGACTGACATAGTCCGCCGGGTCAGCATGCTGAAGTGGCAATGGGCAGGCCACATCGCTCGAAGAAACGACAACCGTTGGGGAAGAAAGGTTCTCGAGTGGCGACCGCCTAACGGACGGCGCAGTGTAGGACGGCCTCCCACCAAGTGGACCGATGACCTGGTCAAAGTCGCAGGCAGTCGTTGGATGCAGGCGGCACAGGACCGTTCGCTGTGGCGATCTCTTCGGGAGACCTATGTCCAGCAGTGGACGATGAAAGGCTGATGGATGGATGGGTATAGGTATATATATATATATATTGGGAACTATTTGTTGTCATATGTTAAGTTTAACTATCGCGAATCATACTAAATAACAGCGTTTATAGAAAGAAAGAAAGTCAATAGATAGACTGATTTGAGTTTTGGGATCAAAAACATATAGTGGCTCACAAAGTGTCAGAATGTGATATAGAAAATGATAGCCTAATACAGGCTATCATTTTTTTAACAAAATAAATATGGTGGGAGACGTTTTTCTAATAAATTGAATAAATTATGTAATACTTATTTCCCTAACAGAAACTTTTGCAACTTTCTGTTCAAACTTTGTGCTTGGTGTTACACTGGATCACACAGTCTCTTCTCTGAATGTATACACTCATTAGCTGACACTGTGAACCAATTGATCCTGGCATATGGAATACATAAGTCTGTACAGGTGTGTTATATCTATTTATATTTTTATATTAACTAATAATATTTCTTTTTTTTTATCAATTCATATTGATCACAAAATAGCTGTCTAACAATAACAGAAGGCTCTCGAGTGGCGACCACCTATCGGACGGCGCAGCGTAGGACGGCCCCCCCACCAGATGGACCGAAGATCTGGTCAAAGCCGCGGGGAGCCGTTGAATGCGGTCGGCACAGGACTGTTCGTTGTGGCGTTCTCTTAGGGAGGCCTATGTCCAGCAATGGACGTCGAAAGGCTGATGAATGGATGGATGAGTCCCCCGCGATACAAGGATTACTCCTTAGTGCAGGGTGTAAATTGTAGTCTTTAAAAAAAAATGACGCAAACTACTGCTCTTTCCCGCGAGAGTCGTACGAGGCGACTTATGGAAAGTACGCAGTTATCACTCATTGCATTACCGGTGGTAACTTTGTTGGGTATCAAACGGGAGTACTCCCTTGTTACCCTCGTCTCCCGTGAGATCGACCGTGGAGAAATAGCCCATATATTTATATCCCATTCGCGATCAGTAGGCCGCGGTTCGTCTGCCGCTAAAAGCAATAAACAACCATCAGTCGTTAATAAATAAATAAATAAATATTCACGGACATTTTCACACGTCCTCTGGTCCCAAACTAAGCTTAACGCTTGTACTTTTTTTTTTTGTAAATACGTACATATCATAGATACCCAGATGCAGTACAATTATCTGTGTTCATCACACAAATAATTGTCCTGAGTGGGAATCGAACCCACGACCTCGTGCACGGAAGTCGGTTACACTACCGACCACGCCACGAGGCCCGTCTAAATCGTCGTCGAATATATTTTAACTGAGTAAGATATAAATTAAATAAGATATTGTAGATTGATACCAGATATATGTTTAGATAGCAGATCCTGCCCATCCATATGGCTACACCAATATGAGATATGTATCCTCCTTAATATCCGGAGTAGGGATATTTTGCGTTGGAAGCGGATTATCGTTTTACCACGGGGTTACTGGCATTTTAGACCCTCAGCCACTTCATGACTTCTTTTGGGTAAGTTTAACCGTTTTTGTTATAGAATATTAATATTGTCTTTTAAGCTAAATGAAGATCAAGCAGCTTCAGACAATTTAATACATAGCTCGAAACGTAAAATAACGTAGTTCAAATATTATCGCACTATCGTTTACCTATTAGTAAGATGGTTCTGTGTATGGAATCTAATTTGATTCAATGTTTTCCTGCCCCCTTAGAATGAAAATCACAATGAAGCGAAACGAAAGTTTGTCTAACGATTGGTTTTTCATTCTAAAGGGGTTGGCTTTACATTACACAAAACTTCGAGAAGAGGTTGTGATTATTTTTATTTATTAAGGTAGCATGCTTTCGATGTCTTAGTTGCTAACAAATGAATTTGTTTATTACGCCTTCATGCCATAACTACTTCGTCGAACATCATGAAATGTTGCATAGGTACATGTAGTCCCGGGTACAAACTTTATTCCGGAGAAATTAACTGTTCTTGTGGTATAGTTATTTTTACATATAGATTATTGATGTGCCCTAGAATGACGTATTGACCCTAATTCTGAATTTGGCGAGGTGAGAAGCCATTAACTGTATACTTCAACTGTTAACATAATATGTTTATCATATAGTCTAAAATACTATTCAAAACATTTTTATAGGCATACTTCGTCCTTGGCGGTGCAGTCGTGTCCGAAGGTGCAACATTGCTGGTTGCATTAAGTGCAATAAGGAAAGGCGCCAAAGAGGCTAATGTGCCGACGCTTGACTACAGTAAAGTATTTTGACATTTTATGGGTTCATTACTATTACTACATAACATATATTAGTAAATTTCTAATAAAGAGCACGACGAAAAAATGAAAGAGAACAGCGGGTCTAGCCAAGTTGCATTCTATGATCGCTAACGCTAATAGCAAACTATTTAAATGTATGGGAATTTGACATCTCTAACTTTAAGTCACGTGACTTAGCGTTATAGATATTGTTAAAGACTTAGATAAATATAGGTTCTTTATCTATGGTTAAAGATATAGGTTGGCTAGGCCCACAGAGTACAAAACAAATCATTTTTAGATTTTTACACTCATACGTTATTTAATCATGCAATTCGTAGATTATTTATTAATACATTGGCCGCCTCTGGATGCTAAATATCACACGGACAGAAGTTGAACGAAGAGGCGTAACGAATCGGAATGTTTGTTATACCTGATTTATATATTATTGATATTAGTGGACAAATAATAATAATTTTGGCACACCTCAAATCTGATTATTATAGAGACCCTCTTTAAATTATTGTAACTTTTTGAAAGGACAATATATCAATACTTTACCTACTGTATTTTTCCACAATAAAACCATAACAGATTTCGTTAACATTTTCCAAAGAAAAACGTTGGTTGACAAACTGTATCAAACCTACATAAAACTTAATGGTAAGTCATTAGCAACCATTTGTGGATCACGCAAAAAATGGTCCTATATGGGAATCGAACCCACAACACTCGGTACAGGAAGTGGATATTTAAACCATTCATTTATCTGTGCAGTCAAGTTTCCCCAGCGCTACGACATGTCTTTCCTTAAACGAGTTTTGAGCAGCACACAGCAGTGGCTGGCTGCTTGATCGTCTGCCGCATTTAGCCAAAAATATAGTTTTTGGTGCTAGGGGGTGAATTAAAGTTAGAATTTTACAAGTTCATCAAATATATATATTGGCATATTTGCAAATCGGCTATCGAATCAATAAAATCAATGCGGTCGAAATGCGATCGCTGCGGAGGAATCTATGGAGTGAGGCTGACCGACCGCATTCGTAACGACGACGTAAGAGAGCGAGTAGGCATGAAAAAGAGTATTGGTGTAAAGATGCGAAAGGGAATGCTCCGATGGTTCGGACATGCGTAAAGAATGCCGGACGAGCGAGTATGAGGAGAATCATGAATGTTGAGGAAGCGAGAGATGTATGCAAGATTAGAGCCTCTTGGCACTCTGCTCTCTCTGCCTACCCCACAAGGGAAATGGCTGATGATAAGTTAGTAAGTTGGCCATCTAATACGTAGAAATAGCACCAGTACTTAAAAAATGAACACAGCTATGGTATCAGTGCGTTCCACTTGACGCTTACTACACTTAGATACCGCTTGTGAGCATTTCATTCGTAAACCCAAGTGGAACGGGTTTTAGAGTTTTCTAAACATACACTTTGACCCAAATCTTTATATATGTCATTGTGAGTTTGACGTGATCGAAAATAGTGACGTTATCCACACCACAGCTACCGCGGTCGTCAATTGGGACGACTTAATTCATTTCGAGCGTTGAGAGTGCTGTGTGGAACGCGCTCAATATATTATGTAAAGCCGCGTCCCGACTGGCTGTAACGTAACATGTAATGTAACGTACGTGCATTAGCGCGCACGCAGCGATCCGTCGATTGTCAGTTTTTCAAACGAACACAAAGGAGCGCGCTGTGAGCTTTTGACAGGTATTCGCAGCAAAAGTGCGCGCCGCGAAGAAATATACATACTTCTTCAACTTTTTATAGAAATTAATAAAATGGAAAATGATGAAGGCTGGGACGACGAAAAAAGTCTGTATTTAGTCTAACAAAAGTCTAACTTCAAAGTCACTTGGACTCATTCGAACAACATTTTTGTACTGTCCACTGATGCTTTGAAAATATAGATCTGCCATAAGTTCTTCATCCCTCCACCAGCGATGAGATTTCTTTGTCTTCATATAATGGTGCAACAAGAAAATTGAGACACCCAGAATAGTGAACCCTTTGAGTTGTGACTCCATGGCGTGCGCGCGAATACTGGAAGGAATGAGAGTTCGTAGGAAGTGCGCGTAAGAAGCGCGCAGGCCGTCCAAAGCATTCGCATTACATTGCATGTTACGTTACAGCTAGTCTGGACGCGGCTTAACAATTTCCCATTTTCTTTCATTACAGTCATGCGGAGTTCGGATCCGTCAGTCAATGTGGTACTGATGGAAGATAGTGCGGCAGTTGCTGGTGTTGTTGTAGCGTCCACTTGTATGGCGATTACTCAGTATACAGGGAACCCTTTGCCCGACGCCATTGGCAGCATATTAGTCGGGACCATTCTCGGTGGTGTTGCCTCTTTCATCATTCTTACTAATGTAGGAGCACTGGTTGGAAGGTATTTAAATAAAATCTTTTTTTATTTAGAAAAATTATATATATGTATTTGAACAATTATATATAAACTTTAAAGAACAAATTATTTGTTAATGTGGAAAAAAGAACTTACACTAACTTTACTGCGAGCGGGATCCCGCTGGCTTAACATTTATTGTTGACGGACCTCGTGGCGTAGTCGGTAGTGTAACCAACTTCTGTGCACGAGGTCGTGGGTTCAATTCCCACTCAGGACAATTATTTGTGTGATGAACACAGATATTTGTACTGCGTCTGGATGTTTTCTTTCTATTATATGTATGTCCATCCATCCATCCATCAGCCTTTCGAAGTCCACTGCTGGACATAGGCCTCCCCAAGAGAACGCAACAACATGTGTTTCGCTCATATGGGGGATAGTGCCGTAATCGCCACGCTTGGCAGGCGGGTTGGCGATCGCAGTGGATGTTGTTAATACTCGAGGGAGTGCTGCTGCCCACTCCCCCGGTATTCCCTCAGTCGACTCTTACGTTTCCCATGGGTGGAGAGGGGTGTGACAATTCTAAAGCCGGCCGCACACGGCATCGATCGGCACGATATGTATGTATTTACAAAAAAAAAAGTAATATATGTATTATATCCGTAATCTGGTACCCATAGCACAAGCGTTAAGCTGAGTTTGGGACCAGAGGACGTTGTGTGAAAATGTCCGTGAATATTTATTTGTTTATTACTGTTGACAATTAACCCTATGCTGTCCCTCTGCAATCCCTATTCTCGTCTGGCAAAAAAATGGTTTTACCTACTTGTTAGACAAGATGGGTGTTAAAAGCACATCTATATTAGTTCACGCTACGGCACCTACTTTATTTATAGCTTTATATTTTCTGTTATACAGATCTATACCACAGGAGCAATTGGATGAAATTAACAGCTTCTTAGAACGGGATTTTATGATAAGAGCTATTCATGACGTCAAAGGTATAGATATAGGAAGCAATCTAATAAGATATAAGGTAAGTAGCCAAAAAACGCCTAATCGTATACTATATGATGACTGCACAGATGGCCGCCGAGAGCCGGTATTCAAACCGGAGTGGTTCTGGCCTCCCCCGCCCGAGCTATGTGAATTCGATTCCCACACAGGACAACTCTTTGTGTAATACACAAATGGTTAATCTGAGTCTGGGTGTACGTTGTGTCCCATTGTGGAATTGCATGTTTGTACAGTCCCCTGCGATACAAGGATTATTCCTTAGTGCAAGGTGTTGTCTTTAAAAAATACATAAAAAAAACGATTTAGCAGATATTTTTTCAGATTTGGACTAATAGAAATACAAACACGATACCACACCAAACATAACAAAATTCTAATCTCTCTCTCTCTTCCACATTGCGAATGGCGGAGCGCGCCCAAGCTACGCCATTGCTACAGAATAAGCGACTAAAACTGACATTATAGAGAGAAATTGAAAATAAAACAAATCCAATTAAAGTAAGTTATAATTTCAGGCTGAAGTTGATTTTGATGGTAGAGCTCTGACAAGGTCATACATCGAGAAACATGATTTGAATGGTCTACTAGAGGTGAGTGAACTTAAGTAGTATCTACCGTATGAAGCTGTGTAGAAAATGGTGGTAAATCGCCACTATTGAGGAAGAAAAGTTGTGGTTTATAGAATATTGCAATAAGTATGCACACCGAGTCTCCGGTTACAGTCAGCTATAGATACAGTTCATCTGTGGGTTTAGCAAAGTTGCATTCTATGATCGCTAACGCTAATAGAAAACTATTTAAATGTATGGGAATTTGACATCTCTAACGTTAAGTTACGTGACTTAGCGTTATAGATATTGTTGAAGACTTACAGCCGGTCTCAGTAATGTATATATAGTTAAAAGTCAACTGCTATCCCCAGTAAACTGTTAACTTTAAACTATCTATAACTGCCGTTTCAATATTAAAAATCACTTGTGCCTACTAAGGATCAAAGATAGATAACATTTCTATCTTTTGTAAGCGCGTCCCTCTGACACGTTTTATTTTTGCATTTGTTAATAAGGGTCTCAGGTTCTAAGATAATTACTAATAACATGTTTTACGTTATTATTAACCGTGATTGGTGAGTTTGTTATGTAATAACAAGTTTTCAAAAAATAGTGCTAAACATTTACCTACATTCATAAATTAACAATAGCAAACTAAACCTTATGAACCTAAATAACAACGAAACGCATTATTTGTATTTTACTCGGCGACATATGGTTGACACATGTTTATTTTATGGAACTATTGAGTTCGAGATAGAGCAGCGAAATTCTTCGTTTTTAACAGTAATTGATTTACCGCCATTATTTAACCTAAATCTATAAAAAAATTCTGAATTGGAAAGTTCACTTTCATAGTTTGTTCGAACACCAACCCGGCGATCCCCCAATTCTACTAACCATAGTCTGAATCAAATAAAGCCGGTTTCAAACATCTCCTTATCACTTTCATCACTAAACAGATCCATTGAAAACTTTATATTGTTACATTTATGTAAAAATACGAAAAAGCCTTGCCTATATCCGCCAAAATTGGGCGATAAAGTAAAACTGTAACCGCTAGTTATTTGACGTATCCACAGTAAGCTCAAAAGCGTTATTGAAACACCCAAACTTTTTTTTTGTATGTAGTTACTAATCTTATATCTTAAGAGTATGTTAAACCAATGTTTTGTTTATTTTTCTCAATAAAGATTATTATTATTATTATCTATGGTAAGCAGTAGGCCCTCCGATAGATAGATCAAAGTCATGGATAAATATTTCTATCTATCTTTGGTTATTGAAACGGAAAAAATAGCCGATAGATACTAATGGTAACCATTTTAACTTTTAGTAAAGGATAGATAGGTTATAGAGACCGGCCGTTAGATAAATATAGGTTCTTTATCTATGGTTAAAGATGTCAAATTCCCATACATTCAAATAGTTTTCTATTAGCGTCAGCGATCATAGAATGCAACTTGGCTAGACCCACTGTTGAGTTATTGTGGTATGAAACTAAACTTATACTATCAATTATGATTCCAGGATATCAAGAAAATTGTAACCATTGACGATGTAGAAGCATTTCTACTGAAACACGGTGAAAATATTGTTGACATGTTGGGTGGAGAGATTGACAGAATAGAACTGAAACTTAGGGTAAGTGAATGAGTTTGGTATTTAAAAACTCTTAAAAATAGAACCATCTAGTCAAAATATCAACAAAATGAAAGATTTAATAAATAGGATTAAAAGGTATTTGAAAAGTTGAACTACGAAAAATAAACATTCCAAAATCTAAAATACCAAGTGGATCCTCACTAATGTTATAAATGCGATAAAGAGTTCATTAATTTGATTTTAACTACTAAACCATCATGAAATCTTACATACAAATAGTATGGAAATGCTTTTTTATCCCGGCAAGGGAATAATTAATGTGCTGTAGTGACATATGGGCCGCGCCGTGTGGGGCCGGCTTTAGAATTGTCCCACCCCTCTCTACCCACGGGAGTCGTAAGAGCCGACTGAGGGAATACCGGGGGAGTAGGCAGCAGCATTTCTCCGAGTATTAACAACATCCACTGCAATCGCCAACCCGCCTGCCACGCGTGGCAATTACGGCACTATCCCCCATTTCTTGTTGAAGCCTATGTCCAGCAGTGGACGTTGATGAAGGTCGTTTGTGAAGGTTGATGGATGGATGGAGTGGCATATTGATATTATAAGTCCACGCGGACGAAGTCATGGGCGATGTTGTTTATGCATGTTTTTATATCCAACCAACAAATTATTCTCATGGCCAAAACAAATAAATAAATATTACTTTAAATAACAAAAAAGGGGCATGCTTACTACGAACTAAATATAGAAAATAATATCATAATTACTAATAATGAGTGTAAAAAAGTATGGGGTATTTGATATGAAATTGATGATTATTAAGACTATAGTAAAGACAGCATCAAAAGTACTTCTATGCAAACTTTCAATTTTCCAAGTTCAAAGTTTCCGTTACGTGAACACGCGAAGTTAATAAAAGCGTGTTAGAAATACAAACTCTTCAGCTTTAATAGATTTGCACTAATTCTCATTAAGCTTATATTAATATTATTTTTTTATTTTCAGAAAAAGTTTCCTCAAGTCCGGCACTGTGATTTAGAAATACTTTAACAAGTTTGTAGTATAGTATCGTTGTAGTATGTTTCCAAGTTGCATAGTCACTAGTCACATAATGTATAGGAAATAGTAACATGTTTAAACCGGTAAATTGTTAACTTGTGCAGCTTTACTTTGATATTATAACTGAATACTATAATTATAAAGAAAATAAATAATTAATACTAAGTATATAAATATATGTATGTACTCAAAAACTTTACTACTAATTATTTTTTAATTACAAAGTGTAAACAAGCTAATATCATCAGAAATAATTCGATTGGAAAGGTATTTATGTTAGAGAGAGAGAGACGACTAGGTCAAATATTAATACATAAATCACTATTTACTTAAACAAACACTAGTTATATTTAGTTACATTTAATTTATTGGCTTTATCTTCGAATATATTTAAAAAGGAGATAACAAGGTGTAGTACTCCTAGTTTAGGTTATCTCGTTCTCAATAGATATTACGATAAATGTAGGTATTTGAGTAATATTCCGGACTACAAAAATATGGAGATAATATTAACACAAAGTGTGAAATCGAAAATAACAGCCAGTATCTCCTGGAATACCGTCTCAGATGCTTTGCCAATTCAGCAATCCTGACAATTACTCGGGGCTGCTAATTTCGATAACGCATTCATTCTTAACGTCTTAGGTTATCTGGAACGGTATTCCAGGTGATGCAGGTTTAAATCCTGCTCGTGACTTATTTTCGATTTCACATTTTCACACATATATGGCTAAGCCTACCCAATGCTAAAAAAATATATTTAAAAATATCAAAATATGGAGATAATAGTTTGAATAGTTAATTTTTAGTTTTAGATTTTTTCTATTTCTCTGACATTTTGTACCGACCATTCGGTACAAAATGTCATAAAAATAATGACGGCACAAATAATAGTAGGCATTATAAATCTCAGCAAGTGAATGTTAATTATGTATAGCTTTTTCACATTACCATCCCTTGAGGGTATTGACCTAATTAAAAATGAACGTCGGGTCTAGTACAAAATTAACGAAAAAAGTTTCTCTAGTCAACCTATATAAACTAAACTTAGGTACATTATAATTAATACATACAAACTTCAGCTTTCTAATTTGAAACCTTGTAACATTATAATAGTGTTGTTTTTTTTTTTTGCAATAATTTGTTAGCTTATGTAGCTTCTACCAATACGCCGCACCATGATCACTTTGATCACCTTATGAAGCTTCTAGTGAATATTCAACATTTAAATAAAACTCTGTTTTTAAACCAAATCTAGATACTAGCAAATGATAAAACAATATTCTACTTAGTGAAAATATGATGCACCATCTTCTTTTTTAACTTTATACTTAACTTATCATCACGCCATTTTCCTTGCGGGGTAGGCAGAGTGCCAAGAGGCTCTATTCTTGCATACATCTCTCGCTTCCTCAACATTCATAACTCTCTTCATACACGCTCGCCGGTTTCGGAGACTCCTGACCCTCCTTCAATACATGACCGATTTGGTCTAGGTAGGTGAGTCTCGGTCTCCCACTGTACCTACATCCTTCCACTTTCGCATTGTATATCTGCTTAACCAGTCGCTCGTCCGGCATTCTTTCCACAACCGGTTTGTCCGAACCATCGGAGCATTCCCTTTCGCATCTTTACACCAATACTCTCTTTCATACCTACTCGCACTCTTACGTCACTGTTACGAATGCGGTCAGTCAGCCTCACTCCACAGATTCTCCGCAGAGATCGCATTTCGACCGCATTGATTTTACTCTCATGCTCCTTTTTGCATACCCAACTCTCGCTTCCATATAATAACGTCGGGACAAGCACTGCGTTGTGTATTGCGACACCTGCCTTCTGGCTGAGGTGGTGGCTGCCGAGAAGTTGTCCCAATGCTCCGTTCACTCTATTTCCTGTATTCACTCTTCTCTCTACATCAGTGGTGTACCTTCCATCCCGACTGAATCCACATCCAAGATATACAAATTCATCCACTTGTTCTAGCACACCATTTCCTATTGCTACTCTAACATCTGTCCTGGCTTCTTCTCTTTCAAAAACCATTGTTTTGGGTTTGCTCACATTCACACGTAGGCCCCTTTTCTTACAATCTTCTGCCATTATGTCGACTACGGTTTGCAGGTCAGTCGCAGTCTGCTCTAATAGGACCGCATTTCAGTAGTTTTTATGTTTTAACAATACAGTACGGCGTATTGAACGTATAGTAAAGTCGGTCGAATGAACAAAGACTGGCGCGAGATTGTATCTGTTTTGGCTCGGACACTTGAGACACGAGGTTCATTTGATGGTAGGTCAATGCATAGGGTGAATAATTAACATTCAAATATTTTGTTGTTATTTAAGCATAGCATCACGCCTGTATTCCCCGAAGGGGTAGGCAGAGGTGTATTACACACCCACGACTCGCCAGCTATGTTTAAGTCCCACGTAATAGGGGGCGAGCCTATTGACGTCTACCGGGCACATTTCCAAACTCCGGGCCCCATAAAAATTCTCAGTAGCAGAGAATTTTTATTGTTTTTTTACGAAAAATCTCAATAACACTGCCTGACCCGGGGATCGAACCCGAGACCTCATGATAAGTTGTAGCTTACACTACCGCTGCACCAAAGAGGTAGTTCAATGCTGAGGGTGAATAATTAACAATCAAATATTTTGTTGTTATTTAAGCTAACTCTCTAATCCTGTTTTCGCAATAGACAACTTTGAATTGCACGAAAGCATAAGCGTGATATGCATACGTATACATACGTACCAATGCGTGTGAGTCACCGCAGCTGAGCGAGTTAGATGGTGGACTTTGTTTAGCCTTACAATAGATCGGATACGGAATGCATATTTGTACAATACGAGTAAAATAAATTAGAGGCTAATTAATATTATAATTTGTATTAGAATTACTTTACTTGCTCATTTTTATTGTACACGTGGCAATTAGTCAGACGGCTCTTTTATGTAAATAATGTTTTCTTTGTAGCAATTTAGACGCATATAGATAGGTACCTATTTCTCTTTGTTTAGTAATTACGAGAAGACTATTAAAAATTATTGTACTTATAAAACAAAAATAATAAACTGCGTCAAAATTTAAAGTATTGTGTTGTTAAATTGCAAGTGTGTGCCTAAGGATTAAGCACCAACAAAAATATGTACCTACCTATGTATTCAGTTGTGTTCACTAAGTTCACCAAGATTACCTATTAATATTTATTATTTTTGTAGTAGACACAACCATATTCTTTTAAGTACCTATTTTAATTTCCTAAACATGTTCATTAAAATATATGGAAATTTGACATCTCTAAAATTAAGTCATATGACTTACGTTATAGATATCGTTAAAGATGTCAAAGGAGACTGGCGGGTTTCCAAGGAGCGTTCGGCCTGGTCACCTACACGGATAATTTTAATGTTTCCTGATAGCATTATTAATTAGAAAACCATGTATGGCTGTCACTTTTTCCAAAAACTTGTCTGAAAGTAGATATAAAACATTAATTTATGACATTGACGTATGGTTATCACGCGCGAAAACTTCTTAAATATTTTATTTATGAAGTTATTTCTCTATTTATATATGTCTATTATATAGTTATGACTCATATGAAGTGAATATCATACAAGACCAGCAACGGATGCCTCAAGATCAAAAATAGTAATTGCACAGAGAAAATTCTACAAAGCGCCGGGAACAGGGATCACAGACAACAACGACAACATAACGTTGTAGAGTTTCTTGCTAAACATTACCTCATATTGAAATGATATAATGTCTATAATGATTGACAACTTGACAAGTGGCAGTTTGTTGGCATCCTAAAAAAGAGTATTGAGTGAATAATCAATTACAAAAACCTGTAAAATTAAATAAAAAAATCTATAAAATACCTCATTACCTTGGTAAATATCTACCTTATACCTTGGGATGTAAATAATAAAGGAACCAATCTGATTTAGGGTAGAAAGTAGATTGAATCATCTGTTGAAAGTAAAATGGTGAGTATCGATTTTTCCCAATATAATCGCAATATAAAAAATTATATGTCTCCACTCAGACAAGTTTTTTGGAAATAGTACTGAAGTAAAAAGTTATGAGTAAATATGTACTTTTTTTTCGTATAAGTTTTATTCCTGTAGGAGTTCAGGCCGAAAACCGCCAGTCTCCTTTCCGCAAAGGAGAAAGCCCATCACCCATACAAAAAAATGCCTGAAATGTACAATAATGAAATATACGCTAAAACGTATTACAAATCATAGGAAACCCATTATAATATCAATAATTATCAAAAAACTAGGCCAAAGCCAGTTCCAGACATTTTTAAAATTATAGGTTAGGTTATATTCAAGCAGTAATATGCCATAATAAAACAACAATAGGTTATCATTTTTGTTGTTTAATTATTCTTAAAAACAACTAATATCATCATCATCAAGAAACTGCAGGAGGATAGTTATTGGATTGGTATCGCGCTCATGCTAAAAAGTATAAAAGTAATGCAGAATAAACATTCTGCATTAGTCTATCATTAAGGCAAAGGGGATGTGTTTCATACAGCCACGATACGTTTTCTATTTTGAAAACACTTTGATTTTAATTGATATTGACACGCATATATTATTTTAGTTAGATTTACGGTACATGTAGGTTGAATTATATTAAAATAATGATTTAACTGTGGACTAATTCTATCCTACTTCAAAAATCAATAAGAATGAATTAGGCGGATATCAAGTTCAATATTTTAATAATCGTTATATTTTTGCCCTAGTCAAACAAACTTGAGAATTATTTAATTATACATATTCTATTCTAAATAGAATTAAGGACTATAAATAGTTAATGTCCATTTCTGGCATTTTTTGGACATATCCCTTTAATAGTTTTCTATAGCGTTAACGATCATAGAATGCAATTTGGCTAGGCCCCCTGAATAGATAATCTCTCAAAGAGAAAAGAGTAATTCAATCGGTGGATTTGCACTGGAGAATGGAAATTCACGCGAATTCGACTTAGATTTAAACGCACGCATGCGTAGACTGACTGTATATCGTGCGTAATCGTGTCCGATATGCTATTCCGTAACCGTCGGATCGTTATTATGGAAGATCTAAATAAAAAAAAGTACAAGTTAATTTCATGATAAAAGATAATATTGGTAGACATTCCTTAATCAGGTTCTGTTTATTCTCCACTTTGTAAAAGCGTGCCTTGATTTGGTTAGTCTCAGAGTAGTGTTTCAAATGTTGTATCTCTGTGATCTAGAAATGTATTTTATGTATGTATGTAATGTAAAATCTAAGTAAATATTGTATAGATATGAAATAAAAGGTATCTTAAAGTATAACTGAACTTTGATTAACTACATTATTTTGAAAACAAAATTTTTACCTATGGATAGGATTTGAATCTGGACTTCTGGGCATCTGTTTCCAACGCTTCAAAGTTATATAGATAAAACTCGTAACAGGTTGTTAAGGCGTGTTAAACGTCACAGTGGTAGCACTGTGCATATTTATCAAACAAATAGGGCTTCGCTGATGGCTGAGGCAGCGCTTGAGTGAAGGGGGGTGTACACCATAAACAATCTTATACATACACTAGTATATGGCTAAGCACGTCAAATGCTAAAAATATATGTATATAAAAATATCTAAATATTTATAGGGCTGCGTCATTATTAGGTAAAAATCTTAATTGTAAAATTAAGTTTACCTGGTCGGTATAATGTATGTAAATACTTCTGACAGATGGCGTAGGCGTCACCCAGGACGTTAAGTATAAGTATTATCGAGATTAGCAGTCGAGAGCAGTTGTCACGATGGCTGAATTAGCACAGCATCTAGGAGAGATGCAGGTTCAAATCTTGCTCGGGGCTGTTATTTTCGATTTCACATTTTCCACTTTGTGTTTAATGCGTTGTTATTTATTTATACTCAGTAACTATATTATATTTTTCCCCGTTTCTATTTACAAAGAAAAAAGATTTCACATAGAATTCCTCCTGCCATATTCCCCAAATAAACCTATATTCTAAATTTCACTTCTGTAGACTCGTTGATCGTCAATTTGGACAAGTAATTTTATATAGATACAAAACACAATAATTTCTCAATCATATTTAATATAAAATATAACAATTCCATTTAACTTACATGCATTTGATATTTCGTCTCGACACTAAAATGAGGCGAAATGAATTAAACTTTAGAATAACATAATTGATTACAAAACAATAATAGGCAATTGTTAAAGTTTGGGCAGGCATATGTAACAATAGTATTAAATTTATCTGATCAAATTATTATTAATGCTATGTATGGAAAATAGAAAGAAATCCCTTCTCTAGCGATGTTTTCTATTTCAGAGACTTACTCTGATTTATATTACCTCATATCCGTCTCCGATTCTTGTACTTATAATCAAAATGAAGGCAAATAAATGTATATACGTTATGGTACCTGCATAACGTCCAACTCCTATATATTACACGCACGTTATGCAACTATTAGATTCTACAATACAAACGAACGACCGCGACCTCTGCCCCAAAAGCCACCCTGGGCCCGTAGAATGTAACTTACTAAATTGTATCGACATCGCATCGTGTCATTGGCATTGGTTGAGAGATCACTATGATTGGGTGAGCGATTATGTGACATCACGTGTCGATGTCTCTGCCAATCACAAATAAGACGATACGATTTTGTGAATCACATTCTAAGGAGGCTGACTGATATCTTTCTGCTGAAATATTGATTTACCTACTTATATTTATGTTAATTGAATTGAATTTTATTCGTACTTAAATAGGAATTGAATAACGATTAGAAAACGTAATACAGCAACAAAGTTGATCACTTTTTAAGTTGAGCAAAATGAGTCTGTCGTTTTGAAAGGAGTGAGAAGAGATTGTAATTGTAGTGAGTATAAATATAAATTTAACATTCAAAACTAGTGAGTAAATATTATGTGTGTATATAATATGTTTTATAAATATTACTATTGGACTGTTCAATGTATTTAGTGCATAAATTAGTATTATATATTAGCATTCTTAAAATATACCGTATTTTACTTAGCACAGTATTCGCCGAAGTTCTAGTTCTCTCTCAATTGCAGAAAAAACATCTTATTTACTGTAAATAATTTACTAATAAATAATCGCCTATTTACGTCACGGCTTTTCTATATTCTATCACTATATCCACTGACCGAGTAACCTTGCATAAAATTAATAAAATTTAAACTCATAAAAAAAGTAATACTAATGCTAAAATTAACATAATCGCGTGACTCGTGAGCATTGCAACTTCAGAGCAAACTAGAAGTATAGCGAACACCATCTCGCTATTAACTGAAAAGAAATGCACATGGTGGAATTTCAAAGTTCCTTGAGTCAACGATCACAGTTTTATGAGCACAACAATAGCAGCTGCTACAGAAATATGTAGAAAAAGCCTTACTAAGTTAGTGAATCCTATGATCGTAGACAATAGTGCCGAATTAAAAAAAAACAGTTGCGATTTATCGATAGCACACTAAGGACTAATACTAACAAATTATTATTCGAGATAGTATCGAGTGATAACATTTCAGTCTTTTGTTTACTTGTCCATTTGGATACTTTTAATAACAATAATAAATAGTTACCAATCGATATTATAATATAAACTCGATACTAGTTCCATATTCTGTACTATCGTAAACACATTTGCATTTTAACGGCAATCACCTACGAACCGGCATCACTAGTCAAATAATAAGAGTATTTAGATACCGGGCTTGGTTTGTGGTAGACAAAGATTATAATGAGCAGTTTTATTCCAGAAATCGGAATTTTTCCAGCCGCACCATCCCTTGTTGAGCACTGTAGTCAAATCATCTGCGCCGGTGTAATGTGGATCTAATATTAGATACCTAACTTCATTTGTAACTGAGTTGTATTCCACGCCTAATATTGTGTGCGCCAGTACTCCGCCACCTAAAACGAAATTACTGAACATTTAATTGACCAAAATGCACGTTGTATGCGTAAAACGTATGCCGATCGCATACATCATTATGTATGCGACGATATACGGTCCAAGAATACAGCGCTTCCATAGAATCTGAAACACAAAATCGTATCGATATCGTATCGCTTTATTGTGATTCTAACTGGTGACGTCACAACACATAATTCCTCCAAAGTACAAATTATTATTTGAATTGAGAAAATTAAATTCCCGCTTGTACTAAAGTTCTCTTTTTCCTCATTCACAAATAATAATTTGTACTTTAAAAGTAGCTGAGCATGTCAAGTGCTAAAAATATAGATCAAAATGTTTAAAAAATCACGCCATCAAATAGTATGAATTTTAATTGCAAACTTAAACTTACTATGTTGGATTAAGGCATGTTAATGCGTTCCGATAGATGGCGTTGGTCGTTAAGACAAATATGATGTGAAAATTGGGTATGACCGCAAGGGAGTATGATAGCTCAGTGGATTAGAGCACTTCCCCGGAAAGGAAGGGAAGCAGGTTCGATTCCCGCTCGTACTAAAGTTCTCTTTTTCCTCATTCACAAATAATAATTTGTACTTTAAAAGTAGCTGAGCAAGTGCTAAAAATATAGATCAAAATATATAATTCCTCTGTCAATCGCAGGGATCCCTCAATCTATCACAATGAAACTATATGATATTGATTCGATTTTGTATTTTACATTGTAACCCTCAGAATGTTATCAAAAACACTCAACATTTCAATGACGCTTCAAAACAGTTGAAAAAGAAAATTTATATTTATTATATTATATATTTTTTTCCTGGTATTTCTGGTCTTGTAATAAAACAGTCTTCCGCTGCCAATTTTTTTTTAGTATTATTATATTATTTAATGCATTATTAATGCCAATAAAGCCCAAGTAAAATGATTAAATTAAAACATACCAATCATAATGGGACTTCCATTTGTTTGGAAATGGTGAACCAAATCAGGGGCATAACTCTGGAGCTCAGCGCCCGTATTAGCGAAGATAATCCTTGATTGTACACCTAACAGTGTCTCTAAACAAAACATTACTTCAGTAGATCCTATCCATTGCTTTGAACCTAAAAACGATGATGGCTTATCTCCGATTTTAACAAGGCACTGTTGAATATCTCTATGTGATGGCACTTCAACCGCTGTATATCCTTGATACCTATAAATGTACATAATTCTAAATTATTGCATCCAATATAGTGATATAATTAGCACACCCGGGCTAACTATAAATCAAATGTACCTAACTTTGGAGTTTGAGGGTGAAATTGCGAAACGATTTGAAATAACTGTCAGTCTGTCAAGGGTTATTAAAATCTAAAAACACTTGTTTGAAGGTACCTACCGCCCGCACCATTAAGATTGGTCGGGAGAGTCCGGGTGACCGACCAATCACGGCGGGGCAGACGTTAGAGCCATGGTTCTTTTACGTTTCTAGAAGGTCTGGGGTTTAGAAACACGACTCTATATTGTAATGTTTATTATATTGTGTAATCGTTTCATTAAAATTGCTTCAGAGACCGACGCAAGATGTCACAAGAATCTATCAACGAACCGTGATCCTTCAATCAATCACGAACAACGATTCGATATCGTGTCGTCTTTTGTACTCATATTCGATCCCCGAAGTTTGAGTCTTATATTAGTGAAAGGACTGGTCAAAATAAAGTACTTATTGGGCGGATGATAATAGGGTATTTGCGGATCCGTGTCGGATGTAGAACTGTCAGAGATATAATGTGCTGAATTAGCATGCTGCGGTATGAATGTCTTGGACATTTTTTCTGAAGGATCACCAGTCAGAGGAGTTTAGAGCTGATATCGCGAATCGGCTGATAAAACAGATGGGTATCTGAATGCATGGGTATCTCAAATCAGCTGATTATCTAGATAAAAAGCATTCCTAATTTTTGCCTAATGGCGGCATCATTCAGGTGATGATATGAATGTCTAGCAGTGGACTGCAACAGACTGGTTGGTGAATCGACCTGCATAATATATTATTTTTATTAATATTAATATCTTACCTAAACCAGGAAAATATTGTTTGCATTGAGCGATAGGCACAACCCCACCCATCATCATTAAAGTTGTCCTGCATATAATGATGGTATGTATACCTTCCTCGTACTAATGCAACAGTGACATCAGGTTTTAATGGAGGTGATGGTATAGCTTCGTGAGGGTTAACCAAACGTCCACCACTTTTATCTGAATAAGCATTACCCCTACGGAACACAGGCTTAGTAAGCGGAATACCTAATTGTTCATGTAATAAGCGTCTTTCTTTCTCTGGAAAATATAAAAATTATTATTTTTACATACATAATTATAAAAAATCCAACACCTATTTCAATGACGGTGGCCAATATCCACGTGACCTGCACTTTTTCATCACGACGGGGCTCGTGGCGTAGTCGGTAGTGTAACCGACTTCCGTGCACGAGGTCGTGGGTTCGATTCCCACTCAGGACAATTATTTGTGTGATGAACACAGATATTTGTACCGCGTCTGGGTGTTTTCTATCTATTATATCATGTATGTATTTACAAAAAAAAGTAATATATGTATTATATCCGTAATCTGATACCCATAGCACAAGTGTTAAACTTAGTTTGGGACCAGAGGACGTTGTATGAAATGTCCGTGAATATTTATTTATTTTTACCCAACCGGATCTAACGCCCAGAACTTTGCCATTCGAATTCATATCAATATGACCAAACTATTCATAATAGCATCCTCTATATTTAGATATTTTTATATATATATTTTTAGCATTTAACATGCTTAGCCATATAAATCAACACATTTTCACACTTCGTGTTGAAGTATCCTCTATTTTTGAAAAAACATGTCAACTTAAACAACAACAATATTTTTTTACCTTATTTTATAAAGCGACATTTATTTAATAATTAAATGGATTTTTATGATAACGTACAGCGTTGTGGATAATTGCTAGTCGAAACGAAGACCATCACTGGGCTGTTACAAAACTGTCTGCTGTCAAATTGAGGCAATATTCATTTACAAGCTTAATAATACCTCTAATTTAAATATTCTCTTCTCTTTATTCAAATTTTTTTTATTGCGTCATAATAACGACAGATCTACTGAGACGGGATATAAAAAAAAATTATAAGCTTACCCATACTTTCATCTGGTATACCTTTCGGTACTACTCTAGTAATGAAATGCCCGAGTTCTTGTGGTAGAAAATGAAAAGTTTCAGGTAAACGAAGCCCAGCTCCATCTCCAATTCCTTCTTGCCCTATAAAATATATTCTGTATTAGCTGCTACCCGCGACTTCGCGTGGAATCAAGGCATTTCCTTTTATAGCGTGGAAACCTGATTATTTTTCAAAATTAAGTAGTTTAAGGGGGGGGGTTGTAACATCAGCTATCTGTCAGTAAAGTTCAAGTTAAATTGGTTCAGACCTTCTATTACATACTAGAGAAACAGAAAATTATACAAACCCAGTTGTTCTAGTAGCACACTCTCTAGCAATCTGAGAGATCTGCATGCAGCTTCAACAAGCACAGTATAGAGGTCCAATAATTTCGTGCTACGATGTATGATGGCTAATGTGTCTATTCGTAGAGGCATACTAATGCAAAATGCCGCTGAAATTCAATTATTATTTATTACAAGTACTTACTAAATGAAACTATGACTAACGACTTATAAAACTATAGGTAATAAAACTTAAAAACTCACGCTTTCTTTGTGTTGTCATCATTTTTACAGCAGTTTTTACTAGCTTATCTGATAGTATATCTTTTGTTGTCTTCATTACAAGGTTTATAGGAACTATTTCCTGAAAACAAAAAATAAAATATGACTATTAAACTATTTTAAATAATAAAAGAATAAGCTAATGCTCTCGACACATAGTAGACATGTAAATTAACTTATTGTTGCCAATTAAGCCCACAAAATTATGTAATAAATACTATTTTGGTTTTCAGATTGCTACTCTATGTAGGAACACTTACTATGTTGTTTGTATTATGCTTCTTTTTCTTAGTTGGCTGCTCTGGATTCATTGAATCCATTAGTTCCCCAATAGTTGCTTCTGCACTTGTTCCAGTGAGTCCTACATCAAATGCTTCACCAAACAAGTAGACAGAAGTGCCATCAACGTGAAATGACACCTGCCCAGAGGCAATCTGTAAAATTCCAGTGTTTATATTAAATGTCTATTTAATTTTGATCAAAAAACAAGGCAACTCTATTAATATTATTTATATATCACATCGCAGATGTTATTTTAGACTACTTCATTAAAAATTTGATATTTTTATATATTTTTAAACTTCCATCCATCCACCAGCAGAATGAGCACTAATTATCTCTATGTATAAATAAATATACCACGGGAACTATTAATTTTTTTCAGAATTTAGCCTGTTCTATTCTGGACTACATGTGTGCCATGATGAGTGGTTTGGTAGGTATGGCATTAAAGCATAACAAACAAACAAATTCACTTTCACATTTATAATATTAATAAGGATTCACTTCACCCTCATAAATATAAACTCTAAACTAAGTTTACTGAAGACGTAATACATACCAAGCGTATATTAACCATAAGCTACATACTATGTAATACTTATTAATTAGATCTAAACACGATTTTAAGGGGGAGCAGGCAGTTGCATCCAGAGACAGTAGCCTGTGATCACAGAAAGTTTTACATACTGACCCCTAAAGATTCAATATGAAGTTGTATCCTATTTTATATAGCACCTATTATTTATTAACTATTTTTCATACCTTTTTCCTCTTACTTTGTAAGATATTTTTAACTCCTAATATTGTTGCTTCACAGCTTAATGGCAGTACAGTATTCAAACGAACATGAACAAATTGTTTCCACATATCATCTGCATTCAATACTTCATATTTTGTCTCTTCAAACTTGTCATGGACCAGAAAGTGAGCTTTCATTTCTTTTTTCTCATTGACAATCATCACTAAAGGGTTATCTGTTATATCTACATCCTGGAAAACAAATACATTCATAACCAACACATAAAATATAACTGATACTGACCTATATTAAATTACATTACAAAGCTTTCTTACAGAATCACCACTGGAGCAAGCAATTCTATATTGTGCTTGGATACGAGGTCCATTTTCAATTTAAGGCAAAAATCAAGCAAGCATGGTATATTGCCGATACATACACAAAAATTTAATTAATGACTTGTAGGTACAGGGGAAGACCAAGACTCGCCTACCTAGACCAAATCGGTTATGTACTAAAGGAAGGTGGAGTCTCCGAAACTGAAGAGGAAAGCGAGAGATTGAGGACTTGGTATTGGTTCGGCGGGCTGTTCTCCGCAACTCCAGATCTGAGCGCGTGTTTTGTGGGTGGGTGGGTGTGAATCCTTCACTCAGATCTTGAGATTGAGGAAGCGAGAAATGTATGCAAGAATAGAGACTTTTGGCACTCTATAACAGAGTAACAGAGAACTCTGCCTACCCTGCAAGGGAGATGGCGTGATCATAAGTAAGT